>CM076085.1:30266666-31750000 GCA_038088235.1 Zacco platypus
GCAACAGGAGCTCGAGTTTAGCGTGGAGAGAAGGGAGGAAAATCTCTTTTTCTCGCACTCCCTCACGATCTCTTTGATCATTTCTTCTCTTTCGACACATGCCCTTTCACCAAGCACATATTTATGCTCGTTCCTGTCGCACATCCAACATGAAACCAGGAAATAGCGATGGGGAAAAATGTTTTGTTTGTTGGTCAGTGTCAAGATGGGCTACGTCCTGCTGTCCGGCTGCTTTTAATGTATGCAGTTGTATGCCGCCATACGCAAAAGAACACTCTTTGGTCACTCTTACATCAACAAATCTGAAGAATCAGCCTTACTCTTGGGCGTAGAGGAAGTGCCATAAATTCTCATTGTGAGAATAAATTGTCTGTGATAAATCATTGTCACAAATTTACTAAATTTATTTAGACCTGGAAATAGTTAAGCATTTTTTTTTTTTTTATTGTAAAACTTTTTAAGGTTACAATTAGATTTTTATTCCTAGATTTTCAATGTGTTCTCAGACTCCACTGTATCTGTTTCGTGCTTTAGTTGTGTAAGTAGGAGGTGATCACTTTGCCGTTATAGATGGTTAAAAAGGGTTTAGAGATTTCACATTGTAAACGAATTTACAAGGACCTTAAATGTCGTAATACAGAGCTGAAGTATTCATAAAAGTTAGAAATGTCTCATGGAATTTCCTTAATCCTCCAATGTGAAGTTGTTTTTAATGTAATTTGGTGGATATATTCACAGTTTGAGTAGTGTTTTAAATATATTGATTGGTCAACAATGTTATGATGCTCATTTTTCCATTTCAAGTTGTACATGAAGCCTTTAGTGTATGGAAGTGCCTTTCCATTTAAGGATAAGCTCTGCTGCACTAACGAGTCATGCGTTCAAAAGACCTTCAGATGAGTGGCCTCAAGTGCTGCAAAAATGTTCCTACCTTCAATCTTTGCTGCTGTTTTTTTTTTTTTCTCCTTCCAGGATGTTAGCTGAATATCTTTGTACAGAGGTGCTCTTGGTGGTGAAAACCGGTTTTGAATCTCTTCAGTGTTTAAAGATACACATATTTGTTTTTCTGAAAATTCAGTTTATAACATGAGGGCTCCTCTGTGATAATGTTATTGTGTGTGATGAAACTTACCTGTCAGACAGTTAACACATAAACCTTTGCGTCACACATTCTGTCACAACACTGTCCCTCAGGAGATGATCTTTACGCAGCTGTGCGCTTATTTCATATGCTGACATTGTTTAAGTGTAGAGTTTTTTTGGTACGGTTTATTGCACTAATTTGTTACTGTGGTATTTCATGCCGATGGATTGTTTTCATTCGTGTCAAAAGTGTTGATTTGTCTTTGGATGTTCAGTGTACATTTCCATTTTTGTATTAAAGCGAGTTTGTATGTTGAATGCTGCAGATCACTGCAACTGCAAGAGGATTTCTCTCATTTGAAGTCAAATCACAAAGGCATTTTGATAAATGCAGGTCAGAGATTTTAGGCCGCTCTCATTTCATGTTCTGCATTATTCCCAACTAATTACGGCTCTGTTTCCATATAAAAATAGGCCACTTATTCATCAAGAGACTTACAGCAGATGAAATTAAAGCCCCGTTGTTTCATTTGAATGTAGCAGTATTTAACAGTAATGTTCAAGTATCAATGAACAGAAGAACTCCATTTATTAAGGAAAAAAGAAAAGCAATTGAAAGGATGCAAATACAAAACAGCAAGATACTTTGGCCAACTCAAATAAAGATTAAATACATGAAAAAAACAAGCTTTAAACAGAATTAGATTTCTTTTATATATATATTTTAAAAAGCAATAATCTTGTGATATGCACAAATGAGGTAAAAACATTGTTTCACAAAATAGAGTACTGTATATATTCACCACACAAATAAACAGGTGGCCTTGGTTCAAAATCAGAACAGATTTTGTTAGATAAGGATTTCTGTTATTCAAAGACCGAGCCCATCATGCTTCATTCATGAATACTCTCACCTCGCACTGGATCCTCCCCAATCCCCTTACAAGGATGACTCCGAGAGCCAATCCCGTTGGCCTCTTTCTAACTATGAAATGGCAAGCATTGCACTTCCAGCTATATTTCTTAGCTTTAACTTGAAAACCTTTTTTTTATACTCTTGTTGCTGCCTTTGGAAATATTGGCACTTTTTGAGATCCGTAATAAGAGTGACGACTTCTCCATCGAGTTTCCAACTCCCATGATCCTTTGGTTCACAGCATGACAGTGAGCGATCAGTTCACATTAGGATTAGCACTCTGATGTCTTTTAACACTCCTACTCGCTCCACTCTCTTCAGCCAGCCTGTCATGCTCCACATACGGCATTCTCCGGAAAAAAAAAAAATAAATAAATAACTGAAATGATAAAAGGAGGGCAAAAAACATTGCCTTAAAATGCGTAAAATACAAGGTTGGCATTTGAGGCCTCACGGGGGGAGACTTTTAGTTATTCCATTTGCCTTGCCTTTCCTTCACCCCATGCAGCCTCACCACATGCGTTCACAAGCCCATTAAACATGTTACATGAGAGGCGCTCAGGGTCTGAAATCGCTGGCCCACCACTCCCTGAATGCACCTGGTGCCGAGGCTCATCTCTTCACTGCAGTGCCGAATAATGTGATGGGATACAAGAAGATATTTATAGCAGAACAGGAAATGACGATACGGTCAGGTAAGCTGGTCTGGTTAATAATACGATACTTTTGAAAGGAAGCAAACTGGAATGTAAGCTCATTCTGGAGCTGTAAGCTCCTCTAGCGGAGCTCGATATCATGTTTGAGTTGAACACATTCGTTTGTCTAATGGCTATCCTTTAGTTTGGCAGACTCTGATCGCTACCACTCAATAAAGCGCGAGAGCCATGAGAGTTTGATAGTTTTCAGCTACAGAAAACTTCCATCTCACGCCGGCCACTCAGCCTTGTCCCTCAGACACATTTGTATTCCAGCCGTTTCTTCGCTCCTTTTTGGCTTGAAGAGAGGACACAATTTGTATTCCCAAGGAATGTCTTCTAAAATGCCAAACAATAAGGCTGCTTTCCGTTTCATTTTCCTCAGTGTTTTTCCACACATCTTCAGTTTTTATTGGTCTTTTTTTCCCGCAGACAGCTTCTTTCATCCTCACATCCGAGTGAATAGAATCTAAGCGGAGGGCTGAGCAAATAGAAAAAAAAAAATCAACAGTATCCGAGTATGAAGTTATGATTGATGAACACAAGTGGCAACCCTGACAGAACAAGCGGTGAACTGATTTCAGAAAGCGGCCCGTGAAGGAGGAGGACAAACCCCCTTCTTGTCGCATCCGAGCATGGCAGTTTATTTTTCTCGCCGTCTTTCTTTTATTTAAGAACACATCGACCACACAGACATATAGAATGGAATATCAGGAAAGATCTGAGTGAAGCACGTTCGAGGTGCTCTGCCAGTGTCGCACACAAAGACAACGAATGGTTCCACTAAAATCATTGTCATCCGCAAGTCACTTTAATAAAGATGCCCGTTCTGGGCTTAAAAATTGTCATGACCACAATTTGCTGTGTCCTGGATTAGCATTTCCTGTTTGCTGCTCGTTGAGAGTCACAATACCACCCATCTCTGTACGCAGAGGGAGAGTCTCGCATGAAGTAATACATCCAGAGAAAGCCGAAGCGTAGGAATTTTTGGCATAGGAAAAATCCCTCTGGTTTTTAGACAAGTTTTAGTGGTCTCCCTCCTCTCCTCTCGCTGCAGGAACTCTTCCTGGCAGTCCCTTAGAGGTCGCTGCCCTCGGCCCGCTCGTAGAGGGCTTTCAGCTTCTCGAAGCGCGGCCCCCACTCTTTCAAACACTCGTGACCCGCCGCCGTTCCCTCTTCCAGCCCAGCGGAGCTGAAGGAACTCAGTGACCCGGCCAGCGAGCCGCCCCCCTCCGTGGAGAAGACCTGCAGGGAGTCGAAAGGTGCCGTTTCCGGGTGCTGGTCGGCATCACGGATAATTTCACACAGGTAGCGGGCCAGGTCCTGGCTGGAGAACGACAGGCTCTTACGGGCCAGCTGGGCCGCTCTGCTGGGATTTGCAGTCTGGCCTTGAGCTGGAGAGCGGCAGGGGGGCACGTCCCTGCGGATGGTGGTGGCTCCTGAGGATATGGAGGAGGTGGTGGTGGCTGCACCCGCTCTGGAGGGGGGGTCAGGCTGGCAAAAGTGTTGCTGTTGCTGCTGGGAGGGAGGATGGTGGTGGATGGCTCTCGATCGGCTGTACTGCACTGACTGGGCCGGGCTGGGCTGCAGGGACTTCTGGAGCTCTGCCATGTCATAGGCGTTCTGAAGGAGAGCGGGAGAGAGGAAATGAAATGCATAAAGCGCTGACAAATAACAAGATCATTACGTTCAGGAACTGGTGTAAAAAGCGTCGGTCACAAAAACGAATAATACTGAGCTCACTGACGAAATAAGCCGCTTGTCTGTACTTCCTCATCACGTAATTTATTATCCCCCAAAGTGTTAATGGCATTAATCCGGATTCAAGCTGCTAACGCCGCGTTCTGATTAACACCTTTGTGCACGTCTTCCTGCACCTGAGAGGAAGAATCCTGACAGACGCAGTGAAGAGCGCAGCCCAGCATTACACACTCAGTCAACACAACAAAACGTGACACTGGTCCCCTTTTCCCATTGAACATCAACATTAATCCCATTCCACGGAGGATGATTCCCCTCGTTATTTAGTGGCGCAGCTCTCGGGGGAGGAAGAAAAACATATAATGCGCCTTGAGGGAAAAATAGACGAAGAGAAGAGGAGGAGGAAGAGAGACAGAGAGGGACGTGTGGGTGACATGGTTGTGGGTGTAATTGATTTACATGATGAGGGAAATGTGTGAAGCTTCATCAGATGGAGAGGATCAGAGCACCACTATGCATCTGATAATCATGTAACAGATTTTACACAAGATATGAGAATGAAAGATCCTGCAACACATCTACACCCACATACTTCAGATAGACCAGAGGAGCAGGCAGACACCTCTTGTTCGGTGTGTTTCTCGTAACAAAAAGACACATTTTGAGCAAAATAAGTTGTCACGCTTTCCCTCGGCACTCAGTGAAGCCACTTGTCATCAGCATCAGAGTGCGTTTTTTAAATGTTAGAGGTTGTCATAGAGACAACCTGACAAGGGCGCCTCGCTGCAACAGGCGTCATGACAACCTGTGCAAGTTGTCATAGTAACTTTGCGCGCTCGGTCCTGCGTTGGATTCTCCGACCTGTGATCTGAAATCAATTTCGAAACAAAAGTCACGCACTCACCTGATCCTCCTCCCCGCCGCCCTCCTCGTCGTAGTTGAGCACGTTCTCTCGGATGTCCTCCCAGCCGTCGTGGTGCGCAGACACGTGATACACTCCCTCCTTCAGCCCCTTGTAGCTCCGCCAGCGCGTGTACAGGAAAATCCCCAACAGCAGCACTGCGGAGGCACAGGAAGTGGTTGAGAATTACCTCGAGTGCTGATCAAGGATCACTTTAACCTATTACAATTTACAGGAACACTGGCCCTGTTCCCAGATCAGTGTGAATTACTTTTAAATGAGCTGGGCTGTGAAAGCACATCGCCCGGAGCATCCCTCAGGCCGTGCTTCCCTGGCACTAAGGTGGCTTGATGTCAACGTTATGACTTGGTAGAGATGGCCTAGATTTGCCACAGATACATTATTTCAGTGAGCGCCGTGGCTCGTGTCAAGTATAGCTCGCTGAATCAATCCTGTTTGGCACCACTCTGACCTTTAGAGTATATTATCTCACTATCGAATTCCCAGTACACTTCAATCTGCCAACACTCCATTCTCTCTCTCTTTTCGATTCAGATATCTTCTCCATTTACCTTCTTTTGTGTGCTCGCCATTTGTGCGTTTCATCTCTCTCGCTCCCTCAATCTTCAGACCTTTTGAGATTTTCTCGTTCCCTTCCTTCTATTGCTTTCTCTTCATTACCTCAGTAGGGATAATATGCGTCTTTTGCAACGTGTTTTAAGGTCGACCCTGTAAATAATTCCAGGTTTAGACGATCATGTCAAAGATGTGAGAACCTGACAAGTGGTGAAGAAACCATGAAGAGGCAAAGAATAGCACTGCATCCGTTAGAAGGTCTCTCAATGGCCGTTTTCCAGCTTGACAACTGCTTTTGGATTAATCTAAAGGATTTGGGCGCTTAAATGAAAGCCTCGCAGCCCAATTCCACGTGATACCTCTTAAAAGGCTGAAATGGCACTCAGACACCCCGCAATCTCAATCCTCGCTGATAACCTCGCTACACACAAGTGCACATAAAATATCTGCTCTTTTTAAAGATTCGTCATGCCTTGTCACCACCACAGAAAGGCAGATGTTTGGAGGGAAAAGACATTTTTAGTTTAGTTTTGTCTTTGAATTTGTGCAATAATCTGAGATCAAGATTTTAAAGTAATGGTAGAGAGTCTTTTTCATCGAATGCACCCTTTCTCAAAGCAGTAACTACTTGGTGAAATGCCTCATTTGCAAAGAGAAAAGACGTCTTGGTGAAGGAAGTCCATTTTTGTTCTGACATATGGCATGTGTTGCTGCTTAGTTCTGGTGTGTTTTGTCAAGCTTTGTAGAAGACGACGACAGGATGTGCAGAAAGCCATACGGAGTGTGTCTATCCAACTGAGAAAAAGAAATGTCTTCAGACAACTGTGACATATGTGCGATATACAGAATGTGTGCAAAAAAAACATGGGAAATAAGAGACGGAAAATGCTACACTGAAAGTTTTTTCACACTTGCAAGTTTAAGAGTCTTGAAAGACCATTATTAAACTGTCAGCATGCCCAAGAAGGTCCACTGTATGAGAAAAAAATGCTGAAATTTATATAATTTCATCCCTTATTCATTGCCAAATGTTGACTCATTTAATTGACATTTCAGTCTAAAAATGGTTGTCTTCATTAATTTGCCTTAAAAAATGGCCCAAAGGTCACTGTGCTCCCTCTCAGTCTCTCCAACAGTGTAACTTTTCTCAGTGATTTTTAAATGCATCTTGTGTGGCTGATATTGAGTGAAAAGCTTCTTCATCTGATTCCAGACAAGCCTTCTATCTCCTTGCTGCCTGCTTCATCGATCACATGACCCCCAATCTGACCCCTCAGACCCCTCTCAGGACACCCAAGACCAGCCCGGCATCCTAATCTCCACAGCAAAGACGATAAACACTGCACTTCTGCTTCTGCTACAAAAATAAAACAAAACTCAAACAAATTCTGAAGATTACAGACCTTTACCAACTGGAGATTTCTTTCACCCTTCTTCAAACGCTTCACGGATAACAAAGAGTAAATGGAGCTTTTTAAACATCTAGGTTTCTGATAAACACTGAAACAAAACATGTCAATGATGATTTCTAATGGCCATTAAATTTATTGTGTTTCTCAATGAAAACACTAAATCAATGCCTGGGCAAAGCATTTCGTTTTATTAAATGAAACGCACTGTTCATCCATTTAATGTACATGATTATTCATTTAATAGCATCGACAATCTCCAAAAGAAGCCCTGGATTTCTTTCGCAATACAGGAAAGCGCAAAACAAATGTGAGAGTGGGGAAAGAGAGAGGTAGAAAAGAAAAGAAATCAGTGGGCACTAAAAATTAGTTATAGTAACTACATATCATGCTTAATATCTGCTAACACTTTATTTTGATGCTCCCCCACCAGACATTCAACTGACTATTAGTAACTTTGCAACTACATCTCGATTTATTCTACTAACACCTAACCCAAACTCAAATAGCCTACTAATACTCTAATAAGAGTTAGTTGTCATGTAGTTTCAAAGTTACTTACAGTTAGTAGAGTGTATAAAGTGGACCATCGGAATAAAGTGTAATCGTAATTTGTTTTTGTTTTCATTTATGTGTCACTTTAACAAAGTGGGTTGTAAATATTCCATCATGCTCTATTTTTATATGTCAGGAAAAATAGAGTCTTTCTTTCTCATCACACCTGAGACACATTAGTATGAGGCTGAAAAAGCAATCCAACTAAAGAAAATCCGGATCCGGATCTGAAAACAAAACACATTTGAAACCTTTCTTCACCTTCAAATGTTTCAAATCAGAATGAGCATATGACATTGACTGCTATCCTCACAAGCAATAATCTACACATACCAAATAAAGATAATAATAAAGGTCACATGTTTTTGTATACTGTTTCAAAAAAAAAATCCTTATGTATGGGGTATGGGTTTGCCTACATTATGGACCAACTGTCCCCACAATGCTAGCAAAACCTGAACTCACCTGTCTTTCCCCACAAAAACAACTGATAAACACCAATAAATGATATCTTAATGAACGTATAAAAAATATAAAAAGCTTTGTGTGACCGTTAGTTTTAGAAGAAAAATAAATGCAGTATCATTACCTCAACTTAAAAACAATAGAAGATAATGAAATGTTTTGATGTATGTTTGTTTTCTCCATTCTCTCTAGACTTGGGAAAAAACAAACATTGCTCATCTGCATCTTAAATTGTTCATCTTCAAAATTCATCTTCATAAATCTCAGCACAACACATCAATACAAAAGGGAAATTAGTTAGTCTATGTTTTTAGTTAAATTTGAATACTGGACTGTAATTTCAAATATAAAATGTAAAACACACAACACAAGGTCACAGCAATCAATTTGCTGAGTAATTTGATGGTATTGAGGTAATCTGGGTAAATAAATTGCACTCGATATTTAAGACATGACGCTTTTCTTACATTAAAACACGGCAGCTGGATTCATTAAATGGCTAATTGAACAAATGGCTCGCATTATGACTTTTCTTCAAACTGTGTTAAAATACTAATGAGAGATCATTCTCCTTTACTGTGAAAAAAATAAATAAAATACAAAATACTGTAATTATCCCTTTATGATTATCTGTATGGCTGTACGGACTCTTTACTAGTCTCACAAAAAGTCCATGGCCTATCATGTCAGATCTGTGCTTTTAAACACCCAAAATGACAACTGAAATGTAAATTATAGACATTTTATGGCAGAACATGCTGTGTCATAAAATGGTTGATGATTAGGAAAATTAATATAAGGAAAATAAAAGCAGTCTAATCACATTTAGCTGAATGACAAAAAATACAAGTTCTGAGAACTAAATGTAGGTATAAAAAGGACTTATGGGGCATATTTTTAATCTCAGAGCATGGAATGCATGGAAAATAAGGATGGAGATGCTGACACTTTACTGAGATTCTCTTAACTGAACGAAACTTTTTCACACAGACATTTAAAAAGGATCCCAAGAGAGTCACAAAGAGTGAGAGATTGTCAAAGAGCACTCTAAACTATAATCATTCAAGTCCATCTTTTGAAGTTAAGATCGGTGGTTATTCCCGCAGGTGAGCATCTACACTGTGAATGTCAAATCTGCATATCAGCTTTGCTGTTGAAAGATAGGCTACTTGACAATCCAGGTGTAATAGAGGACAAGTGATCCCTCTCCACAGTGGGTCACCAGAAATACAAAGAACATTATGTGTATAGATAATATATTATAAGGTTGTATATATATATATATATATATATATATATATATATATTAAAAAAAACACATTATGTATACACTGTATATAGATGTATGATATTCTTCTGAAGTAATTGCATACTTGGTCTCTCAAAAGTAGCATTCAGAAGAACAATCCAAACTCCCTCTCTGCCTGTTCAGAGCCATTTTACCGCAGTATTATCTGTTCATGGAGTTTAACGGATGGACCTTTTCCCTCTTTGCTGCTCCTGTAGAGATATGTTAGTCAGCAGGGGCGCCGTTTTCAGCAGGGAAGAGTGAGTCGTGGCTGGTTAGGTGGAGGTGTAGTGTTAGCACGGTGTGCTAAACCTATTAACCGCCTTACAAGAAGAAAAAAAAATCTGCCTAGCGGTGCGCCGAAGTCTTTCATATTGCAGAGAGCACTTGAACCATATTTCTCGCCACTCGCCTCTACTTGGAATCGTTCCAAACCAACAGGATGGAATGCAGAAAAACAAGGAAGATGAAAAAACAGAAAGGAAGGGGGGGGATAAAAACCTTACTGGCTTCTTAAATTCAGTTGAGGACGGTCGGGACCATTGAAATTCTGCCCAAAACCCTAGTGCATTGATCTCAATTTCCAGCCCGGCTTGGGTAAACAGCACAATGTGTGCCTACAAATCAAGTAATTAACACTTTAAAAAGCAACTGAAGCTAAGAATGAATAAGGTCATGTCAAATCTATAATGGAACGAAACTGCGAGAGGAGGAAAAAGATTGTTTGGTTCCCTTTGGCCTCGAGCGTAGCCATGTAGGCTGATGAGGACAACGGCATGAAGGGAGTTCATTCGAGTTCCAGCAGTCATGATCATTGATTATGTAGACTGTGTTCTTTACCGCTGTCAGACAATTGGAGAAAAACGCAACACATGGGAACACGAAACCTTGGCATATGTAAGAAATAAACATATGCCAAACATTTGGAAAAATGGGAAAAGTCATATGAATAAATACATATCAATGATCACAAGGCAGAATATTGAAGTGCCAACCACCAAAATAAGTTTTAAAAATGCATGAGGTTCAGCAGAGGAAGAGCACAGTTAATATTTGTTCGACAAACAACGGGCTGATCCATTAATTTAAGGCTCCTACTGAAACTAATATTTCACAATACACCAACAACTGGTGTGTTGACTGTGAGAGACATTATGATTAAAACACAATTAACCAAAATTGATTTTGATTACGTCACTCTTAATGTAACAACCCGCATTTATCAATGTAGCAACATCACTTAAGCACTTGATAATAATTAATATTATACCCATATCGCTACTTTAAGATATAGGCAATGTTAAATAACGGGGGGCTGTAACGACATGAGGGTGAGTAAATGATGAGATTTTAAGAGCACATGCTGAAGATAGGTACCTAGTAGGGCCATAAAGCAGATGCATATGGCGAACAGGGAGCTGAAACTGAGACCCACGTCGTCTCTGTAGATGGCCAGCGTCACCTCGCAGTGCCGACCACGGTAGCCCTCTGGACAGTGGCATGTGAATTTGGAGGGAGACTGTGCCACACACGTGCCCCTGTGACATGGGCGGCTGGCACAGAGCGTGTACACACAGAATTTCCCAGTGGAGTTCGCCTTGACCATGTGACCAGGGGGACACCTGTGATTGGAGGAGACAAAAAGGGTTGAAACATCAAACAAATGGTAATTTATTAACGTGCAACTTTAAAAAGAGATTGAAGGGTTCGGTATTTTAACACTAAAACTTAAAATCCAGCCCATAGATTCAGTAAATAATTTCGGAAATTGCCAGAGTGCATTTGTAGATAATGGCATCCTGTATGACACAACAACAAGAGGGTAAGTAAATGATGACGGAATTTTTAATTTTAGCTTAACTGTCACTTTAATTATTGTGCACATTTCTTTCCAATATTACAATACTGAAATACATGTTTAGAAACCATTTAAAATTATTTAAACAATTGTGTTTGGTACTGCTAGTGTTGAAGACATTGGCCAACAGCACTTTTTTATTATTCATTTATTTATTTTTTTATTTTTTTTATTTTCAAATGTCTTTTATGGATTTTGACTATTTCGTTTGGTGCTGCTAGTGGAAATTAAAGGACACTTGTCAATAGAAAAGGGAAAATTTTGTATATTTAGAAATGATACAAAAATCGTACAACCACAATGTATGTGAATGTGAAACCGCTCACAGTGAGCTGGTATACTTTAAAACCCTGTGTGAATAAAATAAGCTTAAGATTACATGTTCAATTTTTCTTTGCCCTGGAGATCAGTGTAGAGCCGACAGATTGCTGAAAGAATTCAAAATTTGACTGAATATGTGACAGAACAATCTTAAAGTACTCTAAAAATCTCAAGGGAAAACACACATATTGCGGAAACTCAATGTGACCTGCACAGAGCGTGCTTATCAAACCGATAAGAGCAAGAATAGGGCAGCCTGTTGGCAAGTCAGAGGCAATACCTGCAGACAAACATCAACATGGAATCAAAGACACAATCGACTACACAGCAGCTGCACAGCTCTCACAGCCAGAGAGGACAGTGGACAGGTCTGGGGTGAAGAGTGGCCCACAGATATCATACTGTATCCACCTTCAACCGAGATGTGTTTACACAAAACCCCATGGCCAAAGTGCATCAGGCTTGGCTAAGTAGAGCCCCCTACTGTGTGTGTTTGTGTGTCCTACATTGAGCAGATTAGAGAGATTAAAACTAACCAATGAAACATTGCAAAAAATAAGACAAAAAAAAAAAATGCATTAAAACTTGGAATCTATTTACTTCATCAGTTTTATTTTCTTATAGTTATGGAATACAAGTATAAATAAAACAAAATAAAATTTTGATATATATATATATATATATATATATATATATATTCAGTAGGTTGTCAAAGAAACGTCTCATTTTCATTTTTTGATCTGTTTATTGTACTAAATGAACTAAAACAAACATTGCTTAAAATTATAGACATTTAAAAAAACAACAAAAGATAAGATCAAATAAGATCAATAATACTCAATGATAGTATAAATATCCCTGTTTCTATTCACTTATCTATTTATTCATTTATTTATTTGACTAATTTCCAAATGTCTTTATGGATTTTAATGTTTGATCCTTTTACTGGAAATAGATTTTTAGTTTTAAACTGAAAATCCATCATTAAAATTTTAATATTACATACAGCATAAAACTATGATTAACAGAGTAAAGAAAAGAAATCATTTCAATATTGTGTGAAAATGTATTCATTTTTTATTTATATTAGTATTTTTAATTATGACCCTCAGTTTTGGCATAACTGTACAATATAGTTACTTACTCAAATAAGTACCAAGTAATATTAATTAGGTTAGGGTTTGTGTTAGTTACTTATAATTATGCATATTTTACTGTTATTACTATAGTAAGTACATGTAGTAATGTGTAACTATGTTACCTTAAAACAAAATGTTACCATAATTTCTATTATGACCATTAATTTTCCCCAATAGGAGGAGAAGACCCATATATGAGTATCTGTTCACCTGCATTCATGGATTCTCCAAAGATCCACACAGGTAAAGGGGGGATTACATTGGTTTTTCCGGCAGGAGTCAGAGGAGCAACCCAGAGACACACCCTGAGAGCTGACCACCGACACCCCGTCTCTGGCCTGACCGTCCAGAGGAATGAACCGCCCATTGAGCCTCAGGTCCCGCATACAGCCTGTGCCAATGAGGAAAAACAAAACAAAAACACAAAGCCATCATATTTCATGTACAAATATAGCTTAACGTGTGAATCCTCCTCTTACACCTACATAGCATACACTTGCTTCTTCACATGCACACATAGACAAACCGAGCTCAACTCGATCCACTCATATTCTGAGCTTTTAAGAAAAGTGCTTTTAGAGTCCATTTAATAAACACACAAAGTGTGTGCCTGAGGCTAACCAGTGTGGCTATACGTCTGCTGTGCACAGGGGAATAGCCCACCTCCTCTTCTCTTTCATGTCACATGATAATGTCTTCTTTCCCTCTCTCTGTCTGTTATATTCTAGCTGTAAGTCCCCTTTACACGGAAGGTGCATTTGAGGCCATTATGAATTATTTCTTCCAATTAATGTTTCATTATTGTCAATACAATAGTGTGTAATCATGACAGATAGAGGGACACCAGTATGAATTAGCTCATGAAGCTGTATGATGTACACATGTGCTGGCTAAGTTCTTTCTCTGACTGAAGTTAAATTGGATTAGTGGTAAAATGGCAGTCTACTTCACAGCACTCTGATATAACTCAGTGATTGGATTTCTGGCCATGGCACGCAGTACTTTTGTTAGCTCAAAATGTCATTCTGCAATGTTTATTGGACTCCACAGCTCTCCATGCACGCTTTGACTTCATTTCACTTATTGTAACCAATTCATCTATTGAGACCAACTCTGGACAGACCGCACAGACTGGTAATCAACTCTTGAAGCAATAGGAAAAGGGAATTAACAATCAATTGTATTTGGTGCTGTTTTAAAAGTACAACTTATAGGCCCGGTTTCACAGACAGTGCTTAGCCTGAGCCAGGCCTTAGTTCAATTAGGGCATTTGTAATATTCACTTGAAAAAAATATTACTGGTGTGCATCTGGAAACAATGGCACTGACATATTTTAAGATCTGTCAGTAAAAGTTACTTTCCATTAAAACAGCTCAAACATGCATTTTATTCTAGGACTAGTTTAAGCCTTGTCTGTGAAACCGGGGGCTAGTGTGGTCGGTTTTTCACACTATAATGCTTATTTGCCAATTGTTTGTGCCAAGTTTGATTTGTTGTTGTTGTTTTTTTTTTATGTAGATACATGGGAACACGGTAAAACGGAATTGTTTGAATCTATAATTGCGTTTCTCAACCTTTCTTCTCAGCAATGTGTTCCTCTAGGCTCATAGTATGTTGGGTTTAATTTAGCATACGTGTTAATGTTATTAAATAGGCAATTGTTACGTGCATGAGAAAAACAGTCTCAACTAGTAGATTCAACTCCCTTTAATAAGACACTTGAGTGTGTTTGTCATTATGACAGGTCTGGAGGCCATTTTGCATCTGTTATTGTATTGTAGTGAAGAAAAAAAATAATGAAAGATTATTTGTAATTCATTATTTGAATCTGCTGACAGCCTTGATGTTTTTATCATATATGACTCATAATTTCTCTTCTACAAATTGAAATAAGCAATTTTAATCTTCCCCAGTATCCCCAGAACCCTCTAAATTACCATCAAGGGCACAGGAGGTACCTCTGTTTGGGAATTATATGATCTAGAATATTGAATGACTTTAGAAGGAATCAATTTCTTAGTCATATGCTGATTTTAAATGCTCTTGTGAGGAGATGAACCTGCTGGACAGTGTACAGCTCACTTAGAGAAGGACCTAAGTTAATGTTGTCCATCACTAGTCATTGGTGGGCCTGTACCACTGTGACATCACAAAAAAATGTACTCCTGAACAGCTCATTTGAAGTTTCTGATTTATGGGGAAAATAACAAAATAGTGGTTGGATTTTTTTGTAGTGATTCAGGCAAAAGGAGCCCCAACTAAGTATCGAGTGCTGTACATGCTCATACTTTTCAGTTGGCCAAGATTTCTAAAAATCCTTTCTTTGTATTGGTCTTAAGTAGTATTCTAACTTTCTGAGATACTGAATTTGGGATTTTTCTTAGTTGTTAGTTATAATCATCAAAATTAAAAGAAATAAACATTTGAAATATATGAGTCTGTGTGTAATGAATGAATATAATATAATAGTTTCACTTTTTGAATGGAATTATTGAAATAAATCAACTTTTTGATGATATTCTAATTATATGACCAGCACTAGTAATTATGTTCAAAAACAATGTAAAAGTGAATGTGCATAATCGGTTCCCTTTAAATGAATACATGATGGGTAACACTTTAGTTTATGGTCCAATTGTCACTATTAACTAGTTGCTTATTTGCATGAATATTACTAAGATATTGGCTGTTTAGTACTTATAGTCACCTCTGATAATAGATCAGATTACTCTTAATTGTAATGTATAAACATACATTTTGAAGCTGCTTTGAAATATGTATTGTGAAAAAAAATTATTCAGAATAAAGCCAAAGTGTCATGAAACATCATCTCCTGTCTTCCTCCATCATGACCATATCCAGAGATTTACCTGTACCTACATCACAACACATTCCAATGCAAATGACAGCATATTCAAGATATACAGCTGTTCAAACGTTTTTTTTAAATTATTATTTGAAAGAAATTTATATTTTAATTTAGGATGCACTAAATTGATGAAAAAAGTGATGTATATCTTTTGTGACATTATGAATGCATTTACTACTTTCATATAAATGCTGTTCTTTTGAACTTTTCAAATAATTCTGGACAGAAAAAAACACAAGGTTTCGACAAAAATATTAAGCAGCACCACTGTTTTCAACACTGATAATAATAAGAAACGCTTGAGCAGCAAATTAGCATATCAGAATGATTTCTGAAGGATCATGTGACACTGAAGACTGCAGTAATGATGCTGAAAATTCAGCTTTGACATCAAAGAATAAATTATATTAAAATATAAAACGCTTATTTAAAATTGTAACAATATTTCACAATATTACAGTTTTTACTTTATTTTTGTTCAAATAAATGCTGCCTTCGTCACGTCTTCTTGCGGTTTTGTTTTTCATGTCTTATTTTGTGGTTTTCACAGTTATGTTATTCTTGCCATATGCTCCCCTTGCTAAGTGATTACTTTGTACTCATGTAATGATGTCATGTGCTTTGTTGTTTAATGTGGTGTTCTCATCGGTTCATGTTTCCTCAGTCCCTGGTCTAGATGTTGTAACCTGCTGTTGGTGAGTTTGCTACGGTCATGTTTTGTTCAGTTAGTCAAGACAAGTCATTGTCTCATCTCAACCACAACTCGGCGCAGTGGACTAATGTTACACCTTGGTAAATATGAGAGACTTCTTTCAAAAATATTTAAAAAACTTTGGAATGGTAGTGTGTACTACATGCGTTGGGAATATGATTCCCTGATATCATATCCATAGCTTTTTCATTGTGCTCTATCAGTTGAGCTTCATGAACACACCTGTACCTCACCTTGAAAGCTCTTGTTATGTCCTGAAGGGAATGAATTGCCCAGCATCACCACAGCAGGATCAATAACAATCTCCCGACTGCGACCCGGCGATCCCGTGATCTCTCGCCGTCCTCCACCTCCGTCCAGGCGCAGGGTCAACTCGTTGTCGTGCCGATCTAAGTGAATGTCATGCCACTCTCCGTTGTCTAAACGATAAGAGGGCATTGTCAAGTTGAAGTCCCCATCACCGAGGTTGTAGAAGACACTTAACAGACCCTGATAGATCTAAGAAAGTGGGGGGAAAAAGAAAGAGAATGCTGTCAGCGAATAAATTAATTTATAGTTTTGCAAATTATCTGTGGAATCGGGAGAAAATATAGTGCCAAGACAAAGAACTGTGAAATTATGGAAATAGTGGTAGTGAAGTAAAGAGAAAAAGAGCCAGAGAGGCTCAGTATGGGATGAAATAGACCCATAGGGAACTGAAGACATCAGACTAGGCCAGAATCTGATAAAACAACTGAGCACTAACAGAATTAAACATATCAGTCCTTTAATTGGAGACAATGTGAGCAAAAAATTCAATATGGTGTCGCCACTATATTCTTGTGTTGCCTCTCTGACTCTCTAGAGGTCAGCTGTGAGACTTTCTTTTACTCTCTCTTTAACTTTGTGTGTGTTTTATGATCTCCTTATACGGATTGCTTCTTATAAATCAAATGTTTCCAAGGCAAGTTTTATTATTTATGAGGGCATGTAAGACAAAGTGTGTAATATCAAAGTACAATATAAAAGACAAAATTTGTGTGCTTTGAATCATTCAAAATCCAATGATCCCTTCACTGTAATGATTTTGCCTTATTTTTTAACAATCTAATAACAATAATTCAACTAGTGTTTTACTTTACAAGCAAATGCTTACTAGCCATAGCTCTATATTTGGTGTAAAAAGGGGAAACACCACATTTGATAATGAGGTATGTATTTGTTTGTGAGACAGAGCGGCTGGCCAATCTCCTGAAGAAAGCGTCAACCTTCATTTTAATTTCAGACTCTTTCTCCATGTGTCCCAGAGAGCATAATTTGCAAGCCTCCATTTTAGAGGCTGGCTCTGTTGTGAAGGAAAAAGCAGGACCAATCAATGATGAAAAAGGCAGCGAGGCTCTCTCACATTTGTGTACAGTTGTTCAAAAACTGTAAACGGTATACACAAATTAACACGGTTGACCTCTGTGAACTTCTCGCCTTCCTCTTCTCCCACAGCCCACTGAATTTCTCCTGCGATAAAGCTCACGAGAATAATCTCAAACCGGATTGATATACTATTTCAAGGCTGAGTCTATGCCGGGTATTAAAACCTGAAGGCGTTCTAATTATCAAGAACATTAAATTTAATCTGTCCATGGTAAATTTGAGATTTTTCCTCATGCCCTACAATTTACCCCACAAATGGTACACTCTTTCCACCAGGTGGATGTGAAAGGTGCCTCCACTCCCCTCATCCCAACCCAATGATCCAGAAACCAATGTCATCTACTGGAGCAGCAGGTGAAGCCATCTGTCCAGTTGCATGTTTCAGAATTTGAAGCATTTGATCATGGACTATTGGATTTTAAGTGCATAAAATTAAGTATGTTTGGCTTCCCCAACCGCCTTTTCATGTTTTGTTATGTGTAAAAAAAATAATAGGAGACATTGTTAATCAATGTCATCACAAAATCTAGGGAATCATTAAATGAATCCTTTTTGGTGTTATGTTATAATAAGAGGAGACATCAGGTGTTGAAGCAGAACTGAAGCCTTTTCTTTGAGGGGGAATAAATTGGCTCAAATGGAATGAGAAAATAACCAGCAGTATAAAAATAAAATACAAAATATGAACTCAATTAGATTAAAAAAAAAAAACACAACACAGCAATAAAACTTCATAAGTTCTTCATAAGGCCTCATTTCATAAGTTCACAACCAGCAGATAAGTAAGGAAAACAATGGTTTGTGATTGTGGTTGTCTGATCTTGTAGAGTCTTGTTTCTCAAACAGAGATCTGAAACTAGGGGGGTGTCAGGAAACATCTAACAGGGCATCAAGATGACTTAAAAGGATGTCCAAAACGGAAAGGGCTCAAATAATGTATAATGTAATGTTTTCTAAGAGTTGTCTGTCATCAAAACCTTCAATAAAACTATAAAAAAAAGGAAACATAATTATAACCTATATCTGGCGCATGTTACCTCAACATGATTTAACATGGTTCTGTATAACACTTTTTATATTTTTTATACTTTTTTTTTTAAAATCAGCATTACAAGGTTGTTTTCCGGTGTCAAGATTAAAATGATCAGATAAAATCAACTCAATGCATCTACATTCTGAGTCAGAATCCCTTGAAGTCAAGGAAAACACAGACTACATTGATAATCTGCTGCCGCAAATGGACCTGTGCCTAAGTCTCTTGAGAAGAAATTAGATGATCAAACAATTATTTCCTCCTCATCTGTTGATAAGAACACCTTGCTGGAAATGTCTCAGTGAGATGATGTATCATAATCAGACACAACAGCCAACGCTAAATGGGTATTGGCACATCACATCAATTAACATTATTGCTAAGGTAATTGAGAGGAGCACAGCAGGAGATTAAGTTTTAATCTTTTGCACATGGCAGAATCAGTTCTTGCACCACTGTGAAGCCTCACAAGAATCACAATATAAACAGGTAATGTAATCTGTAGCCTGCCACTTTAAGGGGATATAAAATGTCTTCTAGCCTGTCTCAGAGACACTTCGAATTCATGCCGCAGATAAATCACCCACGATTTACATGGGAGAGAAAGAGAGGGGAGAAGAAGGGAGAGAAACAAAGCAGCAATCAGCAATCCGACCACATCATCTTAAAGCAGGTGTTGAGAAAAAAAGAAAACATGGAAAAATGAGAGCCTTGGAGTGAGAGGGTAGACGGCATGTATTCTGCAAGTGTATCAGCCGAATCGGGAGACGCATACTAATGCTTCTGATTAAAAACAAACTCGTTGCTCCATTCAAATTCTCACATTGCACCGCTGTTGCAACAACGTACGCAGGGTCTGGCAGATGGGCAGCTATTACAGAGCATATCAAGAACAAATAATTTTTATATGCTGGCGGTCGATGCTGCTCGTTTGTTTTAAGGACGTTTCATGGACACAAATTTGTGGGGAAACAGAGAAGACATTAACAATAGCAGGCAAGGGTGTTCAATATTTATGTTATGTTTCTTGAGCACCAAATCAGCATATTAGAATGATTTCTGAAGGATCATGTGACACTGAAGACTGGAGTAAATTATGCTTTTTCATTACAGAAATAAATTACATTGAAAAATATTTAAAAATACAAAACTGTTTTTGTTGTTGTTGTTTTTAACTGTAATGAATATATTCCACAGTATTACTGTTTTTACTGTTTTTTTGATCAAATAATTGCAGTCTTGTTTGGTGACCATAAGAATCTTTTTTTCATATACACTAATGATTCTTATCAAACATTTGAGTGTTAGTATGTGTGGGATGAAGGGGTGGATTCTGGAATCATGTTGGCACGGTTCACAAAACCCACGGTTCGGTTCGTGATACGAATATATATATATATATATATATATATTAGGGGTGGCACGGTTCACAAAACCCACGGTTCGGTTCGTATCACGGTTTTAGGGTCACGGTTTTCGGTTCTATACGGTTCTTGTTGTTATTTTTTCTTTTAATCTTTAACACTCCAGAAATTTCCTTCAGCATATGATATATAGCTTATTAGCTTAATTATCCACAATGCAGGATACAGTATTAACATTTTTGTAATGTAATCATGCACTAACTGAATTTGACTTGACTTTAAGCACATTATTGGGACCATCTCTGAGTAAAAGCTGGGTGAGATTTTGATACAGCAAGAGAGAAGATATTGATGATGACATGCTTTTCGTTTGTTTGGCAAAAAAGGAGCATGTGTATTGTTATCTCTACAGGAACTTGTGCCTTTTTAGCACACAAAGATTGAAATTAACTTGCATTTATCAAACTGCCAACTTCAGTGTAGCTCTTACAAAAAAAAAAAAACATTTTAAAAGACAAAGAGAGGAACTCTTAAAGCTCTGTCTTTTAAACAAGTCAAAATACTTTAAACATAAATATATAATATAATGTAATAAAATAAACATGCTTTAGTTATCACTGAGAGGTTTCTTAAATGCTGCGGACAGTAGAAGTTGTTTCCTTACCGGCTCTCTCCTGTTTGTGCTTATCGACACATTGGCGAGATGTCTTCTCAAATGAACTGTCATATTAGAAGTGTTTCCATTAGCATATTGAATGCATTTTGCACAATGCTTGCACACAGTCGCAGTTCTATCTACTGTTTTATTTCCGTTGTCATCGTAAGTAACATGAAATCCAAAATGTTCCCACACACCGGATTTGAACGACACGGGCGCATCCGCCAACGCCAGGCAGCCTTCATTAGGGGCCGTTCACATATCGCGCCTAAAAAAGCATGGAAAGCGCGGCCGCGTTGCTTCCATTTTGAGCACGCTTGCCACGCGCCTACATAGGAAAAAATGAATATGCGCGCGCAAAAGACACGATATGTGAATGGCCCCTTACTCCACTTTTACTGTCTGTATGTATGTTCTCGCGAAACTGTCTTGAGGCGAAACTGTCTGAATACGGGGCTACATTGCGCATGCGTCGAACCGTCGAACCGTGAGACGCACACACGAACCGAACCGAGACAAGCGTCAAGTACCGTGCCACCCCTAATATATATACAGGCCTATATATATTTATATATAGAATTCTAGAGGCTTTGGAAAAGAACCAAATTATATTCAAAAGGAACATGATAAAACATCTTCAGCATAAATTAAATGTATTGATGCATAATGCATTGGCTATATTCAAGGGAAGTAGGGAGCATAAGACAGGAAATGAGAGATGCTTTCAAAAGCGCTAACCTCCAGTTTGAGATACTCATTCTGTTCTTTGGACAGCAGGCTGAGGATAGAGCTGCTGTGTTTGCGTGTTCGGATCAGGACCTGAATCAGCGTGTGTCTGGCTGGGAGTGTGAAGGCCAGCTGAAAGTGTATGTGACTCCTTCCATCAAATGAATACTCCGGGACCTCTGTGAAACACAAACGTGTTCATCAAACGCAGTCCTTAAAAAAGGATGCATAAACATTGAAAAACGCACTGAGAATATTGCAGGATGTTCTGGTTGCATTACATAAAGAAGCTCTACAAATTCATAACACTTCTGAATGCGATTTGTGCCAAGATTTGGTGTGTGTGAAAATTCTGCCTGGGTACTAACACTCTCCCTCCCACACAGTGCAATTCAAAGATATTCACTGCCCCACTGAAAAGTCCTCACACACACACACATACACAGGCACACACACAAGTTTCCACATCCATTCAGTCATCCTCTTTAGCAATGACTTATCTGCTTTATCTCAGTCTCTCTCACCTCCCACTTGTGAAAATAGACATGGCTTGAAAACTTTGAGACAACTACTGAGTAATTACCCTTTTCACACTGATGCCCGCTGTACCCAGGTGTGCACTGACAGCTGAAGGAACCCCACTCGCCATGGCAGCGGCCCCGGGTCCCACAGGAGGGAAAGCCCATGTTCACACAGCTACTGTCCGTCATCAGACATCCTGGAGCACTGCCAGAAGAGTCGGCCGGTGAACCTAGGTCATAAAACTGAGAGAGAGAGAGTCAAAGTGTGGATACAGACTACCAGAAGTCATGTAAACACTGAGAGAGGAGCAAAAGAAAGAGATTAAAAGACCGGAAATATAAATAAGGCAGAAAGTAATGGTCAGAGTATAGGCCAAACTGGGGGGCCTTGAAGATAAGAGACGAAAAGAGAAAGTACGTTTTATCTTATTTGTGCATTCACCTTTAATCCAGCCTGCCATAATGAATATTACCATGCCGAGCAGGCCACAGCCACTTAAAAAAAGCGGATCTGCAGTGCTCTGTATTAACAGAATGCGGAAACCTTGAGATCTTAAATTCTCTTCATAAGAGAACAACCATGCACCACATTACATCAATTTTTCCTTTCATCTGATGACTCCTATTTATTCATGCCCACTCCTCTTAATGTCAGGTTTTTGAAGTGACTACAACAGGAGTTTCATCCTGTGCAGGAACCGGTTGCACCCGGAGCACAGCTGATTTACTTGCAGCTAAATTAGCAGAAGGACTATGTTAATTCCACTAAACTACTCATTGCAATCTTTATTTCATATCAGACAGATTGGTTATTGTCCATGGCATATATAACTGATCAGTATCTCAAAAGTTTTGGGGGAGTATGATGTATTTTTCCAGAAATGAATATGTTCATTCAGCAATGATAGGTATTTTATGAATAATGTCAGGAGTCTTTAGTAATTCTATAGTGACCACTTGAAACCAATGTTTCCTCCAGCTATGCTCGGTTCTGTCTCTCTAATAAAAGTAAGCTGAAGCTAAAATAATTGCACCTCAAATCAATATTTTCAGGTATTCAATTATGTAGTAGTCACGCAATAATTGGGACAATGTAGAGCCAGCTGGTCATTATCATAAAATAAACAACTTTAAGATCCCTCTGCTTAGATATTTCCTTATTAGCAATATTAATGAGATAATTACTGGCTGATACATTATTCCTGGAAACTTTTCTTGTAGTCTTGGTGAATGTGTATTTGCTTCATACTTTATTTTATGTTTTGTGTTGTGAGGTCGTGTTTTGAGCTTGCACAGAGTAATGAATGTTGTGTTGTCTGCTTGAAACCATCTCCGGTACACTGCTGGTGTCTTCTGTGACTCCTTATTAACTCAGTTCAAGAATATCTCATTACATTCTCCCAAGGTGAAAATCTTCCAGTGGACAAGTATTTTACTCAACCATAACACCATTGGGTACCTGTGGGGAATTGTGTAGAGTCAAGTTGTGCAACACTCCCCATCAAACACCAGGGGACTAAAGGAGATCAAAATTAAGGAAATAAACAGAATAGTTGTGAAAGTTTCTCATTTGTACACTTAATGCCAAGAAGAGTCAGAACAGTGGTTATGGAGAACATACTACATACTAGGATATTACATGTTTTTTTTAATTATTATTATTTATTTAAATCAAGGGTGTATTAATTTCTGCAAACCTTATTTAAGCAAAATTGGCTAATTTACTTATTTGACAGGTATTTATATAAAGTTTGGAGTCTGTATGATTTATATATATATTTTTTGAAAGACATCTCTTATGCTCATATATACACATATATTTTAATCAAAAATACAGTAAAACAATAATACTGTGAAATATTACACTTTAACACTTTAAAATAACTGTAATTAATCCTGTGATGGAAAAGCTGAATTTTGTAAATGTAAATGTCTTTACTGTAACTTTTAAACAATTTAATTCATCTTTGCTGAATGAAACTATTCATTTAAAATAATATAAAATAATGATAAAAAACTTTTGAACGGTAGTGTATGCAACATTGCTTTGTACATTGATTTATTTCAGTTAAAGGGGACCTATTATGCCTCATTTTACAAGACGTAATATAAGTCTCTGGTGTTCCCAGAAAGTGTCTGTGACGTTTCAGCTCAAAACACCCCACAGATCATTTATTATACCATATTGTAAATGCCCATTTTTGAGCGGAAGGAAAAACATGCTGTTTTTCTCCATGTATCTTTAAATGCAAATTTTAATGCTGCTGCTCCCCATCCCGAATTCCAGAAGAGGGCAGAGCCTGTACAGCTTGTGCCACGGATACTCTGCCAAAAACTAACAAAAACTCTTTGGTATTAATTATTATCGCAAATCGTGGCCACACTCACATGACATTGCAGTTTTTTGTCATCATGAAAGTTAATTATTTGCATGCGTTTTAAAGCCATAACAGTTTAAACTTCTGATATATGAGCGCACACATCCGAAGCACACGCACAGAAAGCTGGCTGTCCTGTGTGTATTAAACTGATTTCTCTTACACATCTTATTGCACTTAAACTGCAAAATACACACAAGATTATGTCAAAAACATAAAAAGTTCACAAACACAGTTGGTTATGTCTGTGAAAGTAAACAGCAGGGAAATAAATTACATGTGTGCATTAGATCCGTTTATTAAAGTGACAGCAGCGTAATATACAGCACCTACTGCTGTATACAGTATTTCTGTTAATATGAATCAAACAGCAAAAGAAAAACAGAAAATCACTCACTGCTATTGATTAAATAACTTTAGTAGCTTCAGTAAGAATATATTTCTTACTTGAGTGCTGCTGTTAAATGCAATGAGATAAACAAGGCGGACTGTGTACAGCTCACTCAGGGGAGAGGAGCGAATAGGGGAGATTCTGTCACCAGTCATGGGCGGGCCTTCCGCCTACTCTTATGCAAGAGTAGGGAGAAATGTGGAACCGCTCATTTGGAGAGACTGATTTATGGGGATTATGAAAAAAACGAGTGGGTGGATTTTACCATTATAGGCTGGTTGTTCAATCTGTGAATTTTTCATAACAGGTCTCTCTTGGAGCAGCCATACAGCTACTCATAAATGTTTTTATTTTCTAATGAGAAACATTTTGTAAAATTTTCATTGTGACTGTTAGTATGTGACTTTTTCGTAGTTGGAATCGAATGACCCATTAGAGAGACTAGTCAACTGGTGGTAGACTGAATTTTTATTTTGCTCTGCTGTTCTTGCATATGTGGCTGCTTGTTTTTGGTGAGCACCTCTGCACGGCCTTTTCACCATAAGGTTAGGGTTGTTTGGTTTATTCTTTTCCTTAAGCTTGGTTTTAGTAAAGGAGTGTACTTTCTCTTTTATGGGATTCATGGCTCAAGCAAACCTGTGTGACCTTTTAAGTAACGTACTATAGTTCCCTGCATGTACCTCCCAAGGTGGAGCAGTAAATGGCATAATATTCTTAAATCTTAAAACCACTTTTCCACGCACCCCATCAGACTGTTTATTTGCCATCAAAAGCCTACTCAGAATTGTCACAGGTCAACAACGGGGAAAGAGCAAAAGAAAGTAAACCATATGAGAAAACTGAGTGGGCAGAAGAGAGTTTAAAATAGCAATTCTACCTTTGTACTTCCTCCTTCCACAGTCTACAACCTGCTCTCCTGCAAGCTCCAGTAGCCTAAGTAAACACTTCTTTGCTGTTCCTTTGTGTCTGGTGACCACTGGTCAAGTGTTTTAGACTCAAGAACTTTCAACTGAGTCATGGTGTTACAATGAGAAACAAACAGCCACCCACCATAACAAACCTTTGACATGATACAGATCGGTTTAAAAGACAAGTGGCCTGGTCAATTATAGCTCAATTCAAATAACACCTCTTAGAAAACTCAAAACTGACAGTGTATTTAAGCCCAAAGAGGTCATGGCATGCATCTTTGCTCCTCCATATAGGGACAGTATATGTTCTTTTGATTTTTTCCTCATATTTTATGTCAAATACTTAAAGTTTGTTGCACACATTCCAATTCATGAAAAATAATTAGTGGGGAATTAAGCTGTACTGAGCTTGTCCGATTTCATTTTGTAATGAAAGATTGTACTGGTCTAGGAAGGACACGTTCTCACTAGGATGCAGCCTTCTAATTGAAAAGCCCCCCCTGTCTTTATGAATGGTACATTGGATCATTGACTCCCCGTTCGTTTAAAAAAGCTGAATCATTCAATAATGAAACAGATGTATGTTGCTGAGAGATGGCAACTTTTCTGCTGTGGCTTTGTTTTGACCTATTTTTCGAAATAGAGCAAAACCAGTCAATATTGAGTCTAAAATGTAAAATGTAAATCACTTAAAATTACTTAATACTCCTTGCTTATTGAAGTGTTGTATAAAAAAATCAATCAATAAAATCAATGTCACATTTGCAATCGTTCTGATATTTTGGAAAACAGCACTCTCAGTTGTGTGATGTCGCTTAACTACATGTGACCCCGTCTGTGAAATCTCAGCTAAAGTCGCATAATCTAATTATGAGATTAAGAGCGTCAAAGAGCATCAAAGAGGTCAGAGTCATAAAAATGACGAAAATAAATAAGGTGTGTTTATTGCTGTAAATGATAGATTATACAGAGGGGTTCGAGATACAGTGCTCAATTTTTAATTTATAACATCATAAATACTGAAATTAATGGTTTTATTGACAATACAAAAAAAGTTGGCATCCTAAACATTGATTTCAGTTATTTCTGGGTTTAATTCCGGCTGATTCTTGTATCATTCTGCAAACAGACCTTAATATCAATCTGCACGAGTGAAAATCAGGTCAGTGCTGGGATAGGCAAGAAAACTGTTCCAATTTCTGTGTGGATTTTTTGTGTAATCACCGAAATATCAGGAACAGCTTATTTGTTTTGGAACTTAACATTCTGCCAACTTATTTTATAGTAATTTCTAGAAGAAGCTGGTAATAACTAGAGCTGTGAATATAATTATTTTTATGATGCATCACGATGCTGACATGAACGATTCTGTTCTGATGCATAAAACAAAAAAATTGATTAAAAAAATTATACATATTAATGTAGGTTTAAGGTTATTGTAGTTTAAATAAAGATATCTTAATAAAAGTATATATTAATAAAAGTCGTGTATGTCCTTCTGAAGCAAAGCACTGTCTGATATTTCGGTTTCGCCTCAGACAGCGCTCCATTCTGAATTCAGTTCTCATTAACGGAGTATTGCGCACGAACAGTAAGATACACACAGAATTACAGTATTTCAAAATATCTATCTGGCATGTGTTCATGCAAACATAGTTGGTTATGTCTTAATTGAGCGTTTGGGGAGCAGTTGGGGAAAAACATCTGATGTGTAACATTATATTAGATCTGTGCATTAGGTCTAATATAATGTTAGGCTAATAAACCTGCTACAGTCTCTACCATTAAAGGGTTAGTTCACCCAAAAATTGTTGGTTAGTCCAAATTTTCTGAAGTGTCTTGATCATTTTATATGATGAACAGATTGAATTTCCCTAGTTATTTTTTGTTATCGACATTTTAATCCGGCGGCATTCTCGGCTGGGCAAGTAAAATTCTCTTTCATTTTCCCCTTCAAAAAAATCAAGAAAACCTTACCTTGCTGTCCACGATGAGGTTTCGGATACAGCCAGTGAAGTGCTTGTGTTGGAGTTGTGGGTAGATATACGGCAGGTTCTCGTTCACTCCTCCTAGCTGAAGCACTTGCGTCACATTCAGATGCCTGAAAGCACACGAGAAGGGAGAATGACCCTTCCTATTACTGTGCTGTATGTTATGGAGAGGCCATTTTCCTCTAGATATTAACTTTTTAGATTGAGACCTTTTTATGACTATAAATATTTAAAGACATTATCAAGTATGTAGAGTGAGAAAGAGGAAGATGGGGATGGTTTCATTGACCAGTGGAATGGTTTCTTTGGCACTCTTATCTTTAAAGATTCATCAGGGCGAGATTTTTACTTTAAACAAACATAAGTTGATGTGAAATGAGAGATAAGAATGAAGAGAAATGCTTTACTTGTCCATATTCGGTGTGATGCCAGTAACTTCACAGGAAGTGTGGTCTTCTGTAGTTAGCCAGCTGCCCACTCCTTCCATCTCCATAATAGTGGCTCCTGCACAACGGTCAAGTGTAAAACGTACCTCCTGAGAACAAATGTGAGGGAGAAAAGAACCTTTGTTAAGACACAAATGTGCAAATTTGACTTCCATAAAATGCCACAATTGAATGGTGGCATATTAAACATTACATTCTGAGATTGACTTTTTTATGTAGCACATGTAAATGTCAATACATGTAAATAACAATAATTTTGAAATAAACCACTTATTTTTCCTTTGAATGTATTTAATATACTCCTCTGGTCAAAATCGTGTAGCCAGATATTGAATCTCTATTCCTGAAGTTTTATCACAAATTTCTCAGAAAGGTGCAAATGTCAATTTGACCCCACAAGAACACAGTTCAACAAATCAATTGGAAAAAGAGATACAGTGTGTATAGTAGACAGACAAATGTAAAATGTAAAAATGAATTCTATACTATATTATACTATAGCTATTTTATAGCTGGGGTCTTTAAGACCCCACAAATGTAACGGAACTAATGTAACATTTTTCAAGGATGATGTTTAAGTCATGGGATCATATTTACATTTTGTTTATAAAAAGACTTCTTATAAAAATTTGAAAAAGTCATGAAGTATCAACCAGATACATCAATGTTTGGTACATATTTCTAGCTATTAAAAAGTACTGCAATATTTTATTTCGATAGTCCACTTTAGACATTTTACTATAGTAACTTTCCACCTACAAGTAGCAGTTATCAGAGTATTAGTAGACTGTCTGCTTAATATGTCCTAACACTTTATTTTGATGGTTCTCCAACAGGCATTCTCCTGACTATAAGTAACTTTGCAAGTACATGTCAACTTAATGAAGTGCAACCAAATGTCCTTTTGTTTTCTGAGACCACATGCGGAAGATCAAACAGACATACCACCAGCTAAAGAACACCAGATGAAGAAGGAATTTAAAGGAACAGTTTCATTTCAAAAATGGAAATTTTCATTGTCATCCCAAACTTCTAATCCAGGTCTTCTGAAGCTCAAATGTGCTTCCTTGAAGTGTGAGAAAAAATAAGGTTTATTCTCGTACACATAGTTGAGTTGATGCTCACCATAATTTGATGTGTGTGTGTTTATTATTGTTTATATGTGAATAAAAGCCTTAATTAAAATTGTTAATCAAATAAAAAAGGAAGACTTGGATTAAACTGCTCAGTTTACAGTTATACAAGTGCTGCATGAATACAATTCTGTCATGACAACTCTCAGTGACCCATGGTAATGGGTATGACAATGTTGTATGTTTGGTCTTGGTGGAATAGATCTACTACGCTGCTACAGCTGCTTTTATTGCTGCTGCTGTCCAATATAGCACACATGAATTACCCGTAGCAGATCTATTCATGTGGAGATAGGGAGGTGGAGGATTTCTGAAAGCACGCTGCACTGCTAAGACAAATGCTACCCATGTATTTGAAGCTTGAGCACACAAGCTCATTGGCTCCTGATACAGCAGGAACCAATCAGTTGTGACCTATATATAATGATGCGATTACAAGCAGGTTGAGTTAAAGGACCTATTAGCCTGTGCCATTTGAGTTTCATGACAGACCATTGTATTAAAACAAAAAAATTAATAAATATAACTTTAAAATTGCACAAGATTTTCATTTAGGCCCTACATATAGTAAAAATGGTAAAACTTTCTTCTCAATGCCTTAATGAATTTTTTAAACCATCAAAGTTTTGGTGAAATGAACTTTCAATCGTACACTTACATCATATACTAAACAGAATCACACACTATCAGACTTTGAAGTTGTTCCAAACACAACAAACTTGAACAATTGCTATGAGCATGACAAATGAAAACAATGTTTTCTAAAATTGGCTAAAAATATCAAATTTCATCTGAAGCAAAAATAAAAATAAAAATAAAAAAAATAAATAAATAAAAAATGTCAGTGCCCACTATACACTAAATCTGTCAACTTCGATTGACCAAAATATGCATACTGGCTCTGACTTCCTGCAACTAGCATTGACTCATCCAGACTGTAAACGGGGTCAAAAATCTGCTGCAAAAGTCTAATGTATTCCAGCCTTTAGATGTCTTCTAGAGATTATTACATTTCTTTTGCTTGTACGGTCACTTAAATCACCATGTTGTGTGAAGAGTTCCTTCTCACCAACATTTATAACACTGGAAGAAGATACACTTTCTCCGCTCTCTATGGAGGCTAAAGCCTCAGGCATGGTATTTTTTAACACATAGCATGTCAAGATGGTAAAAAGCTTCAACCCGCAATGCTCCCTTTACACCCAGCAGGATGCTTGCATCCTTTTTGTAGTGAACAATAAGCAGTATAATTTAGAAACAATTTCAGACTGACCCTTAGGCAAATTCCACTACAACCTTGCACTACTACAGAGACTAGCAGCAACAAAGAAGCCCTTGGATCTTCTGGCAACAACTGAATGCAATACAAATTAGCACACTGAAGAATGTCTGGGATCACGTAAACCCAGCTAACATCTGCGACCACAGTTACTCTTTCCCTCTCGGACTGTGAAGATGGTTTCAGACCAGATAGTAAGACTTTGACATCTTGTACAGAAGTGCTGAGGTGTATTATTGGGAGAAGTTGTCGAGGAGAGAAGGGCCTCTGCTCGATTAAACTCTGCAGTCAGTCGCTTGCATGCTTACTTTGCTGTTGCTCCTCACGTCCAGTCTGTGCCACCGTCTGTCCGCTACATTCACGTTGCCCGGCAACTGCAGGACCAATGTACCCGAGCCGTGGTTAATTTTCAGGGTGGGGGTGCCGTCGATCAGTTCTGAGAACAAAGACAGACAGAGAGAAAGAGAGAGAATGAGAAAAAGAGGGAAGAATAGAGACAGACAGACAGAGAGAAAGAGAAAGCAGAACATAGTTGGTCAGTTAAAACACGGATACAGAACTACAGAGGAGTGGAGGATGGTCATAAAGACTCAACCTCAAACACACACTGCCTAAAAACTACCAGTGTCAACTAGCAGCAGACTTTTGACTAACATATGTATGACATAAACTGGTGCTTTGTTTCACATTACAGGGTCAAATAAGCGCTGCAGAGCCTGCCGTAATTACGATTATATTATCCTCTGGCATAATAGGAAAAACATATTACGGAAAGTTCTTCTTTTTGTCTGAGTTAGTCGATTGGCAAATTAAAAATTAATGAAGCCAGGAAGACTCCCTTAAGCTTCGTATATTCTGACAAAGCCTGAGCATACAGGCAGAAATGCCTTCAACTAATTTCACATTTATCAGCAGGATCTTTGCTGTTAAATAAGCCTATTTCGGCCAATATGTCTCTCTGTCTGTCGTGTCTCGCTAACTTCCTTTCCCAATGTTTTCTAATTCACCTTCGGTTTTCTTATTTGTCATCCACTCAAGTCCTCCTTTTGATGCACTCTTTTCATTCCTGTAAATAGCACCCGCTTGCTCTCAGCTCGGCTGTGTCTAGCGCTCACCGTCTGCTGACCGTGAAACTGAACTTTCGTTGGTCACAGTGTTTTCTTCATACTGTATGAGAGGATACTGTATAAGATGAACTGCTTTTAAGCAACAATAGCTTCTCAAAACACATGTACCCACTTCATTAGCTCAAATCAAATGATTGAGTCTCCAGACAGATTGTCCCGGCTAATTCGCTCACACCGTCATTAAAATTGGCTGATTTATGTCGTCCATCTGTGCTTATTCTCGCTGTCACTATTTCTCCTATTATTTCTTGCACAGAGTGTTTCAGCTAGTGAATGTCTTCCATCATTCTCCCCTGGTTTAACCCGTTCAAGCGGCTCATGAGTGCTAAGGGACTTTGTCTCACTCTCACGGTTGAGGGGGAGTTTGGTTAGCACATGCTGAGAGACAAATAGAGCAATGATGGACATAATGGCTCAGAAATACTGTTTGATGCTCCGAACTTTCCAGGTGTTAGATAAGTAGGTATTACTCTGTTTGATATGGTGAACACAACGTTTTGGTGTATATATTATGAAGATAAGGGAGTGGACATGGTGTTTAAATGTCTCTCTCAAACTTTGCTATAATATTCTCACATTTAATTCTTCAATTCTTCAAGTTAGTTTTAAATTCATGGTGTAAATTAATGCTTTATGAATAGAAATACATTGATTGTGATAATCAAATGTACTTGTCCGCAATATTTATATTTACATATTTAATATACATTTTCTTTTGTCACCATATCATTTTAAGCATTTGAATTCAAAAATGTACACAAACAAGAATTAACAAATGAACAATGAACAAATGAAATGTCATTTAGTGTGTACAATAAAAGTACATCCCTTCCTTGTCAGCTCACCATAATATTTAATATTTTCCAAAATGAAATTATAAACCCAAACAATAGTACTTTATTAACTCATGATTCACACAGCTGGATTAAATAACTATATAAACTTCTCAGAGTTTCCTAAACTGTTCCTATCTTGGCGGTTTCCAATGATCTCATTGAATTCCGATGTCTCCAGGCTAACTCCCGATGGTATCAGAGTGTTGAGCGGGAGATAACAGTGAACATGCTGGTGCGGAGCAGTGCTGCTGCAATCTGGGCCGAGAAGCCCTCTTTAGAGGGAAGCCCCTGAGAATGGAGAATTGCTCCCCTACACTGATGCTGTCACCTATCCTGTCCCAGACATGAAGTGCTGCCGACTGAGACCAAGATCATGTCTTTTCAGGCTGACATGACATTTTAGGTGGAATGCAGATGAAGTAAGATTGAGAAAGGAAGGGCAATAGGAATGAAAATGAGAGATGGAAAAGGTGCAAGTCTAGGGCTGGTATTGATTTGAAAGGACTGAAAAGAGAAGAAGTAATAAAGGTGTTTCTGTAAGACAGACAGAAAGAGGATGTGACTATTGGAAGTTTCTAAAGGCCATGACACACCAAACCATCATCAAAGAACTAGTGGCAATGAAAGCAGACTATATTGCTGGCTTGTGTCATATGCGTCAGGGCCAAAAAGCTGCACTCGAACACACTGTAAAGACTACAGCCAACGGCAAACAAAACAGTTTTTGTGCCTGCGTGAAAGGCAATAACGATCATATGAGCAGGTGGCAGTAGTATATATTCGTAATTCAAAAATGGAAAACAAAATTAGGTCTGCAGACTTTTTACCCAAGTGAAAAACAAAAAAGAATGTGAGCATATTTTTGCCCTCACCATTCTCGAATCATGTTGATCACGTTGTTCATTCCAGACAGGCATGTCATTGTGAAAATATTTACGTATTGGTATACTCTGGTAAGGTGATGTAAAATTGAACCACATTCTCAGTGTGCCCTCTTGACTTCACTCTTTGCTCGCTTTCATCACTTTCGCTATACTATTCATGCACTGGTTTGCTACAAAGCTAAACAGCCTCTTTCACCGACGGGGACCGACTTCTGTGGAACACGCTGCAAAAACTGAACTAACAGACACTCAATGGCCTGACATTGGCTGATGACCGACCGCCAGCTTGGTGTGTCATGCCCTTAATATACGCATGAAAAGCAGAAAGAGAGAGAGAGAGAGGTAGAGAGAAAGCAGGGCAAGGGGGCCACTGGCCAGCACTTTCAGTGTTACATATGTAAACATCATATACAGGGAACACAATCTGTATATGTAATTAGGCTGCAACATGTTTTTGCTCTTAGAAACGATCCCTCTGCAGTCACAGGCGGTCGTCTGTGCTCTCTGCTCCTCATCTCTAATTCATACTGGTATCCCTGCACATTAATCCCTCTGTCAGCGGGAGGGGAGATGAAGGGAGGCCGACCTCCTCCCCTCAGATCCCCCCAAATGCATTTCCACTTTAAGCATAAGAAATGGCCTCTCTTTGCGAGTCCTGAGGGACGAGCAGGAGGGCAGATGGCATATGGACCCTGAAAACCCCACCCAGTGGCCCTCCCATCAGTGGCTCGGGAAATGAGCTGAAATACTTTAAGTTGAAAGGGATATTTGAGAGCTGCTGTGGCATGATGAGTCTGAGAGGGTTCACTGTGAAGCAGGTTTCTGCAAATTGACCATAATGCGCACATCACACTCTGGGTGTAACTGTATCTCTGTGCTCACTTTCATCTGCCAGATACTCCTCGTGTGTGTGTGTGTGTGTGTAAAAGCTCACAAACATATTTATAAACACTTCACAGTACACAAAAACATTTTTAAAAACAGCAATGCATGAATTACATTCAAAATTGGCATTTTCATGACTGATAATAAAAATAGGCTAAAACATTAAACATGGGTAGACAGCAAATCAATTCAATTCATGGTTCACAGGTGTTCGATTTGATTCAAGAGCGATTTTTGCAAATTCAGAACGATTCGATTCAAGGCGATTAACAATAAAAATTGATGCGATTTGATTAATTTGATTCGATTCAGCATTTTTCATGCATTCATATGGTTATTGAAACGCTTCCCCCAATGTGTCTTAGTCAGGGTGCGAATTACACAGCGGCCTTCAGGAGGTCAGAGAGTAAGAGCAAAAAAAAAATGTTAATGTTAGTTCATTTTAGTTCTTAATAATGCTACAACTATTTTAATAGCCTATAAAAATAGGCATTTGTGTAAATTTACATAAGCCAACATTTTAAAAGGCTTTAAAAGTATTGATAGGCCTAGTTCATGTTAAGTATAGTGTGTAGGATAGTGCACGCAACCTTATTAATGTGTTCCAGGTATATTAAACATAGTAGTGCTAACATGGAGACACTAGCCAAGAACTTCATGCACTTTCCCAATTAATCCTAAACTAACTTTTCTTGACGGAATAAGAAAAGCCCTCGTTGTTCTCTTTATACGGAACATTTTACTTATGCTGATTCTGAAAGAAACCGCTGGGTGTCTACTGTTTGCTATAGTAACGAATGCAACTTAAATGCCCATCTGATTGATAGATGAACTGCGTGCTTATTTCAGTGTTGTTAATGTAGTTATTTCAGCGGTTTCCTTCGCACATTAAGTTCATAATTTAATTTATTATTCATTGGAACGGTACGTATACATTTTAGACACTTAGCCTATGTGTTTGCTCTGTCCATGCTATAAATGCATGCCCTTGATTAAGCGGGGTTTTGACGTTACATCAACTGCACAGGTAATGTCGATGGCGTGACCCATTTCCATAAAACTTCAGTATTTTATCTTAGAGAAAATAAAGGTGATGTTTCCATGCAATAAAAGCGTTTTATTTCAACGCAATGACTTAGCAGCTTTATCAATGGTTTGAGCAGTTTGACACAGGACTATTGTTGTCTCAATAGAGAGCTGTCATCTGCTCACGTGAATAGCAGTGGCCTTCTTGAGGAGAGCTCAAACATGGGCTGCTCAGAAATGAGTGCAAAGTAAAGTAAAGAGTGCAGCGCGTATCTGTGAATGGAAGCTGTGAGGGCGTGAATGACGGCGCACAACGTCTCCATCAATTTGCGCAAGCAGTAATTTAATGTTTATATATTTTAAAGCACTGAATCGCTATTGAATCGTGATTAATCCAATTCTTAGCATTTTACACCGATTATCGACCGAAATTAATGATTTGATTCAAAAAACGTGTTTTAATATCACTGCATGTTACACCCTTATTACCCACACATTCTTTCTTATAATTATAGTGTATTCTTTCTATCTATCTATCTATCTATCTATCTATCTATCTATCTATCTATCTATCTATCTATCTATCTATCTATCTATCTATCTATCTATCTATCTATCTATCTATCTATCTATCTATCTATCTATCGTAGCATCTGGACTGGATCACTGATGATCATTCATTTTTAGGTTTTAGGAAAAGATTTAAACCTCCTGAACTACATAGGTAAATCTCAGCTGGCTCCGGCCTGTCCTGACCCTCATGGGCCAGTGACATTTTTGTGGTTAGGTGTCGATGTTAAACAGACTCTCTCTGTAAGTCTCCCTGACTTCTAAAAGATCGGAATCAACTCTGATCAAATTCTTTCCCCCCCACACAAGCCAAGAGCTTGTGGGACAAGAAGACCACGCACACACAGAGACATTCATTAAAATACGAATATTCCCAAGTGTTTTTCCTGAGTGTATGCATGTCTCCATATTACCTATGCTTAGTTACATCTGTTAGCTGTGTTAGTTTTACTCTGAATGCTCAAATTCAAGTGTAAGAATGTATCCATATGTCAAACACTCCTAAACCCATGCCCCTTGGATTCAAAACGTTCCTCTGTGAATTTCCTAACTAGATATTGGTGTTATATCATGATAATATACATTATTCTACTTTCAAGGTAATTTGGAGGAAAAAGGACTCAGTTTGGACACCTCCATAGATCATGCAAATTAGGCCATAAAAAGAGACAAAAGAAAGTTCTCCTGCTAAAAGTCCATGTTCTCTATTGGTCCATACGCCCAAAATAGGTGTGCCCGGAGTTATCTTTATAACACCCTAAACACGTGCTCAGTCACTTCCCATCCTAGACGAGACCTTCTCCTTCTTTTATTTTCCAGCATTTTACGAACAGTTAATTCCGTTTTGAAACTCCCGCTGAAGATTTGACCTCAGGAAGAGACCAACTGAAGCTCCAGCTCCATGCACTGAAGTTTGAACGGCATTCACCACAGCACTAAAATACTAATGCAAGTATCTGAATTAATTTTCGATGCACTTTAATTTGATTGTCTGAAGTGATTTCGTATCTGGCTCTCAAAAGGTTTAACTGTTTGTAATCTTGCCTTCTTTCATCAACCTTTTTCCTGTCTGTCTGTCTGTCTGTCTGTCTGTCTGTCTATTTATCTTTTACTGAAGCAAAAGAGAAAATACATATTTCATTCAAAAGAGTCATATTAGCTGTCATTTAATATTAATATAGGTATTTTTATAATATAATACATCATGTTCCTGTACATCATCTACAGCCAGAAGTCTTTTCAGTCTTGGCTAAATTACCTCTCGAGGTTGCTTATCATTCAATAAGTGTCTTTAATCAAATAAATTAGATTTGTCAGTCTAATTTGTCTATTGATTCGACATGCTCACCCCTCAAATCTTTGTCTAACCTTGAAAAGAGACTGTAACCACCAATAAGACCCGTGTGACATAAAGACTTCAAGCACGTATCTGTGCCCATTTCCATCAATGAAAATAAATTGAAGAGTAGGTCAGAGGTCGTCTAGAGAAAATGAATCCAGGCTGTAATGAGAAAAAGTGTGTTTAGGAGAAGTAATTCATGCTAGAGGTGAACAAAGATGGTTGCTCTTTAATACAGATTCCACGTGTGGATTTCATGCTTAGTGCTTGTGTTATAATGTGCGCAGATATGCCTCAAGCGCTTTGACTAATGAGTGAATCACCCAAGGCAAAAATATACGTGTCCCTTAATATACATATGGCTTAAAAGGAAAATACATGTTAACTCAGAGTTATTCACAAATCTAATTAGAATATCAATATAAAAAGAAAGGAATTTCATGTCAGTTTTCATTAAAACCCAAAATTCTCGCTGCCCGCTGGAAATGTTTACTGACCAGCAGCAATGTTCGGCTCACCTCAGATCAATCAATGCCAAACAAATACAACTTCTTGACCTTAGACTCATTGCAAAGGTTGTGAGTTGGTTTCCAGCCCACCAACAGATTCATAATCTATTCGTAAACAACTCAGAAGTACTAATGCTCACACAGACCCAACAGCATGATGTGCTGCACACAGGGATGTGTGTGGGAGGCCCCCGGGTGTGTGTACACTATGAAACTGCATTGTAGTATCAGTGTCTTGAGTGTCTTTAATAAGAAGAGCAGAGGCGTAAAACTGGCAGGCACCAGACCAATGATAAGGTTTAATAGGCCACGGTGAAGAACAGCAGTAAGTAATAAGGTCTGATAGAGTGAAGGCAAGGAGGGCTGGAGAGAGAGAGAGAGAGAGAGCACGGAGACTCACACTATGGCTACACTTGTTCTGCTGTCCTCCGCACTGCCATTCATCATTATTCATCACCTGCTTTCTTTCTTCATTCCACCTTCCCATTCACACACCATCTTCGTCTCTTACCCAGACATGAACTTCTTTCTCTGTTTAATTCATGTCTGAGCTACGGCACTTACTGTTACTTCCCAGCAGTTCCTTCAAATCTGAACCTCTTTTATCTATTTAATCTGACTCTCTTTCCTCTCTCTCTCTCTCTCTCTCTCTCGCTCTACTAGACTCTTTCTCTGTTTCCATTTCTCCTTTTTCTGATTCTCTTTCTGTTTGCTGCATGTCTCCGCTAGACCTATCCAACCTCTCTCTCTCACACCCCCTTTCTGGTGCTGGTTCTGGAGCCAGCACCGTTTAAATCCAAACATTTCCACAGCAGAAGATGTGGAAAAATAGCATCTGAGGTGCCCCTAAAAACATGCTAACTATAGGAACCAATAATATCTGCATTGAGCAGAGTCCTCAAACCATAAACAACTCAATGTGACAAACATTATTTTTTATACTGCTGTGGCTAGCTATATATATTAGTTTCACGAATTCACACTTACAAATAATCAGATAGAGTAATTAGTATGCGTATTTGGTGTGCTGTCCGAGGAGAGGGCTTGGACCTCGGTATTTGGCCCAAACTCAGAGTACTCTCACCGTATTTCTGGTTAGGAAATTAACCAGGTGAGTGTGAGGAGACGGGGTGGTGGAGGCACGCTGAAAACTGTCAAGAAACGTAGGTGAGTCAACTGCATATATATCTAGATCTCCACTCATTCTGATTGGGTAGACATGTTGATTGCTGGTTGAAGTGATGTGATGATTAGTCAGATCGTTTGAATTCCTCCCGAACTTTGTTTATAAAACATCATTAATTTCAGAAATATATCTGTTCATAATATTTATGTGTTTGTGAATGTGTACAAATGTTAAACATTAATTTGTTTATGTAGAAATTTACATTAATCCACATTAAAAAATGTAGTAAACGTATTGTTCATTGAAACGTTAAAGGGATAGTCGACCCATTCTTATTCTTATTAACATACCCTCATGTCGTTCCAAATCCATAAAAACGTCATTCTTCTATTGAAAGTCCATGCAACCATTTGTGTTCTGGAACAATATGAGGGTGTGTAATTGCAAGAATTTTAATTTTTATCTTATTGTACACAAATCTTACCCAAAAACATGTTGTGGCATGTCTGTTTGCGTGCACATTATGTATGTTATCATTCGTCTTTCTAGTCAATGAGATCAGGGGTCAGTTCTGACAGATATTCAGAGATCCCTCGCCAAGCAGCAGCTCCAACACAAGCACAGCACCATTTTAATGGAAAAGAAGTATTTAACTATCACTCTCACTCTGATACTGACCTGAAGCTCAGACAGATCTCCACCACTTGACCACTCTTTGTTGCTGGAACCCTGTCCACGGTTTCTCACTTCACTTAATCTTCATCTTTCACTCCCTGTCACTCTCTCTTTCTCACCTCAGATCCACTGTATGCCATCCATAACCCTCTCTCATATGTTCAGCATCTCACCCTGCACTGATTATACTCACACACTGCCTTATCTGCAACTTATCCTCATTTGCCAACACATCAATGGACTGATCAGGAGCAGAATGCTCACATGAACGTATGCTCGGCACGTAGGCAGATCTGTGAGTTCATTAAAGCTCTAAATGTGTATACCCCATTCTAGTCGTTCTCCCAGATGAATGACAAATAAGCCTTTACTGATATAATGAGTGCATTCGTTAACCACTAATGAGTTAATACGGCTGCACACAGCAATGCTCTGGAATTTATGACACACATATGCAAACAAACAGAAATAATGTGTTTTTTTTTTTTTAGCTTTTCTTTTTCTTTTTCTCTGTGCTTAGGTTGTTAGAAGATAGCAGATCTCCCCTGAGTAAGAAAATGTTACAGCAATAAAACTTTTTTTATTAGAAACACTAAATCCTTCTGGAGAGAAGCAAAGGAGTCTCTTCATCTCTTTCTGTCTGAAATAAACATATTATCACCCCTTTTTTTCATTCTTCTCTCTCTATGTGTAGCCCTACTGGGAGATGAGTGAAGATGTGCCAGAGGTTCAGCTTGTGATATGAAAGAATGATGTAGACACTGAAGCAATGTTCTGCCTTAATGCCGCTGCACATTTGCAATACCCATCCCTCGCCTTTCAACCTGCGGTGAGGCTACGGTGAGGGTGTGTGTTGGTTACCTATGGCCATGAAGTCCTCCGGCTCCCATGGCTGAAGCTGAGAGAGGGGTCCGCTGTAGAGCAGCAAGCCATCTGCCACCTCTGTGATGAACTCCAGTGAGAGGTGACTCTCGAAGCATGGCCTTATAGGGGGAAACCAAGCATAGCCGTTTCCATGGAAACTGTGTTTTGTCTGCTGGCACTCGGGTCCATCATATTGAGCCGGGCACTGGCATCTGTGGTACGCACACAGGAGATCAAAAGCTCAAATTAAAACAGTATGAGTTTTGAGTTTTGTACACATGCTACTAGACTGACCTGGACTCGAAAGAAATTTAAAAAGACAAAAAGTTTTGGTGTAGTCATAGTTATACATTGTGATCTTACAAAGCCCTGAATTGGATAAACTATCCTATTAAGTTGAGACTAAAGACCCATGTAGCCTGTTATTCAAACTTATCTCCCTAGCTTAGGTTTCAGTCTTGTATTTGTACTGCATTCACTCAAAAAAAAAAAAAAGATTGTTACTGTTTGCTCAGTTTATTTAAATGAAATAAGCTGAAACAACACAAATCTTTAGTCTTTTTTTTTTTTTTTTACTTAATTGATTTGATATGTTTTGCAGATGCCACTGTGCTGAAGAGAAGAGCTTGTTGTCAGGTTTGTGGGTGGCAACATTATACTATCATGCATGTTGCTTTACTCATTGAGTGATAGCAGTGATAGGTAACTTCTTGTTCATTATATTCACATGCTATCCATGAAAAGTTATGTGTGAACATGTTCCAGACTAATTATTTATTGTAACTTGAAGTAAGATTAGTTGGTGGATTAGATGGTGCTCTTCTTCATATGCAGATTAAGCCATCAATTGTCCAAAATCAGTTTCATGAAACTGTTTTCTTTAATTTAATTAAGTTCACTCAACAAATACTTTTTTAACCTAAATTGATTAATTTTGTTCAACAAACATTTTTTTTTTTTTTTGTTTAAATGGACTTGTTGTAGTATTGTTGTATGAACCTAAATTGTGTGGAGAAGTTTTTTCTTAATTCAATTACGTTGGTAAATACACTGTGGCAGAAACAAACACTACACACATTATGTAACATGTATGTAACAAAAATTTGCACGTTTACATTTTGGTATTTACTGTTTGGCATTTTTCAAATCTTAATTAAAAGACACATATTGTGCTTTTTAAATCATTTTACATTTCCTTTAGTGTGTAATATGCCTGTTTGTGCATGTAAACGGTCTTGCAAAAAGTTGTAGTTTAATGAAAGTTTACATTTTATTTTTTAATACAAACCACTGGATCTTCATTTATGTTCCAAAGACAAACAAAAGTCTAACAGGTTTGGAAGAAATGAAGGTGAGTAATTAATGACAGAATTTTAATTTCTGGGTGAACTAACCATTCAATTAATCTGAATTATTTAAAAAAAAAAAAGGTTTGAATGAATGATTCAATGACTCACTTGTTTCATTACTGGTTCAAAACTGAATCTTTTGAATGAATGATTCAATGACAAACACATTTTTTTAACAGTCACTTGTTGCCACATTATGGCATAACAATTTAATCGATACAATTGTTATTTGAAACGCCATGTTACTTTCAAAAGGTGATTTGCTCTTATTTGATTGCTTCTGTAGACATCAGTGTTTATATCCAAACTATAAACTTTTATTACATTTACATTTTTCATCATTTAGCAGACGCTTTTATCCAAAGCGACTTACAAGGGGAGCAATTAGGTGTTAGGTGTCTTGCTCAAGGGCACTTTTTTAGTCATGGTATTGAAGGTGGAGAGAGTGCTGTTCATTCACAATCCCCACTTTCAATTCCTGCCGGTGTGGGAATCGAACCAGCAACCTTCAGATTACAAGCCCGACTCCCTCACCACTAGGCCACGACTACCCCATATATATTTTATTCCAGTACTTCTGTGATAATATGAATGTTTGTAAACCAGAAATAATAATACTGTGATGTTGAAAAGACTGTTTGTGAAGCTGTTTCATACCAATACATGACAGCTGTGGATGTTCCAGTGTGATTTAGTCAAAGGTGAATTGTTGTCATTTATGAATGAGATTGTGCGGGTGTTTGAATCGAGATAGTAATCTTTTAATGTTTAATCGTGCAGATCTATGACCTGTCCTTCAAGAAAAAATGGGTATGTTCTCGCTATGAGGAGATGCTGACTTTTTTTCATTATGTGGACTTCCAATACCTATACCATAGTTACCACAGATATGATGAAGTTTACAGCTGCTCATGAAGCCTCAGGAGCTGAAACCAGATTCTGGTAAAAAACATTTACATTTACAGTTAGATTTCTAGCTCACGCTCTAAATGGTTGGCCAATCACAACCTGACCAATCAGAGAAGACTGGATGTTTTGGAAGGGGGGCTTTGAAGAGACAGGAACTAAAACAGGATGTTTCAGGCAGAATGTGAAAAGAGGTGCTGTGCCAATGTAGAGTATAGAGTATGTTTTTTGAACTTTAAATCATGTAAATGTATTCTACCAGACCTCCAGCAAAAGCTTTCCTCATCATTGGACCTTTCCGAACATCATCCCCCACACAACCGTAAAACTGGAACCACACTAGACCATACAATAACAGTCTGATGTCGTGCATCCTTTTGCCATCAGAAATTTCCATATGAAAGATACACTTCATATGCATACGTATTGGCATGACTCAAACAGTAATCAACAGCTCTCTTGTTCTGCTTTCTGACGGATCAGCCCCACCTGTTGCGCACACTCTCGATTCAGCCCACAAACTGCATCATCTGCTCAGAAACATCAATGACAAATTGCTTTCTTTTGGTTTGCCACCCAAGCACTGCTGTGCCCTCAGATCCCCTGCCTCAGTGCCTCTTTGGCTATTCTAATCATAGTCTTTGAAAAATGCATGGGTCTATCGCCGTCCTTCCTCGGTGTGTCTGTCTTCTTTCCATCTCTTTTTGTCTTTGTTTCTTTCTCTCTTTGCTGTTTCACTCGTAGCTGCAGTTCTAATTGCCCATGTGAAAGGAAAATGAAGGTGGGCCTCTGTGCACTTTGTACAGACAGTCAGGCAGGTCAATGCGCCCAATAAGGCATCACAAGTGCACTAATTACATTGTGCCCTAATGGAAATTATTCCCGTATTTACTAAAACAACATGCCACAGCAGAAGACAGGAGAGGATATGTTTACAAGACTGACCGTCAAACTAAATTTAGACTGATGATCACTGCCATATCGTCAAGGTTCTATCTGACATTCACATATTCTTATTCTATGACAAATTATTTACATTTTGTGATGCTTATTTTTTAAAGTTGTGAACATTTCGGGACATTTTTTAGAAAACAAAAAGGTTCTATCTACAAAGTCGAACTCTAACTTGGTTTTATAAGGTTCTCTCTGTGAGCCAATCAGCACCTTGAATACACAAACGGGGACCAATCAGGATCAGCTTTCTTTGTCATGTCGCCGGATCGCTCTGTGACAGCAGAAAAGAGAGCAGAGAATGCGAAATGTGAATGCCTAGCAAAGCAACGTTTATAAGAAACCTCATTATCAACTATTTTATTTATGATCTTGTCAATGCCAGGAGTCCAAATTCCATGGAATTTCAGTCTTTTATGTGGGTTTTGCTTTAGATATTGCTGAGGATTTATTTTCATTGTTAAGGTCTTTGGACACTGAGTCCGAAATTTGCATCCCAAATTTCCGCACATTAAAAAATAGATACAACCTCACGTTGTGTCAATCATGTTTACACTGCTTCTGAAACTTTCTTCTGTCATAAAAAAATTTGGATTGGGTTCAATTTTCTGCATATTTTTGTATCCGTAGCAAGCATTTTGACAGGTGTTTTGACAATTCGGGGCCACCGTACAAGTTGATCCACTTCATCTCGCAGCAAAATGTTTCCCATTTAAATTTGCTATACTGAATGCAAAAACTTTGAAGCTCGATATCTCAAAACTGCTCAGAATCCAGATAGAACCTTATAATTGCAAGGTGATGATATCTAGTCTAGCAATTCCACCAATCGTCTGTTCACACTGAACATCAAACTGCTAAGTGATGCAATTACAGCCAATCAGTTTAATGAGGATTTCAGTGCAATTATATTTCACAGCAGACTGAGCTACCTAGAATCACAGAAATATAAACCAAAAGATTGACAAAATGTTCAGGTTAGGATAAAAAAATTGCATTGAAGAAATGTTTATGATGTCCCACCTGGGTAGAACACAGTGTTTCCGATTTTTTTTATTTTTTGAGGATGAAGAGTAAGTGTTTGATCTGAGAGGAATTAAAAGTGCATTCAGTACTTCATTAGCAAGCTATCATTGCTGCTCTTCATGTACTTTAGATACTGACACCACAATGGTGTTCGACAGTACAGCCAATCACGTATTAGTGTGATTTTCTTTTAAATAAAGCACACCGATACTAGTGAATTTTAGAAAAAAACAGTTTACACACTTAATTCCATTATCTGTCCAACAGAAAAACAAAACAACACTATGCTACTTGCATATCAACAGAGATGGCAGCCAATGAGCATGAGGATTCTCTTTGACAAATAGTGAAGTACTAAAGCCGGTGCTTAATTTGTAAATGTATAATTGCTGGATCCAAAACAACAATTAAAAGGCGCTGTGACAGACATTGACCAAACAACTTCATGCAATGACGTTACTAAACAGTGATAGCACAACTAAATAAGAACATCATTTACAAGTTTCTGTATGGCCCTAAGTACAACCTAGTGTATTATACTGTCACTTACATCGCTATGTTGAGACCAAATATTTCTCAGTTGATCAGTGATATTTTCTCTCTCACCGACAGCGCTGTTGTCTCTTCATTACATTGATTTCTGACTGATTGATTTCTGATCTAACTCCTGTTGCTGTCTCCTGCTATCCTGATTAGTATTAGCAGAACTGTTCAGGATCCCTTTTGATCTGAAACGTCACCAGCTTCACTCATGGACATGAACAATGAAAATATGCTTTACTGTTGCACCAACCAATGAGAATTTTGAACTTAAGAATGCTGATTGGTCAAAAATATATATGCTGCTCGCTCTTTCTCATACACGTGCGCACCACGTAATGCACTTGTTAATGCCGGATCATTAAAAAACAAATACTGGAACACAAACAAGTCCAAAATCGGACAATTTCCGGATCAAGATCCAGCAGGATCCTGCTCAAATTAAGCACTGACTATAGGTGACGTCATTTCAACATGCTTTAAAAAAGTGGAGCGACTCGCATCATACACAATTAAAAACTCTTTTTCTAGATCACCTTTGAGTACAGTCTTTATCTGAAGTTAGTGTACACATTCAGATGACTCTTTTTTTTAAATTTTTAAAAGTTTGAATTAGCTCTAAACTTCTGAAAGCACTGAATGGACATTATTTATTTTAACTTGCAGAGTTTATTTATTGTAAAAGGAAACAAACCCCAAAAATATTAAAAATATAAAAGTGAAGTGAGCTTTTTTAGATCCATTCCCATAAGATGCTAAAGTTTACAGGAATCTGTCTCAAAGATTTCAGATAGTGTGTCAGATAGTCATTCTCATCTCATCCATCAAGTGTGTTGAGATGGATACACATGCGGGATGGAAGAGTAATGCACACCACAGAGAAAAGTTTCCATGATAATGGCACAGATATTACATTTCGAATGTTGGCCCATTGATTACTGTCAGCCTCACAGTGCGCTGGATTTGGACAAATTTCTAGCCTGGTGCAACTAATGCTCTCCCAAGACACAAATCCAGCCAGACAGAGGAGCCAATCTGGTTGCAATAAGACAACATTTCAACCGTCCAAATCAATACAATAAAGTAACTCTGTCTAGGGAACGATGCCCATTTAAGCTAAAGTTTCATGAAGTCTCACTAGAAACTATTTCAGGTAACTCCCGTTTAGGCTGTGGATTGAGTAATACATAAGCCCTGCGATTTTGTGTTGGTAAGAGTTGGTCGGCAGGGTTTTACGGTTGGATGAAGGGGTGCTTTGAGTGGGCAATTCAATGTGGAGATCAAATTATGTGACAGGATCAATGAAAGAGACAGCCCCACTGGAGCAAAAGAGAATATCAAAGCTGGTCTGAGAAAAGACTGAGCTAAGGAGTGGAAAGATGAAAAAGCAAAATGTTTGCTGATCATGCATACTGAGTTTCTTAGGGGCATTTCTTGCAAGTGGTTGTTTGTGAACAAAAATGTTAAATAGCACAAAAATAGCAAGAAAGCAGTTTGACAGCCTTTTCATTCCCTAAAGAAACAACAGCCTTTGATAAACAGCAGCAGGGTCACAGATCTTTTAAAAGCAAAAAAAACAAAAAAAACAAAAAAAAAACATGGCCTCTGTCCCATAAAATCCACTGGGGTCAGCGAGAGCAATATCTAAAATATTAAGAGTGTGTGCGTGTCAGCAATAGAGAGAATACCAGAGAGACAGTAAAACGCTTTAAAATAGAAATGTCTTCTTTCATTGTAAAAAAGACTCAGCTCTTTTCTGCTTGATGTACTAAATCAGACCAATTTATCTCTTCGAGTGAATCCTGGCATTAATATCAGCCATGATGGCTGAACACAATCCTCTTACTCCCTCTGGTCCATTTCACCCCCTCCCTTTTGCTCATTTCCTGCCAGCATAAACTGTATGAGGATTCCATTGGTTAGCTTGTGAAAGACCTACACAAGCTTCCCCCACCCTCCATTTACAAATACACCATTAAGCCTCCTTCCTGACTATCTATATGTTGCTCCTTAAATCTTGAGGTCGCGTGACGTGCACTCTGCTGGAATATACAGCACGCATGTATCTGCATACTAGAAATAGTAATAGTGAGAACTACATATACTGTCTATAACCAAGTCCTGTATATCTTAAGCAATTTAATATCAAGTAAAATTATCTTGTTTTAATAATGTTTAGATTTTATTATATTATTATTGGGATTTTTATTGCATGCTAAACAATCTTTATTCTTTTTTAATTTTAATTTGCTGGATACATGCACATAATTGTTGGAAATCTACATTGGATCCCAAGGTGACAAAAAGTTCAGATTTCAAATACATAAAACCAGCCACTAAACTTATAATTTCACAAACACAGCAAATGACACAAAATACGGTTACTCCTCTAACTGAGGAGCCATCATTATTTATTGAATGGTGACAATCACCTAAAAAGGATGCAGCTTAATTAGACAAAGTATGATTGAGGGTGTTTATGTTTATATTGACTCTAGTTACACATTTTATCATCTGAACATAATAAAGCTCCACATCTTACTTATGATAAATACAGTCTTTTGCAGCATCTATTTTGCGCCTGCAAATTGATCTATAATTTACAAATGAGACATTTTTGCCTTATGCAAACAGATAGGATAGGATTTTTCTTCTGCATTATTTTACCAGCAGTTGGGGAAATTAGATATTTTTTTTTTTTTTGCATGCATCACTATTCTAACAGGGGTTTACAGTCTATGAGTAAATGTGTTTGACATCGACCCCTTTCCCGCTTATGTGCATTCACAAAAGATTTGTAAATCTACTTTATCTATTTAATTATAATGAAGCATAGACAAGGTACAATGAAAGTGACTCATGAACTTAATAGAAAATAGGACTTTGAGAGCTAAACACGCCAGGATGGGTGAATGTTTGATGCATGTGAATTACAACGTCTGTGCAAGAAAACATTGATATTTAAAGCATTCTGCTGCAGGACTGCCTAAGTCTCTCTTGACACAGAAATAACCAAACAGTGCGAGTAAGGGACCCAAAAGCAATTTCATTCTGCCAAAGTAAGATAATCGTATAGACCATGTCATATCAATGCATACAAATCCCTATTTTTCATACAAATGTCTATGTTTGATAAACCGTTCTGTATGAGTGCACACAATACAAATCATCATTTTTCATATAAATACTCATATTTTGACATTAAAAAAAATTATATATATATATATATATATATATATATATATATATATATATATACATTTGAAGGCTGAGGAAAACAGGAAAGTTGACGTAACACAGAGGCAACACTGAAGTTGTTGCCTGCGGACATTATTAGGATTAGAGGAGGGCTTGAGGCATGAAGCGCTATGGCACACAATGCCAGCTCACCACATTACATGCTCACTAGGTCTGACCGCTCACAAATCCTTAGCTTTACTTTCTTCTTTTAATTAAACCACTGAGAGCTAAATGAATTTCTCCATATTTTTCAAGGTGATAAAATGAGGCATAGAAAAGACATACTGTTAGTCAGAATGGGATGTTAAGTCACTGCATGTGCAAGACATTATGGGCAAATACGATTGCATGCAAGTAAGTTGTAAAAATACAGTTGTGGAACCAGGTTTGTGTGCGTGTAAGTAGTAGTTTGGTCTCGATAGGTGCGAGTCTGAGTGAGGTAACTGGTCAACACATAAATTATACAATAGGCAAATGTGCAATTTCATTTTTAAATGCCCCCTTTGGAAGATGTCAAGCCGGTATTTATGATATGTTCATTGCTCTACATTTTTAATTTCCCTGTGGAAGGGAAAAATCCTCCATATCACAAGCAGCGATTAGAACACAACTCACATCTGAAAGCACATTTCAGATATCATTTGGAGCTTCCACATGGCAGCTGCTCTCGTGATTTGGTTGTAAATCAACCCATACATACTAAAACACAGCTTTATAAATCACTGCTAAGCATCCAGTAGTGCCCTAGCTAACTGTTACAGCCTTACAGTATGGTGTTGTCAACTCACATTATAGTCAGTGCTGACAGTTGATGTTATTCATACACAAACTTTTTCCACTATTTTCTCAACATCTTTCTCTGTCATTTTCAAGTCTTGCCTTTAGGGAAGAGAAATGTAAATGTGAGTAACAGAGTTGATGAATTTCTCCACATAGCTTGGGCCAATATTTTCAATATAAAAATAATTAAAAAAAGATACATATCTTAAACTAAAAATTTTTATCTAAAAAAAAATTATATTACTAATTACTAAACTAATTTTGATGTGTGAAACAGACTTTTGAGTAAAATTTGAAAAAATGGCAGCAGCTATTTGCTCTGAGTGTAAATAAAAATGAAGAAAATATTCAGAGTAATAATAATAATAAACTTTATTTTCTATAGTGCCTTTAAAAGTAGCATCTCAGAGCGCTTCACAAGAATAAGATCTGATCTATAAGATCAGATATTCCTGTTCCAATCGCTATGCAAGGTTGCAATTATCTCAGACAGCTCGACAACAAACAACAGACAATCCAGCTATTCTAATCAAACTTGCACATGCATTTTAAAGATCAAATTTGCTAGTTTTAATTAGAAGTGATGTATGGAAAAGCTACCCAGCTTTCCAAAAGAAACATCACTTCTATTTAAACTACATGTTTAGGCATTTACACAGCTTTGTTGCTTGGAAACAGAACCTAAAACACAAAGTTTTGCTCAAAATTTTCAACATGAGACATGGATCGCCTGCTTTGTTCAATTACAGCCACGTCTGAAAAAAAAAAATGGCATTAGAGCTTTTGTTATTAACTCGCAGCTGCCAGGTTTCCGTATAGTCTGAGGGAAAAAAAATCCCCACCTAAAAGTTATCACACGCTCCCTGCTCCCACAAACCCGTCCAAGCCCAGTCACTCAGTATTGTTATTCAGGAAAGGAAATCAATATACCATGCCAGGACTGGATAATTGAATAACACAGAAAAAGAAAGGTGCTTTCAGTCTCATATTTGTGAAAAAGCTCAAAAGTGAGAAGATTAGATTTACAAAGAGTGGCCCGGATCCATGTGGAAGTTCACTTGATCATGGCTCCTTTTTGCACATAAATGTGAGATAAGTACTAGGCATCTATGCATGTATATCCATTGTTAATTTCAGACAGTTTTATTAGGCCATTCTCAAGATAATGTAATGTTTAGACATTGTGTTTGGTTGTTTGCTCAAAGAGCCTGCATATCCTCAGGAACCTGCTGCAGATTACAGGCTGCTAATGGAAGTCTGCTGTAAACATCTCACCGCTTTGATCTTCAGCTCACTCTCTTTCCATATACGAAATGAAATAAAGTCATTCAAGGAAGCTCGGTGGCTCTCAAAGGAAAACCTGTACTTTCTCACCTATATCCGCTCTGCGTGTCCACGCAGACTCCTCCGTTGTGGCAGGGGTTTCTGGGATAGACAGAGCAGCTCTGGTGGAGGTGTTCACGTGCTGAGCAGCTGCAGACAGCTGTGGCTTCCACTGTCACTGACACTAGAGCCATGCTGCCTGAGTCGACAACCGCCGGCTTGTCAGTTACGCTAAGATGGCTGGTGCAGCCCCCTCCTCCCCGACAGTCAGCATCCACACACTCATCTACATGAACTTGGGTCACGTTGACTTGGAGAAAAGACTGGAGCTGGACAGGAAGTGGAAACAGAAAGAGAGAGAGAAAGTAAGTCAATCACTTGTATAAATACTCCCATAATGGTGAAAGAAAAAAAAACAGATCTAAAAGCAAGAAAAGAATACATGTGATCAGCTCCATAATTTTGAGTCATTTTGACCCAGAAACAGATTTTGAGTTTCATATGAAAGTGAAAGTCATGACGTATTGTCAAGTATGGTGACCCATACTCGAAATTAGTGCTCTGCATTTAACCCATCCCAAGTGCACACACACAGCAGTGAGTAGTGAACACACACACAGTGAACACACACCCGGAGCAGTGGGCAGCTATTGCGACAGCGCCCGGGGAGCAATTAGGGGTTAGGTGCCTTGCTCAAGGGCACTTTAGTTGTGGTATCGAAGGTGGAGAGAGTGTTGTTTATTCACAATCCCCACCTTCAATTCCTGCCGGCGTGGGAATCGAACCGGCAACCTTCACGTTATAAGCCCAACTCCCTCACCATTAGGCCACGACTACCCCAAAATTCAAACAATTGATGTCATTTTGACCCTCCTTAATGTGGTTACATCGCTGTATCTGCCTCAGTTCATTGTAAAACGATTATCTCTATATACTGAATGAAAATGTGATTTTATTATATATATTAATGTGTCTATTCAGAACTGCTGCTAAGATATTAAAAAGTAAGGTCAGCTTGTTTGGAAACTGTTTCACTGACGTCCTTCCATGCTTTAAATTTTAACTGAGTGATTGTGAGAGAGATGATACATTTCAATAAGTTGTACTGCACCTTTGAACATTCCTTCTGATGGCCATTCATGTTTATTTAATGCAATAACCAGTAGTAAGAGATAATCGTTTTACAATGAACTGAGGCAGATACAGCGATGTAACCACATTAAGGAGCGTCAAAATGACATCAATTGTTTGAATTTTGAAATAATAATAATTGGTCGAATTATTGAAAGTGACGTGAACATACTAGGAATTTGTCCTCTGCATTTAACCCATCCAGTTAGTGCACACAAATTAGCAGCAGTAAGTAGTAAACACACACTGCAAACTGTAGCCATTTTTGCTGTGGCACCCAGGGAGTGATTGGGGATTAGGTACTTTGCTCAAGAGCCCCACAGTCATTTCCTGCTGGTATTGAAACTCAAACTCGCAATCTTCGGGTTATTAGCCTGACTCTCTAACCATTGGGCCACAACTTTATATTAGGTGTCTTCTGCTGCCATGTTCTTACATTAAAATGTTAGGTATGATGTACTTATTGTCTTCATGTTGTATTGCAAAACACTTTTGCTGCTACTGAGGTGGGATACAGGTAAGGTTAGGGGCGGTTTTGGTGGTATGGGTAGGGTTAACCATGTAATTATAGATGTTATTGAATTACAGCTGTAATTAGATGCAGGTATTTTTTAAATACAAGTGCAATATAAAACCATGTATGTACACAAAAAGTACACGGTATCAAATGATTAATTTAAATGTTAGCACCAATTACTTAAAGACACTTAATATAGGACCAAATAATTAAAAAATTTTTTAAATCATTTGAAAGCTGAGACAGAATTTTCACTTATTATTGCATTTCTCAGCAAACGGCTCATTGTGACTTTTAAATTTCCTTAAAATAAATTGTCATGCTGGTCAGTAGACAAGCAAGGTCTTGCTTGTGAAGCTTGTTGATCATCGAAGTCTTGCTGGTTATCCTACTTGCGCTGGTCTCTATGCAGTCTTTTCAGCTGAGCTACCTTCAAATTAGCATACAAATAGCAAAACAAGTCCAACCAAGAAAACCAAAAAGCGCTCAGAGAGCCGGTGCTTTTCCACAAGCACATAAACGTCGTGCAGCTACTCCAATGAACTGCCTCTCAACTTCAACACCATTTATTCAAATCCAACATCTGAAGTGGAGCAGTTTGCTCTGTGGTGGACTGAGCAGTCACACAGTGATTGACTTGTCCTCCACAAACCCATGTGGCCAGACACACTTAAGGGGAAATGGAGGGGTGAAGAAACAAGAGGTATCGAGGGATACAGACAGAGAGAAGATGGAGACAGATGTTCAAGGTGGTAACTACCCCAAGATTAGCTGGGACCTATTTTCCAGGACACAGTTCTGATATTCTTGGATAGTAGCTCATGGAGAGGTATTTTCTACACAGCTGCTGTGGCAGAGGGCTGTGGGTGATTGATGATGCTGTTTATGTTGATTTTGCTGTTTATGTGTGATCTGAGGGGAAACTCTGAGGGAGATATGGAGCAATGCGCGCAACAGGGTCGGTGAGGCAGAAACTGTGGGAGCAGTGTCAGGCAGCAGAAAGGGGTTTATTTTAAATACAAATTAACATAAAATATTAAATGGAGAAATTACATGTCCAAGGGGGATATGTGTTAGAACTGAAGGTGCAGTGCTGACCCAAGTGTCCTCCAGACATTCTGAGGAAATGGCTGTGTTCTCTCTTTCTTTGGTGCAAAATACTGGCATTGATGATAACTGATATTTAAAAAATGAAATATTGACATTTTAATACTGCACATATAAGTATTAAAATACTTTAATAGTTTAGCCCCAAATTGCTAGTTGGCACTCATTGCCCCTCCTTTTCTTTTTGCACAACCTTTGTGTATGCACATGGGACGAGACGGGTATATTGAGGAGAGGTTCATTCAGCATTTAAAGGCACCATTAACTTCAGATGCACCTCATCACACTCTGCCAGCCCAGTCTGGTACTGTGCTACTCCTCTTGTATGTCTGTTCCAATTAGGTGCCCAGATTAGGGTGGCATACGAAGGGACGAGCAGTGCAAATATGAAAAGAGGTGTTGTTTGTGACAGCGGTTATATGTAATGTGGACATGCACATTTTATTTTTGTTAGTTATTAACCTTTATTTTACCAGAATAAAACTCATTAAGAACACTTTTTTAGAGATTGAACTGGACAAGATGGTAGCAAACTGACACATCAAAATAAACAAGGCACTAGTTATTTAGATTTTATGGTTGACAACCAATCAATGCCCAATATTAAAACAAACAAAGAAAAATCCCAATTTTCAAATGCTAGGCATTACAACATTACAATTGTTATATAAAAATATTAAACAATTACTGTAACTAAGTGAACATCCAATATCCAACATCGAATATGGGTATCTTTAGCCAATTTAAACCAATCTTCTTTATAACCAATAATAAATAATTATCAAAGCAGAGTACAAAGCAGGGTACATAAGCGCCTGCACCTCAAATACTAAAGAGACACTTTCCAAGCACTAGAGTTTTTTTTTTTTTTTTTTACAAGTGCCATAAATTCATCCAATTGTGGAAGCATAGTCAGTTAAATTTTTGTTGTTGTTGTTGTTGTGGATGTTAATTGTTCCATTTTTCTGGGCCACTGAAAGTAAAACTAATAATGTGTAGTTTTAAACATATAATCAAAATCAGTGCGATTTCTCATTGAATTTCCTTAATCGACCTTTAGTGGTTCGAATGTCCATGTGTATCTTGAGCTTGAGCCTAACTGACTGCAGATCTACTCATGCACTTAACTGCACTGCAGAGTCCCTGTGGATCAGATCCAGGAGTTTTTTTTCAAGATGCACACAAACACACACACACATACGCATTTGAAGCTGCAGAGCATAGAGATGCCTGGTGTTAAACATTCACCCACACACACACTTGACTCCCTCTGTCTTTTCTCATGGTTCTGGGTCTTTACAAACACACACATGCACACACAATGTGGATCCTCAACAGAGCATTCAGGTCTGACTCCCACGTTCACGCCTGCTTGAGGAGGTGATTTGCATGTATTACCTCGGACGTTAAACACTGCAACATTGAGGTCTCGCATTTCATTTTGCACTCACAGACAACTAATAAACCATTAGTTTATATGAGCCAGTTAGGCTCAGGTAACAGGAGACTACACAGTAGAGAAGATACACCCACTCCCTCGTCTAATCCTTCTTCTGGACGCTCTCATTTCTCTTTCTCGCTCTCCATTTATTTTTTTCTCTCTCTCCCTATTCCTGGAGGAGAGTGTGGAATTTCTTCCCCATCTCCTGCTCGATGGTACTGTCAGCTCATTTCTCAGAGGCCCTCTGAGGTGCCCGTCGGGATTGCAAACTACAATACCCAGAATTCCCTGAGGGAAACTGTTCCACAGAGGCTCAATGATAGCACAGAAGCACACCCAAGAGATATACAAAGCAGAATCTACATAAACACACAAACGGACAAACTGGTAGGAGGGCTGGAGCTTGTTTTGCGCTCCTCGCTCACAGGCACTAACCTTCTATGGGACCAGTGGCCTTTTCATGTTTCTGTTGTATTATTCAAAACAGTGTACGCTTTTTAAACATTTGATTTGTGAAGAAGGAGTTCAACAACTGCCAAAGGGTGTTTTGGTGAGTGAGCAAAAGGCATGGTGAGATGTGGAACCGATCCACATGATACCGTCGCACATGACTGAGCTTTTCTTTCAAAAAGAAAAACTCGAGGTTTTCTTATGCCAAAGCAAACCTGAAGGAGCAAACATTCACATAAAAGAACAGAGACGGGATCGATGGGAGGTGCTGTGTCACATAGCACTTAAAGCTGCAACAAACCAAGTTGTAATTTCAAAATTATTTGGAGAGAAAAAAAAGAGCTAAACAAAAGAAATAGTGTGGGTGTGCGCGAGTCAACAATTGCCTGAATAAAGCCGAAACAAAAGGGCAGAGGCAAAACGCACTGCCTTCGTGTTTGATATGTAATTATGAAGATTTCTGCAAAAGCTCAAGTGATGAGATGTGTTTTTGAGAAAGGCCAGTGTAAAATGCCTGTGACAGCGAAGATCCAGCTGAAAGCTTTAAAATAATTGTATTTCCACTCCTTTATATTGTGAACTCAAATAGAGCGAGAAATTCAATGGCATCCGATTAAATGTAGAGAATGGCTATAATTGTTCTTTGTTCATCTTCACTGGTTCCTTCTGCATTTTGACCTGCTCACTATAGGTGCTCTATTTCTAGAACGTGCCGTGTATGTTTATTCTGAGGGGTAAATCTTATGAGAATGATTTTTTTTCTGCAAATGTGCTTTAGTTTAGTCTGCTAAAGCCCTTAAATGCAAGCTTTCCAATTCGCCCTCCAATTTCACAACAAATAATAAGCTTCCCTGAAAACTTTTTCTTCCTCCCATGCTTCTTTTTTCCCTGTTTATCATTGACTCCTAGTCTTTCATCAGGACTCACTATCACCACAGGGAGATTTGATTCTGGTTTTCAAGCTTGACGCAACAGTGTGTTTTTTTGAAGCGTCTTACACTTCACAGGGTGTCACTTCAGTTGTGTGTATTGCAGAAGAGGTGTTAGGGGGCAAGATAGAAGGGCACACTCCTGGGAGACGAGCAGTGTGCTCCGAAAATCCGCTTCCCCCATCCTAGCATAGCCGCGGGGGAATCCTGAGCTCTTCAAAGTGTGTGTTGTGGCAGCAGGGGAGTGAGGTGAAAAGCAAGGGGAAGAGAGAAGAGAACTGGAGATCATGGCAGTGTATTAAGAATCATTTAAAAGTTACAGACGTGAGAGGGGCTCCTCTCTGTCTCTCTCCTGCTGTTCTCACTCGTTTCTTCCAGCTCTCTTGTAAGCCAACATCACACGCTCTACTCGACACATCCGACATTCAGCGAATGCAGCCGCCATACCAGCCAAAAATAGAAAAACACAATTACATCAGATACAGAGGGAATAGTTCTATGTGTGAACATGCACTGGCTGCTCTCTCTAATCTCTCTGGAAACCCTGACAATGCATGTACCTTTACCGTGGCAATTTTCATTTCACTATTTTTTTTTCCATTCCTTGTCTTGGAATCTCTCCAATTACTATGGGTGGAGACCCGTAACTTACTTTCCATATCAGTGAGTTCATCTATAATTAACTCCCTAAATTTTCACTTTCCTCTCCCACAACTTCTAGCTCTGAATAATGGAATGAGTCAAATGGGAGGGAAGCAAATGAGAAAGAGAATAAGGGAAAGTTTTGAGTAGTTTGTTCCCGAGGATTAGAATTCCAATCATTAATAACCTCTAGTCTCCATCAGTATTTTCACCGTCTCAGCTCACCATTTCCAAGCCATTCCCAAGCCTCTTTACACCATGTAATTAGTTCTGATCATTGATTTGGCGTAGGATGCTGATGCATTTAGATCTGTTGAATGTTTTCTATCCACATCATACCGTGTCGAATGGAGGTTATGTGTTACGAGTCAGAGTTGACTCTTTAGGCTCGATTGAAAGGGTAGAAAGAGGGACGGGTTAACACAAAAGGTCTCATTTCGTTATGAATAAGTAAAAGCAAATGCAATTTGTGTTAAAGCTATTAGTAATTCCACATTGAAGATGCATGCATTTAGAGTGATTCCTAGGTCAAATGTGACTAGATCCATTTCAAAGTGCTTCAGACAAGCCTTACTTTTTGTTTATGAGCTGCAAGATATCCGTGCACTCGCTCAGCCCTGAGGAACGGCACGCTGTGAACAGAGAACCTCACATCCAGAGTCCTGTCCCGCACCTCCACCAGACTGAAAATGTTGACGTCGTCTGCCCCCACCGACAGCATGTCTGACAGGAAGTCGCCTAGCAGCTCGTACCTGCTCTTCAGATTGCCACGACGTTCCATAAACTCTGAGGCGGAGATGTCTGTCAGAGACACAAACATACAAATGCACAACACATAAGGATAACAGAACCATATAAATTTGAAGTAAACTACAAGAACTCCAGAGCATAGGGGAAAAAAACAGCAACATTTTTAACACGGTGCAGAGCTCATGAAAAATGCATGGTCACGTTTTTCCTTCGTCAACACATCTCCTCGTCATTAAGTGAGGTTAGTGCCTGTCAGTAGCTGTTCGCACAAACTCCAGCTGACATGCCATGTCAAAAAGTCTGGGGCAAGTCTTTGTCACCATGGTAACGGGTGCCTGTGCTTTACGGTCACGGTTCCAGGCATGTTATGATGAAGCGGGCTATGGCCTCTGAGCATTGTAAGCAAACTGTGACACTTCAGCAACCATATGACCATCGATTTTCCTGTGCTGAAGGTGCGCTTTCCTTCTCACACCCAGTGGACTATTCTAATTGGGATGCTTAGCCTAAAGTTTGGGACTGTGAGGGTGGTTGAACGGTAGCCCCAGGGGAGGGGTTACACCAACTGAGAGAGATCCTGAGCTCAGTCTGTCCCCAGGCTGAGTCAGAGTCTCTTGGGGCCAGTGCTGGAGAGTGGCAGGCATGCCATAATTCTCACTGACACTTCACAACTCACAAAGGCAGAGGGGTATGTTTGAGAAAATTCGGGGCGATTCTCCTGATTTAATCACGACAGTGACATGGAAAGTTGGATTTGGACTCACGGTCAGTGACTTTACTCTGTGACCCCTCACCCTTAGGAAACCATTAAAAACATATGAGGTTATGTTGTGGGTATAAACGGGCAACAAAAAAGTTCAGAGTACATGAGTGTGTAAGTTTCAGTTGTGTCATCTTATATGGACCTCAGAGGAGACAGCATATTTAAGTGGAATGAAAATGAGGGATGAAATTACAGTCAGTTCAATATATATTGTGGTGTTTTTAAGTAGTGTTGGTGTCTTCCCTCTTACAGCCCTTTATCCTCCCTCTGAGGGCAGTCGTTCAGTTCACTGTGCACATAGACCTGAACATCCTCGAAAATAATCATTAGTGCTTGAAGAGTGTCAATCATGGAGCTTTAGGTGGGGGCAAGGAAGGAAACTGTGATTAGCTTTGGGGGATGCAGGAAGGGTGGCTGTCTGCTCTCATCAGGAGCTGTGTGTGAAGAGGAGACTCATCATGACAGCTGGGAACAACCTCACACCTGGCTTTGATCCAAGCCCAGATCAAAACTGCTCCCCTTCCCACGGGCGTTAGGCAATGGATGTGCTTACCACCTTTTCTAGATGTTAAACACACACACACACACACACACACACACACACACACAGAGGTTTGTTTTGCTATCAAAGTGAGGATATTCCATAGGCGTAATGGTTTTTATACTGTACAAACTGTACATTCTATCCCCCTACTCTACCCCTACCCCTAAACCTACCCATCACAGAAAACATTCTGCATTTTTACATTTTTAATAAAACATTGTTTAGTATATTTAAAGCAATTTGAAATATGAGCACTCATGAAATGTACTCATATTTCATGTTTATGGTGTAATACTAGTGTAATACTGATGTCATTATACAAATTTGTGTCCTCATAAATCACAAAAATGCACACACACACACACACACACACACACACCAAAACTTAAAAAATATACAGGGGACAGCAGGGATATTTGAAAATATATATGATGCTCTCCACAAACAAGGTAAAAGATACAATGTACTTTTTTGATAAATTAATGGAGATGCTACTCCTATAGAAAATGCCGATCATCAACTCCAGGAAGTAAAACTATGTTTTTATAAGCTGTTTATTACAAAACTCTGTAATTTTCTAGAAATACACATTAAACAAACATCATAATTTTGACAACCCATATTTGAATAATTTAATCTAGCTATGTCACAGGGTTGATTTTATTTTAATATCTATCTATCTATCTATCTATCTATCTATCTATCTATCTATCTATCTATCTATCTATCTATCTATCTATCTATCTATCTATCTATCTATCTATCTATCCATCCATCCATCCATCCATCCATCCATCCATCCATCCATCCATCCATCCATCCATCCATCCATCCATCCATCCATCCATCCATCCATCCATCCATCCATCCATCCATCCATCGACTTTGGGATCGGTAAGATTTTTAATGTTTTAAAAAATTTTGTCTGCTCACCAAGGCTGCATTCATTTAATTAAGAATACAGTAATAACAGTAATATTGTGAGTTATTATTACAATTTAAAACATTGAAAATATTTTAAAATGTAATTTATTCTTGTGTTGGCAAAGCTGAATTTTCAGCATCATTACTCCAGTCTTCAGTGTCACATGATCCTTCAGAAATCCTTCTGAAATATTTGTGTACAATGTTTTTTTTTTGGATGAATAGAAAGTTCAAAAGCATTTTCAACAGCGTTTATTTGAAATATAATCTTTTGTAACATTATAAATGTCTTTACTGTCACATTTGAACGATTTAATGCATCCTTGCTGAATAAAAGTATCAATTTCTTTAATTTATTTTAATAAAATAAAATAAACAAAAATTCATACTGACCCCAAAGTTTTGAACGGTAGTGTATAATGTTACACAAGCTTTGTATTTCAGATAAATGCTGTTCTTTTGAACTTTCTATTCATCAAGGAATCCTGAAAAAAAGGTACACAAATGTTTTCAACATTGATAATAATAAGAAATGTTTCTTGAGCAGCAAAATGGCATATCAGAATGATTTCTGAAGGATCACGTGACACTGAAGACTGGAGTAATGATGCTGAAAATTCAGCTTTGCCAACACAGGAATAAATATATATATATATATATACAGTTAAAACAGTAATATTGTTATATGTAAAAAAAAATTATGTACAGTTATATATATATATATATATATATATATATATATATATATATATATATACATAAACTTTTTTACACACACAGCTCAGCTTAAATCAGAGGTTTAGCTGTGGCTTGGGGAAAATGTGGTGGTCAATATGTCTTTGTGAATTGGTAAGTTAATCCCACTGAAAGAATGCCAATATTTTCCAAATTTATCTTTTTTATTGATCCCACAAATTCCTGTAGGGGTGGAAATCTCAGGGTTATAGGATTGAAACATGAGACATTTTACATTTCTTAAAGATAAGTCCGAACTGGCTAAGCAGCCAGAAGCCTCAAAAGTTCAAACTCAAAAAGCTTTTCATGTTGCTTGTCCTGCAGAATGCGGGAGTTTGTGTGTGTGTGTGCCCTGTTTGTGTGCAGGCAGAGCAGAGGTTATGGGAATAAGCTTGTGTGAGTTGGTGTGCACGTGCTTAGTTATCTCCATGAGCTAGCACGAGAGTCTAAAGAATTTCTCCACATACTTTCCCTCATATTTCACTTTACAATCAGTACACTTCCCAAGATTCACAGACCAAGCTATAATCTCAAAGAAGCAGCATTAAACAGGCCTTACGACTCTCCATTGCCTTCAACATTTGCTCCTGAAATGGGATTTCAAATGTCAAGGAGGCAGTAAAGAGTGCGAAAGTCGAACATTCAGTTAGCCCAGAATTCAATTCATGTTGAGACAGTGCTCCAGGGAAATAAACAGCTTCATTATAATTTTTACCTTAATACTGCCCTTACAAGCCTAGCTTATTTTTCTGAACACATTAAACATCATAAAGGTGCTATTTATGCAAATCAAAATTATTTTACTATAAACATTTCCCGATAAATCAGTAATTGCAGTAATTCATCTGAAGTCCAATGAGCCACTGCATCACCAACGTGATGTAACACTGCTATTTTGCTTTTTATCTTTTTAAACCATACCCTGGAGGGTTAATAGCAATTGTAACTTTTATTTAGTCTAAAGACTAAACAGAAATATGGGACAAATATCTAATTGCACAGTCCCTAGCAGATTAAGTGATAAAACTATGAAAATGCAATAAAAACAAACTCAGATTGTTTTTTAATGCCACACATAATCTTGGTTCAATTAGGGATTGTCAGAGATTATAGATAAGGGAGGCATTTGCATACACACGGCAGTTACAAGATATTTGTAAAGGTATTTGTGAAGTCACAATGAGCAGTAAACGGCTTGCTGTTGTTCCATGCCTGCAATAAATTCAGCTGAACTGCTGAAATCAAAGAAAAATCTCTTTATAGGCTTATAAGTTTGCTATTGGCTTATATTTTATATTCTGTCTCTCTGTCTCCCATAAGGCCTTTTCTCCACTTTAATAGTCTTAAAACTACAAAATCCTCAGCTGTAGTCCATTTCATTTCAGCTCAGTCTTGTTTTCATTAAAACGCTGGCTGTCGTAATGTCACCAAAGTCAATATGCCCAAGAGTTTTACTGCCACAACATGGCACACAAACAAAACAGATCCTGATTCCAGACCCACACCATCAAACAATTTTAATGTCTTTGATTGAAATAAGCATTGGACACAGACTCGGCTTATGTCTCAACAGTGCTGTATACAGAGAGCCATTCATTATGAGTCAAATTAGTTTAAGAGCCTTTAAAATGAACTAAATTGGAAGTAGTATTTTATAGCTGCATTACTATATAAATCTCCATTTGCATTTCTAAAATGCAAAAGAATAGTGGTAGAGTACAGTAGTTAGGTTTCAGGCTTTATTTCAGGCTGCATCAGAGGTGCAGTTGTCATGAAACTGAGCTTGCATCTTGTTTTTTGTTGACACTGCATGAGTACCAAAGCGTAACAAAGCGTCTGTGCCTTTACAGTATCAAGGCGGCTATAGATAGTTCAACAGATGCAGAAAAGACAAGACCAATCACAACGCAATATGCAAATAAGTGCAAGAAGATAAAATAACAGTTCAGTATGCAAGTATTATATGACACCATCACAGATATCGATTGCTATAAATAAATCTTATGTATTCTATGTAAATCAAGAGATTTGCAAACTTTAATCTTGTATTTTATAAAAGTATTTACTTATAGAAAAAAAGGTGGTCACCAAAGGCTAAAATTGATACTATCATACACCCGGTGCATATGACGCCAGGCCGACGCAGTCATCATTTTCACGTCCAGTGTCCACGTTGTTTAAATAGCAAATGCACACTGTTCTGTTCACCCATGTGCGTGCTGGTTTGAAAACGAGGTGTGTTCAGGTGCATTGTTAGCATGTTGCTATTACATAAAGCAACAGGCAACTGCAACACAGGCAACTGAAAACAACTGTGCCATTGACCAATAAAACCCTGGTCTAAAGTAAACAGAGCAGTATTATTATTATTTTTTTTTTATTTAAAGTGTATGTTAGTAATATGCACCCTATACACAGGTGCACACAAACATGCCAAAGAATAACAATAAAAGGATTACAATGTAAAACATTATTATTGTGTACATAAAGATAAAAATGTCTACATGTCATAATGGATAGTCATTGCATTTATCAGAATTACCTATTTGCAGTAATGATGAATGAAATTGTCTAATTATTTGACCACTCGAGGTAATACACACATGTATTTAAACTGACTCATCAGGTTTAGGGTACCTATAATCTGCCATGGTGCAAGCGTACGTGGCTTTTAAAGGGAATGGGAGATTTGATTGGTTTATTGCATGCCCAAAACACAGCCAAGACTCATTAAGAGACTAGGTACAACCCTTTTGGACCATGCACCAGGTCCTGGCACACATCTTTTTCGTCATTAAACTAGCAAAAGGGTACACCTGCGTTATGCACTTCAGACCATGAGCTTAAATCGTTAAAATAGGGCCCTGCATGTATTTCAAAAAAGTGTAAAAGTTATGACTGATTAATGATAAGCTGAAATCTCTTTTCAAAGTCAAGTAGCACTATGACAATGATGTTGTTATAGTTGAATATCACCTGTACCTGCTATTCTCAGAGAGGCTGAGTTGTAGATGGCATCGTCCCGTAGCTCTCTCACATTCACCTTCACGCTAGAGACGGCATCTGGCCACACCCCATCTGACACTCGCACCTGAAAGTCATAACTCCCGGGAGGAGCGTTCTCCTTTATGATCAGAAACCCTGTTCGCTTGTTCAGGATGAAATAACTGCAGGAAGGGAAAAAATAACAGGATTCAAATATTGATTGTCTGAACGGATACGTTTATCTTTTATTTTATCTGCTATATATGTTTGTTACTGCTCTTTTTTTATACAAAATATATAACTCTAATATATTTTCATAGAAGGCTTTGTAAAAACCAAACAGTCAATATATAAACAATAAAAAAGCCAATGTATAAAATGAACAGACCAACAAACACAATTCGGTGTCATTTGAACTGTGGCTAGAGTGAATGCATTTCAATAAATGGGTAAGGTAAAAGCTGAGAGATAATTCTGGGATATGGAATTGAAAAAACAGAATGAAAAACAGCAGTGAGTCCTTGGGTTATGAGGGTTTGCTCTTCTAGCATATGCAACAAATTGTCAACGGCAGATGAATTGCACTGAAATATAGATTTCACTGACCTCAAAATAAACCAATCTGAACTCAACAACTTTGTATAACTGAACAGCACAATTTATAAATCCATGTTGACCGCAACTTCACATGAACAAGTACTTGCACTTTAACTTGTTAAATGTACTCATGCAAAGAAAATCTATAGGGAGCATGGAAGAACAAAAAATCCAGTTACAAGTTAAAAAAAAACACATTAAGCTTTAATTAAATCATTTATTTTTGGTCACATCTTTCTTAATGGAGTGTATTCTCTCTTTTTTTTCCCTTTCTCAAAGACACGAGTGTTCTCACATTATGCTGCATATACTAAAGATTCTGAGAGAGCGCGAGTTCAGGGCCCGGTGTGCTCTTGACATCTGCCCCCGTCAGGATCATCTTATCATTGTATATGCCTCTCTAGTATAGTGCACAACATCAATAGAGAGAAGCAAGAGAGGAAGAGAGATGCTGGGAAGTGAGAAAGAAGGGTTAGATATAGTGCTCAGAGATCCCTTGACCCCTTTAAATAACACAAAGAGTGCACGAAAAATGTGTGAGAGGAAGGTGCTGGGAGATGTGTATAAACATGTTAACAAGGTGGAAGGGATGATGTAATAATGTGGACAGAAAGGAAAAGGTGAAAGTGGAGCAGAGAAGAAAAGTCGGGGGAAAAGGTCTCACCTAGGAACATGTCCCTCGAAGGCATATGTCTTATTATCCCAGTCATCTGGATCTGGTGAGTAAACCTTCCCCAGAACACTGTTTGGCATTCTCCCTGTCATTAAAAAAGGCAGTGTATCAAAACATGTGCAAATGTATGCTTGTGTGTGTGTGCATATATACATACACACACAGGGCTGTTGAACGCTTGATTCTGATTGCAATGACAAGTGTTCTAAGGTGTGCAATTATTTTCCAAATATCCAGGTCTGTTGACCGCATTACAGTCCCATGTCACTTTGCCAATTTATTTCTGTCATTTCAAAAAGATCCTTACAGCCTAGAAATAACAAAATAACCAAAACTCAAAAAGACACTGACCAAGCAAATAAGTACGATAGGATGAAAAAATGCCATGCTTTTCCAACTAAACCACCTTGTATTATCTATAGAAAGTACAATCTCTCTCTTTCTCTGCATGCACACAGATACTGTACAGACACACACCGGCATACAGATAGTACATGCACACATAAAGAAACTTGTTGTCAGTGCTGCCCCATGATAGACGTTTTCCAACAAAATAGTTCACAACTGAAATGCTACATGACATTTCTCAATCGCTGCTTCTTGAAGCAGTTAAACTTTAGTAGAAATTTAGATAAGACACAGCTTCCAACTGCTGTTAAGAGAGGCACAGAATTTCACTCCTTCTCTTTCTTTTTTTTTCTTTCTCATAGCATATTAATGGTTCACGCCTCTATTACTAGCTCTAAAATAACATTTTGGAATTACCAACGGAGGCTTGGAATGTGATGTGTAAGAAATTAGTTCTACACACAAGAGTGTTTTAAGGACAAAGACCAAATATCTTGTAATAAAACAAATAAACAATGTCCTGAGCTGTGGTCACCAAGCTTTTAGCAGAATAATTAGTATATGCAATGACTAACCGAGAACAATGCATTCAGTTATTATGAAAAATAACGCACATTTCACATCATGGCCACATTACCACCTCGGGTGTGCATAATTTTTCAATAATTTAACTGCTTGTCATCAATTTTTCCTTACATATACCATATCTGAGCTGGATTGAATTATTTTATTAAGTAACACAGCAAAGATTGAGTATGTTTTACAAAAAAAGAATACCAATTTTGTTTAATGTATTATTTGCCTTTTTTGTAATGGTTTGTGAGATTTACTAGCAATATCTGAGTGAAAATAATTTCCACAGCTTGACTTTTTCAGTGCAGGTTAGAAGTTGATTCTTTTGAAAACAGCTTTGACCTCAGAGATGTACTGTGGCTAAATAACAACAGTTGTTTAAAGCTTGCATTTTTTTTCTTCACAAAATATGGGTTAGAATTGCATACAGCAGCGTACACTATGAAATGTATCACAGCAAGAAGCTTGGCATGAAAAAAAAACTTACATTTTAAGTGGCCAAACATCTAAATTCACACAACATCATGGTGACTTCCTACTCACACCAGTACTGACTGGACTGGATCAAATTGAGCAATTCTGAATAGGTATTCAACCTGTATTTTTTCACAATTCTCAACATGTTTAGTGATAAATGTAAACATGTTTATTTGTTTGTTATTAATTAATGGAAGCCTGGGACTTCCTTTTAGCCTTATTCACACAACAGCCCCCTATTTCAGTCAAAAGAGCCCGAGAGAGTACGAGATGAGCTTAACCTTCTCGCACAGTTGATAGTCAAACAGTCTACTGTAAAGTGCTCATTTTCAGGAATATTGACTTTGAGGTGAAAAGTCTTGATGCTCTCTTCTTCTGTGTGCAACTATAATTGAGGTGCATACACTTAGCACATAGCTTGCAAACACTGATCTGAATCAATTCTCAATTTTGAAGGGTTTCAACATTAGACAACATTCTAATCATCAAAGACTCCTGAAGGAAATGTATCACAGTTTCTACAGGTAAGCAGCACAACTGTTTTCAACATTGACAATAATAAGATTTTTTTGAGCCCAAATTAGCATAATAGAATGATTTCTGAAGGATCATATGACACTGAAGACTGGAGTTTGCATCACAGGAATAAAACAAATTTTAATATATATTAAAATAGAAAACAGGTAATGTAAATTGTAATATTATTTAACAATATTAATGTTTTTTTTTTTTTTTTTACTGTGTTCTAATAAAATATCCAGCCTTAGTGAGCTTAAGAGACTTCTTATAAAAGCATGTTAAAAATCTTATATTCCCCAAACCTTTGAACAGTACTGTATTAAACATATAAATAAACAAGGAATTGAACTATTTTTATAGAACCATTTCCTCTGATACTATCCTCTCTCCCCTCCTGCAGGGTATTTCATATGGGAAACATGCTGGTGGATTCCAAATAATTTTGAAGATACAACCTGTTCTCTGATGATTTATTATATTCATGGTCATTATCAGTGAAATAATATAAATACATTAAGAAATGCCCTGGTTTATAAAAACAATCAAAAGCAATTCAACCAATCAGGTCAATGAACAAACTAATGATATAACCAACGTCAACATTTCTAATCAATTTAACTTTGAATTATATTACATATTTCTGTCATGACAGATCTCAAAGTGTTTAGCATGGTATTGGATATGACAATGTTGCTATGTTTGATCTTGACTGAATAGACCTGCTGCTGCTGCTGTTGTTATTGCTACTGCTGTTGATTATTTCTGCTGCTGCAGAGCAAGTACAGGACTTGCCACTGCCAATACATACATGACACACTGCTGTGAGCAAGTAAGACATGCTGCTGCTATCCAACATAGCGTACATGAATAACCCGTAGCAGATCTATACAGGTGGAGCTGGGGAAGGTGGAGAGTTTCTGAAAGTGTGCTGAAACTGCTACAGCAAACGCTATCCAAGTATTTGAAGGTTGAGCAACGAGCTCAATTGCTGCTGATACAGCAGGAACCAATCAGCTGTGCCCTATGCAGAATAATGTGATTGCAAGCAGACTGAGTTAAGGACCTCTCACCCTGCATCATCTAAAGTTTCATGACAGAACTTTGTATTTATAATGCTGGAGCCATTACCTCTGTGACAGTTGATGAACACTTTCTTCTGTCCAGCAGTGTGGGCGTGGTCATTCTCATCACCAATGGTGATAGTGAGGGTGTTCGTGACGGTCTTTGGTGGACTGCCGCTGTCAGTCATGATGACAGGTAGTAGAAACTCTTTCTGTCTCTCTCTGTCGAAAGCTCTCAGAGCGGTGATGGTGGCCGTGTCATTACCATTATCCTGCAGGTGGAAATCATTGCTGTAACGATACTCCAGAGGCACAGAGAAAGAGAAGGGTGAGCCATTCTCCTGTGAATCACGGTCCACAGCTATCAGTAACGTGGAGCTCTGGTTGAGCCGCACGACCTGTGGGCCTACAACATTCTCCCACACAACCGGAGCATATGCAGCCTCAAACTCAGGGCCGTTGTCGTTGACATCCAGCAGAGCCATCTGGACAGTTGCGGTGCCAGTCAAAGGTGGCGTGCCATGGTCTGTTGCAAGTATAACCAAGTGATGCTGTGCGGTGGTTTCCCGGTCCAGCTCACTAGCCACAGTAACCAGTCCCGACTGGTCCACAGAAAACAGATGGTACGGATCAGACTCCGAAGCAATGCTATAAGTGATCTCGCGATTCAGCCCTGAGTCCAAATCGCTAGCAGCCACATTTGCGACAATAGTTCCTGGAGCGACATCCTCTCGTATAGCAGGAAGCTGTAGAAAGTGAGGAATGAAAACTGGCACATGGTCGTTGCAGTCTTCGACCTCTAGAGTGCAGTGCAGCAGGCTGGAGTACTGCATATCCTCCACTTTGATGGTGAGGTTGAAGCGTTGCTCACCTGGTCTTTCGTAATCCAGACGCTTTTTTAAACGAAGGGTCCCACGCTGCTCCTGTCGATGACTGACCATGTAAAACTTCTGTTCGGGATCACCAGCCACCACACTGAAGGTTAGCTGGCCATTCTCTCCAGCATCTGCATCTTCTGCAGCAAGCTCTATGACCGCTGTGTTGGGCTCACTGCTTTCAGGGATGCGAACAGAGCATGAGCGATCCAGGAAACGTGGTACGTGGTCATTTACATCTGTAACGTGTATAGTGGCAGTGGCTGTTCCTATCATACCTCCGCCATCTCGTGCTTCCACCACCAAAACATACGAGTCAGTCTGCTCCCTGTCCAGGCCAGACATTGCCACAGAAACCGTACCAGTGGCAGGATTTATGCTGAACACATCTGCTCCGCTGTTAGCTCCATTAACGGCAGTGTTACCCACAATCCTATAGGCCAACACTGCGTTTTGTCCAACAGCCGCATCATCCAGATCAGTGGCTGTCATCTCCATGACGGAAGTGCCAAGTGGGGAGTTCTCAGCCACATCGCCATGGCAACTGTCTGGGGCACAGGCAAAAATAGGAGCATTGTCGTTTATGTCCCACACATTGATAATGACATCGGTGAATCCTGTTAGTCCCTCGCCACCCTCATCCGTGGCCAGTACCACAAAACGCCACACTGCCCGGGCCTCACGGTCTAATGTTCTCTGGGCATAAATCTTCCCGGTCACCTCATCAATGATGAACTCACTCTCAGCACCTTGGCCATGAAGGGAATATCTCAATGCCTCCTGGTCAGCATCTTTATCTGGGTCGGACGCTGTTACCTACAACATCAAAGAGAATATACAGTTTCATTCTGTAAACTCTAGCATAAGTTTAATATACAACTATCTATGTATCTATCGTCCATCTCTCCATCCATCCATCTACTGTTTTGTAAACATGGCAAGTTAGGAGTGGTAATTCATGGAGAAATTCCAGACAACTCAGAATACTACAAATAATAAAAAAATAATAATAACAATAATTATAATAAAACCCTCTAAATTCTCTCTCAACTAAAAAAAATTAAAAGTTAGGAAATGAGATAACCTCAACAACTTTTGTATAAATAGATTAAACATTCTGATTAAAAATGAGCCTCTCACATCTTTAGGCAAGTCGAGTAATGTGACTTGTTGCAATTGAAACTTCTAATAATTCACTTTTTTGGACTTTAATAATAATGCATGAACCTCTTCATTAAAATCTTAAATGAATTAAAAAGAACAAATCACAGTGTTCACTATAATTATGAAATACAAAATAACCTGGCAGGGTAACATGAATGAGTGTTTGGCCAATTTACAATCAATTGTTGTTGTATTAATTTATCAATGGAAGAATGCAGTAATTCACACATCCATGACCTGTTTTTGTTACATCTAGAGGAGTTCTAAGATTTGTTTACTTTTTAAATTAAAAAATAGGAGCCAAAAAAAGTTCCTTTTTTGAAATAACAAATACATGGTCTGAAAATGTAGAATGCTGATATATCACACAGAAAAATTAGAGACACTACCTGCAGCACAAAGACAGGAGAACCATCCAGCTCCTCTGTCACGCTGCCATAGTATTCGTTCACAGAGAACACAGGTGCCTCATCGTTCTTATTCACAATGGTGACTATTACAGTAGCGTAATCTTCCCACTTCCCATCAGAGGCCAAGACGTGCAACTTATAGAGCTTGTTCTGTTCGTAATCCAGTGGCTGGGCGATGAAGATTGTTCCCACCTCGGGCTCCATGTCAAAAACACCTCCCACATTACCTGATGTAATCTGGTAGCGCAACTTGGCATTGGCACCTGAAGAATAAGAGCAGTTAATGAAAAAGAGAAAACTACCTTATCTGGCCTGAATTAATTATTAAGAGGAACAAAGCAAACATCTACACTGACACTGGTGTTAAGGCTACTGAACAAAAGGCTGCAAGACAGAAACGTCTAAAACTGTAAAAACAGTTAGTAAGAAAAACATTACCTATTTAAAATATGATTACAAGCTTTTTGCTGGAGGTGAACAAAAAACTGCTTCAATGGCCTTTAGAGGTTATTGTCAAGAGTAGCCTTGGAAACTCGCCACCAAGGAAGCATACACCAATAAACCTCAAATTAAGTGAAGATGTGTCTACAATGAAACGTTCTCTCTAAACTCTCTCTATTTCTTTTTTAACAATGGTTGATGAAAACATTCACTTATTTCAGAAACCTTGCTTAGTAATTTTTCATAGCTCCTGCCAGACATTCAGTCAAAGGTCCATTCAGCTCAAGCTGGGCTTTCTTTCTGAAACACTTAATCCGCAAACTCAAAAGAAAACATGGGGTTCAGACTTACAGCTCACAAAACCAGCCACATGTAGATTAAAACTTTTTAATTCTATCAATGCCACCTAAATAATTGTCGTCATTCTGTGCTTTTGTGCATGTAACTCAGACTTGATTTATCATAAATCTAAAAAAAATAAAAATAAATCATTGACAGCTTAGTATGATTAAACAGAAGAAAGGTGAAAGAGTAATAAAACTGTGATCTTCCCTTTACAAACTTCCATGTCATTCCAAACCTGTTTGACTTGCTTCTGCGAAACACACGTACACACACATATATTTGAATCCAGCCAATCTGTAATGTTTAGACTCTCTATTGCTGAAATGTCTTTCAGGTCAGAGTTCGCTAAACCTGAACGTTGGCAGGTTTCAATTACATGTGAATGAATAGAGGAGAATTCAGCACAAACACTCTTAAAAGACAAGAAATAATAAATGTTTGGATCCCCCGTGGAGCTCTGCTAATTAAACAGTGAAAGATCCAATGCCTGTGTTGTGTTTTGAGCATGCTATGTTATTAAATTCTTTATTATTCCTTTGCTGTTATTTTGTATTTAGCAGTCAAAGCTCATCTCTCTGATGTAGGTAATAAATGCAAAGAGACTTCATTTAAACAAATAACCCAGCTAAGCAAACAGTGCAAAAACGCTTCTGCTTAACAATCCTTCAGATCTGCTTGCAGTGTGTTTGGATATCCCTGCTGGTACGAGGTTAATGAATAGGGAACAACACATTATGAGCCTTATCGCCATTTCATCTCCACCATCTCGTGTTGCCTTGGGTACCTCTACAAAATTGCATTAGGGAATATTTGGCTTGTTTGTGTTTTCTACTAATGCACAGAATCAAGCATGGCTTCCTTATGAAAGCGCAGATGTACTACGACGGTTCGCCAGCTTCCAGTGGCTCTGCTCCAGTGGCTGCGAGGGTTAAGTCAGAGCTGCAGTGAAGGTTGAAATCTATTCATCAGGGTAAAGCTTCATGTCCAGCCACTCCAGGCTGTATTATGATGAATGACTGATACAAGAATTCCCTTCCTCTCCCCTGCATCAAATCCACACCGAGGAGTGCAACACGGATTCAACTGGACCACAGGGAATTACGCGCTTCAGTAGTGCGTCTGTATACCAAGACAGGCTGGCTGATGAGTTATGTAGACTATCCTCTTTATGCGTGTTTCTGGAGTGTGTGATAAAACAAAAATATTATCCGAGGCTTTTGCATTCCAACGCATGAGGCTGGTTATCTTGGGAGCAGCATTTGTTATGTTCTCAGGGTATATGGATGAGAAACCAACTGCCTCTGTCTCTCATTCATGAGAGGTACAGATGTTATTGCAAAAAGCAGAAGACTACGAGAGCAACAGCCTGGAGACAAACTCGATCTTATGGGAACATGTTCTAACTATGTTTCATTAATGTCGCCGTGTACTAGCCAACAGGTTTAGTATGCACTAATGTATTCTAACTGTAGAAACCCTGTAAATACTGAAAGAATATTTGCTTTTTCATTTGATCTTTCAAATCTTTTTTTATGTTTATTCTTTTAAATTAACATTTTTTTTAACCTGAAATTAAATATATAATAAAATAAAATAAAAATGTCTGATTTCCATCATAATTAATCTTATTGTTGCATTTTCTTGAATAGCAACAATTCAGTTCACACTTGCTCTGCACCTCCGCCAGTCAAAACGGTTTCAAACGGAGTAATCAATGCGAGGGACTCAAAGATGGAGAAAGCAGTCAGGTGCAGCAGAGAAAGCCTCCAAGAACAAGCAGCAAAATCACTGACCTGTTCAGGCTTCAAGTGCAGGTCAGTTTCATTTCTAAATAGGCTATTGCTACCTTTTTTGTCTTTGTTAACTTACCAAAGTATTAAACTGCTAGCAAATGTTAGCAGTAGCACTCCATTACCACCATCACTCAAAATACTGTATGAAAAAGGACTCAAGGGCACTTTAGTCATGGTATCGAAGGTGGAGAGAGTGCTGTTCGTTCACAATCCCCACCTTCAATTCCTGCCGGAGTGGGAATCGAACCAGCAACCTTCAGGTTACAAGTCCAACTCCCTCACCTTTTTTGTTACTGACATTAGGCAAGTAATTATTACATTATTTGTATGAATTATAGTTTGGTTTAGTCATTCTAAGATGAAAAACAACATGCATCAACACATTATCCTAATGTAAAATTTAATCAAGTTATTTTGAGTTATTTTTTATTTATATATTTATTTTTGCAACAAGGTAGAGACAGTTCTGTTCATAACAGTAGACCTGCTGGACTGATGAAGAATGGCAAAAATATATATAAAAATAAATAAAAAGTACACACAAAAATGAAGAAAAGGAAAAGTGAAGGAAGTGAAGGTGCAGTTCAAGAGAGAACCTTTAATTATTTTGCCTTACTTTAGGATTTAGACATTTTTTTAATGTGATGGCCATAAAAAAAATAGGGTTGTCTGCAGCTTCAAAATTTGTTATGAGTGTATATAATGGCTTGGATGAGTGTGAGATTTCCTGGCCTGGAATTGTGCCGTCCCTGTCTCATACTTTGCAGAAAATGTATCTATTAGGTGTTGGAGATCACACCTGAGCTGTGATGTCAGGTTCTCAAATCTACAGTAAGTTTCTCAGTTTCACCTCGAGTCAACACTCATATTTCCCACTTCTGTCAACGAATGAGCATATTACTCTATCCCTGAGCCAATGCCCCTCTTCTTCTTCACCTACCTTCATCTTCATCATTAGCGCTGACTGTGAGGACAGTGGAGCCCACGTCAGCATCCTCATCCACGTCGACTTCATATACAGACTGCGCAAACACAGGCTTGTTATCGTTCACGTCGCTGATGAAAATACGCACATATGCCGTATCTGACGAGAGAAAAACAAAAACACATACAAGATTAGCAATCTATGTTTGGACACTCTTATCTTTCCTTCTCATCTTTCTTACATTCAAGTGTTTGCCTTTCTCGTTCCCCATTTCTCTCTCCTCCCTCCGATCTTTGTAAATATCTGCCGTTTCTAATTCCATCATGTTCCTGTGTCTTGTTTGTCTCATTCATTTTCTGTTCATTTTCATCTCTCCATCTTCCTTTCATGTGTTCTACGTTATGTCTGAAGTCATCAGGTGATGTGAAGAACCCTGGGGGTTCTGTGTTTACTGAATGCAGGCAAGTGAAGTTTGTGATGTTTGCCCCATTTAAATGAGCTCTATGTGATATAATTATGAGGCATCAATCTCAATCTGCTGCTGAAAATAAGAGCAGTTACAAGGATATAGTTCACCCAAAATTGAAAATGCAGAGGCTCTTTGCATTAAGTGTTGTTTATTGTGGTAGAACATTATGAAAAGTATGGAATAATAACATATATGCTGTATTTATTAAAATCACATATGGTTAAATGGCTGCCTTATATCTCCAAAGGCCATCCCTACACCTACCTTTTAAACTTTTAAGTATACGTTGGCCGTTTGATGGTCCACAAACTGTCTGCGTTACATAATTTCCGTCATCAGGAGGGTCTGCAGAAGTCCATGCACTGTTTGTGTGCGCATGTACGAGTGACTTGAGCACTTGAAAACAAAGTCCTCTAGATAGTGTGCACACGGCGAACGTGTCTTTCTGCGCTCACAGCTAAAGCAGTATTCTTTGAAAGGTGTGAAAGAAATTTTAGTATTAAGGGGTTTGCTATGATTTAATGTATGCTTTTCTATTTCACACTTTTGAGATGTGGAAGAGCAGCTGGGGACTAAAGGGAGTCCGCCCATGACCTGGGGGTCACCCTGTCCTAAATCTAGGGTATAAGGCCTAAAAAGGTCATCCTGTATAGGCCTTATGTCATGGTACAGTGTCTTTTCTTTTTACCATGTGTGGAAAAGTACTGATGTCAAGAGTTGTAACCTTGAAGGCTGTGGATGGGTATTAAAGCTGAAGGAGCCCGTCCTTCTTGGTCACATTTCTGTATGACTGTCTGACCTTCCTTGCAAGGAATAAATTCTTTATAAAGACAATTTTTACGAGTATTGTCTCTTACGTAGTATGAGTTAAATTTCTGCCACAACAATTTGGTGTCATAAGTGAGGATTCCTTGGATGTGCCTTTTGGACCCAGAGCGGATGGTGAACTGATCATCCTGAGACATTGTCCCAGTCCTACCCCGAAAAAAGTTAAGGGACGAGGGGCCGCCGCCTCGGGGACTAGAGGGGACACCACTGGAATCAGAAAAGAATCCGGGTGGCATCAGAGATTTTACTGGTAAGAGACAAATCACGAGTATTGTCTCTTTCGTAGTTAAGTTAAATTTCTGCCACAACAAAGGCTTGCGCACTTGACTGTGCGGAACATGGAAAAAGAAGTATACCTGGGCCTTTAACCATATTGAGCTGCTGATCAGTACGCATGTCCATGAAAGTCCAGGAACGGAGCCACATTTTTAACAGTATCAATATTGTATCAATATCAGCTGCATGTGTTGTGTAAATACCAGTTGGTCCAACGCGAGGACATTTTTCAATTACTTTATTTCCACTTTTCGAATATTTTCTTCATTTTTTAATTTAAAATAAACACCACTCCAAGCTGATATAAATGGGAAATGGGAGAAAAATTGGATCCAAAAAATATGTATTCGAACTTGGGTTTCGAAATTCTGTCATCATTTACTCACTCTCATGTTTTCCCGAACCTAGATGACTAGATTTCTTCTGTGAATCACAAAAGAAAATATTTTCTTGGCCATCAAACATTTCTGGTAACTGTTCAGTCATAGCGTATGGGCAAACGAACAAAAAACAGACATGTCAAAATATCTTCTGTTATGTTCAAAAGAAGGAAGAAAGTCATACAGGTTTAGAAAGAAGTGGACAATTTTCTTTTGTGGGTCAACTACCTCTTGCATACAACTGTAATGAAACACAGAAGAACTTAAACAAACAAACAAACATGCAGTGACCTTTTCAAAACCTTCAGTTCAGTCAGGGCTGTGAGGCAGATAGACTCGTAGATAAAGTGTCTGATTCGAGTCTTGATCCCACTCTCTTTCTGACATGTTATGTTGTATAAAAAGAGCACAGCATATGCTTTGCTGTCACTCTGTGACAGTTTGGTATGTTGTTCAGAGATCCATCATAAAGACATGGCCATGTTTTCACAAATGCAGAGGCACAACTTTCTGCTCAAATAACACTTGTGTTTGTGTGTGTCTGTTTTTCCTTGTCACATGGATATTTTTGACAGCATCTTAGTACAATTGGCATTCATGTGTTTCTGTGTAATTATGTATATGTGAACATGTGACGCTGTCTCCTGAGTGCTCAACCGTATTTGACACTGCCACAGTGTTAATTTGATTTGTGTATCTCACTACAGTTGTAAGTGTGTTGGAGCTCATGTCTTTTCCCTTATTTGGAGTGCAAGGCAAACTGTGAGCAGACAAACTGCAGGGGAGGATAGCGAGTACTCTTTCTCTCTAAAACTGTCAACTGCAACTTCCTGATGTCTCCCCCCTCCCATTTGGCACCTTCATCAACATTTAAACCAGCAAGAATGTCACACACATATTTTTTTTTTGTTTTTTGTCTTGCTGACTTTGAGTGTTACAGAGTTATTTAGGCAAAGCAAAGAAGGAAAAGGAGATGCTGTTAATAATCCATACAAAGAATGAAAAATACATTTCTGTGAGACTCTGGCTAGCCCTGTGGTCTAACAAATCCAATCAAACTGTTAAGCTGTCTATATTAAAAGAGGATTATTCAATACAATATTTTATGCTGCTAATGGAAATATTCCCTTGAACTTTAGATCCCCTTTAGCTCTGTATTGTGAAATCTCACGAACCCACTGGCTACATTCAAACAGTCAGTGTTTCAGATTGACAGATGTAATGAATGTCAAATTCTTTTTTTTTAATCGCACCAGTCACCATTCTGGCAGTGACAAAAGTAAACATCAAATATGATCTGAATGAGTTCTGAATATTTAAGGGAGTCAGTTCAGTTGTGGATATCATAACCAAACTGCATGTGTTTAGAAGTCTAAAACAGACTAACATCACAACTGCAAAACTGATATTGCAGCCTGGTCTGCATTGTTAAAATGTAGGTATTAATATGTGACATTTACAGATACAAAACATATATTTAGGAACATCTGGATAGATTCTGAAATGTACAATATGGAAGTATTTAAGCGCAAAACCTTATTACGTATTTCCCACTAAAGAAGCATTAAATATTTACGAATCTTTTAAATCACAGATGTTTGAACAAATGCCATTTTCCCATTTATAGATACATTTTAGATCCCTTAACCCTAGCAAAACTCAAACATAACCATTTAATAGACAATATAAAAACAATATATTAATGTTAATGGACAAAAATGAGTAGGAAAATGACACTTTTAGAAACAACATGGCATTAAAAAGAAATTTTGAGCCATGAATCCCACTACCGCTAAACCTACCCATAACCATTTATGACGAGTGCAGGGTTTGAAGTTTACAGTCGCTGAAGGTCGCTGAATAAAGGCTGTTCCTCACAGTTGTATGGATTCTAAAGATTTGGATTACAGCGCTTGAATAAAATTAATTACTTTTGTGAATTTATGTTGTATTTTTTGTGTATTTTATGGTTCTATAGTCAATCAATGCATAAGACTACACTAAAAAAACGTAGCAAACAAAATAAATATTATGTGATAAATAATAGATAATGATTACAGTAATGTTATTCATTTTAAGGTTTTAAAGTGTAGTCTTGTTTATAATCCTTTGAAACAAGTTGGCAGCAGAAGCCACACAGAACAGAGCGAAATGTTATCATTTCATAGTAGTAGGTCTAGTAAATTTTGTTTAATAATTGCGACTGAGAACATAATGTCATTGATATGAACTGGCTACAATAGAACCAAAATATTAATGCCATGAATTTAATATCAAGAATTCATACATATTTGTACATCTGTAAAGTTGTTCAAATATGAATAATTTACGCTTTAGTGCTGTCATTACATCAAAATTGTACATTCCGGTCATTCGTGGTAGAATTAAACTTTTCATTAAAATACACATGAACACTCATTAGATCACATTGCGTAATGCTTTCACACAACATTTCAATAAAGTTAATAGTAATTTCTTTAAAGACACAATTTCCAGCAGTTAAAGAAATTAACTTTTCTATCGAGAGACATATTTACCCCCTTAAATTCAATTCAAGGGGCTTCTTATGAGTATTATTCTTAAATTTAATCAATAAATTCAATTACAATAAACACTACAGTGCTGTTACAAGAAGCTGCATATAGAATATAAAAATATGAAACGATGGAATAAAAATGAATTGATACTTAGATACGAAAGAGAGCGAAAGCAGACAACAGTGACAATATTGTGTTTGAAATTGAAGTCACTTAATTTTAACGTGTATTGAACTGTGGAATGCCAATATCACATTTGCAATCCTGCTGACATTTAGGACAAACAACACTTACTGCTTAACTATACCATATTTTATAAATATAAAAACAAGAACTCATACAGGGATATTTTTGCCCCATATACCAAATTTTAGGGGCATTTTAAATAATTATGGTGGCCTTTTTGCCCCAAGGTCCCACTGATATCTGACCCTGATTTAAGCTACTGAAATTTTATGCACCGCCAACCACAACTGGACATCTACAAGCAACACAGTGCTTGGTGCTCCTGAATGAAAGTGTTTTTGAAAGAATCAGTTCAGTGAATGATTCAATGACTGGCAGTCAAAATGTCTGTCTGGAACAAAAACACAGACAAGTGATCCAGACAGTGAAAAGGAGTTTCAAGGAACTAACCATTGTATAATGTATAATATTAATAAGTGAGAACTGTTTTATATGAGGAGCCACATTAGGCTTGCAGTACCTGAGTTGGGCTGTCCATGCTTGCCTGGCCTGGCTGATTCCCAGCCATCTACTGACTTCACTTCCAAAAGGTAGGATCCCTTGGTCTCACGGTCAAACACAGCCTCCGTATAGATGGTGCCCAGCTCAGGATCAATGCGGAAATACTGATAGTCTCCACTTCGGTCATTCAGTAGAGAGTATGAAATCTGAGACACACATATACCAAAAGAAAGAAGAAATGAAATGTAGAGGAGAAATAGTGTGAAACCTGTCATTGATTAAAACCGACCTTGTACGTTACAGCTTATGTCTGTGTATGTGTGTGTTTAAGACTACTCCACCTCATCTAAACCCATGTAATTAAACAATCCAGCTTTCTCCTCATGACTTATTCACCCAGCGCTTTGAGCTAATGCTGATACCTCCTGTTGCTTGTTCTGCCAGTAATGCCTGTAATGCACATTGGCAATTTCCCAGCAGGTAAAGCAGAAATCAGGGCCATTCAAGTTAAGAATAATGAAGCTAATCTAGATAGCCAAAAATGTTGAATTGATGAAGAGGTGCCAACTGCTGTTTCAACAAGCCCCAAACAACAATTACCAGACAAGCTGCTCTGAATGGCCACACTAAACCAGCATGATGTGGGTATTAAATGATGCCCTGCCGGCCACATTAGAGCCGAAAACACAAATAACAGGCTGAATTAAATGTAAACGGCATGATAAAATAATTGCAGGGGTCAGGTTAATAAAACATGCAACAAACCCATCTGGCACAAAAGTGGCTGTGTGTGTGAGATAGGGGTGTTGTAAGATTAAAATAATGATATTATGATTAGAATGATATATTAGAATTATTATGATTAGAATGATATATAAGAATAATACATGGCATCTGTAATTCAGACAGCTGTGAAAGGAAGAGAGGAAGAAAAAATACTAACAACTAAAGAAAGGAACATTTCATCAGCCAACAGAACACACAAAAAATAAAATAAAATAAAATATTACTGTTTTTTGAACAATCTATTTAAAGAATTCCAAAAGAACAGTTATTTTAAATTGTAATAACATCTCAGAATATTACTATTATACTGTAATTTTTTTTGATCAACTGCAGCCGTGATGAAAATAAGATACTTCTTTACTAACATCAAACTTTTAACGTTTGTAGTGTAGAATGACATATAGAATGACAGACTGATGTTTTTATTACTGCTATTCTATTTTTTTTAAATTAACAAATATGAACAGAATATATGCAGTATAGAATGTTATTTATGTAAACAATAAATAAATCTAAGATTTATTTACTGAAATATGACAAATATACTGCAGAGAAACAGTAGTCAGTGTTTTATCATTATAAATAAGAAGTTATTGAAGTCATAGTGAAAAACAGCGAAAGTGTGGCTGTATCATGGAAGTTTTTTTGTTTGTTTGGTTTTTTTTTTTGCTTGTTTTTTCAGATCTTTCAATAGTGAGCATAATGCTTTGTATAGTGCATATGTAAAGTGTCTTTATAGATTCATTTAGATACCTTCCCATTCAGCCCCAGATCAAGATCGTTGGCTGACACCTGAAGAACTAGAGTCCCAATTTCCGCCCCTTCAGTCACAGATGCTTCGTATATGGAGGAGGTGAAGAACGGAACGTTGTCATTGACATCTGTGAACAGCAGACACAGTCACATTATAATTAATCCATATCGGTGGACCCTGGTGGGATACCTGTTATAAAACTGACAATCAGCTTTCATCAGTTTTCTTTGGCTGTTGCATAAAGAAAGTTTTTCAGATGGCTTTACTGTAGGTCTGTTGCACACTGATATGAACTCAGGCTCTCTGTCATTGAAAGAAACTGAATAATGTGACCTTGGTTGCAAAGATATACAGTTTTACCAAGACATCATATTGAATCAATATTTTTTATAATACTTGCTTGTTTTCCAGCGTTAACACAACGGTTTGGACTCTTATATGCAGAGAGTCAGCCATCTGACTATGAAGACGCAGAGATATCCTTTGGTAGCTTGAGGGAAATTAAAACTCTGGCTTTCCATCAGAACAAATCAGACTTATCTAAACTCTGACATTATGTCTTATCTAAGCCTTATTACATTAGTGGATTCTGTATGTTCAAGAGGAAATTAATACCAAGACTACTCTGCTAAAATGTGCTTCTTTCAGAACTAGAAGGGACATGAGGACATTGGAATTTAGGGTAAGATCTTTAATGGGTTGAATGATTCCAGACACTAATCACCATCTGATGCACTTTGAGGTTTTAATTTTCTATCAGCCAAAGCCGTAAACCATGAATTAAACAGGAAGGCCAAATCCATTACAACCTCCTCCCTCCAGCACTCCCTCGTTTCTCTCTGCCTCTCTCTCCATCCCTTTTTTTTAAACACTATACTGGATGTACTCTTAAATGGAGAAAGAAGCACTGGTGTAAATAAGTCAGAAGGAACAGCGCAGATGAATTATTTGTCCGTGGCTTATGCTGAACTATAAAAGTGTTTTCCCTTAAGATGTTACCCTTCAGATCATGGAACTGATCCTGATCAGGTCCAAGTGTCCTGCTTCTACAACTCCAGATGCACTATCATACATCTTGTAAGTACTGTAACTGTAGCTAGATTGTTATTAAGAAGCATTCATAACTAGGGGAGAGCAAGGGGCTCATCCATGAAGAGAGAGCTAGATTAACACTGCGGGGCAAACTCTGTAAATTACAGGGGGAAGTGGTGAGACATCCTGCAGTGGAAGAGATGAACACAGAGGAATACATAAGTAGAGGAGAACAGACAGGGTGGGATGAAATAAAGGCTATTAAAGAGTTGTGTCGCATTCTGCAGTAATCAGAGTTTAAGAGCGTGAATGGATTATAAAAAGAAATTAACAAGTGTAAGGACAAGGAACTGGAATTAAAACAAGAAATAGATTAAAAGCTGTCATCTTAAATGTGATTAAAGTGTAGATATAAAGACACTTCCTTGTAAATTGCTTTGATAAGAAATAAGAAGGTTCCTAAGAATATAAATGGTGTGTAAACAAGCTTGGAAACCAATAGCCACACAGTGACTAAATGCACAGATCACTGTTAATTTGAATCAGCTCAACCCAACTGCAAATTGTCTAGATTTAATATTTATACTCTAAACTCTATAATTCAGTGAACATATCCACTTATGTCACATGTATTCTGACTATTATCTTGTAACATGCTAAGAGCTGCATTTCATGTAAAAGCTACTCTTTCATTATATTCAACATTGTGTATTTTATTCAGTTCTGACGGACACATCAAACTCATGTTGAGATGTTTCTTGTCTATGTAATATCTACATCATGTCCATTATTTTAATTTAGTTCCTAACCACATGCATACAGGTGTCCTTCACTGCACTACTTGTGCATACAGTAACAAGGTACTTTTGAATCTGATCTGGGTTCAAAGGTTTACATGAAATTAACTTTCTATTCAATGGTTTAAATAATCGGACTGAGATATTCAGTTTACATTAAAGTATCCCTATTTTGCTTTTTCATGCTTTTACCTTTCATGCAGTATGCAATATAGCTGCTCGTTAATGTAAAGGGTCTGCAAAGCCTTTCAAAACAAGGTGAAGAACCTTTGAAAGCATAATAGGTGTACTGTTAATGTAATAATGTTTTTCATTCTGGTTGACATATACTAATCCACCACACATATATATCGCCATTAATATGTGTAACATGTTTCTCATGACAACCTCTCATATACTATAGATGACCTTTACCTGTGATGTTTATGTGAACAGTAGTGAAGGCTGCCAGGGGCACAGGAGCCACGTTCTGAGCTCGAACCCTAAGCATGAAGTTGCGGGTGGTCTCATAGTCCAGGGGCTCTGCAACAAGTATAGAGGCGGAGCCATCTTCACGATTCGGGGTGAGGTAGAAACGAACAGGCATGTTGCTCTCTGGCACCAATCCATCCTCCAAGTTATAAGTCACCCTCGGATCACCCAGCGGAGAAGTGGCCTTGATAGTCTGACAAAGGAAAATTGGTTTAATATTCACATATACACTACCGTTCCAAAGTTTGTGGTCAGAAAGTTTTGAAAGAATTAATAATAGGATACATTAAATTGATCAAAAGTGACACTAATGACTTTTACATTGTTACAGATTTTTTTTTTTTTTTTAAATAACATCAGAACGGTGGAACATTATTGGCCGACTCCTGCACCAGCATCACACGCATGCGCTGTGCTGCTCACGTGAACAGTGTCGGGAGATCCTGAAACCTGGAAGCACTGAATATAAACAGCATAGGAGAATGACACAGAAGAGAAGATATTGTTGATTAAAGTCATTTTTTTTTTGTTTTTGTGCACAAAAAGTATTTTTGTCGCTTCATAAAATTATGGCTGAACCACTGCAGTCACACAGACTATTTTAACGATGTCTATAGTACCTTTCTGGACCTTGAAAGTGTTGATTATATTGCTGTCTATGGACGAGTCAGACAGCTCTCGGATTTCATCAAAAATATCTTAATTTATGTTCCAAAGATGAACAAAGGTCTTAAGGGAGTGGGACGACATAAGGGTGAGTAATTAAAGACAGAAATGTCATTTTTTAACAAATGAAACCTTATTGTAATGTGTAATGTGTTACCCAAATAATATTTAAATACAAGATCAATTAGAATGAAACAGAAAGCATCATCTCAGAAGAGTTCTCCATTTTTGTATGTATGTATGTATTTATTTATTTTTATTTATTTTTTTGTTCCACCTTTGATCCACCTTAGCCTGTTTATTTATGCTGCTCTTCATAAAATGCTCATCTGCCTTAATAATGCTCTTAATGGCAATAATATATTCCAGGAAATTCTACAAATTAATGCTTTCAGTGCATTTGTAATTGTAACCAAATGAAAACGGAAAAAGGACATGTCCATAAATTATCCAGTGACTCAGTTATTGGCTGACTTCCTGAATAGTGAATGTAATGAAACAGCGTCCTTAAAATTTGAAGCAGGGAATCAGATGATTCATGGCAGGAATACAGAAGCACTGGTTGAAGTGGGGACTAGAGAATCCTAAAGCATCTTACCATTAATTTAAATGGACTATGTGAGTGTGTGTATATGTGTGACTGTGCACATGTGGATGTGTTTTGTGACAGGCTGTGTGAAGACTCTGTGTGGTCGAGCAGAAAGCACAGACTGTCAGATGTAACCGCCAGTACATGACAGTAAATTCGACAGTGTCTGGGAACTCGAGCCCCTCAAGGAATACCCACAACCTTATTGTGGGATTAAAACTTATCCACATCCATCATAGCATTCCTTCAATGCACACATGAAAGACATAGTCATTAATGAAGTGCCTCACAGGTGTACCTCAAAGGCCAAAGTAATAAATCACTTAGCAGAAGCTTTATGTTTGTTTTGCCTCTTTTGGTCCTGCATTCACAGTATATTTAGCATTAGTGAAATCGACATATTTATGTAATAATTACTGTGGAATCACTGAAATTCACAGCTTTTTACCCAGTATGACTGTGATCCTATTATTAATTGAAGTAAAAAGCAGGCATAAATCTACATAATTGACATATCTGTAGAACTCTAGTGGATTATAATTGTTCAGCGTTATTTTAAATACATACCACAACTGGAGTGTCTCTCACAGTGTTTTCAGGTATGATGACCTCGTATTTGTCTTTTTCCCACTGTGGAGGCTGGTTCTTCACATTAGTGATGGTGACTGCCAGCTCGACTGAACCGCTCCGATTCCCTCCATCTGTAGCAATGATCTGCCTGCTGATGTAGGTCCTCTGGAAACAATCAAACACATTTATTTGCACCTCAAATACAATTTAAAATTGGAAATTTGAAAATATACCAAGACAATAGTTTTCAAACTGGAGCCCAGAGAAATATTTATGAATTATTTGAAAATATTTAAATTTAAAAAAAGGAAGACATCTGACATCCCTAAAATATTTAGTAAAATGTGATAATATTGCTGTTTCAATATTGTTGTTTGTATATATATATATATATATATATATATATATATATATATATATATATATACACATATATATATATTTCTCTTCATAATATCTGACTTTTTTCTCACACAGTATTAATGTGAATGTGAAAATATGCAGCTGCCTTCCTCTTCTGGGTCCTCCGGAAAGAAAATCAGAATATCCTGGGCATCCAAAACTGTAAGAAATCTCAGTACTACGACACCATGGATGACCTTTAAATGGAACTGTGTCGTGTCAACACAACAGATACATCATTGTATTTGTTGTCATCTCACTGCAGATGCATACCCAAATCATTGTTGTTGTGCATTCACTGCGTTCTGCTTCGTATAGCAGGTCATCTGCATGTAGGATAATGTGAAATGACAGCTAAACAATTTTCACCCACTCCCTGTAATTGCACAAAGAATGTATAGATATACTCAAACATAGAGAAACAAAACCTCACCATATACACCAGCCGACACAAGACCTTGGTAGTCATAGCAACAGTTACAAAAGTCTCTTGTCAAAGGTGGTCCAATATCAGTGGCTTTCAAACCTAAACACCTACTCTCACACCCCCCCCCCCATCAATAATCACTATTAATGCTTAAACAAGTCTTTTGTGAGGTTATTTCAGGCATCAACTTTACAGAAACAAGCCGAATCCATAAAAGACCTTGTTACCACCCAATCAATCATCTGAGCGGAGTGCTGTGAGAACACTGTTGTGGACCTTTTAAATCATTTACAATGCAGCATCTTAAAACTTCACACAAGAACTATATGATATTCATGATACAAGTGCATTTTTGGATCTCTTCCCACACACCTCAAACTCCTGCCCTCTATGAGGGTTTAATGATGAACCATTCTGCTAGAGAGTATTCCTGAGAAAGCTCAAGTCTGAAACTTGCTTTTTAAAACTCTTTGACTGCGTGGAGCACCCACACACTTTCAGACAGGTAAATTCAAAATCAGTTTACATTTGAATCATCAGGACTTCACTCGGTTCAAACTTAAGCCAAGCTGGCTGTTTGGAGCAGAACTGACCTGCGAGATGGGCTGGTTTACGTAGATCCAGCCAGTGAGTGGATTGACTCGCAGATACTCTGGCTGCTCCTCGGACATGGAGTAAGTAATGACTGCATTAGTGCTGTAATCATCATCGTGAGCAGCCACTCGCAGAAAACTGGTACCGATCATGGTGTCCTCGCGCAAGAAGTCTGTTAGAGGGAAGACTCTGATTATTTAACATGCACTGGAAAGTTTTGCTGGTGCTAACACAAAAGCTTTGATAACTGACAAAAGACAAAAAAAGACTGATCAATCCTTGGCTAACATCTAGTCAAAATAGTTCTTAAGACACTTAAGAGCTATATTAAAAAGATTCACCCAAAAGTTCACCCAAAAATGAAAACACTCATCAATTACTGGCCTTGTTTATGCTACTCTGCCCAGACACTATGATAAATCCCCCAAGTACCATAAGGAAAACCGTAAAAAGCCTGTGTTGCACATAAGAATCCTGGATCTCATGAAAATGCAAGGCATGTGTTTTAGTTTTAAGCTCTTCAGTTGCAATGTTCTGAAATGTTTTGAACAGAAAGAATTTTTTAGTGGTTGTGTTTTGCAATTGACTGTCAAGTCATGCCTCATTTCTCATTTTTGTGTTTGATGTAGACAAGCAAATTTAAATATATTCATATTTATATATATATATATATATAGATAGATAGATACATACAGTACTGTGCAAAAGTCTTAGGCCACCATTAGATGTTGCTTTAGCAATGATATAATGACCATATTTAATTTTTTCTCAGTCTCTTTAGAATATAAACAGAAATTACAGTAAATTTGTATGCAGTTTTAAAAAACAGAATACAATTAGTTGTTATAAGCTAAAGTGGCAAGTATTTATTGGCCTCCCCTTACACTTAAGCAGTAGCAGGAACCTGGCTCTCTTAAGCCTAAATGGAATGGAAAAGGACTGGAAAACCCTCAAAATCTCAAAAAGTTTATTTTTTTGAGAAAATGGAAAAAGTCCAGGAGGTCAGACTAAATACTGATTTTCGCTTAAAGAAACAATTTTGTTCAGATTTTTTTTTTTTTTTTTACATTTTATGTACAAATTTCATGTATTTTCTGTTTGCATCATAATATAGAGACTGAAAAATAAATATGGATGGTCATTAAAGCATTGATAAAACAACAAAGCCAGTACATACTATACATATTATATATATATATATATATATATATATATATATATATATATATAAAAAAATTTAATTTTAATTTTTTTATTATTATTATTTTATTTATTTATTTATTTTGCTGGAATCTTCCCGCAAAGCACCTGGCTAGGAAATGTTGTAACATAGAACAACACAGATATTTAATCAAACTAACTGGCTATACTTATTAGCACTGTACAATTCACAAGGTATGAAACATGAAGGATGCTGAAAAGAAGTGGGTTATTGCTCACATTCGTAGCGTAAATTCTCAAATTTGGGGCTGTTGTCATTTTCGTCAAGGATCAGAATGTTGAGCTGGCAGATGCCTATGAGCGGGTCTGCTGCTTGGTCCGTGGCCGTCACCGTAACTGCATATTCCCTCTGCCTCTCCCGATCAAACTTCATAGCAGATACGATAACACCTGAAACAGTACTTCTATTACCATGGATATTCTATACACCAACAGTTAAACAACATGCACAATCACCATCAAATATCATTTCACAGTTATTCTCCAAATTAATGTATCGTAGAAAAAAATGTACTGTAGACAGTATATTTTAAATGTTTGTTTAATGGCATCTTTTTATGAATGAAGTATCACTGATGCTAATACTGGTACTGATGTCTGAATTAAATTGATTAAAAAAAAAAAAACATTAATTATAGACATTCAACAGTATAAATAAAAGCTATCAATTCCAACATTTATTAGGCTTTAAAAAAATAACAACTTTTAATTTAAGTGAACTTGAAACAATCTTCACATAAACCCATTATAATACATGTCATATTTACCTGTGGCCAGGTAGGAAATATCCTACCTAATTAAATAAAGTTATCTAACACGTTACAGTTTTCACTGCATAAACTGTAAATTAAATATTAAAGATTAATCCTCATTACAGCTAAAATTTTCTCTGTTACCTTTGTTCTTTGATTAACATTAATGACAGACATCACAGGTCTGGTATACTGGTTCAACCAGATTGGTTAACTATTGATTAACCGCGCATCTTTTTGTACACACAAGTGATGTGTGTGATACAAAGACACGACATTCACAGACACGTTCTCATTTGTCTTGTGCCGTTTGAATGGCTTAAAAGCATTTTGCGTGAATCATATAATGAATCATATAATAAAGAGCATTTTCATATAATGTAATGCTAGCCAAATTATGACGAAAAAATGGATGTTGAGGTAAATATTTTTAACACGTTAAAACTGAAAAAAAAATCTTAAAATAAAAAACTAAATGATCTTTTGAAATCAAGCAAACAACATTATTTAGATGCACATGCAGTATTGTGTGAAATATTCTTTCATTTTTTTTGTGCTTGAGTTCACAATGTCCCATCTCTTTACAGTTCCCCATTTGCATTTGAGAAGTCACTGCAAAAGTGTCTCACGTTTCCCCCTCTGCAATCCATTCCTATTTTCTCTCTTTATTCTCCTCCATAAAAGACATACTGATTGATGTCCAATGAACAGTTACATTTCATAAAGCATTCCATTTCTTTAAAAAGGGGGCTTGAGACGACACATTTAACTGCTGTCTTTTCTCTCTCTTTGAGAGTTGGCACGTTTTGAAAGGCTATGATTAAAGTGAATTAAACTCAAGTTTGAATTCATGAAAATACTTCAAGGCAGAAAGACAGACAGACAGACAGACAGAGAAAGAGAGAGAGATGATGATGATTATGATGATGACGACATTATAAGAGAGTGCTTACTGTTAACTAAAACAAGTTCTGTTCCAAATCCTCTGACTTCTCAAATGACTAGGGGTGTGAAGGTACACGTATTCGAAAAATTTCAGTATATGTCTTTCAGTTCGGTAAACATGTACCAACAAGTACAGAGTTGTTAGCCCATTAACCACTTTTAACCAATATAAACCAACAATAATTGCAATAAGCTCTGTGTTTTGTTACTTTCGATAAGACATAAAGTCTCATCGTTCAAATTCTGTCCATTTTATCCCGAAATTCGAGCAACAAATGCCGTTTTATTGCACTTTGATGTGGCGTGACAGATACAGGCAGCACAGAGCGCGAGTGAACGCGAACATCTCTTCCTCTTTAATAGCCTAGTTACAGAAAAATATTTAAATTAACATCTAAAGTATGTTGAAAGATACAGTACAGCTTACTGAAACGTATCTCATGTAATTGCTCAAACAGTGTTTCAACCACGGAAAGACAACAATATGTCACATAGCATTTACCTCAGAAATGCCATTCAGTGTACTGTGTAAAATAATATATTTTAACATCAAATTGGAGTAGAAACAGAATTAGAAGTTATATGCAATTTACATGTTTGCATACAATTTTTATGTGAGTGTTTAGTGATTGTGAGTCATTATTATATCCAAATTTGGGCTCTGTTGTTAATTGTAACCTTTAATATTATAGTTATATATATATATATATATATATATATATATATATATATATATATATATATATATATATATATATATATATATAGTTTACAGCATTAGCAGAGATATAATTTTTATCCTAAAGAAAAATGTAATTATAATTGAATTTATTTAAAGACAGAGACACAATTTGTTCTGTAAACCACTGTTTAATAAAAAGAAAAAATATGTTTAAGTTTTCTTCCTCCAACTGTATCAAATCCCTACCAATCCGTGACTTTAATACAGAGGTATGTATCGAACCGTCATTTTTGTGTACCGTTACACCCCTACAAATGACATCTGATGATTTTGAAAGGAATGACAATGGAGTCATCTTCTTTCATGCTCTTGGTATAGTAATTGGGTATAAACCATGAATGTGCTTGAATCACTACCTGTTTCTGGGTCAATGCTGAAGGCAGGAACAGTGCTGTCTTTATGCATGAAACCATACGTGACTTTTCCATTGGCTCCTTCATCAGCATCATCTGCATGGACCTGCAGCACAAATGTTCCTGCTGGCTTATTTTCCAGAACTGAGGCCTTCTCCTTATACTCTGCACACTGTGGGGGCAAGAAACCAAGGGGTAAACCAAATTTAATAAGGTTGTTTACACTTGGCATCAAGATCTCTCTCTCTCAGTGGACCAGATCACAAGTGGCCAGACGAGATTCATTATTGTTTACACCTGGTGGTCTAAAATGCATCTCCAGTCAAAATTTGAAAACTGACTTCAAAAGCGGGATCTCTGAGGGCCACTGTGAACTACTGTGAACTAGTACTAATAATACCAGTGTTAGTAACACTATTAGAAAAACACAAGTGTTACGAGTGAACTACTACCAGGGTGACCAGACGCCCTGTTTTAAACAGGACAGTCCCATATTTCAGTTCTAATTTTAGCATCCTGACTTATTATTAAAAAAATCTTGTTTTGTTTAGTGTGAACAGTAAGTTATTTGAAGTAACAGAAATAGGAAAAAAGAAAGAAAGAAAGAAAGAAATAGTGAGTTGAATAGGAATAAAAGCAGTGAGCATTGTAGACTGGACACAATGACAGTATGAAGAATGAGAGAAGAGGCGTATTAATCTTTATCTCTTTGGTTCTGTTGAGATTCATCTCTGTTTCATAATTGAAGCGCCCTTGAATCAATTCCATCCCACTGAATCTGTGGAGACGTCTGGAATAAGCCTTGATAATTCAGCCATGCTCCACCACCTACACACCTTCTTCATCCTCACATGAGTATGAGTGTGCGTAATCGCAAAAATAAAGCAAGTGATGCCTCCCCTTCATCATTAGTTTGCTCAGCTTAAGATAGTTGAGGTTAGATGAGACTCTGGGAAAACAAATACAGTAAATAAATCTGTTTAAAACACATGACGACAATTCCCAAATCAGTCCAACAGTGTCTACTTTGATGGCCACTGCTGACACCTAATTAATAACAAGGGACCTGGCCCTGCCTGTGATGGTCTTTCATCCTGCAGCTAGCTAAAATCCGGCCCCTAACTCTGTGTTGTTCAATCAGTAAGGTAAGCGTGAAATCCCATAAGGTTGAAAGTGGAAACATCAAGCGTTGTAGCACTCCTGAGTCCATCTCACAGGCCTCCGCAAACCTGGCAATAATACAAATAAAGCAAATGCTGTGGGCCTACAAGTAAGAGACCTTCTCAGTGGAGACCCATGGCCACTGATGTTCACAAATCCACAGGAAGAGTTTGGTATTCCAGAACACAGGTATGATGGAGGAATAGGAAGAGGTTCAGGTGGGAGTTTTATAAAAAACAACAAAGAATTTCACTTCGTAGTTACAGCCCTTTTCCCCACTTAAAAAAAAGTCATAAAAAGGCATTCTATGAAGCTAGAATGGTAGAGAAAAACATAAAAAGAAAGGTGCAAAGATAAATAGAACGCAGGCAGAGAATAGAATAAGCACAAAAACAGAATGGGGTTAAAATATCTGAAGCTGAGCAGTGGCATTGGCAAATTATTTATTTTGTTCTGAGAAGTCTGGCTCTGAGGTCTTTCAGCGGAGCAAGACCTGCCACTTTAGCTTCTCTACGCTGGCTCAAAAAGGGATGTCTTGCGTCTCAGTGGATGCTAATTTACTTCACACCCTGCCAAGAGAAACTCAAACAAAATGCTCCACAGACCTGAAGAGAAGTTTGTAAGTACTAACCATCTGCCCACGGCCAAGCATCTCCTCACCTCACTGTGCAGCCTGGGGAGATTAAGAATCTCTAAATATCTCCAGCGTTGCACTCAACCCATATTTACTGGAGACATCAAGAAGCAAGCACACCCATAATGATTCAGCACATATTTCAAACACTTAATTAAAACAGTCTTCAGCTGATCGAGCAGCAGCCCAGGTTGCCCTGCTAATAATATCTCATGAGGAAAAAAAAAAAAAAAGAAAGGAAAAAAGTGGGAGCGGATTAAATGGATAAATTGGAGAGAACAGTAAAGAGGCACAAAATATACTGTAGTATATAGAGTGAATATGCAAGGGAGGGAGAAAAGGCAAACACTCTATTCCAAAACCTACAGACCAGAAGAGACAGCATTTGAAGGTGTCATAGTTGGGTTCCTGATGAAAAGGTTGGAAGGCATATATGTATGTATATGTATATGTGTGTAAAGAAAAAGAAAAAAAAATGCAGCTATCACTCCAGCATTTTTAGATATTAACAATAGTAATAAAAAAGAACATTATTAATGACAAGTAACAGTACTTTTCAGGTAGACACACTGAAATCAAATGCAAAATGACACTGGATAGTCTTCCCTGTATAAACATTGTTTAACTTTCCACACGGGACTTGAGTAATGAATTGAGTTCCCTTTTGCTTCTTCTCGCGCTTGAATATTTAAATTGGCAAGGCTTAAACGTTTGTGACAGTGCAGCGTTGGCCTGTCAACTGTCCTGAGTGTTGTTCACCTTTGTTCACCTTCATGCTTTGAATTGTCACTGTCAATGAATTGTTAGAACTTTTCATTTACTAGCCAACACAGATTTCACTTGCATTTGCCACTTGGCGAGTTAATTAATTTTACTTCATTTTAGTTTAGATAATTTTATGTCGTTTTTATTTATACATTATTTATTATTCATATCTTTAGGATGAAGGAAGATCTTGTATATAAATATATAAGACACATATCTACATTAAAAAATAATGCTATATGAATGGATGATATTTTAGTAAAACTATAGTACTGCTAAAATATTTCAATGTTACCTTATATATAATTTGTGTGATGACAGAGACAGACATATAGACGACAGACAGACAGACAGACAGACAGACAGACAGATAGACAGATAGATAGATAGATAGATAGATAGATAGATAGATAGATAGATAGATAGATAGATAGATAGATAGTTAATATACAAAGTACCTTTTCAAACACAGGCTTGTTGTTGTTTACATCGTCAACTCCTACAATGACCTGGGCAACGGCGGAGAGTGACTGTGTCCCACCGGAGGCGTTATCATCTGTTGCTGTTACGTTCAGGATGTATTTTACTCCCTGAAGTCTGGGAGATGGGCTGGAGCGCAGACGGATCAGTCCTGTGTAGGGCGACAGTCAAACATTTATAGCAACATTTAATTGGCCGTTACCCTCGCCTAAATCCCACTCAAACACCATTCAACCTCAGTTCCTCCACTGAATTAGTAACTGATTCCTCATTAGTTTGACAAAATATTAATACCATCTCATCTAAACAGATAAAACGTGTTTATATGGGAGTCTGATAAGCCAGATCTGAGCTGTGTTCTTTGCATGCAATGCTGCATTTCGCACGCTACCACTGACTCGTTTTATGCAGTATGTAAAATAAAATCATATAAATGCCTTGAAACTTGATGAATAAACATGGACCCATGAAGACTAATCTCTCAGCGCTCATTCATAATGCAGATAGGCTGGACTTTTAAGGACCCTGGACCCTGACCTTTAAGGCAATGATGAGTATATTTGCCATTCCTGAGGTTTGTACTAAGCGAAAATCCTGTACATATTGTATGTTTTTATGGATGAATGTATGTGTTTTTGTGAATGTGCCAGGGAAACCGTTATGCTTCATACATTGTGTCTTATCTGCGGAGACAGCCGGAGTCAGCTCCTACGTGACCCTCCACGGTACACCATACAGCACCATCTCTTTCACGAGAGCGCATTAGACTCTGCTGCATTCAGCTCTGCATTCATAATCTAAAGAGCTAGATGACTGCTATCTCCAGCTAGCAGCAAAGGGACATTAAAGAAACCAGCACATCAACTGACACACACTTGGCAGGAGGGAAATCACATGTACGCTAGTTTCTTGAATTGATTCTAATGCATAACACTAGTCCTTTTGTGGCACAACTCAGGGGAAAAAGAACATGTAATCAATTCTAATTCAATCTGAACACCCCTAGCCGCAATACCTCCCCATCCAAATGCTGAAATGAGTGTGTGTATGTGTGGTTTGTGCCATGAGGAGTCTTGTCACAGGTTTTAACTCTATTCTCTCGACAGTTGTATCAACTACAGGCTATGAGAGCCACAGGCTAATCTGTTGAGACTCTACTAATGTTTTTAAAAACCAACGTTTCAAATCATACAGAGGCATTACTACAATATGCATCACCGTGAATGACTTTAAACAGATATATACAAAGAATTAAACACAGATCTTGAGGCAGGATTATAAATATTGACAAACTGGCAGCTTAAGCAACAAAAATTTCAGTAATGATTGCCGTGCGATTTATCTGTCCTTGAGCTGTAAGTGTCTATTACGATTAGTATGTAGTACACTGGAGGAGTCTAGAACAGGACACAGATGAAAGAGGCAGCCAGCACATATCAGTGCACATCAAACATAGAGAAGATGTTTCTCCAGGGGCATGACAAGCAAATGTCTCCATACATGAGGGTGAAGGGCATGCCACTGGTCATCTCATACGACAGTTTACATCACTGTCATTCCCACTGTGAGCTAGAGCAAACCACATACCCAAAATGTGGACTTTTTGCACTCTGAAAAAAATAAAAAATTTTTTAAAAAAGTTTGAATTAAATTATTTTTTGCGCACCTTAACCTACATTAGAAAGTCTAAAATGAAATTTTATGAATGCATACTTTAAAAAATCAAATCGCATTACGCAACAAAGGCTAATTGGACTCTATCAACATTTTTGCAAAACTCAAAACACATACCACATACATACAAATGTTTTAGCTGATATACACACTAGTGGCAGTTAAACACCAACAATTTTTATTGCTTTTCACACAAAATTATAATTACAGGGGCAGATTATCAATTACTAAAGACTTATTTTTGTATGGTTCCTTGCACATTTCTATGACATGACCTCATAACACATTTACCACAGTATATATGTTTTTGTCAATTAATACATTTTGGTGTTTCCGTCACATAATCAGCTCCATATGGCTTTTCTGATATAGTAAACTTGCTTAGTAGCTTACCTGGTGCATTACACTTTTGATACAGAGTGCTGGGGTAGGAGTCTCGTGAAACATGTGTCACGTAAAAAGAAATCAAAGACATGTAGAAGCACTTAAATTGGATTGACTGTTTAAGCAAATGTGTTTTTATCACGTTTGCTTTTGTTGACACTATTGGGTAAGTTTAGGGTTTAGTGTAGGTGGTACATTATTTCAAATGCAATACAGCACCACCATTTAGCACCACACACACCAAACATTTAATTTCCGAACTGTCGTGATACATACAACAACCAATGTAATAAAGCACTGGAAGATACACGTTCATCTGTTTTGGGTAAAACTGAACATGCTTTAAGCGCCACTCACTAGACATTTCACTTTGAAAGTGTTACGAAATTTTGCCACAGGCATGCTTTTCCATTGAGCCTGGGTTGGCATTACTCATTGAAATAGCAAAGAATAATGCTTAAACTGTTAATTTCATCAACAAACATACTGGAAGTTAATTAAAGTTTTTAAGTAATTTTAAGTAAGTTTTAAAGTAATTACTTAACTCACCAGCCTACAAATAAGAGACTGATCACATACACACCACTATTCAAAAGTTTAGGGTTGGTAAAATTATAATTATTATTTTTTTGTTTGTTTGTTTGTTGAAAGAAGTCTCTTATGTTCACCATGGCTGAAATAATTTGATCAAAATTACAGTAATACAGTCACTCTGTGCAATATTATTACAATTTAAAAGAACTGTTTTCTATTTAAATTAAAATTTAATGTAATTTATTCTTGTGATGGCAAAAATGTATTTCCAGTAGCCATTACTCCCAGTCTTCAGTTTCACATGATCCTTCAGAAATCATTCTACTATATTGATTTGCTGCTCAATTTCTTATAATAATCAAGCAGTATGCCAGCATTATCAAGCTGTCATTGATATGTGCAGCATACAATTTGACTGGAATGGTAAAAAAATAACAGTTATTTTCATTAGTTATTTTGGCTACGGGTCATCAGAATCTGTCAGCTTTAAATCATACACAATAATAAAGTAGTGCAGAAAGATTACATTTATTTGATATTTGAATGAAATGAAAGCCACAGGGCAAAGTTGTCAAGTTTCTGTGCTTTTGAATGTTTCTGTGTATACATGATCATGTTTGTGTATGTGTGAGGGTAACTGTATGTACAAGTGTGGGCATGGACTTCAATGAAGACAGCACAGTAATTTAGAACTGTGGTAAAAGTGTACAGGTGCATCTCAATATATTAGAATGTCGTGGAAAAGTTAATTTATTTCAGTAATTCAACTCAAATTGTGAAACTTGTGTATTAAATAAATTCAATGCACACACACGGAAGTAGTTTAAGTCTTTGGTTGTTTTAATTGTGGTGATTTTGGCTCAAATTTAACAAAAACCCACCAATTCACTATCTCAACAAATTAGAATATGGTGACATGCCAATCAGCTAATCAACTCAAAACACCTGCAAAGGTTTCCTGAGCCTTCAAAATGATCTCTCAGTTTGGTTCACTAGGCTACACAATCATGGGGAAGACTGCTGATCTGACAGTTGTCCAGAAGGCAATCATTGACACCCTTCACAAGGAGGGTAAGCCACAAACATTAATTGCCAAAGAAACTGGCAGTTCATAGAGTGCTGTATCCAAGCATGTTAACAGAAAGTTAAGTGGAAGGAAAAAGTGTGGAAGAAAAAGATGCACAACCAACCGAGAGAACCGCAGACTTATGAGGATTGTCAAGCAAAATCGATTCAAGAATTTGGGTGAACTTCACAAGGAATAGACTGAGGCTGGGGTCAAGGCATCAAGAGCCACCACACACAGACGTGTCAAGTAATTTGACTACAGTTGTGGCATTCCTACATTTACATTTACATTTATTCATTTGGCAGACGCTTTTATCCAAAGCAACATACAAGATTGTACAACATATAATTAGGGGTTAGGTGCCTTGCTCAAGGGCACTTTAGTCATGGTATCGAAGGTGGAGAGAGTGCTGTTCATTCACAATCCCCACCTTCAATTCATGCCAGCATGGGAATCGAACCAGCAACCTTCAGGTTACAAGCCCAACTCCCTCACCATTAGGCCACGACTACTATTCCTCTTGTTAAGCCACTCCTGAACCACAGACAACATCAGAGGCATCTTACCTGGGCTGGTCCAAAGTCCTCTTTTCAGATGACAGCAAGTTTTGTATTTCATTTGGAAACCAAGGTCCTAGAGTCTGGAGGAAGGGTGGAGAAGCTAATAGCCCAAGTTGCTTGAAGTCCAGTGTTAAGTTTCCACAGTCTGTGATGATTTGGGGTGCAATGTCATCTGCTGGTGTTGGTCCATTGTGTTTTTTGACAACTAAAGTCACTGCACCCATTTACCAATAAATTTTGGAGCACTTAATGCTTCCTTCTGCTGACCAGCTTTTTGAAGATGCTGATTTCATTTTCCAGCAGGATTTGGCACCTGCCCACACTGCCAAAAGCACCAAAAGTTGGTTAAATGACCATGGTGTTGGTGTGCTTGACTGGCTAGCATACTCACCAGAACTGAACCCCATAGAGAATCTATTCTCTATTCTCAATTCTCTATTGTCAAGACGAAAATGAGAAACAAGAGACTAAAAAACGCCGAATTGAGGCAGTAATTAAAGCAAAAGGATCCCCTACCAAGTATTAAGTACATATACAGTAAATGAAAATACTTTCCAGAAGGCCAACAATTCACTAAAAATGTTTTTTTTTTTGTTTTTTTTAAAAATTGGTCTTATAAAAGTATTCTAATTTGTTGAGATAGCGAATTTGTTAAATGTGAGCTACAATCATCACAATTAAAAGAACCAAAGACTTAAACTATTTCAGTCTGTGTGCACTGAATTTATTTATTACACAAGTTTCAGAATTTGACTTGAATTACTGAAATAAATGAACTTTTCCACGACATTTTAATTTATTGAGATGAACCTACTTCATATACAAAATATCTTATCTTATCTCTTTTCTTCTATTAAAAAAAAATCTTTGAAAGAAGGAAAGGGGTTGATGAGTTTCTATACCTTCTTATGACAAATAACAATGATTTCAATCCAAATGGTTACAAAAACAGATTGAAGGGCAAAAGATCTTAACTGTGACTAACAGATAAAGTCATTATGACAGCAATGTGAGAAAATTAACACTTCTAAAGATATACAATTGGAATAAAAACAGTTTTTTTCTAATGAAAGTACAGCATCAGTAACTAAATATGCAAAACTCATTCCCGCAGAGTGACAGTGTGTTCGTATTTTCACATGGAAAAAAAAAAGAGAAAAGAAATGTATTTTCTTTTATGGATTGCAAGACACATCCAGAGCATCCTTAAGGTGCCCCTGTTATGCTTTTTTCAGATATTACCTTTCATGCAGTGTGTAATATAGCTGTTTGTGAATGTAAAAAGTCTACAAAGTTTTAAAGATCAAAATGCACAGTAAATAAAGTTATTGTCTCCCAAGAAAATAATTAATTCTGAACTTCCGAAATGAGTCGTCAGTAATTCCAGTCTTACTTCCATAACATACATACGTAACAATGTAATAAATTTGCATAATTATCAAATATGGTCTTCATTAGAAGCCCACAAACAACGTCTACTTTGACCCACCCTAAAACACAGTAGATAGTTTGTGTGTGTTTATGTCGAAAAGACGCTGTTTTCTGCACTGAAAAAGCTAATTCTCTTTGTATATACTTCCAAAGGATGGGGATGTGAGGGTGTTCAATACGTTATTTTGTGTTTTAAATTGTGTAGGTCTTTGACTAACCGTGGGTCACTATTACCTAAAACTGTGTCAATTAATGCAGATTGTCTGTCATTCTTAAAGCAAGATTTGTTTTACAAACTTTAATGTTAAATCAGTCATTCACGTTAATGCTCGGCAAACGGATGCACCGTTATTGATACAGATAATAATAGAGTTCACACGTGCACCTCAATAAATTAGAAATATTTACACTTGTTTGTTGATCGACATACACTTGTTCATGGTGATGTAGAGGAATTACAGTTGCAACATGTCAATGTAAAACGAACGGAGTAGTGTAGCACTGAGAAATGACCCATTCAAGTCATCCTTGCGACAAAGGTTTGGGTTGAATTTCTAGTTCTTCCAATGTTTCGGCATTGGCAAATACATTTGGTAAAATCAACACCACCGTTACTGTCCTTACAGTGTGTACGATCGCTGAGGACTGAGGAAGCCTCTGGAACTCAGTTTTGGTTATGGTAATTGGGATTGTGTTACAGACACACGCTTTAATCGGTAGACCAGTCACAACAAACTGGGCCATCTGACCAATCAGAAAAGAGTTGACTCTGGGAAAAGAGGGGATTAGAGAGACTGAATCTTCGGATGAGTCGTTTGAGAATCTTGTGATGTACAATGTATATTATGACAAAATGAAAGATTTTTTTTCTTTTATCTTTGATGCATGTAATCCTGTTGTAGGAGACCTCCAAAACAAAATTAGGAACCTTTAAAACTGCATAATTGGGGCACTTTAATTACACAATTTATCAGCTTTTGTAGAATGTTAACAGCTTGTCAGCAAAATATCTTTTCTGGCAGTCTTTTTCTTTTTTGCAATGCATTTCTCCATTGCCAGGCATTAGGATGATGGAACCTTGTTTAACGCAGAGCCTTTTAGCAGGACAAAGAACTAAGGGAAAATCAAAACACTACAAATAACAGAGGAAAATAAAAACGCTTGACAGGTGCTGTGTGCTGCCGATGATCTGGCTGATTATCAGTGTAAACACTCCACCACTGTGTCGGTAAATACTTCCTTCATGGACCGGATGCGGTCTTTGTATTTATGTCTTTAATACAAAAGGCGTGATCATCTTATTGATTCTGCTGTTTGAATCCTTAAAGGGGTATTAAATCAACCAGAGCACATTCCTCTGTGAGTTACAGTAAATTAACAACGAGCACCAAGCGCCTGGGCCCTGCTTCGCCCCAACAAAAACAACCTAATGGAGGAGAGGCTCTAATGAATGATGGGGGGAATTTCAGGAGAGACGAAGATCTGACGAGCCGCAGAAGGGGCAATAAAGGAACGCTTTGATCTTTAGAATAGAGAATGGAGAGAAAATGCAGGAAGGGAATCAACAGAGACACTCTTCAAGGAAGCGCGGTGCTTCCAATGAAGCGGTACATGTTTGAATCACCTGAATGGAGCACTAAATTGGAGCACTGTGAATGTAAGCAGCAAACATATTTTGTGAGAAGGACAAGTGAAGTCTGTATCTTAGGACCAATCTTCTTCAATCAAAACGCAATCCATCAAAACATGTCTAGCTCTTTCAATGTTGAGGAGTGTGCGGTAATTAAGTTGTGAGCTGTTTAGCAAATGCTGTTACTTTGAGGAGTTAACAAATTTGTATTTAGTTGACAATAAATATTATATTTACTGTGCCACTACTAAATTTCTTCAGAACTGCGGGAGATAAACAGACATTACATTTTCATATTAGTTAATATAAATGTGCGCCAACGCCAAGTGAAAAGCTCTGTAATCATCAAGGGACTGAAAGTGTCTGATCTGTACACACATATGGTTCCTATAAAGTACAGACTGACAAACAAATAAAAAGCAACCAACCGGACCTTTCATATTTCTGATTTATGCTTCAGAGTAAAAAGAAAAAGAAATCTTGACTAATTATTGTGACTTTATATCAGAATTATATTAATAGAATCATAATAACTTTTATGTCCTAGTGTTGGTGTTTTAACTATAACTATAGATTTTTTGAACAATTTAGACAAATGAAACACTTTACAATCATCATCTCTTTATAATTACAGAGGCTAATGTTCTATTTTGAAAGTAGCAATGACTTGTTTGTTGTAGTGATGACTCTAAAAAACCAAATATGATTAATGGCAATCATGCATGTGTACTTATTTGAAATGTAAATGGTACAGAAAAGTTTGCACTTTGGTTCAATATTAAGAACTTCAAATCATGGGGGATCTAAATTTCATGTACTTGACTGTTTAAACAGATGTTGCGGTTGATTTCACTCGCGTTCTCCGTCATTCTGGATTTCACTGTTTACCAGATGTTCACACTAAACACTGTGTCTTCAATAAACCTTAAGGATCCTTCAGATTAGATTCATATTTTTCCAGTCTGAATAGTTAACGCATATGCTCAACCCCATCCCAACCACTTCTACATAATTTTGTTATGAGAGTGTATGTTCAGAAGTGGACAAGTGGGAAAACGTTTGAGTAGGGTCTGTTGCATTCTCATGTCTCTTTCTACTGTCATCTCTAATAAAGGGATAAATACATTAAATAAAAGATAAACGACTTATTGGGTACCTAAATTATATCTAAGATAAAAGAAGGATAAAGACTTTTGTTTGCTGTGATCATCCTAGCATGAAAGTACAATTATTAAATGATCATTAATAGTTAAACTACTAATGTACAATATGATGCAATGTAATGAAAAGAGTTTGAAAGAAACCACTAAATTAATGATTCTCTACTGGACTGTTCTTTAGTGAATGTTCAAGAAGCGTGAAACGGCCATCAGAGAGATCAAGAGTGTAAAAAAGCAAATTTGAAACATGATGTCTCACCTTTCTGGTTGTCGATTACAAAGTTGCCCTCCTCATTGCCTGCTGTAATTTTGTATGTGATCCCATCTCCATCTGGGTCCTTGGCCAGCACTGTTGCAACTAGAGTGTTGGGCCCTGCGTCCTCTGAGACAAAGGTCCGATATCTGATAACACACATATTTCTTTCAATATATCTTCCGCGTTAAAACACAACAATACCGCATAGTCATTACAGCCAAACAAACACATTAATGTCTCTAAGTTAAATGAATTCAATACCGTATGAGACAAGGTTGTTGTGTACAGGGAGTCAATCTATAATACTGCTGCAAGTAATCATGCTTTTGACCATCATTATACATGTTCAGCAAGGGGGAGACGGTAAAGGGTATATATAGCATAAGTAAAAGATGCAGGTGGTATATGGATAGCAAATAGAATAAATAGAAAAAAATAATTATTAATAATTTGTGATTTTTTTTTCATTCAGGAGGAGATTATACAACTTCAACATTTCTTTATAATTATCTTAAAATAAGTGACAAAATCTACAAAATAATTTTAATTCGAAAAAGTAATTACAAATGAAAATAAATTGAAAACTTGTGAAGAAGAAGAAATGCCTTTAAGATCTAAAAAGCTGGATGACTAAAAGAAAACATTTATAAAACATTTTGTATAAATCTTAATGGAACAAAAGAATGGACCATTTAGTTTATGTTATAACATGTTTGTATCATTTCTCAGAGACAACACTATTTTGTCAAGTGTCGAACATGACAATCAGAAAGAGCTTTATTTGTAAAAGTTTAAAATGTGTCTTCAGTATTATGTGGTTCTTCAATATGATGATTTGGTGCGAGAAACATTCCTTATTATCATTAATATAATAATAAGGAATGTTGACAGAAGTTTTATGATTGTTATAAAACAAAATGCAATATATATATATATATATACACACACACAATATTTTTTAAGGAAAGTCTCATACATTTTGATCAGGATTCTTTGATGAATAGAAAATTCAACAGAACAGCATTTATTTGAAATAGAAATCTTTTGGCTAACACTTTAGAATACTGTTCCATTGTTAAATAAGAACTACAATGGAACAAATGAGTAATGAAGCACTGACATTCTAGTTACTACTTTTAACCAACAATAGCTCTGATTAATGAATAGCCCCTTTTCACAGACTGTGCTGTCAGGGTGCTTCTAATATAGCGTGTATGGGAGTGATGGTAAAGTTGACATCTTTCTCTCTTCTGACTGCCGTTATCAATCGCTCTCTATTTTTTGCCTCTTTTTGAAAGTTGTGAAAACACGTTTGTTGAGTATTTCTTTTGCTATTTGAGTAAATGGGAACTCACAAAAAATTAATATTTAATTTATTCTCTCATTTATTGCTATGGAATTTTACCCAATTATGACGACTTCTGAGAAACCCGGAAATGTGAAAAGGGTCTATTAGTAAGTTACAGCGCTCAGATGAATGTGCTAGTTTACTATTAGCTAATCAATAACTACTATTTTTTTTTTATAACTCCAAAAGAAAGAACTACTAAATACAGGTTCATAATTAATGTGAATGATGCATAATGTATAATTATTTCTAAAGTCAAAATCACGGTAACCCACTCATAACGACAATGTTTCCAAATACTTCATAAAGAATTACTATCCAAAACCTTATAAAACCTCAAAATCTTACAGACTTCAGTCATTACTGGAGAGTTATCATGCTTTTTACTTCAGAATACTGTTCCAGATAATTAGTAATTCCACTAGAATTGTTTGGTAACACTTGAGTCATTAGTGGCTTGCCATGATCTTTACTTTAGAATTAATTATACATTATATATAATTCAGATTAATTATGAACCTGTAGATAGTTCTTAGTTGTCCTCTAGGAGTTATGAAAAAAATAGTAGTTACTGATTAACTTATAGTGAACTGCCTCATTCAACTGAGAGCTACTTACTAATTCATTAATCAGGGTTCGTTAGTTAACAGCAGTTACTAGAATGTTAATATTGCGTTACTCACTTGTAGTTAATGACAATTTTAAAGTGTTGCCATCTTTTGTGACATTAAAACTGTTTTTACTGTCCCTTTTGATCATTTAAACGCATCCCTGCTCAATAAAAGTGTATATAGAATATATATCTCCAGTGTGTACACTTAAAATGTCATATCTGGTAAATATAATCAGAACTTCTTAATTCCCTGTGGAAAATGAAAAACGGTATGAGCATCTGTTCACTACTGACCTCTACAATATGCTACACATTATCTGTGCATGTGAGAAAATGAATCAAATCAAGTTAAAGTGGTGCAATAAGCTCGAATAGAAAGTTATGTTTGAATTGTGGAGAAGTAGACCAGTAATGTGTCGCAATGAAGCTTGTAACATTGAGGGCCTTTTAGATGAGAGTGACCTGAAGAGATTGACAGCTCTGACTGTGTCACCACTACAGAGACTCAAACCTCTGGCCTCCAGCTAGAACAAACACACATACACACAAACAAAACACAGACACATGCTCACACATGGACAATTTTTATTGTTACATAAAATCCATTATTATTTAGTAAGTATTAACAAAGAACGAGTGGGAGAGAGAGAGTGAGTAAGACCACCCCTCCAATGTTCAATAATAGATTTCCCTCCAAAAAGAAACAGTTGAACCAGTTTGCTCAAGGGGCTGTTAACAGACAAAGCCAACACATTTCATGCTAAGCCTTTCTTGCCAAAACCACGCTCACACTTCATCACATCTGAAACAATGCTGTCAATGGAACAGCACCTCATGGCGACAAGACAAACAGTGCCTTCACATCAGCACAGCATGCAGTTGTTTGAGAAGAAAGAGACAGTGCTGACAGACCGCAAGACCGCATACTTCCATACTCTCAGCCACCATTTGTTATTATTCAGTTGCAGAGATTTCATTTAAGTCACATAGGCTGCGCACTCATGAACTGTTTGTTGCGACAGAGTTTGAGACATTTCCTTTTGATCTGAGAGGGACATTGATGGTCCATCAGAGCAGCGAAAGGTCAACTGCCCTGATGACAGATTGACAATGTGTTCTGGATTCAGCTGGTTAAGGAATGAATCTTGAGCTTGGGAAAACAATAAAAAAAAGTTGCTTGCATGCAGGTTGAATACTAATACCTCAGTGAAACCTCAAGATGGAATGAGAGCCAGTTCAGCTAAATCTGTTCATGAATACACGAATAGTCGATGCCACTGAGGCATCCAAAGATAGAACTAAGACTGAAGCAAACATAAATCACAAGGTCTGGTAAACAAAGTTAGCTTAAAGCCCCATTGCCAACGAGCATCCATTTTTCTTTCACCAGTGTGTGAATTTCAATGTTTGAGTTAAAACTCACCCTCATGTCATTCCAAACCTGCTTTTTCTTACTTCTGTGGAAGGCAAAAGGTGAATTTCTCAAGAAACTCCTGGCCACTGTTTTCAATATTAAGAAAGTGAATGAGGACTGGGGCTGTCAAGCTCCAAAATAGCACAAAAAAGGGAAGGGATATTAAAAATGGCTCCATGTGAGGTCTTCTGAAGCCATTCGATACCTTTGTGTCACGAACCTACCACAATCATCAGTAAATATGTCTAATTCTTGAATGACAGAATCAAATCTTTCATATGAATCAGTTGATCCAGTTCAACAGACACGTCTGAATGATTCATTTACAAATCTAATCTTGTTCTTGAGTTCATCTCAATGATTCAGCTCACTGGAGGGAAAGATCATACAGGGAATGTTTCCATCCAATCTGCGAAATAAATTTATGCAAAAAGGTGTAATACTGGAAAAACTATTTAATATTTGAAGCAAAACAAACAAACAAACAAAGAAAACTATTTTAAATATTATAGAACTATTTAAAGCAGTGTTTCTATCAATTGCATTCAAGAGAACAAAATATTTTATTTGTAATAAATTACTTGAATTTTAGAGTGTGCAGATAAAATGCTCAGACAAACTATGCTTGCTAGGTTAAGGCAAAGTCCCTTTTAAGGAAAGTCTGTTCACTCGGTAGCCATATTTGCAACGCCTCCAGGCAGCTATTTCGGGCATCCAAGTCCAATCTATTTGAATGGGGGAATCCTGAAATCTCTGCTTGGCGAACTCACAAATAAATAACATATTTCAAATAAGCAACAAAATCTGACATGAACTGTCCCATAAATGTTGTTTCTTATGCTCAAATTCTCCAGGCAAGATGAGCCAATGTGCATGTGCAGTCCTGAGAGCGAGTCTCTATGGGTTTCTATGGGAACTGGAGCTTCTAACCGCAGCTGCAGCTTATTCAGTAATGTATTTCTATCGTTCTTTTTGAGTATGGTTTCTTACAGAATAATAATAATAAAAAATCATCAAGTGAGAGTATGCATTTTTAAAGCACATTTTCTAAGTTTTATTTGTATCTTGTGTCATATTTGCAACTGATTTTTAAGCAATATCTCAAAATTTGCATGAATGGATGGGCACCCAATAACAACGGTAAAACAAAACTTTTGGATTCAGAAGATTCATTTGGACTACTTTCAAGACTCTTTTTATGGCACTTCTGGAGTCTTTCTGAAGCTCGAAAACTGATCCTAAATGCATGGCAAAAGCGATCAGCACATTCTTCAAAACATCTCATTTTGTGTTCACTGAAGAAAGTAAGTCATAGGGTTTTGAAACGACATGACAGTGAATGAATGATGACATTTGACGTTCCATCAGGACAAGTTTAGACCAACAGAAAACTGGACTTCATAAAAAAAGAACAACATTATCAGTCTCTGTCAATCTGACCGAGGGACCAGATATGAAAGTGAACGAGACGCTGAATTTGCCAAAAAGAGGAAGATGGATTGAAGGCTGTAGAGATGGAAATCCAACAAAAAGATCGAAACAAGTAGATAAGGACAAATAAAATCTCAAGAGTGATGAGAAGACACCAATCAGAGGACAGGAAGTGACAGATATAGAGAGACAGAATGGCAGAGGGTAAGCGAGCTTGAGCCCATCATCTCATTCTGTGTAGGGATGATTGATGGCTAACAGAGGGAAGGTGACAGGCGTTTCATGTCGGTGATTTATGTCATTCATGGAGACACCATTGTTTGCACTTTTTCACCGTCATTGCACTCCGGAGCTGACACACGCGTGACATCCGTGACCTGTAATCTGTTAGAAGTCTCAAAGATCTGAGATCACTCGCACACACACACACACACGCGCACACAAACAAACTGAGATCCTTCTCCCAGAGAAACACTCTCTCTCTCTCACACACACACACACACACACACACACACCAGCTCAAGCAACCCCAGACACACGCGCACACACAAATGCAGAGTACGTTCAGAGACATAACTCAGAGGGTTTGTTTTCAGATCTTCAGATGTAGCTCTGAAGATCTGTTGAGCATAGCCTTTGAGAAAACCTGTCACGGACTAACCATAGAAAATGCCTCGCTTACGTCTCCCCTTCTAAGTCATTGCCATGGCAACAGCGCAGGTGATGGGTCTTGTGACAGTGACTGACAGCTCTGTTTGAAGCGCATAAACCAATCAGACAAGCGAAATACGGCTCGTCTACATTTAAAATATACATCCAGTCATTATGTCAGCTATCAATCTGATGACATTTCAGTTGCCCAGGCCTGGAAAGACATGCATCAGTGCAACCAAACAAAGGCAATGAGTAAACGCCAACGATTACAAAAGAACACTGATGATGGGTTCTTAATCATTTTCACCCAAATTTCAAGCATCACATAAAGCACAACTACGAGGACTGACTGTTTCGCCCCTCATTACCATGTCCTGTAGCTCTCGGCATGGCAAGGAAAGCCCGGGCCAGTGCGTAATAAACATCACTCAATCCATCTTACTCTTTGTCCTTGGTCAGGTTTGTGCCAATAAACAGATCTGGTAATGATGTACTGTGCAAACGCTATGGCATGAGTGACAAGGCTCATTTTCAGGCGAACTGAAGGAGCTCGGCGCCTTGAAGCGGGCAAATTAGTCTGCCCAAATGGAACAAACAGCAGTGACAGACATTGCAATTTACTCAATTACAGGGCTGACACATATAGGCTTTCCTGTTCACAGAAATGATGAAGGATAGAGAGATTGAGTCTTTTCTGTTTGAGGAAAGGAGGGGTTTTAAAAGTTTGAGAGAGGATCTGGGGTGAAGGGAAGGGGAAAAGACATGCAGGGTAATCTCGAAGACTGTGGGGAAGTCAAAACAACATTTCTACTAGCTTTAGACCTTTTTTAATATTCTTATTAAGGAAGGAATGAAAGAAGCTTCAAATATTTGAGGTTGATAATATTTTTTAATTGCGGGTGCATTTAAAATGGGGTAAAAGCAGTAATATTGTGAATTAGTATTTCAATTAGAGTTTTCTATTTTATTTTGGTATCCTTGATGGCAAAGATGGATTTTCAGCAGTCATCACTCCAGTTTTCAGTGTCACAATCCTTCAGAAATCATATGCTGATTTAGTGCTTCTTACTGAAAAAAAAAAAATATTTTATTCATTAAAAAAAGGTCATTCATAAAAGTTTATCTAAAATAAAAATAAAAAATCCTACTGAATTTAAACGTTCAGGTAATGGTCACAATAATGCAAGTAGGTGTTCAGGCAGAAAATAAAAGAAAAAACATCAAATCTGATTTCTAATTAAATTGTTTATACTCCCATAATGAAAAACATTAAATAGTGAAATAATTGCTTTCATTTTGCTTTTCTTTTGATAAAAAAAAAACTATTTTACCAAAACAGTCAAAACAGATGCAGAGTAAACTTAAACAAAAGAAATGAATACAAAAATTTTGATTAAATTAAATGGATATTTTCATATAAAGAGACAATCTAATTAGCATCTCATGCATGATGAATTTATCATGCATCATGTCATTATTATGACAACCAATAGCCGATTTTCCATTGTCGGTTCAAGGCTAACAACGTGCTCAGCAGGGCGAATAGTCTCGGACCTCAAGCACTGAGGCCAAATGTTTACGTCACACAGACTGAAAACTAGCCAGATCGCAAAATGAGCATGACAGAAGTGAACGTTCGGTCTTTAATTAAAGACTTAAGATTCCAGCATCAATATCTCACCAATGTTTTAGAATAAAAAAAAGTTACAGTGACATTGATTTATTAATTTGTGTCAGGAGTGTACATCAGTCGTGCTGAATCTAACTGGTATTTACCATTTCCATAAGAAGAGAACACATACCTATTCGGTTGCACCGGCTTCCATTTATTTGCGATAACAAGAATGCACAAAACAATTCCATTAAGGCTTTTAAGTCTAAAGACTTACACATTTAGAGATATATTGATAAAATAACATGGATTATTTAGAGCATTTCTATTAACTTTCCACAAAATTATGCAATCTCTAAGCTTTCTTCCCCGTCTCTACCCTTTCAGCCAGAGCAACAGGAGTTATAAGTTATATGAGTTCATGTAATTTGTGACATATGTGGATGCATTAGTCCGGTATCAATAAACGCACAGGGAAGAGACAGATAAAACATGAAAAAAAATAAATATATGATTATAATTATGATTTGTTCTTCAAGCAGTCTCTGGTATTTTCAATAAATGTGTGATTATTGAAAAAAAAAAAAAATTATTTTCACAATGGTTAGCCTAAATAGTCTTTAGCATCGCATTTAGCATCACATTTCTGCCTCATATGTTGATCAGAATGCCCAGGAAATTATTTTAAACACTCGCTGGTGTCTGAAAGTGAGTTTTGAGCTGAAAGTTGTTTAAAATGTCATAAATGTTAAGGTTAGCTGGTAGCCTGATATAATAACATGGGAAATGAGCAGCAGTGTTGACAGTCTCCTGACTCAGGTAAATTCCGCTTCTGTTCACATTCCTTAAGCCCCAGTTGGCCCGCTTTGGACCAAGATATTCAGCGGGCCAAAAACCCTGGCCACTGGCCCCGAGAAAGCCCAGATGAGGCCCGATCAAGCCCTGGAAGTAACAGTGGAAACGCGACTAGTCAAAAGTGGAAACATGACTAATGTGGATGTGTTAACAAAAGATTTGCAGTCTGAAAAGAGAAGAATCAGATCTAACTAGCAGTCTGAATAATCATTCTGAAAAAAACAAAAAAAAAACAGGTAATTTCTCTGCAGTGCGAAAAAAGCCTCACAGCATCGGCATAGCTGTAATGTAGCTAATTCAGATAACAATTCAGTGTGGCAAAGAGAGGGGTCTAATTACACTACAGTGATTAGCCACCCACATTTAAGCATTTCAATCAGTTATACAGAAATGGCTGGACTAAATGTTATTCCTGCTTGGACAGCAGATAAGCTGCTGTAATAATCATATAACTTGCTGATGTTTGTACCTGCGTAGACAATAGGGGGCATTTCATTATAATCCTCAAGTGTGTTTTTCAGCACTGTTTGAACTTTCCCAAATGCAGTCCTCAGATATTATTTGCATGTTCATCTAATCAAAACTGAAATATCCCAATATGGAAAAAAGGAGTGATATAAAAGTCTTCCATCTACAATATAAAAGGAAATCAGCTTTTGTGCAGCATGTTTAGGAATGTAGCATGATGCTACATTCCTCAAAATGACAACTGAAGACACATTGTAGCTATTTTCCAAAGTAGTTTAGTAGCAAAGAACGCTTCTTTGCTCAACATGAAGCAGCATTCAAAACCCATTTTACTTTCATAATGTGATGCATTTCTGAGTGAAACAGGATATACAGTTAAGGGGGGAAAAGGTAAGTGGTTTGAAGTGGTGAAAAATAAAAGGATGCGTGATGTCAGCCAAAAAGAATCACTGCAGAGGTACAAGTTATTAAATTTTGTTTCAAGACTTTTTTCTCTTTGAAATAACATGCATGAATGAATGCAGCATGTGCAATAACACCAGAAATGTGTATTAAGAAAGTAAATAGGGTCATTTTGGATTTCATATTGAATTTAATGTTTAAAGAAGACTCCCAAGCAGTTCATGTCTCAAACCCATGCTCTGGGGTATGACCATGCAGACACAGATGCACACACCAGAATACAAATGCATCAAGTAATTAAAAAAAAGCCTTTTAGGGGACTGGAAGCGCAACTGAAACAAAAATATGCCTGGCTCGCCCATTCTTTTTTGGACCCTCTGACCGAGGTCTCTCTGCCCAGCCACCGCCCCCCTCCGTTCTCGGTTCCTCCAGCTTCAGCTGAATGCATGGCTGATTGAATCTGCCTCTCTGATTCAGTGAGCTCTCTGCCAGAAAATCAGTCAATTAAAATGGCCAAGGGCCATAGCTCCGCCAACAAGATGGAAAAAACAACAATAACAGTCTGCAGTCAGCACAACAGGAATATCAGCGAAATGAGAGGCAAATTAATACAGCGGCTGAGGAAAGACCTCATCGACAAGGTCTACACAAGGGGAGATGGAGATAAGTAAAGGATAGACCACATAATCAGGAAGATAACACTGTAAAGTGATAGCTTTTTGCTAATAACTAGAGGGGAAATGTCAGGCCAGCTGCAGACTGTTCATTCTCAGAGCAATCACACAATGATTATTCTAATAAATAATGCTGAAAAAACCTTGAAGATTTACTTGATTATGGCATTTTAAGGTTACAACAACGGAGTGTTTCAATAAACAATATACTTTATAATTTAAAATATACATACAGTATGCTTTTTTAACACAAGAATGGCAGTTGAGCTGGATGCTTATTTTTGTTCTACTACTATAAAGGATTAGTTTCAGTGTTTTAGCTGTTGAGGTCTGTATGTGCCATTATTAATGCATGTTTCTGTCTCAAGAGTGTCATGATGTTGTCTTTAGTTTAAAATAGAAAGTACTGCACTCTCTGTTTACATTTAATATAGGAAACATGAGATGAAGTTCATAATATTGAACAAATTAAAGTAATATGAATCAGAATGGAACAATGTGCAGAACAAACTCTTCCTACACATTTATTTAACCTAAACTGAAAATATCAAACAATTTTACATAAAATAATTAAGTAGATAAAATCAATCAAAGCCATGCAAACTGTTCATTTCTGAAGTTCTATGAGCACATCATATATGTAACTGCATCTTATCTGTAATTACACCAAAGGTAAGGAGAACCACCATTGGCCCAGAAGGCAAGTAATGAATAAATATGGAGTCAAATCCATGCCACATATTTTGGCAAAACAATAAAGTATTGCGAAATAAAACAGTTCTGTATAAGAAAAATAAAGTATATTATTTGCAAACAAATATAAAGAGTCGCAAAATAAAAATAAAACAGAGCAAAAATGAAGACATGACGAATTGCAAAAATCAATGACAGCTGTGAAATAAGCTTAAGAACTTTGATCCTATTTTATCTCTGCAACTTATTTTAGAAGCAATGGTTTTGCAACACATTTTCCATGGCCATCTACTAATTCATTTGAAATGCTCCTTTTATTCTGTGTTTCAATCAAGTGTGAGATTGCAAAAATGTTTTCTCTTTGCACTTCACTATTCTGTACGTTTCACTTTATGGCATTGTTTTGACATGAAGGTGGAGTCAAGGGACTAAGGCGTGCATAACAGATCTGGCAATGCCTCCCTCAAGGTGTGCCATAGACTACTTGTTGATGTGAACTGTCTGAAATAGCCAGCATCTTCACTCGCATATTTTCATACTGTTGATAGATTCTTTAGTTTAATTTTATGAATAAGACTTACAAATGCCACACTCCCACATTCACATTCTCACCTCTCAGGCTCTAATGTCTCTAATTCCTTTTTTGTTTGTTTGTTTTTTGTATCAAATGTCCCTCTTTAAAAAAACAAAAAAAACTTCCATGATCCAATGTGGCTTCTTATCACAGAATGAGGCAGAAAATATATTTTATAGTATTCTACTCAGTAGTAAAGGCTATGTCGATTAGCACTGCATTATAAAAATAAATTATTCTTATGAAAATATAGAGAAAGCTTGAAGAGAAACCATATACTGTCACAATCATGTCTGTTGTCTTCATGTTTCATCAGTCAAAGCTTTCATTAGTCATTCTATTCAGCTGTAGCGATGTCTGGATGTCTTTGTTCATGTAAGGGATTTCATGGAACGTCATAAGTTTTATGACTTCATGAGTTTCACTTATGGACTTTCTGTGTGAGGGCACCCCCTGGGTTCCATTATGAATGTAACAGACATTATATGAGAGTGTTCAGTGCTCCATAATGCTCACATTTTCAAATAATGCCTCATTTTGGGTAAATATTGAAGAAATATTGCAACTCTTTATAGAAGATGAAGTAAACATACAAGAATCCATTGATATCTCTCCAAATGTACACGCTTTTGAACTAAAAGCCCTAAAGGATGTTTATTCAAGCGCCTTCATGATGACAGAACAGGAGTTGTTTTTTTGTTTTTTTGTTTTTCTCAAAGGATGTGATTTTGGCTCATATTTCATATTACAGGTATTGACTCAGTTTTTCATTTTCATAAGTCCAGACACAAATTAAGCAATTCATGTCACTATAAGATTTAAAAACAGAAATGCAAAATTGAAGCTCATTCTTTTACATTAAAACTGGCAGTAATTATGACTATCAAAATAATCATTATCAAAATAATATTTGAATGAACATGATACGGTTATATGTCAATAGTGTTCTTGAAATAATACTGCCCAATTGGAAAACATCTTGCCTTTGTGTCTAGAGTCACAATCTTCTCAGCACACACACAGTGAAGCTGGGGAGGCAAGTATAATTTCGGCAGGTGTACTAACTATTGTAAAATGAAAATTACACTTGATATGCTATGGCAAGGGGTAATATACAGGCAGTTAATTAGTTAATGCACGTTTTAATGCTAGTGAATAAAAGGAAACGATTCACCCACATGCCTCTACTCAGCCATGGTGCCTTGATCTATTGTGATCTGCGTCTCGAGCTGATGACGTAACTTCGAGGGAGGTGTGGCCAGTAAAGACAGAAAAGCTGTGATTTGTAATTATTTTAAGAAGTACTAAAAATTACACATGTAATTAAATAATAATAATAAAAAAATATATCTTAAGATTTAATTTGGAAAACTAACTAATTAACAAGAAAAAAAAGGAGATCAAGAATTGTTTGGGAATTGGATTGTGACTCCCAGATTCGGAATCAGATCGGAGCATGAGGTGCCTAAAGGTTCCCACCCCTAGTAGATATGGCCATTGAAAACATGTAGCGAAACCACTGCTTCCAAAAAACTGTTGGATTTGACTCCATATATCAGCTGTCATTTATTTTTTCAATTAATTAAATATTTATTTTTGCTCTATTTTATTTTTATTTTGCAAATCTTTATTTTTGTTTGCAATTTGTTTACTATATATATCATTGTTAACATACATTTTTCTATATATATATATATATATATATATATATATATATATATATATATATATATATATATATATATATATAATTTTTTTTTTTTTTTTTTTTTTAATTCTTTATTGTTTTGCAGATGTGTATGTGGCAAGATATTGACTCCATAAGATGTCTTTACAGTGATATTCAACATCTCCCGCAGACACTGTTCAAAACAAACATCATCATCTTAGTGGTGAAGAGGTTTCCCATATCACACCACAATGTCTATAGCAGCATTGTTCTCTTGAGAGTTTTGAGAGCGTGGTGATGCCGCATGTCAAGGTCATCCAGCCAACCACAAACCAATAATGCCAGCATATACCACTTAAGGCTGTTGTGTTTTCTATCCATAGAAAGATATTGAACAACATAGCATTCACCAATAATTAAAATATAGCATTGCTAACAGAATATCTACACTTGCACGAAAGCGCCTGTAGCAGCCCCAGGCAGCCATGATCCACAATTGGACATACTGTCCCTTTGTCAACAAAACAGGTGTCTAAAGGTGAGTAACATATCGTAGATGATACATTTTTGGGTCAGTACAATTTTTCAGTAACACTTTCCAATAAGGTTCATTAGTTCACATTAGTTAACATGAACTAACAATGAACTGCACTTACACAGCATTTATTAATGTTTACCTTATTAATCTGCACTTATTTGAACAAAATTACACTAAACACAGTTTTCTATTTTAATATATTTTCAAATGTAATTTATTTCTGTGATGGCAAAGCTGAAATTTCAGCAGCCATCATTCATCAAGGTGGTTCCCTTGTACTAGCTTTTTTTGATGCACTGTAGCCACTTCAAGGGGCCCTGACACTTAAGACCAGGACAGCAAGATTCCAAGCTGAAAGCATTGGTACATTTTAGGAAGTGCCAGAACATGCTGTTAGTGTGGATGCAAACCCACGGCAACACACTGGAAATTCGCAGAACAGGGATTTTCGAAAAAAAAAAAAAATACATTAGTTAAAATGTTAACTACTAGCCTGATAACAATATTTTGGCTCTTTTAAAACATTTAGTGCTTACAGCCGAATAAAAACAACAGGCCTCGATTATCACGTTCCTCACAGGGACATGGGATGAGAATGAAGGGTGGTATACAGAGATAAGGAACTCACACAGGCTGCGAGAATTCCGGAGGTTCGTCGTTGACATTGGCCATACGAAGACGCACAGTGGCTGTACCGGTGCGAGGCACCTCGCCCTTATCCACCGCCATCACTACGAATTCATATAAGTGGTTGAGCCTCTCATAATCCAGAGGGCCTGCTGGGAATATGGTGCCATGGGCTGAAATGATGAAATCTGGACTAAGCGTGTAGTATGCGATCTCTGCATTCTGCTCCGAATCACAATCACTGGCTGATACTGCAAAAGAGAGAGAGAAACATAGGGTGTGGGTGTTAAAACAAAAGCACTGCACTACAGAGAAGTGCAGCATCAGCTAATAGGATCAATCTTTATTTAAGCTTCCCTGTGTAAATAGCTTGGGCATCTGCTTGTCAAATGAACGACTAGAATGGTTATACATAACTGGCAATCAAACGATCCCAAGCTGTGAGTCTTATTGCATTTGACAACTACAGTAAAATGCAATGCCGTTCAATAAGGTGTGAGCCTGTTTCAAATAAACTTTAAAATAAGGCACTGCATATAAAGAAGCTGCTTCGCATTTCAACTCAACTAATGTTGACAAAAGAGGGTAAACAGTTTTCCTGATTCTGCATTTTAGAAAACCCACAATATTTGCTGAAATGTATGTTACATTAAAACAACATACCCAGAATAGATCAACTGCATACACAGATAAAATTAGAAAGGAAGGAAGGAAGGAAGGAAGGAAGGAAAAGGTTTAACTCAAAAAAAAAAAAAAAACTGCAAAGAAAAAAAGCAATAAATATTACTTTAATACATAACTGGGCTTACTTAAACTGGATTTAAGGACAGTAAGTGGTAACACTATTTCAATAGTCCACTTTAGACATTCTACTAACTACAAGTAACTTTGCAACTACACGTAAACTACCAGTTATTAAGAGTATTAGTAAGACTGTCTGCTTAATATCTAACACTTTATTTTGATGCTCCCCACAACAGACATTGACTATAAATAACTTTGCGACTACTTATTCTAATAACCCTAACAGTCTAATGTGAGTTATTTGACATGCTAGTGAGCAAAGTTATTGAGCTTTTCTTTAAAACTGACTGAAGCATATCATTTTCATCTATGAAAATAACATTTTATTTGATGAGTGCAAAATTAAACCAAATATTCAAATGTCATGTATTTAAACATGTATCGACATTTAACAAAAGCAATGTGAAAACCGTCCTTAGTTGTGAAATCCTGAGCTGCTGAAATATCACAGTACAACAAGTTCACCATTGTAATACTATATTGTGAATTTTTATGTTTTAATAATTCATTCAGTTATTCATGTTAACTAATCCCAGGCACTTTCAAAGATGTCATTTATTATTGAACCTCAAGTTCTCTAGCAATTTCTTGAAACACTTAAGAAGTTAACAAGTCCTCGCGGTAGATTCCAAATCCCCCTCCACTTCAATTCCATCTACTGCAGTGAGGTCCATTAATTCCATCATGGGAGAATAAGAGTAACATAAACACAGGAAATTAAACAGGATAATTTAAAACTGATACATTGACTAGGTCCTAATATTCTGCTGTACATAATGCCGAAGTGGACCTCCAGCAATAAAATCCAGCAAACCTCAGCCATAACGAAATAGACTGGTCCCACAGATGTTTAAATTATAAATTGTCCATCTCATACATTATGAATGCTTGATTAGAAGCCACATGTTACATATTATTCTTGCAAAGTAGCCCTTCTTCTGTTCTTCTGGATAGGTTTAACTGGAGCAAGAGGGATATTTCATGCTGGGTAGAGATAATTGTTATGAAGCCCACACAGACGGCTGTGCAGATGTTGGTGCCATGCACCTGCTAATCAGCACATCTGCTGAACACCTCGCCACATCACCTTTCCCATTCTGCCAGAAGTCTCCGTGTTAAGCTCTCAAAATGTCTGCCAAGTCCTGTTATTCTCCAGACCAGCAGCACTTTTTTTAATCTTGGTACCTTTCCAGTGTTTGTTTGTTTTGTTCTCTTTTGTTTGCCATTGTGTTTGCATATGCTTTCTGTCTGTCTTTGGCAGTTGTTGTTTTGTCCATCACTTCATTTCTGTGGTGCTTTGATAGCAGCTGTGGTTGTCTAAAATTTAATGAGAATATGAAAGCTCTTCTTATCATAGCTGAGGGCATGTGTTTTCTATTCTGTGTGTTACAAGTGCACTCTCAGGAGTTAGTACAGACTCCAGATTCAATGTGCAATTTAGACACATGAAAGGGCACATCAGGGGAGAAGTGCTTCAAAGGTGGTGTTAAACAGAATGATAGAGGAAGAAAATGGCATCTTTTCGTCTTGTTGTGAGAAACAGACTTTCTTCATAGGGTCCTTCTAGTCTCAAATGGAATGGCCACGGGTCGTCTACAGCCTGTTCATGGACTATCCGATTGCGTGCAAAACTGGGAAACACTTTTTCACTCTGGAAAGCTCTGATCTGATCACACAAGGAAAAAATGTGCATTAAGATGGTAATTAAAGTTTCAGTTAAAACACTGATGACAAAAAATGACAAGAAAAAAAGAGATATTAGCAATGCAGCAACAATATTTTTGAAGAAATGTTTTTTGAAAATATATGGCTGTTCCAATTGTATCCAGTAATGTTGTGGATTTACCAATTTAAACTGCATGAGTTAAAGCTCGACAGTGAACGAACACCAGTAACCTAAAGTGGCTAATTCACCCAAATGGTATGACTTTTTTTTTTCATGTATTCAATAAAAATACAGTAATAACAGCAATATTGTGAAATATTATTGCAATTTAAAATAACCACTTTCTGTTTTATTTTAAAATGTATTTATTCCTGTAATGTCAAAACTGAATTTTCACTTTTTTTCTTTTACTCCAGTCTTCAGGGTCATATGATCCTTCAGAAATCATTCTAATATGCTGATTTGCTGGTCAATAATTATTTCTTATGATTAATTTTAAAAACTGAATTTTTGTGGAAACCGTGATGCATTTTTTTTCAGGATGTTTCGAGGAATAGTAATAGCATTTATTTGAAATACAGTTTTTCATAACATTATAAATGTCTTTACTATCACTTTTGATCAATTTAAAGGGTTCTAATAATGCTTTTTCACTTTTTTAACTTTAGTTCACGTGTAATGTAGCTGTTTGACAGAGCTCAAAGACCACTCCAAAGGTAGATATTCTCTTCAACTGAAAACACTTTTCAAGAACACTTTTGTAAGGCCACGATCACACTGAACGCGTTTTGTGCAGTGAGAGGCTCCTTTTTGTGTCTTTTAGCGTCATTCGCGGTTTTTTCCATTGTCAAATCGAATGAATGGAGAGACGTACTGACGAATGTTTACAGTTCTGTGGACACTGCAAAGATGGAGCCCTTTGCTTGTAACATACTTTTCATTAAGTTTCTCCTAATATGACAGTTTAACAGCAAACCAAAGAGTGCTCACGCTACACTGACAGGACAGCTGATTCAGTGGTTGCCTAGCAACATAAATAACCACAGCGCACTGCTCTTTTTTTGTAAAATCAAAAAAAGCGTTCTGTATGATCGGGGTCTAAGACTGTTCACCAATCTTTAGGAACTCTGAAATGTCCTTTAAAATCTGTGCTTGTAAAGGTTCTGTAAAGATTCGTAAACATTCTCAGGGCCTGAATCGGGCTCAGATTGGTATGGCAAAATTGACAACATCGTTAATATTTACACCTGAACAGATCGAACTCGTGGTTATGGTAAGGGGAATGATATTTCCGCAACACGCTCCAAGCGGTACACCAATCACAACACACTGGGCCAGGCGACCAATCAGAGCACATTTCGGATTTCACAAGAAGGGGCTTCATCAAAACAGGAACTTCACAGTGTGTTTGAGACTGAATGGGAAGAGAGGAGCTGCAATAATGTAAAATATGTGAAAAATAATGCGTCAAACATGAAAACCTCTTCGAGTACACACCAAAAACAAAATCAAGACTTTGTAAAAGGGCTTAATAGGACCCCTTTAAAAGCATCCTTGCTGAATAAGTTTTAAATGCACAATGCACAAGTGACCTTGAACTTGAATTTACTCACAAGTCAGAACATGCAAATTGTGAATAACCACAAGAGCCTCAGTGCTCCTTGACTAAAAAGAGTCAAAATGAATAACTTACTAAAAAATTATTTAAAATATTGTATTACAGAAGTTTTCACAAAGACAGTCTCCATATGTTGCTTCTGTTAAATGCTAATATGAACATTTGGTATGTTATTTGCTTCAACTAAAATTAAAAGCCATTATATTTAAATTAATGAATACACTGAATATATGTATTCATACAGTACATACTATGAATACATGAAAAATTGAATACATTTAAAGGATTTTTTTCATCAAAAGACAAAAGTATGACTAAAATGATATCTGTGTAAAAAAAGAACACTGGGTCTGGCTACTATTCCAGTGTTGTTATACAAGGACCTCTAAGGCTACGATACATTGATGTGCAGGTCCACAGACTTACCCTGCAAAAGTGACGTTGCAGTCGTGACTGTCTCAGGGACACCGTCTTTGCTATAAATGGACTGCAGGAACTCTGGCACACAGTCATTCTCATCTGTGATGATGACTCGCACCTGTGAGAAACAAGTGAAAAAGCCAGAAGGCACAAAAATAGAAAGGTGAGAATTGTTAACAGAACAAATGGGAAGATGATAATATCTTGAAACTGAAACTAAGAAAGCACATCACTGAGACTGGCCACAGAGTTTCTCAAAGTCAAAAGGACTGCTGCTTCAAGAATGCCTTGCCCAAAAAGCTGTTTTTAACAAGCATAAAAGGTCATATACTATCACTCTTTATAACCTTTATCTTGACACTTTCACACTACAAATAATTTGGTGTCAAGAAGTTATGTTCATATAACCTGAAAATGCAGTTGTGAAGTAGTGAAGAATCAAACACAAAAGGACAAATGTCCTCTAATATCACATGGACATGTTATTGTTAGCAAAGTTGATGTAAACATATGATGATGAAGGTAAAGTTCCAATGCAGAGTTGCAATGATAATCCAACAGGCAAATAACAGAAGGTACTAGCAACACACTTTCACAAACGAGACCATACAAACACTAACCCTGCATCCCAATGTGCAAACTACACCACCTTATCCGCCCTAAATAGTATTGAATATTAGTTAATTAATGCCACATACTTTTTAGGATGGATAGTATGCACATTGACACACAGGCTAAGTGAATGTGAGGCACATGGTGATGAACTACATGACAAACAGCTGTGATGATTGGTGTCCATGGAAACTGATGAGTGGTGGGAAACTCAAACATAGGAACACGTGACTAATGAACATAAAGTAAAAGTCCATGAAAACTGAAACTAACTGAACATAAGTGTGACAGTTATAGCTCTTTTCCGATTTGTTCCAAAAACATCAGGGAAGCTGAAAGAGGCACCTAATGCCTCCCATAAGACTGAATTAAGCTGAAAGTTGCTGTCTGGAGGAGGAAAAACACTGTGAGAGTGCTTTTTCCCTGACACTGTTGCTAAAGCTTCCTGGCAGTTGCTAAGTGACTTTAATAACCTACTCACTTCAATTTCACAGACTGAAAATAGACAGACCTAGTCAGAAATGGTCAAAATTGAGACAACAGTTCACAGTCTACAATGTTACTCATAATTCTAACTCTAACAGAGACCATAACCCAAAAATCACATAAAATAAAATGCCTTCATATAAGCCTGAATAAAAAAGAACAACAAGACAGAAGGATCCCTGAGGGAAAGTTTTGGGATCTCAGTAACTGTACAGACTCCTATTTTATAAGTTGGTAAAAGACAGAAAATAGATCTGATATGGCTAATGCAGTTTGGGCATTCAAATATGATTAAATTTAGTGCCATATTAACAATGTGCAGAGGAGTTTCCATCTGTCCAGATGGAACATTTCTGTGAAAGTGTTTTAATACTGTTTTTACTATATGATCAAATAATTGCAGCCTTGGTGAGCATTAGAAACTTTCAAAAACTAAAGAATCATTCAAACTGACTTGTGAACTGACTGATTCACTGAAATAAACAGACTCAAAACAACAATTCACTCACATTTAATACAACACTATGACATGCAAGCAAGTTATTCTACACAATTAATTTTAAACATATTATCCTCTACAGGTATTTCCATATTTCCCATAACTGTGAGAACCCTAAAAACTGTGACTGAATGGGCCATAATTATTGATTCTAAAGCCTGTTCATTTTGCACATTGATAATGATGTAATTTTAAACTGTGTTTTGTTTGTTGTAACTGTGCTTTAACACAAGTGTTCAGGGTCTGAGATGTGAGAAGAGTTAGTGATTTCAGGGTGACAGATGAGTTGCTGAGTGGCTGAATGCAGAGACCGCAAAAGGCAAATTTCTCTCTGGACTACGTCTCACGGGACTCTTGAAGTCAAGAGTGTCTGGCATTTTTTATTTATTTATTTATTTTTGTCTACATGGCCTCTTGCTCCCCATTTGCAGATAGACAAAATGTGGCATGCATTGTATTTGTGATATTACCATTGTAATAGTTGGGATCTTGGCTGGCCTGCCTCAGGCCAGGAGAGAGGTATGGATCACTGAGCAGCCAAATCAAGTCATGATGAGGCGAGACTACATCCTCTAGAGCGATGATTCCCACACTTTTTAGAATGGAGGATCCGCTGATCCTTGTACCATCCTTTTGCATACCCCCTCTCTTCCACTTACACATCACCTTAGATTGCCCCCTAAATTGACTTTCCAGTGCATTTTTTTATCTTTAAAAATACCTTCTACAATATTAATAATGTTTTTGTCATGGACTCACAACCATCGCAAGCCACACCCTACCCATTGTCACCAGATCAAAACGTTCTGCCCACTCGTTCACTCTCCCCGGAATTCTGATTCACCGCACATGCACCTCATCATCAGCACTCACTACAAATAGACACTCAACCCAAATTTCTCTGTCTGGTCTTGTCCTAACGGAGTATTGTATTACTCCTTAATACAATACAATACGTTAATACAATACGTGACAAAAACATTATTAAGACTCCTTACCTGATACCTACCTGCCCTTTGACTACTTACCCGTTTTCTGCCTTCTGTCTGCGATCATCTGTCTTCTGTCCATTCCATCCACCTGCAATAGACAATATCATTACGCTACAGCTAAGTCATCATTTCAACCTTCATTATTGTGTCTACTCATCAGTCTGCATCCCTGTTCAGTTCCATACCTCTGTTTAATTAACACAGTGATTTTTACCTACTCTCTTGTCTGCATCCTTCTGTACTGTGACAGAAGACGAGACCCAATGCATGGATGCTGACGGGGATCGCCCCACCGATCCTATCGCTTAACAGGTCCATGTGGTACGTCTGTCTCTCCAACCCTCTGCATCTGCCACTTCACCAGCGGTCCCCGCCGACCTCATGTAAGCAGCACGTCAATCAATCCTGCACCCAGCACCCGCTACTTCACCAACTGCCTCTGACAGTACCATGGCCCGACCAGCAACATTCACCGATGAGGTGAGGTGGAGGATTGCAGCGGGTTTCTTCACCATTGTTCCCTATATTTCGAAATGTAGTCTCTCCGGGTGGCGTTCATCATATCCTTGCAGGCTGGTTGTGCTCTTCAGTGGACTCAATTGCTGTGCCAGTCCAATGCTCCGGTAAGTACCTCTCTCTCTGCGTTCTTCAGTCTCTTTAAGGAAGTGTTCAGACAAACCGCCTCGGAGCTTTCTATTCATGACCAACTCTTCAATCTCCATCAAGGCAAGGGATCAGTCAGGGTCTACACTCTCCAGTTTTGCACCCTGGTGGCCACTAGTGGCTGGAATGAGACTGCACTTCTCACTGCATTTTGGCAAGGCCTAAATTCTGACGTATGACAGTTAATGGTGATTTATGGTGACACGATTGGACTTGACAACTTTATCCAAAAGACCATCAGAGTTTCTCAACGTCTCTCTGCTTGCTCTTTCCCGAAACCCCCCTGTGCCATTGACCCGCTACCTGTGGCTACTCTTCTTAAGGGCAGAGTTTACCCACTGTCCATCCCAGAGCAGAAGGCCATGGAGGAATACATCCAGGAGGCACTGCAACAGGACTTCATCTGACCTTCAACATCCCCTGCCACTTCCAGCTTCTTCTTTGTGGCAAAAAAGAATGGAGGCTTGAGGCTGTGCATCGATTATTGTCACCTGAACTCCCAAATGGTAAAGTACAATTATCCTCTTCCTCTGGTCACAGTGGCTCTGGAACAGCTATGGGGAGCTTGTATCTTCTCCAAGCTGGACCTGCACAGTGCCTATAACCTCATTCGTATATGCCGAGGAGACAAATGGAAGACCACCTTTATTACACCATCTGGGCACTACGAGTACCGGGTTATGCCATTTGGCCAGTCCAACTCACCCGCCATTTTCCAAGGTTATATGAATGAGGTTTTTCCAGGAATTCCTCCAGAGATTCATCATTGTCTACATCGAGGATATCCTCATCTATTCCCGGAACCAGGCCGAACATCGCCTTCACATGACACCGATTCTCGAGAAGCTCTGCCACCACTATCTTTATCTCAAGCTGGAAAAGTGAGAGTTCCACACCACCTCCGTACACTTCCTAGATTTCATCATTGACCAACATGGCATCCAGATGGACCAGAGGAAGGTGGACACCATTCGGAACTGGCCTCAACCATCTACAGTCAAGGAACTCCAATGCTTGCTTGGGTTTGCCAACTTCTACCAAAGATTTATCCATAATTACAGCCTTCTCAGTTCTCCTCTCATCTCACTCCTCAAAGGCCAGCCCAAGTCATTGCCCTGGAATTCATCAGCCACAGAAGGTTTCCACCAGCTCCAGGAAGCCTTCCAGAATGCTCTGATCCTGATCCATCCCAATCCAGATCATCCATTCATCGTTGAGGTTGACGCCTCTTCTACTGGGGTTGGAGCGGTTCTGTCACAGCAGTAGTGTGATCCCCCACAACTCCATCTATGTGCCTTCTACTCCAAGAAGCTGTCCCCGGCGAAGCAGAACTACGATATCGGAAATCGTGAGCTCATTGCCATCAAATTAGCCTTGAAGGAATGGAGACACTGGCCGATCACAAGAATCTGGAATATCTTCATGAAGCTAAAAGACTGAACCCATGTCAAGCCCGGTGGGCTATATTCTTCACAAGATTTGACTATACGGTCTCTTATCAACCTGGAGATAACTGCAGGGCTGACACCCTCTTACGCCTTCACCGACCGGATCTAGAAAATACTTCTCCTGAGCCTATCCTCCCTCCAGCCCTGATTGTCAGCCCTATCCAATGGTCCATCGATGAACAAATTCTCCAAGCTAACTTTTGAGTTATGGTCCAAAGCGGCTCCTTTATGTACCACCAACATTTCCTCTGCCCCTCATGGGCTCATACGTCTCCGGGCTCTGTGCACCCAGGTAGTCAACGTACCCTCTTGTTCTTGCGTCATTGCTACTGGTGGCCCTCAATGACTCAGGACATCTCCCAGTACTTCAAGGAATATCAGTCTGTGCCGTTACCAACACTCCCCGGAGACTTCCTGAAGGCAAGCTGGTTCCTCTGCCCATTCCACTCTATCCCTGGTCTCAATTCTGATTTCAGAATTCAGGAATTCTGATTCACCACACCTGCACGTCATCATCAGCACTCACTACAAATAGACACTCAACCCAAACTTCTCTGTCTGGTCTCATCCTAACAGACCTCACAAGACTCCTTATCTGATACCTACCTGGCCTTGGACTACTTACCCGTCTTCTGCCTTCTGCCTGCGATTATTTGTCTTCTGTCAGAGTCCGTTCGATCCACCTGCAATAGACAATATCATTGCGCTACAGCTAAGTCATCATTTCAACCTTCATTATTGTGTCTACTCATCAGTCTGCATCCCTGTTCAGTTCCGTGCCTGTTTTATAAAAGGCTATTTGTTCTTCATTCCAGTACGTGCTAAATCTACAGATACATCATCGAGAACGGCAGACTAAAGCAGCAGACTCTGCACGCAACTTACATGTGACCATAAGCACTCTGCTTATGTGGAAATGAATACAGTCGGTTTTGACTGCAAAAGATGTGGTATTTTGATTGGATGTCATATATTTATGGAATTGTGCCTGTTAGAAATACTTGCATGGTTTTAATGTTATTTTAAGGTGGAAAAGAATTAAATGAACGGCAAAACTCAGCATTGTGTTCGTGAACCCCCTCTGTCGCCTCACACACCCCCAGGGGTACGCATAACGCAGTTTGGGAAGCACTGCTCTAGGAGAACGATACTGTAAGAGGCACAAACAGGACTGAAAACATTACGTGCAATAATTCTACATAGACGCAAATAGACTTCAGCACTTAACACAAGAACCTCAACCACAGTGAAAATCAACAAATTTAAGTTCTTAACATCAACAAACAGTGATATTAAAGAAAAAAAAACCTGCTAAAGCAACATAAATAAAGCCAGCAAGTTGTAAAACAATAAGGTTACAACACACTAACCACATAATTTATTCATGCTGCAATGCTGGGAGTTGTTTGCTCAGACAACTGTGTTTGGCTACTTGGGACAACATTTGTGGGGATTGTGTTGGTCTGACATGCATTTTTACAGATATTCACAGAAATTCACATTTTCCTAGTAGCTATAACCTCACATTCAAAATAAAATTGTTTAACTGTCCATCCATCATCTGTGTACATACTTGCTAGTGATCCTTTTGAGCTTATCGATTTTTTGCATAAATAAAAAATTACTCGATGGAGAGCCAAAAGCATACAAGTTTCTGAAATAATGCAATTATGTTTCTGTGGATGGGTGAATGACATGTATCATCTACCTTCGAACTATAAGTTATGCTGAACAATCAAAAAAGTTGTTTATTATGGAATCTTCAATCATTTCGTTTCAGCATATACATTTGTCACCAAATACCTTAGCAGAATTCACAATACTGAAGATTCTTTCAACAATTTTCAGTTATTGTACTGTAAATTGCAGCTAATGTTTTGCCCATAGACTACCTAATTAATACATTTCCACTACTATACATTTCATTTTCAGCCAATACATCCCATATATCAGTCACTACATTTTACTCTGGAAGTAATGAATTTAGTCTAGTGAACAAAGAGATAATGAACCATTTTGTAGTGAAGTCACAGTCTAAACAGTGCTGGATTGACATCAGCAGCACAGACAGACAATGCATAACACTGTATAGAAACAGTGTAACACTGTACATGTTGTGTGACAAAATGTTACCATAGGGAGCACCATCTATCAAATATCTAACATATCTCAAATATAAAAATGAACTAAGCATCATAGTTACAAAACAACACATTTGCATAATTGTTGAATGATTTAAAGAGAGTTGATTGTCTTGGCTCTGAGAAAATGAGTCGAGTGCATGTGTGTGTGTGTGTGTGTGTGTGTACAATTCTTAAATTTGGACCCTGTCCCAGTCTGACTGTGCAGCTGTAGCACTCACCTCAGCAGCACTACTGAGACTATCCTGGTTCTCACTGGCCCTCACCAGAAGCAGGTAGCGGTGCTGGTCGCTCTCATAGTCTATAGAACGGGTCAGACTGATCTCACCAGTCTCTGGCTGGATGCTGAAAAGACTGCTGGGATTGATGAGCAGGCTGTAAGTAACTGGCTGTTTTTGGAAGGACACTGCTGGAGTTACTAGGAAGCTGGATGAGAAAAAAACAAAGAGAGAGAGAAAGAGACAACCTGATTGACTACAATCTTGATTATGGTGTTCTATAAGTGAGCAAACACAAATGGTGAAGAAAGAAGAATGGGTTACCAAGGTAAAGTTAGAAGTGCACCAAGGACTTTTGAGCAAATATGGACATCTGTGGAACGCAAGATTCAATCAAACCAACTTCCAAGGTGAACGCAGTATATCTTTACCAACATTTAGCTCTAATCACTGAGAAAATGACGGCTGTGGAGGATTGTTTGTTGAGGAAATAATGTAAAGGTAAATGGTACAGCAGGGAAGAGATTCGCCACAGGCTCATTGATCTTGTGTAAAGGCAGAATAAACAATTCAGTACTGTGCTGGTTATCAAGTACATAGGGAGCAAAATAAAACATTCAATGAAGAAAGCATGCAGAAATTGAAAGGTATTTCTCATAATTTCCAATTTCCGGATATCTCTCACTTAGAACAGTTTCCTTCTGATGTAAAAAAAAAACCCCATCCATTCACCATCAATGCAATTTAATGACATTTTAAGCATTATCAAAGAAGGAAAAACATAAATATTTGCAAACATAGCAGTGAGTTGATTTGGTAACGCTATTAACTATCAACTATTAACTAGTTGCTTATTAGCATACATATTACTATGATATTGGCTGTTTATGAACACTTATAAAGCACATATTGATGCCTTATTCTAAGCATGACCATATTCTACATCCTTTAACACAACCCAATACATAAACTAAACAACTACCTTACTAACTATTATTAAACAGTAATTAAGAGTTTATTGAGGCAAAAGTCATAGTTAATAATTAATAGTGAGAAAGTGAAAACTCTTAAGCAATGATAATGAGAATATCTTAACATTTATTAATCTCGTATGATAATGTTAATTTCTACATATATGCTAGTAATACATTTCATGAGGATTTATATGTATTTTACATAACTTGTGGTTCTACCAAATGTACATTTACTTGCGTTTGACAATAAAACATACATATTAATGTTGACTGCATTTAAATGTAAATCATTTATGTATAAACAACTTTATAGATACATTTATTAACATGTTGACACTTTTGTATATACGATCATTGAAATTATGTCTTCAAATCACATTTGTTTAACAAAGTTCAGTTGACTTATTTACCTAATTTAAAATTATACATTTTATTCTGTTCTGTGTGACTTTTGATGTCAAATCATTTCAGGATTATATAATTTTAAACTAGACTACATGTTAAAACTTTAAAATGATGGCATTTCTGTAACCGTTTAACCATAACTCAAAATTATAAAATATTTATTTTGTTTGCTAAGGGCAAACTTTTTTTTTTTTTTATATAAAATACACACAAAAAAACACAACATAAAATGATCATAAATGTTCAATTTTATTTGTGCACTGAAATCAAGGTCTTCAGAGTCCATATGACTGTTTTTGTGAGGAACAGACCCAAACTTTTGTTTAATGATCCTCAGTAGTGAGTGTAATCCCACAATCTACATGGAGGTATTTTTTAAAAATATAAGTACAATGTAAAACATGTATGTACACAATAAGTGCATTATATCATATGATTAATTTAAATGTAAGTGCATAGTAGTTAAGGCCAATCTAATTAGATTGTGGGATCTATCTAATTATTTATTATTATTATTATTATAATTATTATAACTAACAATAGCCAAAGACAACATCAAAGAATTGATATAATTAATTTATGGGAGCTTATAACCTGCAATTTTTCAGTTCCTTTCTACATTCAGACCACAGAATGTAGAAGGCAAAATTATGATAATCACGCAGTCTAGATTGACATAAATGTATTTTTGTATTCCCAAAGAGGCTTAACAGGAGACAGGCAGACGAACAAAGGTAAATGTGACTTCCCTTTCAGGTACTGTGGTTATTACAACTCCATTCCCATTGGCAGAGTTTGTCTGTTGGCTTGGTCTGACACAGCTGTCTGGCAGAGATCAGAATGTTTGGCAATAAGATTAACGTCACCCCATTTTTGTGCCATGAGCAATATACTTATCCTAACATTAGTTAGTTAACCATATTTATGCATAGCTATGGATGAAACAGACTAAATTCAGTAAGATTTTGCTCCCATTGCCAAGCCAAGTTTAATGAAAGCAACAATATAGTGCAATCACAGGTGTGTATGAGAAAAATAATATACCGCAGCACGCAATGCATATTTAATGACATGCAGCTGCCATAAATGGATCCAGTAGGCACTTATTCCACATGGATTTAGGATAATTTTCTACAAGGCAATGCCTGATTTAATACATCTGTGCAGGGCAGCGCTAATCATGCTTCCCTGTAGCAGCATCAAGTAAGTCATTTCACAGTGACTCGTCTAATACCAAAGGGCTACACAATTAACACTGACTGTAAAAAGACTAAATAATTAAGGGACTATTTGTCATCTATATGTGAGAGCAAATTAATAAAAAAAAAAAATTACAAAATACAAAGAAAAAATTGAGGCTTTTATCGTATATATATTACCTGGTTAACCTCTGAGGGCTGTCTATACGAGCAGAATAAAGTTCTGATGTTCATGCATTTTTAATGCATATCACAGTACGCTGACATAGTCAAAGATCATTATTTCATGAATTTTGCATAGTGTAGTACACGATGACTCACACAAGCTACGCTCCAGCGAGAAGCAGAGGGTGCGGGATGGCTGTAAGTGCAGTATGATCTTGTTTCTATTTGTTACCCTGATGGATAAGCAGTGTTCTCACAGTGTGGGAGAAGCATTTAGGGTGTGCTAGAATTACACTATGGAAATAAGATTTGCTGCATTTACGAGATTGGTTGTGTGTTTATGTGTGTGTGTTATGGCTTTACTCACGGTTGTCCTTCTGGTGTGTTTTCTGGTATGGAAATTGTATAAGACACGTTGGTGAACTGAGGCGCTCTTGGACCTGCGATGATGGACACTACGGCGGGAGGACTGCGGCTGCCCTGACGGTCGGCAGCCACCACTGTTAGTAGGTATTCTCTGTCTCTCTGCAGGGGGAGGCCTGTCGTCCGCACATGACCATTATTCCTGTCAACTTCGAATCTCCCGTCACCTCCTGTTGTATAACAGAACTTGTCAACTTCACAGTAGTGTTCAAAACACGATACTAGAAAAGTATTACGATTTCATGCTATTAAAAACAGTACAATGCAAATATTTTATTAATAACAGTATTTTAAGAATGACAGTCGTATTTCTTAATTTGTGTCGATGTGTGAGCCAGAGTCAGGACGTGTGTGCAGCTGCTTCCACTCCTTGCATGACAAAGAAACATGCATGCATGAGAAAATAAAGCGTGGAACACTAGTGCTGCCGGGCTCAGACATGAAGCACAAGCACAGAAAGCAGGCATGTGATCGCATCTTAAAGGATTAGTTCACTTTAAAATGAAAATTGCCCCAAGATTTACTCTCCCTGAAGCCATCATTGGTGTATATGACTTTTTCCTTTCTGATGAACACAATCAGAGTTATTTTAATAAATATCCTGACTCATCCAAGCTTTATAATGGCAGTGAACGGGGCAACGAGTTTGAAGCTCAAGAAAGTGCATCCATACCTCATAAGCAAAACTTCTGAAGCAAAACTTCCGAAAAAAGCGTATCTGATGTAGTGTAAGTTGAATACGGAAGGTGTAGGATGTAGCTTAAGCATCTTGAAATGCGAGAGGCGCTACACGTCTCCATAAGTTGAATATGGAAGGCGGTCTGGCGGAAGCTAGATATTTTACTTTATAACTAGTTAAATATAGATATTTTTTTTTTACACAAATGGATCACTTCGCTTCAGAAGGCCTTTGTTAACCCCCTGGAGCCATGTGAAGTCCGTTTATGATGGATGGATGCACTTTCTTGAGCTTCAAACTCGTTGCCCCCATTTACTGCTATTATAAAGCTTGTACACATCAGAATATTCATTAATTTTAATATAACTTCAATTGTGTTCATCAGAAAGAAGAAAGTGATATGCACCTAGGATGACTAGAGGGTGAGTAAATCTTGGGGCAATTTTCATTTTAAAAATAACTAATCCTTTTAGTTCTCTTTCACAGATTATTGCACTTAATTGGTCAAAAATGTCAAAATGCACGTCCTGACAAGTATTCACGTAAACACAGTCAGGTCTGTCTTTAGTGGACTTAAACAGTTGAGAAAGAAATCGCATTTGTGTTCCGATGTATTGGATCTGTGCAGATCTTAAAGTGACAGCAACCTAATATTTCTGCTGCTGTCTGTGTGATTAATGTCAATCAAATGACAAAAGAAAACAGAAAATCCCCCAATGCATGACTAAATAACATTTATTAAAAGATTTAAACATTTAAAAGACAGGCATTTAATTAAAACATTTATTAAGAATCAGAATAGCCTATAATTTATAGAGTGAATAGTATTTTTTTTACATTTGATCTTTTAATTTCTTACTTTAATGCTACTGTTAAATAAACCTAACTGTAGTCTACCTGAAAAATGCAAAGCACTGTTTATTTCCTTTGTATCTTTCTTATATATTATTTGACATATTGTTTGTAATTTGCATCTTTGTTTATTTTTAATAACAAAGATAAAACAAAAAGTTCACATTGTGGCTTTTTATATGCGTTATATTATTAACATGTTCTAAAAATCAATCTCAAATGGAGGTTTTTGAGCTGTGTATTGCAGACACAAGTTTTGTTATGTCATTAGAATGGCAGTATCTGAGGCAGTAAGTGCATTGCATTGTTTTATCAACTTACAGGTTATAAGGTTTACTGTAACTATGTGGGCGGCTGGGCTCTTTTTTCCTGTCATTTGGACAAAATCTCATGTTATAAAAGTTGAAGTGCTACAAAGGCTATTTAAGACATTATTGGCTATGACTCATCAACAAATGCTAGACACTCTTCTCCGGTCCTCAAATACATAAAATATTAGCCTTTATATATAGAGAGAGGGAGTTTCTTGAGTAAAGCAAATGCTGTATTTGTTCAAACAAACAGTTCTTTGTTTATCCTTGAAACGATCCAAAATGTCTGCAGCACTTCAATCACAATAGAGTTCAACAGGTGGATTCTAGAAGTAAAACCTGATTTTGAATAATAACTAGAAGCCCTACTCAGAGCATCGAGCTCATTAATCGATGGTATATGCTTCTGTTGATGCCGTCAACCCACATTATTTCAACTTATTTTTAAAAATTACCTTGTTTAACAGTCGAATTTATGGTGAAAAACTACATTACCCATGATGATGTACAGAAAAGTCCACCAGAGATTAACATTACCCAAGCAAAAAACAAGCAAACTGAAAAAATGCCTACTCCCATGAAGCACTGCAAATGACGTAATTGAGTCGGTCTCCAAAATACTAAAAAATAAATATACGGTCTCTCAAAATACTTAAATATTTGTATATATATGCATATTTCGCAATATACTTCAAATATATTGATTTCATAGATATAATCAGTTTTTTAATTAGTAGCTTCATGGGATTGTAGTTCTTTCCCCAACTAACGCCGGAAAGAACAGTCTCTTGTACATTTTTGTCTAATTTTTCAAATACTTTTTCTTCAAATCAAAGTTTGTTGTATTATATGAATATAATGTCATTTATTTCTATGATGCTGAATTTATAGCAGTTTTCATGAAGCAGTGTTCAAGAAACATTTATTATGAAAAATGGTTGTTCTGCTTAATGTTGAAATTAATATTGAAACCATGATACTTTTTTCAGGATTCTGTGATGAACAGAAAGTTCAAAAGAACAGCATTTATTTGAAATAGAAACAATAACTGTAACCTTAGAAATGTCTTTCCTGTCTTTACCGTAATCAATAAAATTTAATGATACACATAAATTTATTAAGGAGGTAGATAGGGAAATCTGCTTACCATCAGACAGGAAATATTCCACCTCTCCATTGATGCCCTCATCACCATCTCTGGCTTGAAGCTTGTAGACTAATGAGTTTGGTGGGGCGCTAGCAGAGACCACACTCAGGTAGGGGAAAGGAACCATTGTCCATTCTGGGGCATTATCATTGACATCCATCACCGTCAAATCCACTCTTACGGTATACCAATCTGAACCTGTAAATAAGATATTCAATTAGTTCAATCTGTTTTGTGAAATGTCTGTCATCATGAATGGAACGAATTAAATAAAACCCAGAGATGGCAAAGGACAAATAAACAAGCTGAAATAGCTGAAAAGGTTTATTTTAATTGGGCATTTAGTTTGGTATCTTCAGTTTGTGACAGAGGACAAAAAAGCAAAAGGCCATGCATTGGCCCTGCATGTCTGTGTCATGACATGGGTTTCTTCACAGCACGTTGTCAGAGTAGTTTCAGAAACTCAGTTTCAAGTTTTGATGTTTATTTTCCACAAAAATGTGAGCTACAAAACATCACAGATGCAGATACACATTTACATGCAAGTTGGAGAGAATGGCAGATACTAATGAGTGGAGTGTTTTCCTCATGGCGGCGCTTCCTACGTTTAGCTGCTGCGTCGCCTCATTAAACATTCCTTCTTTATCACAATCATCGCCTTGCAAAGCAACAGAACTGAAAACAGTTTCACACATTTATGGGCGACACGGTATCATCATGGAAATGCATGAACGAAAAAGCTAAAGGACAAAAAGAAAGAAAAATATGTCAGCCATAAAACAGAAACAACCCGCCGGTGTCTTCTCTCCTTTCGCTACTTTTCAGACTTGTTAAATCGTCCCTTCAAACGCATCTCCCCATTTCCGTTTATTTCGTCTTTTCCTCTTTCTCACAAAATTCCTTGCTCTCACTTTTTCCCTGGGAGAGGTATAAATAGTGGGCTGTCTGTTAGAAGATGTGTGGAGTGACAGAGTCACGGGCTCTTTGATTCCCCAGGTGATTGGCCCTTTCATTGCCTGTGACAGCACACCTGCTACCTTGCACTCCGCTAGGGAGACAGAGAAGAGAGAGAAAGAGAGAGAAAGACTGAGCGAGAGAAGTGGGAATTAGTGGGGGAGGATTTGAAAAAGATTAACTTATGCTCCAGCTTTGGATCAATATAAAATGATTATTAATAATAGATTAATAGATAGAGGAGGTGGGCAAGTGAGAGCCATATTAAGATCGATATATATATAGAGAGAGAGTCAGAGAGACAGAGAGAGCGAGAGTGTGTGTGGACACAGAAAGAGAAAGTAAATCCCTCAGGTGTATCAGGAGTTTCTCTCAGCTAATCCGAACTAACAACAGACCATAAGGTCACTCTATTTTGTGTATACACAATAAAAATAAATAAATAAATAAAATAAACATGTTGTTGACTCAACCACATCCAGAGCATGATTTCAAACTTATGCACAGGCCATTACCTACAAGGACACAATGGCCGTTAGATGATTCTTGCCACTGAAATGGCAAAAAAAAGAGACAAACATCTGACAGTTTTGCTAGTCAAGAAGGCACTATAGCCACAATCTTACAGCATATCACACTAGCAATATACATAAAGATATAGTTATTTCTTCTAGAAGTCTACCACATAATATTTTATATCACAATCACAAGAAAAGATTCTTCCAACACTGTAAAATATATATTCTTACCTTAAGGAGCTCTCTTAAGGAGCTTTAATACCTTAAATGACCTTTAGTTTAAATGTTGGTCTGACCAAGTGTCTTTAGGTTGATTCGGACATGCCAAATTATTTTGACTTGAACTAAAACCAATTAATTAAGATATCACTGCATGAGGCACTTTTATCAAGTTAACCTTTTTTCAGTGTTTAATAACATTTATTAATAATAATAATAATATTAAATTGGCTTTTATGATAAATTGCTTGTGATATACCTCATTTTTAAGTATCTTTGGATAAAAATATATTCCAAATGATTACTTGTATATCTAAATGTATCACGTAAACAATGTCTATTTCACAATACTGTAGTGACCAAATATGATAACGTTGCAGGATTTGACACAAAACCAAACATAAGATTATTCATAACAAATAAATATATCTGGCATCAGTACAAAAAACTGCTTAACATTAAACAGCACTTTTACAAAACACACAAAATAGCATTACATTATATTAAAAAAATGGCTGAGCCACATTTGAATTTCACAATTATTCCCACCTATGACACATCCTCTCTTGAATTCCATATCAGTGCAGATACAACACTAGCCATGACCAATTTATAGCATGATCAAAACAAAATCACAACAAAATTCACCATTAAAGCGATCAAGGGTGAACAACACGGCACGTTTTTTATTGTAAATAATTTTGTTTCTTAAAAATAAAATTAATATTTAAGTATATTAAAATATACTTTAGTCAAAAGGAAGCTATTTTGCTTCCAAACAAAATCATATTTGAATATAATAAGTATATTCATGCATTTTCAAGGAAAGTATTTTGCATTGTTTACTCAATGATTACACCACTTTAAAGGTGTTGTATCTATTGTTTGACTATACTAAACCATAAAAATACCACAATATGTTTGCAGATACATAGGACACATGCTCAATTCACATACTTTCTTCTCTGAAAAACAATGCTATTCTACTTTGAAATGTGCATTCCTTGTTGGAATGTCTGTTTTTGTTTGGTCTGTGTGATCCTGTCCACTGCCAATTTACCCAATATTTTTTTTGCCAGTTGGTGAAAAACACAGCATATTGCAGCCATGGAGGTTGAAAAGCCTGAAAAGGCTCAGCTTCCATATAAAATGCTCTATGACCAGCGGCATATTAAAATGTGGATATATCAACTGATCAACTTACAGTGTAAAGCTATTCACCTTCCACTGTCAACTGCCCTCATTCTTGCTGCCTGTCCTCAATCTGGCAACCCACATGAGTGTTGAGTCTGGGGTGGAGGGGTGGGGGAAATAACTCTATCCAATATTTTGAATTTGGACTGCAGTGCACATTTCAATGCTAGCTGTCAATATTACATACTGCACTTTTACCTTTTCAGACACTCTGCATCAACACATCTGGTGAAAGATATATAGGCATTTGTTTTCCCCCCAAAATGTAGTACAGCACAACAGATCTCCTTTACATGTTGACATTTCTAACACTGAATTTACAGCAACTTGTTGTAAACACTTGACATGAAGCGCATGAACCCTCAACCCATCAGAGATGGAGTACACTCTCTTTAGTAAAAAAAAACAGAACTGTTTTCCTCACCCTAAATGGTCCCATAATCATAGTGAGAGCATCAGGGTACCTGTATGAGGAGCTGCTCAACATGACCTGCCAGTCAGAATCAGTCCCAGTGTGAGAGATGGATAGACACACTGAGAGCCCTAGAGGGAGAAAGAGGGGGCTGGTGAAGGCCTCTCTGGAGCTCTGATAGATGGATGAATGCCCTGCCAGAGCCAAAGGGCCATCAGCGAAATGCAACAAAGATAAACACTGCAGCCTTCTTCTGAATAAAGTTCCTAGACTTCCTTCTTGCTGACCCAGGACCTGAATTTCGTTTTGGAAAAAGGTGAAAATTTACATACTGCACTTTAATATAGATTATTCCTTATTAAAGCTATAAAATATAAGTATATTCAAAATATACTGGTATATACAAGTTATTCAGTCAAGAGCAGTGAGTAATTTTAGTGGTGTCTTTTGTTGTTTGACTAACATTAACGACACAGACAACAGCAGGTCTAATAGGCCGCTGTCACTTTAAGAGCTGCACGGACCCAATATATTGTTATGCATGTGTTTTCTTTCTCAACTGTTAATGTTCATTTAGAGGGTTAGTTCACCCAAAAATAAAAATTCTGTCATTATTTACTCACCCTCAGGTTGTTCCAAACCTGTATGAATTTCTTTCTTTTGCTGAGCACATAAGAAGATACTTTCAAGATAGTTGACGGGTCCCATTGACTTCCATAGTATTTTTTCTTTTTTTTTTTTTTCATTCTAGGGAGGTCAGTGGGGCCCATTGAACTGTTTGATTATCCATATTTTTCAAAATATCTTCTTTTGTGTTCAGCAGAAGAAAGACATTCATACAGGTTTGGAAAAACTTGAGGGTGCCTAATTGATGACAGAAAATTCATTTTTGGGTGAACTATGTCTTAAAGGGACAGTTCATCCAAAAATGAAAAGTCTGAGAATACTTGCAAAGATGGGCATTTTGACACAATTTTGTGTGTATTTGACAGTTTAAGCAGAATAAGCTGTGAAAAAGAACTCAAAATGACACTCGCAAGCTGTTTGCAGAAACATCCCACTTTATAATCGTGATACCTGCGGGAATGTGTAAAATTATGTGGAACACCCGCAGTCCTGCACCAAAACTCAGGCCCTGTCACTATACAGCCACTGCAGCTGGTGGTTCCAGATTTACAGACAGTGAAAGACATGCATTAGAGATTAAAAAGAAATATTTCACCTGAACGATGGGAAACAGATGGGAATGATGGAGGTTTAAAAAAAAAACACCATTTGTGGATTTGTATGAGAGAAAGAGAGAGAGAGTGAAAGAGAAATTAACCAACAAGACTGAAAACAGAAGCAAGTAGGCTAATAAGTGGCAAAGCCAAAGAGCAACAATGTGGGATTAATACAATATACAACAGCATTGGAACGGCCCTGAGGTTGTTATGGAAACGGAATTAAAACCATACTCGGACAACAGGAAAGAGAAAACAACAAGCTGCCAAATTACTGCATAAATCAATGTCATTAAAAAACAAGAATAGTGGTAAAAAATAGCTGCAGATCAAAGCCACAGCGGAAAGAAAATTAATCAGCATTTAGAGACGGGGGAAAAAAGGGCAACAAAAGCATTTAGCTGCAATGTTTTCCCGCATGCTTTATGTTACTGAAACACAAGCTCAATAATCTGCTAGTTCATACAGTATGAATAACAACACACACACCATAGACTCCCCACAGAGGGCTCTTTTATCAACCTAAATTATCCATCATAACTACTTATTACAACGCAAATTATTATACAGCTACTTACAAAACAAATATAGGTCATTTTTTTAGTTATACAAAAGTACATTAAAAATGCAATTCATACAAAAAATGACTTGAAATATAAAGTTGCATTCATTTAGAAAAATTCCCCACAGCACAGAGTGTTAATAGGGATTAGAAGTGAAGAAAAAAGTTTAAAAAAAACAAGAGAGAGATGAGTGAGGATTTACAGGGGAGTAATGAAAGTAAGAGAGCTTGTAGCCTAGTACAGTCCAATAATTCAAGGGATATTTTTCATTAAAAGGGTGACCACAAGCAATGTCTGGTGTCCTTAAAACATGGTGGAAAAGATAAAAATCTTTTGCCTAAAAGTGGTCTTTCAACAGATGTTTGTATAGAACTTAATATTAAACTTCATCTTAAAATGCAAGCGTTAGAATATTTTACTGATCATGTAAAGTAGCTCATGATGGAAAATTACCAATCCAGAACTGTCACAATAAAAAAGCAAGTGTTAAAATATTTTTCTGCACAAGTAGAATTACCAACCCAGCAAGTCAAATATTAGTGCAAAGTTTGGATGAACATGCTGTCAAATTATGAATGAAAAGTAAATCTTATATTCTTATATTTTGTGGGTATTCCAGTTTAACAAACAAACCTTTTTTTTTTTTTTTAAGGCCAAGGTGGCGTTTCAATACAGAGAAGAAAAACCTGCAGATTAAAAGCTCAAATTCTATATTCCAAAAAAGTAGCCTGGCATAACGCTTTATAAAAAAAACTTTTTGTTTTAAAATATTGTCAAAGATAGTGTGGTGGCTTATATATAAGATATATAAGAAATAACAATATACCTCTAAGAATAATAGAGGTATATATATATATATACACCTCTATTTTTTCTATTTTTGAATATAATGTGTGTGCTTGTGCATAATATAATCAAAGTTTAAAAGTATTTTGGATTTTAGATTTTTTGAATGGTTAAATTTCAAAATGTATCAGGCCAACATGAAAACCAAGAATACATTTCAAGACATTGGCATTTGCATTTTGAACTAGATTTTATTTTATTTTCCTATCATCTCAAACGAGGATGTTCTTATTTGTCATTGACACATAAATGGAAATGAAATATTAATTTAATAAACTGTAATTACGGCATTGTGAGAAAAGACTGCAGAGTGATGCAAGAGATATGAAACTGGCTCAATGTGGAACTATGGTTGCCAGGGACAATGGTCAATTGTACAGTTTAGCAGTCAATATATAAAAACAAATGCTCAATCTCACCAATCATAATCAAATATTTCAGAGGGCCATGGCACTTTTTACCCCAAGAAACCCATTTAATTTTTTATACTTGAGACAAAGTGACCATGAAGTCTGTTGATCCCTTTTAACCCAACTAGTTCAAGCACAATCAGCCATCATTCTTTGATTCTTTGTCATACACTCTCATTCCTGCTGACAGAAGGAGGGGGACATGCAATTTGCAGCCGTCTGCATGGAGAGCATTTTTTTTTTTCCATTCTGATCTCAGCACGTAAGCTAACTAACAGGAGTTCTGCATCTCTAGGGCTGGCCAAAAGAGATGTTTCACGGCAAGAACTGAGAACACTGGAAGCGGAGAGAGAAATAGGGAGAGACAGGAAGAGAATGAGTTTGAGCAGGAAAGAGAGAGAATACAGAAATATCAAGAGAATAAGAGAGAGAGAGAGAGAGAGAGAGAGAGAGAGAGAGAGAGAGAGAGAGAGAGAGAGAGAGCGCTAATTAAATACTCTCTCAGAGGATTACAAAGGGCCATTTGGATCCCCCTGTGGAATTGTCACTTTCATAATCGTATTATAAAGGGTTAGGTACTCAGATTTTTCTTTACACATCAAACTTTCAATTAAAGAAAAAAATACAAAAAAGGGAAAGGCTGCTGACATCAAATTGCAAATGACAATAGCAAAAGCCATAATTTGATGAATAAAAGTGAACCCACACACTAATGGCAAAATTTCATTTACGTCTTGATGGCAGGTTTTTTGAGGAGGCACTATTAAAGAGGACCGTTTCAATTAACGCATGTGATGACACGGCATGCTAATCAGCACTGAATCTTCACATCTACAGTATCACAAAGTCACTTTAATTATCGGAGTACACAAACTGACAGCATTGTTAAATCATTAGTAGTGCTGGGCAAGCAATATAGCCAAAAAATCACCTTTTTTCTATGTCATTTAATATCAATATTTAATGAATGCACACATAAATTGTTTGTTTATAAACTCCATATAGTACGCTTTTAATTAGATGCTTTAGAAAATCATTTTTTTCCAAGATCTATGTAATGATTTAAATGTATCATCAAAAACAGTGTTTTATGAAATAAAATCATAAAACGTCAACAAATTTAATAATCTTTTTAAAAGCAATTAAATGAAAATGTAATTCATTTACAACGAAGCAGAACTTGTATACTGTATACATTAAAACAAGGATGAAAAATATCTTTGTTGCATGATATTTCTAATATTATATCTTACATTTATTATTATTATTATTATTATTGTTTTTGTTGCTACTTTGATAAGTTTAAAGAACTATACTACAGTAATACATTTCTGTCATAATTTCTTAAAGTAAAACAAAACTTTTTTTTTGTTTTGTCATGAAGACCTTTACGTTTAGTTGTGTATTTAGCCATAGCTTTAATCAAATGCACCGGACAAATGCTTGTGAAGAGATCTCACAGAGCAGCTCTGGAGATGAAGTTTGCAAACTGTCTGAATATTGACAAGGCAGACACTGAAAACATAATGAGCATCACGCATGCTTGACTGTAGTAGACGAATTATGCCACTCACTCACAGAGACACACAGAACATCCAGTCTTTTTAGCAATATGCACTTGATTGTCTAGATATAGGCTACCACTGATATCGTAGATACTTTTTTTCCAATAAATATCAATATATCGTCTATCCCAAATCATAACAGTTGCCTTCAAACGTTAGTGGCTATGTTATCTCGATTCTTCAACAGCAGCCACCAATATCTTTCAAGATGCTCCCTGAATGGGGAGGCTGCAACTGAGATTTCCTATAGTGCGCTCTGAGTATTAAACGCAGAGACTCAGCACCCTGTCTGCTCCTAAGAGCATTACGGTGGGGTTTGACACTGAGCTGGTTTAATGTGGGCTTTACCTTTACTGCAGGCCTCGCTGTCTAATCACCCCTGCTGCTCACACGGTTACAGTTGAGCCCAAATCCCACTGGATTTCATCTGTTTGGCTTCCACTGAGCGAGGTGAGATTCCCTCTTATTGCTTCCACCTATCAAAGCCTTTATCTGATCAACGACCCCTAAAGGAAAATAGAAAACTAAGGGGACCACTTTGGCGGGTTGGGATCGACCCATCCCACAAGCACTGTGCTGTATTTTGACAGGTTGAGTGAGGTATCTCAGCTGCCATCATTTAGGACTTCATCTCTGTAACCTCAAAGTGGATGAGTGTGATTCACACAGTACAGATCACTGAGAAACCAGTTTCACATCAAGAGACACATCATGGTCTGGAGGTTTGGTTTTGTGTCAAGAGAAAGAACAATGTGTCTTTGATGTCTCTGCATCTGATGAATCTCTATGACCTGGAGAAAACGTACATTTTCATGTACTTTGTGTGAATTTGGGTCATAATACTAAAATGTCTGTAGTTGATACTAACACTAGTAGAACATTATTACTGATACAATAGGCATACCATGGCAAAATAAAAAATAAAAATAGATGATGGCTCAAAAGTTTAGGGTACATAAGATTTTTCTGTGTTTTAAAAGAAATCTTTTTAATGCACATCAAGGCTGCATTTACTTATATTCTGTTTTTTTCAGCATCATTACTCCAGTCTTCAGTGCCACATGATTCTTCAGAACACATTCTAATATGCTGGTCTGATGCTCAGGAAACATTTCTTATAATTGTAATCAATGTTGAAAAAAATTTCTTTACTGTCACTTTTTTAATAATTGTAATTACAATTATAATTTAAATATTAACTAATTAAATTAATGCAAGTATTTCTCAATGACAAAACAATCCTTTTATTAAGGACAAATAAATAAATAGCAGTGAGTGTTTTTATTTTCTTTGACAATAGTAGTTCGAGCAATATTAATGACACAATAGTATTACTATGAGCCCCCTCGCCGGTTTACATACCTACTGTTTTTACATAATAATTCACCTGACACGTACTTTGAAAGATAAGTGAGTTTGTTCACATGCACAGCCAAGCATGTGCACATATACTGCATAATCATGCAATTATTCAAAAGCAGCCGTCTGTCAGTCTGATAGCACAGGTACTGAATTGAGTTTGTACAGCCAAAGCTGACGTGTGTGTTTGTGTGTGTACACATGTACCATATACATAAATGTGTGTGTTCTAGCATTGGGTATGATGGCTAAGGCAAATGAACAATTCTGAAAGAAACTATTCTGCTGCCCAAACAGTGCTTATGCCATTTTAAGCTAGAAACCCTTTTGCTGATTGCTGCAATATATCCAACCATGAATCAAACACCTTGGAGGACTTAAATAAGTGCTGATTAACATGACCGGTGAATGCCCTCACATACCAAGACTCTCCTCCTATTCATTTTCAGTCCAGGCAGCAAGCATGCTAAATGTCCAACATCACCACAGTAGATTCATTCTTAAACATCAAACAAAAGGAAGATGAATCAAATATCACTTTCATTTAAATTAAATATGGAAACTCTTTTCTCTGCAGGTTCCTCCAATTTGACTACTTTTCTCTCTAATCAGATTTGACTACAACTCCTCTAATCTTCCAAGCAGTCAATCCATTTACCTTAATATGTTCTTTTTCACACCTCTGAGCTTTGAAGGCAGTGTAATTCGTTACAGTGTTTTACTTAAGCCGAGCCATCTGACTTTTTTTCTTTTCTTTTTTTTTTTTTTTTACAGTACTGTGAAGAATCCTGTGGTCAATATTCATCTCTCTCTCACCCACTATATATTTCTTTGTAAACAGGCAATCTGTGGCACAGAGGAATCCACTGGCTTTGTAAACTGGGCGCACTTTTGTTAAGGAAATCTTTCTGAAGGAACTACGAATGGGAGGGGTTATATATCTGGTGAGGATTCTGAAAATTAATTCCCTTGTCTAATAAAAGAATGAAAACTCTTTGAAAGAGTGGCAGAAATGGAGAATAGCATCTCACTGCCTATGCCTCAAAAGGCCTTTGAAACCTCTTAGCCTTGCCTGCTAGAACATCTTTGGGAAGAAGAGAGAGAAAAGCAATGGTTGTTTCTCTTGCCTCCATCTGCAGTTTGTCTGCCAAGAAATCATCCCTGATTAGGAAAAAAATAATCCTTCCCCTTTCCCTTCCTACTCTAGCTTATGGTACTGAGCAATGTATGAAACTTGTATTGTGAACACTTCCTGTGTCTATTTGCCAATTCATGAAGAATCGCTTGTTTGTATTACTCACTTGTAAGTCTTTTTGGATAAAAGCTAAATGACTAAATGTAAATGTAATGTAAATGTTCATTGTGTCCTGGTTGTGTCCAGAAGAAAAAGGTCTCACTCAACCACAAAACAAGGACTGCTTCCAATGAAATGTATGCAGTTTACAAGAAATGCATATAAAAAACTGCATAGATATGTGTAGCTGAAACCTTGAGATATCTTAGGAAGTCACAACTGGTATAAAAAATCTCTCCTTAGCTTCATGTTACTCCAAAAACACAGATCATTTTTTTTTAATTCAGTGAATAAACTTTGGTTTTCCAAATTATTCAAATTGAAACTTTGAAAAATTGAAATTGAACATTTATTGTTCAATTCATTATTTTCAATGGAGATAGATATATATATATATTACCGTCCTTTATAATCCTTTTTAATGTCCAATTACAAATATGGCATTTAGTTTGTGTATAATAAATCCAGTTAGATTGGTCTGAAAGAATAATTCCAGGTGCTAAACTGATTCAATTCTGCTGGCTAATGTTAGAGATGAAGCTGAAATCAGTGTAGATTAGAGATAAAGGGACCCCAACAAGACACAAGACTTGGTTTTGTCCAGAAGTCTTTAGACAAGGGCTCCATTAATATGCTCCCCAGTTTTGGAGTTGTTTTCCAAACCAGATGTCAGTGCACTAAATCGTGGTGAAACTGCTTGCCAGAAGTGTTAGATTTCAGCAAGGGTGCCATCGGGTCCTTTGTTATTTGTCAGGGGCTTTGTTATTTGGCATCTGACAAAAAGCTTTACAAAAGTCAATTAGAGCTAATGGGTCGTCCAGTTGTTCTGCTGAAGCACATCACTGTAAGCACCACATTAGAGGCCAGGAAGACTCTACTATTAGAACATAGGGGCAGAGGGGCAGTTTCAAAGACATTCAGCAGAGGCTTGAGATGGGCCGTGACCCAGTCTGATGAGCCACTGACCCTTTCCTCCCAGCTGATCAAGCCTGAGAGAAAATCTGTCACTTATTTCACGCTTTTCCCACTTAATCTGCCATGGGAGAATATTAACACTGTGCCACACACTCATCATCGAATCTGAGCTGTCAATCTATCTGGGGCATCTGCCCAAAATAGAGATCAAAATAAGAAACAGATCAAAAATACATGTATGTTTAAAGATGAGAGCAGACTACAAATATATAATCTAAGATAAAAAAAAAAAAAATCAAACATTTAAATTCAAACACAAAAAGTGTATCGTTTCTACATCTTCCTTTTTTTTGTTCGAGAGGAATGTTGAGAATCTGTTTCTATCAGTTTTCTTCATGTTCTCTATAAGGGTTCTTAAAAAAATGTAAACGTAAATGAAAAGCTAATTAAATCCTTTCAATTCCTCTTACCCTGCTGATATAAACTTCAAAGGCAGAAATTAACATTGATGCTTAAGCCTCAGTGTAATCACAGATGATGCACACATCTGTTTAGCAACAAGACAGACTGTTACTGTTTTAATTTCTAACTTTATGAATTATGTGGTGTTAATCTGAACAGACAGAATTTTGGGGTCACACAATTTAGCGGTCAAGCTTGATGTGTGTCACCATGGCATCCAAAACGAAAATCCAATTATGGTTAGAAATATGCAGCATAAAAGTACAAAACAGACTTTCTATGACTTTGAAAAGGTTGCAAAATTATATGGTATTTTGTGTTGTTGTAACCCCAATCCTTAATCCTTATTTCTTGGATGAATTCAGGTGTATAAATACAAAACTTGTAAGAATAATTACTAAATTGTTAGTTTCTGGAGTGAGGTGTGCATTTTTTTTTGTCTCCTTGCATCTCACTTTTCCCATAACCCAAGCTGAAACTTTTTTCCCAAAAGAAAAAAAAATAGTTTGGGGAAAATAGCTCAGTTCTTTTGCAAGTTGGCTAATTGGAAAACAAGAGGAACAGATAAAAAGGAATGGAAACAAAAGAAAACATTCTTCCCAGTAGGCAACAATTTTAAACAAAGTATTCATAGAATACAGGTAACAGAACAAAAATAATACTTCACTTTCCTACAACAGATTTCAGCATTGAGCATTTCAGCATTTCAACAGCAGTTATTCCCTCTAGCAATCCTATAGATACACTCACATGACAACATGGTCCTTTCCAGTTTTGAAACCCATTTAATAAGGTTAAAACAAAACATTTGACTTGCTTGCATGAATCAAAATAAGGCTGCATAATGTTGACATTGCTTAATAGAAGAGTTCAAATGAATTAACAACGTATAGTCCTTTTACAGGACTCATTCATCTTGATTGATTTTAATTTCTATATACTAATACATATGCAAATGCATATAACAACACCATTATATTTATAAATTAACATTAACCAAGATTGATGTATGTAAAAGACATTCATAGTTTGTGCATGATGCCTAATGCATTAACTAATGTTACTGTATATTTGCATAAGGCTGCAAATTACTTATTGTATTGTAAAGTTCTACAAAAATGATCTACATGTCTTACATATATAGGGGAAAACCCACTATAATATGGGTTAGTTTGTTAGTGATGGGGATTTTTCTGTGACTTAAGTTAACATTGTTGACAATATTATAAAACTAAACCACAACTGCAATGCTGTGTACTGTAACAATATGCTCATCACATACTGCATTTGGACTGTACAGTTTATAGCCTTTGCAATTTATTTCATCATAACTGTTATGCTTTGCATTATAGTATATTTTATTGTATACCAGTACTGTAAAATGCATGTTATAATTGAATGTCTGACACAAAGAAAAACTTAAAAGCACTCTGTATAAATGGTCAGTATGTTGACATTTAAAGGTTCTATTCTAAAGGTAAAGTAACAATATATCAATGCAATCCTTCTTAAAATGGGACTGAAACCACTGCAAAGGTTAGAAACATACAAAATGGCCTCAAACCTGCTGCCTCTACCAGAGTGTTAGTTTAAAATCACAGTTTTAGACAGTCACTGTCACTGCCAAGATAGAGGATTTCTGCAAGAAAGCTCAGGCATAGAGAACTCTCAATTTCATGATAGTTTCCCATATTTTCACAAGTATTAGAGCCAGATTAAGAGATTTCCGTTGTATTTGTTAATTCATTTATTTGTATGCACCAAATAAAGCCAAGGAAATAGCAAATAATTAAGATTCCAATGGTGGCAAAATCCCCTTTTTCAGTCTCATCATTCCTTCTCCTCCTGCAGACAATATTACCAACAAACAACCATGTTTGAAAATGTCTAAAAGGATTATTAATGAGATTAATAGTGGTAAAGGGCAATGACAGGATCAGAGGATTAGCCATGTAGCTTTGAAGTCAATTTGAGGAAGAAAAATTCACAGAACAGTTCACAGAAGTGCATGGGGGGAAAAAAATCACCTGCTTGGACAAGAATTTCAAGCAAGATGTCCAACTTTTTCCATTTACATTACTGCAAAAATTGCAAGCGATTTTGATTTCAATACAAGGCCAGATTTGTTTGGCACCGTGTCCTGCTATGTATAATTTGGGCCTGTAGTGCTGACTCCAACTATGGCCAGTATTACATCACCCTCAGGCTTTTAAAAAGCAATTCTCCTCAGTGATTGGTTTCCTCTGCTGTGTTTCCTCTTATTTCTATATTAGACAGACAGAGGAAGAGGTACTGGGGGTGTATGTAGGGGGAGGGGTGGTAAATCTCTTGGCTAAATGTGCAGCTTTTTCCAGCATCTCTGTAGCACTAATTACAGCATGATTTGAACAAAGTGTGTTCTCGTTAGCCAGATACTGCAACCTTAATCAGTCTGTAGGTGGATGAAGAACACAGCATCAGTGCACAGAATTGCAATTAAAGCCCTCAAAAAAAAAAAAATAAAATAAAAAAGAAATGCTGGCCTAATGAAGCCACCTGTTTGATCAGAGAGAGGGAGAGAGAGAGGAGCAGAGATGTGGGAATGAATGAGTGAAGCAACTAAATTGTCATGACGCACTTATTGTGACATTAAATGCATTTTTAACATTGCCTCACAGCAATAGAGCTGGTATTCTTGTGTGTTTCTGGTCTTAGCTGCCAGTGTAGAATGAAGCGAAAGAAATCAACATAAATGGAAAGGGCAGGAGAAATTCAGAAATGACACAAAATCCAACCACACAAGAGAAGAGAAGAGAAGAAAAGAAGTTGTACATCCCTGAGTGCTGGAGGAAGTGGTGTAGTCTTTCCTGAAGTCCACTATGGCTGTGATTGGTTATATACTGTATGTGAATTCTTGCTGAGTTTTGAGTTGACTTCTTGTTTGGCTCAGCATTGTTACAGAGGAATTGGCTGGGGATCCATACAGTGTGTGTGTGTGTGGGTGTGTGTGTTTGCGTTTATAATTGGTGGTATATAGCAGTCTCTTTTTTAAGTGCTCAAACATTCAACCAGATGTTGTCCGGATCCTGTCCTGTACTCTGAAACTAACAATGAAGTAAAAGTTATAATAAGCCAAACATTGAGCACACAGTGAATATCAGACTATCTCTGGCTCAACCTATTTAAGTATATCATCACCTTTTCACCTACAAAGTTCAAAATGCAAAGTTGAATTCTATGTGAATTAAACATCGGTTTTAATTAAATAATAAAACTTATTTCCCGCCACTTTAAGGACTTCAACGGAGTGATTTGCCTGTTGGTGATGTCACGGCCGGCTCAGAGCCGCGACACATGAGGGAGGCAAGCAGAACGCAAAATGAATCAACACATATTTATTAACAAAAATAAAATTTACAACTAATAATAATTACATTTAGGAAGCAACACTACAGTAAAGTAAATAATGACTAAGTAATTAAACAAAAACAATAAATACATTCTAACATAACGAACAGGCCTGCCAAACATAAAGCTCCAAACTAAACTAAAACATATGGCAAACGAATAGTCATAACAATCCATATTAACCAAAAACCAAGAGGACAACAGAAGATCCAAATCAGAGAACCAAAAACTCTTATATCATACTCAGGATGTAATCATAATGTGAAACACCTGCAAAGTCCCGCCCCACAGCCGGCTAAAGCAGAACAGGCTCAGAGGACCGTCAGAGTGATAATTCATATTTTTTTCATGCATGCACAGCTGAGATTCCCAGAGCACTCACCTCACAAAGTTGAGAAAAAGATTAAAACCCCGTATTAACTGAGTTGTAAAACACAGACGTTTAACACAGCAAACTTAAATATACTTGCTAAGATTTAAACAGACTTTCCAACAAAATCAGCATAGAACAAACGAAACAAACAAAAAACGCAGACCTGTACATAATGTACTGTCCATTATTCAACCTCATTTACACTTGACTTTATCCCTGTCAAATTCATATAACATACAGATTAGATTCAGAATTTATTCATCTGTTTCTTGCAAAAAGCTACAGTATGGCTTGAGAAGCTTTGGCTTAAAGTCAAAAAAGATTATGAATTTAAAAAAAAAAAAAAAAAAGATGATAAAAGTGTTTAAATATAACCAGAAATAGAAAATCTAATGAGTGAGAGATGTGGAAGCTATGTGGATGTGCTAAGTCTGAAATTTCTGAAATAACAAAGGGTTCTTTAAACAAGTAAACCTGTTTTATACTTTTGTTTTTATTTATATAGTTTTACACTGAGGAGGAAAGCATTCATTGCTCAAAAAGCTCAATAAAGTGCTGCTATTTATTACAACAAAGATCAGCCGTTTTGAGTTTGCTTTGCTAGATTACATAAGTAGTAGTACTGTAGGTCTACCTTACAATTATGTGCATCCTTTAATCATCCCCCTTATCTAGTATCCTCTTGAACACACTTAACCTTTCCTTCGGAATGTTATTGAGCTGTTCATAAAAGGATATATCATTCGACCAGTCCAGCTTCTATTATTGCCATCTTTGACCTCCATGACTTTATTTTAATTTTTTTAATAGTGTTGTGAATCATAGCCATGAGCCTTTGATGTTCTTTTAACCCCGTCTGAGAGTTATCTCAAATCTTATATTGTTTTGATGTGTTCCTTTATGTTAGACCAGCAGAGAAATCAAGCAGTTCTCTTCTTAGTTCGTCTCTATATCCTCAGCGTTCATTCTTAAAGGTCAATTGTCTGTTGTCAATAATTTAGCGATGTATGGATCACAGCTCACACAAAGTCACTATCAAACCAAGATCTCCCCCACAAAGTTTTGATAAACAACTGTAAATGTGACAGCACCTTAACCCTCTATGGTGCATATATGATTATGTCAGCTTCCCTCATCACTTTGACAACACTCCACCGGGGAATAGCAGGTGGTGGAAGTTGTCACCTTGATGCTGCGGAAGTATAAAGAGGTTGTTATAATGTGAAAATCTGTGAAGTGCGACAGTTGTAGTGTAAATAGATTAGGATTGTTTGTACCACGATTTGCTATTATGAGGAACCCAAATACCTGAAAAATATGTAAATATCTGGCAAATGTGTCTTATAGCCTCAAAGTATTCTTACATTAACACTGCATAATAACTAGCTCTAGATTCCAGCTAATTAGTTGTTATCATGCCAGTGGTGTATTGCCACTTGCCACTGTTGCCTTTGGCTTGCTTAGTTGCAGTTCAAAAGACACTTAATATTCAGTAAAATTATCGATTTGACTGCACTGACACTGTCGGATGAGAGCTGGATGATGAGCTGGATGTCTTAGAGGTGAATGGAACTGATTTTGTAATTGATGAACTTTACACAGTTATTTAACTGAACCATCACTGAACTGAATCAACACTGAATTGATTTGAGCTGAATAATGGCACTATATTGTCTTCTGTATTCTGTTATTCAAGCAGTCGTGTTGTTGCAACACTTCCACCCGCTGTTTAGCGGTTTCATGGTTGCAATTTCAAAAGCGATCTCAGTCACTTCTCTCATTGGCTGTTGTTAAAGAACTGACTTAATGTTCCCAATTTAAAATCCTAAATGTCAAACATGTTTGATAAGAATCAGTGCGGCCCTGATCTACAAACAAAAAATGAAAGTGTTCTTTGAACTTTGATGCATGTAAACAGAATTAGAAAACTTTCGAATAGCATAATAAAGGATCTCTCAGATAAAACAATAACACATGGTTGTAATGTAACACTTTAAATTTAACTAAAATAAATGTATATTATGTGCAAACAAATTACAATGAGGTGCTTTTTTTGCAACAAGGTGGAGACATATTGATGGAAAAAGTGACAGGTACAAGTTAATTAGAAAAAAAAAAAGAATTTTTGGATGATTTCCCAGCCAGAAAAATTGTCCCAGTCTGCCGCTGTATAAAGTGCTATATAGATAAAGGTGACTTGACAATACACACAGTAATATGATAATATATAGTAATATATTGCTGCTTACACATTGTGCACCAGGATTTAACTGCCGTCTGAAACACTCAGTTTCAGCCTGAAAACCTACCGCTTAATTGGCTTGCCCTTCAACCCTGGATCATGCTGGCATGAAGAAAACTGTGGCATGACCATCCAGGCATGCAGAAAGAAAATCCCTTCTTTTTTCTCTCTTTCTCTCTCTCTCTCTCTGTATCCCTGCTAATCCTCTTGCTAGGCTCCTATGAAAAGCAGGTAAGTGGCTTGTTAGTGGGTAAGATTTCCCCCAGTGGCATGATTACTGACAGCTCAGGAGAGGAGGAGTTGGGAAAGAGTGAGACACATAGGGAGTGTGCCAGGACATATGGGATTGCTGTAAACACAAAAGTGCACAAGCAATAAAAACTGTAAGCAAGCTGCAAACAAGACTTGAGACGCATGCAAGCACAACTACTTGGATTCTGTTTCAGCATCAGTAAATACACAGATGATCTCATGAGCCACAATCATGGTAAATTTGGCCAAGTGATTCTTTCAAGGTACATACTTGGCTGGATATATTTTGTTTGATACTGATCTTTAAAAAAATAATATAGCATGATCGGTTTTAAATTATACCCAGGGCTCTAGGCTAACATTTGAGAGAAATGGTGCTGATGCCAATAAGTTCTACAGAAGGTGAATTTTTGAAGGTTTTTTTTAAGGTAATAAAGGTAATTGAATCATATTACTATTAGTTGCATTAATAAATGCAGTTACTAATAATATTACATGTTTATTCATTGGGAATCTGACAGTAAAGCAGTGAGCTTGCATTGAGATACAGATAAAATTAACTTATTAACAGTAACGTGCAAAAAAAAAAAAATTCTACTTTTATTAAATGTACCATAGTGAATTGACTGACAGCTTAACACAGTGTCCTAACCTGACGTGATTCCAGCGACAAACAATCTTTCAGTCCAAGCGACTTTGAGACGCAATGAAGTCAATCAAAATTCACAGCCAATCAGAAGAGCATGTGGGCAGGCTCTCTTGGCAAGCTCCAACGGCATTCACAACAAAATGGATAGGTACATAATTAAAACCATGAATATTACATCATTTTGATGATTAAAGACACATATCGAGTTACTGAAACAATCAGTCTGTTCACAATGAGCTGACAGTTTGAATGTTGTTTTTTCCTTTTATTTATTTTGAAGTTCTGAGGTGAATTGTCTGTTGTTGCTTTCAGTACGACTATAGACACACAAAATGATATTCAAACTCACATTAGATGCTTTTAACACTAAATAAAGCACATAAACAGCACCTGAGATTCTCATTGTTGTTCCAGCTGCAACATGGCAGAAAAATAGACACTGCTTCTAAAATAGAATCATCGCATGTCGCCGTTGCAGCTGATTAGTACAAAAAACTCTAAATAACATGGAAAACATACCTTTTGTCATGTGTCGCAGCATCGCGTCGCGTGTAGTTAGGACAGTGTAAGTGATTATAAAAGGAGCGCTCTTACTTGCTTTCTGTGTAATTCAGTCACAATTTAAAGAAGTTTTTGTTTTTCATGAGACTTTTCCTACTTTTCCATATTAGGAAGTCAATAAGTGCTTCTCTGCTGAATCTAGTGGCAATTAATTAATCAAAAAAAGTTTGTTTATTAGTGTTTTCCTTCATCTTTAAACTTTTAGTTTTACAAATCATTACATTAAAAATAACATTAAAATTGGATACTATTTAGAGCTTTTAAATGCTAAAAAAAACTGTGAAGCAGTTTAAAAATTCCTTGAAAAGTGCTTGAATTTCACTCTCAAAAGTTTGAATAAACCCTGTATTTAATAATACAAAGGCATTTGAGTATTTCTTCCACTATATAGTTTCAGTAAGCTTTTGTATATTAAAACCATGGTGATTTGTGGAGTGGGGAGGCTTAACTTGTTCGTGGCACAGTGTTTCTCCTGGTTTCCAAGTCAGCGCTATTTGATCTGATACCTGAGGTATAAAGGATTGAATTCTGTGCTTTTCTGATGTTATTAATTTTGTGGCAAATACAAACTCTTTCTCACTGGATCTCCTAGAAGAATGTACTGTGTAGTAAACCGTGTCACGTGATCGAGATCGGTGTGACAAAAACTGCACTGGCAGAAAAAAAGGGCGCAAAATCCGACTATTTAGTCGCAGTATGGAGCCCTGATACCACATAAAAATCATGTAACTAAGGGTCATAAGATCAAAGAATACAGAGATCAGAGAGTAAACCATTACAGCATCATTTCTGTTGCAAATTAGACCTATACAGACCTAAAGCACAGAATCAAACAGTCTAAAAAGAGAAGATGGTGCTAATCATTACTTAAAATACAGGCTGAAAAAAAACTACAACCTTCACTGTAAAATTAAGAAAAAAATATTCTAAAGCTCTTTCTGTAAAACAATGATATTTTGGGATGGCTTGAGGGTGTAAACAATGGCAATTTTATTTTTTGTGTGAACAACCCTTTAACATCTTTAAAAGAACAAATTTACTTCAGAATCAAAACTGTATAAGATGAGACTCGAATTCACTAAATTGTAATGTGGAAATAAAACAAATTAATTTAAGATAAACATGCTCTCTTAAAACAACTCTCAAAACAAGATGTACTTCAGAAGCGATACTAAGAATTTTTTACACAGTTTTTTACTAAAAAGCAAAACAGAAATATTGATTATTACAATTTTTTGCAGGGTTGTCATACACAAAAATGTGCGTCAGAAAATTAGATGTTCACAGAAACAGAGATCTGGGAAACAAGAAACAAGACCACTGGGAAAACCGCTTTGCTTAATTTAGTTTTGAAAAAAAAAAGGCTGAATGTAATATTAGCAGACTGATTACTGCACTATAAACACTTACAAACAGTATGTGAAACATGATGCAATGCTTGTATGTTGTCCACTTCACTGTCACATGATCAATTTTTTCATGTTTAATTCAGTGAGAGCTGTTCAATTATCATCTCAGAAATCAGTTATTTTTAATCCAATGCTCTGACAAAATGTCTTAACGTGGCAGTCTAAACAAAATGTGCTGTTGATTTAGATTAATGCACATGGAAACACGGGTGGAATGAGCCACGACAAAGGAGATGTGTTCAGAGTTTTCCTAGCTTCTTCTGGTTCAGATGTAAGTCACAGTTCTCAGCACACTCACCAACAGTGTGACATTCATGAACGCACACTTAAGTCCCTCTACTGTGTTCTTGTCGCTTATTGGTTGTTCAGTTATGCACTTCTTAGTATAGAGCGTGAAGTTACATTTGCATTAGTTGTTAACATTAGTTGTTGTTTTAGAGGTAGCTCGCGCGCTCATCGCATGTCGGAAAACTGCCGTTTAGTGCCGAGCGAATGCGCCTATCAGCTGCATCAACTTAAGGGACTTAAAGGGCCAGGTTACTACACTATGCGTCAAGGAGGCAATGCAATTTTGATTGATATTTCATTACTTTCTCTGGAAACTGAACATTGAGAGGATTGCATTTTGAAATAAAATATTCAGAAAATACATAACCATGTTGTATGCTATTCGTGAACACTATTGACAATACAGCTGACAATAGAGCAGACAAGCAGAGACAGTTAAGAATGCTCGTCACTAGGTCAACAAAAGGCACCATTTCAAACACTTTTACGTAAGCTGTTATATATAGAGTGATGGAAAACAACTATGTTCACAGCAACAAACTAGCATCACTAACTATATGTGTGTGTGTTCCTGGTAAACCCTAAATTAATAATACAAGATAGTAAGGATAGTGGGTAACATTTTATTTTACAGTGTCATTGTTACACATGTTACTGTAGTAATAGTAGTTAGTGTAGTAATAACTAGAAATGCATAATTACATGTGCTTAACCCTAAACCAAACCCTCATCCTAACTCTAAATCTATAGTAAATGCATACAGTTAATTATTATTACTCAGTACTTAAAGGTATAATTACACTGTAATACTGACACCTTAAAATAAAGTGCAACCAGATTTTTTTTTTTTTTGGTACCCATGAGCTTATAAATCAAACTAAAATATGTTTTTGAAAATGTAAAAATGCGGAAAGTTTACTGTGAAGAGTAGGTTTAGGGTCAAGAGGTTGAATGTACATTTTGTGCAGAATAAAAATCATTGTCTATTGAAAGTCCCCACGAAGATAACAAAACTTAGTGTGTGTGTTTGTGTGTGTGTACGCTCCAGTCTTCAGTGTCACATGATCTTTCATAAATCATTCTAATATACTAATTTGGTACTATAAAAAAACAACAACAAAAAACATTTTTGTCAATATTAAAAGCATCTGTACAGCTTAATATGTTATGGAAATCATTATACACTTTTTATAATACCTTAAAGAATAATGTGTTCAAAAGAACAATTTATTGGAAATATAAATCTTTTGTAACATTATAAATGTTTAATGTCTATAATTCACTTTTTATCAATTTAATGCACTCTTGCTTAAAAGTGTCACTGGTAACACTTTACAATAAGGTTCATTAGTTAACATTAGGTAACTACATTAGTTAACATGAACTAATAATGAACTGCACTTTTACAGCATTTATAAATCTTTGTTAATGTTATTTTCAACATTTACAAATGCATTATTAAAATCAAAAAAGTTGTATTTGTTAACATGTGAACTAACATGAACAAACAATGAACTGCTGTATTTTTATTAACTAATGTTAACAAAGATTAACAAATACAATAACAAATGTATTGCTCATGGTTAGTTCATGTTAGTTAATACATTAACCAGTGTTAACAAAAGAAACTTATTGTAATGTTACCGTATTTAATCAAAATGTACTTTTTCAATAATTTAATGTTTTAATGTGCGCACTGTTAATCACAATTAACATTGCTTCACTAATGCAGTTGAGTCTGAATCATCCCAGACTGCTCAAACATTCTAAGAACCAACAAAGTTCAATTGAACATGTTCAGTCCGATGAAAACAGAAGCCTTCAAACATCAACGCAAGCCAACACAGATAACACACTGATCCAACACAACCTAACAACCATTGGATGCTGGTGTTTGTTGGCATTCTGAAGCATGTCACATGAAACAACAAATGTGTTTATTCATTCACATTCACTTGCTGAAAACTCATTCTAGATCTGGATTAACTACTTTACTGATAAGCAAAAAGAAGCAGAAGGTGTCAACCAGCAGAGCCTCACAGTTTACAAACCAGCAGACGGTCAGTGAGGTTTAGAAACAGCACATAAACACTCAGTAATGTCTAAACCTCTTAACTTGTGTGCTGCAACGAGACGTGTCTATAATACATATAGGCTTCGCTTTGAATGCACATCAAGAAGATTTTTTTTTTTTAATTTGAGCAAATGTTAATGGAATGTTCACAAAGGCAGTTGTGTCTCTCCAGGCAATATTAGATGTTGCTGTTAATTAAAACAAAATACATGAACACAGTGGAACACAAGAAAATTACTTTTTTAAGTTTGTGGGCCAAATCTAATGTTGGATCTCAAATACGATAAGACAAAAAAAAAAGTAAAAATAGTGAAGAGAATGGCTCAGTTGTCATTACATATTTAACTGTGATAAAAGGAAGGGGTTTAAAGCAATAGTTCACCCCCCCCCCCCCAAAAAAAAATACCCTAAAAGTAATCCATAAGATTTATGTAGTGTGGGATGAGCATTTGGATAAGCGGAAGAGAGAATGCATAGCTGTGACAGCTGAGGAGCAGCACTCTATACTAAATATAATATAATATAATATAAAAACAGGACATGAACTGGAGCAAAACATAAAACAGGAGCATGAACGTTTTGAGGAATTTTAACTATCCTCTGAAAGTTTATCAAAATTGTCTTTCTGTCCCTGGTATAATTGTTTTTTGCTTTCCTGCAGAGTTGTAAAAACTGGAACTAAACCCCATCCAGCTCTAAATGAGGAACTGGCATTAAGAGGAATAATTTGAGCTCACACTGTGCACACTCTGATCTTCACAGTGAGTGAGTGTGTGCATGGCTGTTACACAGAAAGGGAGGGAAAGATCAACTGTGTAGATCAGTAAGTCTTTGCAATAAATGGAAGAAAAGTAATAGGAGAAGTAGAAAAGTAGAGCAGTAGAGGAAGGGATCAGGCATTATTTTGGATTATTCCTAAACACTTCTAGATTACAAAAGGCCAGCAAACAGCCCCATCTACCCCACCTCCCACAAACACACACATCTATCTTCTGCTGCACTAAAAGCACAGATTATCTTTGTGACATTTGTGTAGTGTTTCCTTAAATACGCCACAAATCCAGCTTAGCACACTGAAAATTATCAGAAATACACACAGCTTCCAACTCTCCTACAGTACAGCCTCCTGAGAGAGAGAGAGAGAGTAGAGAGAGAGAGAGACAGAGAAGAGAGAGAGAGACAGGAGACAGAGAGAGAGACAGAGAAGAGAGAGAGAGAGAGAGAGAGCAGACAGCTTGCCAGAGGTCTTGAAAGTTGTTGCACTCTTTTATATGGTCTTGAGTGACAGCAGCCTTAGTGACACCCTGAAATGGGCTGGATTGTGCAGAGCCGATTATACAGTAATAAACAGATCCATTATGTCCAGTATCTCTTACTCTTGTCTTCCCCTACTCCATGCCTGTTCCCAAAAACCTTTGTTTTTATCTTCAATATGAGAAAGAAACTGAAAAAAAAAAACTTGCTTTTTAGGCCCAAGGATGTTGCCCCTAGTGTGGATCCTGGGAAATCAGTGAGGAAAAAAGGGGGGGGAAATAAATATAAAAATACAAAAACACAACTGGCACGGCACAAAGGTTTGTTTTGGTCTCATACCTCTGTATTTTTCTCTCTCACTAACTCAGACAGTGTATCCTTTGGGGCGAAGTGAAGAGAGATTGTAGACTGGCCTTGATACCAGTGCAGCTTTCCAGTCAGCCCATATAACTGCCAGGAAGATACACGGCTCACGGCCCCAGGAAGAGCAGCCCCTAATTCCCCCATTAGTCTCAATAAGGGACTCGCTGTTAGCGTAAAGGGGTTGTGATGACATTATTGGGAACTGTGATGGTGGGGATCTAATGAGGCACCAGGGGGTTTCAGGTGTGCAGATAGTGGAACAGGATCACGACTTCAGCCATGACCGCAGGGCCAATGAGATGGACAAGTGCTAGTCTGAGTTCCCCTGATAAAGGGCTGTGTGCTTTTATTGTTCTACACACAAGGTATTGTGTTTGCCCTTGTTTGCACAGGTGGGATTCATGACAGTACCTCAGTGGGAAGGAGGAAACTTGAGGTAGGCATCTTCGGTGAGCAACAGAACAATTTGAAAAACATTGCTCTGGGCTTTGTCTTTGTATCACTACAATAAACATGCTGCACATGTCTAAAAGGTGCGCTTGAAAACAACAGCTTGATATTGCTAATCTAATACGTTTTAAGCCCATCTTTGAAATGGAAACTAGAAGAGTGAAATATTCAAAGAGAAGTCAAAGAGAGTTGATAATTTACAACCGTTGTTTTCCATGAGTTCTTCTGCTGCTCAGAGGGCTGGTGGGCACCTGGGGAAATTCGGCTGGATCGCTCACACCTGCAGAGTTAGATGAAAGCGCAGAGATTACTGCGCTCCAGGGGATGCTGGCCACGTGCACTACTGCTGGCCACACTTCCCAAGCCAGCTTTAATAAGGCGATGCAGGAGAGAGAATGAGAACTGGAGAGATACACGCACCCTGAGGAAAACCAAATGGTGGTGATTCAGGCTTGGCTGAGGAATCAATGTAAAATGAAACAAGTGGAAACCAAGAAGAAAACCCAAAAACATATCATGTGATCTAGTGCTGCATTCTAAAGGCCCAATCACACCAAGTATGAAACTATAACAGTAACTATAATAGCTGATATTGTTATAATATTGTACATACAATTTTAATAATCACATGTCCACATCACAGTTATAACAATAATAGCATAGAGGAATGATTTTTTTTAGCTGACATTAAAGAAGCATTTCAAGTGGCAGATGATGTAACTGCAGCATGGTTATAATAGACATAACTTTATCTCCTGCTGGTTTGGATGCTAAAAGAGTTAAAATTACAGTTATTCTTAACAAGAATGGGCCTCAATAGAGTGCAACAGTTGTGTTCTAGAATTAAACCCATTCTTTTGAAAATCCTATTCTTTTGCTGCATCTCATTTCAAATCTTTCATCCTCTGGAGATTACATTTGTCGGTCGCATTCATCACTGAGGCTGCCTCATTTTAGAAGTAAGAAAATAAGAAAGAAATTACATTAATTTACACCTCACAAGGCATAGCGGTAACTTTTGTCAGAAAAGACATCCACAATGGCGTATGGGGCCAACAAATGCGGCCCCTAAAGGGCACAGACTTTGAAGTTGAATCAATAATTTCATATTCATCTGTCATTTTTAACTGGATATATCATCCACATTGCTTCATGGAATTGTAGTTCTTTCCCTTATTAAAACTGCTGAGTATACAAAGACTTGTTACTTTGTCTCTTTTTCTGATTTTCAAGTTTGTATTGTGATTCACCTTGTAGCTGGCTGGTTACTACTTACATGTGTAAACGCCACAAAGCATAAAAATATTTATAATTGACAAAATAAGTAACAAGTAATAAGATACTGGTTGATGAGTGATGATCTTCCAGCACAGTTTCAGCTGTGCACTGCTATTCTATGGCGCATGGTAAATCATGACCTGTCTATCAGGGCGATACGCAAGCTCCAGCTGTAAGAGTGTCTGATTGCTCATCGACCCTACCCACTTTACCCATCCAGAGATCCAGTTTTGTTTAAATTATTTTACATTTTTTAAACTTTTGTAAAAGTAACTGTAACACCTAAAAGTAACAGCAACTAGCTGTCGCAGGCATCTTTATTATAATTTTTTTAATGATAAAAAGATGCAAAAAACATTTTCATTCCAATATACTTCAGCACGTCTAACTTTCTATTTTTTTTTTTTTATTATTTTTGCTTATATTAATTCTGAAACTTGAAAAATAAAGCTCCATTTGTCTTCTTTCAAATGATATCACAACTATGCTCATACTCCAAAGGGTTTTGGAAAGACAACCATTTAAGTTCAAGCATGTCATTTTCCTGTTTTGGGCTCAAAGGGGGTTGGTGGCAACAGGCAACATGCTTTGGGGTTATTCAGGATCTGCTGAAGTAATTTGTAAATCCTTTTACACTATTAAATGACCTTTTAATGTTCAATGGTTGAAGGGCGAGTAGAATAATGTCATTTCATTGTACCGCTTTTGGAAATGATTTTATTATTTTATTCAAAGAGCTAACCTTTTTATTCAAAGAGCTAATCTTTCGTTGAATTTAACCATAATTTGTACAAAGCATCATGGGGCATAAGAAAAAGGTGGATTCAAAACCCCAAAATTATAAAATAAATGTCTGTTGCAATATTTAATAGGAAAATAAGCGCCATTTGGAAATACAATGCGTATTCTTGACCATAACCCAAGGTCATGATAATTGGATTACCCATCACTTTATACTTGAAAACCAACCACAGATGAGATTAATTAAACTCAAAAATGCCAGCGCCTCAACTCATTTTTTAGTACTAAAATGGTGCACAATGGGGTTGGTGGGTACATTTCCCTATTCATTTCCTGTCAAATACCCTTGCTCACTAATATTCCGTTTGCATTGCCCTTCAGACTGAACATATACATTATCTTCAACTTGAAATCTGACTTGACATCTGAAATTGAAATCTGGCCAAATACCCTGTTAAATCAGCTTTGCAGTGGACTATCAGACAAATAAGACCCTGGGACTGCAGTACGGCTGAGAATCAGACTCTGACCCAGCAGCATAAGACACCATTTTCATTAAGAACAGCGGGAATACAAATGAACCCTAGCAAGATGCCACTGTACCTCATGTTCTTTGCTGTAATCTGAGTGTAAGCGCTAAATTGCATTGGTTCTCTCATCAAGCATGTAATTGTGTTTTTTGACATGCCACTGAAAGAACTGCATAACACACTCCTCAAGGACAGTGTTATGTTTTATTCATTTCTCATTTCGAGTAGCATACATTCTCTCCTCCCCTCCCTCTACCGTGAATTTTTCTCCATCTCAATCAACCTGTGTAATTTTGCTGGTAATTTCTAACTTTACTATCCATTGCCTAAACACACATACAAGCTATGCAAGTATGTGTTAGTTTGATTAAAAGTGTTCACCGTTTGCTCTGAGAGGGTCTGGAAGACACTGAAAACCTTCCATGTGTGTAATTGTATGTAATGAACCAATCACACCACTTTTCTTTACTGGAGCTCTGAGCCAGCAGCAAGTGGCCAGCTACCTGTCTTCATCAGAGCGTGACTGCTCTCTTTAGCTCTCTATACTTGAGTGATGCTCACACTTTCACGCGTTTCACACATCCATGGATTTAATCGGGAGTGTCATCCCTTGAAATTTGTGTATTGTATGAGTGTCACACTAAACACCTGCTCTTTTACTGTTTGAAACTGTATGTCTAAGACACTGGCTATTATTGGAAGACACAAAGCCTGGAGGAAGCATTATTTCCTGTTTCGCTGATACTGTTAATGAAGTGCATATAAATACTGTAAATTTATGCACATTTCCATATGTGACCTGCATGTTTTGTCGTTTGTGCTTATGAGTGCAGTTGTAAATAATAAAACTAAAGTGAGACTCAAGCATCTATTTTGTGTGTATACAGCAAGTGTGGGCGAATTGCCTGTAGACACCAGTAGAAATTTGTCAAACGATAAACATTTTAGACTATCGTCTCTATCGCGGTTAGAGTTTTTCCAGGTATGGCTATTTCATTTGTGTCTGTTCTATTGTACTTTGTTTTCCAAAATGCTTGTAATTAGTTTCTTTGTTCTTTTTCTTAATCATTGTTTACTAGTCTTCAGTAAGTTTGAGAGTTGTTTTTTTTATACTTAGGCTAGTAGTTATTTGTGATATTGAAAAGAATTTCAAAATCTCTTTGGTATCAAAAATGTTGATGTCAAAAAACCTTATTCAAAGCAAAAATAACTATATTGTGATTAGGGCTGGGAATTTAACGTGTTAATTACATAAGTTAATTAAGGAAAAAAATAACGCGTTAAAATATTTAACGCATTTAACGCACTTGCCCCACCCCTAGACCTACATAGGTCATCTGACATTTCATACAGTTGACTGATAATGAATATAATGCAGGGCAACGACTCACTGGGTGATAAAGCCAATACAATGAAGTTAGAACGTCAATAAAAGTCAAGATACGAAAGTCGATCGATTTGAACCCTTTGAAGCGTACAATAGCGCTAGTAAGATCAGAATATTCATTGCTAAATTCAAACATACTTTCAGACTTTGTCTGCGGTGGCAGCACCCATTGCGCGCTATTGATCAATTGACATGATTTAAATGACAAATCAGATTAAGATATTTGACAATAGGTGGCGATTTATGTTTCTGCCGGTTGGTGCCCAAACTCCATGACCGAGCACGCACACTTAATATCTGAGCCAGAGTAGAGCCATGAAGACTATATTTGAGAGTGTGAGTTTTGTGGAGAGATTCGCGCTGCACATTACATTGATGCGCTCTTGCGTTACTTGATGCACACTGAACATGAATCGTTAAAAAATGCCATAACTCCCTCAAGTGAACTATAAATCTGAAAAGAATGTCGCATCTGAAAGCTGCAGTCATTTTTTATTGATTAAAATGAATGGAGAATATCCGATTTGTCCATGGGTACTAAGCGCCTATATAGTCTATAATTTATGACAGCCTATAGTTAACAAGTCTGTCAATATTTTGAATAAAAAAGGAAAAACTAAAATAAAAGTGATACTTCTGTCATACAATAAATACCCCCCCCCCAAGATATATCACCCCAAAAATAAAATTCAGTCATCATTTACTCAACCTCATGTTCCAAAAGTTTGTATAATAAATTCTGTGTTAAATCAAATAAAAAAATTCTTTCTGAATCTTTTGTAATATTTTGGAGATAATTTTAATTTTGCAATTCATTTGATAAATTAATCACCACATCATGTAATTAATTAGATTAAAAATTTTAATAATTTCCCATCCCTAATTGTGATATATATATATATATATATATATATATATATATATATATATATATATATATATATATATATATATCATTATCGTGAAATAAAATTACTCATAATGTGACATAAGTTTTTTGTCATATCGCCCCCCTCTACAGTATTTATCTATTGCTAAAAATCAGTATATTACAAAAACTTTATATGTATATGTAAAAAATATGTATTATAAATATAAATACAAAATTAATATGGAAGGATGTTGGTGTAGCCAACAACAAAGGAAAACTCTTGACTTTACTGGTATTCATCCCTGTCTGAAATGTAAAAAGCAGAATGAGGAGGAAGTCCTCCAACAAATCCTCTGCTGGACCTTTAAAGCAAATAATCTTACCTGCACATTTTGACAAAGCCCTACAGAACTAAGCAAACGTTTACTCATGCACACACACCTTTTTGAAACTGTATGTTCCACCCACTTTCGCAGTTTGTCTCTTCACCACTCACATACAAACCTACTATTACCATATGCTCATCTGATGGCACATTACAAACTAATCCTCACAGGATCTCCACAGCAAACATGGTGACAAGGACTCAACTGAACACCATTCACATAATAATTGACCTTTAAACCCTTTGACGCGTACGATCACACCGGTGTGATCAGTCTTGGCTGGTCCCTGGAGCGTACGATCACAGCGGTGTGATTAGAACATTCAGTGCATCACATGATCAGCTGCCAAATTCAAACGTTCTTGCATGCGCTGGCTGGCGCTCAGCCAGTGACAGATGCTCTCAGCGCTGTCAATATATCACAAATGTGCAGTGTTTTCAACCACATAATGTTTATTTTAGGTTTCAGACATTAAAATGCACATAAATACTAACATAGCAATACATTTAGAGTTTGTAAAATACACACTGATCTATGAAAGCAGCAATAACAATTTTTCACGTTTATTCATATCAGATACACATTGTGTAAGTAACTTTAAAGTTTACTCTATTCTTCTCTCAGTTCACCGGCTCACTTACTTTCATGTATTTCGGGAGAAGTGTATGAATTCACGTGTTGTAAATCCAAAAGATCCGATTCTCTGTACTACGGTGTAAACTAACATGGCGGTGCCCATTGCACATATAGCTCAAATAACGCGACCATTATAAAGGTGTTTAAACAGCAAAACACATCCAGTTGCACATATTTGACAATCGGAATATCATATATTTCATGCTAGAGTTAACAAATTTGTGAATATTTAATAAAAAAGGAAAAAAATAAATAAATAAAGCAGATCATCAGTCATACAGCGCTATTGTGGCTGCGGTGTGCCACGTGAAGAGCAATGACGTGTCACCATGGAAACAATAAAGTGATGCGTTCTAAATAATGGTCGCCTTGAAAAACTCACAGCGGTCTCCAGCAAGGCTGTCTTGCAGTGTTCCCTCGACGCTGTGTCATGGTCTCGGCCTCTGAGGAGGTTAAAAATACAGTCAGATCGGTTGGTTCCTGCCAGTTTGCTTCAGGTCGCTGAGACGGCTGTATTAATTACACCAGAGGCCAGCCTCGAGAGGGTGGTTCCCTTAGTAGAATTTCTGGCAGAGTGGAAACGTCTACCAAATATATCTCAATGTGCCCGGCAGACAATAGAAATAGGGAAGAAAATCCAGTTTGGTTTGCATCCACCTCTATTCAACGGGGTGCTACTAACATTAGTGCATCCCGAGTAGGCTCTGTTAATGGAGCAAGAAGTAAAGACCATGTTAGCAAAAGAGGCTATAGAGGGTCCCTGTAGTCGACAGGAAGTCAGGTTTCTACAGCCGTTACTTCATTGTTCCAAAGAAGGATCGAGGGTTGCGTCCCATTTTAGATCTTCATCTCCTGAATCGCACAGCAAAGAAACTGAAATTCAAGACTCAAGGTGCAAAGACTGATTTGTCACGATAGATCTGAAAGACGCATACTTCCATGTCTCCATCCTTCCACATCACAGGAAGTTCCTGAGGTTCGCTTTAGGGGGTGAAGCGGACCAGTATCGGTTACTTCCGTTTGGCCTAGCTCTTTCACCCCGCACATTCACGAAATATGTACATGCAGCGCTGGCCCCCAGACTGCAGGGCATTCTGCACTATACAGACAACTGGTTAATATTAGCTCAGTCGGAACAAGTAGCGGTTCAGCATCGAGATGTCGTCCTCGCTCACATGCAAAAGTTGGGGTTGAGGCTGAATGCCAAGAAGAGTGTACTTTCTCCAGTACAGAGGACCATTTTTCTGGTCGTAGTATGGGACTCAGGTCGATGCGGCCTACTCTTTCGCCCGCTCACATTGCTGCTGTTCTCTCAGCCGTAAAAGAAGTGAAGCTAGGCCAGTCACTCACTGTAAAATAGTTTCAGAGACTGTTTCAGAGACATGCTATACATGAGACCTTTTCAGTGGTGGCTCAGGACCAGAGGATTTTCCCTGAGGGGAAACCCGTTTCGTACGATCAAGATCATGCGGCGAGCGCTCTGCGCCTTGGTTATATGGAAAGAGAAATAGTTCCTGTCCCAGGGTCCTGTGTTAGGAGCTCGGTGTTGACGAGTCACACTGACCACAGATGCTTCTCTCACAGGCTGGGGAGCGGTAATGGAAGGCCGCTCAGCTCGAGGTCTCTGGAGGGGTCATCAACTTTCGTGGCACATAAATTGCTTGGAGATGATGACTGTCTTCAATGCTTTGAAGTAATTCCTCCCAGACCTGAGAGACCTTCTGTCTCAGGCAGGGGGCACAATATTTCACCCCCGTCCAGAGATGTGGAGCCTATGAGTCTGGCCTCAGAAGGGGCCCAGCTCATAGGAATTGGTCTCTCAACCGAGGTTGTAGCGACCATACTCCAGTCCAGAGCTCCTTCCATGAAGAAATTATTTGCACTGAAGTGGAGGCTGTTCATTTCGTGTTGTGCTGTGAGACAGCAAAATTCAGTTAACTGCCCGGTCGGTTCAGTACTAGAGTTCTTGCAAGACCGCTTTTCATCTGGGTTAGCCCCGTGCACTCTGAGGGTTTACGTGTCAGCTATCGCAGCATATCATGTCCCTTTGGATGGTACATCAGTGGGGAGAAACCTGTTGATAACTCATTTCCTTCGTGGTACTTTGAGGCTGAGGCTAGCAGCACGTACAAGAGTTCCTGCTTGGGATTTGGCTGTTGTTGTACAAGGGTTATCTCCAGCTCCATTTGAGCCACTTGAGTCTGTCTCAGATAAATTTTTGACGTTGGCGTTTTTGGCTATTTCATTCCTTAAAAAAGTAGGGGACCTGCAGGCCTTTTCGGTATCTCCCACGTGTCTTGAGTTTGCACCTGCCATGATGAATGCGTTCCTTTATCCAAAAGAGGGATGCGTCCCAAAGGTTCCGACCCATGTACACCCTATAGTGTTGCAGGCGTTCTGTCCTCCTCTGTTTACGGATTCAGATCAGGAAAAGCAGAACTTAATATTTCCAGTGTGAGCATTGGACACATACGTCCACAGAGCTGCCCTGTGGAGGAAATCGGATCAGCTGTTTGTTTGCTTTGGACCGCACATCAGGGGGCTCCGAGCATCCATGCAAACAGTAAGGAAATGGATAGTCGAGACTATTTCAATTGCTTATGAGTCTTAATGATATATGTACACCTTTATGTTGTTTCCTGTGTACCCTAAGGAGATTATCACTGCTCTCCCTGCTCTTATTCATGCTAGGCTTCATGTACGGGAAGGGAGTTCTTACCCAGAACCATGCCGCCAATCCAAACTGTATGCTAATTGTCAATCATCTTTGACAATAGTGATCCGGACAGAACTACATATTTTGAACCCCCCCCCCCCCAAAAAAAACCCCATAAATAAATAAATAATAAAAAAAAAAAAAAAAAATATATATATATATATATACACACACATCAATAATTAATAAAACTTACAGGTTGTGATTCTGAGGAGCAAGTTGGTCCAAATGAAGTGGGTACTGTCCCATCTTTATTGGTTAAGCATTTTATAAATCGTCCTTATTGACGACTGAGATTTGAGGGCGGGTCAAAGTTGTTGTTTGTTTTTTGTAGGCAGCCAATGAAGGCCATAGGTAGGCATAGGTTATGCAAATTTGTTACATTGTTACGGAAGTAAAACTGGAATTACTGACGACTTGTTTTGTCAGTTGTCCTTTTTTTTTTTGGACAATAACTTTATTTATCGTGCATATCTTTAACTGTGTAACCTTTTACACACAAACAGCTATATTACACACATTATATGAGGTATATCTGAAAATAAGGAAATATCTGAAAAAGTAGACACTTTAAACAAAATGTTGCACTAACTATAATAGTACAGTGCAAAAGCTGCATAATTGTTGTCCAGAATGTATTAATGTGTGTATTTGTGCGAGTTTTGTAAAGTATGAGTACTGAAGTGAAACTGGATAAGTTTGTCAAAGCCAGAACAGACTGCAGTAATGTGTATTTCCAGCAGGACACGTAGTTATGTAGACATCCTCATAGCAATACATTAGAGGCATTCCCTTCAACCCATCAAACATAACAGAAATGCTATACCTTTATTTTCAGTCTCCCTCGCCTACACCTTTGTGACTGGTGTTGGCATCATGTTTTTCTCATTTTAGAGTGTGACAGGAGGGCTGGCCCACCTGACGAGAGGCAATCACACACTCAGCAAAATTATCCACACTTGGACATCCATGGCCCCCTGGCCCCACCCACTTATTCCTTTGGCTGTGGTATAGCCTGACTGGGATTGATTTGAGTCTCACCCCCGCTGTTGCTACTACTGATGGGAATCAACAGAAACAGAAGGAGACTCAATCAATGCAGGACATTCAGCAATAAACATCTCAAACGTTTGTATTTGTCTATGTGTAAGAGTGTGAGGGCTGGAAGAACTCAGGATCCTGGTGCGATTCATTCAACACTCTGTGACCTTACAATTTAGAAGCAGAAAATCTAGTCTGGGTTCAATCCAGCACTACAAAAGCACCTTGGATGGTAGATTTCAATAACATCTTTTGGCAAAACCTTGCAATGAAGACGCAATTTCTTGTAGAATTGCATGATGAACAGCGATTAGGGCAGCATGCCCATGCAAGCAGTGAAGGGACACTCTTCTTTTACAGGCAGCGGAGAAGAGTAGCATGCCCCTTTAAATGGAACGGCAGAAGGGTAGTTTCCCTTCTATACCTCAGCTAGGAAGATCAGCACGCCTCTGGTAAGATTTCATCAGCTTCTCAAGCAGTGAAAAGTGTAGTTTAGCGCAACGATGCTTTTACAGCAGAGGGGTGATCTTCCCTTTATAGAGCAGCAGGGAAGTTCAGCAACTAGCCTCTTAAGAGGTGCAATGGTATAGTTTGGTGGCAACTATGCTTTTTGGCATTCTGGACATTTCACAAAAAATCAATTAATCAATTAATTAGTCAATTAATCAAGTGGTGACCAACAATGTCAACTACATGGGTTCAAATCTTAAACACAGGCTACTGAGATTTGCGTATCTCCTTCAGTTTTATAACACATTGATTTGTTACACCATATATATATATATATATATATATATATATATATATATATATATATATATATATATATATATATATATATATATATGAGTTCACGAGACAAGATTACACAGCATTTTTAAGAAATCCTTAATAATGAAATTCATGACAAGAAAAATAGTCTGCACATGCATTTTACAAGTTTTAACTAATATAAAAATAACAGCATGACCCTAAATAATAATTAATTAGCCCAACAACAAATTAATTTTTATTTATGGTCATGCTGCTATTTTTATACCTTTTTTATTTTTAATAAATTATTATGTAATGTCCTATTGTGTTTGTAAATGTTGTTCTATGTGTTTTTTTTAAATTGCACTAAGGGAGGTTGAACTGTAATCTCATATTTTAATACAATAAAGCTGAACTGAACTAATCAACTTATAATGAATGTCATTTCAGTTCCACGAAAAATGAATTATCATATGCAGTAAATGACAACAATACTCAAGCACTGTAAAAGGTTTTCAAACAAACTCAACTGACTGGCTTCTCTCCTGTCTGATTTCATATAAGGTCTCTTCAAACCTTAGAACTGTACATGATTTATGAGCTTCTACAACTTTTTACCTCCTAGTTGAACTCCTTTCCACAAATTGATCATAGAAAATAAATAGGTATAAATAAAAATGAATTACAGTTGTATCTTAGTCTTATTAAGTGCAAAAAATAAGTGCAACCATAATCAAAGTACTCTCTCAATATATTTGATTTGATAGTCACATGCCTACTGATAAAAATTTGATCTCTTGAGGCCAATTTTAAAATTGTACTTTTGTGTGAAAACATCTGTCGAAATAAGAACATCACATGAAAACTGTCCTGCATTTGCAAACTGGACCCACATCAGTATATCAAACAAACATCTACATGTCCATCACAAGACTCTTACCACACATTTTCAAAAACAACTAAAAAACTAAAAACAAGTCTGTCCCATTTTCCCATTGTCTTTTAAATGGCACTACAGCAATCTTATAGCGCACAGTACTGCAGCACATGCAGCGTTTAGCAACTAAACATGGTTCTAGGTTTGAATTTAATAAAATACTGAAACGTAGTGTATGTATTTCCTTGCAAATCCTTTGAAAAGAAAGTATCTACCACCAAACTGTCAAAGTCTTTCAGAAGTATTTCTTTCACTCTCTCCTATCCTGTGGGTTTAATCAGTGAGTAAATTCCAGTCTCAGTCACCGGTAATATGTTACAAGCACGCTGCCTGTCACCGGACCCAGCAAGCCTGACAGACTGAAAATGGACTCCATCACTGAGCCCTGACAGACAATGGCAGCCCACAATGTACCCCACTCAAACAACATTTTACAGTAACCATGCCCTGGGGCTAGAACTGTACTGAAGACAGAGAAGAGGAAAGTGTGTGTGTGCATGCATGTGTGTGTGTGTGTGTGTGTGTGTGTAACGGGATGTCTGCAGAGGCAATAGTAAATGTGATTTCAGCCCACACTCAGCCAACCAGAGCTGTTGCCTGATACTGAGTGTAATTGAATAAGGCAAAACCAATAAAAAGAAAAGAAGAGAAGAGAGAGAGTAAGTGAGAGACTGAGGAGGAGGATAGAGGAAAAGAGTGAGAGAAAGACACTACAGGGCTTAGATCACAACACTGTCATGTTCATATTATCAAACATCGGATCTGATCCTATACCAGCACTGGTGTTACACTGTAGATCTTTCACCTGTTTAGTTTAACTTATTTGGAAATCTTGCACCTGCTTGGCTGAGAAAAAAAAAAAGAGAAAGTGTCTGATGGTGAGAACTCTATATTCCCCGCGACTCAGACAGTTAGCTGATTCCTTCGAAGCCAATTAGCAGGGCCTCAGCTGCCCAGTGTCCCTTGATAAGCATCACACCTCCCTGTCACACATCCACTCACACACACACCCCTTTACTTCCCGCTCACATTCACCTCACTTACTGTCTATTCCTGTCACTTCTATTCACATGGTTGCTTTGCACGGTTTGTGTCATGTCCAAGAATAAAACAACCAATCATTGTGTTCTCTGAAAATAAAATGCAACAAGTTAATATTATAGTCATTATTTCAGCCTTGTTAGACATGCCTTGTTAGTGAGTGCTGTGTTCACATAATCCCACCAATCACAACACAGCAGGTCTGGAAAGAGACACTTTATTCACACCTAAACCACTCGTTCTCCTATAGTTGAATAACAATTTTCAATTCAATTGTGTTTTTACTTTACATATTGTTAAAGGAATGGGCCTTCCAAAAATCTAAATGCTGTCATTATTTAGCAACCCTCATGTTATTTCATACCTGTATGGCTTGTTCTCTTCTGTGAAATATAAAAGATGTCTTGATCTTTGATTGCCTATATTCTTCAAAAATATCTTCTATGTTCCACAGAAAATCTTAGAGGTTTAGAATGACATGGGGGTGAGTATGAGCGACTGTTTTCACTTTTGGATGAACTTTCCCTTTACTCCTATAAAGTCTACCTACTGTATCATATTTGACACAAAAATTGCTACGACCTCTAAATTATCAACATGATCAAAACTTTGCTGAAAGACCTATTGCACAAAATCTACTACATGCCTTCTGTCATCTAGTTCATACTTTTTTTGCCAGTAAAAGACCTTCTATTTTTGTATGTTTTTATTGTTTTGCCAATTTAAATAAATATCAGCAAATACATACATATTTTTGCTAGTTTGGTACTCTGAATAAAATTGAGGTGTGTTTTTTTCTTCCTCTTTGAGTTTTCTCTCTAAGAACCAATTTATTCTCTATTTTCTTTCCAAAATATTTTTGTCTAAAGTTTCAATAAAATTAACCTTCTATTTTTTTTTCAGACTATTATGTCATATGTAAGGCTTTAAAGCGTTATACAGCCTTCAACAATTTAACACATCACATTAAAATATGAGACAGGAGGTTTGAATTAAACTAAGAAAAGGTAGATGTCACTTATATTGTTTTTTGTTTGTTTGTTTTTATTGGTCACTTATTTCCAGTCACTTAATTCATGTTAATTTATGATTCACAATTTATGAATAAATTCTATGCATTTAGCCATAGCAAGACAAATGAGCCAGCAGATTTATTACAAAGAGGTTTAAAATGCCATTTTTGCCATGAATGAGGTTACATGCATGATATCACATGAGATGTGATGAAAGTGACATTGTGATGGATGTGTTCATGACTTGTAGGAACAAACATTACAAATGAATAATTTGTTAATTAATTAAATATGCCAGTGCCTATAATAAGAAGAGGATGTATAAAAGTAGTAGATGAAAAGAGAAATGAGCTCCCAGCAAATGGAGCTGCTGAGGCAGGATTAATAGCAGGTGATGGAAATTTAACTTTATGGCTGGATAAACAGATGAGTTTTCATTCTGGACTTAAACAAAGAAAACGGGTCCCGAACAGTGCTAGAACGGCTATTCCAAAGCTTAGATGTGCACTACTAATCACAGACTAGCTGCACCAATTACAAGATCATTTTCCACCCTGACTCCAGCAACAACCCCAAAACTCGATTCTCACTGCACTGATCTGCACAAAACGGGCACTTTGCTAGCAAGCTGGCACTTTGATGGGTTTCCTTCACTCCCACTTCTCACCGTCTTACCCTCCAGTTGTGTTTGCAAATTCATTGGCAGTGGCTCATTTCCGCTTTCACGCTTGTCAGAGATCACGCACACACCAGACGAAGGGTCGAGCTGTCAGCTCCTGAATTTTGTTGTGCCACCTGTGACTACTCGAAGTGCATCTCAAAAGTATGAAAAAAAGAGGCAATGAGCAATGATTAGTTGTTGTGAATATCTTATAATCTGGGGCTTTTTGTTGCAGCTTTTTCCCCTACAATAATGTGAAAAAAGAAAATGGACAAAAAAACAAAACAAATAGATGCTCTACGGAGAGACGACCCATTTACAGTCTGTGGGTGTTATTGGATGTGAATCACAAGGTTCAATTCACAGAGCTCCAACAAGTGTGTTTTCTCCCAAAAAGAAATGTCCATTTTTGTCACATCCATCAGGCAAATTCACTTCCCTGCCTAAATTGAAATATTGCAAAGGACTGCAAGGGCTTAGGAAAATTCACAAACGATTCAATATACTGGTATTTTATACTTCCTGTGAGAATACTATACATGTTATGACTGTAAATGTCACATCCATTAAACTAGAATTGACCAATTACTGATTTGTCATTTATCCAAAGTGACTTACAGTAAACTTATTACAAGAACAGTCCCCCTGACACAACACAGGGTCACTAATGGGCACACTGGTGATGGTTCACAGATTGCCTTTCAGATTGCCTAGATTTTTACCCCCCACAAAACATTATTACATAATATCAGCAATACATTCAAAACATTTTCCAAATCAGTTTTCAAACCAACATTCATCACATCCCAGATTACATACGAGTGAAAACTGTTTCAAAAAGTTGAAAATGGTTTGTTCTTGACAGATGGCGCAGTGCACAGATATCACCATTTTCTATGCATTAGGGGTATAACGGTACCCATACAGTATTTCGGTTCATGCAGTGACACGATGAATACAGTCAGTCACAGGCAATTCACACTCCAATCCAGAAGGGGGGTGCGTGCTAATGCAACACTGTTTGCTATCAGTTAAAAGCACAGAAGAAGAGATGATCGATCTGTGTGTTTACAACATCTCTCAACTAGTGTTTCAACTTCGAAAAGATATCAATAAAACAGCTTGAGAATAATATCTCACGTAGCATTACATTTACCTCAGGCATTTAGTGTCGACAGCATGTTAGTTCACTAGGGAAATGAACTCTAGAAGGAGGCGTTTCACTACATAATGCACGATATTAGCTTATATATTCATTATATTTACTCAACCTGTTGGTAATGTTTTGATTATTTAATGTATGTTTAAATAAATAACTCATGAAAACAAGTTATGACAGGAGCTGTGTAAATGCTGCCTTATGTGCAATTTACAAGTTTATTTTTTTATTTTTTTTATTTGAGCGTTGATTATTATAATTAAAAATAAAAACTAAATTTAATAGTTTGGGCTCTGCTGTTAACTGTTACCTTTAATATAGTAATGTGTAAGTAAGGGCTCCTTATATAGGCTAGTATAGGCTCCCTATATAGGCTACAGCATTAGCTAAGATAGATTTTTTTAGATAGATGATTTTAATTATAATTGAATTTATACAAAAACATTTGCTCAAAAAAAACACATTAATAAAAAACTGTATGTTTTTTTTTTTTTTTTTTTATTAAACCCTCCATGTAATTATTCCTACTGACTGGTAAAGTAGTGTACAGCAGCCCAGTGGCCCCTCCTCCTGTATCCAGAGCACTCTCCACTGTAATGGCCATTAATTATGCAGCCTTTCTGCCTGATTAGTGTGGACGCATTGTCTCTTTCTTTTTAGAGTTCCTGGCTCCTTTCTTTCTATATATCTGTGCTATTCATCCTATTTGCCCTCTGTACATCTATGTTTCCGACATGAATAATCTTGTGTTTGGGAATGTTTATTGCATGATTTTGCCTGTGGTTGAATATCAAGAGACGGTTTTTATATTGTATGTTGACGTTTGTCTCTCCAAAATGGCATCACTGAATCAGTCAGAGTGGATAATGAATTAACATCTAACTTCATGAACCAGAAATTACTTTGTCATATTCGATTCAAAATAAACCATGAAACGTTTTTGTTTTATTAGTAGGTGCATGGAACTTGAATCAGTATAAATACTGATTTGTCGTTCATATGAGATAATCAGTTCCGAGCCGTTTGAAGGATTTTTCATAAATTTTCATTTGTTCTTTTCCGTTTTTTTGTTTTCATTCCATGAACCAGTTCAGAGCCCTGCTCAAAACTGATGTAAACTACAACACATCCATTTCATACTTATTCAAAGAAATAAGTATTTTCAGTGACAGCTATTTGCAGTGCAGCATCTTGCACAAATTCAGCTGTTAACATACAAATGAATGCATGCATGACAGTTCAATCTTTTTCCATCATGTGTGGACACTGTGTTCAGAACATTGCCAAAGGTATTCTGGTGCTGGTGTAGGAAGTGAGTAATGTGCTGGTAAATCTTTAAAGACAAGTTCTAACTGTGTGCTTCAGATTATGAAAAAGAGCTTCACAGCAGAAAAGAAGGGTGGGCCGCACTGTGTGCCACCTCTGATGCCAGCAGCCAATCACAGTACTGGATTGGAGTTCCGAGTCTCTGGTCCTTCCAGCGAGACAGTAACAGACACACCAAGTTCTGAGTCTCCAGCCTGTAATGGGGGTGGCAGCAGCAGACAACCATACTGGGAGTCTCCAGCTTGTGAGGCAGCAAGAGATATGACTACATACTGAGTCTCCAGTCTGTGAGGGGTGTTTAACTGACACACTATATGCAGAGTTTTCATCCAGTGAGACAATAAGAGATACAGCACACACGAGTCTCTACACCAGAGAGAAAAACTGGGGCAGTTATAGCCTAATGATTAGAGTCAGACTTTTAACCCAAAGGTTGCGGCTTCGAGTCTCAGTACTGGCAGGAAATGTGGGTAGGGGGAGTGAATGAACAGCGCTGTCTTCCACTGTCAATAATGTTTTATTAACAATGTTTGGGAGGAGCAACGTTCAAATAATCTAACTAATATTCACGTCATTTCAGCCAGCGGTCAACAATCAGTAATCAACACACAGTAGACTCACCCCTATTCTTTGTCAGTTTTTTAAGCATTACTTTCCTAACCAGAAATACGGGGGGAGTATTCTGGGTTCGGGCCAAATACCGAGCTCAAAAACCCTCTCCTTGGACAGCACTCCAAATATGCATACTATTACCCATACTATTTACTATATGATTATTTGTAGGTGTAAACTCCTGAATTACCCATAATTGAGATGGGCCTTGAGCAAGGCACCTAACCCCCAATTGCTCCACCACTGCTCCGGGTGTGTGTTCACGGTGTGTTTGTGTTCAATACTCGCTGTGTGTGTGCACTTGGTTGGGTAAAATGCAGAGCACAAATTCCGAGTACGGGACACCATACTTGACTATACGTCATGTCACTTTCACTTTCAAAAAGAGGATGACTTGGGTGCAGACAAATATGCACAAAAGGTTAAGCTCCAGCACACACACCATCACTTCAAGGTAGCTTTGTCTGCATGTATCAGATATAAGAAATCTGTTGATGCTCTAGGACAGTGTTTCTCAAAAAACAGACCCCCCCCCCCACTGTATCCCTCATTTAACATACCTGATTCAACTCATCAGCTAATTTGTAAAGACTGCAAGACTTGAATTGGGTTTTGTTTGATGAGGGAGACATCCAAAATGTGCAATGGTGAGGGTCCCCAGGACAGGTTTGACAAGCACTGCTTTAGGAGATCAGAATCCCAGAGCACTTGATGTTTAAGGCTGCTGAAACGTATTCTGCCTCCTTTCCCCGCTGCCACCGGACTGCTCACTTAACCTTGTGGAATGTAAATATCACTTAACCAATTGAGATGTTATATAGCTGATACCAGTTAATAACAGATAATCTTTCTTTTTTTGATGCATGATAAGGTTCTTCACCTAATTAGTTTTAGATTAACAGCAGTTAATCTTTACATAAGATAACATAACTGCCATTTCAACACCTAACTTAATCGCTTGCATTTTATGCATATTATGCACTGTATTCCTTTATTCATGGCATTAATTTAGTAGTTATGTTGATTATCTCTTTGCTAACAAAACTTATTTTATTACACTTGTGTCTTCCTTGGGTTGATAATACAGTAAGTGGCTCAAGTTATCCAATACCTCACAAATCCTTAGGATAGGTAAGATGACAAACTCCCTCCAATTTACATATATATTTTTTAATTGTTTAACAATCTTTTTTCTACGTAATATTTCATCTAAAGTACTTTCAGTACTTGAATCCTTAATTGGAATCCATGATTTCATTACAATTCCCATAGCTAATTATCAATGTTATCACTTTGCTATAAGGTTCAGTATGTCAAAATAAGTTAGTGCATTAGCTAACAACGAACAACAGTTTTTACAGTATTGATTAATCTAGATTGATATTAATTTATAAATGTACTATTTTCATTGCTAGTTAATATCTGTTCTTATAGCCTAACATTAACAGATCCATTTTATATACAATGTATTAACACATATAAAAACTAAAATTAAACACACGCATTGTATTTGAAACAATTTAAAAAAGTTGTTTAAAAGTTAAATATATTATGAACAAATACGAACAAGCAATAAACAGCATATATTAAATTAACATTAGCCTAGTTAAATAATTAATGCTCTAAAAAGTGTTCATTACATTGTTGTTTAATGACTTAACTATTGCATTAACTAATATTTTACAGAACCTTTTTTAAAGGGTTACCCATTTACACATAAAGCAATGATTTTTCTACTAATAAACTACGTAAAAAAAAAAAGTCACTCATATATGATGTGACAGATATAACACTTATGATATCTGTAAAGGAAACAACAGCTCCTTATGTCACTACTGTGTTTTTCTCGGTCTCCAGACTCACACCTCTTTATACTGCAGCTCAAAACATCTGTGACCTCTCAACAATGTTTTTGCCATGGGCCAACAGGGTACTCATCATTAAATACTAGATTAACCTTATCAGCCTCACCCTGTGAAATAAACACTTACACACAGCAGGCGTCTGCTAATGTGCACCAAACCCTGTGAACTTGAGGATGAGCCATCAGAAATGGGTTTGGACTTGAAAAAGAGAGCGTAACATGCAGGAAAAGAAAGTGATGGTAAACAACATAGTAGTGTTTCTTTTTTTTTTGGTCACACACACAACTTAGATTTGTTAGGCACTTCTGAATGTTGCATTAATCCATCAGGATAGTGGGCAGGAATCTCCCTGGGGTTGGCAGCCAATGAAGCAAGGCTCCCTCAGCTTCGCCCCTTTAGGTTTGCTCATCCAAGCACCAGCGTGCTGTTAAGCTGTCAGACGCCGATCGAAGCCCCCCTAAGACGCGCACTGATCTGCCTTAACGTTTGGCGGTGCACAGAACTCGCTGGCACACCCGAGCACCTGAGGTTCCCTGGCTGAATGAATCTGATGAATAGTTTCATTAAAGGCAAGGAGCAGCTCCCTAATCGAGACTTCAACAGCCGCCATTAATGTAATTCTTCATTAACTCTAACCAAGGGCCAGTCAAGGTCCACTGCACTCTGTTAAGCATGACATGGCAGTGTGTATCTCTCTGTGTGTGTGTGTGTGTGTAGAATTGTAGGTGCATTAAGGTATAAAGAATCTCAGAGAGATGCATGCAGTACACTTGCACACACAAATACTGAATAATACACAAATGCGCACCAAATAAATGCGGCATATTCATCGGAGATCAAAGGCAAAGCGGAATGGCATGCTCTTGCATATAACATTTATAAATCCTCTATGAAGAAAGGGAGAGAAGGGCAAGGCCTCTTCAAAGAAAATCCTTGTAAGCTACAAACAAGCATATTCATCTCATCTCCACAGACATCTCACCATCTCTCTAACAAGTACAATGCAAAGATTGACGGATGAATATGAACAGAAAATACACACATGTTCCAGACCTCAGATCCTGACCAGTTCAGTGTAAACACTTCAGAGAGCCCACTGAGAATGGTTGTAAATTGCTCTTGCGTTTGGGGTGCGAACTGAAAAAAGACACCTGCTTGGTACCGTAGAGATCATTTTTAGTCCCCTAACATCTATCACACTTATCGAGAGCAAATCTCTAAAAAAAAAAAAAACCTCAGTGGGATGTCTCTTCTCTCCGTTTATTTGTGGTGGATAGGAGCACAACCACTCCCTGTAGTTTCTTGGGAACTATGAATAAATTATTGCAGCAAAACAGCTATTACCCAGTTCCATTTCGAGTGGGATTAAGCAAACACAATTCCCAATGTCATGAATTTCTGATAGAGACGGTAGCACCTGTGTCCCAGCCTTGAAAGCGAAAGAGTGTGCTCGCCTGATGTTTCAGCTGCGTTAGCTTTTCCTGTTTTTTTTTTTAGCCTTTTTAAATCCCACAATCCTTTTCCGTGTATATAATACACTCAAGCAACTCTTCATTTTCAATCCAATTTGCGACTCTTCAGGATAAAAGGCATGGATATGAGCGTACGTGTATTAGGACTGGCCATGCGTTTGAGGTTATTAGGGAAGAGAAAACAGGAGGCATATCATACCCTCTTCATTATGAGATAAAACACTTACCAGTAAGCTGCCTCTTAATATCACACCTTTAGTGACCAGGAGTGAAACGCATTAGGGGAAGAGCTATAAGCAAAAGGCTGTTTAAAAGAACAAAGGCTTACATTAAACTAACACATAAACCTTTATGTTTAATGAGACTCTTAAAAGGCAGGTTTAACACAAAACTGTATGCAAAAAGGGTCAGGGGAATATAAACTTCTAAAATAACGAGCATCTACAGTTTTGGCTGACAGCAACACTATATGTGTATTTTTATTTTCAATATCCATGATGACAAGACCAGCATTTAATGTCGGCAGTGTTATGGATGCTGGTATTCCCACCTAGCTCTATTAAACGCCAGAATGTTGGACCCAAAAGAGCCACAGAACATGAATGCATCGAGGGGGATAAAATGACCTGCATTCTATTAAGTGGTTTTCTTCAAAGGAAAAGAAACCTGTTTTTCTATCTTTAATAAATTCATTTAAGAAGTTAAGAAGTACGGAAATGTTTTAATGTTGTATGGCCATGAATTTTGGGTAGATTTTACTGCAGGTATTTAGATCCACAGCAGATAAACGTTTAGACATACCTACTCATTTTTATTTCCATTCATTCAGGTGTGTTTAGACTTTTGACTGGTGGAGTATTGTATCCATTAAAGTGGCATATAAAGTGATGAAATCGATAAAAGAAAAAAAATAATTCAGGACAAAATCCTGTAGTAAAAAATTGACTTTGGAGTGTTATGAAATTAAATATTTATATATTTTTTCTGAACCCCTGACCAGGAAATATGTAGAGTAAAGGGTCACACATGGAAATAAATTATTTTCAGAGAATAAAACAACAACTACTGAGTCAGACTGATCCCCTTTATGCATTCTAGGGACATTACTTGAACCGACAAGACTTTTGTCTCCATTAACAGAAAAACCAAGCTTGTCACTGTCACTTTCACTGGTCAAGTCACTTTATTTGTAAGGCTCTTTTTACAATACCCATTATTTTAAAGAAGCTTTATAGAAATCCATGATGTTAATGTTTATAATACATTGCCTAACTGTCCACATTAAGTACTTAAGAGCTGCTGCTAATCAATTAGGACTTGTTATATTGTCCATATAATAGAAGTCAATGTTCACCAAAATTGTTTGCTAACCAACATTCTTCAAAATATCTTTTTTTTTTGTTCTGCAGAAGTAAGTAAGTCATACAGGTTTGGAATGACACAGGGGTGAGTAAATGATTACAGATTTTTTTTATTTTTTGGGTGAACTACTGTTTCAATTTAAGCCAGGTTTGAGATAGCGGTATCAAAGGCTTCAAAGCACATTGGTGAAAGCACAATTGATGATGTGAGCGCCACATGAGGTGACAATTTGTGTGTGGCATAGAGAAGAAGAATCACACAGAAAAAAGCCTAAAGACAGCAAGAGCTGAGGAACCATGGGCAAGTATTATGCCAACTGAAGTAGGTGGGGCCATGCAAAATATAAAAAGCATGTTTGATGTAGGCAACCTAAACAACAGGCGCTATTTGCTCCACCTGCTGAGCTGTCAGATGGAGAAAAGAGGATGTTAGTGGAGGGTATCATTGTAGAGTCTTTCTATCGGGAGGTCTCTAGTGGCACAACCCACAGCTTGTCCTCTTTTACACCACCTGACATACATTTCCAGCTGAGATGCTAATTAGCAGCAGTGGCTAATGGGTTTGGAGGGGGAACACAAAGGCTACACAACATTTTAATCACCCAACATTCTCCTGATGCAGTGAGTAGAATTAATTGAGGGGAAGAGTGGAGAGAGTGATTTGAGGAAAGGTACCATGAGACACGAAGACAGGAAGCTGATGGAGAGAGATCTGTTGTGGTTTTCAAAGTGGAGATAAGCAATCTACACTCGGACACGCACATATTCATTCATTCACACGTCAGCCTCTGCTCGCACGACCTCATTTGAGAGCCAACAAGCACATATGCTTAGAGTATCACTGTCAAGATTATGCAGATTCATGGATCCAGCATAATTCCCAAGGCATAATTCATACAGCAGGCCAAAATGTGCAGCCGGACATATGTTTGATTATGTAGACGCAGACTGTAACCATCAGACTGTTCAGAGCACAAAGGACAGGAAAAAAGACAGTTTAATATCGAACAAAAGCCTAAAATTCTGACATGCTCAAACATATTCTAATTGCTTTCTGGTTCCCACCATGATAGTCACAGAACAGCTAATTATTCTATACAGAAAAAAGACTCTCATGTTGTGCCGGAGCAGTTTTCAACTGGTGCGTAATTTAGTCAGAGATCACCATTCCAGCGTTTGGGTTTGAAATGATCAATAGAGCAAAACTATATTATTATGAGTCCGGGTAAGTTTGGATCAGATTCTTTTGTGATATGAGCTCTGCAACCCATAGTTCATCAAAGACAGCACTTGTTATCTCACAAACTATAGTTTAATTTACAGTCATTAAGGGCTCTTATGTGCACTTTAAAAGTTCGATTTCAGTTGGACTACAGCAATAATTTGTCTTTTCAGCCCGATTAAAGTCGTACTAATCAGGTTTTTGCAAAGTCAAACTAAAAGACCCAGATAATGTGATTGTGACTCTACATTCATCCAGTATACACTTTAAAGAATAACTACAAAGGAACAAATGAGCATTACCATTCTAGTAACCATTAACTAACAAGAATTAAATTGCAAATTACAAAAAACTAGTTATGGCTGCTGTGAGTGTTTCTAATAATAGTTGACATCTTTCTCTATTTTTTTTTTCTCTTTTTGAAAGTTGTGAAAAGACTGTTGTTGAGTTTTTCTTTTGCTATTTAAGCAAATGGGAACACAAAAAACATATGCTATGGAATTTTACCCAATTATGACCACTTCCGCTTCTGAGAAACCCGGAAATGTGAATGTCAGATGAATGTGCTAGTTCACTATTAGCTAATCAATAACTGCTATTTTTTTCACAGCTCCAAAAGAACGAACTACTAAATACAGGTTCATAATTAATGTGAATGATGCATAATGTACAATAATTTCTAAAGTCAAAATCACGGTAACCAAGTCATAATGACAATGTTTCCAAATACTTCAGAAGGAATTACTATCCAAAACCTTACAAAACCTCAAAATCTTACAGACTTCAGTCATTACTGGAGAGTTATCATGCTTTTTACTTCAGAATACTGTTCCAGATAATTAGTAATTCCACTAGAATTGTTTGGTAACACTTGAGTCATTAGTGGCTTACCATAATCTTTACTTTAGAATTAATTATACATTATATATAATTCAGATTAATTATGAACCTGTAGATAGTTCTTAGTTGTCCTCTAGGAGTTATGAAAAAAATAGTAGTTACTGATTAACTTATAGTGAACTGCCTCATTCAACTGAGAGCTACTTACTAATTCATTAATCAGGGTTCGTTAGTTAACAGCAGTTACTAGAATGTTAATATTGCGTTACTCACTTGTAGTTAATGACAATTTTAAAGTGCTGCCATCTTTTGTGACATTAAAACTGTTTTTACTGTCCCTTTTGATCATTTAAACGAATCCCTGCTCAATAAAAGTGTATATAGAATATATATCTCCAGTGTGTACACTTAAAATGTCATATCTGGTAAATATAATCAGAACTTCTTAATTCCCTGTGGAAAATGAAAAACGGTATGAGCATCTGTTCACTACTGACCTCTACAATATGCTACACATTATCTGTGCATGTGAGAAAATGAATCAAATCAAGTTAAAGTGGTGCAATAAGCTCGAATAGAAAGTTATGTTTGAATTGTGGAGAAGTAGACCAGTAATGTGTCGCAATGAAGCTTGTAACATTGAGGGCCTTTTAGATGAGAGTGACCTGAAGAGAGTGACAGCTCTGACTGTGTCACCACTACAGAGACTCAAACCTCTGGCCTCCAGCTAGAACAAACACACATACACACAAACAAAACACAGACACATGCTCACACATGGACAATTTTTATTGTTACATAAAATCCATTATTATTTAGTAAGTATTAACAAAGAACGAGTGGGAGAGAGAGAGTGAGTAAGACCACCCCTCCAATGTTCAATAATAGATTTCCCTCCAAAAAGAAACTGGAGTAGTTTTGACATGACATTTGTGCTTTTTTCAGTTGCTTATAAACATATTAATGACAAAGGTCTCATTACAATGCATTCAGTAGAAATTAGTATTATAATTAGTATTCATAAAGTTCATTTTCTGAGAACTATCAGAATGGACTTCATCGAGAAAAAGACTGCAGCTTGCGCATCGTGTTAGTTTTATTTATTTTGCAAAAAGCACAACATTTTGTTTTTACTGTGAGTGTACACAAATAAAAGAAGACATTCCACAGTTTCTAATAATATATAAAGCTTAATTGTATGTGGAAAATTGACGGAGTATTTTGAGTCTCTTTCGCACTGGTAAGAAAAAAAACCGAGGTGGTATCGCTGGCTTGACAGCTGACCCCTGAGTGTTATTCAGATTACAATCAGCCTCTGTGTTGTGTGTTTGCTGTGAAAGACTGTGAAAGTAATAGGCAATGTGCATTTTATCCTTCATGTATTTGACTATGCATTGTGTCACTTACACTACCTTTCAAAAGTTTATGTTTGGACAGCTTAATTGTTTTTGAAATAAGTCTCATATTCTCACCAAGGCTGCATTTACGATTAATACGATACGATTAATAACGGACAAGGACTGGACTGACACAGAGGGAATATATACAGATGAACACAAGAGGATAATTAGCGGGGCACAGGTGACAGACATAACTGATTACGAGACACGGCTGGAGACAATGAACCAAAGACGAGGCACATGGGGAACCAAAACAAAGATCACATGACAGATGACAGGACTAGAACTCAAAACAAGGAACATGTGACTAGAAACAGGACTGGGGAACAAATACACAGACGGATCCTGACAGTTCCCGTTAGACATCTTAGACTGCCTTCTAAAAAGCAGTATCCTTAGAAACGCTTTGAACAACTTAGAACGTTATGATAACATCGTAATATACATCATATACCAGGGGTGTGACGAGACAGGTAGCTCACGAGAAGAGATTGAGTTCACGAGGATGAGACGAGAGTTTTACACAGTATTTTTAAGAAATCCTCAATGACGAAATAGATGACTAAAAATAGTCTGCAGGTGCATTTAAAATGTTTTTACTAATTATCTTGTAATTAATGTAATTTCAGTTCTACTTTGAGTATCAATTATCATGTACATTGAAAAACAACAACAATACTCAAGCACTGTAAAAGGTTTTCAAACAAACTCAACTGACTGGCTTCTCTCCTGTCTGATTTCATATAAGATCTCTTCAGACCTTAGAACTGTACATGATTTATGAGCTTCTACAACTTTTGGCCTCCTAACTGAACTCCTTTCCACAAATTGATCATAGAAATAAAAATATAGAATAAAAAAAATTGTAACACTTTACAATAAAGTTTGTTTGTTAACATTAATTATTAACTAATATGAACAAACAATGAACAATATTTGCTACAGTATTTATTAATTTTTGTTAATGTTAGTTAATAAAAAATAGTCATTCATTGTTAGTTCATCATAGTTCACAGTGCACTAACTAATGTTTACACAACTTTTGATTTTAATAATGTATTAGTAAATGTTAAAACATTAAGATTAATAAATGCTGTAGAAGTGTTGTTCTTTCTTACTAACTAATGTTAACTAATGAAACCTTATTTTAAAGTGTTACCATAAACATGAATAACACAGTTTTCTCTTAATCTTATTAATCTTAAGTGCAACTATTATCAAAGTACTCTCACAATATTCAAAGTGCAAATAGAGACCAAATTTTTCGTCAAGCATGATACAGAGCTAAGAGATGGTTACAACTACACAGCCCAGCCTAAGATAGCTTTCATATTGGGAGATATTTGCATGCATCAGGGATCCGCTTTCAAAATGTGGGGTAATGAATGCGCTTGAATGCGTACTCGTGTTTACTTTCACTTTCACAATCGAGTGTACTCTATATGTAGAATATGGAGCGGCGGTGACCCTTATCCAGCTGAATTAAATTCTTTTTATTTCTATAAAAAGCAAAATGATAGTGGAGACATAACTCCAAATGTATAGCGGTGGCATATTCTATCCTAATTTCACCCCCACACTCTGTTATGGCAATATCACGAGACAGCATTTCACCTCGACGAGAAATCTCCTCACAGTTTAATGGTACAAGATCTCATCACACCCCTATCAAATACACAGTTCACCTGCTATATTGCTAAATGTACACTATTTTACATGTCACCAGAAAAATATACCGGGATACCCTCCCTGTCCCCGTATAGTAATATATGCATAGCAATGATATGTGCCCATCCACACATTGACGGATTGGTTACATCTAATTTGTGATGTAGAGAACAAGTGCGAATTCAAACTATGTTTTTGATATGGTCTTTGTTCACTGCAGTGTTAAGGAGAAAATACTCTGCAATGGTGTTGACTTAAGAATTTGCACATGGTTTGTCCATATTAAAACATCACATTAACATTTAAACAACATGAAAAACTTGATTTTTACCACAGAGGGTCTTCAATAATATTCTCACAATATGAAAACATTTCTCCTGCTTAATATTTTGGTGTAAACGTGATTATAACTGTGTGTATAAACGTACTTGCCTTGCAATGATACAATTTCTCCCACTAAGTCTACTGTTACGTGTATCTCTGTCTGGACTCTGTTTTCACATGTGCTCTTTGTTTGGTTTTCTCCGGCCTCTTGTCTAGTCATTATTAGTTCATTTGTGTCAGGTGTGTGTTATTAATTAGCTCCCCTGTTTCCTGTGTACTTAAGCCCTCAGTTATGGTTCAGTCTTTGTCTTGTGTTTATGTTGTTTGTTGGGGTTAGTGGATATTCTCTCCGTTTATCTCCTTATCTGAATTAAAGTTCTATGTTAAGACTTCCTTCATTTGTGTGCTTCTTCCTGGACACTGCACCCATTACATCTACAGCCTTTTAAGGGAAGGATTGTGCATTTGTAAACGCTGAAGCCGGTTCTTGGACAAAAACAGAAAAAGCCTGCTTTTACACCACCCACTAGTATTAAGAGTAGATCATGCATTAAGCGGAACGAGGTAAATAACACGTGCTAGCCTCATAACAACTTATTACATAAAATTAGTAGGTGTGATCCTTCATGCAATGGGTGGGAAATGGTGTTGAAAAGTTAAGTAATTCTGTTTTCAACACTGATGAGTACCAACGAGGTTAATGACCAGATTGTGAAAACAAATTGTGGCAGGAGGCTTTTTGAGCAGCTGTTCAGATAGATGATCAACCAAAAAATTTGTCATGTTCAGTGAAATTGTTGTTGTCTGCCACCGCAGTGTCAATCTAAACAACTTTCTCTGTTACGAGAGATGCTTCACAAATTCTTATACTCCGCAGAGGCATTGTGGGTTCTAAACAATATCGGCACTCTGTCTTAATATTGCAGTCCTTGAGGAAGTTATATCTTTTTTCACCATGTATAAAATATGTTCAGTGTCCCTGCGCTGAAGCCAAGTGTTGTTTGGAGCCAGCTGTTTTTTTTTTTATTTATAATTTATAATCTTATTTATAATAAGATAAATTCACTGGAATTCATATCTCAGTTTCAAGCTCACATCACAAAAATACAGCAGGCTTGAGTGTGTAAGTACACGCTCAGACGAGGGAAACACACTTCTGAATGTAAATTTTGCTATCAGGATTCAGTATTATTGGCTCGTGATTCACAAGGGTGTCTGCAAAAGGGAGGGCACACAAGAAAGAAAAGATCAGAGTGAGAAGAGGAATTAAAAAAGAATGAGCAATGATGAACAGATTGTCGATGATGAATGGGAAAATGACAGTGAATAAGCAAAACTATGAATCTGACAGATTAAAAAACATGAAGTTGATAAAGAACAGCATATTTATTTGATGATAACAAGAACATTGCTCAAAGAGATAATTAGATCAGAGTTTTTGAGAGGAGCCAAGTAGCTTCGCTGAGTGAAGGAAGTGGTGGAAAGAAAAAAGGAAATATAAAAAAAAAACATTTGAAAAAACGACTGCACAAAAGAGCTGAATCCCTCTGTCTCATGTTGATAATCTAAAAGGACAAAGAGAGGAATTAATAACTCGCTACATCAAACGTGTCTGACTAAGATCATCCCGATTCTTGTGAAGCAAGCACAATTTGCTTATGAATTCTAATGAATCTTAAAGAGAATCCATGCGAATGAATCTCTTCTAATGTTTACGTATTAATTAGAAGTGGTGCCATGAATTAACGACTCTGCAGATGTGAGGAGATTTTGCATGTTCAAATCTACAGATGTAAAGAGTTTCTGACAAGCTTCATGAGGAGATATGATAATGTTTGTTGGAGCAAAGAGGAGGGAGACGAGCTGAAAGGAATGGGATTAGGAACAGCATACCTCTGAACGGCACACTCAGGAGAGATAGGAAGTCTGACTCAACAAGCTTCAAACTCAGACAAGATCTCTAAAATATGAGTAAACCAGTTTTGGCAAGACTTGATCCACACTAGTGAAAACAAACCAAGAAAAGAACCCAAAATACACAAAGGAGGCTCTTGAGAGTGAAATACTTTTACTAAGTCTCTTCAAAACAAATCGCTCTTAATTTATACGTTTTATTTTACCTCAAAAGATGTTTTGGTGTGTGTTTTCGAGCCTTCTGAAATTTATATCAGAGCTCCTTTATTCTGCTCATCATATGGTCCATTTATAAATCATATTGTGAACGTCCAGAGAAGAAACTCTCCCGTGTTTCATGGGCAAGGCAGTTTTTGAAATATGGACTTCACTGAAACTCATCGCAGCCATAATTCAGTGATTTTATCGGAGACACAGTGTGTACATCTGTGTGTGCCCTGCATTTTGACCTGACTTTCTTTCTCCACAGCTTTGGTGTTTTGTTTTTGTTGTTGGTGTTGTTTTTAATGAAAGAGGCAATAATTAAGCGAATGATTAAATGCATGCAAAATTAAATAAAAGCTTTTACCACAGCCACAGTTTATACAGATTTTAATTACTACACAAAGCTGGCAATCTTTTTTGTATTTACCTATTTTCACATAAATAAAATGCCTACTGCAGCACAGATATAAACTCATGACATCTCTGATGGGTTTTCATAAAACCACTCCAATAAGACAATCAATGTAATTCTCAAATTCACTTGTCACTCTGGTGACTTGTCACAGTTCATCACAGTATCATGAACTAACAAATTGTACATTTACAAAATGTATTAATCTCGGTAAAAGTTAAGTTCTACATATACTTATACATTTTTAACCTTTTCAACAAGTTGTATGAATTAATATATGGTAATGTTGTATTATGAATAATGACAAAAATATTGTGATAGAATTAAAAGTATTATTCATTGTTAATTCATGAAACCTATTTCGTTTAAAATAGTCGACTAAACGTCAGTTGACTAGCAGAGGCTTAGTTGACCAAGAATTTATAAGTCGGTTAGAAAATAAAAATCCACAGGACGTGGCGAAGTCACGTTAACTGCAGGTCCTTGTGATAATTACACTATGTGGGGCAGGAAATCCAAACATTCGTCTATCATCCATCGACCTCAAATATGGCTTATTTTTTGAAACATTATGTAAGTAATAGCAACTTTACATGGCTGCTTGCTCTAGCATTAACCTAGATAAATGTGTGCTATGATATATCCAAGTGTTCGTGTGGAGTGTGGAAGGCAGCTAAAGTAGTGCACTTTATTGAACATCATGTAGGGACCGGTGCGACCACATATTTGTAGCAATAGCCAACAATACAATGTATGGGAAAAATTATAGTTTTTTTCCTTTTATGCCAAAAATCATTAGGATATTAAGTAAAGATCATGTTCCATGAAGATACTTTCCTAAATAAATTTCCTACCGTAAATATATCAAAAAAATTATTTTTGTGAGTAGTTATGCATTGTTAGGGACTTCATTTGGACAAATTTAAAGGCGATTTTCTCAATATTTAGATCTTTTTGCACCCTCAGACTCCAGATTTTCAAATAGTTTTATCTCGGCCAAATATTGTCCTATACTAACAAACCATGCAATGAAAATCTTAATTATTCAGCTTTCAGATGATATATAAATCTCAATTTAAAAAAACATTGACCCTTATGACTAGTTCTGTGGTCCAGGGTCACATATAAGAGTAATACATCATACATCAAGGGTCTACTTTTATTTGTATACACTCACAATAACAAAATATGTGCTTTTGTAAAATGAGCACAATGTCTTGGTCTTCATGAACAGCTGTACATCACATAAATGAACTGAAACTCAGCGTGTGGGCTACTTGCCTCGTAGACATGAGAAATATACAGGTGCTGGTCGTATAATTAGAATATCATCAAAAAGTTGATTTATTTCACTAATTCCATTCAAAAAGTGAAACTTGTATATTATATTCATTCATTACACACAGACTGATATATTTCAAATGTTTATTTCATTTTAATTTTGATGATTATAACTGACAAGGAAAATCCCAAATTCAGTATCTCAGAAAATTAGAATATTACTTAAGACCAATACAAAGAAAGGATTTTTAGAAATCTTGGCCAACTGGAAAGTATGAACATGAAAAGTATCAGCATGTACAGCACTCAATACTTAGTTGGGGCTCCTTTTGCCTGAATTATTGCAGCAATGCGGCGTGGCATGGAGTCGATCAGTCTGTGGCACTGCTCAGGTGTTATGAGAGCGCAGGTTGCTCTGATAGTGGCCTTCAGCTCTTCTGCATTGTTGGGTCTGGCATGTCGCATCTTCCACTTCACAATACCCCATTGACTGTGCAGATGCCAAGTCCTGTTGAAAAATGAAATCTGCATCTCCATAAAGTTGGTCAGCAGCATGAAGTGCTCTAAAACTTCCTGGTATACGGCTGCGTTGACCTTGGACCTCAGAAAACACAGTGGACCAACACCAGCAGATGACATGGCACCCCAAACCATCACTGACTGTGGAAACTTTACTCTGGAAATCAAGCAACATGGATTGTGTGCCTCTCCTCTTTCCTCCAGACTCTGGGACCCTGATTTCCAAAGGAAACGCAAAATTTACTTTCATCAGAGAACATTACTTTGGACCACTCAGCAGCAGTCCAGTCCTTTTTGTCTTTAGCCCAGGCTAGACGCTTCTGACGCTGTCTGTTGTTCAAGAGTGGCTTGACACGAGGAATGCGACAGCTGAAACCCATGTCTTGCATACGTGTGTGCGTAGTGGTTCTTGAAGCACTGACTCCAGCTGCAGTCCACTCTTTGTGAATCTCCCCCACATTTTTGTGAAATAAGAAAATAAACATTTGAAATATATCAGTCTGTGTGTAATGAATGAATATAATAAACAATTTTCACTTTTTGAATGGAATTAGTGAAATAAATCAACTTTTTGATGATATTCTAATTATATGACCAGCACCTGTATCTATAGAAAGCTTGAAACATCTACTTTTAAACGAAACAATTTGAATTGAAAACAGATACTCTCTGATTATGTAATCCATATGAAAGGTGTATTGGCGCGTTACTGCAACTGCGGAGATGACGAGTCAGCATAATCAACATCTTTGCAGCTGACACTGACTCAGAAAACACTATGTTTATTAATAAACAATGAAAATATTATTTTATAATAATAAACTTATATAAACTTGCTATTTTTTCCAGCAAATTCATAACCATTACTTTTGGTAGTGCTTTGCGGCAAGCTTTATGTGTGCGCGTGTTAAAAATCTTTCCAACCCTAAACTTTCAATGGAATTATATCTATACTCAATACTTTGTCTATTCATACATAAAACCGAGAAAAAACTGCTTTCTGTCTCACACAATTAAAGCATTTAAAATGATTGGCACTAAATGACTACAAATATGACATTTAGCCTATGCAAAACACCGGATGAGTTGAATGAGGCCCTGGAAATAGGCTAAATCACCATAAAACTCGAGTATGACTAATTACGGTCTAAAGGATGCTACCATTTAGAAAAAGCTGGACTTTCAGCCACGTTCACTTTTATCCAGGATATTCTTTCTCTGGAAGTGAGTCATTGCATTTTGTGTTGTTGTTCTGAGAGCCAAGGGACTTCTTGATGTTTTATGTTTGAATGAATGTCATGCTGATTACTCCTTGCTGAGTGATTTGGTATTTAATGCTCATACACTTTGTGAAAGAACTGCAAGGAAGAAACGGCACATGCAGAGAGAAGACCAAACAATAATAACTTGCTGAAGATGAAACAGTAAAAAAACAACATAGAAGACATGCAAGACTACTAAACTCACAGTAATAGTGTTTCTAAAGCTAATGTTACTAGCGGTTTTAAGTAACATATGAAAGTAGCATAGGAAAGTGTGATCACAATTTAAATGCAATAATGTAACATTTATTCAAGTTTATTCCAGGTAAAATTTAACAATGCACGGCAAAAGTGTTTAAGTGTAGCAGTGTCATGAACAAGATTAAGACTACATGATTAAACTCACTCAAAATACCAACAAATATGACTGGTATGCAAAAATTATATAGAACATCACACTCGATTACAGTATCTGATAGAAGACATGAACTCGACTTCGTTCTCATTAGTAATTTTTGCATCAGCCACTGCACCTTTGCATAAAGTCAAACATTTTTCAACTCTGTCGCTAGACAGACAAGCACACATCAGCAACAATCACTTACCATGTCTTCATGTTATCAGAACAAGGTCAAGGTGGCAGTGAAAAATAGTGAATCTAATCACCACACAGGCAAAAGTTCATTTCAAGAATCAACAACAGAGCAAATGGAAAGAGAAATGGTTTGATTTTATGATATTTGTCTATGAAGCATAGACTTTATTCAAGCAACAGAAAGACAAAGACATATTACTGAAAAATACACAGTACAAAATCTTCAAAGGGTAAAGTCATTGTGTACATTATCAATAATTTAGGATAAATATAATGCAATGTAATGGAAAACTTCACTACCATTCAAAGGTTTGGAGTGAGTAAGCAGCTAAACTGTTTTCATCATCAACATCATACATTTCTATTTTTACATTTAAATTTTGTAGTAAATGTAAAGCATGGTAGTTCAGGACTAATCATTTTAAATTATACTGAAATTAATTATATATATATATATATATATATATATATATATATATTGCAATGTTACTGTCTTTACAGAAATTTTTGTCAAATGCATGCAGTCTTTGTGAGCATAAGAGACTTCTTTCAAAAACATAAAGAAAAAAAACCTTACCGACCACACACTTTTGAACGGTTGTGTATGTGGCAGGATTTTGAACAGCCTCTGAAGTTGTGCACTGCAGATGTGGTGTGGTGCTTCTCGTCCAGAGTGCGACCCCCTTAAGTCAAATTCCCTGTAGCTCAAAAGAAGAGCATGCCGCTAGCAACACCAAGGTCACAGGTTTAACTCATAGAGAATGTATGAACTTATAAAAAATGTATATACCCTGAATGCAATGTAAGTCGCTCTGGATAATAGTATCTGTCAGATGCGTTAATGCAATGTAAATGTAGCATGCAACAGACATGCATATACAGTAAACTACACTCAAATAACATGCACAGGGACAAATGATTTTATCAGGTCCTCACACAGGACTAAAAGAATATAAATGCATACATAATTTATGATCTTCCAGTACTGCACAAACTCCTCTCAAAGCAGAGATCCAAGACGTTCCACACCACACCAGCACAAAAGTCAAACCGCCTGAAGGGCCACTCGACATCTATACACTAACATAAGCTACTCGTATCACAAAAAAGATCACAGAACAAAAGGATCTTCTCAGCGGATGGTGCTTTAGGAAATGAGGTGCAGAAGACACACAAACAGCATTACTCCCGTATCAAGCAGCTCACTGTGACACCTGAATGATGCGGATATGGGCAGTCAGTAAGTGTGTGGGCTTTGTGTGCCGAGCGAGTTGACTGATTGAGACCTAATGAGAGGTTTTATGGACAATGCAGTGTTCACCGCGGATCACGGCCAAAGCCTGCTGTGTCAATCTACTTCTCGCCACACCTGCGCCTCATTCAAAAACTTTAATGTTCGCCACAGGCTCTCGGTAATGCTAGTTATTAATCTAAAATTTGCTTTTCGAACAAGCATCACAAAAACTCACCCTTTTAATTTTCACTCCCCCCTCTCAGCTTGCCAACAACAAGGAGAGTGTATTACTAAACAACACTTGACTCCACGCCAAATAAGTATGTAGAGAGCGCAAAGAAGATGCGAAAACTGAGAATTGGCAATGCATTTCGACTCCACCAGGATAGGCAGAGCCGAATGAGGAGTGGGAGGAGGGCAAGAAAATCTGTGAGGTCACACCCAATATCCTGTGTAATTTCCAACTGGCATCCTATCAGCATCGCTGTCTTTTGGTATAATCTCTCAAGCTCGTACATGAATTGAGGTGATGCATATTGACGTCCTTAAAGCAACTCTCCAAAACAAGGGTGTGTATTTCTTGAGAGGATGTTTGTATGTGTTTATTAAACTCAAGAGGTTTAAAGAGAGTGCAATAACAGGCTGCAAAAGAGGGTCTGAGATGCGTAATGATAAATACAGCGATGGAGAGAGGAACAAAAGAAATGAGATGGATACCAATGCTTATGAGGAAAATCAACTGTCAAAACAGCTGTACTTTCAAAAATTTGTACTTCCATTTGTGCTTGATAGAAATATCAAAGACTCCCTCTACAAACAGTCCAATCTCATCTCTTCCATTATAGAAAACAACAAAAAAAGCACAGCAGAATATACAACTCCCAGTATGCAATGCAACTGTGAGGAATATGGGAATAATGCAGAGAAGAGACCGAATTCAGACACTCCGTCAAGCTCTCTGAGGTCCTTGAGCTGATAATAATCTGCTGTACTTGCAAATGCAAAATCCTCAAGTCTCATTAGCCGGAAACCTCCTTGGGACAGCTTATTTTTCCCATGACAACCTAAGTGAAAATATCCAGGCCTGACGTTTCAGGAACTCACGGAACAGAGTCATTGCGGCTCTCGGCGGACAGTCTCTTTATTTGAGAGAAATGCACTTTTAAATTGTTGTCTCTGCTTTGTGTTGGTGAACGATGATTAAATTACAAGTACGAGGACAGAGTGCCGTGGTGGCCTGACACACAAAGCAATTATGGTATGCATAAACAAACATTTGTAATGACTGAAATGCCCTTTTTCCACATGGCTTGTTTTCCTGGCCTGTTTTTTTTTTTTTTTTTTGATGATGATGCTTTTTTCTTCTTGTTTTCTTGCCTGTACTTGCCGACTCATCATATGTTATAAGTCCGAGAAGTCCATTTTCTCCCTGGTGTATCTGACTGTATCAAAGAGTAGCACTAATGAAACAGATAGGAAAATGCAGCTTTTGGCTTCTTGAATATTTCATACATTTCTCAGTGAGGAAACAGCCATTTAGTGTTTATATGTAAATATATAGTGGTTTATATAGTAGCTTTTTCAACTAATTTATAGAGTATGATACAAAAATAATAGTTCAAATGTCAAATAACTGTGACACCATCACATAATTAAATATATCATTAAATAATTAACTTTATAAAATAATTTTAAAATCTTATATATGTGGCAGATCCTTTTATTAAGGCATTTTTTTTTACTGTAACTAAAACTAAAAATGAATATTAAAATGAGTGTCAGATGCTGAGTCATGTGTGGTTTTGTGTCTTTAAAAATGCACATGGTCAGAGTCATATCTTAAAGTTTGCCAATTTCTGAAACACAACTGTATATTCTGCTTTGTTATTACACAGTTACACTACCTTTCAAAAGTTTGGGGTCAGTATTTTTTTTTAAATAAATTTAGTACATTTTTATTAACATTTATTCAGCAAGGATGCATTAAATTGATCAAAAGTGACAGTGAAGACATTTATAATGTTACAAAATAGCTCTATTTCAAATATATGCTGTTCTTTCGGACTATTAATCAAAGAATCCTTAGAAAAAGGAATCGTGGTTTCTACAAGCACGTTAAGCCGCATAACTATTTCAACATTGATCATAATAAGAAATGTTTCTTGAGCATCAAATCAGCATATTAGAAAGATTTATGAAGGCTCACATGACACTGAAGACTGAAGTAATGCTTTCCTGTGCTATACATCACTCCATTGACTTCTAGTCCCCAACAGAATTCAGTTTAAAGTTTTATTGTTTATGTACAAGGGCTTGCATGTGTAGCAGGGATATGTTGTTATACCAGATTACAGTATAAAACATTGTCATTTTTGTTTTATTTTTTATTTATTTTATTTTATTATTATTTGTTATGGGTTATATTATTACAAAAGGAAGGTTGTGTGCTCTTATTAAGGTTAACCATCACAGTACGCATGTCGGCTGATGTTATACGTATGTGAGAGGTTGAAATAGCAGTAAAAATTCAAGTTCGTCCTCTTTCCTGCAATGCCACTAAAGAGGAGAGGTATGTTTTCACAAGCTCCGTTCATCTGATGTTAAAAAATGTGGTGTTATATTTAATCATTAGTTAAAGTTAACAATGTTCTAAACAAAGGATATGTCAGTGCTGTTAATGGTTGAACATTGTACTGCTTGACATGGCGGTATGGTGTGTGCGTCACGTGCGAGAGATGTGTTAGTGGCTAAACAGATCAAATTATACATTATATATAATATACAATGTTGTATATTTTGTAAGTTATATATGTATATGTTCTAGTTTATGAATATAATGGATATAACATTTGAGAATGTGTGCTCTCTTTCCAGTGATGCCACAAGAGAGGAGATGCAATGCAGTTGCAAGTGTCACAGATAACGGTGCCTGTCCGTTAGTGTTTTGCTACGCAGGCACTGCAATTAAATCACCCTTGGCAAAATCCAGCTGTGTGTAGAGAGTTCTTTATTAACATCACAAAGTCAACACAATGCAGAGGACCAACAGATACCCATGATTTAGCACCTTCTTACATTTCTAACCTCATGACATCGTTTGACATCAAGTCTTTGCTAACTCTTTTATTTGTAGTTTTGAATAATTTTAAATTTAAAGTGTGCATTTTCGTTGTGCGTTTTTAATTTTTATATTGTAAAGCACTTGTACAACAGTTGTTTTTAAATATGATTGAAATATTTTGTTCCATCCATTGATTCACACTCCATCAATACATCTAGATGGGGCACAAAGTCAACACAAAAGTTCCTCAAGTTTCTTTCAGGGATGTTTCCAGAATGCAATACTTTTAAATGAGCTTTCAGTTTGTGTGACACTATGTCTGATTTATAGACCAAACAACACCAGATTTAATAGCGACAAAATTACTGTGCATGAAAACATACATTGTGTGAAATACAAGGTACTGCAAAAACATACGGGTTTATTAAAAACGCTCAAGCTTAAAAATCAGAGGCCCACATCCAGCGCCACCCACCAACACCCAGCTGTGCTTCTAGTGCAAATCTAACGAATGTGCATCTCAGATGGTAATTCAGATAATAAAAACTCCTTGGAGCATTTAATTTAAGATTTCTAAAAAAAAAAAAAAAAAAAAAAAGTCGTCAAACATCACCTAAAGGAGTATTTAAAATATTACCACATATCAGTTTTGGCAGCAATAAATCAACAGGGTGCTAAGCACTTTAGGCTGTTTCACAAGAATGTGAATTTGTGTTGATGTGTTGTCAGTGTATGTATCCACCTTTTTCCTGAGCAAACGATAAGCGCCACCATGATGGATTTTAATTCCGTTTGGATGCTGTACTGTTCCGCTCTCCATAGGAACCCATTGTTAAAACTGGGTAAAAAGAGTGAGTGAATTAATTAAACAAACTTTTTGAACATTACTAAAAATGAAAATGAGATATTTCTCATACAATTAGTGATCTGAAGAAACCTCTAAACTTAAGTATTAAACTTTAGCTCATAACTAGACCTGCTTACACTAAAGACATGAATGCGACCACAAATCATATGGCTTGTTGAGCAAAGGTGTGCTAGTACATAGAATTTTCACTGTGAGAAGACAGAGCAGGCAAAATAAACTTAAACATACATTAAATAAGGGACTCAGGCTTCTTCTAGTGGCCATAGATATTGGTGGTGGGCTCTTTTGAATCGGGGCAACAACCACCCAACAATGACCCGGAACACCCTACTTTAATCTACCCTGATAAACCCCCTCAGATTACTGTAGAGAGACCCTGGCAACCACACACACACCCCTAGCATGCCAATCCTTGCATCAGCAACACTCACATTTTCATCGGGAAATGTAAAAATCAACTACTGCTACTTCAGAAGTTGCTGTACACTGTATATTTTCAAATATATGTGCTGCCTCTTCTACAGTGAACTGGAGACTGTGTGAGTGTGTGTGTGTGTGTGTGTGTGAGTGTACACTTCACGCTGCCTGAGGTGAGGCTGTAAGATCGAGAGCTCAGCGGTAGCTCCCTAGATTACTCCATTTCCTATGCTCTGATTACCAGGGGCTGAGGTGAGCTGATCTATAGAACCCAGCATCCTGAAAACCTGTTCCGGAGAAAGAGCGTGCCATACAGAGAGAAAGGCATGTTAATGAACTTCATTCCTATGCCACATAGTCATTAATCTACGATTAGATCACTCTGCGAGCCTGCTGGTGCAAGACAGCCAGCTATAAATATTGACTACTTAGCATGTGAGGAGATATATTGTCCGTGTTCTGCTACATAAACGACAAGGATATGCATACAGTATTCTGGTACATATAATAGGAGACTAGTGCTGCAACGACACGTCGACGTCATCGATTACGTCGACGTGCATGAAATGCGTCAACGCGTCACACTGTTTACATTCATCTCGCGTAATGGCGGCTTCTGCTCCTGGGAATGGAGAACGTTCCATTCTATCACAAAAACCTAGGCCACGATTATCAAAAGTATGGGAATACTTTAAACATCCCTTTGCAGAACCGAAATGGCGTACCACCTATGGAATTGGATCTCTACCATATCTTTGCACGTGCAAGATCATATTTTGAGCGTGCAAAAAGGCATTTCGCATGCGCATGAACTGAGTTGAGGAGAAAATCTTCGTCTCTCAAATAAGAAAATATTTAGAGCGAATGAAAATCAGTTTTGCATTTCAAAGAAGTTTATTTGGATGTGCGCGAACATTCTCTTTCACACGTGCAAGGTTTCAGTTGCTCGCACTCCTGATACCCGGCCTGCGCGCTCGCTAAGCGCCAACCGCGCGCCTGCTCAACACAAACCAGTGTTACAATGTGCCAAAATTCCTGCCAATCAGAGATGAGGCTGCTAAATTCTGATTGGCTGGCTTGACAACCAATCACAAGACTCCCTGCATTACAGACAGCGCAAGAGGAAAAAAACATGGTTCAGGAGACGTTTGTTCAATGGCTTGAACACTATCAAAGTTCCTTTTAAGACTGTATAGAAAGTCTTTGATGCTTTTCATTTTAAAGTTCAAATGTCTACCACTGGACGAACACACATAAGTGGCTTATTTTTAATCAAAATCAAATCGTATAATTAAATAATGGCGTGTCCCAGTGTTTCTACACCTCAATGAACTGCTAAATTATTTCTAACTTCTTACGTAAAAAAAGATCACTAGATTAATAAAAAAACCTTAATAAAAATAATCGTTAGATTAGTCGACAGAAAAAATTATCGTTAGTTGCAGCTCTATAGGAGACATATGTCTGCTTTTCTTTAATGAAATGTAGAAAAGTTTCCAAAGATATCCAAAAAAATGACATCTATATTGAATTAAAGAAGTCTTGTGTACGGCTCTAAATTTACTCTTTAAAGAGCACATCTGCAAGAAGCATGAAAAAGAAGAGAAAACATTCTGTGTAGGACTGTAACGATTCCTCGATTAAACTCGAATGCTCGGTTTTTAAAAATCCTCGATTTCAATTTGCCCGTGTTGAGTAGTGTGTGACATTTAATCAGATTTGTAAGGAAAGTCATCTATAAACCTTAGCAAACACAGGAGAATACATTATACTGTATGTTACATGGTGAAATGTGCTAACTGCTCATCACGATGTCCTCGCTTAAGTCCCCATGTTCTTGTTCAATAAATTACAGTGGTTGTAGCATTTCTGTCATAAAGAAATGGCCAAATATATTAATCATTATAAAAATAATGATTAATTGGACATTTGAAATAAATGTTGTAAGCCAATATTAAGCAAGGATTAGATTGTTTTAAAGTATAAAAACAATTGAATTTGAACTGGGCTAGCAAACGGTGCAGAATTGTGATTCAAATTTGAAAGAAATGAAAGCTCTAGCACAAGTTCTGTCAGGAAGACTCAAATGTTACGTCACTACTAACTTAGATCTAACCAATCATTATCCAACACTTGTAGTATATAAGATCGGTACTCACACATGTTCATTCGCAGATGCTGACGTGAAACTTAACCTCCATCCTCCCCACCACCACCAGGATGGTCCCTGTCCATACCTCCCGGGGGTCGGCTATGCCCCTGCCTTCATCTTTAGGCAGGAAACGCAGAGTCCGCAACCCTCAGGATCTAAGCTACAGACGGGGCCAATGCCAAAGAACTTTATCTTACTATATTTGCTTGCTGATTGTTAATAAATTTCATTGTAAGTTATTTTACCTCCCGAGTCTTTCTGGTAGAAGTACAAATTCATTAAAAGAAAGAAAGGTAGATATTGTTTTAAATCCTTCCTACTGAATTGACATTTGAATTTATTTGATATATTTCATGTTTAATAAATTAACTATTGTGGACTAGGATATGAGAATAAATATTTCTTAAACACATCATATGGGTTGACACTTCCTGTAGGTGTGACCAATTTAATTCCAATTCACACGCATGAATTGAAAGGGACCCAATTCTTCGATTCTAAATTTTGCCAAGATTGCAAATAAATCTTTAATGAAAATTTACACATCCTTTGCATTCAACTCTGTTCAGAATTAAATCTATTTAAAAAAAAAATCCATCCCAAGTAATTCTTAGTGGTCGCATTTACCATTTATAACGTGGCATTTTGCCAGTTCTGCGCATTAGTGAAAAAAATCATTCTCAATCATGTCCTTCCTGTTCAAAAACCAGCCTTGAGAAGCCTACATCAGTGAGATTGTGATTCCAGCAGATGTAAAATGATTTAATCTCTTTATATTTCTTGAAGTATTTGTAAGCAATACTGATTATTAATGGATAATTGATAACAGCATACATTCACCGTTATCTGATGCAACAAACTCTGGTAAGCGCCCTCTCTCTCACTTTTACACACACATACACGCACGAGATGACAGAGACTTACTTACTTGTTTTTTCTTGTCAAAATAACAAAATTCATTTGACATTATTCATTATTGTAGCTTTTCGTGTAAAGCAAAACCTTGAAGACAACGTACTGTTCCCCGTCTGTGTGTAGAAGTTTGAGTGGATATAAATGACAAAACATTGTGAAATAAGAGAATTGTTACAGGTGTTTAGATTTAGGTCAGATAACAGATATGTATCAGTTTCAGAGCCAAAAATGTTACAATATGCAACACATATCCACCCAGAAAAACAGAAAAAAAAGAAAAAAGAAACCTGAATTGGTTGACAGTGTAAATGTGGCCTTTCTATACACTTCAAAATAGATTGATGCTGTGAAACTACACCACAAAAAGCTGCTTGCCTGCTAATGTTGCATCACTTTCAGCTAGTGCTCTCCAGGGCCAAATCTCAGGATATGCCGTCAGCTTCCACACATTCCCTCCAAACACACACAAATATTACAGACCCTTATGATGAATGTCATAGGACAAACATTAGCCATAGTGGGCAACAACAGAGGCACGGAAGAGTCTGCACTCATCACAGGCTCCAGCGATTCATAGGCCACGTGGCCTATTAGATGCGGACAGGAAATGGTACTGAAGTCACAGATTCAGTTGCATTTGTCAGCATTATTAAGAGAGGAGCTGGCTGGCAACTATCTTGCTCAAGAGCCGAGGCGTGGATGCCATCTTGGAAAGGTCACAGGCTGCCTGCTATCCTCCCATTTGTCTGTTTGATTAAGTCTGGCAATTAGAAGACTTGGCCGCCACACTCACAGTCTCCTATATCAGAGAGAGCCAGATTGGATACAAACTAATCACAGAACAGTCCTGAGAAGAGCAGATGAAATGGTGGAAAAGAAAAGAAAAAGAAAACAATGCCAAGATGGGCCAAGATTGTAGACAGACTGATGAAATAATCAGTGATGGAATAATACACAAGATGGAGAAAGAGAGAGAGTGTTGGATCTGTACCGAGTTACCTTCTGATAATTAAGCAATCTGGCTTTTGTGGAGTATGTCTTGCCTGCCTCACACACACACACACACACACACACACAAAACACGGTCAGAAGGATTGCTTACACAAGCATGATAAGCATATAAACGGATCCTTACATAACCACACAAACGCACATTCAATCTAGAGTCTGGGGCATAAACGCAGTGACACAAGGCTAATTTAAGAGGAGCAGTAGGATATAGGCTGTGTACAGCATGAACTCGCAATTACCAATACTGAGCGCGTCTCCCTGAGGAGTGAGGAATAGAGAGATCGAGAGAAGAGATGATGGGGCCATAGCGCTCACACATACTGTCATACAGCTTTATTCGCTTCTTAATAGGCCTTTGTGTCTGTTTGTGTATGCACAGTCTGTTCACATGCGCTTTCAAAGGTCAGTATGACTAAAGCAATAATTTGTCTTTTTAAAATGCAACAGAAAGGAGCGTTCACATTGTTCAACTTATATATTTTGTGGGTGAAATCCAGTCATTTCAATATGAATCTGCGTGATTGGGAATTTCGGATCGAAATGTCCAGTTGGTCATGCACAGAAGAACATCATATTTGGAACAACATCAGGGTGAGTAAATGATGACAAATTTTTTGTGAACCATTCCAATATATATATTGAAGTTACAGTACATATATGTGCGAGTTACAGACAGGATGTACTGTCGTGTGTCTTCCTCAGAGGCATAGATCACAGAGCCGCTCCTCAATGTCAGAAACATTGTTTTTTTGCCATGGCAACGTAGCTCTGTCAGTGGTGTGGTTGTTAGGGAAACCAGACAGTTGATGCAAATAAGAAGTCAAATACTTGTGATGCACATGTTGTGAGTGTTGGGGGAATGGTCGTGTGAACAGATTTGACCAATTTGTTCATTAATACATCAAGTCAAATATGCTGATTATCTCAATTATTTTTAATCTCCTCTGACATCCCATTTATATCATTAGCCACAACATTTTGAAGACACATCCACGATTTCTTTATGCGCACCAACTATTTGAATGAATCACTAAATGCAAAGTCTACATACTGAGTTGTCTCCCATCTGATCCCCCAAAAGAAGACTAAAAAGGCTACCGAAAGATTGATTGTTCGACATAAACTGCTCCCAAATAATAAGGGAGCAAAGACAGAAAATTCCAAACTCTCCCGGAATCAAGCATGAACATAACACAGCAGAAAACCGGATGACTTACATTCACACCTGCTTTCACAGATGTGATTAACTGGAGCCACCACTGTTCGAACGTTCTAACACCAATGTTCTGAGACACGCCACAGCGCACTTTTCATCTGCTACATCTGCCTTTGTTCCACTTAGAGTAACTCAGCACGTCTAGAGCTTGTGCTGGTACATGCATATCTGGACTGTAACGCACTTTCTATTCATTCTCTGACACAGACATTGTGTGGAGAGCCCTGGGTGACTATCAGAAAGTCATAAAGCCTATTGTTTGCAACATAACTCCCACATCATTTTACAATGGCTTAATGTATGCTTAGGTTTTACAGAATGAGGTCTGAACTGCTGCTGAATGAGGACTTGTTCTTATACTCACTAAACAGTTGTAGCTATAGCAATGATTCTCTCTGACTTTGTGAGGTGTTTCTATATTTGCTACTTTGTTACGTTAAATATTCATTTGTAATAGTGTTCATTAAATTATTTAAATAGTTTTCTCTTTCCGTATCTGTCAGTCTTCACACATGATTTAACTCCATCCTTTGGAAAATGGACAAACCGAAACATTACAAATCACAAACACCAGCAGCTCTCTCATCCCCTCTTTGTCTCTCTTACAATCTCTCTCTGGTGTTCCTGTCCCTCCTACCTGTCACGAGGACAGCCATTAAACCTCCAAACCTTCCTCTTAAATCTAAAAATAACTCTGCAGTTGAATATTGTGTTCTTGAACTTTTTTGTCCAAGAAAAATAAAAGTAGGACTACTCTCAAAAGAAATAACAAAAAAATAATAATAATAATACTTTTATAAAAATGAAAGTCAATTTTTCCAGACCCATTACTTATTGAGACAAACCTTTGGTTTGAATGTAGGTCAACAGCATTTTTACAGGAAGTTTTGTATTAAAACCAAAATATCTGTTTCAGAGGATATGCTGGAGGCATCATTTAGCAAAGTGAGTAAAACATGTGAGTGTGATGTTTCTCATTTGTAAGTCGCTTTGGATAAAAGTTTCTGATAAATTAATAAATGTAATGCACAAATCTGTAATCAAAAAAATATACAAGTACTGATCGCCTTTATTTGAGAATTTTCAAAGGCCCTCCTATCTAAACTGATGTACGTCTGGTACTTCTTTTTTTTTTTCTCAGTTGAGACCCTTTGCTTGCTATGATATAGAATATCTGCGGAAGTTGTACTAGTATCTAATTTCACAGATAAAAATATTGACCCAATGTAAATTATTTGGCCTGGCTCTTGTTTTAAATTATTTTATTCAGTTATTATGCTTGTCATTGTCATCTGTTGATGTAATACAAGCAGAACGTGGCGGCTGCTCGGTGTTGTCTGTATTTGTCTCACCCCTCCTCCATTGTGATTGGATGGCTGGGTACACAGTAACAGTGATGAGTGCTGCGTTTTACCCAAAGTTGAAAATTCTTGAACTAACTGGTAAAAAACACAGAGCACTCAGCGCTTTAGTGTGAAATAGATGTTCAATGCCTCGCTATGCTCCTGGATTTTTAAAAACGTGGAGCTCCCATTGAAAACAATTGGGAACATACGCTAGCCTTGGAAAAAAAAACACTTTGGTGGACACATGGGCTAAGATTATTCCCCTTCTGTAAGTTTTCGAAGGTTGAGAAGCACTGATCAAAAGATATCATCTGTGTGAGATTTTTACTTTTCCAGTATAAATATAAGTGAGAAAGCAACTGAAAATCTTTGCGTATAGACCTTTAAGATCTATCTGCATATACTGTATGACATACACAGCAAGAGAAAACAAGTATACCAGGTTTATCTGGAATATAAATGCGTTTTCTGCCAGAGGGCAGGTTTTGCACACAGTTTTAGGGCTTCTGCTCGAGTCTTTGAGTCTATGTGTGTGTGTGCGCAAATGTATGACCCTGTGAAGCATTTGCTAGTTCCTCTGTGTCCATGGTGGAAGAAGCTCCCCATATGCTGTGGTAACTCTTTGGCTCATGCTGACCAGATTAACAGATTTTCAGTATTGAAGGCTGGTCAAGACCCAGAAAAACATTGAGCCTGTCATTCAAATTAAGCCCTGTTGATGTGGGTGTTTAGGGCCATTACCAGAGTGGGGCTCAGAATCTCCCTGGCAAAACACATGCTTTCTGGTCTAATGCAAAAAAACTATGGTTTTGGACACCTGGGCTATGTTCCACATGCAAGAATAACAATGAAGACGTTAATGCGTGCCTCAAATACATGTCTCCTTAATGAAATATAGTGAAAGGAAATGACTAAGAGCAACGTACTGAACCAGCTAAGAAGAGAGAAAGAGAAGAATAGGCTAGTGTCAATCTCTTTTCAATCTGAAAACTTGCACTGAATTACAAGGAGCTCAACACCATCATGTCTAATCGAGAGAGAAAGAGGGCTTGAGCAAGACAGTCAATGGCATCTCTAAGGTAAGATTATAATGCAGTGTTAAGATTGGTTTGAGGACTGTCATTGATATACACACACAAATACTCCAGCACACACAGACAAACTATCGGCATCCTCTGCGCAGGGGTTAATTGATCCCACAGCACTGATACCACAAAGACTGGCAGCATCAGACGTGCTTTGACAAGAAAGCAGAAGGGTTATAACTAAGGAAAAAGATAGAATGTGAGGTGGAGAGTGAAAAATAATGAAGACATGCAGGAGAAAAAGGAAGGAAAGAGCCAGAAAGACAACTCAGAATGGACTGCTTGGCCAAATTACCAAGAATCACTCAGTGATTCTATAGACACAACACATCACATCAACATGCAAGGAAAGGGAGATGTATGGAGTGATTTGTTGGAAGAGAGATGATGTCAAGAATAATTTACATTTATGATTAATTAAGGCATAGGAATTTCAGTTCTGTATACTTGCACTGTAAAAATGGCAATGCAAAATCAGATTTAAAATCTAAATGTTGCACAGTATACTGTAAAACAAAATGATTAGTAATTATATAGTAAAAACATGTTCATTGGTTAACTGGTAACTGGTTCATTGGTAAACAATATGTTTCTTTTCCAGAAAGTATTGATGATAGTGACTGCAGTGAATCAGAAAGTAAGGTTGTAGTAAGAAAGAAATGAAGTTGAATATCAGTTAGGACAGAAGCAGTGAGGGTGGTGGCAGAGGTCATAGATTGTTGTGGAAGTCAGGCATTTTGGTAGATTATCCTATGCTGGTTTGGAAGATCTGAGCCATACTACAACCAGAGGTCAGGAAAGATGCCACTGCCTATTGTCTTCACTACACTGACAAGCAAATGGTCCAAAAAATGATGACTAAACAGGTCAAAATCGAATTACATGTAGACAGTGTGGGCTACACTGAAAAAGAAGAGTCTTGTTGATTTTCACTTGTGCAACAATCATTGATTTGGACTTCCAAGAAAGAAACAATGTTATGCTTTTTGAAACATTAAGACATGGTTTCACTAGTTTCCAGGCAGTGAAGTTGCATCAGAATTTGTGTCAAGTTTCTGACATTTTCACTTGTTAGTTCCAAATGAAATAAAGTAGCACAAGATGAAATGGAATGTTAATAAAGCTTTTTAACATTTTTTTGTTTTTGTTTTTTTGAAACACTAAGACCTTTTCACTACTTTTCAGATAGTGAAAATTAATTTGAATGTGTGTGAAGTGTCAAAGCTCAGATATAGAAAAATGATTTTGGAAAATGATTTTAGCCTTGAATATATGTAAAATATAAAGTCATTAATTTTTCAGAATTAGTCACATATTGCAAGAGTAATTTCTGGCTTATATATATATATGACTGATGTTTGTGACAAGGGTATCACATCATTTCAAAATGTGAATATTTGCTTTATGTTAGGTCAGTTATAACAAAAGGTAATCTATTTAAATGTCACACTTTACATTCATCCAGTTAGCACACAAAAGCGAGACAGAAAAGAGAAGTACAGAGAAGAGAGGTAGACGTTGTTAACGTTCAGCAATCTTGACAGCAGTGCGAGATAATGAAGATGCTCAACATTCACCTCCAGACATTGTCACTTCTTTGATTGTTCTGTAGGAGAATGTTATACGCGAGAGAATCAGCAGCCTACCCAGGGCATTTAGATTTTGTTTTGGTCTTCTCTATATATAAATCATTGAATACTTACAGAACATCAAAGTATAGTTTCGAGATTTTAAAGTTGCAATGGAGTTCTTGCTGTCTTGCAACTTTTTTTGCAGAGTGTACGCTCAGAAATTTGTTTAGATGGTAAATTCTCACTTTGTGACTGGTTTTTGCTTCTTTCAGTTTCACTATTTCTATTTTACATTAATTTTACATTTACTCTTTCAATAATGAATAATGTTCAGCTAGGCCTAATTCAAACGAGAATTTTGTCTTGGAAACAAAATGTTCCACATTGTTATTTATAACAGCTTGATAAAAAAAAAGCAATTTTCCAAAGCGGAAGAAGAGGAAAGATATCTTTAATACACAAGAAAAAAAAAAACATCTTTTAAATAAATGTGGTTACCTGAAAGCTCATTACTTCCAATGAGCCACAGGCAAATATGAGGTCAGCAGATGCTCTTCTTACTCCTCATTAAAACCAGCTGTTTGGCCTCATTGTTTACGCTATGCTTGGGTTGCACACCGCACAACATTCACAGACCTGCAAACATTCCCATACGGAAAAAAAACAAGCACCCTTGAACATATGCTAGGATGCAGACGCACAAATAATAATAATATATGAAAAAAAAGCTTTAGAGCTGCAGGTCCAGCAAGCAGAAAGCCCCTGATTAACAAACTAACACTAATTAAATCACTGACTGCTAAATCAGGCCCGTCAACTGCTCAAAAATGAGCACATTCCACTAAACTCCTCATCTTCCCTGCAGTTTCGTCTAACCGAGCTGCCAGTCTTAAATCCCCAAAATGAGAAAGTGAATGAGTTGGGATTACATGGCTAATGCAAGCAGATGAAAGAAAGTAAAGCACAATCTCCAACTCAAAAAGGATTAAATCACCCCAGTTTCGTGCCTTAAGTCAGCTTGATGCATGAGGTTCACCTGGTAACGCAAAAAACACAATTACAGGTGAATGAAGTAGGATATAATTCTGTAAAATGACCCGTGCGAGCATCTTTTCAAATTCCCTCCTTTTCTCCCTCCTCACACACAAAGACCTAAATTGCTGAGCATTGACTGAATGACCTGGAGACAAATTATTCAAAAGCAAAGGAGGCACAGGGAAGAAAATCATGATTTGACGAAAAAGCAATATGCACAACCTGCTAAAATTTCAAACTTGAACTTCATTGTAAAATTGCTGACAACCTGCAGTGATAAGTTGATTGCACTTTTTGACAACTATGAATTTAATTACTGATTCAGAAAATCCAATTAAAACTAAAATTCAAACTGACCAAAAATGACCAAAATTATAGTTACAAGTAGACTAAAATGAATGCAAAGATGTTAAAAACATTGTATGGTTCACAGTAAATCCTACTGATCGCCGTTTACTCATTATAAAATCATTTTTGCTGCATTTATCACAGGTTTCGCTTTCGTTCATACAGCACCGCGATTTCATCTGTGCTCGTGACAAATCACACGTCACCGTGAGTGATAATTAAACTTCGATTCCTGTGAACTTTGAGCTTCTGTAATGAGGGAGTCTGAATATGACGTGCTCAATCAGAGGGGAGAGGAGAAGGATTTGGGGACATGGAGGCGCGCGTCAGTTAGGGTGTTCAGGTGAAATCAGCACGCGCTGGAGACACTGTTACGTATGTACAGGTGAGAGGGGGACCAGGGCATATAGTCGTATTCTACAGATATTTGGATTAGTCACGGCGCACTCACCTCGCTTATCTTGTACTTTTACAGTTATCTCCACGAGCGGCTGCGTCTCTCGGTCGAGCCGCCTCGATATAACCAAATCTCCGCTGTCCCGACTCACGGTGACGGGAGAGTTATCCGCGTCCGGGTGAAGCAGCTCAAAGCTGGCGGACTGAAACCTCACCGGGTGCAGATTCATTATGACGGAGCCAATACTCGCGTCTTCGGACACGGTGATAAGCACGGGCTCCGGAACGGAGCGGGACTTTCTCGAGAGTCCGTTATCGAGCTGAGGAAGGGCTGGCCATTGGCGCGGACTGATCTCTATATCCATTCTCTGACTGGTCCGAGCGGGCCAGCCGTGGTCTCGCGCAAACACGCTGAACTTTATGGGCTGCGCGAGACCGAGAATCGAGTCCACGAGGAGGATGTCGCCGGTTTTGGGCACTACATAGAAACTGCCGTTTCTCGGGAGCGCGTAGTATATGAGCTCGGCGTTTTTGCCGCTGTCAATGTCCTCCGCTTTCACCGTGTACACCACCGACCTCAGGGCCGTGGCGTCGTCCAAAGTTATTTTCACGTCTGCATGTTGGAAAGTGGGCTCGTGGTCGTTCGTGTCAAGCACGTCCACTTTAATAGAAGCAACTTCGGCCACGACGCGCTCGGCTGAAGCGCAGCTCTGACAGCACAGCGCGACACTGAGGAAATATTCAGCGCGCTCCTCTCGATCGAGAACGTTAGAGGTTTTCAATAATATGTGTCCTCGCTTGTGGTGGGCAAAGACGTGAAAATCTTCACTCCTGTCCCCCAGGAGTTTTAAGTGCATCCCGGACTTGGAGCACCATCTCTGCGGGTCTATGCGCTTCACCGGGATACTCAGTCCGTTCACTTTTGAGCCAGCTGGAGAGTTTTCAAACACATGCCCGTGAAAGAAAGGTATTCGTTCGTCGGTGTTATTTCCCAAAACAAAAGTCACACAATATGGCAACAAAATAGTCCAAAACATGATTGTAAGTTTACAGCACTCTTCCTGATCTCAAGCGACAGTCTTCAAATAGCAGAACATGGTGCACGAATTCACTCCTCACTCGTTGAACACTGATCCTCCAGAGTCTGAGCAGCAGAACTTTCCCACCGTCTCCTCGCGCTTCAGCAGCAATCTGCTCGGGCGCGCGCTTGAGCTCGCGGAGTTTCTGAGAGCAGCACTACTGTGATGGACAGCGCCACGCGCGAGAGGGCGGGGCTTTGGACTAGACAGGGATTCCTCAAGGGAACTCTTTGATATAGGATTTAGTATTTCTTTGGCTGAAGCAACTTGCAGGGGAGGGCAAACAAACAAACAAACACTCAATTTTAGGCTATAGAATGACCTGTACGATTTTACTAGACGATGCTCAAACAGAGGAAGTTAAATATTCCTAATGGAAAATTCTTCTTTGCCTTTCATTACATTAATCTGCACCACACTACTTTAGGACACTGACCGAATTTAAGCTCCTTAATTGATGGCATGTATAATGTATGTCATGATCAACCTACAAATCACTGTTGAAAAGGCACATACACAGGAGTTTTTGTTTGTTTGTTTGTTTGTTTTGTTTAAATCCATAGTTTTGTATGTGCTGAGCTGTAAAATTGTAAATTATTGTTAAATATTGTTAATTGTTTTACTTCAGACAAAACAACTTGTCAAAATAACTCTTCTAAAATCCACCAACTTTCAACACCAATAGAAACAAAAGGGAAAAAAAATCCAATTTTTTTTGTCATTTTCACAGAAAAAAACTACAGAATTTTTTTACAACATTTCAACAAATACAAAATTTAACCAAACATAACATATGCAATAAAAAGTAACATTTAAGGTCTGTTTTAGTTCTCAAGTAAGCGCAAATAATTTTTTCTGTTTTTGTAATTGGAAAAAGAAAATTAAAAAAGAAACAATGTTATTACCAATACTATCCTTACAAATGTGCATGTGACATATTTACAAATGTTTCTAGAACCTTTATTTATATCTTATGCGCTCTATTTATATCTTCATGTTGACTGCCAAAGATTTTGCATCTTACAAACAAGGAGCAAAAAGCCACTGTTCAACAAAACGAGTTGTTTGTTGAGACATATTGTCTTGCATATCACACATAAGACTATCATTACAGATATGGAGTCACTAGATAACATATAATGTATAAAACAGCATATATACTGTCCATTTAAAAATGTGTGCCTTGCCATGGGAGGAATAATTCTCCCAGCTTTTATCTCTTCACCTAAACATTTGTTTTCTTTGTTCCCCAAAGTTGCTTTTGGCTCATCAAAAGCATACTTTCTGTAAAGCTGCAATGAAACAATATTTCTATAATCCTTTTTAAAATTGACTTGAATTGACTTGACATTTCCACATATGTTCTGTATTTCTGAACATGATACTGCATAAAATAGTTTAAAAATGATTTCTTGTTCCAATAATAGCCTTGAAATGTTACAGCAAGCTAACACCTTTATGCATTTGATGTTAAGGCCGAATGTGCTGTTAGTTTAATAAACATTTTTCTGGCTTTGGTATCATTACTATAACTTAATATAGTAAGATAAGGCATTTACCTTAAAGTCCGACTGACAAAAATGTCACTTTATTTTTTGGAAGAGGTAATTAATTCTAAAGAAACAAATGTCTTCAGTGAAACACAGCTCTATGGGAGGTAGTGACCCCAGGGAATGATGCTGGTCTCAGAAGACATACCTCTCCGGTCCCTGCAGAAACTACAACAACAAGTTGCGGAGGAGCTGTTAATTGCCTTGCGCAGCGTCCTTTTTAATACGCATTGATTTTTTTTCCCCTCTCTGCTGCGTTAGGCTAGAGGCAATCTGTCTGTGGTGGTCTGCTTTCAAATTTCAATTAGAGATTTATCTCCTCAATTGCTCTGTAATAATATTAACCTGGCCCAACACTAAAGAAGGTGGATGTTATGAGCGACACAAACCCACAACACGATCCTCATCAACGACAGACACGTCCATCGTGGCAGCCTTAGATAAGGAAATAAAAACAGGCTGTGGGATCAATACAAAAACATTTGATTCAAAGTTGGAAACATGCCATTTAGACTTCAGAGCAAACACAATTTACCAATAGACAGATCTGTAAATTGTATTTGTGTAAAAATGGCATGTCAGCAGTGTAGTGTTGGATCGCCTGACATGCATATCTGCATTTTAATAAACGGTTGACGCTCTGAGAAACGACCAGGGTAAAAGCCTAATTTGACGTGGGTCGAATATATAGAAGGAACATTAATACTTTAATAACTTAATTTATTTTAATGAGATAATTAGCTAGTTGCATCCCGATTTATTTAGAGACTACACTCTTAACTGAAGTTTGACTTGACTGAGGAAGTTTCTTTGCAATTTGTAACTTAACTATGCTGTTTTGAATATTCTTTGAATGCATCTATACACAACACCGATATTCATAAATAAATGATAAATTGATTTGAAATAAGTTTAAAGACAGATAGCAAAATGGTCTGCAATGCAGAGGAGAGAGTGAGCGCCTGAAATTGAGCGCAGTGAGATGTGTCTTTCCACAGCTGTACGGAGGAGTACGAAAGAGAGAGACGGACATGTAGAAAGAGAAACTGAGAAAAAAAAAAAGAGTGTTGAAATTCCTTCACAAGTTCTCTTTCTAGCTCTCCATCACTGTCACTCACTCACTCTCTCTCTCTTTCTCTCTCTCTCTCTCTCTCTCACACACACACACACAAAAACTGAAAACTCACCTAAATGTGCTAAAAGAAAAGGAAATGGACTTTGCTATAATTTTTTTTTTTTTTTTCCAATAATTATCTGCACAGGCTGACTTTTAGGAAACCTTGCTAAAATACAGTGAATTCCAGGGGAATTACCACTTCTTTTACAATGTACAAATATGAGCACCTATATGGTATTTTAATGGTCATGGTCAAGCCTGAGAGGTCCACGTACTCTGGAGTCTCCAGCATTCTTCATGCTGGTTCACTGAACTCCATTATAAGTGGATCAGTAGAAAGTCTCACAGTCTTGGTTTCAAGCAAGGGCAAATGTGACCACTTCTGTTTTCTTTGAGTGAATGTGTACTTTTTACTTTCCCATATTTTATTTCGGTTATTTATCTTTTTAAAGTTTGTCCTCTGAAAGACCAAAGGCGCATTTAAAATCAGCAGCAGAACGTGTTTTGTAATTGTTTTTAATAGTCAAAAGAGTGAGTGGCGCACAAGACTCATGAACATATGGGACATAATTTGTGGGCATCATTTTGAAATTTCAATATGGCACACTAACCAAAATGCTGGGAAACACGGAGTGGAGAACAAGCCAAATTATAGATTCTTGGCTCCGAAAATCTACCTTTTTTTTCTTCAACAAAGCATCAAATAATTGTTCTGATTTGAAAGAATACTTTCATGGCACATTACCCTTGACTATCCATGACATTCAATAACATTTGTTCTGTTATTGAGGAAAGCTCGTAAAAAATGTGTCAAAATGCGTGATAGAGTTTTACGTCTTTGCCCTTGGCTTCAATGGTTTTACAATAACAATTTGGCTTTGAGGCATAAAACCTAATGATCGGGTCTGTCATATTTGCATATGCAGAGAGGTGGGGGTTATTGCTTTCTGTGGGATGGCGGTTACAGAGCATAATTAGAGAGTCTAGCAGTTAGGTTCCTCATCAACGGCAGGGCCTCGGCAGCGGAGCAGAGTATTTTCTGTTAATGAGGCTTGTCAGCGCTCGCTTTTACCCTCATCTCCTCTTCGCAGCTCACCCAAGACACTCCAGTACGTTGGCTGGGTGTAATCAGCACACAATCATGCTCATTACATCCTTTACCAAAATAAACCTCCTCTAAATGTCCTCATCACTAACATTCCTCTCTGGCTGGGGAGGGCGAACAATAGAAGCAGCAATAAAAGAAGTCTATAACATCTGTAAGGTCAGGTTATGAAACAGAACCAGATGCATATCTCTGTCTTTGCCTACTTATTTTAAGTCCCTTTCAAGGAAAGTCTGTTCACTCGGCGACCGTATTTGCAATGCCTCTGGGCAATATTTACAAGCCAAAAGCTGTAAACTTGAATGGTGAAATCCTGAAATCTCAAAAAACTGCTTGCCACACTCACACTTAAAAAACATTTGAAATCAGCTACAAAATCAGATATGAACAGTCCCATTAATGTTGTTTCTTATGCTCAAAATAGCTGTAAAAGAAAAATGTTTATATTTCAGGATAGACCATCCAATGCACAAGTGGAGTCCTAGACGCATGGCTCAGGACACTGAATATTCTATGGGAACTGAGCTTCCATTGGCAGCTGCAGTGACACAATGGCTATCAGTTGGCGAATGCCTCTTTCATTTAGAAAGTAGGGGTGTAACTAGGAATGGGTTCTGATATCTAATCTCTTTTATCTAATCTTATTTCGATTTTGGCTTCGAAGGATTATGAAAAGAATATTTGAGGTAAAACTATTTAAAATTAGCCGCATTCCATGTAGCGCGCCTTCCTTTCATTTCCTTCACAGCAGTGTGCATTCATTCTTCCTTAAAAGCCCAAAGAAAATGCCTGCATTGAAAGCACGAGTAGTGTGAGGAAAAAAAAAGTTTAAATTACATCACTGCATTAAATTACTATATATAATGTTGAATATAATGTATAATAATGAGATGGAGGAATATTTGTGGGTCCTAATAATGAAAAAAATAATAAAGCAATAATAATATTGCTTTGATAATAAAGTAATAATAATTAAAAAAAAAAAACTTAAAATATCTGGCTAAAAATATCACGATAGTACCATATCGTAAGTTCAGTATTGTGATTTGTATCGCATCGTGACATGAGTGCATCATTATACCCCTAGGAAGTGGAACTTATTCCACCATATTGTGTTACACTTTCTCCCATTCATAGTAATATGAATTTTGTATGTAAAGACTTTTAGGTCCTCAAGTTTTAAATCCCAATAAATTCCATTGTAACTCTGTACAGAGATTTTTTAATCAGATTCACTGCTCAGATTTTGTGCCCTCCAGGGAGTGATATTTTGAGCCAGACCATCCTTCGGTTGGCAGGATCTTCTGGTCAGCTGGTCCCACATGCATTTTACTAAAGAGGGAGTTTTCACTGAAGCAGAAACACCCTACCTGTGTCCTCGGTTCCCTAGGTCTTCATTAGGCTAACCGAAGCACAGGTGGCATACAATGGGTGTCTCGATCGCCTTCATTGGTGGCGGAGATTAAACCTTCAGCAAAACAAACCAAACAAAAGAAATATGATTAAAGAGGAGTGGGCAGAGGTAGGATTTATGTGAGGACAGTGCCCTTCTTTTGGTTGTTTCATTTCTTGGCCAATATGCAAAGGTGTCTATCTATCCGCTCACTGCCCTGTTCCTTTCTCCTGAACTGAAGAGAAATGGTGCTGAAGTGGAAAGCGACAGAGGGTTCCTTATGTAGCTCCCTGCTGGCTAGACATAAAACAACTCGGCTTAAGTCTGCTTAGAGTTCAAGTTCAATAGCAGAGATGCAAGGCTCAGTTGTTAGGATGTCTGGTTGGAGGTACAGTATCGCCAGCTTTTGAAGGTATATATCATAAGGGGTTAATGATAATCTGATTCTGCTTCCTGCCCTACACCCCAAAGGCAGGATGGGTCATTTAGACACAACAACAAAGCACACAAACATAAAGTATACAACATTACACAAAAACATTAAGTAGCTGTTTTCAACAACAAAAATAATAATAATAATAAAAATTCTTCAGTACTAAATCATCTTATTAGAATAATTTGTGAAGGATCATATGACACTGAGGACTTAATGGCTTACATTTTAAAATGTATTCAAACAGAAAACAGTTATTTGAAATTGTAACAATATATTATAATATTGCTGTTTTTACTGTATTTTTCATATATGTGTGTTTACATGCACATTAAAAGTTTGATTTGAGGTAAAACTATTTAAAACAAGCCACATTCCATGTAGCATACATTCCTTTCATTCCCTCACAGCATTCATTCCTCCATTCCTTCCCAAAGAAGATGCCAGCATTGAAAGCGCGAAGTACTGTGTGAGGGAAAAAAAAAGTAAGTTTATTGAGTTTAAATGACATCACTACACTAAATTACTATATATAATGTTGACCATAATGTATAATAATGTGATTGAGGAATATTTGTGGGTCCTAATAATGAAAAAAATAATAAAGCAATAATAATATTGCTTTGATAATAATAAAGTAATAATGATAAAAAAAAAAAATATCTGGCTTAAAATATCATGATAGTATCGTTTCTTAAGTTCAGTATTGTGAGTTTTATCGAATTGTGACATGAGTGCATCATTATACCCCTAGAGGGTGGAACTTATTTCACCATATTACTGTTTTTACTGTATTTTTCATAAATGTATTTACATGAACATTAAAAATTTGATTTCAGTAGGACTAAAATTGCCTTTTTAAAATTGACAATGTAAATTTAAAACTAAAATCAACTGCAGATGTGTGCTCTAACTTAGAAAGACAGAGATGGTGTGAAGTGCATATTAATTCTTTAAATATTCAATTAATTTGTCATGTTTACTTGGATCGACAAATGAAGACTGTAGCTCGACTATGCAAAACTTGCTCTAGCTCTCTACTATCTTGCATGTAAATACAGAGACTCGGAGCAATAAGAAACCAGAAGACCCTAGCAATCGCAACATGCTGGCAGCCACAGACCACCATCAACTTATCATTATGGAGGCTTGTTCGAAAAGGTCAAAAACAGCCAATCTATTCAGAAAAATTTTAAGTTTCATATACTTGCACACATGTCTGTGCAGATCCATGGTGTATAATATGTTTCAACAAAAAAGGGGGAAAAAACTTGCTGCATAGATATGCAGTAAAGACAGTGAAGCAAACAAAACATGAGTGGGCTGTTTTTCCATAGCTCACAATACACACACATTCACACACTTCTTTAGCAGGCCACCCCTGTCCAAGTCATTAAAAATCCAGAGTACCGAGATGGACATTTTAAAATGTCACCACTCATATAAATAAGCATTTTAGCATTGTTGCCACAGTCACATTGTTGCAATTCTGCTTAGACCAATTTCTCTACAGCCATCCATTCTAAGACTCAGACAAGCAAAAGATGAACCAAAAACAAGGGCTATTATATACTACAGAACACCAAATAAAAAGTTTTACTTGTTCATCAATCATATAAAGAAAAAATGTGGACTGCACAAGCCCTGCTTGCAGGCAGTGGGTAATGTGTCAACACATTGTGCCCGATTTCATTTCTTCACAGGCAAGTGTTACATATACAGTGTCACTGTGACCTATTAATTAGGCAAAACTGGTGAGGCTAATTGCTACGGTGAGCGTAAAGTGAGATTTCAGGTGTATGACCACAAATACGCACACACCTGAGTGAGTCAACGGAGCATTTGACTGCATCATGTCCGTCCTTCCCTTTCCTAGTTTCCTTTATACGAGCAAGAGTCTTGAAGCTAATCCTCTTCTCTTAATTATTCTACCCCTGAGGATGGCTGGAAAAGGGCCTGCGCCACACCCCCAACCTTCAGCTACAGGATTTTAGCTTCTATGCCATTCCACACTCTTCGCCCCGCTCCCTCCCTCAGTCCTTACAAGCTGGCAATATAAACAGGATAATCTTCTAATCTCTTTGTTGAAGCATACAGGATGGAAGGGGGGGGGGAGAAAGTCAATTCATTTCTGTAGCTCGTGCAATTTATTCTTGTTTGTCAGAGGGGCATAAACAGCAGATGCTCAAAAGAGAGTGTTTATTAGATGAGTTAGCAGAAGGTAAAAGACTACAGAGCATGTGTAGTTTTGCTAGTAATGTGTGGTACTGCATGATCCTTCAGGCTTGTGTTAGTCACGGTGAACTGTCAATCATCCACAGTCAGAGCTCTACACATTTACACTATAGAGACACAAGACTAGACAGTAGATTTTTCCCTTTTTTCATATAATATCAAGTAATCAAAAGTATTGATTAAAAATTGTATGCAATTTTGTACTCTGTCTCATGAGCGAATCATCCAAACATCATTCTGTGATGTTCTTATCTTACTTTTGAGGATTCACTCACAGGCTGTGCAATTGTCGAATATTTTTGTGTTTGTGTTAAACCACAACAATTTTTATTTCATTAGTGTATGAAAAGTATTAATATGGTTATATATACAGCATATATAAGTAAATCACATTTTCAGTCATGACAACATTTTTGGCATGTTAATGTAATGTATTTGATCTGGGCAGACTAGATCTGATACACATGCTGCAGCATGTACGGTTAATAGATTCACAGACATGCTGTCATAAGCATGTAAGATGTGTTGCTGCTGCATGAATAGACATACAAAAATCCCATAGCAAACCTAAGCAGGTGGAGCTGAGAGAGGTGGAGGAACCGACATCAAACACCGATGTCATATGACACTTTTTAATGTTTTCCTTTTGCTTTAGTGTGTGAATTCAATGTGTGTATTCAAAGCTCATAGTCTACCATAGAGCGATTTATTCTAAAAAAGAACACAGATCCAGACCTGCCTAAAACACATGAATTGAAGTTCAGATATTACTTTCTCAAAATGTCCATGACACAATGTGAAAAATTAGCATAGGCAAGGTTTCAGTGAACTGATGTCTCGTCATGTCGAGGAGACGTCGTGTTTGGATGCGAAAGCAAATTCGCTTTTGCTTTCAGGGGTTAAGATTTATTTATAAAGCTGTTCCTGAGCAGTAATACCCAAAAGTTTGCTTGTGCACAGCACATTTTACAAAGGACAGCATCCTAATCCTGGGAAAGCACAACACAGGCGATATACAAAGACTACTGGCCACTGTGAAACATTCTGCTGAAGTCGTGCTTGCAAAGTTGGTTCAGATCGATTGGCTCGATCATCTGCATTTTCAGAATCTGATTCTGGCTTGAACTGAGATGATAAAACTCATTGCACACATGACAATTATGATGATCACATTATAATTAACTGTGTGTTTACAAATGTTTTAAAAGCCTAGTACGCTAAAGCTCGCAAGTATGGTATGTTACATTTCCAACACACGCTTGAGGTGTTTGAACAATTACAACCCAGTGGGTCCACTGGCCAATCAGAGCTTTCGGAAAGAGGGGCTTTGTAGAAATCAGCATGTTTCAGACAGACTGGGAATAGAGGAGCTGCAGTATGTGAAAAATAATGTGTTTTTTATTTTACATCAAAGCATGTTAACTTACTCTATTACACCCAATAATCAAAATAATTGACTTTTAAATCGCATCATATCGCCACTTTATGTTGAGCAAGCAATCTCATTGGCTACAGAATCAGCGGAGGGCAATCAGTGTGATTGCTTGAATATATTGCATGTCCAGTGAGTAGTCCAATGATTAACGATGCATGTGCTGCATTCCAGGTGCTGTAAAGGCTTGCAATAGCTTTGTGTGAAATAGGGAGGGAAATTTAATCTGTTAATTGCTGAAAATCTTCACTTGATCCCAAGGCAAATTCATGTCACTTTCAGAAAGATACATTCAAATTTGTCATGTCGCAAATATTCACAAGACACGTGTGAGAGGTAATGCCATTTTTAAAATCTCTGCCATAACACTTGCAATGGGTTTTAAATGAGTGCAAATCACAAGAGTTGAGTGTGATGAAGGGCGGCAACACTTATCAGTTCATTAAGATTAAACAACTTTTTTATCTTCCACACACTGGGTAACATATGGTGTTTGAAGACTTGGACAATAACACACACATAGAATAGATTATTTTGATGATCATTTTATAATGTTTCTTTTGAGTTTCATGGCAAATACTATAAAAATGAAAGATTAAGTGATAATAAATGACAGCAGATTTCCTTTCATTTTAACATTTTAAAGTTTAACCTCCATAATGGAATGGAGTGGAAATTAGCACATGAGTGATGTTTAAAATTTGTTATAGAAGTGATGAAGTTTTTATGGTGGAGGATAAAAGTCACTAGAGTGATATTTCCTGATGAGCGTGTGTAGAACAATAATTCTACACTATTATTCAACAATTATACAATAATTCTTATGAGAATAATAATTAACAGCTTATGTGCTCCACAGACATTCACAGACATGTGTGTGTGCTTGTGTGTGTGCGTGTGCGCGTTTTTGTGATTTATGAGGACACAAATTTGTATAAACAATGTTTTATTAAAATGTAAAAATGCAGAATGTTTTCTGTGATGGGTAGGTTTAGGGGTAGGGGTAGAGTAGGGGGAGAATGTACAGTTTGTACAGTATAAAAACCATTATGCCTAAGGAATATCCTCACTTTGAGAGCAAAACAAACCTCTGTGTGTGTGTGTGTGTGTGTGTGTGTGTGTGTGTGTGTGTGTGGCCCCTTCCAGGAGTTCAGGGATAGAAATTGATGTCCACACACACTCATAAGGAATGTTCTACATTCATTATTGCATTTATTCATTTATGCATTTATTTATCGTATTATAAACTACCACAGTTTGAATTACACATCGATTTTTAAGTCTTACCTCAGTGCTAAATATTTTTCTCTCTGCAGCTAGTCTCTGTATCGCTACCCAAGGATTAGCTTTCTAAGTTGCTTTTAAATGCTTCACAGGCTCCAGCGAATCAATCTATGAGAGGCCGTGATGACCTCCTCAGCTTTGGTGAAGGAAAGATATGGGTTGTTTTTCCTCTCCGTTCTGTTCTTTCCATTAATTTCAACTGCAGACTATGGACTCGGCGACCCAAAATTTGCAGATATGGAAGTAAATTAGAGGAACACTTGCATGCACCTGCGTCAGAACTGATAGAGAGACAGAGATAAGTCCCCAGAGGGGGAGTTTTTTCATTTTTTGTTGAGCTTAGAAGTTTTTCTAAACTTCAGTGTATGTTAGAAGATATATGCGATGCCATGATTAGGTAATAGTGAACTGGAGAACACTAATTTTTCTGTAAACTGATTTTAGTTGAATGCAATTAAACCGATTAAACTGATGGCTGATTTTACTGTAAGTACAACAGTTCTATACAAACATTTTACTAACATTATCTACTGTACATCATAAATCCCAACCAATTAAATTCAGCTAAACGTAAATAGCCAGAATTGTTTTCTGTAATCATTTCAATTTCTTTCTTTTTCTTGTTGGTTTGCTTTGTCATAGTCTGTAATGGAAGTGCTGTTTCTCATTCATGTCCTGTATGGCAATGAAAGCATCCTGATTTCATACATAATGGATACAAAACACTTGCCTCCTTATTATATCCAGCATTTTCCTCCCGTATGACTGCTTTATGCAAATTCAATTCAGACATTCCCTTTCCTTACAAATCCATTGCCATGTTCAGTGTTGTTAAAGTAAGGTTGCCTATAGACCTCTTAAACTAAAGTAAAGTAAAGACTATGCATAATTTACAAAGATCAAACCATGTACTTTCTTTTCTAATTGATAGTACATGTGTCAGTATGTCAAACTGAATCATGGCCATGATGAGATCGAGTATGCCCACTCAACTAAAATGCACAAACAGACACACTCCAGACGACGCAGTTATTAATATGTGAGACAGGCATTTGCAACAGCAACTGCAAACATTGCAAAAACATGCAAGCAGCTGCTATTTGTACAACGATCATCTTATTCTCTTTCTTTATTTTCTCTTGCAATTTGTATGAATTAGTCATACTGGGGCATTGAGTAAAGAGAAAGTCATAAAAGTTAATCTGTAAAATGACTAAATTAAAACTTCTGCCCCAAAGGAAATAATATTCCTTAAAAAATCCTTGGGTCTCTATATTTATTTCATTCTTAAATAAAAGCTTTTGACCTGAGACCAACAAGTTTGTGCCTATTAAGCAGAAAACAGCAGCCTGTGAATTGTAACGAGCTCCCGTCTGAATGACTGTCTCCAGTGGTCTCGCTTGTATGACTTTATAAAACGGCAACACAAGAGCTTTGTGCATTAACAGGGTTTGGAAAACTCTCTGATCCACCATTTATTGATCAATCCACGTCAACCACCACTACAGCAAATCCCAGGCTCTATAACAAGGTCTAAACCACCCAGGTCATGATGTTTTAACCCTGCTGGTTCTGTATCTGCAAATAAACAACCAGAGTCAGAGATGATTTTTTATCCTTAAGCAAATACTCATCATAAACAGCTGCTGTATTAACTTCACTTGAAATAGCAGGCTTGTAGCAGACTGTAATAGACAACAGGAACATAACACTTATTGCTTAGCATTGTCAATTTTGTTTATAAAGTGCAATATTTCTGATTACAATCCACACAACAACATCCAGTCAACCTCACAACAACATAAAACGTAAGTAAAATTGAATTTATAGGAGATCTACATCTCTCATTTTCATTAACATGGATTACATGGAAAATGTGCTACACATAGTGGATGACTTCTCCCACCCAGTGGAAAACAAGCACTTTTAAAATAAAATGGCATTAAATTAATATTATAACCTGTAGATGGCAGCAGAGGACCACTCATGAGTGCTCATCATTGCCATAATTATTTTCATGTTTTGCTTTTTTATTATAAAATGACTATTATAACAAACATTAGCACTTTTATTATTCTGAATTATGAAGTACATCAAGGACAACTCATGAAGTCTCATGCCATTTAGATGAAGGAAACTTTTTTCTTATTTATAATCCCAGACAACTACAAGGGTTAATTAACTATTGTCGCTACTTGAAAATACAAAACAAATAAAGCAAGTTATTATTAATGCTAATAATGTAATATCATATTTAAATAACGCATTGAATACCTTTAATAAATAAATATTTCTATCGGTTATTTTATTATTATTTATCAACTAGCTACCTATTGTTGTATATGTTCCTGATGCAGGTCTGTTAGTCTGCATTTACACTACATGTCTATTTTGACAAAGGCTTGCCAGATGTTTTGTCCAGTCCATTACAATGGTTATCACTGTCAATCGTAGCAATTTCAGGAGTGGCAATAGGACATTTGAGACAACCACTTTGACGCTCTAAAAATATCATAAAGAGATCAGAAAACTAATCCATATGAATCGAATGGTTTAGTCCAGTTTTTTTTAAGAGACTCAATCACTTTTTATGATGAAAAGATTTAATTTAGGCTTTTACTCACATGTAAATATTGATCAGTGAACATAAGCAGAACCTCAAAAGAATATGTATAACACACAAAAACAAATCTCTTCCGGAAGCTCACACGTGCTGCATAACCAATGAGGTTCATTTTCATGTCTCCGATCTCTTTATGATCTTTTTGAAGCATCAACGTGGTTGTTGCAAGGGCAGTCAATGAAAAAAGATCGAAAGTCTTACGAGTTTGGAAGGACATGAGGGTGAGTAATTAATGACAATTTCTATTTTGGGGTGAACTAACCCTTTAATACCAGGTGTAAACAGAGCCTATACTGAGTGGGGAAGAAGCCGACTACCGAGTACCGATTCACATTAAATCATTCGGTAGCAAATATTTTTCACATCTGGGCGAGAGAGAGAGAGAGAGAGAAATTCACATAAACATAAAAACCACGGCAGTTTCAACCAAACAACACAGAGCACCCTTACAACACCAAATACTTTCAAAAGGTGTCAAGATCATCCATGTACTTAAAATAATTAAAATCAGTCAATATCCTTACTTGCACCATATTTGAAAATAAAACAGCTACATTCTGATCCAATTTGTGTTCAACTTTCTGTGTCCTCTTGTATAAAGAGCTTGGCTTGACCTAATATAAAATTTAGCAATTGGCAAGAAAACCTTCTTTTCCTTACATATTTAAAACCAGGAATAAACACTTCCAAAGAAAAAGCTTCATAAAAACATGTAAAATCATTTCTTAGCAACACAAACAAAGACTCCAATCTAGCACAGTTCACAAAAGCATGAAAAATGGTTTCCCTCTCATTACAAAAAGGACATTCAGCACCAATCTCTGGGTTCAAGGCTGAAATAAAAGAATTGACTGCAACAGAGAGAGAGAGAGAGAGAGACGTCACCCCTGCAACTTGTTTAAACACAGTGAAAGGGCTAAACAATCTAAAGTGTGGTTTCACAAAACTAGAGACAACGCATTTTGCAATATGTCAATAAACACTTGAAACAAGCGTACTCCAGTGCGTTTTTGATCTATGATCCTCGTTGCTTACGTTGTTAATCTAATCGAGGCGTTCCGCACTCTCATGCTCCGCATTTGTTACATACTGAACATTGTCACTGTAATATTTCCTATGTTTTGTTAGTAAAACTCCACCTCTGACAGCATCGTGGGGACAATGAAACAACTCTTTTGTGCTACTGTGCTGAGGAAACAAACTTGCATGTGTCCGAATGCAATGCTGAACAGCAGAGGTGAAGAACAGCGTGAAAAAAGTCTTTCGTGACATTTGAATTCTCTGCTGTAATGCAATCTCATGCATACTACAGCGCACGCAAAACAGTTTATTGTCGTCTAGTGTGTAAAATTTCTACATAAATAAAAAATGTTGCAATTGAGAGGTTTGGGCTTATTTTTTTTCCACTGAAACAAATGTTTTTGTTTATTACACGAAGAGTAAAGTACAGGGGGAAAAAACGAATTTCAGGTACCGGTAAAAATGTTTTGGTGGTTCTGTATTAAGCCTATCCATCGCTATATGCAAACAGTATTTTTTAAATGTGTTAAATACATCCAATTAGTGTAATTGATTACACTAAACAGAATTAGGATAACACTTGATTATGTTATACATAATATATATACAATGCTACACACACACACACACACACACATTTAAGCCTTTATAGAGATAGAGAGAGACAAATAGGCTATAGAGAGAGAGAGAGAGTTTTTGCATTTCATCTGTTTAATGTCGAGTCAGCGGATGAGATCCAAATGCAGGCTTTTATTAACAAGAGTGGTCACACAGGCATAGGTCATGGAACAGCAAACGGGAATGTTAGAGGAATATCAGAGTCGTGATCGGTATGCAGGCAAAGATCTCAGGGTAGGCAGCAAGTATCAGTCCAGTAAACAAAGCAGTAAATCCACGGGCAGACAGAGAATAATCAAAACACGGTTGAAACAGGCAGAACGGCAACGGGAAAACAAGACAGGGAATAATGCTCAGAAGTGACAACTATAAGAATATCAAGACCTCGCAATGAATGTGATGCTAAATGTTTCTTAAATAGTCTAGATGATTGACTGCAGCTGGTGAGGTGATCAGTGACTGGGTAAGGGACTTATGGGAAATGTAGTCTGCTTGAAATGAGTGAGTGTGTAGTGCATTGTGCGAAGTGAAGTCACGGAGTGAATGTGCATGTGTGTGTGTGTGTGTGTGTGTGTGTGTAGGTCCAAGGTGCCGTGCCCTCTAGTGGTTGTCACGGATATTACAGCTGACGATCATTACAATCTGGTTATATACTTCTATCTTTATATTTTTCCTTCCCGCTGTCTGCCTGCTACTCTTCTCTACCAACCAGCCACTGTGCATAATTTAAAAGAGCGCACTCATAAATGTGACATTATCCATAGCAACGAGGTCAACCTTATATTAAGTTCCTTTGTAAAAGTTGCTCTTATGAGTTCTGTGAATACTTTTTAAGCTAAAACTCCTAGCTACAGTAGGAACTCTTAGGAGGACTAGATAAAATTCTTTGTGAATACGGCCTTAAATTTAAAAACAGTACGTGCCTGAGACTGCTTATTCAGTGTACACATAAAATAAAAAGTGTTCTTTTATATCCTATAAGCTTTTAGAAGAAAATTATTAATGAATACGATGGAAATACCATTAGGCGTTTAGCTCATCATACAGCAGCACAAGACCAAACATGATCACTAAACGCCTGTGCTTCCTTTCATTAAACTAAGCCCACAAAAGCTTCATGGGACATGTAATTCATTACCACAACATATTACAGTCTTCCCCCCAATGTATGTGTGTTATGCTTTCACACCTCTGCAGTAAGTTTGGCCATTCTTTGTTCATGCTAATACCCAATAATCTCCATGTCAAAGCATCTAGTACCCTTCTCATTACTATTAAACACACACACACAGGCTCCACTGTTGTTGATTAGTTCTCTAATAACGCTCCGCTCTGTCTTGCCCTCCTGATAATCAAGACTTGGGCTGAGTGCAGTGATGCTCATCAGACAATGGCCTGATGTGATTGGGCCACACTGTCATTAAAATCCTTCTGCTTTTTTTCCCCTGACTCATATCCCTCTCTCAAACATTGATACCATATATAAGCCGCACTCTCAGTGATAGCTCCCATTCACTGGGGCAGCGTCTAAGCTTGGGCCCTAAAACCCCCACATATTTGGGTCAGAGAATGACCCTCGCATTTTGTTGTGAAACTGAGATTGTATTGCTATTTTCAGAAAGAGTAAAATAATGAATGAAGGGAAATTTAGAAAAGAGCAACATCCAGCCACTATAATAACAAAGCTAAGCCGCACAAAATAGAAAAAGTTTGCGTGCTAATATATTGTACTGGCTCAAGGATGGCACATAATTTGTTTACTCCAGAGTTCCTTTACAAAACATCTGTTTGAAGAAAAAGAAAATAAATCACCTTTGACTCACACACTCATATTCCATTATCCTCTGGCAGCCATTACATAGCAAGAGACAGAGTAAAAGATCCCTCCACATCCTCTGAGCCATCTCTTTCCCTCTCCTTCTCATTACATCATGCGCTCTTTAGATAGCCCTTATGTACCCTCCATACCTCCCTCACACTCTTTATCTGTCCCTCTGAGGAGCTGTTTTGCAAAATCACTCTGCATGGCCAGCTCTAACACACACATACACAAACATCATCCCATTAACTGTGCCTTCCCCTAACACCCCCCTGACACCAGACAAAGTGTGCATCCTGTCCTTATGAATGTCTTTTTATTGCCCTCTTTATTTTCTTCCCCCTCCTCCACCCTGTTTTCTTCTCACTAGAGATATAAACACACCTTTCAAATGTTTGGGGTTGGTAAGTTTTTTTTTTTTTTTTTTTTAAAGAGCCTCTCATGCTCACCAAGGCTGCAGTCATTTAATGAGAAATACAGTAGAAAAAAAAAACAGTAACATTGTGGAATATTGCAATTTAAAATAATTGTTTTAAAATGTTTTATATATTTCAAAATGTTTAGCAGTCATTACTCCAGTTTTAGTGTCACATGATCCTACAGAAATCTTTCATTCTAATATGCTGATTTGGTGCTCAAGAAACATTTATTATAATTATTTTTGTAATGTGGAAAATAGTTGTAGTGCTTAATAATATTTTTGTGGAGATTGTTAAACTTTTGTCAGGACTCTTTGATGAATAGCAAGCTCAAAAGAACTTTTATTTGAAATACAATTTGTGTATATATTAAAGTGCAAAATATTTTTCAGTAAGGTAGTCCAAATACTATAAAAGTTGTTCAAAAGTTAATCAAGTAATGCTTTGATTTCCTTAATGCAAACAAACCAAGAGAAATCTTGTATCACCACAAAACTGGCGATTTTTTTTTTTTTAGGAAGATGGTTTTAAGAAAATTTTAAAAACTGTCATAAAGAATGCACCACATTACATTGTAACCGATTTCTGTAATTTTAAAAGTATTTTATTGTAATATGTACAGTAAGATACTGTAAAATGTGTATATAGTATGTTACTATAAACAGCAAAGGATTATGGGAAAAATATGCTCAGTACTGTGATCATTCTCTACTATAAATCCATTGTAAATCAATTTACAGTAGTGTACTTACTCACGAAAAACTGACCAATGGCAAGAGAGATTTCTTTTCATGTTTTTTTTTTTTTTTTTACTGTATGGTGGAAGTGACGGTTAATGGACAAAAGATGTACCAGTAACTCACCAAAAAGGTTGGAATATTATTTCTATTTTATGTAAACAAACATTTCCAAATGTTTTCACTTATGTTAACAGCAAACTAACATGATTGATCTTGTTGTTTTTCACACCAGAAAGGTTTTGGTGCCTTTTTGTCTGACTGTCGGCCAGATCGATGTCATAACAGTGATAAAATTAACTGGCGAGTAAGTTAAGTTCTTGTGTGTTTGCATGTTCCGCTGCCTCTTTAACGTAAGTTAGGGTAATCATCAGGCAGAGAAATCGGTAACTTAGCGTTAACAGCAGCAAACTAACGAGAAACACTGAGGAAAAGAGAGGTTGACAACACCATTGTTTAAGTGGGGTTTTTAAAACAATATTTCAAGTACATGTTTTGATTTTTTTTTTTCAGATTTGTGGTCTGGATCATGTCATCTGCAACGTTGGAGGTGTATTTCGGAGGCTTTTTCTTGTGATTGCCGTCGTAACGGTGATAACATCTACCGGTGAGTAAGCTGAAGCAAGCATTAGTTAAGCAGGCAAACATAATATAATGTATACACCGATTAAACCAACAGAAGAGGAGAGAACAGAGGTTTACCAAGCAGCAGAGTTAAGAGTTAAAATGCTTTTAAACAATAATCCGTCAATGTCTTTGCTCTTGATTTTGAATTTGCAGCAGCCATTCCCTCCAGACTTCTGCTGCTCTCCACTAAAACACAGAACACGCTTGAGGAGGAGAAGGAGGAAGAGGAAAGGCTTAGCAATATGTCATTATTGCCAATATATAACTAATACTAATACTATAAATAATTAACAAATATTATAAATGTTGTTTAATTTATTAAAAACTATAAACACCACATACAGTACAGTACAACAACTCGTTGTTAGTAATAAGTTCTGTCATTGTATGGTAGTTTTTCCTATAAAACTATAATAACACTAAAAGGCTGCTATGATTTTGCCTGTTACAGGAGAGCCTGTTCTAAAAGTAAAAACATGCTGACTATGAAGAGCAGAATCATCATCCAGTCACAATAGCTAACAGACTCTTCTTCGACATTACTTCAGTGCGATCCAACTGTCTCAAATTGAGTTGGACCAACTCAAATAAATTGGCCCAAACTGAGTTGGACCAACTTAATTTGGGCCAGTGTAATTGCGATGGTCCTACTCAATTTGATCAAATAGAGTTTAAATGAAATTGATAAATTTATAAAATGACGTTGCGTGTCAAACTTAAATGAAAAGATTTAATTGGAAAATCTATTATATGCAGTTTCATTCATCACTATACACAATGTAAACTCCTGTAAACACAATGTGCCACTCCTGACATTAGCATATAGGCGCCACTTTTCTGCATAATGGTAACCATAAAATTCAAAAACATTGCAGAAACTCCTCAAAATGTCCAAGATATCTGAACATTAAAAACTAACCTTAACTAACAATATCTTTCCCTTTACTGAAAAACACATAAAATAACACTTTAATCCCTAAATTTACTCTCCTAATGCAGTCCCTTGCAAAGCATGCTTGGAACAATTAAATTAAGTTACTTTAGCTAATTTTAATTAATTAAACTGAACAAGAGGCAAAAAATAAGAGTGCATACGGAGAAGGCGCACCTCTTTCCTAAATTTAACTAAATTGAGTTGCTCAAACTTAAATAAATTTCATAGATGACACTATTTAAATATTTTATGTTAGACATTAAACATAAATATGTATTACTCCTAATTAGATATTTTAGTAAAGTGAAAATTTTTTAAATATGTCATATCTAGGGATGAATTTTTTTTTTACTGTAGAAGTCAAGATTTGTAATTTGTACTTCTAAAAAGTAAATGTTCAACGATGAGAATATTGTAAGAACAAATGTCCATTAGTTTTGTTTTGTTTTGGGTTTTTTTTTTGGGGGGGGGGGGGTAACACTCAGGGGTCGGCAACAACACCTCATTTTTTTTCTTACCAGTGCGAAAGAGACTCAGAATACTCCAGCAATTTTGGACATACAAATAAGAGTTCTAGATTATTAAAAACAGTGGAATGTCTTCTTTTATTTGTGTACACAAATTTTGTAAAAACAAAATGTTGTTTTTTGCAAAATAAAGAACTAAAACAACAACCTTTGAGCTGCTGTCCCTTTCTAAATTAAGTCCATTCTGATAGTCCTCAGAAAACGAACTGTAACTTTGTGAACACTAATTACACAAGCATGAGATATATGTCAAAAGAAACATTCAAATGTCAGGTTTTAAATAATGTAAGTCAAATAAAAAAAACAAATATTCTCTTATGTAATCTGTTTGAAAAGAGACCGATGTCAGTCGTTTGCGAGTCAGCTCGTTAACTGCTAATGCGGTGACCGCCACAATGCGGCCACTCTATTTGAACGCAAATTCTGAGGCGATCCATGCAACAGTGAACGCCCGCATCACCTCAAAAAAATGTATCAAGCTTAGTCAGATTCATTTAACCTTACATAATTTTGAGACACAGTGGGGAACAATTCTGGAAGAATTAACCCTTGCTCTTCTCTGCGTCACAGTTTACGTTCGTTCTAGCGGTCAAGCTCTGTTCTCTTTCCTTATCTTAAGCCTGTGTGTTAGTGATTCAGTCCCTCAATTTCTACATCAGTTAGTACTCAGAGCTTCAGATATTACAGTTTCTCTCAGACTCTTGTCCCCTGCTGAGCGCTTTTACCCTGTTTCTGTTTCCCCTCAATTATGAGATCAACTTGTTAGATTTTATGGTACTTAGAGCACAACTAACCTCCCCTATCTATTTTTCTCTTCTTTTTCTCTCTCTACCCACACAGCAGGACTTTCATCCCCTCTCCCCAGGTGTCCATCAGAAAAATCACTACAGCACAAAAACTCAGCCTCTCCATTTCTCCCATCCCATCATTTTTCCCACCATCTTTATTTCACTCATTCCTTCTTTCTTTCTGTCCTAACTATCCATCTGCTCTCAGAGGAGGGATACTCCACCATCTAGCTCACCAATAGATGATCCATTGCTTGAATTCTCCTCCCTCAGATTTCTCCAAAGGGCTAACAGCTGGAGGCACGCCGAATGTGCCTCTCCCGCCAACCAGGTGGCACGGGCAGATAAAAAGTGACGGCAAAGCTTTGATTCCCCTCGCACAAAGCTGGCATCTCTGGAAGGTGTCCGCCACCGCGCCCCTTCTCTTTGTATGTCAGGCTCGCCGAGCATTGAACAAAACAGCTGAGAGGCCTCGATAACACCCGTCCTTCCCTCCTCTGCTCCGACAACTGTACATAAACAGAAGGGGAGACTCCTGGATTTACCCACAAACCATACATTGATACGTTGACCATGGAATTAGCCCAACTTGGTTCTTTATAACATTTGCCCTTCAAACATGGGATGTGACACTCGTTCACTTGAAAGCAATTGCTTTGAGATTGTGTTGACAGTTCAACTACTTTAGGGTCCTAAACACTGACTGCCACTGTAACTGGAATGAATAGCCTTGCGGTTCAGTTTATATTCAAGCCATACTCCACATAAATATCTGTAAAACAACCGAGTTAATGAATGTAGCTTTCATTCATTAGGTCTGTAGTCAGGTTGTCTTTCACACAAATAGGTTTTGACAACTGACTGCTGCATGCTAATTGACAAGGAACTGTAATTTGTAACATGCACACATAGTTTGCTTGCATTCATGACACTCCTTGTTTATCAGGCCTGGAGGAGATGAAGGTTTTAATTAATTAACTCTTTAGTTCTTTCACACGACTTGTATCCAGTTTTGCCACTGTCCTGAAATAACCGATTAGCTGCTTTTGTCCAAACAACCAATATGAACTTGTGTCATTATGCTTTGAAATATAAACAAAAAAATAACAGTGCATTTGTCATTAAAAAAAAACATTGCTTAAAATTGAATAAAAGAGTGTGTGATTACTCTCCATGCCCCAAATTAACCACTTTTTTTTTTTTTTACATGACGTAAATCCCATTAAAGTTGAAAACCCTTTTTTTATTCATCTCATCTGTGAACTTTTGATTAACGAACAGGTTTAATCGCAAAAAAGGTTTATCACAGGTTTAAAACGCAAAGGTTTAACCGACTCATCTGTTCTTTCAGCAGGTTTCTACATAAAGCTCCATTGTGAATGCAATTTAATATTATTTAACCATTGGGTGAAGAGGAGAGAAAGGATGCACAAGGCAAGACTCATGATATAAGGCAAGCATGCTCTCCTGATAGAGCCCCATTATGAGCATAGCCCAAGGGGGACATGGGCCTTTAAGGATCTTTATATCCTTCTATCTTAAGGAGAGAGGGATATAGAGATCAATGATTAATCAAGGCTTAATCTGCCATCATTAGGCCTAAGTGGAAGGCCTCATCATCTCTATTCTGATGCTCACATTGAGACTGCTTAAGCTCTTCTACTCTTAGATGAATGGCTCAAGACCTCATCACTGTGCTTCATATGAGAACACTTAGTGATGAAGATGACCTTTCAGGGGAATCCTTTCATATATGTGCGACGTCCTTGTTTGATATGAACATCGTGATGTTTGCCTGTTCAATTTTAATGATATTATTATATTATTCTATTTAAATGATAAACAAAATGTTTTCAAGGAAAGGCTACATAATAGCAATCCCACTCAAATCTCAATTGGAATTTAATTTTTAAATAGCTCCTTCACTGAGTTCCAGCACCCTCAGATACTGTTGCTAGGTCTGACAAGCTGTATGAATGTCCACTAGGACTGAACTAAAGATTTAGGATATTTTGAAAATCCCCCCCCCCCCTTACTTGTTAATTCCATGAACCGCAAGTTGTCTGGTAAAATGTGCTCAAAATTGTAAAATATTTAACATTTATTGATTGCTCTATTTTAATGGTGTGCCAGCTTCTTTCATTGGCTATTTTCATTGTGAAAACCAGTCAAGTTAAATTAAAATAGTAACTAAAGATAAGACAGATATTTTTCCTAAAAATTCTAAAACCAATTCTAAAACATTAAAATCTTTTTCAAGGATACCAACAAAATAGGCGACTATCCTTTTAGATTGGGTAATGTCTTTGCATGTGAAATTAGGATTACATGTGGAAATCTTTTGAAAACTTTTTACTATTACAGCCAAGATTAACTAATTATGAAAAGTGCTGATTGTAGCATTATATTTAAATCTATTCCCATTGCCTAAACGGTGAGCATTGTTGGCCATCACAATCCATCACATCTTGTTTGTTGGGGGAATAAATGTAATGATCTCGCCACTGCAATGTGGTTTCTACACTCGTGAATGCTTCATAACTAGTGTACACAGTCCAAACACAATGTAAGATTGAGCAGTGTAGACTGCATCATTGATTATAATGGGAGTGAACTTGAAGTGATTTACAGCTCCAGAGATTAATCATTTTTATTTATCTATCTATCTATCTATCTATCTATCTATCTATCTAGGGGTATAACGTTACACAAACACGACGGTTCGGTATGTACCTCAGTATTGAAGTCACGGTTCGGTAGGGGTTCGGTACAGCAGTTTTGGGGGTTAAATGGGGTCCTCCAGTCGTTTGTTTGCAATAAAAAAAAAACCTACAGTATTGGCAAAATAAATATCTAGATTTACTTATTTGGCACCTTCATCCAAAGCAATTTACAGTGAATTCATTACATAATTTTTTTATTATCATGGGGAGTTGAAGCCATAATCTTGGAAGCACAATAATGTACCAGCTGAGCTGAGGGAACATAATATCAAACACCAAAAACACTCTCTTCCCTACACTCTCAATAAATTACATTGAACCACTAAGCACATCTGCAGGAAGAATGCTTACAGCATTCTGTGGATATACAGAAAGAGTCCAAGGTATTTCTGACTATTAACAAGTAGCTGTACAAGTGTGGCATCATAAAAGGCTGTTTTTGGCAGTGATGCGTCCACATCAATGCATAACGACACAGTCTGGTCTTTTCCACACAATGTGACCTGGATGATATAATTTCAGAAAATGTTCGGGAGAACCTTGTGCATCTTTCAGCGGTGCAGCAGAATCATGCTAACTGGATACTGCCAGGCAGGTCAGCACAATTCACAGAAAGCTTTGTTTCTGATGAGAGTCTGCAGAGGATTGTTTCACATTTTCCACATCAGGACTTTAAAACTTAACTACAGCTAACAGGGTTTGTATTCCCTCCTTACCCTGCTAAAAAGACCAGCTTACTCCAGCACGAAATTTCATGCTGTTCTTTAAGTCAACATACAGTAGGAGGTAGGGCTGGGACAATAAATCATTGAATATGATTTTCCGAATCCATCGATTTCCGAATCCATAAATTCTCTTGTATCGATTCTGAGCTTTTTACAAGAGATGGCACTGCGTGCTTTAGAAACCGTCGTACTCTGCTCTCTTCCAATTCCTTACACAACACTTGAACCTTCTATAAACAATCAATCAAAAAGTTAAAAAAGGTAGAAGCAAATTACAAGAGTGTTTTCAGTGGGCTGTTTACATTAATTTCGCATCATAAAAGCATTTGGAGGTGCAAGTACCTAGCCGAACGCATGAGCGCTCCTCTAAAAATACTAGCCTAGAGTGCCATCTCCTGTTAAAACTAAACTCAGAATCGATTCAAGAGAGAATCGCGACGAATTCAGAAAATCTCAGACTCGATCCACAAATCGAGATGATTCGATTTATTCTCCCAGCCCTAGTAGGAAGTACAACCTTTACTGAAAACTCATTTTAAAAAATGGGACGTGTATATATACATTATACCATTCAAAAGTGTGAGGTCGGTAGAAGTTTTAAATGTTTTTGAAAGAACTTTTTTTTTATTAAAACACATTAAAATATTAACACTGCTAAATATTATTACAATTTGAAATAACTTTTCCATTTTTATGAATTTTACAATGTAATTTATTTCTGTGATCGCAAAGTTGAATTTTCAGAAGCCATTACTCCCAAGTCTTCAGTGTCACATAATCCTTCAGAAATCATATCAACACTGTGCACACCAAGATGAGATGCCACAACATGCGATCAAATGAGTCGGTGGCCCTTGGCTTTGTATTGTTGGCAAAATTTGGCCCTTGGTGGAAACTAATTTAGGAACCCTGTACTAGAGCATAAATGCAATGTGGAACGAACATGATCACTAGATCACTCACTCTCACTCACTCACTCACTCACTGTCACGTTTAGTTCTGTCTTGTATTGTTTAGTCTAGTCTTGTCATTCTAAGTTAATTCAGTCATTGTGTGCACCTGTCGTCATTTAGTCCCTCATTAGTTTACTTCCTCCACCCGTGTCTAATTATCATCTGTGTATTTAGTTCCTTCCTGTTCCACCAGTCATTGTCTTTTGTTGTTTGTGCTACGCACACTGTTACGTGTCTGCTCTCATTTGATTAAACCTGTTTATTGTACTGCAACTATTGTCGCCTGTTCCTGTCTTCATCATCGGCGTTACAGAACAAAAGACCTCTCAAAGCGAGATAAAAGGATTGAAGATGGACTTACCCACTGCGGCGCTGCTGCTGAGCCCGGAAGCAAGGCCCCATCTGGTGGGCACGTTCTGGGCGATCCGGGGAGACTATTGCTCCATCCCAGCCTGGAGACCCGGTCGGAGCGGGAATGGACGACTTCGGAGCCCCGGAGTTGCAGCACGCGGGGAGGTCTATCACAGAGCCAGGAGCCCGCCAGAGTTCCATCAACTGGTGGGCCGCGGATCCAATTCCCACCCAAGTCCCCACCCTCATTTCTTCCTCTTCGCTTCCGGTCCCGTCCGGAAGCCCTCTACCTGATCCTGTTTCCGTCATCCCGATCCCGTCGCTGATGACAACCAGCCCCATGGATCCGTGGCCACCGCGGCTGTCATCAAGCTCCTCGGCTCTGTCCCCGCCGCTCACTCCATGCGGCTCCGCACCAGTACCTCGGGCTTCTCTGCCAGCCCAGCGTGAGGCGGAGTCCCCGATGTCCCTTCCGGCCTCCGAGCCCGCGTCACCACCTGAACACTTCAGCCCGTCACCTACACCTCGACCCATGGTTCCCTCAGCCCGGATGTTCCGGTGGGCTCAGTCGTCCCTCCAAGTCAGCCTACGGGGGTCGACACTCTACCTCTGCCACAGACTTCCGGGTTGGCGGCTACACCATCACCCGTCACCCCTACGTCACCAGTGAGCTCCTCCTTCCCTTCAACCTCCTTGTCATCCTCCCTCACCACACCGTCACCCCGTTCATCCGGACCAGCGTCGGTACCTCAGTCCCCTGTGTCAGCGGCTCGGCGCCAAACTTCCGGGTCGGCGGTGGCTCTGAGGTCCGTCGGCTGGGAAGCTCCGCTGGTTCCTCCGCCAGACGCTGTGGTTCCGCTACCATCGAGCGGCCCCATAGCGTCACCCCGCCCTGCTGTCGGGACTCCTCCCTGGATCCGCCCTCTGTCAGCTCCACCACGGAGTCGGTGTCCTGTGACTCCGGTGGGATGCCCGTCTTCAGCTCCACGCCCTCCTCCTAAGCCTCCGCCCTTGTTTATTTTACTTTTTGTTGTTCTCCCTTTTTCTTCTATGGACTCCGTCACGGCGCGAGGACGCGCCTTTTCCGAGGGGGCGTTATGTCACGTTTAGTTCTGTCTTGTATTGTTTAGTCTAGTCTTGTCATTCTAAGTTAATTCAGTCATTGTGTGCACCTGTCGTCATTTAGTCCCTCATTAGTTTACTTCCTCCACCCGTGTCTAATTATCATCTGTGTATTTAGTTCCTTCCTGTTCCACCAGTCATTGTCTTTTGTTGTTTGTGCCACGCACACTGTTACGTGTCTGCTCTCATTTGATTAAACCTGTTTATTGTACTGCAACTATTGTCGCCTGTTCCTGTCTTCATCATTGGCGTTACACTCACTCACTCACTCACTCGCTCCGTCGGAGGGAGAGGTGTGACTGCAATAGAGAACATTTTTATAGAAATGATCAAATAAAATCAATAATTCCAGCATAAATCTGAAAATTTCCACACAAATGAAGACTTGGTACTAAAGCAAAAATGCAATGTGGAACGAACATGATCACTCACACATGCACATACACACAGGTGTATGTTCACTCTTCACTCCCATTTTATATCTGCTTATTGCTGATTTTTTAGTTGGTTTTATTTTTTATTTTTTAAATGAATTTCTTATTCAAAAGTTTTTGTATTTTTTTATACATTTGGATTATTGAAAAAAATATGTGATTACAATCAAGTCTTGTCTTTCAGTGGCACGTTAAGTGACATTATTGCAAATTTATGTGGCATTACTGTAAATTTGAATTTGTCACTTCAAAAGACAAAACAACAAAAAAAAATTCTAAACTTTGTTCAAAATACTGAAAATGTCGTGAACCGATCATCTCTTCATACTAGTTCATTTATAGCATTAAATAAACATGAATATACATCAGAAGGAATGTTGTTTCAACCACAGAAAGACGTGAGTTCACACAATATTTCAAGTTAATCAACATTAATCTACTATAGGCTACTCCCTGACGGCTTTGTCGGATAAGATGGTGGATTCGGCGTTATGATTGGTTAGATCGCCTGTCAATCAAACTGTTTGCGAAGGGTCAATTACGCTTTCTTTTATACTGTATTTCCTACATTTTTCTTCAAACATCAGATGGCAGAATTCTGCCTCCAACACATAGATCGATATCCAGAAACAACTCATATTCTATTTTGATCATCATTGAAGTGTTTTTTCATTAAAAAAAAAAAAATAGTATTTCATATGCATGCTAATGGTGTAGTTAAGGAATTTTACAGTGAAGAGGTAAAAGTCTAAACATACTTCTTCACCATGAGCCTATTGTGAATGTGCCTACATAAAAAAAAGTCACAAAACTGTGTAGGACATGAGATAAAATTCATAATCTACTTACACCCTCCATCTTTTTTATTACTACAAATTTGACTTTCAATTTTACATGGCGGTTCCTTCATCTTGAAAAGATCTTCTCTCTGTTAGTGGCGACTGTTCATATTCATTAGCTGAAAAAATGAAGATTGACTTCATTTTAAAGATGTCTGCCAGCAAAATTCCAAATGCTGTCAGCTAAGACAGAGACCATTTTATTCTAAACAAATCGAATGACTTCCATGACTGAAGCATGGGAAGAACTATAGACTAATCTATATACCATTATTGGACAGCTGTTGCAAATGTCAAAGCCTCTAATTTAGAAGTCCAATAACAAAGCAATGAAATTTTCGAGCGCGCAAGAGAAGGCAAGAGGTCTGAAGAGTATGAGAACAATAAATCAGTAAGGTTAAACACCCCTTTGTCTCCTGTAGAACAAACACCACAAATAAGGGACAGGGGGACACAAAACAAATTTGAATTAAAAGTGCGCAATGAATATGAGATGAATATTTATTTATCCTTTTAATATTATTCATATTTTGGTCTCTCTCAAGAAAACCACAGCCCTGAGGCAACTGACACAAGCTCCAGCCGTTTTAAAAGCATCTGCTTGTGTGTTTCTGCCTGATCATGTAAGAGTATGATTGTCTGTATGTGTATGAACCCCTTAATAAATTATTTAGCAATACGAAATCCATTTTTCTCTCAAGTGTGGTAACGTCATGAGCTTTTGAGCTCTAAGTGGCCTCCATGCAACACGCAAGTGAAGCTTTCCTAATTAACATCATCTTTACTGAGAAAAGAACTTTGTTTTTTTCATCAGTACTGTGAGTGTGCGCATTTTTTTCAAGGGCAGCGAGGGATATAAACGTCTAAAGTGTCGGCGAAACGGGCTATAATACAGAATAAGACTCCAGGAGTTTCATTTCTAAAGGGACTTTTTCTCTATTTCAGCCATGCCTCTCTAGCACCTGACGTTGTGGAACAAAGGCATGGCTAATATGAAAGGCTCATCTCCCTTCTGTTATCATACTGTACACTACATTTTTCCCACATTTTTCTCTCCGTCTTTCACCCACTGGACTCTTTGACTTTGATCTCTTTCCCAGGCATTATTCACTTCATTCTGGGATGCTAGTTTATTTATTATTTATAATTGTTTATGGTCTAGGTTGCCCATTTTAAAAGTTTCTGCAAGTTTGAGTGCAAAGAATGAGTCAGATTGATTGAAATCACAACTCACACCAAAGACAGCAGAAAGACACTATAAGACTATAGCCGATTGAAACAAAATGACCTTGAGGATTCTGCCAGCACTGAAATTTTAATGATCATAACATGTGAAACAATTTTTTTTAAATTCATAGCATGTTTGAAATTGTCAGACACTACATGCCACAAACAACCACACATTGCTCATCGAAAGACAACTACTGTTGCATCACTTGTTTGGAACAATGAATAAAAGCCAACATAGCTTTTATATGTTTTTCAACACGACCGGCACCTGTTGCTCGCCTCTGCATTGATGAGCGGTGTTTGACCTCTGACAGCTGATGAGAAAGTCGGTAATTCTGGTGTTGTGCAATACATCCGTGCGGCACCAAAGTAGAGTTAATATTAGGCAATTATTTCACAAACTTTATTATATACACCTCGGAAAAATACCAGGTCCGGACTTCGAGGACCTCAATGGTAGGTACGGCTATTTACCTATAATTTAAGAGAACATCATAGAATATAATATAACTATAATTTCTTAACTCGGAGAAAGACGATTCTCAGACAATATATTGCGTGATAATAATTCCCACTTTACAGTGACTATAAAAACAGTCAAAATAAGTTCTCTCATAATACATTTATGTGTCAGTTTATTAGGCCTATATATAATATCTGCATTAGGTCAATAAAGTGAGTTTTGTGAAGAAACATTGTATGAATCTCATAATGCCATTCTGAAATTTTTTACATTGGATACAATCACACAGTCAGTGCAGCATATCATCAGCTGCTCAATTCATTAATAATTTCAGCTACTACAGATATGGTGTAGCTTGAATTATGGGAACTGTCATCTCCAACTCCACCACTGATTTAAATCAATCAGATGGGAATCAGAAATCATATTCATGGATGAGGTAAAGTAGAAGTATTATAAATGTTGCGCTTGATGACATGATTTTATTTCATTATAATGAATTAGCCGCAAGTAAAGCAAGGTTTAATACTAAATTGGTTGTCCTAGATGTTACTGCATTTGTCCAGTTCATTGGTGTGATAACGCTGTGCAGTTTTATGTGTTCAGAGATTTTGTTTAATGAAATATCTGGTGTACCAGTACTTTTAAAACATAAAACATAATAGCAGATAATCCGTGGCATCCCTACCTGGTCACGATAGTAACTTTAGAACCCAATGACTACAAACAGTATTTAAAAATACTCAATAGTTTATCATCGAAATCGTTATTTTATTGATTGTTTATCACCCATTCATCCTACAAACACCAGTTATAATATAAGAAAGCTGGTATGGACTAACAACTTTGTGACACTGCAAACTACACACTTCATTAACTAAAACAACCTTTAATCGTTGAGTCTGGTTTTCATCATCCATGCTGAAATCTCTCTGCTGTGCGTGTTTGAAATCTCCCTTAGGCGATGGTAGCTGTTTTTAATGCCTGATCAAAAGCTACTGCAAACCTGATACTACTACTGCTACTACTAACAACAGAACATATGACATAATTGTTGTTATTAAATGAAATATCCGGACATTTAACACTTATTTAATAACATTACAAACTGATCTGAATAAACAGGGTATGTGCAACTTTGGTGTATAAGACAGCAGGCTAACCGGGTAGCTGTATTTTGTGCAAACGATATAAATCATAATGTAATTTTGTAGAAATTAAAAAAAAAAAAAGAGTACCCATTAAAATGTCTACACATAAAGGACCCGATCATGGAACAATGCACAGTGCAGTGCAGCTTTGAGCTTCTTGAGTCTATTAAATAAGGAGCGTTTTGTTTGGTGGATTAAAAGCTCACACGATTGGCTAAACAGAACATCCTCCTCCTCCAAAAAAAAGATATTTATGAATCTTAACCTGCCAGGTGTTACATGTATTTTCTGTCTGGACTGTTTAGTTTCATTTTCACATGTGCTCATTGTTTATGTTCCCGCCACCATCATCATTAGTTCATTCCCATCAGCTATGTGTCGTCAATTAATCTTGTTTGCTCCCTGTGTTCCCCAGATATAAGCCCTGTGCTTCTGTCAGTCCTTGTCTTGTTGTATATCATTTAGAGGTTTGTTTGGCATTCTGTTCCTGTGTATTTCTCCTGTCTGTAAAGACTATCGCATTAAATGTTTCCTTTGAGCTAACCCTTCGTCATACGCTCATTTCAACCAGCAAACCCGTAACACCAGAAAGGTCTCAAAAATACCGCACACAAATTCAAAGCAGCCCATGCACAAGTGACGATTTGCAAATGCAGATTCTACAATCCATAAATACATGTACCATCATTCATAAATGTGTGATGGAAAGTAATTCAAGCACAGCATCAGCCAATACTGAGCATATCTACTGTCCTGGAACCTGGAAGCCTGCACTGTCTGTACAACATAAACAGCGTAGGATAATGACAGGGTAGAGAAGTCACTGACGGTTGAATAAAGTTATTATTTTTGTTTTGTTTTTGTGCACAAAAAGTATTCTCGTTGCTTCATAACATTAAGGTTGGACCACTGTAGTCATGTTGACTATTTTAATGATGAATTGAATGTGGTAATTACATTGATTTCATCGAAATATAATTTGTGTTCTGAAGATGAATGAAGTTCTTGCGGGTTTGGAATGGCATGAGGGTGAGTAATTAATGATTTGTAAGGGAACTAACCCTTTGGGATACGAACAAGTATTTTTAAATACATATACATATATGTACATACAGGCATAGATACAGATATCAAGGACAGAACTACAGAAAATCCCTTTCTGTAAGAAATAAATAACAGAGGATGTAGCAGAGGTTTAACACTATTTTGGATCCTTGTAGTACATGCTTTGACCAAGGTCTTGATTTTAATATTTTTTAAGATACAAGCAACAAAACAAATGGTTTAAAAAAAATGGTGACATCATTCTCAGATGTCTTTTTTTTTTTAACCTTTCATCATTACAAAGCAAAATTTCATGCACTCCAGTTTTTTGGTTGCTTAAATGAAAAGAACCTGCATGTGGGGGGATAAATCTTGGGAAAAAAATCTGTTTTGCTCCACATAAATAATAATACACAAAATTATTTCAGTGTAGTTAAAATTCAAAATAAGGTCAATCGGTTTTTAGACTTATCTAGAAACTGCAAATAAACATTGGAAGTTGTGTATTCTAATGAACCCTAAGAGAGGCTTACTGCATATGATCCCCTAAAAGGGGATTTCATAAGTCCTGACCTACAATCTGTGGGACCATCCGTTAGCTTTCTCTCAGACACTCGCCTCCAAGCAAGGATTACACACTAATCTAGCAATCTCAGTCGTAATCAGAACACATGTCCACATTTCCATCACCATATGGACATGAACTATTCTGAGAGTCCGCCTCGATCACTTCTGATCTCTCTGTCATGATTTAAGAACTCAAACCCGAGGGAGATTTTGCTGGCTTAGCCGTGATCAGGTGCTTTTTGATGATCACTCTCCAGAGACACTGTCAGAGAAAAGGGCAACCAGCCATTCTCACTGATCAATTTTCAAGGAATAGTAATTGACAGGATTTAGCACCAATGATAAATGAATACACAACCTCTCTCATCTGATCCAGTCCTCCTAGCCCTCATTCAGTGTCCAGATTAATAATGGCCAAGCAGATCAATAATCAGAAGCGTTCTGAGGGTTTGAAAAGATGCCACTAGCATGTGTTTGCTCTTCACTGTGGGTGCTCATTGCATACTGATAGTTCTCTAGCTCACTTTACAATTGGAAATGTTTCAAAAAACATGGTGTGTAGTACAAAGAAGCATCCGGGGAGTGTGAGTAAAGGAGAAAGAAGGAGGGAGAAGACAGACTTCAAGAGTATTAGAGAAAGACCCCATTTACTAAAGGTTTTACATTTTAAAAGGGCCATTTCTCTCCTGTGAGTATTGGGGAAGAAGAAGAAGAATCAGTGCTGCATTTATTTAGTTTTAGTTTAGTTCCTCCTCCATTTGACCACATCAAGTGAACAAGAGTCTTCCCGACCAGACCCTGTAATTGCGTCTTTTTCTTTTATTTGTGTGTGCCTTGCCGCCGGCAGTGAATTAACATGGCTTAACCATGTTTTGTTTGTAATTAGCAGCGGGCGCAATAAAGTGCTGTAGGGTTTCGCTGCTAGTGGCAGGTGATTACCTGCCCGCTCAAAGTGACTTCCTAAACATCTGTGGGGATTAGAGGCAAAGCAGATGACTGTCAAGGGACACTTCTTGCAGAGAAACCAATATTTTGATAGTTTGTATTAATTTGCCAATCACGTAGGTCCATGAGGGAGATTAAAGAAAGATTTTTGCCTCACTGTAAACTAGAGAAGAAAGTAAATGGTGCCAAGAGAAACAGGTCAAGTTGCTCTGAGAAGCCAAAAGATACTTAAAATCAAACACACTTTCAGAGCAATTTGGGTCACAATACTGTATCTAACAGGTCAATGACAAGTAAGAGGTTTTCACAAATACAATGAATCATGAAAATATCACTAGGTTTTTGAGAAGTCACACCACGTAACATTTTAGCAACTCAACAAACCTTGCCTTGTCATAAAAGGTCAAATTAATTTATAAGAAAAATCTGGCATACATCACCAGAGAGAAGTCTGTCATTTCACTGGAAGATCTTAAAAATGAAGCATGTGCTTAGAGTTCACAGAGAGAAGGAGAACAGAGATAGAGAAAAAGACACGGACAGAGTGAGACAAAAAAGGGAATCATGTCAGAAACGAGAGATAAAGGGTGTGATGCAGAGCAATGACATACGTGGAATGATGTAAAGCTCTTCATTTCATAGATTTCCCTCTTCAAAGTCTACTGTTTCATTGATTGGCCCGGTGTATTGACTGAAACATTGAGGTGTTACACACTCACTTGTGCAGGGATTCTCTTTGATATGAACTTGCAATCATAAAAGCAACAAGTGTTTGATGAGATGAGGAGAAGCTTCAAAACTGCTTATTTCTGACCAAAGTTGAAAGGGAATCAAAATCACCAACGTCTGATTTGGGTCAGCTAACTCACTCAAAGCACAGAGAGGCTTGAATTACGTGTCAAAAACACTAAAAAATTTAAGAAGAAAACAAAGTGTCAACAAAAAACTTCACCAAAAAATTGTTCGCTAGACAATTATTAATAACCTTTGTTTGTGACAGTCTTCATGGTCAGCAAGAACTTGGATAAAAGTTTGTATAGAAGAAGTTTTTTTTTTCTTTTTTCTAAAGCGTAAAACCACCAGCATGCAAGAGAGCAGTCCAAATTCCCTTTTCAATCACTGAAATGGGAAAAATTGTTTCAGCATGATCAAGTTTCAGTGTACTAACACAAACAAATGCCTGTTGCCATCAGATAAGACAGATAGGACAACTGCCAGGCATCTTTTAGGGGGTGTAAATGGGGACACCAACACTAGGCCCTGTAGAAAGGAAACCCTCTCAGTCAATATGTGGCAGGAAAGTGAAAATGTGAGATCCAGTACTTTGGTCCATTTTTAATCAGTGTAAGGGGATAAAAGAGACTGAGGTTGTGACATGCACAAACAAAACACAGTTGGCTGCTGGAATTTGCCAATGGAACTTGGAAATTTGCTCCTAAAATTGACTACATAACTGCAGCACATCCACTGCACATTCATTAAAAGAATGGCTTAAGGACGGTTGATTGTTTCAAAGCAATTCACTGAAATATCCTTATTAAGACACAAATGAATGCAAGGGTGATAGTTTAGCCATCTGTTGTCATGTTTGGACAGTATTCAGCATAATGCCTATATTGGAAGAGGAAAGCAAATGAGGCAGTCCTAAAGATGCACCGATTAGGGCTGTGAATCGTCATTGTCTAACGATTCAATTTGATTACGATTATAATGTCAATGATTCCATTTGATTCCATAATGCACCAATCGATTATACACCAATCGTCTACTACTGCATCAATGCAGAACCGTCCACGCCTGCATCGTAGAAACAATTCATTTCAACACCCCTAGCGCCGGTCATTTTTTATGGCCAATTCTGACTTTTTCACAAGCAAATTGGGCGATTCGATAACAGTTTCCCTTTTTTTTTTTCTTTAAGTAAATATATTTGTTGTTAATTTGCTCTATTACAGGCCAAATTGGCTTTTAACATTTAGACAACCACTGCATTCACAATCCAAAAAAGATACTACACACATTTAGCATGAGCAGGTGTTTTCTATTTAAATTAGATTGCATAATTTTAAGATTTAAAGCAAAAACAAAAGTGTCTGACTTTAGCTTTGACAAACATAAGACACACCAGCACAAAATAAAAACAGCAGATGGACTGAATGAAAATGAAAATGTACAAAAAGAATTGCTGCACTTATAAACACTACTCTATACCAGAGACGGTCTTATTACAGAGTGGTGCAGGTGTGACGTAGGGGTGGGCAAGACACGATTAACCAATAGAAATTTGTCAACCGGTAAAGATTTTGGACTACCGTTTCTATCGCAGTTACGTTCACATGATGTTGCTCGCTTGCATGCGTTTTAAGCACTCCTGTTCACAAACAATTGATTTTAAACCCCTGAAGTGCAATTAGCTTCGAAAGTCAACTCATTTCAGCATATGCACACGCTCTCTGAGAGACTGTTTCTCAGCACTGTCTGAGAGATGTACGACTTGAAGCGAATGAGAACTGAACTGAGTGCTTTTTGCTGCCTAATGGACTACTTGCACTGAGCCTCGTGACCTACATGAAATAATGCAGCTCAGTTGTTTCTGCTTATATTTTCAATGAGCTGTTATCACCTAGCTAACTAAACGGCTCTTAAAATAAGAGTCCTCAGGATGATTTTAAAATCTGAACATACAGAGAGAGGAAAAGAGAAAATCTGATGATTACCGTGTACAGACTTTTCCAAAGTCAATGGAACTTTAAGTTTTAATCCAACATAAGCCGTGATTCTTTCATCCCTAGGGTGTCAACGCTCTAGTGATCGCAACGCTGCAGTGTGAGTAAGACATGATGAATAAGATCAGTATGAACATATTTATTTATTTGCATTAAAATATTTTAGTCACTATTCTGTGCCATTTCATCGCCTTCATTAGGGTATTTGATTAATTCTAACTGTTATAATTGAAAATGGTGATAAGAATGATGAAATTTCAATGGTATCAAAAATTTTGATTGTGATATATATCGTTTTCGTGAAATAAAATTCATCAAATCGTAATATCAAATTTTGGTCATTTTTCCCATCCCTAGTGTGGCATCAAAACCTGGAAGGCTAATTCGCCGCTGATTCATTTAATATTTTCCTATGGAGTTTTATAATAGGGTTTTTCAATTTATGAGTAAATTAAAGCCTGACGTTTTGTTCTACAACTCTAGGTTGATTAACCCAGACCTTGTTACTCTAGGTTTTCTTGTTCCAAAAACACGTCCGGGAGTAAGTTAAAAAACCAAGAGTATGTTCAAGGTTAACACACAAGGCATTCTCAACAGAGCAACGAATCGACAGTCACCATGGAAATGGATGCTATGAAAAACCACGTTATACTACTTCTTTCTTCTTTTGTTTAATGGCGATTTACCTACTTATTGCATATCACCACCTATTTGTTGGTCGTGCAATAAGTTTTCAATCTTTTGTTTAATAATCTTTAATCACTGTGAATAAGAACTAAGCACACATGACCTTGCGTTATTTCCTTATGACTTCTCACGTGTATTTGGTTGTGAAACGTAGTTTGCGAACCGGACAGAGTTGCCAGCAATTCTTTTCTATTGTAAAGTCAAGCAATGGGTTACCCCCTGTCACCAACCATCATGCAATGGGCACACAGCAGCGACTTAATGCTACCCATGATACTCGTGCAATGTGAAAAGAGCAGTGATCTGGGGGGTATTCCAGAAAGTAGGTTATGTGACATACCTGGGTATGTCACATAGCCTGCTTTCTGGAATACCCCCCAGGACTATGTACAAGCTTTTTTTTTTCAGCACACAGGACATTCACCAAATATCTGTGTGAATGCCTTAACATGTGAGATTAATGCATTTGCAGTCATAAACACGTTTACATAATTTCTAAAGAAAAAGTCAAAATAGCAATCAATCGAATTACTTATGAAATAAAACTAAAATGGGACATTTAACAAAAAGTCATTTGCACTGGCACAAACACACCCCTTTAGTGAAATGTGACCAAACAATACAAAATAAGTGGTGTCACATATAAAACATACCCAGGCATTTTAAATGACACTGCTCTTCAGCGTTAGTGGATTCATAATAAACTAAATGCTCTCAAAATTTGCTCTTACCTACCATTTAAATTTGCCTTCAGAGCAACTAAGTTCTCCCACAATGGAAGTCAGGCAATTGAGGAGGTTGTGGCCTAATGGTTAGAGAGTCAGCCTGGTAACCCGAAGATTCTCAATATGAGCAGGGAATGACAGAGGTTCCCTTGAACAAGGCACCAAATCCCCAATCACTCCCCTGGCACCACAGCATAGTGGCTGCCCACTGCTCCGGTTGTGTGTGTGTCCACTGTTTGCAGTGTGTGAGTTCACTACTCACTACTCCTAATGTGTGTGCACTAACTTGGGTGGGTTAAATGCAGAGGAATTTTTTTTTTTGCCGAGTATTTCCATACTTGGCCTTCACAAGTCACTATAGGGAAAAAAAAAATAATAGTTTATATATAATTTTGCAAAGGAAACTTAACCACTAAATATTACTTGTGTAAAACGAGCTGGAAAGAAGAACACTTTACAAACTGAGCAATTGAATATATGAATCTAAAATGTTTGGCCATGGTTAGGTGAGGAGTAGTCATAGTCATTATACATATATGTACCTATATAAACCATTTTCCACTTCCTGTGATTATAGATTTATATGGTTCTTCATCTCAGCTATAGAGAGAACAGGAGACTATGGGACTGGCAGGATCTCAGCAGAAGGAATAATCAAGGGCCATCAAATACTCAAAGATGAAAGGCTGAGAAATGCGGGGAGAGAGAAAGAAAAAAGTCCTTTGACAGGGAAAGCAAGGGAAATCATGTCATGTTGCCCTGCAAGCGTAATGGCATGGGTGTGCAACTCATCAGTATCACTGGAATCCTCCAATGGAATTTTCTACAGCAGGAGGCAATCAATAAAGTCAATATGATATTTGATTTGTTTGGCATCCTTCACTGTCCACAACTACAGTACATAAACCATGCAAATAATAAATTGGAACTCATTTAAAAGGCAAGTACACTGCTGATAGGTTTGCAGGAGGACAATGCAACACAAATGACTAGATAGAGATTTTACCATGAAATTATGCATGAAAACAGTACTGGTAACAAAAAATGTATAAAATGTAAAAAGTGTTTTCACAAGTTTTTCCTTTGCTGTAAATGAAAGTTTTTGTTCTCTCTCTTTTTCAGTATTAGTCACACAGTCTTACCACACAGCAGGAGTCCATCATATCAAAGTTCAGTGCTGCACATTTCTTCTGGAGATGTCACACCTCTGTTCTTGACTCTAGAATGGACAAGATGAGCCAAACGTTACATCAGTAAAAGTCAACATCTCTTCTGAGGCGTTTTTCAAAAGGGATCTATAAGACCTGCATGTTATGAAACAGACAGACTCTTATAAAATAAGGTTATACATCTTCTAGGTCTAGACATAATTATCATCTTAAATATTAACATTGAAGACAATCATATCTATGTGACTATCAAACTTAACAGTTGTAAAGCAGAACAAATGCATAAAAGTCTTTCGTAAATTTGATTAAAATGTACAAACTTCTTAAGTAGGCAGCTAAAGGAAATAGGAAGTCTGCACAGCTACTACCAAGACAGCAATACTGCATTTTTTTTCAGCAAACCAAAAAGAAATGATCCCTTGTTTACAAATCAAAGGAAGTGTGAAATAAACATTCAACTGAAAACAAAATTAATCATCAAGCATGTGTGTTTAATATAAAATCTCTTAGTCTTGAAATTAATAATGGTAAAATTATTTAGCAAAACAAAATCCTTAACATGGTAATCATTTAAAAAATTACCTCATTAAGAATGGGAAACTCTGTGAAATGAAAACAAAATAACAACAATGAAAATAAGAAAATATAGCCTACACCGTACCTGGGAGGAACTTTCCACACGAAAGTCTGAATGCCTTCACGAACGGCCCTTCACCAAGTCGATGGTAAGTACCGGTAAATTAATCGGCTATGGTCATGTGACCCAGGGTGACAACATGGCAATGCCCCCCCCCCCCCCCCCCCAATTAATGGCCAATTAATGCCTGCCTTGTGCTTTGAATATTTTTTTTTATTACAGAATTCATATTTTCTCGTTTTATTTGCCTTATCTTATTAGTTCTGTGTATAGAATGAGTAAGATATGGCTAATTAATTATTAATTACTGTATTTAATTTTTTATTACTGTAGCTTTATTACATTCTCCCGCGATTTGCGAATCTCAAGGTATCGCGGTACGTGAGTGGACGCTCATCTCGTTCTGTTTTACGCGCCGAATAAACAAAATTCGTCGTTTTTTTAATAAATCCACTACTAAAAGTGTGGAGTTTTCTAATTCTACTTCAACTATCGATTTGACTGCAAATCGAACGATTTGACTGCAAATCTATCAGCAGAGAAGATAGTGGACATCTACGCATCTCGGAAAAAGAGGCGGCTTCTTCTGCTTTAGGTAAGATATTGTAATGTCTGAAGTAGTTCTATGACAGGTCAAGGGAGGCTCTGTTTATGAACTTTAATCGGAACGAAGAAGAACACACTGTAACAAGCGCACCCGTCTAACACACTCGCTTTTTCTCGCCGCACTTCTGAACTCCCCGTGTTAACCCTATCACTGCCGATGCAAAACAAAACAGCAACTATAAAGTGGTCTGTTCTATTCGCTATTCTTTGTATAAAGTCATTGTTCATTGTAAATGTATTTTATATGTAGAATGTATGATATATAAATATGATATAAAAAAAAACCTGAGCTCGTGGTCTGCTGGCCTGGTAGGTGCCCCCCCAAGCACAAAAGTGAAACTCCGCCTATGGGTGACAAGTCTTCGCGATTCATTTTAAATGTAGATATGGCGGGAGAGTTGGAGTTAACGTGTAAATGGAATAATTCAATTCGTTGTGAAATATTACACACATTTTCGTCATGCACTTCTTATTATAAGATTTAAAAAGTTTCATTGGTAAGTCGTGGTAAAATCCCACGCGCTAACGAGGAAATTGCGTGGTCTTTTTTTTGCTCCCTTCTCCAATGGCTTCATTATGCTCGCTTCCGATTGGATGCTCACGCGATCGGCGAAGCCTCACAAAAGTTCCCGGCCACCTTTGAGGCACGTCCCTCAATTAAACAAAGTTGACTATGTGCGTTCTCACTTCACGAATCGGTTCTTTCGAACAGTTCCTTTAATGAACCGAATATTCTTTTACGTCATTACGTAATGTGACATCACGTGGGATGTGATCCTGGGGTGCGTGCGTTTCCCAAACAACTCGCTGCTTCACTGCCATTCAGCGTAGCGTTGAACAAATTATCTAGGGTCCATCTGATCTGATCAGTTCCTATTTGAAATAAAATAACGAGAAATGAAAAGACGGCTCATTTATTCGTTTTTTGCTTATTTTAACTAACGGATAATGAGATTTCAGCTCAATTTCTAATGTTTCGTTTATGGTTTACTAATCGGTTTATGGCTTTGACATTTCATGCGCACATGTGGGCGGTGCTGGAAGGCCTTTCATCTGATTGGACAAACCGCGCCGTCTTCTGTACGGCCTAAATCAGAATAAGACTCGGTATGGCACACTGTCAAATCCCACTTTAATAAGCTTTTCGTCTCTCTGGATAATAGTAAACATTTTTACTGTATTACTGTATGGGCACCATGGATCTGGCATAAAAATCAATGATGAACATGACCATGATAACATGTCCAGAACATTTCCCACCCGCCTTTTAATGACATCTGTGTGCGTGTGTGCGCACGCGTTTTTGTGATTTATGAGGGCAAATTTGTGAAATGACATGAATATTACACTGGTATTACGGCGTAAACGTTTAATGAGTCCTCATATTTAAAATACCTTTAAAAACATACTAAACGATGTTTTATTAAAAATGTAAAAATGCAGAATGTTTTCTTTGATTGCTAGGTTTAGGGGAATAGTATAAGTTGTATTATTAATGTTGTCCACTAGAGGGAGCCATAGGATAAGGAATCTTTTAAGCCCAATCCTTTTACATCTTGTTGCAATCTATTTGAATCGAAATAAATTCATTTAGTACATTTGTATAACTGACATTAAATCTGTGAAATGGCCTATAGGCCTATAGATAATTAAATGTTTAGCTTTCTTTTGAATTTCCAACGCTACCCTGCCCCTAACCTTCACATTACAAACCCGACTCCCTCACCATTAGGCCACGACTACCATATGTCACCTCAGTTCTCTTTGGAGGAAATCCATATCCATGCAATCCAGATATGTGTTAACTTTTGGGCTTTTCTGACAACAAAACAGAGCAAAACAGGCTGCTAGCCATTATTTGTTTACGCTTCTGTCAGTCGATAGTCCCGCCTTCTCGATGACAACACACACGCGGGGTCACGCGATGCCATCGGGTAGCAACGTGTAGTCTGGCATATTTCTTGTCCACGACCCAACAAGATTTTAGACTTGTCAAGATCTGACACCATGACTATCGTGATCTTCCAAAATATTGTGTAATCTGAACCCAACGACGGAACTTGCGATGTTAGTTGGCTAAAGATGCTTTTGGGGAATACACCCCTCGCGTGGCACTAAAAGATCTGAAACGTCCTAAAAAAGCCACAGCGATTTACTTCATATGAACTAAAATTCATTTTAACTAGTTGAGTGGATTATTCACTCAAGAACAACGCGGACCAATTCAGTTCAACTGATGAGAGAATTGGTTACAATGGTTTTATGATCAACAACAAAGATCCGACTCCAAAAAACGTGGCCTATTGTTTATGAGTGGAATATCGGGTACGTTGATTTTGCTACATAATATTTAACATGCAGTAGAATGAATGTCACATGATTATGCCTACCTAATTGTGCTTTCTATAGCCCTATTCGGACAGGATTAGTTTTATATGGAGCGGTGGGGTAGAGTAATTATTCAAGTAATTATTACCAGAGCTTCTCAGTTATTTTAGTCCCGTACGAATGTGCCACCTCAGTAATCCTTATGGACAATGTCAGTAAAGATTACGGCCACTTTTACTTCAGGTATTACTAATTCTATCTGAACGCCCATATCTGTGATTGCTGATGTTTTATAATCCTAACGCTTCTCCTCGTGTGTTTTTTGACCTACCTGAGCTTCCGTTTGAACACCAATCTTCAGCATGTTTTCATTTAATTTCAATATGGATGATATATGACAACTTGTATGGTCAATATGGATAATATGGGTAAAATAAATATACAATAAATAAATAGAGCCAAATCGGGGGGTAAAAAACACTGTGAAGACTCCCCATTTTAATATCAGTGTCCTGTATGAGTAAGATGCTTGTGTAGATTTCCCTGCTCACTAATGTGTTTATTATAAACTGCCACTTCTATAAACTTGTGAAGTTTATTTAAGGCTTTTTATAATAAATGAAAATGATGTTAACAAATAATAAATTAAAAGACATATACGTCATACGTATAGCACATGACCCTCTGTAACGCCCACGTCTAGAAAACATATACTCCCACCTCTGTAATAAACAGTCAGAATCGGTAAATAAAATCTCAGACGTTGAGTGATTAAAAAATATAGAACTCAACGTCGTTTGGAAAACTAGTCCCGTCTGCTGCTGCTCCCTTAAGTAAAATGTCTAATTCTAAAACTTTTAAATAAAATCCATATTAACTACTGTGTGATGTCCATATCTTATCATTTTGTAGACACTTGCATTTATTTAATCAGAATGGTTTCATCAGGATTCATCTATATAGGTAACTCTCTCTTCAATCCGCTCATCATCAACCTCCAGAGGGCTGGAGGAGATTGATTTATGATATGTTTGCAAGGGGAGCTGGAGAGAGTCTCCAGCCACAGTTGATAATGACGGTATCTGTAGCCAGTAGCGCCAGGCACAGTAATCTCTTATTCAAAGCGCAGAGAAAGCAATGTGGCCTCTGCTCTTGAAGACTGAGAAAGCTATTTACAGCTCAAGGTAGATAGTGTATCAGCTAGCACATAATAAATGACCTGTTCAGTGAATATGATCACACATTAGAATATATTCCTGCTTCATAAACTGGTGACAGCAAACTGCTGAAAAACACAGCCAGTGCAGCAATCGTTAGTGGTTTCATTAGATGCAATTAGTGATGACTGAATGATAGGTAGTAATGAACTAGTTGTCTGCTTCTTGGAAGAACAGGTGTTGTCATCTCATGGCACCAGTGGTGAAGTTGCTGGCCTTATTGTACATCTATAATTGTTTATTTATTTATTTGGAACTCATAATCGTTAATAAAAATGTCAAAACTTGGTTTACTTGTAATACAGCTCATTTGAATCTCTCTGCTGCAAGGCTGTGCTGCAGTTAAGAGATCTAATACTTTATTAGTAAATTGTAACTATTTTATATGTTGGCGAATTGGTGGCAAATTCAACTTAATTTATACAATCTCATTCGTATGTTTTTTTGCTACACCCCACTGAGGGTTAAGATTGATGTGAGGTTAGGACCTTCATTTATAATTCATTGTACTAATGCTCATCTTTCACAATCCAGTCAACAACTGACTATCAAATCCTGCCCAATTTATTATTTTTCATTTATTTCACTTACAAATATCTTTTAATTGAAATATCTACCAATATGCTCATGGTGAATGGGACATTTACTTGCAAATAAAGTGTTTTTTTTTTTCTTTCATGCAGTATGTAGCTGTTTGTGAATGTAAAAGTCTCCAAAATTTTGAATGACAAAGTTAAAGTCTCCTAAAAGAAAGAATCTATTCTATATTGCCAGTACAAGTTGTCAGTAATTCCAGTCTTACTTCCTGCACTAACCTACATAGGTTTGTAAAAAATTTGCATAATGCCAGCGCATGAGATTTATGTGCAACAAACTTCCGTATTCTGTAAAAACAGGTTGTATCGCTTCTGGTTCAGGTCTTTTGTATGTGCTTCATATTTAGAGCTTTTTTACTCAAGCTACCAAAGATGAGCATAACTGTTTATCGTATATGCAGATTGATATCTAAAAGTTTTTTATTTTTCTTCTCACTAACATTCAGATATTAAAATGAAACAATAGTAACAATAAAAATATCTAGGTTAGCTGATTACCTTAAAAGTGCATCGATATCGGGCGTCAGTTTTTACTGCTGTTACTTGCTACGACAAGCGGATGCGATGAGTCCTCTTTTCCTGATTTTCCTTTGACGTTCAACGTAAAGTCTATGGTTTTCATTGGCTGCTCCCGTACAACGTCTACTTTGACCCGCCCTCAAAAACTGTACATTTAGGTGAGGCTTGGAAGGGTTTGGTTCATGTTGTCAACATAACGAGAAGACACAAGCAAATCCACTTTTCATGCACTTACAAAACACTATACAATAAAACCGACGCCATTGTTACTGTTCATTGCATTAACACAGCACTCAGCACTGCTGAGGAAGCATCTGGAGTTGAAATTCAGATGGCCATTTCATTTTTTGACCCAAAAGGTAGACCAATCACAACAGACTGGGTCATCTGACCAATCAGAGCAGAACAGGCTCTCAGAAGGGAGGGGTTTAGAGAGACCGAATCCTTTATGGAACCATTTCAGACACTGTGAGAAAAGAGGTGACACTGAAATGTATCATGAGAAAATTAAAGTGTGTTTTTTTTCACCTTGGATGCATGTAAATCTGCTGTGAGAGACCTCCAAAACAAAATTAGGAACCTTTAAAATAGCACTTTAACATATTCCAGGATATTCAATGAGAAAAAAGTAAGAGGAATTTATCGGGTCAGCCAAAAAGCAAAGTCACGCAGAGCACATTATTATATTTTGATAAAAGACAAAAATATTATGATTTTTTTTTCATAACATGCACTAGTGAATCGATCAGGAACATGTTATAGTAAGTAATTTGTAAGAAAAAATTATTTTTCTTAATAAGATGGTGTCCCTCAACTGGTATCATTAACCTCACCAGAGAGGGGTATCACATCTCTTTATACATTAGTCAACATCTACCATGTACTTCTGAGTCTCTCCTTCTGCATACTCTCCCAATTTATGCTGAGATTGTGAATATGCACATCAATCAGCTTATAGTTTGAAGTCTATGCTCATCCCAAAGCTAGATCCACTGATTAAAATTAAAGACTGATAAATAAATCAGAAGCTGAAGTGAGTAATCCCCACCGTGCATCAGATGAGTAAACATCTTAAAGAAGGAACTTGGAAACACGTCATCTCACAGGAAGATCTTTGAAGGTTGTAAGATTGACATGAAGTCTGTGCAGACAGATTCACTTTGAAGAACTAGTGAGAATTATTTGTTATTAACATGGACTGTGTATATGGAACAAAATACAAAAAAAAATACTACTTTATTTACACAAATAATGTTAATTTACATTCTACGTAATGGCATCTTTTTGGCGACATATTTTGACCTTTGTTGTTGTTGTTGTTTTCATAATTCGTTTGCTGGCAATTACACCACAGTCTGCACTGCAATTACACAAAATGTACGAAAACAAAAGAATTATTATAATAATACAGTATCTTATCATGTTTTGTATAGATTAAACCTTTATATTGTCATGATGAAACAATTGATATGTCAAAACAAACATGGTTTGCCTTCCACACCAACAACACATGTGACCTAAGTCTTAAGTCTGACTGGAAAAACCAAATTATAGCTTCTAGGCAACAATTTGGAGGTGACACCACCTACATTCCATTGGTTATTCATTTGCAGTTTGATTTTAACCCCAGACAGGCAAACAATACTATTTTCAACCCTGTTTTCCTGTATTTTCACATCACTTTTATTTAGCCTTTATAAAGACAGATTTCCTATGTTCATGTCACAGATCTCCAACCATTCTCTATTGTTCTGCTCTGTTAATTAAACACATTTTAATTATACTGTTTCAAAGCAATCATTTTTAGAGCAGCTGCCATGGCCAGTCATTCAATCGCACAGTGCAGACAGATGAAGACTGGAGAGTTAAATACACGCCAGCCAATAAAGGTAGCAAAGAGAGGCCTATTATCCCTGCTTCTCTTCACTCTCTCCACAAGCATCTACAGGACAGCAAGGGTATCGCCTGCAGCGAATGCTGTCACATGCTCAAACAGCAGCTCCTTAACTTCCACTAATAACCAAAGTCAAGGGAAACACTTTGCTGTTCTTGTCATATCTGCTACTGTGGTTGTGAAAAAGGGAAGAAAGACTTGGCCTATGTGTTTGTAATGGAAACGAATATGATAAATCTAATATGACAGGCCAATAAGACAAAGGCATAATTTTCATTTGATTTTAATTCAGGAGAAAGGATAACATTAATCATATGTACCCATAATTCTGTTGGAGGGGAAGTATAGATTTTACATGTCAGTGTTAGTTTGATCGTCCCCATGTTTTACATGTTTTTTTTTCCTTATGAGAGTAAGAAGATTTATTACAATTTTTAAAAAGCAAGCAATTCCTGTTGGTGCTTTCTTCATGAGTTCAGACAAGCTGAAGGATCCTTCCGAGATTATATTATCTGGGCCTTTTTCTGACATCCCTGTGGGGGAAAAAGTATATTTATCCCAAGGTGCTGCATACCCTGAATGGAGAGAGACTGTACAGTAGTTAGACTTATTCAATTATTCCTTACCAGCTTGAATGTAAGTCTTTCCAATTATCTTAGAGCACAGGGAGGGTACACGTCATTTCCATGGAGGGATCTGTATGGGTCAGAGCTGAGCTGTGGGGCATGAATAGAGATGAAATAGGATACAAATGAAGCTTTAATGAACTGAATGATACACAATAGACGGCTGACTGGATATCTCCCATTTATTTTCTATGATGGGGTGTAACAAATGTCCCTTGCAGTACATGTCATCTACTCATTTGAGGTGAAATGAAAGTTTATAAGACAGGGGCATTAGGACAAGACATAAAATATTTGGCTTCAGCTGGTTTTGGTCACAGAATCTGAGAGTGACTTTCTCTGAATTTGTATTGTGAATTATTAGCCAATTAGCCAAGCACTAAAGGCATTAGCATTCAGGAGTTCTCACCCCTGTCAGATTCGCGAGCTCCCTTAGCTTCTCCTCGCTGCCACGCCACCCTGCTGCTGTTCCGAGCCTCAACCACAGCCTGAGGCCATCATTACCCATGCCACCCCAAAGCAGCCACTGACAAGCCTGTTTGAGGTGCTGCGATTTCAGTTCCCCCACAGTGCTCCAGGTTGCCATTTCCAGGCTGCTCCATTCTGGGTTGCTTTTTCCGAAAGCATCATTATTCAACTATGGTTGTAAGTGCCATTGAACTCTATTGGTAGCGACGGAACTTGCGACCGTAGTTTGCTTTGGGAAACGCACCCCTGAATAGCAGGGGTTCTTCTCCTTGATCTCCATGAGAACTTGCTGTCTTTTCAGTGACCTCGTCATGATCAGCCATGATTTTAATTGTTCTCCACTGATGCAACATTGAAAACATTGAGTTCGGTAATAAACATTACAGTATTATTATAATTTAAAATAACTGTTCTATTTAAATATATTTTCAAATGTAATTATATTCATTTAAATTAAAGCAGCCATTGCTCCAGTCTTCAGTGTCACTTTAGAATCCTTTAGAAATCATTCTAATATGCAGATTTGGTAATAATCTTATTATCAGGGAAACACTTTGCTGTTTTTGTCTGGATTTTCAGGTGGTTGAATAATTCACTCAATGAGTTACTCGAAAAGGCATTTCTGCCTTTGAATGAATCACTGTTTTTGAAAGAATCATTTTGAGTGAATTATTCAAATGACTGACTCACCACCACCTGCTGGTGTATCAACCTGCATTGAATCCCCACCACTAATGCACATGCTGTCTGTCTGCAACACACAAACACAGACAACCGGAGTGATACAAACACTGAAAAGCCCCAGTGTGTTTGAACTGTATATCAACACATTGATGTTTCTCAATGTCTTTTTACCGGCTCCATACTTTTCACACTCTCTTTCCCAGTAAACACACTTGGCACACATGGAGCAGATTGCACCTATGGTTTGTAAATTGTGTCGGCTTTTATGTTTATCTATAGACTAATCTGTCTGGTGGATCAAACTGGTACAAGGATGCATCACTTAGAAACTTACCACACACAGCTTGTTTACATGGAATAAAAAGAGTTGTGATTTGCATTTAACAGTAAAGCAGTTTCACTGCTGAGGTACCATTAACGGCACAGCTCATCAGTAAGGGGGTACGATCTACATTGGCATTCCAAAGTCTGTGAGTGAGATACGCTGAGACAGTGTCTTACTCATGCAGGCTTGAAACAAACTCTGCAGTGTGCCTGTGCCAGCAGTCTCTATCCAGTGTGATCAAAGCAGGACCCTACTCTCATTCCCCATGGCCTCTTTAAAAGATTGTGCACAAAGACAACGGCAAGCACACTCCACAAGCAGAGTTATTTCCCCCACGCACAAACACACAAACACACCCTCCAAGGCAGCCGAAGAGATAATTACTTAAAACACTATGACAGCCATCAAAATGCATTCCCAAACATAAAGTAACTCCTTTGCCAAAACTTAACCAGATAGCATGGTTGAGTTTCGGTGAAGGGGATACTTTATGTTACTTTATATTATCCAAAATGTGAAGCCACTTCACCATTGTGTCATTTCCACACATTCTAATGAATCAATAAGGAAATCGTCTGGTTTCAATTAAGTCTTACTGTACATTTGTACAACGCAAACATTCTAAGCATGTAATGTAAATCGCTATTTGTTTTAAGCTTGTAAACTCATTTACTGTGGCTATGTAATTATGTTGTGTTAGCTATATAATACTGTTTTTATTCATACAGTAAATGAGTTGATGAGTTTGTTAGCAGCATGTATTTTGAAGCAGTTAAGATAACGACTTAAACATGGTTAAATGACCATATCAACAATATATATAACACTTAATTCCCAAACAAACTTTCATGCTAGTAAAAAGCCACAAAATTTGCTCTGTCCTGTAGCCTTTTAACTGTTATTCTTTCAAAGATCTCCAAGAGTCTGAAGCAGATGCTTCACAACTTATTCAGAGAAACTTATACGACATGAAGACTTTGAATTTTAATACAGTATAGTGCAGTATAATAACAGAGGCTTGTATTGTAATAGCCATTGTATATTTAAATCAATTTCAGCTAAATAATAATACCAAATAAATGTTCATTTTTAATATTTCCTGCATAATTACATACATGTGTGTTATGTCAATTTCATCCTGATCTCACAGGAAATCGTAACTATGTTATGAGGTGCAGATTTCAAATGAATTCGTCCTGTCTGACAAGACCATAAACATTACAGAAAACACTCAATGTAACAATTAATTCACATACATCCTAAAAATTGTAGGCTGCAAATCGGGTGATTTTATGTGTTGACTCAATTTTATGTTTTGAGTCAATGATGCTCTCTGTCAGTTGGGAATAGCAATATGGTTGCTCGAACACTTCTAGTGCCTTCAGTAGTATCGAGCCATTCTGTCATATGTAGACATCAGAGAGCTAGGCTATTTTTGATTGGCTCTTGGGCTATTTTTGTTACGCAGACCTGGAAACCCTGCTTCCAAGTTACCTGCACATCAACACTTCCCAGTATCACACTCACTACCTGTTAAGCCAAAGGGAATTCAACTACTTTTCTCCTTGCATATCACTGTAATGAGACAATCAGTTTCTAATTGAACTATTTGTGTCTCAGCAATTATTACACCAATTAGTCTACTTCGAAACACTTCCAGCAAATATTCCACATCCATACCTACACCCCACTTTTAATTAAGACCTTGTTGGGTGCTATCAAGTTTCTGCAAATTAATCTGTCTGCATTACCATGTTTAACAAGAGTTTCATGTCAGCAGATTACCTTGATTGGATAGGAGAATAACAACAGCAGGACCAAATTTGCTTTCCCCTAAAGCAATGTTCTGTGAGTTTCATTTATTTGTTTATTTATTTTAATGAGGGGTAAATTGCACAAATTGTATTTTTTTTTTTTTTTTGGCAACAATGGGAAGGTCTGTAGGTAGCAGCACTGTAATTTATCACAACAGACACTTAAATAATAAATCAATAAGAGGCAGTCTTATGTTTGCTTAGTCAGTATGTTCAAATAAGGAGGCAGAGGCATTTCATTTTCTGTCTCTGCATTTCCGCTCTGTCTCTATTTCCATGTTGCTTTCCAATTGCGTTCTATTGATGGTGATAATTGATTTCGACGGCACACTCATCTCTACTTTAAACCTCGCTTTTTAACATATCAAAAGCTTTATTGCTGCATCTCAAAATATTCTTTATTACTGCCCTACAGTACAAGCTATTTGTCTGTCCTTTTGTGTTTGCCAACCTTGGCCTCCTCGTTGGTGTTGTTGGGTTGTCTTTATCAGAAACGGTCGGTATTGTAGAACTTTGTCAAGCTGAAGGAATGAAGTCATTCAGGCGATGAATCATGTGCATCGTTTCATAAGGTAAGAGTCAGACCCTGCTTGCCAGTTCAGTCTAGTTCCTGATCTCAGGTCAGCGCAAAAAACCCAATAGATCTGTATTGTTTCAGCTTGGTTGCATTTGCACTGGCCGGATTACGACAGTAGCTCTTACAAGGTTCACTGGCATTCTCTTGTATTATCTGGCCCTGGGCGATGTGCACACACTAACATAGACACACACATACACACATGTACAAAGAGAAGTAAACAAATGTTGATTTGTGTTCAAAGGCAAACAGAGAGAAACAAAGATATGGCGCACGAACGCTCGACTTCACATATCGCATTTTGCAAGGCTTATGAAGACAATCCTCATGGGCACAAACAAAGCACAGTGGTTTACCTCTTACAGACATGCACACACACACACACACACGCACACATGACTCTTGCCCCCCCCCCACTCCTCTTCGCTGTCTCATTAGTAAGTACAGTGCCCCATGTGTTATCTTGTCGGGCTGGCAGGACTGGGTTCTTGTCATGTTATCCCTGCATAATCTGTGGCTGTAGACATTTGCAGTTCTGCACTGATTAAAGCTGGCCAGCAGGAAACCACTGCAATCCTCTTATGGCTCTCACATTTCAGCAGGGCAAATCAGGCACGCTCCAAGCCCAACAACTCAAACCAATCTCTGCACTTACTGGAAACCTTACTTCTCTACTCTCTTTTTCTCTGCCATTTGCCACATCTCACTTTTTTAAAGTCAGTGTGAGAAACATAAGGCTTTGGGTTTGGAATACAGAGTAAGAGGAGACCTTTGATATCAGGGTTACATGATGGCAGATGTTTATTTATTAAAAAATACTTTAAAAACACAATTCATACATATAATGACTTTTCATGCAGCTTCTCTTTGATGAACATTTTTGATTTTTGCATTTCTGCAAACATTATTTTGCAAAGGCAAAAGTGTCAGGTTGATAGCTTACAACTCCTAATATTTTAATGAAAAAAGAATGAAATTCTTTAAAAGACAACTTTAGCATAATAGTATATCATTTTATAAGATGAGAAAAACATGTAAAAAATTCACAAGGCCCAACCAATGATTTGATACCATAAGGGTTTTGTCTGAGCTATTAATAAAAAGTATTATAGTCTAAAATAATAATTTATATTTTCTAATTTTATTTGTCTTAATTTTGTCATTTTAGTGTAGAATGAGTAAAACAGTTTGTTGGGATGACAAAAAGTTTTAAAAGTAAAATTTTTAGGCTGATTAAATTTTAGGCCACTGCCTCAATTAAAAAAACAACGCTTGTCGATGTGAAAATGATCGAGAATGGCCAATCAAATCACAGAAGGCGGGTCTTACTGTCATTCTTCTGTCACAGAGCAACGAGAGTTCGTGGAAAGATGAAGTAGATGTATGCCTATTAGACAACTGTAGAATTAGCGATAGAATTAGAAATGTTCAGCGAGCGAGAACAATAGACTATATAGTGATACAAAGACAAATTTTTATAAAATTTCGCCATTCTAAATTGAAAATATGAGATCATGAATCATGTAATTCATAAATGAATGTAACGACGAGACAAGAAATGTGTGCATTTTCGACATATTAGACAAAACAATAAGAGTGAATGTGTACACATTTTAAAATGAAATATTATTTGCAAATTTAGTTGATTACTTCATAACTGCAATTAGACCTACAACTCCATTATTATTATTATTATTATTATGCTATTATTAATAATTAATTAAATAATAAATCCCCCCCTCCCCAAGCACAAAACTGACACTCACCAGTCTTCCACCAAAGCCTTTGGTGGTTCTCAAACACGTCTGTGGGAACATATAGTTACACGTGGTTTGCCACGGCAAGGACAATCGGCTCAGTTGTCCTTCCTGTCTCCCTGTAACGCTGTCTCTGGCATCTTATAAGGCCAATTCACACTGCACCAACAGATGCCGTTCAACGCCGAAAGTCACCAGATTACAGCATATCACTTCTTAGACATTCTAATTTCAAGTTAACATGTTCAATCAGCGGAAACGAGATTAAAGAAATTACAACAAAAATCATCAGACTCCGACGGAGGTAACCCACTGGTCCGAAAAAAGCCAACAAAGTGTCTGTTGCTGACTGTCTGTTTGTGCGATTGGCCTTTGCATTACGGACATTGCTCTGTCCACATCTAGTCCTCATGTCTCCCTGCAACAGGACTATGGAAAGTTTCAAAATGATCTTTGCAGTCTCCTGAAAAATGGATTAAGATGTTTACAGGCACTGTACAAATACTACTAATAAAAAAACATCAACAACAACATAAAAAGCCAACATTAGATTCCTTTGTCTTTGGACACTCTTATTTGTCATCGACCCAGGAAAGTGTTTGGACTGAAACACTCCCCACAATCAGCCCTTCCTCATGGATCAGAATCATCACACCACAATCCTGATGGGCTGAATAGCAATGCATTTGGGAATCCAGCACTCATGCCTTACAGAGTGTCTCAAAGTAGAGTGTATAAACTCCCAGGATCTGCTGCTGGTATAGCTGGATGAATCATTTCTTCATCAGGAGCGTTAATTCAGCTTGGCAGCCGGATGCCAAAACCTCAGTGGGAGGAAAGCGTTACGAAAATTTTTCTGAACCCTTTATATGAAACTAACGATGGAATAAACTGCTCACAACAGCGACAAACATCATTGTAAAATGTAGCAGTTGTGTATTCTTTGATGCCAGCTCTCACTAAGTGTGAAATATTAAGCCTGCGAAGCATACAGGCATGTTATACTCTGAGAGTATTTAGATTCACACTGGAGAGGCGAACAGAACAGAGAGTCTTTTACTGCAGAGGGCCTGCAATTCACAAGCATCTAACAAGTGTGAAGAGTCATAGAGAATCAATGGAATATGGATTGTGAGCAGTGTATGAGGACTACGGCAGCATATCGATATGAAGTGCTTCTTTCTCTTTATGGCTCAGGATAGACTTTTAAGAGATCTGCAACATCAAAGGAGGAAAACAAGCCATCAGAAGTAATGTAGATCAACAGTCTTTGAAACAGCAAAACATCAAAATCTGAGGAAAAGATGAAAGTATGAGCAAAATATAAGGCCATCGTGGTAAACATGAGCAAATTGATGAAAGATATACATGGCATTTTTCCTTTCCATTGTTTGGTGATCTCTTTCAGGGACTTGGAGAGGGGGCAATTTCACAGACAATGGCAGGGATTGTTTCCATAAAGCTCACATTGGTTCACTCCTTCTATGGTAAACTGCAAAAATGTCATTAGGCCAAAAATAGTAGTTTTGGAGCGTCTATGTTAACATGAAAGCTAATTCAGAATATTAATAAATACTATTATATATATATATATATATGTAATATTAAAATAACAATTAAAGCTGAGCAGATTTTTTTCCGCTGAGTGACATCGCGTCGGGAACTGACAAGATACTGAAATAAAAGCAAAGTTCATATTCAAAGTCAAAGAGGTAGAATATTTCAGCACTAGATGTGTTTCAAAAAAGTACCTCTGTATCTTTAAATTTTCCTGTTTACATTACTGCTCTAACATAATACTTATTTTCAGTTTTCAAAACATAAATATTGTTGTTATATTTAATGAAAAAACAAGCGTACAATTTTATGAAGTAATTAAGTATTTCTGCTTAGTAGTTTGTCTGTTTCACTTTCACTAGTAGTTGATTTGTGTAGGCTAAAACACTCTTAAAAATAAAAGTGGTTTCATGAAGAACCTTTGAAATCCATGGAACCTTTCCATAACAGGATCTTTACTGTGGAAGAAACTTTAGATTGTTTTAAAATGTTCTTCACACTAAGAAAAAAAATGGGTTCCATTAAGAACTGTTCACTGAAAGGTGAATTTTATTATTGTGATTCTTTTATGGCATCACTGCAAAAACTCCCTTTTGGAACCTTTGTTGTTAAGAGTGTATAATATATATTTGAAGTAGGAGGGGGAAATCCTGTCCAAAAAATGATTAAAGAATGACGTTCATTTACTGAATTTTACTGTAGTCCTGTAGAGTGTGTTAGGCTACTGTAAAAAAAAAAATACTGAACAAATTACTTAAAAAACATAAATAAAATAAAACACATCCCCAACAAATAAGAGATTACCTTGGTTAATAAGGACATATAAAAAATAAAATATACACATTTTAATAACAGATGTTATAAAGGTAAGAAATAATATTTGTTTTCAGTGTTTTTATTAGGAGGGGTGTGGAGTGGGGGGTCTCCAACATAAATTTTGCCTAGGGCCTCCAAATGTGTAGAACCGGCCCTGGTCTGCAGTGAACATTGACATCATGTGTGGCTATAATGAAGCACACAACGAAATGAATAGGGAAACAAAACAATCTTTTATAAATCTATACAGAACACTCGCTTGAGAGATGGCTTGAAAAAATATAAACAACCACATTAAAGGTAGACGATACCAGACAAAGGAACCAAATGAAACTCAGGACTGAAATACATGGGGAATGTAATCAAGATGAACAGAAACAGGTGTGTGGAAACTAATTAACAGCCAGGAAAACTATCTAGGAACTCAGGCAGACAAAACAAGTACAGAACTCAGTGAAAATGAAACCAAAACAGACGTTACAATTGAGGCAATGCATGATTTTTTCCCCATCTGTTGAACATCCTTGGTACTCTGAACTGTTTTATTCTGAGATAATATAGGCTCATCTAGCTTTTGATAGCTGACACACTTCTTCGCTACAATGTCTATTGGTCAGACCGCTGGAGGACGGAAGCCCCCAGGGCAAAGAACATGGCAAACGGCTTTCATTATGATTGGAATCCAGATCTATAAAGTGGGGCTCCAGATGCCTCTCTGTTATTTTCAGGCCCTCTGGCAACAGCTTCCAAAGGCTGGAACATATTCAATTATATTCATCACACAGTTGACAAATATAGAACAGATTTGTATTATTTAAATGCAACCTGGGAGAAGCGAAAAAAAAGACTGCGAGCGATAAAAATTACAGAGAAAGTATGCAAATTGTGTAAGAAGATTAAGAAGATGAGCAGGGGCTGGTGAACGCAGAGCAGAGGGCTTATGACGAGAGCAGGGAGGGATGATGTAGGAGAAGATCAGAAAGACATGAGGAAAGAATGTGGGAGAAGAGAGAGACTTGGAAGAAGTGAGATTGGATGGGAGAAGGACGCTGAAATGGAAAAATGAAAATGAACCGAATACAAAGCGCAATGAATAAAGAAAACAAAAAATGGAGAAAAACTGGTTCTGGGGAAGATGAAGCCTTACAAAACTGCAGGTTTTTGTTTGAGGATTCAGATGTTGCTACGAGGAAAATAAAATAAAGAAGGCTTGGTAAAAACAATGATTTCTTATTAGTACTTGTCCATTATAATTTTCTCTTGACACAATAATGCATAGGGTTGCAAACTGGGGTAAAGGGAAATTTATTGCGAAAAGTGTTTGTAAATGCTGTCAACGTAATGCAAAATAAATTTGTTCTAGATTTTTTATTTTTGTAGAATGGCAATTCAAGTCTCTCAGCAGGGGATCCTCATATTTGGAGGTCCTGGCATCACAAATGAAAAAAAAAAATACAATATACTCTTCAATTCTTCCCAATCAAATACAAGTTCTGCCATGAAACTCTAGATGTCGCAGGCTGGTCCTTAACTCAGTCTGCTTGCAATCACCTTGGCTGCATCCAAAATCACATACTTTCTAGAGTAGGTACTTATTTTGAATAAGCACTTCACGTCTGCTATAAAGTATGTTCTATGTAATATGAGTGTGTGCAGTATGCATGTAATCCAGAAGTACTACTTACATTTACCATGCTGTCATTATCATGTGACCTATCAGCATAGCATGGCCTCATGGGATAGTAAAGTGTTCATCTTATGCACACTTCAGAATCCCATCAGTAGTAGTAGGTTATCCAGGTTCATGTATGCCATTATACAGCAGCAGCATGTCTTACTTGTTCACAGCAGTGTGTTGTGTATGTATTCGTAGCAAGTCCCGTACTTGCTTTGTAGAAGCAGCAGCATAGCAGATCTTTTCCACCAAGACCAACATATTAACATTGTCTTATTTATTACCATCCATTTCTGCAACTCTTTCAAAGTAATTTGTCATACATTTTTTGCACTTTACTGTTTCAGCTTCATATCACATTTTATGAAACCATCTGTTTCTCCTATTGTTTGTGTTTTGTGAAATAAACAGCAGTTTGTAAGGCAATGTCTTGCTGAAGCTGCTATCTTGTTGGAACAAAGCATCTCATTCAGGCATAAAGTTTCATTACGGCTGTGCCTCCAATATATCAGTGTAACAGATCAGATGAGATGATAACAGTTCAAAGAAAGTGTGATGTGGGGAAAACAGAAGAACAGAGGACAATCTGGAAGGCTGTAAAAATATATTCATCAAGGATCAGTACCACTAATTATCAAGTATTCTGAAATATTCCCATATAGCTCTACTGAAGGTGATGTTAGCTATTTTTAATACCTCACATTATATGTCCCTCCTACCTTACTGATAGATGATTGAAATAGTAGATGTCCAGACAAATCATATCTGTCTAAATGCAGTTGTATGCTTTTTAAACAATTAAAAAGAGACAGGGAAATGGCCCAGGTTGCAATTGCTTACAGGACCTTTTACTCAAACAGCCTAAAAATCTTGTCAAGGTTATATTTCACAAGAAAATCACAGGGAAAAAAAGGAAAAAAGAAATTAATAAATAAATGTGCATTAAATAATTCAATAGTACTATTAGTAGTTAACATGAACTAACAACAAAAAATATTTCTAAAGCATTTATTAATCTCTGAACTAACATGAAATAACAATGAACAGTTACATTTTTATTAATTTGAACAAAGATGAATAAATATTGTAACAAATTGTACAGTCTTACTGTATGTTTACGAGCATTAACATTTTACATATTGCATTATGTCTATAACAATAAGCCAAATCCTAGCCTGATTCTTATTACTGAAGGAAAAAAAAAGAAGAGAAGATAAATAGTGAAGATTTTTTACATCATGTTAGTTATTGTACTGCTTTTAATTTTTGATATTTGCTAAATGAAAGAAAAAAACGATTCACTGTATTATAGTAATACAGTACTTTTTTTTCTTCTGATTTTGGGCTAAAAATGTGTTATTTACACAGCCAAACCAAGCTGTTTATAAAGTTTGTGTGGATAAAGAGCATCTTGTTCACTCCAGGTGAACATCTTTCCCATGCAGCCTTGAATGAAGCAGTGGAGTTTGAGAATCAAAAAGATGTTTGATTTCATGATGTGCACACCTGGGATGGTCAGATTGTGTCTGAAATAACATTTTCTTCTACACTGCTCTGTTTGGAGAAGTCTATACTTTAAACCTGCAGTTTTACTGTGACAGCATAGACTACAGTTTGTCTCTGCCACAGTATATCAAGCATGATGTAGATGTGGTGGCTCTTTAGTCTTGTATTTAATATTCTAGCTATATTACTCTCCATGGCAATACATTATTGACTACAGCGTAAGGCGGCACACTACAGGTCATGGCCTGTAAGTTGATCAAAGCGAGATTTTCAGTCTCAGCAGAGTTTAACAAGTCACCATATTTTCTCTTTTTCAAATGTCGTCTTTGAATATAAATGAATTTAGTTTTCACTGCAGAAGACAAATTCCAGAAGAAGAACCATTTTCTATGCTCACAAAGAGTGATTAGTGTTTAATACATAGTTTTGGTTTTGCTCTTCTGGTATAGGGTTCGCATAAGGATAAAGCATTTTCAAAGCAATTGTCTTAAAATTGTGTTTGTTTCTGAGGGTCAGAGTTTTGTTCGTCATGATGAATTTTCAATACTCAAAACAGATAAGGATGAAACGCTGTGGCCTGTGTGTGTGTGTGTGGTGGTGGTGGTGGGGGGGGGGGGTACAAAATATCAGCATTTATTCAAAAGACATTGCCAGTCTGACATACCAGATTACATTTTTCACAAGCTATTTCTACATTTGCACTGCTAAAATTCTAAAGGGCTTGTTTGTATCTTATTTTTCTTCTTTTCATTAGTTACTACAGCTTCTAATCAAACAAAAAATGTGCAAAGCAAAGAGCTAATTAACCAAGAGTCAAACAATCTCATGAAAATGACAGCAGTACCAGAATGTTCATCAGAGACCATCATAAATGTGTCTTTCAAAATCCAAACGCTTCAGCCTTCTTTCAAAGAAGTAGTTTTTTTTGTTTTGTTTTTTGGTCCTTTAATGTTTCTATCATTAATGTGAATATTCATGAAATATTCCTTGAACTAGGAACAGGCAATTGAGTCAGTTTACCCTGTGGGCTTGTCTCTGTATTTTGCCTTTTCAGAGGTCTTTCAAGTATTATTGCATTTGCAAACCAGTAAACACTGCAAATTTATCTTTTAAATCTGCAAATGGAACCAAGAGCTTGTCTTGGAGATGGAAAAGTGCACATAATTGCTGAACACACAACTCAAAAATAATTCCAATTAGCAAAATTACCTCCTTCAAGAAGAAACTGTGTCCAAATAAATTGTTGTTAATTACACCCATGGAGAATATGTTTTAGTTAAAGAAGCTAATTAATTCTTCTTTTTGTCCTCATTCCTTAGCCTTTAAAGTGTGGTGGAAAAATGCTGAATGAGACACCCTGCCAGATCCAGCAAAAATGCCATCCATTAAAACATGATAGGGAGTCAGTCTTTCAAGATGGCTGTTTAAAAAGCCTTATGTTCGCATGCCACCCTAAGCTTGTTTAAAAGTGAGAGTGAGTCTTTGATGAACAAATACTCTGATAAAGAAAAGGTCACATCACACCTAAGCAGCCCTGTTGAGTGTCATGATACATCTTGGCCTTGTTTTTTCCCACTGCTAACCCGTTTCAACTGCTATCACTTCCTCTTTTTTCCTTTCCCCCCCTGTTCAGTCATCTGGAACAAAATACCATAGGAAGGTGCAAAAAGCTACTGATCCCATGTCATTTTGTTGAATTTGGTCTCTGACAAGAATGAGGAAGAGATGCACAATTATCAGAAATTACTGATTTCTGCCCTTCCGATCAGCTTTATTTTTTAGAAATCCGAGATTCCTTACATTCTTATATCAGCAAAAACAGCATACAAAAACATTGCAAAAAATAATCTAAAATGTCTATCAATAACATCTGCTCCAGCACAAACACAATTGTTTCAAATAGACCCTTTTCACATACTGGGATTTTAAAGCATGTTCATTCAGAACACTGCATACGTTACTATATTATATTACCAATAGAACAGACTCGTGTGTAATATTGGTTTAAAAATAAAATAATTCCAAAGTAGAATTAACTCTTTTGCATTTCCGAGCAACAATAGTGGTGTGTCGTTTCTGAATGAAAGAGTGTTTTTAAACAAATCGGATAAGTGAATGATTCAGTGACTTACTCATTAAGACAACTGTACTTGTTTTATTCTTGAATGGATCAGTGGTTTCAATTAATCACCTGGGTAAATAATTCAGTCACTCACTCATAAAGGCAGTCACGTTTTTCATTCCTGATTGAATATTAGGTAAAATTGGGTAAGTGAATCATTCAATGACTCACTCATAAAACCAGACACTTGTTCATTCTTGATTATGCAGTGTTTTGAACAAATTGGTTGAATTAACGAATCTGTGACTCACTCATAAATGCATCCATGGAGCCACCTACTGGTGTAAAAATGTAACCCGCATAAAATACATCCCTACCACTAAATACAGACTGATGGGCTGGAACAAACACAGACAAGTGAAGTGATACAAAGTGAAAAATCTCAGAGCTATTTGGACTGTATACCAGAACTAGATGTTGTGTAATACACAATCTCCACCTTACTATGAAGCAGTTGACGTAAATGGGCAGTAAATTCAAGAACCACTCCAGTCAAAAAACCCACATTTGGCAATGCTCCTAAAAAATGTGGCAATAGAATAAATGGCTCTGAGCTCAAACTGAAAACAGTATATCATTTTCAGCTGCATAGTATTGATAGGAGATTGTACAATACAAAAACCATATTGATTTCCATTACCCATTCAAAAAAAGAGAATAGGTTATAAAAACGCAGCTATGCACATTGTTTCTCCTGTCTGTGAGGCATGCAACAAAAGAATAGCAGACCAAATTAGTCTTATTAAACAAAAGAATGAGAGAAAAACGAGAAGCAGAGGTTGTTTCATGAGTGGAGCTTATTTAATTAATGGTGTTTTTGTGAGGTGTCGGCCATATGCTTTTCTTCTGCTAGAGATGAGTCTGTGTCGTCCATGCTTGGATAGAACAGACACGAAGGGAGTATTGATATGCTAATGTTGCTCCTCATTAGCTGCAATTAATTAGAACTGGCCGACTGGGCACCGCTGTGTTAGTGTGCCGGCGAGCCATGCTGTTTATCTGGAAATAAGAGGCGCTGCACCGTGATGGTAAAAAGACTAACTGAGTGACATAGAGGATACGATGATGTGAAAGAAAGAAATACCAAGCCCCAGACCTTGAAGAGGAGTCACATCTTGACACCATTAAGAAACAGAATGGTGCTGCTCAATGGTTTTGTAAGAAGAGAGAGAGAAGGACAGGGAGGATGATAATTGGATCATTTTTGGATAATTAAGATTAAAGTCCAGAAGACAATAAAATTATAGTTCAGTATGTCTGAAGACAATTAGAATAACTTAAAGGGATAGTGACCTAAAAATTAAAAATTCTGTCATCATTTACTCACCCTTTTTTGGAACACAAAAGAGGAAATGTTTGAGAAATGTTAGGGTCTAAACAGTATTGGACCCCTTTTACTTAATTAAATGGAAAGAGAAAAATACCACAAACAAAATACTTTCATTCATATGCATTTCTGCATTCTTGGTTTGCTCTTTCTCCACAATTTCATCGTTATTCATTTTGGTGCATTCATTTTCAGTACACATAAATTACTGAGAAAAGAGAGATGGCTGCCTGCAGGTGCTTGTGTATCACACCTAAATCTGGAATAACACTTATCTACTTGCACTGAGATGTGTAAAGAGATGATTAGAGAGAATCCACTTACAGTACAGTGACCAAAAACAGGTTCAACCAGTTGTATTACACTGTTCTCTGGAATATGTGACTTTGATTGGTCAATTACGATATTCCTTGGTCAAATATTTCTCTGAAATCCCTGTAGGGCTAATGGTCATCATTATAAAGTAGGGCTGTCACAATATCAGATTTTTCACACCACGGATAAAAACAGGGCGTACGCATTTTCACTTCTTGCATTCTCAATCGACCTGAGACTTTGGCTTTGTCTTCTTTGAAGATCACCATGAAATAACAAAAGAGAAAATACTGTCAAGTTCAACAGTATGATGACTAAATATTAACATCAAAACTGATACTTTAACCTGTTAACTTGCGTTCCCGTGTTTTAAGCTCTTTAACCTATCGGTGAGCTTACTTGCAATGAAGTCATGCAGTAAGCGCGTAGCTAATTCAGTTTTAATGTGAGCCTAGAATGGCCGCAGATGAAGCATTAAGTGGATGATGGCACTGCGACCAACTTAACATTTTACAGAGTTTAATGTAGCCGCTCAGTTTTAATCACGTAATAGATTTGAACAAAAAATATCAAGTTCTACAAACAGGCCGTATTGGCCATGACTTGTTAGCAAATACATTATCGTTACAGATACAAAAATAAGATGAGAAAAAGAAAACGTGGTACTAATTAAAAGAATCACCCTTTATTTAAATATATGAACACAGAAAACCGCTGTTAACAGGTTAATATAACATTTCCCATTCCATGACTGGTAAAATAATTGCCATTTAAAATGGCGTAATCCACAGGGTGATGGACATGGAGGTGGGTAAAAACCTCACTGACCATAGACTGGCACATTCCGAAAAACTCCCATACTGGTGAACTTACTTTTTTCCGGTGTGGGCAGAGCGTTTCACTCTCCAGCTTGGACGACATGGTACTTCTCAAAGTATCTGCAAGTGCTGCGTCATCTCCTTGTTTGACAGGTGTCAGCATTAAGGTGCAATACTGCCACCTGAGGGGTCAACCAGGTACTGGCGCTGGAGTATTTACGTGTCATGATATCATAAGAGTCCTATTCATTTTAAATATTGTGGTTATTGCCAAATACCGGTATATTGTCACAGCCTATATTAACACGATGTCGATCTTTCATGCTTTCAATATCACGATTATCATTAATACCGGTATATTGCGACACCCCTATTATAAAGTATTGTAACGTCGCCTCCAAGATCAACCAAGAGTCTTTATCTAAATCCAAATAAAAAGGTGTTTAATGGCTATACATACCCATGACTTGACCATGGAACACATGACATGAAACGTAGCTCTTGACCTTGACAAGTAACACCATGAACCATGAAAAGAACATTCAAATGAACAATAATCTACACAAGGCAAGACTGAGCACATGGATATATAACTGAGAAAACAATAGGATAATAGGAGTCTCCGGGTTCTCCGGAGTCTTCGGACTCTCTGGGTTCTCCGGACTCTCCAACAAGTGACAAGTAACCTTGACAAGTAACACCATGAACCATGAAAAGAACATTCAAATGAACAATAATCTACAGAAGGCAAGCCTGAGCACATGGTTATATAACTGATAAAACAATAGGATAATAGGAGAGTCCAGGTTCTCCGGACTCTCCGAAAACTCACCGGTGAGTCCTCGTTTTCCGGAGAGTCCTGGTTTTCTGGAGAGTCCGGAGAACCAGGGGAGTCCGGAGTCTCTAGACTCTCCAGGTTCTACGGACCAATAAATCTACGGACCCATAACAATCACCAGGAGAAAGGAATTTAAATAAATTATCATCCAGTCCCATCTGGAAGCAGGCATTAATCATGGCATCCCTCCAGCTCACTGGATGGGAAACATACAGAAACGTCTCCACAAATTGCTCCAAAGGCGTCCATTCTGTTGAATGGTGAAGAGCTTGTCTTCAGCCCAGTTCATTTTTAGGGATCCAGTCATCTGTAACAGTGTGTGCACCTAGGCAGACGAAAGCAGGAGAAACAGGTTTCCAAAGAACTTCTAAAGCTTTAATAATAACTCGAAAGGAACTAATGCGGGAACTAATGAGGTAATTAATGAACACCAGTTGAACTAAATGACTAATCAAACACAGGCAAACTGGGTCGCCTGAAGATGAGCAAACAGAAGGTTCAAAACAGACAGACTTGTGACACTGAATAGTTTTCTGTAGTAAATATGTTCCTATACTTGCAAACTTTTGAAAATATAAAAAGATTTCTCTGTGGGTCATTTCTGACCCATGTGTGTAAAAATGTATTTAAAAAACACAAAAACTGTGTTTGTTTATGAAGTAAGAAAGGAAAAATAAAAATAATGATTTGTGGAAATCAAAAACAATATATTTAAAGAATACCTGGAATAAATAAATGATAAAATACATTTTTTTTCAAAGATTCAACAAAGAAACACTCAGACATGATTGAAATTACATAGGGAATGTATACGGGTCATTTTAGACCCATGTTATGCATTAGAAGGGGTTTGCATAGCTTATGCCTCAAAGGGTTAATAAAAAAGTTTTACTTTTATGTAATATTGTACGTGTAAAAAACAAATGTACACTTGAAATGTACAAATGAATACAGTCAGATTAGCAGCCAGTTAAAAGCTGTTTTACGCTACATGGAGCCCAGGGTTGCCAGGTCTACCTCAAAACTACCTCAATGGCCAATTAAAAATAGCCTAACCCAATGACGATATCCCAAATAGGCAATAAAAACAACAAATATGCCACTCCCATTCCTAAAATACACATTTTACAGTCACTATCATACACAATGAAAACCACTAAAGGCCCCCTAGTAGTGACAACATTACTCATTTTGCCATATTCGGTACTTTTATTTTTCATTTGATTGCATATTAATTAATCTTAACATTTAACAAACTTGGCATTAACATGTAAACCAGACAGAGTTCTAGTTTTGCATCTCTTATAATATCCAAATGTGCATTTTAGAGTCTACATTTGATTTTATTTCATGTTTTTTCTCCTTTAATGCTTTTAAAATTTAAATGGCATTTATAACCATTTCTGAGCAGATCTTAGATGATGCTACATTGTTAATTGCAATGAGGCATGGCCATAATGTGCACTGTCCGTAATTGTACTGTACTTTTACAGTTAAAGACCCAAAAGACCAGATATGATGAATGAAGAGTTCAGAGTTTAAAAAAATAAATTGAAGAAAATTTTACTGAAGAACAGTTTGCAGTTTCATCAGCAGAAGACAGCTTCAAGTCTCGCAAGGAGTTCATAGGCCGCTCTGCGCACATTCACATTTCCACAACAATTATACTCTAACAGAGCCCACTAACTACGTCATTACTTCAGGTTGAATGATTCTGATTAGCTAAGAAAAATAGACAAAATTAGTAATCTTCCACACATGGACAGATAGTCAGGAGCGTATCTTCATCTATCAAGATGCTAACACCTGAACCCTGGAATTAGACACAGAATGTAGGTCACGAAAAGGCATCTGCAGGTCTCATGTAGCGAGCCAGTTGTCCACCAATACCAATAAAAGACCTGCACACAGAACACTAGCGCACATACAAAGATACAGATGACTCACAGCTTCTTCAAGGCTGAAGTTGATCTGAGCTCTGCTCTGAATAGGAAACTTTCCCAAAACATACTGATAAGTTGTACTTCTCTCTCTGTGAGAGGTACAGACAATATTCATCATTATTCTCTGTTTGAAGATGAAAAGGAAAATAAATGCTTTAAAATATGTTTGAAGAAGTCATTCAAATAATTTTAATATTTAGAAGGATAAATGTTGATAACATGATTATAAATCACTCAAAATACAGTGGGGAGATCAAGTATTTGATACACTGCCGATTTTGCAGGTTTGCCCACTTACAAATCATGTAGAAGTCTGTCATTTTTATCATAGGTACTTTTCAACTGTGAGTGACGGAATCTAAAACAAAAATCCAGAAAATCACATTGTATGATTTATTGCATGACATAAGTATTTGATCACCTACCAACTAGTAAGAATTCCGGCTCTCACAGACCTATTAGTTTTTCTTTAAGGAGCCCTCCTGTTCTCCACTTATTACCTGTATTAACTGCACCTGTTTGAACTTGTTACCTGTATAAAAGACACCTGTCCACACAATCAATCAAACAGACTCCAACCTCTCCACAATAGCCAAGACCAGAAAGCTGTGTAAGGACATCAGGGATAAAATTGTAGAGCTGCACAAGGCTGGGATGAGCTACAGGACAATAGGCAAGCGGCTTGGTGAGAAGGCAACAAATGTTGGCACAATGATTAGAAAATGGAAGAAGTTCAAGATGACGACGACTGCAGTGTATTGAGGGGAGGATGGATGGGGCCATGTTTCGCGAGATCTTGGCCAACAACCTCCTTCTCTCAGTAAGAGCATTGAAGATGGGTCGTGGCTGGGTCTTCCAGCATGACAACGACCCAAAACACACAGCCAGGACAACTAAGGAGTGGCTCCGTAAAAAGCATCTCAAGGTCCTGGAGTGGCCTAGCCAGTCTCCAGACCTGAACCCAATAGAAAATCATTGGAGGGAGCTGAAAGTCCATTTGCCCAGTGACAGCCCCGAAACCTGAAGGATCTGGAGAAGGTCTGTATGGGGGAGTGGGCCAAAATCCCTGCTGTAGTGTGTGCAAACCTGGTCAAGAACTACAGGAAGCGTATGATCTCTGTAATTGCAAACAAAGGTTTCTGTACCAAATATTAAGTTCTGCTTTTCTAATGTATCAAATACTTATGTCATGCAATAAATTAAAATTAATTACTTAAAAATCACACAATGGGATTTTCTGGATTTTTGTTTTAGATTCCGTCACTCACAGTTGAAAAGTACCTATGATAAAAATGACAGACTTCTACATGCTTTGTAAGTGGGCAAACCTGCAAAATCGGCAGTGTATCAAATACTTGATCTCCCCACTGTATATATATATTGAAGCGGCAGTGGATTCCAGAATCCACCCCCTTCAGCACACACTAACAGTTGTACTAATTTGAGTTTCAAAAGATGACTTTAAATTGACTGGAGGTAATGTTAAATGTTAAAGGACTTTAAAAGGAATGTGAGGTATACAAAGTATTCAAATATGACTGTTAAAAAGTGGTCAACAAGATTTTTTTGTGAAAAAAGATTTGCTTTTATTCAGCCAAAGTAAAGACATTTTAATGTTACAAAAACAATTCTATTTCAGTACTGCTCTTTTTAACTTTCTTAAAATCAAAGAATCCTGGCAAGCACATCACCTGTTTTCAACATTGATGATAATGAGAAATGTTTCTCGAGCAGCAAATCAGCATATTCAAATGATTTGTGAAGGATCGTGTGACATTGAAGACTGGAGTAATGATGCTGAAAATTCAGCTTTGTCATCACAAGAGTAAAATACATTTTAAAGTGTATTAAAAGAGTTAAAATGGAATTTTAAAAAGTTGTTTTAAATTGCATAATGTTACACAATTTTACTGTATTTTGGTTGAATAAATGCAGCATTGGTGAAACGTATCTAAAAAAAAATGGATAGTACTGTAGATGGTATTTAAATTCAGTCGACAACTTCCAGTGTGTAGCGATCGTCAGTTGAAGTGCCCGCTTTATACACTAGAGGGCACTTCACCATGGACTCGACACCATTCACTCACTCACTGTCACACACTCACTCACACCTGCACACTACATTTCCCAGAAGCCCTGTACCCTGTCACTGATCAACCCAGCCAGCTGTAGCCTATGATCCGGACTGTTTAAGCTCCACACACAAACACACACACACACACACACACATACAGGCGCGAAGTCTTGAAATTTCCTTATGTTTCAGTTCTGAGCGATTATCCCCGTCTTGTTTATTGTTATTATCCTGTCTGTTTACCATTCGTGATCGTTTCTCTGCCTACCTTTTGGATTATTGCTTGTGATACTGACTATGATACTTGCTGCCTACCTTGACATCTTTGCCTGTTTACCGACCACGATTCTGCCATTCTGCCATACCTGTTTGCTGTTCTGTGACCATTGCCTGTATGACCATCCTCTTTGATAATAAAGCCTGCAATTGGATCTCATCCGCTGACTCGCCTTTCATGACACAGTGATCCTCAACTTTAAACCAGTGAATACAGTCTTGCCAACAATCGGATTTCTTCTTCCAGTGTCATTTCACTAAAGTGGGGATCCCAAACATGTCCTGAACAGACAGTGGATAAGAGGAAGCGCTGAGTCATAAGGCTGATCTCAGAGCAGAGGATGCAGGTGCAACAAATCCCACGACTGCAGACACATCCTAAGGGCTTCCTCTGCTGTCTGTCTCAACCTATGTGTGCTCTAACTGTCTCTCTATCTTCTCCACACTGCTCTCACATTCTTGCCATTATTTTCTCTTCTTGTTCTTCACACCATCACACCTCTTTACAACGTGCCTTTGCATTCTCCCCTCGTTGCCGTTTTCTTCCATTGGCACAAAGGACTGATAGTTGCTTGGCATATTGATGTGGACACCTCACAAAGGTTTCATCGCCATTTGTCTCTGCACAAAATTTATACATTTATACATGTCATCCTGTCATCTCATTTGAGCATGTCAACCCTCAGCGTATCACAATGATAATCAGACCCCGCTGTCTGCGCCCCTACATCCCTGTAATTGGAATTCAGTGTTATCAGGCCAAACTTTTTTCTTTTTTTTGCGCATAATAATTCCAACTGTCTGAAAGGCTGCAAAATAACTCATGTAGTAATAAAAGATGTCTGTTTACTTGTAACAGATGGGTGTTCTTTGTAAAGAGCATTGACATGCAGTTGAAGCACATACTGAAGAGCTTCACTTCTCTTATTTTTTAATTCCATCACATCCTTCCTGCACAGTATTCATTTGCTTTCTTATCTTCACACTCAGAGGGACATTCAGTGTGTGGGTTTTATCAAGAGCACATCTTAACCTCTTATCTAGTTTAATAACTTTGTAATGCCAGCAACGGGGTGAATCGCTTTGATGGAATAAATAATGCTGGCAAGGGTGCATTGTGATAGAATAAGTTTAAAACATTTGTAGATCTTAAGAGAATAAAAAGACATGGCAGGTCATGCATCATTCCTGCTAATTTAACCTTAAACTTTAACTATAGTTTGACTGTAATGCATTTAAGGGAAAACACAGATTGTCCAATTTACTAAGTCTTATTATTTATGATCTACAACAAAATTGTTTTACTTCTAAACTTGATTGCTTTATTTTCAATTAATGTAATTGTATAAAATGTGGAGTCTACTAGATTAGGGCGAATGCGAACCAACTGAATACTCTTTTTTTTGTAGCTCCCAGCATGCTTTGCAATGAGGAAAGTAAAAATGTTGCAGTTAAGTGTTTTGTGTGTGTGTGTGTGTGTGTGTGTGAGTATGAGCAGGTTGAATCTGATAAAAGGAAGAGACTTGATAGTGTTTAAAGGGGACTTATTATCCCCCGCTTTACAAGATGTAAAATAAGTCTCTGATGTCCCCAAAATGTGCATGTGAAGATTGAGCTCAAAATACCCCACAGGAAAAACTTTTAATAACCATTTTTTGGGGGTGAGCAAAAATGCATTTTTGTGTGTTCATTTAAATGCAAATAAGCTGGTGCTCACGGCCCCCTTTCAAGAAGAGGGCGGGGCTTCAACAGCTCATGCTCTGGCATACGGGTGTAGGACAGATAGCCAGAACACCGGCAACAACAAAACAGGACAATCTCACACACTGAAAATATCAGAAACTGTCAGTAGGGGTGTTGAAAAGACCTCTTTTGTGAAGTGGTCCGGCGCAAATGTATAAGGCTATACCGAGACATTTCCTTCAAAAATGAAATTAACCACGATGTCCCCAGTGACTAAGATTGTGGGAGTTTTCGAGTCTTCTGAGACGCAGGTTATGTACAACTCCAGCACAACAAGGATACAGAAATGGTGGACTCCCACTCAGGGCTGTGTCTATGCTAATAGAGCAGATTGTCACCGGCTGTGGGCGGGGCTTCTGAATCAGCTCGTTTGAAGAGACTGCTCATTTAAATCCATGGGAATTTAAAAAAAAAAATTAATGAGTGGATTTTTACCATTAGGCTGATTGCACTGCGGACCCACATTGGTGTTCAAACACCTTACAAAAGTGAATTTTGCATAATAGGTCCCGTTTAATGTTCAATTAACCATTGTTGTGAAGAGTGGAGCTCTTAGAGTGAGAACAGGTACATAAAGGCTGCGTTTACACTGGCATAAAACAAATCCCAATGTTTTTCTCACATCATCTGACACAGATCGGAATTTGTTGTACGTGTAAGCACAAATATCGGCATGAGATATGATTATTTCACATCCGTTCTGAGCCAGTTCCAAATTTGGTTTTAAATCAGATACATATCCGATATTTGGACATCTGATCTGCGTCTAAACGCATATATATCTGATTCCCCTTACAATTCCAAGCCACCACAAGCTGAGGGCGACACCTTTACCTACCAAAATAATAGGCTTGTTCGACTTCATGTAGCGCTGCGTAGACCGATCGGCGGCTGACTTGAAGCAGTGCATGCCAGTTAGAAATGTTCTCCGACTTCAGACAGCATCGATGTAACTGTGACACATCAAAGTACATCAGACGGCTTCTCCAGAGTGGCTGCACACTTATTCTCACACTTTATTTTCAACTAATGCTCACAAATCTGGATTTTTATAACAGTAAAACCTCTTTTCATGTAGTTGTGATGTTATATTGTGTCATGTTTATCAAAATTAACTGATAAACAGTTTATATTTATAAAACGGTCTTTGACTTGGAAATGTGCTTAGCGCAAAGTCAGGGTCTGAGCAGATGTATGCACTTTTCCTTGTCAGAGTACTTTTGTAAATCTAAGCTATTCTTGCAGCTCGCCATTCTAAACTAAAATGTGGACGATGAATGGTGATTTTTTTTTAAATGTTAATGACATTAATTAGGCAGTTTACAATGCGGAGAACTGAAACCATTCAGCTGCATGCAAGTTCAGGGTCATTTTTGAGATTTATAAATTTCACATCTGAAAGAGAGGCGTACGCTCGTATTCTGTGCATTCGTTCATTCTGTGAATCACACATACGCTCAGTTGAAAAATGATCGTAAGATCAAAGGTAGGACCTATCTACACAACATTTTATAAATGAGGCACAAGGGCGGAATGTATAAACGTTGCGTACACACAATGTTCTGGCATACGCATGGTTTTATAAATCTGAACGCTTTTGTGCATACGCACACTTTTAGGATGAAATCTACGGAAAGATTTATACATGAGGCCCCAAATCTGTGCATTAACCCCTTAAGCCCTGAAGGCATTTTCAGAGGATTGTTTTCTGAGTGACACACAAAAAAGACTTGTAACTCCAAAACTACGGCAACGAGTCAAAAGGCTGCATCGTTTGAAAGAAACATTTTTGAATTTTTATTTATTTAAATTGGGACATTCTCATGCTGATTACTAGCTAGTACTGTACAATAAAGTGATGGGACAGAAAATGTGTACGAGATTGAACTAAACAAGAAACCACATAACATCTCTTTGAGACTGCTTAATTTGTTCAATCTTAATTTGATGATGTTGAAGTTAAGTGAACAAATTATGTTTGTGTTACTAATTGATTCATGTGGATCCAATGTACATGACTAAGTAATGCAAATCCAATATACCTTTTTTTAATGATGGCTGCATCATTAAAAATCATGCATTTTTAGCATCAAATAACTAATTAAAACCAAACTTATTGAAAAGAAAATCAACGTGATAAAAAAACCATTGTTGAAAAAAAAAAAACGTATTTGAAGTGTAATTTGATTGTTTAGTTTGCCTCAAATCACTAGATTGCATAGAGAGGACAGGATTTATGACCTATACTACATCTAGCCACCTGTGGGTGATCAAAACGTTTTGGCTTCTCTTTTCATGACTTAAGTGGCTCTTCAGATTAAATTCGGACTCATTTGCGTGATCTTTTTTTCCCAAATCAGTTCAGCGGAAATCCCGCCCTGGAGTCGATTCTAAACATATCATTTGGTCATGTCAATCACAGTAACGATTGCAACACCCAACCCTGATCCCTAAACCTATCCGTCACTGTAGCCTCAGCCAATGAAATTGGTTGCAGGGCGGGGATTTCCACTCAACCGAGACTCATTCAAGTTGTCTGGAATGTTCCTCATAATGCCCAATTTCCAAAATAGGCATAACCATCAAGAAAACGCCTAACCTGTGCATGAGCACACTTGATGCACTTTATTTATTATCATTTAAGACATGAACCTGCATTTATTTTAAATGAATGAAAACCTTGACTGAAATGTGCACGGTTTAGTCCAAACTTATAGGAATCTTGACTGAGAAAATACCACAACGTTGAAACAGCAATTAATGAATTAGGCATTAAGAAATTAAGAGAGATTTTTGGTATTTATTTGTGGAAAATATAAAATGTGTTGTAATGTCTAGATTTTCAGCAAAGTCAATAGTTTCAACATCACATTCTTTCTCTCCTTTGCTTCCTAACGGCTCTGGATTGTGTAGGTGGAACAGAGGCGTGAAGAATCCCCCCTTGAGTTTTGTGCCAGCTCTCTGTATTTCCTTGATAAGTGGCAGGATAGCAAGGCACAGAGTGGACATGAATTTCATTTCACATTTTATTGAACACATCCACACATGAGGGAGAAGGTGATAGATATAAATGTATTACGGGCAATAAGAGCAGTCAGGGGGTGTGAGGGGCAGATTAGTGGCTCCTCTTGTCATGGTGGGAGAACGCGTACCTTTGAAAAGCTCTCGGTTATCTGAGGTGAGGGGGTCAAGCATGGAAGGGCCCCTCTCATGTGATCCACATCACCGGGTTTGCTATGAAGAATTCTCCAAATTAAGGAGATTTCAGTCATTCCAAAAGGAAAGTTTGGGAACAGCAGTGCTGGTGAGTAACAAATTAAAATAGCGATACACTACTTAACGCTAACTACTAACAAGAAAGCAAGCTATTGTTTAAAATGAGTCAGCTAGCAGTCTGAGCTGTGGAAAAAATCAAACACAATGACCTCAACAATCCGTCCTCTGTCTCTGTAGCATTGGAAAGCCCATTTGAATTGGTTCGTTTGGATGGTTCACGTAAAATAACCAATAAAAACACCATTCACAGATTTGAGTCCCTGTGTGCCATTTTTGACTCGTTTAGGCCAAAGCTGGGTGTTTTTGTTGTATTTAGTGTTGCTGTTCAAGTTTGATAATGTCATCCTAATTAAATGTTAATTTATTTTTAAAAAATCCTCATTGTTTTTGTGCAAGTGTGTTTTTTCTCTGGTTGCTCTGGTTTCCCCCACAATCCACACAGACACTAAACTGTCCGTATGTGTGAGCGAGAGTGTGTGAATGTCTGTGTATTAGCCAGATCTGGTCTTCCATCCAGACTTCTGAAATCCACAAACTTGTTGCACTTGGTGAAATCAGGACCTTAAATAACGACGTACGGATAAATCATTTATAATAAATACTGCAATATTCCATAAAAAAAGGAATTGTCAATTTTGATTTCATGGTTGCTTTAAAAATATATGGACCAAGATGCTGGGCTGGATTTCAGGGCTGTGTCTAAAATCGAACATTTTCTAATAAGTAATTATTTCGCGACCACTAAAAAAGTATTTCCCATGAATATGTGTAGTATGAATGTAATCCGGAAATACTAAATCCATCCATGGTGTCATTAGTATGCGACCTACCAGCGTCAGTTACATCAATCCTCTCCCGTTGGCCTTAAGTCATTTATCGTATGCACACTCCAGAATCTAGCCGGAGGTAGTGGTCATCAGGATAATTTTGCTCAATCTTTTATAAGTAGGGGAGACCGGGCATGGATGTAACACTTTTTACTTCAGCATCTGTAACACACACACATTTTTTGAGCTAGAGCGCTCATACAAAGAACCCACATTTATTTACTTTTAAATACGTCTCACTTGTAAGTCGCTTTGGATAAAAGTGTCTGCCAAATGAATAAAAGTAAATGTATTAAAGGCACCAATTCAAACCTCTGCAAAAATATGAGTGCCCTTATGAGGAACAATATAAATCAATGTCTCTCTTTTTGTGACTCTGTCATACCCGGTCTCACCTATATTCTGAACTTATTTTGTCACATTGAGTATTTCACCGGTAACACTTTACAATAAGGTTCATTAGTTAACAACATTAGTTGACATAAACTAATAATGAACTGCACTTATACAGCATTTATTAATCTGTATTAATGTTAATTTCAACATTTACTAATAAATTATTAAAATCTTGTAAACATTAGTTAATGCAATGTGAACTGGCATGAACAAACAATGAACAACTCTATTTTCATTTAATAACGTTAACGAAGATTAGTAAATACAGTAACAAATGTTTGGCTCACGGTTAGTTCATGTTAGTTAATACATGAACTAATGTTTAACTAATGAACCTTATTGTAAAGTGTTACCATTTCACCTACTAGGGAAGTAGCCTATGCTATTTCTGTTGCAACTCAGCATTCCCATGATAGTTGGTGGTTTGGAGAAAGAATGGATAGATTGACTGTGTGTTGACCATGGTAATTCAAATATTGACTACACTTTCAAATATGTCCTCCAACAGTTTACTCACATGAGACATCAAGATCATTCTCACCTGCAGGCTTCCGTAGACAGCGATTAGTAGGACGGTAAACTGAATGAGCTCGAGCACTCTTTTAAATTCTCTAATCCCTTTATTGTACCGTTGAATATCATTGTTAAGATTTCTTAAATTAATCGTGGCCTACTTATTTTTAATTAAAGTAGCATTCGTGCGGTTTCAGAACACTCCAGAGAGATGACGAGCTCAGAAGACGCTCTAATTGAGTTGCGGAAGTGTTTACTCCAGATGAAGCGACTTGACTATCATTAAAGATACACACTTGAGCTCTGAACAGTCCAGTGTGCAGCTGGGACTGTCTTATACACCTTCAGGGGCTTTCGCAGCAAATAACACAAAAGCTGAATTGCTAATCTCGGTCTTTCTCTACTGGTGAAAGTCGTTATTAAAAGCCTGATAAGCACAAGATTGGCGCTTTGAGAATGACTTGTGATTTTAATTACAGTGGTTTTGCAAGTTCTTAATGTTCACTGCGAATGACAAGAGTTATGCGTCTCCACTTCAAATTCTACACATAGTATTGAAAAATTAGGACAAACTTTCTGTTGAATTGCAGTCGCAAATTTACTCACAAACGCTTTGGCGCCCCCTGGCGTCTGAAATAAACCTGGCACACTCGAAATGGGAATGTCAATCAGATTGCCAAATAAGAAAAATCCCATGCTATGGTAAACCATGATTAATCGAAATTATGACATACACAAGTCATAACTGCCATAAAAGTCGGAATAATGACAAAAATGGACATTAAAATCTGACATAAAAGTCTTTTTTTTTCATAATTGACTTAGTGCTCATAATTTTTGACTTTTTGTCACTATATCGACTTTGTATGTCATACTTTAGCAAAGAAAGATTTTTTTGTTTATGGGCTTCCATACACCATCCCGACCCTCCCAAATAGGAAATGGATTTTCATTTTTTTCCTCACAAAAATGTTAACAACGCAAATGAATATTCTTCACCTCACACAGTTTAAGTACAACTTTTATTAATACTGGAATCATCACAGTGTGTTTTGTTACATTTGCTGTGACTAAACTTAACAAAAAATTAGAAGGATAAATATTACCAAAAAGGAAATGATGTTATCAGCAACAGTGGCAAATTAGCCTTAGGAAAACAGCACAATAAATTAAAGCAGAAGAGTAAAGCGAGAAAGCAGAAATCAGAAAGACAGACACAACAGAACCTGTAGCGTTACTCAACTTCAGTCAAGAGAATGAAGGAGGGGATGGGGTCGGACGAGAAAAATAAATGCACACGTCATATCTTTTACACGAAAATGAAATTTAAAAACATAATCAAGTACACCGGCTAAGTGTTGAGCTGTAGAGTCTGTGGTCTGTTGTGAGGCATGTGCGTGATGCTACTTGTATGCCAGTGGAAAAGAGAGACTCGCAACTCAGGCTAATGGCGTAAGACACAAGGCTCAGTTTCCATGACACCCGGTTTCCAAGCCCTCCCTCCACGAGCGCGCGGTGGAGATGACAACGAGGGGAAATCGCAGTGTCGTGGCTGAACCGAGAGTGGGAGTGGGGTGTCTTTCAGGGCATTTTCGAAGAACAACGGGTGGATAAGTATGATGGGGGCTGCATGTGTTCTGGGCTAAATGAGCATTTAATCGCTCTGTCACCCGCACCACATAATCATTTATTGTCTGTAGCCATTTTAGAGATGCGAAACACGACGCAAAATGAAATGGCATGACAGAGGAAAGGCTAGAATGCAGCTTGACTGAGTGAATATCAAAAAGGCATAAAGTTGCATAAGGCTAACATTACACTTATTGATTGTGCTAACTCTATAGGATTTGGTCAAATACTTAATATAGCCAATTCAGTTCTTTTTTGGCATTTGCTTGGCTTACCAACATATATGTAAAGGCATAACTGAAGACACTTGTTTAGTCTTTTAAAAGAAAATGTCCAGTGTGCTACTTACTAATGGTTCAAATGCCCTCAAAATGATCATCTGTTAGGGATGCATTTATTTTTAGATGAGAGTGGGAGACGGTCGAGATATGCTCTTCATATGAGCAAAGGAGGAAGTTGTGAGATGATGTTAGCATTAAAATAAAATATTGCCCTCGCATTTAAAACATCATCAAAGCACATAAATTTCTAAACCACTTCTTCCCTGATAATACCTAAAATAACCAGGGGTGTTCCAGGAACAAACCAACCCGATCTCAAGAGAAAAAGTAACTATTTTACTGGGTGGTGATTTCGCATTAGTTTGTTCAATGTGATTTGTAGAGAAAAGCATGATTTGTTTTATAAACATGAAGGTCCAAGTCTAAAGCTAATCATCAGTGAGGCATGAGCCAGATTGTACGAATGAGCTTGTATGAATTCATAGCCAAAAACATAAAATAGTTACTAATTTCCACAAGAGTGTAGGCTATTGGACAAACTGAATTCTGAGCTTCACACATTGCAGCTGTAAGATAACAGATCAAAGAAAGATCATATATTTTCACAGCTGAATTGTGATTGCTGCCTTATAGTGAGCAATGAGCATATCATGACATTGAGCGGGAGACAAATGGACATGACGTGAGTAATGTCAAAAACTGTAAAACAAAGAGAACATGTGTTTATAATCACCTGAGAACCAAAATAGTCTATCTGCTTTGTGAGTATGTGGGTATTGAGAAGCTGGAGGCTGAGCTCATAAGTGATAGTTTTTCCATCTTTCAGTTTCCTCCAGAGGTGCTTTTAACTGTCATCCTGCTTCATGACCTCAGGAGCAGAAACCCACAGAGACTGACTTTACAATAAAGAGACAACAGTAAGCCAACTACCTGCAATCAGGCTTTTGTGTCCTTTCCCTCCCCTCTCACTTCTCCGCTTCGCTTCCCACCCGTTTCTTTCAGCAGTTATTCTCTGCTGGCCTCGTCTTTCTCACGCTTACTCTTCTCATTCTTCCTTCTCTGTCACTTCTCATCCTCTCTCCATCTTTCTTCCTGTCGTATTCTCCTGCCTTTACGTGTCTGTGTACTTCCTGTGAATTGAACCTCGGAGATCTGTATGTTTGTGATTTGCAGGCCATGAAGTTTCACATGAAATATGTGGATATGTAACAGATATTTTTTTCTCTTCGTCCAGCAAACTTCACTATATTGCTGCCAAAGTCAATGCACTTGTCTTTGATTCTTTACCCACCCCATTTCAGGACAACATTTATGTGGGACATTTGTTTTTAGTGAAGCTACTAGTACTGTTCACCGTCTTATATGCATGTACATATATGTATATGAATATATACAAATTTCTGACCTGCTCTTTCATCGGCTGGCAGTGTGGGCTTTTAATTGCCGTAACTCTGTTCTTTCTTTCCGGCCTGCTCTCAATACGGCCTCGGAGTTCCAGAACGACACTATTTTCGGCGAGAGATCGGCACACTCGTACATACTGTCACAAAGCAGACATACTTTTTTCCTTTTGAACACGCTACAGGCATTCCTAAAACAGAGTGCTCTATGCAAAATAAATAATTCAAAAATAACCCAAAAGTCAGAGTAAGGAGCAAGTGTCTGGCGCAACAGCACTATTTATGACTGCAGGGGTTATAGGGAGTCTTGGGAGAACAGAAAGTCACTCACAAACAGACACTACATGACTAAAACTATGTTTTGACCTCCTACATATCACTTCCACATCCAGTATCATCACAGAGCATTGTTTTTCTTAACGTCGGGTGAACCGGGGTAACCAGCGACCTTTCGTGTCATAGGTATTTACTCCTATATCTTCTATAACAGGCAGTGGAATGCTTTTATCATAAACAACTGGATGAGTTTCTTCCCAGAGTTCATTCTCTCCACCTCCTTTATTCATCCCTTTCTTCCCTCTGCAGATCCAAAGTTCATTCTTATGTCCCAAAAAAATGGCAGCCAGGTGTGTGCCTTCATCTTAGCTCGTTCTCTCCACCCCTTCTACAGATAAATCAGGGGACTGTGGTTTGAAGCTTGACAAGTAAAAGAACATTCCTGAAAAACTCGTATTTTTAGAAGCTCAAATTGGAAATTAAATATAATGTATCAACCGATTCCCTTTCAAGATCATTAGTCGCACTTTACAATAAGGTTCAGTTGGTTAACAGTTAATGCATATGTAAAACAACATATGTCTTAGTTAATGGAAATTTATAAATGCATAATACCATTCAAAAGTTTTTAAGATTCAATTTTAAATGAAAGCAGCCTCTTATGCTCACCAAAGATGAATTTATTTGATCAAATATATAGAAAAAACATATAATATCGTGGAAATTGTGCAATATCATTACAATTTGAAATAACTGTTTTCTATTTTAAAATATTTTAAAATGTAATTTATTCCTGTGATGGCAAAGCTAAATTTTGAGCAGCCATTACTCCAGTCTTCGGTCACATGATCTACGATCTATCCTGCTTAGATTTTTTTGTGGAAAACATGATTACATTTTTTCAGGATTATTTAATGAATAGAGTTTTTATGTGAAAAGAATCTTAAAGAATTTATCAAATTAATGTGTCCTTGTTGAATGAAAATACTAATTTATAATGCTTGGAATATTAAAAATAAATTAGAATAAGTAGAAATTAACATTAACCTAGATTACTAAATGCTGTACATTGCTAAAGCATTAACCGATAACGTCAAGAAATTGAACCCTATTGTAAAGAACTTCCAAATCAATCATCCTACCTCCTTCACATCCCATCACTCTCTTTTTTCCTATATCATGACTGACATTGCTACGCACATTTGTCTCCCTAAGTACCAGGGCACGTGACCGTGGCGTCTCACAGCATTCACCACACATAGTGTGGCCACAGTGACAACTAGTGGTCTAAACTACACCTTGAAAGTGCTCTGCATCCTTTCTGTTTCTCATTTTCTTTTAAAATAAGCCATAATTAGACTCGACAAGAAGTCTTCGAAAGTATATTCTTCTCCGAAGACACCTGAACATCAAAAACGTACAGCTTTAGTAAAAGCTGATCTTTGAAACCTTCCCCCATCAAAGGAAAAAAAAAGAAAGCATTATTGCTCCACATTATCATGGTGGTTTTTAAACCCTAATTCTACAAAAATCCACATACCTGACATGAACGTTTCCTACTCATAGGAGCTAGGAGACGATTACCAGCTCCTAAATAAAACAAGACCACGGAAGTGTACAAACAAAAGATAAATCCCTTCCCTCTACGCAACCACGAGCTGACCTGCAGCAGAGCCCTGCTCACCTCCAGACTGCAGACCAACACACAACAGCGATACCACTAGACTTTCAGGATGTGATGTCAAATTTACTGGAGGTGAGGGTGGGGTTAGAGAGAGCGTTGTGGAGGGCAAGGATTTGCAAAGAGCCCCTGCGTACCCCATGAGCTTCTCCAGCACTGATTCCTGGGGTCCATAGTTTGAGGAGGGCCGTTATTCTAGGGGGATCATGCGAAGATCTGGAGCGGACCACAAAAATCCCCCAAACATCCTGGCCCTTTGTTCTTTCAGTAGTTAATTGTCTCACTACGTTTTAACTATCCCGCGGTGATGAGCGTGTTAATAAGACAAACATGCGTTCGGACACGCTAAGAGTTATAGTGGCCTGAGCCTGCTGTTACATATCATTTACTTTTTTTTCATTACTGTTATTCATTATTTCTATAATGACTTTAAACATTTAATTTTTTAATCCTCTTTTTCATAGCTCGCTTTCTAAAGAGAGTCATTGTGAAGTTTTTTTTTTCTGGGTTACTTCGCTCTTATTCTCCCATCTCTTCAGGAGGCATCACAAAATCCGGGGCGCTGAGCGATCGTTGGAGACGGTTTTGCGCAGTCGCACCCCTCGACGAATAGACCTCAGCATGTCCTCACCCTCCTGGGGCACTTCGGGGTCTGGCTCGGCCTCGGGTCCCGGCGGGGGCTGGTTCGGAAGCGAGGGGAAAGGGAACTGGCCCTCGCCTAAGGCGTGAGCGCTGGCCACCAGCTCCCCGATCTTCTCCACCAGACTGTGGCGATTGGCAGCCAGCAGGTGATCTTCTTCGCCTGGTTGGCCATACACACTCATCTCTAAGCCGCCCACGCCCCCTGAAGCCCAGGCTGTGTTAGGCAGGCTCAGCCGCTTTGGAGAGGCCTTCACGTACTCCAGCGCTCCTGGGGAGGCGTCATCCGGCACATAAAAGACACATTCTTCACTGCCCACACGGGCGGGAGGGCCTGCGATCCCGCCGGGTGAGTCAGGCACAGTGGGGGTCTTGACTGGCACGATGGGTGGGCGTATAGGAATAGGGCCAGCGTTGGAGAGAGTGCGTCTCACCCCAGGCTTCGTTGATGGTGTTCGGCGGATGGTGGCCGTGCCGGGGATACCTCCCCCTCCGCCCGGTGGTCCGCCCAGAGCGCCCACTCCGCTGGGCAGGCCTGCTGTGCTGGCGGGACGCTTAGTCTGTATCATGCGGCGGTAGTTCTGGGCAATATTACTGTGGCGGGGAATTGTGGAGGATTTATCGAATTCAGCCTGACCGTCAGCCTCAGTGTCTCCATTTACTGAGTAACCATCGTAATCGGAGCCTAACAAAGAAAAAAAATCCCACTCGTCTCATAACTTGTTTTTTAAATGAATAATGAGTACATTTCTGTGAGTTACAGAGTAAATGTGAGTGTTTCTGACCCTGTGAGGGGATGGTATCCTCTGAGCAGGAAGGAGTGGTTGTTTGAGTGCTATAGCCACTAGAGTACTGAAGGGAGTCTCGGCTGCTCTTCTGCTGCTCCATGCTGAGGCCTCGTGTCAGCACCATAGCTAGGTCACTAGCAGCTGGAGAGACCTCCTCACCATGCTGCACACAATACAAACATAGCATCAAGCAAATTTAGTTTAATGCATGCATGTATATATACCTAGACGTTGCGTATTAAACTATGGAAAGTAAATTTAAAAAATAGTACAAAAAATAAATATTTTAAAAACATTAATAAATTCAATAGATTATGTAAGCAAAGAGTGAAATAAATTTTATTGTGACGTGATGCATTTCCCATGAATTACAATTGTCCCACAATTATGGAGTGAACAACGAACCAACAGTTTTTACAAAGAGTACTTGTTTATTAAGGAGAAACCAGTGTCGGTAAAAAGCATGATTGATATGAATGGTTTATTGTGATCTTAAATGACTTTTCTAGTTGTTTCTAGGGTTTTTAAAATCATTTTTTACTCACAAATAGTCATTTCTACCCCTATATATATTGTACCAGATCTTGACTTAACATTAAAAATTTATATTCATTTACACCTTTTGGATATTTTTTTTCCTTTTATTATTTCCCATGACTTGACCAGGTATATAAATCGCACGTTTAAAATGACCTCTTAAATTCAGGTTAATGAGACCATAAGAACTCTTAAAAATGGCAGTTGTTAAGGGAATAAATTAAAATAAATATGTTGTCAGTTTACATTTAGATTTTTTTAAAGATTTATTTTAGGTAATTAAAAATAAAAATAATTTTAAGTCATCTTGTGCCCCCATTGGAAGTGTGCTGGTTAGGATCCACAGCCTTATTAACTTCTCAAGGCCAGAAACCATCCATATTTGAAAAAACAGCCCTAAGCAAACAGGCACATTATGTCTTTGCCAAATAAAAAACGCTTGGCATTTTTAAAATTAAAATCTGCATGATGAATGTTTCATATGGTGAAAGTTACCTTGGCAGCTATAGTAGCCGGGGTCATCCTTGGCCTCTGGGGGTCTTCCGAATGCATCCCAGAATACCCCTGTGACTGAGGAGAGGTTTCTGCCTCCCTCAGCCTATCAAGAGGCTCCTTCCTCCTCTGAAGCGTGCTTGTCAGCGGTTGCTCACTGGAACCTACCTTGGACCAGTCCTGAGGAAGTGCAAGTGGTTAGTTCGAGGCAGTATGAAGCGACAAATGTAACGGTCTCAGGGGCGGGAGAGAAGACTGGCCCACGATCCAGCAGTTTGAGTGTCCTTTCAACAGATAAGAGTCTTGTGTGCTTTAGAAAAAGCCCAATCTCATTGTTTGCTTGGATAAACTAACAGGTACCTTCCGTGGCCTGCTCGGTTTAGCAAATCTCACAGCCAGAGATTTGAAACCAGGATCAAACAGCCAACAGAAAAGGTGCGTGTTAAAAAGCAAAATGAGGTAATGAATGAGGTTAAGCAGAATGAAACCAAAACAGAACGCTGTCAAGAAGTGTTATTCAGGAGGCACATTTTCAACACACAACTATGCACAAAAAATGAAAAGGAAATAAACAAAACTGCAATGAGAAGTGCCAATGATGACAAACCTTCCAGCAAGGAACCTTGGATGTGGGAGAGGGTGTGTTGGATCCAGGGGAGCGGTTATAGGGTGGGGACGCAGGAAGTATGACAGAGAAAGGCCTGATGGAGCCAGTGTGAGAGAGAGCAGGGCGGAAGGTAGCGAAGGACGAGCCAAACTGCGGAATGGAGAGATAAGATCGAGACCGTCAAGAGTAGCGAGAGAACCCCTTTCCCTTTACACATGGGTATGGGAGCCTTTGTGTGTGTGGTTTTGCAGATACATGCTGAGAGTGGCAGGGAAGATCAGATCTGATGACAAAACAAAGCTGAAACTGGCAAGAAAGAAAGCAGACCCCAACCTGCCAGTCAGCATCAAAACCCTCACTGGTCAGACGGACAGTACAAGATATCAGTTTTAGCACATGTATGTCTGACGGACAGAGTGCTTCATACTTACTGTGGTTGGAGAGCTACACTCACTAACTGACTGGCAGGTCTCAGATGCTTCTGAGGACGCTGAACTTGATGACTTCTGCAAGAGAGACAAGAAAAGAAGCGGTTATAGGGTGGGGAAGTATGAGGGTCTCTGACAAAGTTTGAATTCTTTGGATATGTTGTGGTTTACTGCTATTTACACTTCATATATAATCAGGTAAAAGTCATTTTATATTTATAACAGTTTTTAAGCAAAGGACTTCAGGTTGTTGCTATATGAATTACTATTGGAGAGGAGAAGAGTAAGAGTTTGGGGTTACTCTTTACTCTTTTTTTTTTCTCCCCTCTCTCGTATTTAATGATTATGTTGCCATCTGCTGGTTGTTTTCATATATGCCACATTTTAGAGTTTTTTTTTTTTTTTTTAATACTTTAACATCCTGGTTAGGGGCTTAAACCTCTGTAATTAATTCAACCCTAATCTCTTGACCGCTTGACTAAAAAGAATCTAAAAAATTCAAGGTTGTTTATTTCTGTCCTTAAGCTAGCATCATATTCCGTATATATGTAATGTGTGTGTGTGTGTGTGTGTATTGCCTGGTGTGTTTCTGAATTTTCTATGCTAGGTTGACCCTCAACATGCTTATTCTTCAGTGTCATATCACGTCCATGTATTTGGTAGATTAACAGCCTGGAAAAATCCTCTTTTTATCCCATGTTGAGAGTGTAGCATGTGAGCTCTGAGACAAGTGAATTTCTCTTGCTTTAAAGGAAGAAACCTGCTTAAGAAAGTACTGCGTATCATCTGCGTACATAATGTACAGCCTGTGTTCCACATACAAAGCTTCACAAGCAAATTTCAAGCTCTTCCTATAACACTTTTTCCAGAGAATGTAAAAAAATCTCCCTCACGTATATTCTGAACATTGGTCAAGAATTGTTTGATATACAGTATTTCTGAGTCTTGTCCACAAGAGGTCACTGTAATCTTTCAGATGCAGACATGGAATCTTGCTGCTATGTTTAAAGTTGGGACACAGATGTGTGGTAACAATGTGGTTTCCTTAAGCGATTATGTGGGGCATTAATTTGAGTTTGCTTGCAGAGACATTGCAACGTCAGTGATGAAAGTTTTAGCTCTACCATTCGGTGTACTTACACTTACAACCTTTTTTTTTTTCATTAAATTTGTATATATACAGGTGTATTAAATTGACCAAAAATATCAGTTAAAGACTCTTAATTTAGATTTAATTTAGGCTTTATTCCCATATAGGATCATGTGACACTGAAGACTGGAGTAATGATGCTGAAATTTCAGCTTTGTCATCAAATGAATAACATTTTAAAATAAATTAAAATACAAGTTATTAAAATTGTAGTAATATTTCATAAAATTATTGTTTTGTACAATATTTTTGATCAAATGAATGCAGCCTTGGTATTTAAATAATCAAAACATTAAAACAAATAACTGACCCCAAACTTTTGGATAAGTAGTGTAAATGAAGAAAACAAACCAAAAAATGGAAATAAAATATTTTTGTGTGTCAAAAGAATTTTAAAACATCTTACTGACCCCAAACGATTGTGTGTGTGTAAATAAATATTTACCACACATTACAACATTAGATATGGTTGCTCTATTGTTTTATATGAGTCAGTTTGACTGATATATGACTCAGTTAAATGTACTGTATAACTTCGTATAACTAACATTTCTTTAAGACAACAGGAAATTACTTAAACACAAATAAACTAGAAATAAATACCTGACTGGTTATATCGGAGGGCATGGGTGACGGGGGTTTGGAGTAGACGTTGGCGTCCTGGGAGATGAAGCCAGAGTCGTGGGAGGAGACGCTGCTGAGGCGGTGTGCAGCGGTTGTTAGCGGTTGGGCCAGGCTGCGGTAGCGACAGGACGAACTGGGTGAGTGAGTCTGAGAGCCACCAGAGGATCGAGAGGCACTACTATGGGCGCTGTTTACACTGCTGCAGGGGCAAGGGAAAGTGCGACAGGGCAGAGGACCAGGGTACAAGGGTGGGGTACGGAGGGTCAAATATGGGCAGGTAATATGCCGATAAGTGTGAACCACACCCACAAGATCAGAATGAGCATGAGAGGGTTTTACAGGATGGCAGGAAAATGATTGACAGATAAAATCAAGCATTTTTTAAAGGTTAATGGAAAGAAAAAAATTACATGTTAATGATATTTGAACAAATATTTGAGAAAAAAGTCATCAGTGAAAAGGAGATGGAGAAACAAAGGTCTCAAGCAGGGGTTGATGGGTAAGGATGGAGGTCAGGGTGGGGGGCAGAGGGAGAACATATGTAAGACAAAGTTTGACAGGCGTGACACAGGGGGCCTAGTATGGAGATCGAAGGCTGCGTTCACATGTGTCGGCGCTTTGCAGCCGACGCACTTGAATCAACCCCCATGACTCCATGCGAGGCAGCACACACAAACACAAACAGGTACTAAATGATACTATTATAAAACGAAGCTGTAATTGGCCCTGAAGCCAAAGCAAAACGCTAATGGTCTAATCAAAAACTCTAAAGGGACTGGATATCTTGAAATGCTTTCACTTCTTATGGAAGTAATTGTTTCATCATATTCTGGGTTAAAACAGGAATATTAGACAGATTCTGCTAATGGGGTTTAAAATGTATTTAACCTGGAATATTCATTTAACAGAGCACAGGACTGAAGTTACGCTAGAGAAAACTAATAAAATCCTATTAAACAAGCTACTTTAGTCTAATTTTGTTAATTGTAATCACAAGGACTCAATGGGTGAATAACATGAATCAATAAGCATTAAACTATTGCAGATGAAAGCCAGGCTTTTACAGGAATACAAAATAACATATGAATTGCTGTAGTGCTCTGTCTCCTGCAACTAATATGCAGACAGGGGTTTACATGTGATGTCAACATACAGGGAGATTGTGCAGCGCCGCAGCAGTAGCACCAGCAACCCCCTCTTTCTTAAAGTACACACACACACTTGCATTTAAAATATACACATACTCTTCCACAAAATATAACCCTGTTGGAAAATTAAGAAATTAGCTAGTTACTAGCTAGTCATTTAGCTTATAGGCCTTCAAGATAGTCATTGGCATTCGCCCCTTAAAGGGATACTACATCAAAAATGAAAATTGTCATTATTTACTCACCCTCATGTCATTCCAAACCCTTAAGACTATTTGAAACACAAATGAAGATATTTGAATGAAACCTGAGAGATTTCTGTCCCATTAAAGGTCAATTCAGTCAAAACTTTGATGCTTCAAAAAGTTCATAAAGTCATTGTCACGCAAGTATAGTTGAGATTCCATTTACAATGAATGTTATGTATGTTGATCAGTGTTTATATGTGAATAATAGCCTAAATTAAAATAAATAGTGATTGTTTCTCTAAAAGAAACTGGATTAAACACCTCAATAATTTGGATTACTTTTATGATTAACTTTTTGAAACATCATAATTTTGGTGTAATGGGGTTTCAATGAAGGGACTGAAATATTTAATTTTCGTTAAAAATATCTTCATTTGTGTTTTGAAGTTTTGTAGGTTTAAATCAAAATGAAAGTGTGTAAATGATGCCAGATGGTGTGGCCAGCCGGTATCTGGTTTGTTGGTCCAAGATGGTCTACGAGCTACCGTGTTTCAATGCACAGCAAAGCTTGATTTTCCAGCAGGGTAGTTACAAGTATAAGCTTCCATATTTTGCGGTAAATGGTCATTTTGCAACAAACAGCAATTTTCAAAGCAATTACAACAATGAAAGGCCAAGCAACACAGCGCAAGCAACAAATCTATCCAGTAGAAAAAAAGGCTAATAAGCAGAAATAAAGATTGAATAAGTGTGCTAACATCACTGTGTCTCTTTATTTCTTTATCAATCTTGCTCTCACCTGCACATGCTGCTTTTCCTAGAGCCGGAGCTGCTGGGAGAGGAGGGGGGAGTCTGGTAGGACCAAGAGTAATCAGAACCCTTAAGGTCTTTTATTACCTGAAAGAAAGAGAAAGAGAGAGACACACACAGTCATAATGTTAATGGTCTTACTATGGTTTGTTTCTGTAAAGCATCGCACATAATACACGATGACTGAAGTCTATAAGGAGCATGTGCACCTGCTCGCTGGCTGGGGGCAGTTTGTGGGGGTCTGAGGTTAACACGGTGAGGTCATCAATAATGGCCTGGAGATGAGTGATCTCTCCCAACATGGCAATCTCTCCATTCTGACAATTACACAAGGGCAAAGAACCAGTTAATTTAGATGTTATCATTTTTAGATGACCTTTTTTCATGCCATTCAAATGACAGACAATAACACGCTCTACCCACTCAAGTTGTTCCAAACCTGTATAAATTTCTTTGTTCTGCTGTACACAAAGGAAGATATTTGGAAGAATGTTTGTAACCATGTTTATTTTTATCTATGAATTACTTTACAAAAATCTAAAATTGTATTTATTTATTACCAAATAATTAGTTATTATATGTCCATCATACACTGCCATTCAAAAAACGTTCAGAATTCTGAGAAAAAAAGTGCCACGGTTTCCACAATATTAATACCATGTGACACTGAAGACTGGAGTAATGAATAAATTACACTGACATAAAAAAATTTAATAAACAAACAAAAAAATGTAGTTATTTTAAATTGCAATAATCTTTCATAATATTACTGTTTTACTGTATCAAATAAATGCATCTTTCCTGAGCATAAGAGACTTCTTTCGAAAGCATTGAAACATCTAACTGACCCCAAACTTTGGAACGGTAGTGTACATGGGAACTCTGACACCTGTTGAGGCTTTTTTAAAATGATACTGCATTTACAATTAAAAATCCAAAAAGTACACTTCATTAACTTCATTATTATATTCCTTCTGTCTTTTAATAAAATAAATGTTCTTCACATAAAGGGATTACCTCAACACAAGCTTTATTTCACCAAGTAAACCGAGGATAAAATTAAATGTGCTCTCAAGTCTAAAATCACAAGCTTTCTTTATGAGCCGAGCAGCTGTGCAGTTCATGTAAGTGACATTGAGGTGGGCTGTACCACTACAGGCTGCAGGAAGCCGATGAAGGTACAGAAGCGTCCTCTCTCCTCCACTAGAGCCCGCCGCACCGCCTGCTTCTCTGTCTCCTCCATCAACAGGTACATGTCATTTACATCCTGCATGGCACTGTCCAGCTGAGGCTGAAGGTCCCCCCGGCCTAAAGGGGGCGCCAGAGAGCATAACAGAAAAGAAGGGAAGGAAGGCAGGGAGGGAGAGGGATGAAATAAGGTGGAGAGTGGACAGAATGAAAAATGGCCAAAGTATCAGACAATTATAGAAGGTCAAATGGGAAATTAAGAAGAATGTAAAGGACAATCAGAAGAAAAAAGTGACACAAGAGGAAATGCAGCTTTAGAACATGAGGATAATTCTCACTTCGAGCCTCCAACAATACAGACGTAATGTGAACACAGAACAAAAACAAACTACTCCGACTAGCACCTACACAACAGATGGAGACAGACGGTTCTGAACTCTGCGATCGAACATCCTCTACACTTAATGAAACACATGGAACCTCCCAGAAGAAGTTGAAAGGTTAATTCATGCAGACTAGATTGTTAGAGATGGTCGGGACTTTTGCTAAGGAAGCAAAGTCAGTTATACGCAGTAGATCTGCTTCCAGGACCACAAGCAGCATGCATGCTGGGATGGCATCAGCAAAATCATGCACAAAGCAAACCCTCAGGTGTTATAATGGGAGAAATCCCTTATTGTAAGCTGTCAAGCCAAGTATCATGTGGGGGTTAAATCCGACGTCCACAGAACTGTCTGCAGACGTGTACGGGTCTTTTTCGAGTTGAGGCCGGGTTAAAGGGCCATGCAGAGAAACGAGTGAGAAGAGTCTAAGTGAGCTACAGCTTCGCGTGGAAAAACATACTTACCCTGTAGTTCTATAGAGGGAGAGTAGATGAAAAAGAGAGAGAAAACAGGGGGAATCCAAGAGAGGGTAAAGAACAGAGAGAAAGAGATACAGAGAAAGAGAGGAGGGAGAGCACTGTGTTAGGGTTAGTATTAGGAAGCAATTCAGCTCATTTTATGGCCAAATTGTTTCAGAAAAGCCAAACCACCACAGCAAATCGAATCAAAACGAAATTCAAAAACCAGCCAAAAATGTAAGATTTAATGAGCAATGGATCCAAAAGGAATTCAAATAGGTAGTCTTATCAAACTGAATGGTCTAAGAAGGAATGAGATGCTGGACTTGTAACAAAATAATAAAAGGGAGCTTTTCCTTTAACACTGGACTCTTCCTAGTAACACACAGGATTGTCAGCCTATCTTCAAAAGCAGAAATTATTGGCTGCTGGGATATGAACACGAACTGCTTAGCAAATGAGGTGAGAGCTGCACTTCTGCATTTCAGCCAGCAGAGGGGGTTGCTTACATTACAGAGGATTGTTTGCCTGCTGTAAAGGGATCAGTAATTTCACCAGGCACATTTGCATTGTCTATGCGGCTTTAACAACAGCTCCGAGATTCAACTGTCCATCATCAACCATTAGAGCCACTAAAAACACAGCGAATGCTGATGGCGTCCAAACAGCTGGTTGTTCTGTACGTCAAAAAAAACAGACGGTTTTGACCTTGAGGAAATGTCCTTGAGTTATTCCCAACACATTTCTTCTGCTTTACAATAGAGCAATGTTATGTAATACTGATCCATCAGGTTCACTGACATTAAAACACCGGTATGCTATTGTTTGTTGGTGTGACAATATTTCACAGAATAAACTGATCAAATTTTTTGTAATGCTGTAAAAGAAGGTGTTACCTTTCTTGGCTTTTTTCTGTAATTTCATGGTGTCCGAAGATTTTTTCTTTATTTCATGACGAGACCGTTTGTACTCTGTGAAAATGGAAGCGTGTGAATATTTGTGTGTTGTCTACTTTTTTTTTTAGAACTGACAGTGTGCATGTGGACTAAAAAGTGCTCAGTCACCTTTGGCATGGTCCTTGTCCAGTTGATTGGCTGTCTTCTTCCAGTCTTCAATGCGGTCCTGAAGAGGAGTGATGAGGCTCTCCATCAAAGCACTGAGAGGAATGGAGAGAGGATCATGGTCTCAACCAGAGAGGTTCTCATTCAATTACAGAGGAATATGAACATTCAGAAGGAAACGTCATCAACTCTGTGGAGGTTTCACACCATACAAAATGAAAGCTTTGGTTTACAATGTGGCTTAGAGTCTGAGGCCACCATTCATTAGTTTGTCAAAAAGAATTGTCTGCAGATGTCCACTAATAAAGTGTGAAATACGTATTGTTCTCTTGCCAAGCCAGTGTCATCAGACTGTAGTCTGTAATTATAGTTTGCAAAATAAAATAAAATAAAATAAAATACTGATTTGGGTTGAAATTAATGTTAGAAAAAAAATATTTGACCATGAAATGCCACAATAAACCAATCATAATCGAGTATTCAGGTGACTTGTCATAATGCTGCATAATAGACACCACTGTTGAAGATTCATATATGATTTCCATTTGAAATTCATAGCTATTAATTTTTGGCCCTTGTTTGTGCTCTAGTATGTTATTGTGTTGTGTATAATCATGTATATAAGTTTGTGTTGTATATACACTTTTAAACTATAACACACAGGAAGTAGTTAACAGAAGGAGTGCGGTCGTACTTAGTAAAATGGCGTAGTTTCGCCTCAATGCTGCGATGCCTCATACACATGCGGGTCAGCGCTGATCCGATATCTCTGGTGGCACCTACAGGAATCAGAAGAAAAAGAAAACCTGTCAGAACAACACTGAAATAATTACTCTGAAATTACTGCACCATTATATGCTGCACTTTGATCACGACCATCAAGTGCACAACGTCAAGTCATTAAAATATTTAATTCATGACTCTTGGAATAGTTTGAGCACGGTACTGAATACTGCAATATTAATGTATTTGGTATCTGCTTTGCTGCTGCTGCAGAGCAAGTATGGCCTTGTATACATACATGAATCCTGTAGCAGATCTAAGCAGGTGGAGCTGGGGGAGGAGGAAGGGTTTCAGAGGAACTCTGATAGAACGCTGTAGGACTAGCTTACAGGAAACAATGAACCAGACTGTTCAAATGTTGAGCACACAGTTTCATTGGCTGCAGGATCAGCAGAGGCCAATCAGCTTGTGCCACGCAGTAATGATGTGATTGCTTGCAGATTGTATTTAACAGACCTATCAGCCTGCTCCCTTTGACTGAATTAAATATATATCATATACACGAACCAGTAATTTATGCATACTGCTGTCCAAATAGAGTGGTCTAATTTATCAGATGCCCCAAAGTGTGTGTGTAACCTGTAGCCACAGTATAAATTAGGCTATTTTTAGTAGCAGATTGGGGAAAAAAGCGTTTGGAAAATCCTGACCCCAGTATTTATAAGAGGCAGTGTGCTTTCTTCCAAAGAAGGTGGCCTGGACAGCGATTATTTTCCTGAAGTGTTTAAGATGTCAAACTGAATTGTTAAACTGAGAAGTCTGTAAGTGTTGCCTGGAACCACTCCAGCCTTTTAGATTTAACTGTACCATGACCTTCAAATTAGGATACAAATCATTTATAACATAAAAACATTATATTTCATATGACTGTCACAACACAATATGAAAAAAGAAAGAAAACAACTTTGAAGATGAAAATGTGGGATTTGACTGGCAAACTAACTCAACGGCATGTCATTGTACCAATAAACATTAAAGGCATATGTTTCTCTGTTACTGGGGTGGCTGCGGGGAATGATTTACCCGTCTGTTCTCTGCATTCGTTTTTTCAGCTTATTCTCAGGGTGTTGAAAACCTACATTGCAGCATTAAATCCTGGTCTGTGCTGATCTCAGATCTCCAGTACCAGAGCAATGAGATTCAGACAGATTAGAGCAGTTCAGTAATCTAGGCCTTACAGGGTTAATCTAGGCCTGTCAAAGAGGCACAAACCCCAAAAAATAATCTCTGACCTTCAAAAGGTAAAGGATGTGCCTGGAACATTGGGCTGAAGAGCGATTTTTTTTCTCTCTTTTTTTTTTTACCATTTATGGAAAATAATATAGACCTATTCATATCTTACTGGTATTTATTATGTATTTAATAATGATTTCTGCCCATATTTATGTTAAATAAATAACCAAGAGATCATTTTAAGTCATTTTATTACTTTAATTTCTCTTTCAGATCTCAAGAGACTAATTTGGTTCTCATTCATGTTTCCCACACTGTCCCAGATGTTTCTCCAGCAAGTTCTGGGGAGAGATACTCACTTGTAAGTTGCTTTGGATAAAAGTCTGCCAAATGAATAAATGTAAATTTAAATGTAGATAAAGTCATAACTGAGGCTTGAATTAAATTGTTGTATAGGGATATTAAATGAATGTGAACACCATAGCTCAGATTGTTTGGTTTTGGAAGAATTTGATGAGAAACATTTGAGTTAATACTGAAACGCCAAGTTTTACTGCAGAAATCAGTCTTGACTAATATGAGAATAATTTGAGACATTGTTGAGATCTTTTGACACTCTAGAGGAGACATGTGAGATCACCTGAGCAAGAATCTGCTCGTCATATCAATTTAATCTCATTGCTGTCAATGAGAAACAACTGAGATTTAAGATATGTATATAGCTATAGATGATTTAGCAAAATCACAATGACCTACAGTAGCATTGACATGCCCTTGACTCATATTGCAATTATCTATTATCTATTGCCTTTTTGCAATAGCAGTAATGTTTTCACCAACACAGATTTTCTACATGGATGCTCTGAGTTAAACATGCATGCATGCTGACACACAAACACACACGCACGCACTCAAAAGGGCACACATGCATACAAACACAGTGTTTCACCAATGAGAGCCTCCAGTAAGCCACGAGAGAAGCTCCATTCATAATTAACACATTCCTGCCTCATGCCTCCTGTTCTACCCAGCAACTATTCATTAATCTATCCCACAAACACACACAGCAGAGTGAGATGATACAGTGTCTAATGTCAAAGTGTCACCATACTTTAAGATAGTGAGAGAAAACTACGAAAGACAAAAACCAGGAATGAGAAAGCGTGAGAACGGAAGGATCAAGTGAGGCTGCACATTTTAATTGCTTCTGAAATTAGACGTTCTTTAGTGTTTGTGTCTGTTGGCAGCAGCGACATTTTTCTGTTAGTTTTTTACCTTCCGCTACAATCAAAAACAAACAATCAAGAAAAAAGTTGGCATGAAATTAAATTTCCAAATGAATGTTATTGATTTTCTTGTAAATGATTCATCCTTGCATGTTAATTTTTTTTCCATCTTCCAGTGAAAACCAATCATCTGCAAGCTCACATTCAGAACTGCCTCCTTCCTATAAACAACGGACGGATAAAACCAAGTCCTCGCTCTACATTTTTTCTTTTTTGATAATCCGTTTCACTTGGATGTATGTCAAAATATGGAAGAAAAGATCTGATGCAGGGGGTAGTCATGGCCTAATGGTGAGGGAGTCGGCTTGTAACCTGAAGGTTGCTGGTTCGATTCCCATGCTGGCAGGAATTGAAGGTGGGGATTGTGAATGAACAGCACTCTCTCCACCTTCAATACCGTGACTAAGGTGCCCTTTAGCAAGGCACCTAACTCCTAATTGCCCCCCACCAAGGGCAACTTCTCACTTGTAAGTCGCTTTGGATAAAAGCGTAAAGGGAGACAGCTAACATCAGGCTGATGTTACAAGTTCTCCCTGTGAGTGTCTGTCGCAAACCTTTTCATTGAAAATATCAGTTTGAAATGTCTCTGATGGCCGCTTGAGAATGTCCGGCTCAGCGTATGTCTGAAGCAGTGTACTGTTGTTACCGCAGTAATCTGTACAGAGTGGCAGAATTCACACAGTGCTGTCGCCTCCATCTGTTACAGCAGCCTGTGTTTACTGTTGGCCTCATCGCTAAGACCCACACTGCCACACTAGCCCCCACATATTGATTTTTCTCATGACATTTAGTCACCACAATGTGAAAATGACCATCCTGGGGAAAGATGAGTGGAAAGTGTTGACAAACAGGTGGACTGTTGTAAAAGAGTGGATGAATCCATCATCTTCCTCATGAAAGACTGTATTGCACTAATCACTCTCTCAAGTGCCCAAATATTCCCTTATAAAGTGTAAAATTTTCACAAAGGCATTATCAATACAATGAATAAATCAATATAAATGTAATGTCTCGTAACAACTCAAGGCATTAAAGGCATAAAATACGGGCACTGTTTTTATTCATAAAAGAGTCCAGGGAAAAAAAATGTGTATCAAGGTTTTCACAAAAATATAAAGCAGCACAACTGCTTTCAACACTGATAATAATTATAAATGTTTCTTGACTGGCAAATCAGCATATTATAATGATTTCTGAAGGATCGTGTGAAATTGAAGACTGGAGTAATAATGTGGAATATATATATATATATATATATATATATATATATATATATTTGAAAATATATTACGACAGTTATTTTGGTCGCAATTTAGATTAGGGTTCAACTCTCACTTTAAACTAGTTATTAAGTACGACTTTTGTCTCAATAAACCCTTAATTGCTGCTTTTAATGTTACTAAGTTAGTTGTTAAGTTTAGGTATTGTGTAGGATTAAGGGTTGTAGAAGATGGTCATACAGAATTAATATGTGATATTAATATGTGCTTTATAAGCACTAATAAACAGCCAATATTGGAGTAATATGCATGCTAACTAGTTAATAGTGAGAATTGGACCCTAAAATAAAGTGTTACCGCTATTTTAAATTGAAGAAATTGTTATTTCATAATATTATATTTTTACTCTATTTTGGATCAAATAAATGCAGCCATGGTTAACATAAGAGACTTCTTTCAGAGGCATTACCGACCCCAACCATTTGAACAGTATGTATTATGGTCTTGTATAGTAGGTGACTGTGCATGCTCATTCTCAACATTTTTCATATTTATATTACATTTGCCTTTATTTAAATATAACCTAATCTTTAATAACACTGACATTTTCACACTAATAAAAATAATCTTTAGCAAATCTCAAAATGAATAAAAATGTATAGTGTATTATTTTGTAATTTATTTTAACAAAATAGTATAAAATTTTAATATTGGTCATATACTGGACATTGGCCTGACACCTGATAATAGCTGAGTGTGTGTGTGTGTGTGTGTGTGTGTGTGTGTGTGTGTGTGTGTGTGTGTTTCTGTGTCAGCGTGTACTGTATGATCATCTTCCATCATTTTACATCTGAGACAAAAATGGATGAGATCTGCCTGTTGGGAATTCCTTCTGTGGCTTCTGAACTTAATTGAATAGAGTAACTAGATAAACAAGGCCATTTACTTGGCTGATGACCAGCAGAAAGGCATACAGAGCTCTTACACGAGAGAGAGAGAGAGAGAGAGAGAGAGAGAGACAGTGGCAGGTCTATAATGTTGAGCTGGGGTTTCAGGAAAAAGATGACATACAGGTGCATTTACTAAACGCTATCATTGTTAATCTTGACTTGCCATCTCACTACAAACAAAGCGAATCTAAAATTGATGAGAGTCGAGGCATGAAAAACAATAACTAACAAAGATGAACACAGAACAGTGCTTCTCAAGTGAAACAATGCATTGATAGCTATAAATGAGCAAAATTAGGCCAACACAAACAGGCGATGCTCTTATAGACCAAAAAACATTCACACAAAAACATTCAGCCTATGTCATTTATATTAATAATTTTGTATGTGCCATTTTTTATTTGTGAAATAAACAATATTGGCACAGCACTGGTTCATGTTGTCCAGTGCAAACTCTAGGTCATCTAAAGCAGTTGAGCACCAGTGCCATTGAATAGGCAATATATAATACAGTAAATGAATGAAAACAGAAACATGTAACGTATTGTGATGAGTGTTTTCACTCACTATGGGCAGTTGTGAGGTTTCTACTGTCCAGTCTCTCTGCTATTTCAAGGGCAACAGATGGTGAGACATGTAGAGCAGTACAAGTCTCAGGACAGACACGACCCAGTGAGTGCTGCAAAAAATCAGTCGGTCTGCGCAGACTGGCGGGACAGATGCCGCCATGACAAAGCACTGCGCTGCTCTCCAGGAATCATCTATTGCTACAGAAGCCTTAGGCTATTGCCAATGACTGATAAATGCTATACATTACATATACATAAAAATTATGATATCTTCTATACTATTTTGCCTATTTAAAAAAAAAAAACACACTAAAAAATCATATAATGAAATGCCATCACTGTTTTGTGGTTTCCATCACAGTATGGGCTTTAAAGGAAATGTCAGAATATGCATTAAGAGTGATTGTATCACATCTTTTTCCACCTGTATCTTTCTTTCCTCCCTCTCCCTCCTGTCAATGTCCTCACTAATTACCCAACCCCGCACCACCCCTTTCCTGGAAGTAATTCAGACATCCCTTTTTTCTCTGTCACGAGACCTGATGATGTGTGGTGCATGTTGCCTCATGACTCCCTGTTGAGCTGCTGAACATGAAAGTCTATCAGACAGACTTTAGCCTGCAGGACCTCAACCCCCCCCCCCCCACCCACACACACACACACACAGACCAGCCTTCACCTCTGCAGAACATTCCTGTCCTCATTAGCTAACAATTACTAATAACACAGGAGCTTTAATATGTTACTGAATGAAATCAACAGATAGTTACACTCAGTCAGCAGGGATTCAGACAGACATACTGTAATAATCATGAACAGGACTCTACTATAAATCAAATTCACTTCATACTGACACTTTACAGGAATAGCATTTCTCCTTTGTGGTAATATAGTCTCCATGCATATGGCCTCAAACGTATAGACGTATTAATCTACATCATAATCCAACTCTCCGGCTGTTTTACTGGCAGTTTAACAGAAAAGGTCAATAATCACTGAAAAAAAGAGGTAGTTATTTTTCTTTTATATGAATAAGCTCTCACACCCTAAAAAACAACAACAACAACAACAAAAAACACAATTCCAGTAGCATCTAAATACACACACGCAAGGTAAAAAATAACCTTTGTTTTATATAAATATTATTATTAGACCCTCGAATCAATTCAATCATTCAGTGATGGAGAACTGAGCATATAAGTCACAACAAGCCAATTTTTCATGAACTATCAGTTAACCTCAATGAGGCAATGGTGCTATCATCATTTCCACTTTCTCTCTGAGTCATACGCAAATGTTTCCTTTGCCCTGCTCCTATGGCTTTATGCCCTTCATGCTTTGCCATAGCTACAGGAAACAAGAAATCCGCTGAATTTTCTTCTGTCAGCACCATTCATACAGCCATGCTCTGACACAAACACAAACACTCAAAGTTCCATTGTTAGAGAAAAGCATGAACATATTCATACTTTATGTACTTAACTCACATGAGAAAATACTTATGGGACTTTTTCAAGTAATTTACACTAAGCACAGACAATGATCAGAAGTGATCATTTGCAGATCAGAAGTATGATTCTGTTTGTTCATGGAAGAAAGAAAGAAACTCTTGAGGACAGTGTGAACTCATGTAGAGATACACGTACTGACTCAAAAAGAGACCACATTAAGAATTATAGATTATGATGAACTGGTTCAGGGTCAGACGGGGTATAGTGAGGGCTTGTTTCTTTGTTTGTTTGTTTGTATGTATGCAGTAAGCCCAGTAGTGTAAACTACAAAAGCTGGCCTAGTTCTCAGACCAGTCTGTGTCTCTTTGCATCAGACATTCGTGGACATCTAGAGAGAGCCCTGCAAGAAAAATCTATAAAAAAATACAATAACAAAAATAAAACACAGAAAATTATAATACTCAAAAAGAAAAAAAATAAAGAAGAATATTCTCTGGTGCTACTCACGTAGCGGTCAAAAATAACCAAAAAAGTTTTTGGGTTTTTTTTTTTCAATGAAATTTATACCATTTTAGTTCGATAATGTTTTTTTTTATTTAATATTTTTTTATTTAAAGGGGATTTTATGGTAATAAATTAAATTTATGAAATAGTTATGATCCATTTATTACCTGTTAATCACTTTTTGAGCACAGACCTGAAAATGAAATTTCTATATTAACCTGTCGTAAATCTTTTCTTCTTTTTAAAGAAGACACTTGGCAGACTATTGCTGAAGTGAAAAAATGCTAGTTGATCAAGTTTAAGTTTATTATTCTGAAATATTTAGTTCATTTATATTATTTTATATGACATATATTTTCCAAAACATGTTTTCTCTAAAACTGTGAGAAAATCAAAGCCATATATCTAAAGAAGTTTTGTTTCAAATTTGAGGTTAATATCTCAAATAATGAGCCTTCAGTAAGATTTTGTTTGGGTTCAGAACCAAATATTTCCACTAGATGAAATTCACTTTCCATTTGTTTCCAATGAGGTCAGGACCATTTAACCTATTCCAATCATGTCCATGATTTTGTGTGAGTGTGCGTGTGTATGTATGTGTGTGTGTGTGTGTGTGTGTGTGTGTTGTAATAGCAAGTACCAAAATGTTAAAGTTTTGTACCATTCTGATTAAGTAAAACATTTCTAAAAAAAAAAAAAAACGTAAAATCTTTCAGTCAAAAAAATGACAGAACAGGATAGGCTTTCTTATCCCTCCCTATTCTAGCTTATGCTACTCTGAGCAATGTCGGAAACTTCCTGTGTCTCTTCATGATGAATCGCTTGTTTGTTTTCCTCACAAATCGCTTTGGATAAAAGCGTCTGCCAAATGAATAAATGTAAATGTAAATGTAAGTAAACATAATATAACATAACTGGCATGTAGAGATTTTAAGCATTCGATGCCTGTATGCAGGCCATTCCATAGATCAGAGGATGGAATGGAGGGCTGAATTTTATATACTATGCTAACAAAGTGTCAACTAAATTGCATATTAAAGCCACTCGTTAATTTGTTTTGTATCCCATAACCGAGGCAAATTCATTTCATTAGGCAGTACTGCCAAAATCAGTCTGAGAACAAAAACTTCATTTCAGGCAATTCAGTGTGCCAGGGTTGGGGGTGTTAACATTATTGCGAGACATCCAAGTGAGACTGAAGACAGGATAAAACACTGAAGCATGTTAAAAATCATAATTTTCATCTTGCTTTCTTTGCAAAAAAAAAAAAAATAATAATAATAAATAAAAATCTTGATATCCTTAAAGCAAGACGATATAATATGAGAAGCAAAAACATCGAAGATAATAATTCTTATCATAAATAATTACTTGAATTAGATTTTCTTCAGGTTTACTTGGGTTCACTCGTGTGGTTATTGTATAAGAGGCATGAATACACAACATACAATTAAACAACAGCACTGTGCTGTTCAAGGGAGCAATGCTGAACCAAAGAAAAGCCAACAGGAAGAAAGAGAAAGACAACGGCCAATGACTACAGCAGCACATGAAACAGCATAATTCATGCAAGCGATTCCCCTCAGTATGCGTCCGTACCTCAAAGCTTCTGCCCCCAAAAACTGCTTCTGATTAGACACTCAGAAAGAACAGCATAGAGAATCGCTGACAATTACTGACACCAAAATCTGCGTCAAACCTGACACCACATTTCATCAAATAAAAAAAGGGGGAGTAGATGCATAAAACATGAAATGAAAAGACTGCTGGGTAAGGAATCGGTGACGATTTGACCCAATTTGCATTGATAATCATTCATAATCAGTAACCCAGCAGTGCTGGAATTGGAATGTAGATGTGAAAGAGCATGCATGAACATAAAAGCTCCAACTCTTGCAAGTAAAGAGAAATAAATATGTAAATAAATTTACTACTATAGTAAATAGTAAAATAATTAATATAATTATTATGAAATTCTTACAGTACAGTTGTAGACAATAGTATATAATATATTTCTGTTTTAGATCATTATTATTATTATTATTATTTCTAATACTACTCCTATCTCTAATCATCATCATCAGATTTCAATTGTTTGGCTAAAAACATTTTTTATTCTGTTTAATTTGGTTAAATTTGGTTAATGAAAATGGGTTTGAGCTCTTAATTTTGCTCTCAAAGTGCACCAGATTGGTACATTTAACTTTAAAATGTGCAAAAATCTTTAACAGCCCAGCATATTCAGTCAAACATTTATCGCTTCTCTCCCTGTTCTAATCCATGCCAGGCTGCATGGATGTGCAGGGAGTTCTTACCCAGAACAGGACCATAATGCCAATCCAAACTGTAAGCTAATTGTCAATCACTTTTGACGATAGTGGCCCTAACAAAACTACTATTAAAGATCCAGGAACCCTAATACCCTAATAATATTTAGCATGGAAGTCAGTGACATGCTATTAATACATTTTGTTCTTGCACATGCAAAAAAACAAAACAAACAAACAAAAACATGCTTACAAATGTAGTGTGGCAGTGCAGCGGCCACTGGCTGTGCTCAATTCCTGGAGAGTGACACGTAAGGTCAGGTGAGATGCTGCGCTGAGTCAGAGTGTGTGTGTCACTTTGCATTACAGTAACTGGGCTGACTACGGTAGTGAACCGTACCTCACGTCATAGTCAACACCAGGTCACGCTCACTCAGATCTCACCACTCAAGTCATTCTGGGATTTATGCATGACAACTTTTACACATTAAGCATCTGAGAGTGTGATCTAGATTACCTAAAACCTTCCATAATTCCAAACTTCCCTGAATATTGTATTCAACATTTTGCATTGACTGACATATTAAAATGTGTAGATAGGCTGTCTCTTTGAATAATACTGTCCTCATATTTTATTGGCTGTGAGGCAGAACATCTGGAAGAGCTCACACTTATCCTCAGAGAACACTGATCACTGCATCAACTATATAATCTTACTTAAACTGATGTGTTTTACTTTTACATGATGGGCACTATTTAATTTGAAGGATCATTATAGACATTAAAGACTGGAGTAATGGCTGCTGAAAAAACATTAAATTACAATTATTCAATAAATAACATTTTAAAATACATTAAAAAGGAAAACAGTAGTTGTATTGAACATAAAATTTAACTGTAGTGTATATTAAAAATGATTAGAAGGCCAAAAAATGAAAAAAGAGTAATTTATTTGAATTTACATTTAAGTAAATTTAAATAAATGTTCTCTCTCTTAGTATTAATAAGTGAAAATGTCGATATGTCAATGTCTAAAAGATTACAGTATGTGAGGTAAAACATGAGCTCACTTTTTTGATTCAACCATTTTTTTTCCTGGTTAGAGGCTTACACACATTAAAGTCATTGTGAAATCAAAATAGACAATTCTCTTCTTAATAATGTGTGCAGTGATGTGAGGGTGGTGTGAGGAACCTGTCACCCACATGAGATCACAGCAATATCTGTACACACAAAACGACCTAATCTATTCCCTATGAACAAAGACAAGTCCTGCCCTAAATTTTTGTCTCATTCGAGAAGCCATTTTTCTCATCACAATAGTGAAGAAAAGATTATCACAACTTCCGTTTCATACTGATTTATTAAGTTAAGGTCACGTTTCAACAGTTTATTGGTACAATGCTAAAAAATTTAGAAGTGTATGCATTTTTAGTTCCCATTTATGCTACAGCTAATCTAAGTAATTTATGCACAGCTAGGTTAACAGGCCCCTGAACACAAATATCCACAAAGCTCCTTTCTATTTACCTAACGTATGTGAATTTAATGCACAGTGCTCGATCATCTTACTGCGGTTTGCATAGATATACTCTGTTGAGAATTCCAAATGTGAGTGAGATCCCAAAAATATCAACAACTCATATTCTTTCAGGCCCAGGAGGAAATCTGTGTCTAAATAGCAAGGTCAGCTCGTATCTGAGAAGAGCCAAGTGTCTCCAATCTTCTATCAAGCCATACTGTCCATTAACACACATCAGCAGTTAAAAAAAAAGTCCAATTATGAAGGAAAGAAAGTAGGTCTGCAGGCCTCAGTGTCCCTCTGATTGAGGCCAACCAACCCTCAGAGACATTAAAGCAGCAATCATGTGCCATCTAATCGAGACATGAAACTTTCCATCACCAAAGTTAGAAGCATAGATCCAGATCAGCCAGGCCCTCTGGTCATTCATTACCACACAACACTAGGTCAGTGTGCGCCTCTCGCAACCTTCTGATCTCCCTGACCAGGCCTCTGTTTAGACATGAAGAAGCCTCATTCAGCGTCTGTCACAGAATTCCTTTCTATCGCAGCAGTGAAATGCAAATTGCCACCGTCAAAAATCCATAATTGACTGCTTTCAAAAACTCAACCTGGATATTCATTGATGTATGAACAAAAACTGAAATATGAACAAAACCAAACAAGCCTCCTCAGTTGCTCAGTTGAGTATTGTAAGATCTAATCAGTAACGTTGATGTGCACATTGTTCGTTTTAACATTCCATGGCGAACTCACATTAACACATTAACCTTCCAGTCACGTCTTAACGCTCTTCAGCATCAGAAAGAATTTTCAACTCTCAACTACTGTAAGGCTGTGGGTTTGATGCTGTCCAGATGGAAACTCAATGCAAAGAACAAAGCATCCATGAACAAAGTTAGCAAGAGTTTAAAGGCATTATTGGATTGGTTTTAAGGTGAATGCTGGGTGAACCGTTTCATTAGCTGGTCTAGCAGCATTATGAGCTATGCTGTAATACAGATAATCGGGAATGTTGGCTTAGTTTATGGCTAGCACTTCAAAGCTTCTGATCACCTGCTTTGACGTGAACCGAAACAGACGATTGGCCCCGAAGTGCAAGACAAAAGCCAGCGGGCCAATCAGCGCAGCTGTTAACTATGGTGGTGTAATGGAGGATGATTGGAATCAGCTGGGCCACGGGCCATGACAGGGTCTGGGTTTGATTAGCAAGAGCTTACCCAGCCCTCCTGAGGCTGAAGGGAGAATGAAACAGACAGAGGGCAAGAAATATTTACTCTAAAAGGAAGTTCTTGGCAAAGGGACACCGCTGTGGCTAAAAATACTCCAACGCCACTGCCGACACCAGATGTCCTTTTCATTAAAAATACAAAGTATGGGGGAAAATGGGGGACTAGACTAGAAGTTTTAGCCAAACAAGAATTGCATAGCACAACCTCACCCCTGCCTATTTCTTGGCTTCATATTAACCCTTCCACATTTTGAACTTTTCTTTAATACGCTCTTGGATCAATCCACCCCAACTTACTCACTCGTTCTTTTTTCGTCCTGGCTCTTGCGGATATTTGCCAAAGTATTTCAGGAAACACGATGACCTCATGGCTGACGGATCCATGTACAGTAGGCGGTAAAAACAGCAATCGGAGGACATGAGCTCACCAACACTAAACAATACAAACACTCACTCATTTGAGCTGTTGCCATGATGAACAGTCCAAACTTTCTATTTTCTTCACCCCTTCCCACAGTCTTTGTAGATATAGAAGAATAATGTTTCATCAATATGGATAGTGTGAAATGCTAAACTTCTTAAGAGGAAGATCAGAGTTTCCCCTAGAACATGACCATTAAAATATTTCACTCTTGGATGTGCTGTAGTTTTTTTGTAGTTGTTGTTGTTGTTGTTGTTGTCTTTTGTCCAAAGAAATTACAAAGTTCCCGATACAACTGTGCATGATTATAAGTTTGTAAAGCACTCTGTAGATAAAGAATTTGGTGGAAATCTCACCCAGTCTCTAGGGACAGAAAATGACTAGTTAAAAGGATGTGACCCACTGATATTTCATTTCAAGCTTCCTGTTGCACAGATAATGTCTGAGGAATGATGTTCAGATGAGATCGGGAAAGACATGTGTATGTTGTGTGCATGGGAATGAGAGAAGAGGAAGTGTGTTTCTGCATCTATCAGGACAGGAGAAGTGCTGACGGGATGGAAAGAAGAAGGCCCACAGACACTCTCGAGGGCAAGAGAGGCCAAACCAGGGGTCAAGGTTTGGATGGTCATCTCTTGCAGTCAGTCATGGCTGGTTGATGCTGAAACTACAACATTATGTGTATAGGTAAAAATCTTGTTTTACCATTAACAGTCCTTCAAATGAACCCTTGTACCTCAATACTGATTTTAAACAAAAATAGTTATAATAATAATTCAAATTTAAATTGTATAAATAATATCAAACATAAATTCTAAAATATTTTAATTATATTACAGTACATATTTCACGAGGGACATTTTTAATTGGGGGCTTTTACCGTATGAAACAGACTTTTTCAGCTTCTACAATCATGTTGGAAAATGACATCAGCTCCAGAATGATTATTCAAATGGCATTTACAGCTCAGCTGACAGGCTCAAAAAAGTGTGTCCAATAGCAGCTTCCAATTCACATACTTTTGGGGCTGAAGATGCCAGCCAAGCAACTGCCATTGAGATGAATGGGATGCTAATGGATAGTTTTCCCAAATATATTAGAACTCCCTGGGCAGAAGCCTTTGACTACACATATGGAGAGCAGCTCTGAGAAGGAAGAAAAACAAGCCAAAAACTGATTTACTCTTCCTTTAACTAGATACACATATTGAATAGACAGATAAAGGGCAGGCAGGGGGGTTAACACATGAAGCATTCAAATATTTTTGAAGTTTCAGCTGATATGGGTTATTATTATAATTATTTGCTTTTTATAAAAACATTCTTTGTGCTATGAAACAGTAATGAAGTCCTAATGATGAGCAATTCGCCAGCTAACAGGAAACCTCCTCAAAATTTTGGATAACTTTCTGGCAAGGTTCTCTCAAAGTTATGAACAAACATTATTCCAGTAACATTAACAGAAAGTTCAAAGTTATCTGGTATAATGTTCTTAAAACATTAGCATAAAAACATTATTTATATTCATGGAAATTTTATTTATATATTTTTTTTTCGGAAACATTTTTGGTTGGATGTTCGCCTAACGTTTTTTTAAACGTTACTACTTGTTTCAGAACATTAAAAACTATAAAAAGTAATGTATGCAAAATGATAAAATGGAATGTTCCCTTAATGTTCATAAAAAGTCATTTTAAAACAATAAAAAAATGGATGTTTTGAATGTTCAGAGAACTTTTCATAACTTAATCCCATTAAGCAAAATGTTAGCAAAATGTTTTAAGAATGTATTTTTGTTAGCTGGGTCAGATGAGAGAAGATTTAGTTGCTGTGCAGAACAATCAAATAATCTACATTATATGAATCTATATAACACCACACAACACTGCACAGCATTATCAGTGAAGAATTGCATGTGAGCATGTGTGTAAATGCACATGGAAATGCATACCTCTCTCACATGGCACACATGTGCCATCTACCTAAACCTGATGGATGCAATGATTACACACCATCTGCTGAGCTTTGCCCCATACACACATAAGTAGAGGCATGCCAGGTCTCTTTAAAACTCGGTTTGTGTGCCACAGTGACAAAGAGGATTACATATACGACCACAGACATAGTACAGTATACATACAAACACACACACACACACACACATGCAATAGTGCTGTAATATCCACTACTAGCCCTGCTATAATCCCACTGTAACTGACTGTGCTGATCTAACCACTAACCCTGTGGCATTTTAAACACACACAAACAACATACTGATGCATGCTGATCTAGCCAGATTGTCAGTGTCTTAATGAAAAATTTATCTCATTCAGAAAATTCCCACGATAGCATAACTATAAATACACAAATCAATACACCGTCTCATATTCTCTCTCACATACAAGCATTTAATACAATTCAACCTACAGAATATAATAAACACTATTGTGTAACAAATCCGTAAAAGAGTCTGTCCTGATAAAAATCATCGTCTCATGAAATTAAAAATTGGGCAGAACAAAAATATGTTTTCACATACAGCTGTAAAATCTGTATAGATTAGAATAGAATGGAATAGAAGGGACTGTCTATATTCTTAAACTTCTTTCGCCCTCAGATCCTTTACTTTTTTCTGGGAGGATTGAGGGAATTAGTTTGATTGTTCTGAAGGATGAAATCAAATCAAATTCCGTTAGGAAAGCAATTGTTAAATAACATATACACTGGACTAGTCAAGTAAACAAAAAGTTGCTGTCAGCGAGTTCATTACAGGGAGCAGAACAGAATTCTGGGTATTTCAGGCATTCCAAACACTCCACTTGGTTAATGGGATCCTTGTAACTCCTTAAATCTTTGGGAAATCCTTGACGTCTGCAAAGCAAATACTGTAGGAATCTTTGCAACAGTGTTACAAGCACAAGAGTTGAGGATCTTATAACGAGGGATAAATCTCGCTCCATATCAAAAACTGAAGAATATGCTTGAGAGATTTTATATAAAAGAAGAGGAAGCAGTTGATAAATAAGTAGAGGAAGACAAAAACAGACATGATAAATTCGGTCTGGGAAAATGGTGAGATGCCAACATGTTGCCAAATGCTGCCATTTTGTGTAAATTTAGCATCATTGCAGCATGAGTTTTAAACACTTTCCCCTCTGTCATGGGTCCAGATTTCTCTCTTGCTCTGGGCGGAGGGGCTCTCTGAGAATGGCCTTGCTAACAGCAATCCCATCTGGCTGAGCTCCAGCCCTCCTTTTTCTACAGGCTGTGGGAAAAAGCATCCGGCACTGCAGAGCTCTGTAATCATTTCACCAGGACTGAAAACCCAGAGCCCTTGCTAACCTTTTCCGTGTCCAGCGTTTCAAACATGACAAGACAATGGTAACAAACCAGACAAACACACCAATGGCCAAGAAGGCCATTCAAGGGAAAACTTAAACAACACAAAATCTGTACCCTAGTACGCTCTATGTACCTCCAGGGGAGACTGAGAGAGTGAAAAGAGCTGCCAAACCCCAACCTCTCCCACTCTCTTTGGGCCTTATCGGTATGCTTTCATGCATGTTGGGTTTCCATGTTTTATGGAGACATTACATTGACATAATGATTTTATACTGTACAAACTGTATATTCTATCATCTAACCCTAAAGTTACCCCCCAAACCTATCCATCACCAAAAACTTTCTGCATTTTTACATTTTCAAAAAAACATCAGTATGATTTATAAGGATATTTGGATATGCGGTGTCAGATTAGCACCTTTCACACAGTACGTTGATCCCAGAAAATTGCCATAAAATTGCCAGAGTGCCTTCTGTATGAATGCAAAGACGTCCGGGGATTGATTCCGGGATGGGGAACTAGTAACATTACCGGGATCATTCCCGAGACGTGGCGTGTGTGAACAAAAGCCGTAATCAATGCCGTAAGGGGTGTGTCGTAGTGATGACACTGAATCTGAGATCGTTCGCCAACCTGTGGAACGGCACGCGATGCGCTAGTTTATGATCGAATCAGAAGAAAACACGCACGAGCGTGGTTTCTCGAGAGAGAGAAATCACAGATCACAAGCAAACTTGTGGAGACATTACATGTCGCATGTCTTTATGGGACCTTTACAGGATGTGTGTGAACACACGCACAGATTCCAGAAAATCACTTGCAGTGTGAATGAACCAAAATCAAACGATCCCGGGACACGATCGGGGTATTTTCCGAAAGCTCTGCGTGAAATCTAAACTAAAAGTAAAATGTACTTTTACATTTACTTTTAGTTTTAAGTTACTTTTGGTAAAATCCGAAATTTTCACTTAACTTGTTTGGTTTATTATATAATCTGTAATGACAATGATCTGTAAAAATAATTTGTATTAACTTAGAAGAGAAAATGCGTTTTCTGTCTCAGATGTTTGGTGCCCACTGTATACACGTTATACTTAAAGCTTCAAGTAGCCCAGTAGTGTCTGTGCGTTAGAGATGTCTATTTCTAGACACGAACACAATGTCAAAGTAAGCAAAGTAAAACAAAGAAATGAGAACACACACAAGGGCAAATAAAAACAACAAAGCCCAAATCAGGATTGTGAAATGCTGAGGCGATTGACATGCCAACATACCCAAACAGAAATAGAAGCGAAATATAGAAAGATACAGGTTTAATCAGAGAGAAACAACAGGAAAAAGTAAAAATAACAACAGACATATTAAAAAGAGAGAGGAGTTGCCCAAAGACGAACAGAGAAGCACTATAAATGTGCTCCTTCCACTGGGAACAAGAGAAAGAGGACAGGCAAGAGACTATAATAGTAAAAGATGAGGAAGGTTAAGAGATTGAGAGACCAGAACACAGAATTACAGTACAGCCAATTCACATATCAATCAATAAACCTGTCAGTGTCTATTCATTTGGTCTCCATTCATGCTCTAATAATCTCATCATTCAGTTCCATATTCATTCTCTCTGTCCAGACAGGGTCATCTCTCAATCCCACGGTGCACACTGTTAATGTGGTGTGTGGACTTTGTAGACTTCATGACTTCAACAGTTTATAGCTTTTCAAGACAATATCAGGCACTGTTAGAAAAGCACATGACCCTTCAAGACATTCTGTGAGTGTCTAGGGTGCAGGGGTAGGGCGTAGAAATATATGACACACTTTTTGTGCTGGATTGACATGTACATGTAAGAGAGGAGAACACAAAGGGCGCAGTGCAGACAAAGCAGAGGTAGATCAAAAGCTCCCTGAGTGACATATTCAGTTCGTGGATGGCACAGCAGAGAAGGAGACATAAAGACGAGACAGAGAGAGAGAGAGTGCCAGTGCAGGGTTAATGAAATGTGTGATGATAGTACCAGCTGAGCCAGCAGTAGAGCCTGTAGAGGTAGATCACGCCTGAATGCTGATTCTTAATAGCAGGGATTATGCTCAGTCCGGCCTGGGATCACCCACTGATAACCCTCCAACACTCACGCTCCATGTACGCACAGATGAAAACACATACATTATAAACACAACTCATATCGCAGTCATCTGTCATTATCAGTGGACTCATACAGTGTAGACATTTATATATTTGGTTATTCTGGGCAGTTTGATCCTGTAAGTTCCATGGCAACTTTACACAAAAGACATAGACACAAATTCCACTGGCACTGAAAAATGCTGAAAAATTAAATGTAAAAAGTTGCTGTGGAATACACACGTACAGTGCTCTGAGGACTACAGAGAAACAGCACCTCTTAAAAAACCTCGGGATGAGAAAATAATTGAAAATATAACAAATAAAACAAAACAAAGATTACAAAACACAATGTGAAATTCTTCCAGATGGAGGCAGCGTCTATTTTGCTTCCTTAGAACTCGATGTATTCTCAAGGCGTGTTCACAAAAAAAATGTTTGGAATGAAAATTTGGCCAGATTTTAGCATGCAATTTGTTTAGACCAATGCTGCTATAGGCATCTGACCAAAAAAGAAAAACTTACTGTTTTTTAATCGGGCGCATTGTCGCATGCAAATCTTTGTGTCCGTCACATTTCATTCAAATTAAAATGCTTATTGTGCTGAACTTTCACATTTGTATATGAACATTTATATTGGTGTGAACAGGCCTTCATAAAGGTCAAAAAGTGCGAATGTGAAGGAAACATACCAAACCTCCTTAGCACCGTTTGGCTCATTACCCTATCAATGTAATTTTGGTCACCAATTACGTTTACAAACATTCACAAATGGGCCTGAATGGATCAAACTGATAGAAACGGATTGAATGGATTGTATCTTTACTTCACATGCTGCCAGATCTGCAAATGCAAAGAGTCCTTGCGAGCAAACATTTGACTGAACAAGAGCAAATGGCCTTTTCTACATGTCCCTTGCAGAGAGAGAAAAAAAAGACATGAGACAACAATGAAGTCAAGTTCATTGTGACTACCTGACATGGAACGTATATCTAACCGGGGCAGTAGTGATTCAGCGGTTCATGTAGGTTGTCTACAAACCGGAAGGTTAGTGGTTCAATCCCCGGTTCCACCTGACCAAGTGTCGAGGTGTCCATGAGCAAGACACCTAACCCCAGCTGCTCCCGACGAGCTGGATGGTGCCTTGCATGGCTGACACCGCCGTCGGTGTATGAATGAGTGAGTGAATGGGTGAATGTGAGGCAAATTGTAAAGCGCTTTGGTGGCCATAGGTCTGTGAAAGTGCTATATAAATGCAGTCCATTTACCATTTACCATCTAACCAAAATCTAGAACTGGGTGTAACTATGTCTACGGTTGATGGAGAAATGAATTCATCTCTCTTGACCACATGCATTATCATGAGTGATTTGCATGAGAACCGTGTTTGTGCAGCTTTTTTATTTAATGCTAAAAATAAAAATAAAAGTTTATACCTCTAAAATTACAGTATATTTTACAGTGCAATGATCTCTATCTCAAAAGCTCAAAGAAATGAAAAGTCAATCAATTACTCACCCATATGTCGTTCCAAACTTCTGTGGAACACAAAAGATATTTTGAGATACAGGGTTTGGACAATGAAACTGAAACACCTGGTTTTAGACCACAATAACTTATAGTATGGTGTATGGCCTCATTTTGCAGCCAATACAGCATCAATTCATCTTGGAAATCACATACAAGTCCTGCACAGTGGCCAGAGGGATTTTGAGCCAATCCTCTTCCAGAACAGTGGTCAGGTCACTACGTGATGCTGGTGGAGGCAAACATTCTCTGACTTGCTCCTCCAAAATACCTCAAAGTGGCTGAAAAATATTTAGATCTGGTGACTCTGCAGACCATGTTCAACTTCACTTTCATCAAACCATTCTGTCACAAGTCTTGGTGTGTGTATTGGTGCATTATCATGCTGATACACGGCACCCCCATCAGGGTAAAATGTTTGAAATGGTTGTGCACACAGCCCTTCAGAATAGTTTGGTAGTCCTAGGCAGTGATGTGCCAATCAAGCACAGTGGGGATGCCATGATATTGCAGCCCAAACCATCACTGATCCACCCTCCTGCTTCACTCTGGGCAGCAACAGTCTGGGTGTTAAGCCTCTTTTCCACACCGTAACTCCCACGGATGTGGGAAAGACAGTGAAGGTGGATTCATCAGAGAACTATACATGTTTCACATTGTCCACAAGCCCAAGATTTGCACTGTTGAATCCAACATTTGGCATTGGCACAAGTGACCAAAATTTTGGCTATAGCAGCCCGACCACAAATTTTGACTCCTGGAGCTCCTGAAGGACAGTTTTGGTGGACACAGGAGAGTTTGGCAGATGTGGTTTTATCTTTTTTGGATACAGTCTGCGTAGTACCTGGACATCCATTTTCATACAGCTTCCTCTTGTGTCCATTGTTGGTGGTATGCCAACATTACCCTGGATACCATGGCTCTTGATACACCACAAAGACTTGCTGTTCTGATCACAAATGATCCACCGAGACACACACCAACAATTTCACACACCAACTCTGATAAGTCTCACATTATGTTGTGTGGATTGCACTATTTTATCTACAGCTGTGCTATTGCTTTTCTAATCCAACCTTCACACTCTGCTCTTACAGATGGAATGTTAAATCAGTGAATATTAGCCACCAGGCTGCACATATATAGGCATGATACCTCCAATAATATACTGTTTCAGTTTCATTGTGTGTTTCAGTATTTTTTGCCCATACAATGTAAGTCAATGATTGGTCACCAAAACTGTTTGTTTACCAACACTCTTCAAATGATCTTCTTTGTATGCTCTACAGAAGGAAAACAGTCTTACAACGACATGAGGGTGAGTGAACGAGGACAGATTTTTTTTTTTTGAGTGAACTATCATTTTAACACTCAAAATACTGTATACACACACAGAGAGAGAGATGCAAACAGGCTCTTAAGTCTCTCAAGTAAATGCTTTTCATCTAAACCCCATCTCATCTGACTCTCTTAAAAGCTGAGAGTTTCTCTTGAGTGGGAAACTAGGCCACCTCCACCTCTCTGAGTCAGCCATTTGTTTCTGAGAATGTGCTACAAAAACAACATTATTGTCTTTAATTAAGCTGCGTTCACAATGCTCATCTATTTGCTTCTCTTCCTCCCTCTGCATCCCTCTCTCTCTTTAGCCACTCTGTGAGGACACTTCCTTGTGTCACAGGCTTTCTTTGTGCCTGCAGCCAGCAGCATGTACGTGGGAAGCAGCAGAAACTAGACTCCGCTGCCAAGGCAAGTCTCCCATCTTCTTAATGAGAGCTGTGGGTATGTGCGTGTGAGCCCATGGGATTATCTATGTGCAAGACAGAGATTCTGTTACTAATGACAGGTAACATATTACTCTTCACAGTTCACCCACACTGTTTCAGAATCACCTCCAGTCTTCACCTACAGCTTCAAGGTTTGAGCTTGTATCCTCTGTTGAACCCTTGCATTCAATCAATGCTGTAAAAACACTGAAACAGCTTGTGACAACAAGCAGCTCTGCTTGTAGCCTACCATGTTACTCTTTGCTACTCTGCAAACACGGTAAATGACTGCAACATTTTTCCCAGTTTCTTAGCAACACTATAAGCAACAGGGGCACCTCTGTCTCTGTTGCTAGGCAACAATGCAGCGATCGCCCTCCCCTTGCGATGAGCTGGCTGGCAGTGGGCTATAGAGTGTACCTGTGTGTCATGTGCCACTGCACCGCATCCAGTGTTTCAGATTAGCTTGAGGAAATACAGTCGACATCCTGTAGTACATAAAAAGAGCACCAAGAAACCCACATACCCCGCATAAAAAAAACCCTGCATGGATTTGTCTATTATTATGAGGCTCTGGTCATATTGAGCTGTCAGAACCAATCAGAAGATATGAATTAAGGAAAAGCAGAAAAAGATGATACAGTTACATAAAGGAGAGCAGAAAATATCTCTATAAATGCTGTAATTCACAATGGGCTTTCCAATTCAACATTTTCTGTTATTTTTTTGTAAGACCACTCAGATTGCAGTATCCTTTTTTGTGTTTGGGAAAAAATGACTATTCCATCAGGACCTTATGGTTATGATTAAGATAATCCAAACACACCAGAAATCAGTCTTTGCATAAAAATGATCAATCAGTTTTTGACATCTCTGTCAGCTTCTGAACAGCTTTGTGAATCCTCACAGGGGGACAGAGCTGGAGGGTCTACACAGGATGCTATCTTAATTAGGTCTATAACTCAAACCACTGTTAATATTTAATTGCCATTAAGACAAAATCGAGCCTCAGAATTTCCATATTGTACATGCCGTTTCAGAGCATTTTCATGTAAGCATGTAAATGTACTGTCACGTCAAGAACAATTCAAATACAGATTCTTTAATAAAACAATACCCAAATTTCAGTACAAAGAACAAGGGAAAGGAGAAACAAGGAAACCAAAACTGAGCATATGTAAGACTAAGGACCAAACCCAACAATGAACACAGGAAACTAATATACACAAGGGTAATAATTCTAACATGACTCAGGGAACATTCCAATCGGAAGAGAGCATCTCTATGCAGGAATAAAACTACAAGCTAAAAGACTACAAAACAAAAGAAGACTGTAAACCAATGGTTCTCAAAATTTTATTTTATTTAATTTTTAAACCTCCCAAACCCCACCCCACTTCTGACTCCCAAATAATTTCACTAAAAAGTTTAAGTAACAACCTGTCACTTGCAATTATAGCAAACGACACACAATCCAATCAATTACCAATGGACAAGGTTTCACACCTATATCACTAATAAATGATTTCTGCGTATCTCTGTGTGAATGAAAAGCATGGATTAGTCTGATACACAAGCTCACATACATGTGACCCTCACTGTGTTTTCAGCCTTTTCCCTGACAAGATAAATAGGGTCCATTTTGATTTCATGACGACTTTAACGAATTGGATCAATGAGTAAATGATTCAATGACTCAGTCAAAAAGACAAGTCACCTGGAGAAAGACCATGTTTACCTACACACTGACTGTATGTCTGGAAAACAAACAGAGACAATGGGAATAATAAGCTACATTACTTGTCCAGTTAAATTGCTGGTCTAGAACTAATTGTTCAAGCAGCTATTGAAGTACTATAGGATTGAGTGAGGAATGAAAAATCGACAAAAGTATGTCTGCTGAAGTTAAGAATCTAAACGTACAGTGCTTTTAACTTACCTACAGTAAAACAGAAAAACACTGACAAAGAAAAAGTGGGTACTTCTATCTTGGTGGTCTTTATTATAGAGTGAACAAATGTGTGTTTTTCTTCAAAGAAACTGTTCATGGAAATCTTTCTTCTGGGTTTTTGATGAGGAGCTAATTTCAAGCATCCTGTCTTTTGTTAATAGTGTTTCTTGATTATAAGGTTTTAATGATAGTGTAGTTTGGGAGGGTGAGGAGTGCTGAGCTGTACAAGTCTCTCAGTGAGAACAGGTGTTCCCTAGAGGAGGTCAGGAGTCTCTCTCTCTCTCTCTCTCTCTCTCTCTCTGTGTGTGTGTGTGTATTTGGGGAGGTATACGGGGAAAGCTGAGTCAGTCTCACCATGCTGGCGGGAGGTCCTGCACCATCAAACCGCCCTGTAGAATTAAAGAGCAGCAGTAATTTTCCTGTAATAAGAGAGTGTTGATGGGGAGTACAAAGCCAGAGATGGTTTGTAAGAAGAGATTCTATCTTGCCTTTTTTAATACTTTTTCTGGCAGCTGTTGCTATCAAACATATATCACAAGGGTGTGTTGTGTCTTGTATCTTTTCACTTTTTTTTTCTAATCACACAAACCCTCTTATGTACTTAAGCTGCATTATATTAATAAACAGAGCCTGCATTTTCAAAATATTCAAAGCACTCTGTCTCTTCAGTTAATGCATCCTTTTCATGAGAAAAGCATATACGGCTCTAGAAGAAGAAGCCATAATAGTGTCTGGCTGTACTGTACTGTAACAGGATCATTCAAGGTCATTGGCTGTTAAACATTTGGCTATGGAGATATAGACTGGCAGACACAGATGGACTTGATCCTCAGTCATTTAAATGCAGCATCAGATTATTCTTTATGTGACAAATAAATGTAAAGCACTTAAGAGTTACTAGAATTATAAAAGCAGTTACTTAAATTAAAAATTGGACAGTAATGAATTATGGTGAATTAAAAACTGTGCATTTAGCATTCAGAATTGCACCTACTCCCTTTCATTTGGTCGACACATAAACATGCTTGATGTTCATGAAGCAGAACAGATGAGAGAAATGAAGAATGCTAATTAAATTTACAAATGGCGAAAGATAGTTGATGCTTAGAAAGAGTGGCGTATTTACATTCATAATATAAAGATTGCATAAAAATAATGTTCATGAATTACTTACAATGTAATTACAATGTAACATTGTAAGTCTTTACTGTCACTTTGATCAATTTAATGCAACTTTGCTCCATAAAACTGATTTCTTAAAAAAAAAAACTTTTGAACAGCAGTGCACATTTTCAAGCTGTGCTTAAAGGCCAGTCCAAGTTCTTTAAATGTTTTATTATGTTTCATTATATTAATATACTAATATTGAATAAATACATCCTGAATGTATCACCAAATGGATAATGTCCATCCTTCCATTTTTCATTTGATGAAGATCAATATGGAGTCTGGAAAACTTTAGAAATGCAAAAGTAATGTAATGTGAGAAAAGATTCTGATTACAGTTCAGAAAGAATAGGCTAATTATTAAAGTGATTCCATTGCAGTTTTACTAATTGATCATTTATTATTTTATATAATTATTTTCATATACTTATTTTTCGAGTAACATCCCCCACACTGTTCATGTGTTCAGCACAACTGGTTATACCTTGGCATTTTGTTCTTGCACTAAAATGACGGTGCTCATGACCTGTTGTGCAAGTTTTATTAAGTATTATTCATGCTACATATACATTTGTGTACCACTTTCAGCAGAATTTACTATCTTGTGTTGATATTATAGAGTGTGCATTGGAAATCTACACTAGACCCTATCAGAAATAGACGTGTTAAAGCGACTGGGAATGTTCCTCTCAGACTGTTTGGCTGGTGTTTGCTTACACGGCCATGTGAATGGTAACACCCTGCTGCCTACACCAGTCTACTTAAAACATCTGGGGAAATACTAACCCCCATCACACACACACACAAACACCCTCAGACACACAAACTGATCCTCCAAATAGCTTGCTGGTTGCTGACCTGGCAGACCATTTTTTTCATGTTCTCTTTGACTATGAGGGGCAGCCATTTTGCCCCCTGGTGTATGAATCAGATTTATGATGTTCATAATGGTTGCTACTATTCCGCTCATGCAGGCAGGGTAGTAAAACACCCCTATGAAGTGCCGGACGAGCCTTCCGCGCCGTGCACACATCTGCAGACCGTTTTTTTTTTTTATGAGCCCCCGTGCCAGGCTTCTAGGACAGACTGTGATCTATCAACATTTATTCCCACCACAGCCAAGAACAGAGTAGGAAAGAGAGTCTCTGTGTGAGAGACTGAACGCAAGGAGAAAGAGAGAGTGAGAGGCTGAGAGGAAGATCGAGAGGACAAGCCAAGCACTTTTTGTTTTGATTCTGGCTCATGAATTAGGGTTTTCACACACACAGCCAGACTCCCTCCACTGAATCCGTCCATACAGAACAAGATTATTATCTAGGCCTCCTGATGCTGTGTTCTTTCCCCCTGCCACTTATTGTTCACATGCGAAAAAACCCCAAAACTTGGCAAAAAGCCCTGATTTTGCTTAAAGGAGACAGTGTGAGACCATAATCTTTAAAGGGTTAATTCACCCAAATATGAAAATGTTGTCATCATTCAGTCATACAAACCTGAATGACTTTGTGTAACAAAAAGGAAGATATTTTTTGAGTGCTTTGTCTAGGGATGGACAATATATCGGCCACCATACTGGTATCGGCCGACACATTCTTTTTTTATGTTATCGTTATCGGCCAGATAAGAAAATTTGGCTGATATATTAAAGCCAATAAATAATGGATTATTTCCTTCAGCTGAGACACTTCAGATACTCACTGAAAATTATATAAAAAAATGTTATTTAGATTTATTGGCCAATTTATCGGTAATTAAATTCCAAAGACAAATAATTATCGGTTATTGGTACTGGCGGACATTTTCCTATCGGTGCATCCCTAAGCTTTGTCTTAACAATTTACTGAACTGAACAACACTGGACCCCAGTGTCTTTCACTGTATGCAAAATAATGATAATTATAATAATAATAATAAATTTAAAAAATACACTTCTTTTTAATATCTTTTTTAGGTTCCACAGAAAATTTGAGGGTTAGTAAATGACGACAGAATTTTCATTTTAGGGTGAACTATCCCTTTAAGTAATTCTACAGCCAATGTGAGGGCACAAAAAAAATTGCTGGTGACTAAGAGAGTTACCTAGACTCAATCTCGGAAGGAGAAGAGGAGGAGGATGAACTGAAGGAAGAAGAACAGTAAAAGAAAGTAAATGAGAAGCAGATTATAAGCAGTTACTGGCAGGAAGCATCGGTTTCCTCCCTCACTATAGTGGCGGACCCCCATTGAGAGGATGAAGGCCTGGAGTGTGTTTGTGTGTGTGCGGTTGTTTTTGTGTGTTTGCTTCCGTTTCGTTGTAGTTCACTGCCATCCCCTCCTCATTGCTTCGTGGCAGTCTGTAGCGCTGTGATGGGGAGGGGGTGAAACTTGTCCCAAACATAAACCTCACCAGCTAAACATGAATATGCATCCCAGGTTCATTGGAAAAAAAATGTGCCTGTGGCAACATTTGTGCAAAATGACATTACATTGCTTTTTACACATTTTTTATGACACTTACTAAGTAAAATGTCTAGTGAGTGGCACTAAAAGGTTAATGCTCTATTGTGTTCAAAAATAACTACCTACACTAAACCCTAATCTAAACCTAATCAATAGGAGTTAGCAAAAGCAAATGTATAAATTTGTTGAAGCAAGCATGCCATTAAAAGTCTTTGAGATCTTTTATCATGACTTGTGTTTCACCAGACTCATACTTGAATCTTACACCGAATCAAAGCGCAAGGCTGTACCAGGTGAACTACTGAGCAAGTTTACTACATCAGAAAAGCCAGACAAATGAAGCTGATTATGTGATGAATCAAACTATTAGTTTGCAAAGCGTTTTGAGGTCATACAAGGACCATGTAAAATTTCAACTGGAAACTGCACTGAATTACATGTTTAAGTATGTTTTTTGATTTTTACAAAAATGTAGACATTTTTTTTCAATGAGCCTGGGTTATAAATATGAGATACATTTTTACATTTTTTTGATAATGGATATTTTAAGGTTATGGTCAATAACCTTTGTGGGTCCCTTCACCCACAACATTCCAGGTTGTCCAATCACAGCCCTGCTAACAATGGAACTTTTAAAAATGTATGTGATGCATACATCCATACGCAGACTTTTATCCTGTTACACGACACCCCAACCGTGCCCTCATATTCTCTCCTTTTGTTTCTCTCTCTGTCTTAAAATATCTCACGGCAGCCCTGTGGTCAACACATTGTTTGATCCATAGACTATGTCTACTGGCCTCACGCTCTCTTTCTCTCTTTGAAGTTGTTTCTGGGCACGTCTCTGAGGTGTGTGCTTGTGAGGTGCGACCTTAGTGGCCGTCCTCCCTTTGGCATTCAACAAATTCACATCAATCAGATCACATGATCACTGAGCAGTACGTGACCCCTTCTTCCCATAGAGAGACCTGTGCTTAAGAGCACTCACTTTTGCCATGAGCAAAACTCCCTGGTTATCTAGCCCACTTTTATAACTCCACATCATCCGAATCCACTTTTATTGGCTGATGAAATATAAAATGGTATTCATATCATTTTGAAATGTAAATCTGTGAAAGCTGTTGTCATCCTTTCAACTATAGTCATTCTCAGTCTATTCTGAGCCAAAGGCTGGATGTGGGCTGATGCATGTCAAAATCACAACAGAGGAAATTTCACTCAAAAGCTTGCATATCAAATCACTAAAACAGTGTTAAAGAAGAACATCTGACCTACATCTATTACACTAGCTCTGTGCTACATAACCATATTGTCATCTATAAGTTATACGATCTGTGATTTACTGGCGTGTGTCCTTCTCATTCTGGTAAGAGCAGTTACTTCACAGTGAACATGAGAATTGGCAGAAGATATAAAATACTATGTAAACTGAGGTTTAAGCTTAAAACAAGTGAAAAAATATGTAGATGGAAAAACAACAAAATCCATTTATATTCAAGACTCATTACTTGAGAAGTTAATATTATTGGAAAATAATACACTGATTGATTGAATGAGTTTTGGAGTGTATGAATTTAATTCACACTGAGAGAATATGAAAGTTGCACAAAAATGCACATGAGACAAAAAGTCATTTATCTTCCCAAATTGTTGTAATAAAATATCCTGCCTCACTTTCGTTTAGCCTTGTTCCTCCGACTATTTAATGCTCCTTTTGTTTATTGTTCTCACTCACTTTCTTTTTGCAACCCAACAGTCTCCATCTGAAGCTTGTGTCACAAGTTGGTTTGGATGCGATCCTTGTTGCCTTTATAAGGCATGCAAGAAGGCTCCCAGCTCCGTCAGCTCATTAAAACACAACATGCCCATACGCACCCATAATAACGCAGATCATCATACTCTTTCAAACACAGTCTTTACCTCAGGCAAGCCACAAGACAAGATGAAAAAAAAAAATAAAAAATCAAATCCCAGACCAAGAGAAAAAAGCACAAAACAGTAATATAATCATCATGAGGCTGGTGGTTTATTTCCAAACAACTTTTTTTCATCATTTGATTCCCCTTGAAGATCTTGACTCTGTCAAATCATTACTAAAGCCCCACGCCATAACCAAAACACCCCGCAAGCCTCTCTACTGCTATGAGCCACGTCTTTGTTCCCTCTCATTTATCCATTATTGTGAAGGATTTATAACATCCGTTTCTTACTGCCATGTGAACATACTGCTTAAAACTCACCAGAGATAAAGATGAATAATGCACTTATGTTTAATTATTTGCTGTTAAAATCTAACCAATACAGCCACAAAATTAAGATATGCTTTGTCTCACATGCATATAAATACATCCTCACACAGTTTGGCTCTGTACCTTCTATAATCCTTTGTTTTGGACACTCAGCATACAGTATCTCTCTCTCCAGTAGTGTTTTCTGCTATGCATAACCCTCATAATGGGATATACATACTGCATGTTGGACAGAAAGCGCACACACAAACGCTCTCACACATCCCTAATCGTGCCTACCTCTTGTGTTGGTTGCCATGTCCGCCACCTTCTGAAAGGCATCCAGAAAGGCCACTGCTGCTAGCACGGTGGTTCTGAAAAACACAAAACCAATGGGATAAATTGATGACGTTGTCTTTTCTCAGCATTCAATAAAACCTTCCTCACATGACAGGTGCGGATGTAAGCCGGAGTCTGAACTTACCGGAGTTGAGAGTGCAGCTTGGTGGCCTTGGCACTGAAGTCTTCCCAGACAGGATATGAACACTGCAAAAGAACAAAAACACAAGGTGAGTTATGAGTATGTAAATATGTGTTCAATGTACAAGGCAGTAAATGTGTCATTTTTTTTTTTTTTTTTTTTTTTTTTTAGTTAAGTGCATTGTTCGTACACGAACGTTCAAAAAATTGGGGTTGGTAAGAATTTTTCATTTTTTTTTAAAGAATATATATATTTAAAGTATATATATATATATGAAAACACAATTTATTCCTCTGATGGCAAAGCTGAATTTTCAGCATCATTACTCCAGTCTTCAGTCACATAATCCAATCATTCTAATGAATATGGTGATCTGGTGTTTAAGTAACATTTATTGTTATTATTAGTTGTGAAAACAGATGTGCTGCTTAATATTTTTGTGGAAACTGAGATACATTTTTTTCAAGATTCTTTGACAAATAGAAAGAACAGTATTTATATAAAATTGAAATCTTTTGTAATCTTTGCTTAAGTTGGTGAGCTCTCATGCCTTCCTGCGCTTCAATGGACAAATTCACTCAAAAATTATGTCAAAAAACGTCCGTAAGGGTGAGTATCCTAGCAAACATAGTTGGTTATGTCTTGTGAACGCAAACACAAAACGCATGATCCATGTGTGCATTCGTTCTTAAAGTGACAGCATCCTCAATCATTATACTGCATTTATGTTAATTTTAACCAAACAACAAAGGTCTAAAATTTTGGTGTCATTACTGCCTGTTTTTGTGTCATTTCTGGTAAAAAAAAGATTTTTTGACTGGTAGATTTTCTGAAGTCTTCTGGCAGTCTACAGTTTTAGGCCCTGTATATAATATATATCATTGTGGCATCCATAATCCTAATAAGTAGCAAAAGTGTGAAATAATAAAAGGTCAATGTGAATATATTTAATTGAGTCTGTGCAGTAATTGCACCAGGGTGTTGGCTATAGATAAAGCACTGTAGTCATGTGGGCTTTTACATATATAATGTGTGTGTATCTATATGGATTTGATAATTTGCAGGGATGTGGTTTGTCCTGGGGCAGGAACAGGAGTGTCGCCTGACGATAAGGGGACGAGCCATGTACATCTCTGCCCAGTTGCCACGGAAACGCAGCAGACGAAATATTCTGTGTGAAGTCTGCTTTACAACAGGCCACGGGCTAAATGCAATATCACAGTAACCGAGCAGAAACTAACAAGCATGACGACTAGTACACACAATCTTGTGACTGTCATCCTGAGCTGTAATGGTGTTTTTCTCTCTATAATAATCTTGTTTCAAAATTAATATATTATGAAACTCTCTCCCAATATTGAGCCAATTTTGATTCTAACTGATTTATTTCTTATATTAAAATTTAATTATTGAATTGTTCAGTTTGAGACTGAAATTAATTTGAATTAGCAAGACATTTTACTAAATTTTGTAACAGGTCACAATAACAAAACATGGTGCATGTTTGTTTGTTTGTTGGATATAATTATTTGGGGGGGGGGGGTTGGTGCCTTAAAAAATATGCTACATGTGATAACATTTAAATGAATTGTATTCAATTTAAAAGTGTAACATTACTGAATCAACCTAAATATAGTAGATATATAGTAGGTATAGTAAATAACAGGTAGAAATACGTCTTCAAAGTAACAACTGCAGTTATTTTTTACAGTGAGGTAGTAGCATTGAATTTTTTACATAACTTTGGAGTATCATGTAAACAGGAGTGTACTGCTACTGCTACACCAACTATCAAATATAAGCATGTGAAAATGCATTAGCATTTCTTCATGTTTTTATATCTTGGTGTGTTTTTTTTCATGGAGGATGTGTTATGAAGATGATATTGTAATCAGCTTTCAAAATATTAGCAAAAGTCATGAAGTATCACCTTGATATTTCAATCTCAAATATGTTTTTGAGATATTAAACCGAATAATCTTCTACTATTATCAATTGTAGATTCTCAGTGATCTCACTATCATATGCCTCTCCACTTCCAGCTCTTTTAACAGAATCTCCATGACGCAGCTCCTGGCCACAGCTGTCTTTGTTAGCATCTTAAGACCACTGAGCTCAGTTGGGCTTTGAACAGGGCAGATTCAGACCACTGCGTGTCAAGGGGTGAAATTAGCCGCACTTCAGAGCATAGCTGGAGGTCAATACTGTGCTTAGCAACTGGAAGAAAACCCCTCCCCTTCCTCATACAACACACATTACCCAAACAGCCCCTGTGCCATGGTTTACCTTGCCCCACAGTCAAAAAAAGCAAGAACAATTTTGAGAAAAAGAGAAAAGAGACTGACACATGGGGACTGGAGCAAAATAGCCTAGAGTGCTGTTCGGTTGGGATTTGTTTCATACTTGACATCTGGCTTTCTATGGTTAATTTAGGACGTCTGTGATTTCATATACTGAATCGGGATGTCTAATTTTTTACTATGGTTTTACTCATTTTTAAGAATTGAAGAAAATGAAAGAAATGACCCATTGAAATAAACAATCAGTTTCTCTTTATTCATTTAATTTACCCTATTATGTTTTTTTTTTTTTTTTTTTTGGCATATTACCTTCCATGTAGTTTGTTATATTCACGTGTTGTGGATGTAAAAATTCTGCAAGGATAAAAGTGGACAATAAATGGAGTTCTTGTCTCCAAAAAATAGAACAGATTCTGAACTGCCTGAAATGAGTTGTCAATCATTTCAGTCTTACTTCCTTCGTGAACCTAAGTAGGTTTGTAACAAATTTGCATAATGCCAGCCTATGGTCTTCACTGGCTGCACCTGAACAACGTCTACTTTGACCAGCCCTCAAATACTGTAGTTGTAGCTGAGGCCGGGAAGAGATTGGTTTGTGTTGTCGATATGTCAAGAAAATGCTTTTTCTGTGTTGGGAAAGCAAATCTACTTCCAAAGGATGAGGAATTGATACAGTCAAACCGACCCCACAGTTACTGTTCGTTTCACTGTGTATACAAGCGCAGAGGAGACTCGGGAGCTGAAATTCAGATATGGTAATGGGTGTTTTGGTTCCGACACGCACTGTAAGTGGTAGACCTTTTTTCTTTAGTTACAGTATGCTATGCGATGAAGGTGAAAATAAAGGAAGGCCAGCGTTAATATTAGTATAAATAATATACTAATATATGATACAATAGGAGATATTTCTATTCAGTCAAGGTAAGTTTTCTCTGAGGACCCCAGAATTAGCAAAAAAAAAAAAGTACTGTAGGTAGGTTTACATTTGTGTTTATTAAGGGAATTAAAATAAAAAAATAGGTATCTGTCAAACAAGAAAGAAAGAAAGAGGAAAGGAAAATAAAGGAAAGGAAGAAGAGAAGTACAGCACAGAGGACAGTGGATGAGCGCAGAAGGACCCAGTCACTGGTGACATTACAAAAGCTGCTGGTATGCTGACAAAGATTGTGAGCGTCTCTCCTTTGATCCAGCATCTCATCCTACTAGCTTGATGTCTGCTAATTTGCTCTGAAATCTGAACACGTTCCTCCAGAGGGGACCCCTGCACTGTTTGAAGTGCTCTAATCTGCAGCACTGGACAGAGGTTCATCATCTTCGGAGGCTTGTGGGAGAGTGATAAGGCAAAAGACCCACCCCCCTCATCCATCCCTGGACATTAGCATATTCACCATCCAATAGCAAGGCAGCAATATTTCCAATTATGCAAATACTGTTAGCTGGCTCATTTTCACTGAAGTTATTTCCCATTTTTCTCTCCCTGTCTTTATTCTGTCTCTTTCTTGACTTGCCAAGTGATCCACAAACAATTGGGTAAGTACCTCTCCCCACCATTTTAGATAAAACATGCTCAGATGGGCCCTGTAAAGGAAGCAGGCTATTTTCTGTTTTGCCAAACCAAGTGGAAAAACAGCAATAAAGGTTAATTTTAATAAGGCCAAAAAACAGCCAGAATCCTGGCAGATGATTAAAGCTAAAGCCATTTCATGCATTCCATAAGCAAAAGCACAATATAATGATACTACAAAATCTGCCAACATCACCACAGCTGGCAGCTGCTGGATTTGGGTCAATGACAATTAAGATAAATAAATAAATAAATAAACCGGAGAGCATATGCCAAGTACCTAACTGTATACAAATATCAAAATGAATTTACACTGAGGAATTAACATTTCTGTCAAATAAGAGTAGTATGATTTGTATTTGTGCATAGACCAGTGCTGCGTTTCTCAAAAGTATAGTGAGCCTAAATAGATCATAGAACCATGGCCACCAATAGTCTCTACAATCAACTTAGCTTTTGCGAAATGCAGCCCAGGTTCAGAGATACTTGAATTCAATCAACATTATTAAAACTTTCCGAGAATCACATTGCTCATGTTAGGTGTATCAACTGCAGATCCAGAGCAGAGTGAACACGTTTATTGATCAGCCACTGCACTGTTTACTCTCATTGGCCTTAAATACGTTCTGTCAGCCATTATCCCAGGTTCTGTTATAGAGGTGTATAGAGGTGTACAGGACAAACAAACACTGTACCTTGATAATTTGAGAAGGATTACATTCAATTGATTATAATGAAGATCAAGGTCAACACAGCCTGTTCAGAAATACCTCTTGCTCAATTTAAGCTCCATCATTGCTTAAGAAAATGATTCCTAAACTTCCGAACTATGTCTGCTATGTAATTCCTCTAACCAGACTATAAAAGTGACACATGCAACAAAAAGAGGAAGTAAGTCTAGCTCCAAAGATGTCTATGAAATAACTAGAGAAGACTGGTTTTGCTGCTATTGATCTGGCTTAACAAAGGAAGCCCTCTCTGGCATCATTCTTGCTAATGGAATCCCATGAGGAGCCACTGCCTCAGATCTTAAACACACATTCTGTCAAAGTTCAAATGACTCATTTTCATTTGTGCTCCTAAAATGAATAAGCTCACTGCTGCCTTAATTTCTCTTTTCTCCCCCACTGCTTTCACTGGTGATTGCGGAAGACAAAAGCGGAGCTGCATTAGACTAATTCCATTTCTACAACTGAATCCATTCAAATGCTCAAACAAAGGCTTGAGTCATTAAACAATAAAGGACTTTTTATATCATAATTCATATACTTATCTAGAGCATCACTTTTGCAACTGCTCTCTTTTCTCAGCATTTTCTTACTCTCAGTGTCCAAGCTGAAGTATTTAGTATAGTTGTACTGTATAGCTGCTTTTCCAATGTTGGGCCAAACCGTTCTCTTTGCTTAACTGTTCTATTCCATGTCGATCTGGCCCAGCAGGTATGGATATGGTTTTATTTTCCACTGTGAGACTGATAACACAGCTCTTTGGAATGTAATGCAAATGTGTCAGTCATTGCATTGGTAAAGCAAGAGTTTACATATATAATATGTAAATAGTGACTTCGTTATGGAGGATGATCAGATATTTTTTGTAAAATTTTATTATATATTTGTGTTTACGTCACTCGCTTCAGAGAAACTGCTAGCCAGGCAACAGACAAGTGACCAATCCATGAATTCAGACATCACTACACACATTTTACCAGCATGGTTAACCAGCAGTGATGAGAATTCTGGGCCAAGAACGGTTTGTAATCATGCCATGCTGAACCAAGCTCAAGTGAAAACTGCTTCTTTGTTTTTTTTCTTTGTTATGTTTTTTTGGAGCTTAATGTGTTCTTAAGGTGTTTAACACTAACATGACTATAGTTTGCTTCTTTGTAACAATAGCCTTGTTTCAACCACAATGGAAACATTTACTGAATAAATCCCTCAATGTGCAACAAAAAAAACGGAACTTTGCCTCAACATAGGATCTAACAAGACAGAACTATTCTCAAACATTAGGCATCTGAACCCAAGATAACAGCATGAGTTGTAAATGATGCTTTATTCACGAATGTTTTATGCGATATTCCAATTTTGGGTATAAGTTAAATTTGAAACTTTGGATGTAAAAATAGGTAATGGCAGTGAGAAACTAAAGTCTTTTGTTGAGGGCTACAGAGTCTGAGAGGTTAACTACCATTGCCCAGTAGAGGGACACTTGGTGCTCTTTTTTATTGCCTTTTCCATATCACATATTTTAGTAATCATCATAAATTATGTATAATTTGAAAGCTTAAACACTCAAAATTCATCATTTTGGACATTGTGTTAACATGGAAAGAGTACTCTAAATCTTTTTTGTGGGCTCAATTTTTTCAATTTTCAATATACTTCAGAATTGGAACACAACACAATATGTCTTTAATTTTCTAGCAATTTTACAGCCCAAATTATTTTCTAAAATAAATATTTTGTATAAAATGAAAAAAAAATGTGTAAACATTCATTTTTTTAAGTGCTTTCTCTTCAATAATCTGCTGAGTTTCTAATAGAAAGACCTTAGGTCTGTTTTCCAAAGCATTCACAAATTACAAACATTTCAGTTCAGATATGCTTAGAATGGGAGAGACAAAATTAAATGAGAAATTCATACTGCAAAGGCTCATATGACTATAACAAGTGATCCATGAGGACTGTGTCCCGATCAGTAGCTCATTAAGAAGTTCTTAAGAGGACCTCTAATATCATTGTTAATGTTTTCATTAGCACAATGTGATTTGTGAAGCTTAAATGTAGACATGTATATTTAAGTATTTAGCTGGCCATCTATAATACTGTTCCCCAATATCAATGTTAACATTGTGTTTTTAAAATGATCTCACAGATACAAATGAATCTCACAGATTAATGTCAACAATGCAAAGTTTGTATTGATAAAAATGTTTATAGGGTTAAAAATTTTCACAAAATGAAATGATATTGATTGAACAGATTGTCTTTTGTGCATCATGTTTTTTAGAGACTCCTTGGAAAATCACTAAACTTGAATTGCACTGGCAAACAAGCAGTAAATTGTTTTCAGACTAAACAGTGAGATTGCATGTTTCAAAATTTATGAGCAAAGTAGCTTATTCTAACATACTAACACAAACAAATTATGACACTTGGATGCTTTTTCTTAAATAAAGGGGTCTACACAGATTTGCACCATTCCCCCCTCAGCTGTAACTAATGAAGGGTCTGTGATAGAACCTCTGAGCCCTTGATATGCTCTTGATAAGACAATCTCTTCTCCCCTGTCACCTCCTCCACTTCTACAATGAGCAGATAAAGGGATGAATGGGGAAATGGAGGAATGCACATATTCTGAGAACAGACATCAAGGGGCTAGTGGAAGCCATGAAACGTGATTGGGTGTTCTGCTTCCGCTGGGCTCCTTTGAAGCGGCACTGATTGGCTTTGTGCCTTTGTGGGCAGAGGACAGAAACTGCCAGTGTGTTCAAAGCTGTCAGGCCCTCAGTACAGTACACAAAAGTCTTTGGTGCGAGCGAATGAATGAATGAACGAATGAATGAATGTATGAAAGATGGAAGCAAATCATTTCTATTTCTGACATTTACCACAGCAGCCTGAAGTCATGCCCTAATGAATAATGGAAATCCCTTAACATGAGCGTTATGCGAGCTCTCCTTTTCTCTCCTCGTCTCTCTCTTTCTCATCTCTAATATAAATATGTCTTTTCTTGAACTGCTCATTTTCATTTCCCTTTCCTTCCAATTCGAATCCTCCTCTAATATGCAACCATCAGTAATTTCCATTCTTTTCAGTTTGCTGATAATAACAGAACATAGCAACATAAGGATGAGAGCAGTTAGGCACGGACAGAGACTGATTTGAGTGTATATAAACATATATTTCCTTTCTCTTTTTTTAACACACCCACCCCACCAACCAGTTCAATAAGGGTACTTAGTCTGATTGAAAGCTATATGACAGAAACCACTCAGATGTACTAGATGTATATCCTGATGGTGTAAGTAATTTAAAAGGAAGGGAGGTTACTGTGATTGACTACCAGTCAGAGAAATGGTGCAACTTTAATGACAGGGTTGTCATCAAGCTGAAAGAACAGGTGCCCTTGTGTGCAACAATATCCGTCTATAGCTCTATAGAAAAAAGTATGTCAGAACAAAGTGAACAAAGACACTTTCACACAAATTCACTAACTGTCCTTTAAAACTTTGGTTTTTAAAAACCAAGAACCAACACATATGATGATCCTCTTATAAAACATAAAAGAAGCTAGCTAATTATTATTTAACATATAATTTCATATATTAATTTATACATCAGAGTATAAATACTTGTATTGCCTATTAATGCTTATTGTTATTGAGCCAAAGCAAATTATTAAAATATTAAATGAAAAATATAGAATTTGCTATTTTCTACCATTACCAATCCAAAGTTTGGAACAATTAAGATGCATTTGAAAAAAAAAAAAAAAAAACGTTTCACCAAGGCTGCATTTATTTGATCAAAAATACAGTAAAAATTTTAACATATTTTAAAATGACTCCCATCTTCAGTGTCAGATGATCCTTCAGAAATCATTATAATATGTTGAACCTGGTGCTCAATTGTATGGTGCTTAATCAGTTATTATTGATGCTCAGGTATTAATAATGGTCCTTATTATCAATGTTGAAAACAGAGTTTGCTGTATAATATTTATATGGAGACCATGACACATTTTATTTTCAGGATTCCTTGATGAACAGAAAGTTCAAAAGAACAGGATTTATTTGAAATAGAAATCTATCATTATAAATGTTCTTTCACTTTAGTTCAGTTCAACGCATTCTTGCTGAATAAAAATATTTCTATCTTGACAACTCTCAGGAATCAGGATATTTTAGCATGGTAATGGATATAACAATGTTAATGTATTTGGTCTTGGTGGAATAGATCAGGTGCGCTGCAGCTTCTGTTGATTATTGTTGTTGTTGTAGATTATTGCCACTGTAGAACAAGTACAGGAACTTGTTACAGCCAATACATACACTGATACACTGCTGTGAGTATGTAGACAAGCTACTGCTGCTGCACAAATAGCACATATCAATTACCCATAGCAGATCTATACAGGTGGAGCTGGGGAAGGTGGAGGGTTTTAGAAGAACTCTGAAAGCACACTGGAAACTGCTATAGTGAATGGTAACCAGTCATTTAAATGTTGAGCAAGCAAGATCTGACATGAACCAATCAGCTTGTACTAAGTAGTTAACACTGTAAATATCACCAGCTTGCATTAAGGACCCATCAGCATGCGAAATCTAGAGTTTCATGACAGGAATAGGCATTCATTTCTAGTATAAGTATAAATTTAAATCTTACTTATCCCAAACTTTGGAATGGTTATGTGTCACGGTTTCCACAAAATATTACGCAGCACTACTGTTTTTCAACATTGACAATTATAAGAAACGTTTCTTGATTATTCACATTCACAGATCTATAAGAACTCTTGCAGATCTCTTGGGATCATTGAACCGTGTTTATATTCAGAGCCATTTAAATGTATTTCAAATGTCAAGAATGGGTCTAAAGAGCAATCTGGGCATATGTGTCTCTCCTGTCCCTTAATTGCCACTGCATTTAAAGCTCTCTGTTAACACCCCTGATCCTTTGCCATTAGGCTGCACCATGTGTGAAAGATAGAGCTTTAATATGAAATGCAGTTTAGGTTGATACATATTCAGCTGCAGGATCAGCTGAGCTTATAAGGCAACCCAGATGGAGCTCAAACCCACAATCCTCAGCTCTAAAATCTGATGCCCTACCAAGAGGCCACTGGGCTCATATAACAGTATTCCCAACAGCAAAGATCCCCGCTTTGAACCTGAGCAGTAAAATGTTCATTTGACACATATTTCAGTGCTTACCCATAATCGTCACTCTTTGGGAGATTTTCCTCATGTCAGTAGACATAAGAGATGAGATGAGTTTGACAGTCCTAACAAAGACGCACTGACTATTTCTGGAACATTGCCAAGAAAACTCCTCCATCCAAAACAAGTTGATTCATCTTTAACGAGCTTAACAAGGCAACGGTGAAAACATATGCTCATTTAGATACCGCAAACCAGTTGTTCCCAAATTAAGAAATAAATAATGAGTGGACATGAGTTGAGTGGTCACAAGGATTCTCAGCTTCATTGATTGAACAAAGCAGTAAGGGCCAGAATGATAACTATAAAGATAACTATAATTTGTTTATCAGTAAGCCACATTTGTTACTTCAACTACGGACACTTCTGGCTGTGTGGACTCTCTCTAGTTTGTTTTATTTGTCCACTCTTAATGTCCAACAGTGGACATACATGCATCTCACGAGCATTGTGTTTCTTTTTTCTCATATATTTCTGAAAATAAATAATGAAAAATTGCCACTGCAGTGGCATTTCTGCCACATCTCAGCTTATATTAGCATTCGGTGGTAGAAATGACATTGGTGGAAATGACAATTTAAAAAAAATGTTTAATAAAATGGCTAGCTAAGTTTAATGCTTCTATTAAACAAAATAAAATGTTAACATTTTTTACACAATTTGACAAAATATCTTGACTGGAAAAGAGGCCCAACAAAACATTTCTGCTCACAAGTGATATTTACCATTACATTTTTTAATCACAAATCATGTGTCACATTTCATATCAAATACTTTCCTTGAAGACACTTTATAATATATGATAATTAATATTTTTATGATGGGTTTTCATATTTTAAGATTGAAAGTTTGGCTCTGGGACAGTAGTAAAAATATGATGATCATATAACTAAAGAAAAAGATCGAAATCTAATCTATCCTTCCCTTTTTCCCTTCCTATTCAAGCTTATGTTACTGAGCAATGTATGAAACTTGTATTGTGTGCACTTCCTGTGTCTATTTGCCTATTCATGAAGAATCGCTTGTTTGTATTCCTCACTTGTAAGTCGCTTTGGATAAAAGCGTCTGCTAAATGACTAAATGTAAATGTAAAAGTAAATTTAGCTTAGTTTTATTTACATTTAAATTTAGTTTTTACTAAAAATCAACCCCAGGAATATAAAAGTGCCTGAAGCCAAAGAAACACCCCTATATACCATGATCTTAGGTCCATTTTCAGGCAAACACTCAAAGGATTACTAAAGGCATAGTTCAGATTCAGTAGCCGGGAAAAATGAGATCTAGACCAAGTACGTGAGCCTATGTGAGCGTCTTTACTCTGGTATGCACAACTCAGTGTGAGGCATGTGAATGTAAACAGCAGTGATATACAACAGGTCCAGCTGGCAAACAGACAACTGTGTGCTTGTGTCATCATCACGTCTAATGCTGGTGTCCTCTCGCTTGCTTAGGGCCCTTTCACCTAAAGAAGGGGGGTAAGAATGTGGGACTAAATATGACAGCCCACTGCACTCCTCAACCCCTTCCATCTCATTTCTCCATCCCCCTCCCTTCAAATCCGATCATCCTCCCCCCATGATCCAAAGCCATACTCATAACAACCCTTTTACAACAATGTCCTCCCAAGAGCCAGACACAAAAACACACACGTACAGCTCTGCATCGAAATCAAACTGATGCTGATTTTTTTTTCACATTCCCAGAAGTGCCTTACATAGTATTCCTTCCTGTTCCTATTTGACAGGAAACAGTAATCATAATTTACATTCAGATATTTTTCTCACAGGCTAGTTTCTAAACAGCATCCTGCAGATCTGCTGGGTGATGAAGAGTGCTAACAGAACAGTGAGCTGAATCTATACTTCATTGATTCAGGTGGGGAATTGGCGCCTCTTATTTATTCCAGTACTGTTGGGATCTCAGAGATGAAACAAAGAAGATCCAGCTGACATTCCGGTGATGAGACACATATGACAACTGAGCTGGCATAGCCACAGGCTGCCCACAACCCACAAACAAAGACACGCAAAAGCAGAAGCAGAGTAAGACAGTGGTAGATTTTCAAGTCTTGGCTCTTGAACAATAACTTCATTTATGTTTCATTACTGAATGAAATGCTTGCACTTTCTTTGAGTAACCATCATAAAATTTCTGATATTTAACAACTCTACACTACAGTCATCTGCTACAGTACTTTTCTGCTTTTCCCATCTCAATATAGCAACATGAGAGGCTGGCGAGGGCAAGCCGCATGTCTGCATTGGATCCGCTCGGCAACGGGGTCCAATCAGAGCGAGCTGGAGCGAAACCAGGAACGGTGCAGCATCTGAATCAACATACATCTTAAAGATGAAGCCTGGATCTGGATCTTTAAATCAGCGTCACTACTGTGCCAGACACTGAAATGAGAGGCTCTGAGGCAAACATCATCGACCCACACTGTCTGCTCAATAGACAGACGTATAGACAGACATGCATGCTGGCATGATAGCTGACCCATATTTGCAATCCCCCATTTAACAGCATGAAAGCATGAAGCATGCTGGAGAAATAAGAGTTAAATTATGAATGAGAAGAGAATATCTGTGTAAGCAGAGCAGAGATCAGATGCAGATGGGGTGGATGTGCTGTTTAAAGCTGTCAGTCAAGACAGTAAAACACTATGATATTAACAAGCAGCTTGAAATCTTCTCAAGAGAGAAGTCATGTGGTCGCAATTGGGTCTCACAGGACGAACCTGCATGAAAACGAGTCCCAAAACCCGGTCAGCAGACACTGACAACGATTGTGCGCCCATTTCACGACGTGGTTAACATATGAAACCCGACTGAAGATCGATACGGGGTTCTCACGCGACCGCGGTCGCTCTTTTACTCTCATAGACCGAATAACGATATGACGGAACGCTGCAACCCGTCAGACAGACGCAACGAATCTCACGGTGTGTGACACGGAATGGCGCGCGGCTGCATCTGCTTAATCAGCAGCAGTTCAGTCTGTTTCCCATTGTGGAAGTGAAACCCCCTCCATTTCCTCTCTACATGCACAACATTCCCGTGTGGATACAGTGTATTCAGCCGCACCGGCATTACGGCGCAATGTATCGAGACAACATGCCTTCATAATATAACGTAGTCTATAGGCCTGCATACGAATGGGTGTATGTTTGTACGCACATCTCTTTGTATTTATAAATATGCATGTATGTGTGTATGCATCTATCTATCTATAGGAATAGTGAATGTCATACAACTGTCATTTAGGTCTTCACATACACAGGCGATTGTATATTGCATTATGGTTATTTGCTCAAAGTCACTTTAGTGATAAAGTGATTTAGATTTCCTCCATCTGCATGCTGGTCACGCTCGTTAAGAATATACGGTTTCAGGTGTTTTAAGCGTCGTGTCAAACCTCTCACCTTCATATCATTGACAATCGCCTGGAATAATCCACCAAGCGCCCCGCACTCCTTCTCCACAGACTCCACGTTTATATTATCCATCTTCAGCGAATACAGAGCAAAAAAACTCCTCGTGTTAAATTATTTCCACAATACCCCGAAGAGACGCGTCTTGAGAGCTAAAAGCAGGAGAGTGTTTGTGGGCGAGAGCTAAATTTCAGCAAAAATCGCTGTCTTCAGCTGTCGGTTTGCTGCCCAGAGGATTGAGGCAGATGATGGGGAGAGACGAGAGAGAGGAGGGTTACTCTCTCTCTCTCCTCGGCTCCGAATCTACTCTCCGCGGTTGGAGGAGGTTAGGCTCGTGGATGGCCCCGCAACAGTCACGGTCATCTTCGGACAACGAGGCGGAATCGAGCTGAATGGATGTGAGAAGCGGAGAGTGTGTGTGGAGCGGTGCGTCGGTGCGCCTCCCGCCCGGCAGAGACTGGTGATTGAGTGAACTGAGCAGCAGCAGCGCGAAGGGGCCAGTAACTCGATCTATGCGAATCGTATTGGGCAGAACTGTTTCTCTTGTCACATGGAGGTCGGAGGGAGGAGAGATAGGACACAAACACACAACACACAGACCAATGCGTGTCATTCGGGCTGTACATTCTGAAAAGACAGACATTTCCAAAGAATTAGCCTATTTAATACATTATACTATAAATAAGGCTATATGAATATATGTACATGCTAAAATTCTGGAAGACAAGGAATTATTAATAATGTCTAATTATTTTTAGGCAACAAAATTATTGTAAATTCAATATTTCACGTAATAATAATAATCTTTATTATTTAACCTGTCATATTGCATATTGTTCTGTGTATCTAGTTGGGTATGATCAGTGATTAGCTATTCAAATTATTAAATGGATAGTTTGTTCAATGTTTTCCAAACTGTTTTGGTGACCATTGACTTCCATAGTTTGAAAAAAGAAGAAAAAAACTCTCAAAATATCTTCTTTTATGTTCAAGGGAGAAGAATGTAATGGTGAGTAAATGATGACAGAACTTCCATTTTTCAGTGAACGATTCCTTTAATGAAAACCATATCAGTTTGGACATAAAGGGTGGGATTCAATCTGCATATTCAGAGACTTCATTAATGCCCTGAAAAATGATAATGAAGCTGAAATACGATTTCATGATTATGTCTTACTGCTGTGATAAAGACCCAATCATCTCGTTCTCTTGTCACAGTGGAAGGGGGAGGATGAACTCTCGCAAAGGTTCAAAAGCAAGGTCACAGTGCTTGAGTGGCCTTTGCCTCTAAAACCGGGTGTCATATTTACAGAAATACCTTAAGGGTCTCTCCCTCTTAACTCCTTTGGGAATTCTCTCACATTACACCTCTGCTCTGCTCTGCTGTTTGCTATAGAATTAAGTCAAGACACACAATAATAACACACAAGACACACACTGTTCATGACCTACACTGCTGCCAATGCATTATTGGCTGTACCGACAGAGAGATATAATCATTTCGCTATTTTAACTGTCTACTTAATGCCACTTTGCATTATTGTAAGTCACTTTGGTGACTTGGACAAATGTAAAAAGGTCACTCTAAACCTTTTCTCTTTTGCTCTCTCGCTCCTTGTCTGTACTGATCTTCACTGTCTTTGCCTATAACAAGGTTCTCCACCATTTCATACATTACTCAGCAATACAGCCAGACTGCCTACATCAGCATCAAATTGCCCTGCCAACAACCATTCCGAACCACCTGCTTCAGCCATCCTTCATCCCCACTTTTATTAAAATACATATATTATCAAATCTTGCACATTTCCTTTCTTATTTTTCAGAAAGTTTTAAAGTCCAGTATCTTCACATTCACACCTGACAGCGATTTACTGTCCACGAACACATACTTGGCTCCAAATGATGTTCAGGGACTCAGCAGTGCTGCTCTGGTTGTCGGAACTTGTTTTATATGTAAAGTTAGTGATGACGCAAATCGCCTGAGATCTAGAGTGTGAATTAGAATTTTACCTGAGAGAGACAAAAGTAATAAGTAGGTACAGAAATTTAATCAAAAGTAGATTACAGTTGGTGAAAATGAGGTTTTTTTTTTTTTCTTCTGGAGCAGATTCTTCCCAAATGTGTTACTTGTGTTATGTAATAAGACGTGTTTCGAAAAAATGTGTATTAACCAAAGCCATCATTCCTAATTTTTTATTCTTTTGTGTTCATCATACAGATTGGAACAACTGTAAATGATGACAAAATTACATTTCTGGGAGAACTGTCCCTTTAAGCAATAAGTTTGGAAGAATGAGACGCCATGCAGTGAAAGCTCAAAACTTTTTTATTATATAATTTTGGTTGCTGTTTGTATTCAGAAACAAATGCAATTCCCAATATTTTCCTCTATTTTATATTAAAATAATTATTGTCCATGGCACTGTATTGCAAATTATTCTACCTTCTGCTGCACCCAGCACATACAGATATACATTCCAATACCAACTGTTCTTTTTCTTCCACACAGAGTAACACAAAAGCTTTAATATAACCTTAACGAAATTCCAAGTACATTACATCAGATTCATTTCAAGTGGAACATAAACCCTCCTCCAAACCCTGATTCTTTGGGTCTTTACACTATTAATACTTTAAATGGAGAGAGAGAATAACAAGAAAAAAAAATAATTCATTTCGTCAAACTATTTCTGGGAAAGCTTTCAAATTTTCAAAGCCAAAGAAAACCACAGTCTCATTTTTTGAGGTCTTTTATGCAGTATTCAAATACAGGTCAATCACTTCTTTAGTGTTATTATATACTATAACATGTAACATCCAATACTTGCTCAATGATGCATTAACTTCACAGCACCAATGTTATTTTGTGCAACAGCCAGTCACAAGGGTTTATTAGGCTCCACCACAAACAACTTGGGCACGACCTCAGGGCAGCGTGACAATTCATTTTTGCTCTCTTTTCCACTCACAATGAACTGTGTTTACATTTGAATTCTTGCTTCATGACAATTTATGGGGCCACTGTTAAAGTTAAGGTTTAAGGCAACATGAACTAGTCTAGAGATACTTTACCTAAAAAGCAAGAATCTGACTAAGTGTGCATGGCACTGCGTTCCAGTGGCTTTTGTTGAGCTCTTTTTATTGAGTCTGATCTTAGATAAAGACTGACTTGACAAAAGTGGTTGAATGCTTATATAGTACCGCTTGTTTGTTAGTAAAGAATGCTTATATTGAGACCAACAGAAAGACTGCAATTGGGATCTTGCTTTTATACAATGGTTAAATAAACAAGAAGTTAATATTGAGTAACTTACATTTTACACAATATAGCTAGTTCGCATTGTAAACTGAAATAGTTAAAAAGTCAAGAAGAACCTTTGCAATAGTCGTTCCTGAATCAGAGATTTTGAACAAATTGGTTGAGTGAATGATTTAATAATTCATTATAAAGACATAGGCTGCATACTTCCCTACTATATAGGTGATGTATGTGTATGTGAAAAGAGTATGTCTGAATTAACAATATTCATAAAAAAGTACCCAGATGACCTTCTTACTTCTGATGAGATTCTGTCCGCATCCAATAGACAATTTACTATCCTATCAGGCCACAGGAGAGGATTTGTGAATGGCAGTGAAGCAGTAGGTCACATGACAATGACATGATACATTCACACTATATCAGGGGTCTTCAACGTTTTTCAGGGCAAGGACAGCTTAGATGAGAGAGACATGGAGCAGGGACCCCTGACACTAAATGTGTCAAACACAGCCTCTGATATTAATAGAAATCAATCATATTACCATAGTAATATTATGTTGAGACAATATAGATTAGAACTATGTTGTTGTACATTGTCTGTAGGCTATATTTTCATTGTTGAAAAGATTTATGCATCATAACAAACATGTAGCAATTAAAATCACAATTTTTTAAGTTCACAGTTGTCTTAATCATAATTATTTGAATAGATTTGCAGTTTCATACATTTAAATGTTATTGTCAGGTGGACTATTATACAGTTCTCTGAACTTCAACTTAAAGCCCGGAAAACACCAAGTCAGTTTTTGTTCGTCGGCAGACTAAGTTTTCTCAGTGTGTTCCTCACCGCCGGCTGAAGTTGGTCCTCGTCGACTTTTTTCACGTTGAATCGGTGTCGGGCCGTCGGTGAGAGAGAGAACTCTGATTGGCTGTTTAGATAGCAAACGAGTCAGTTCACGAGAACATAAGCAAAAGTTATGAAAGCCAGCAAAAAAGTCATGATGGCACCGACAGAAGGTTGTTCTGATTTTACGTCATCTTACCTGAACACTCGAATGCACGAATATTCACATAATAACATGAGGGGAGTGGAATGAAGAACATGATCCGCATGATTGATATTCAGAACGGCAAGCAAGCGCTGCTGTGTTTATTTTTTGTATACATGCAGTCTTAGTTTTGCCTTCCTTTTTTGAATGACGAATATAGACAAATATATTTGCTTAAATAGACAGTTATCTCCTTTATACGCCGGCGCAGAACGCCCGTGTTAGTTGACAGTCTGCTAAAAAAGCTGTTAATGTAATACTATTAGTAAAATTAAATATATTTTATTTAAATTTTACTTTGTGATGTTTTTACACGTTTTAATTTTTTTTAATAATTTGTGATCAAACATTAATTGACGGACCCCCTGCAATACTGTCACGGACCCCCGATTGAAGACCGATGCACTATATAGTTCTTATTCAAATGTTGTACCTACTCAGACAATATGCAACTCCGGCTGTAGCTAGGGATTTGTTGTCATTCTTGAATGAATCTGTATTTTGAATGAATCAGTTGACAATGATTCAAGGATCCGCTAGATGTATCGATGTAACCTGCAGACTCACTGATACGAAAAACACCGACTTAGCTACTCAAACAAACATAGACAAGCAGAGTGATACAAAACAGAGAAAACCCCTAGAGCTGTTAAACTACATATCAAATTATAGAAATTACTATTATATTTTCATTTTAAAGGTTCAAAAAAATATTTCAAAATTTGACTGCCTACCTAGACATTAGCAAGTAAACTGACATGCCCAGTGAAAACAGGATCAGTTCCCTCCCAAATTAATAGATTTTGTGGCTCTGTTAAAATTATTCTTTGATTTAAATGTTGGAGACCAAAAATATTTCATTAGCACATTTCTACATTATCCCTACTTACCCATCTTAGCCCATAAACTAGGTCAGAATGAGTCACACAACCCACTCTCACTCTCTCTCTACATACCCCCCTCCCCATTTTCCTCTCTCTATGCTTGCCTTAGCTCTGCTAGACAGTACAGAACCGCCCACAGCTCTCTTTCTCATGTTTGAAGTCTATCACACTCCTCTGACTAAATAGATGATTTTCCACAGGAGATTTGACCAACAGCCAACAGTAAACCAGTAATGTCCCTCTGGGAAGTTTGACGTCAGTCTTCTACTTCTTCGGCATCTTTATGGACAAAATGTTACATCCATGTGAATCATCATGTGGACACATCAAACTATCAGACATCTTCAGAGAAATAAAGGCTTCTTTCATTTCACTGTGCAGACCACTAAACGCAGCATAATTGTGTTTTCCATCATCCATCTCTCCATATACATTTAATCTATTTTGGTTTCATATGATCTTTCTAAAAGGCCACATCTCAGCACAGTGGCAGATGCAGATTTCCATAAAGTGTGGTGTTGTGGGTAACTGAGAGGTCTTTTGAATAAGGATCATTAGACCCTTGGGTTTCTGGTTATAAATCTAGCATGTCGGTCCTCAAGAATATATTAGTCAGAGACTTGGGTTTTTGAATGCGTTTCTCACCCTTTGGATGCACTGAAAACCTCATAAGAATAAAATAAAGATGCTCTGGCAACAGTTTATCTGAAAACATGCCCTTTAGAGTGCCTCCATACTTGCCTAATTTACTCAAGAAACAGCATTTCTGAATGAGTAAGCACCTTAACAAGAACACAAAACCCTTATTATACATTTTTGTGGCATAAATTAAAAGCACAATGTAGAAGTTGACCATACCCACACTGATTACAATTTGGCCATGGCTACATGTGTTGCTATATATTGTCAGAACTTCATATTGTTAACTTTATAGCCTTTTTACACTGCTTTGAAGCAGCAACACGAGCAAAACATGCTGTCAAAATGGGGGAGGGGCAACATTAAGGCCTCGGCTGATTGACACAGTCAAAACTACGGGAATGTACTAAGATACTAACAATAACTAGAAACTGCATTTTTATGACAGCTCATACACATTCACATCATCACACTCAACAACACTAGTGGAAATAACATGAACTGTGCATCAGTAGCTTGCATGACTTATTCAGTGTCTGTGCATGTTAGGAACTCTCCTGCTTACATTCATTTTGCAACCATAATGTAAAACACACAAAATAAATGTTGTCTCGCAAAGACTAAAGAGGCACACTTCATGATATTCACAATGAAATCTGATAGTAGGTACAGAATAGAGGTCCATCCACTGGCCTCATCACTGTGCCGAGGCAAAAACGGCACCCACCTTCTGGCATTACTCTCTTATACCATTTGACATTTCAGTAAAATTCTACAAGCCTCATCATGTAGATTGTGGAGATCATCACCCATTTCTCATTTAATACTTCAGATTACTCTAATTTCATTATTTCTTTTTATTAAAAAAAATGAACTTTAAATTAAAATTCTAATCAATTAATGCTCTGCATATATATATATATATATATATATATATATATATATATATATATCAAAATATACACTACAGTTTGGAGTCAGTTATTCAGCAAGGATGCATTAAGCTGATTATTTTATTATTTTATGAACTTTCTAAAATCCTAAAAAAAAATTATTATAGTGTCCACAAAAAATATTAAGCTGGGTGGAATCCCTAGCCGGAATCCTATGATGTAAGCCTATGGCGGTTTAGAGGGTGGGGTCATAGTGGAGACTTGCTTGGTGGGACCAGGAGGAAAACTGAGACAAAGCCGACGATGGTGGAGACTCAGACAGAGCCGAAGAGCTGATGGGACGGGGGACACTGAAGGTCCTGGAGACCAAGGTGGAGCCACAGGGACAAGCAGCCGAGGCAAAACCAGGGTCTCAGAAAACTAAAGCAGAGCCGGTGCGCTCAAGGATTGAGGTGAAGCCGGAGGGAAAGGGGAGCCCGACTGAGCCAAACGGGAGGAGGGACGAGCTACAATGAAGCTCAGTAGAGCCGTAAGGACAATGGTCCCAGATGGAGCTGATTGGTCAACAGGCCGAGGTGAAGTGAAGGCACACAGGTTCTGGGCGAGGCCAATGGGTCGATACTCCAGAACTAGACTGGCAAATGCTCAGCCTGAGGTGTATTCATGGTGAACTTATTAGGAGTCGAAGGCCTGAGAGAAGACAGTGCAGGCAGGGCTGAAGTACGGGGCAGTGTAGAGAGTGGTTTTACAAAAAGAAACAGGACAAATATCTCAAGATTGATCTAGAACAGGCAGACAATTCAGACATGGATATCCCAGTAGACTCAGAACACGCAGAGGAGGTAGGAGGTGGGAGTGGGAGGTGGGGCAAGAGCACAGTGCAAGGTGACAAAAAAGGCAGGATACAATCAGTCTCCAAATCATTCAAGAGTTTAGAGTTAAGCGCATCTTTAACCGTTGTAGTTGAAGGGGTAGGACTCCACTTCATCCCCTCATATCTCACCAATATATCCACAGGAACTAGTGATGTTGCCAGGTCACAGATGTGGTCAAATGTGGTTGGCTTAGGCTCTGGGGTGATCAGTGGCTCAGGGTTCGGCTCTGGCTCTCGTGTCACAGCAGGCTCAGGCTCATAGTCTGTGGTAGGCTCAGTCCCCTTTTGCTGGACTGGTGTGGAGGAGTATCCACTACACATACACCTTAAAGGACTCTAGACGTCAGTTTCTGGGCAGGCGTGCTGTCAGAAAAGCTAGCTCGCACATTCATGACATCTAGACTGGATTACTGTAATGCACTACTAGGTGGTTGTCCTGCATCCTCAATAAATAAGCTACAGTTAGTATAAAATGCAGCTGCTGAGTTCTTACCAAGTCAAGAAAATACAATCAGGAACAGCTGTGTTGTCATCAGAGCTCGTGCAAATGTTCTTGAGAAGCTCTCGAATCACTATCGCCGTACGTCACAGTCCCATGGCATCAGCGCTGTCTCAAGTCAGACAGAATTTCTTACCGGCATGCACTGCTTCAAGTCTGCCGCCGATCGGTCTGTGCAGAGCTAAATGAAGTCGAACAAGCCTGATATGTACAGTGGGAGGAGTTGGATCCAGATCCAGGAGGTGGATAGGGGTAGGTTTAGATCCAGGGGCGGTTTAGGGATGTGTAAAGTGGAAGGAGTTGGATCTGGATCCAACCTCACCCTCCTGGATCTTGTGTTCGGCAGTGAGGACCGTCTAAAATATTTCAGAACACCCTTAAATTAGAATGGATTCTGATTGGCTGTCAGTGTTTTATTGTTCAACAGCTGGAAAAAAAATTTAATCTGAAAGTGATCCCAACAATATCGTTTCTCTATATCGTTATAATGGTGTGGACTCTGTTATTCTTTTATTTTTAGAACTATATCTTTATCGTTATCTTTAGTTATCGTTCTTGGTGTGAACAGGCCTTAAAGCTGTTTTAGAAGGATGTCATATGACAGGTCATGCAGTATGATTCTTAGAAGGAAGAACAGATTTCCTCCACACAGGGGTTCTCTCTCACGCACACAGACACACACCAGTGAAAGAACACGAAAAAACAGGAAGAAAAGTCACCTTCATCCTTCATACTCCCTCTGGGTAAAGCAACAACACTCTTTCTCTTTCCTTTCGCATTTTCGATTTTTCTCTCCTCACAAATGTCTCTCCAGTGCACCCACCCTCCTTTCACTTTTGTTAACCCCCATAACACATTCCTCTTTTCATCCTCTCACATCCTTATATCTTTGAGATGGCATAAATGCGTCATGAAGCGTGTTTGGGGGTGAGGATGGAGATGCAGTGCCAATCTGCATGCATAATTCCCTGTTATATCAGCTGAGCAGATGGGCCAGATCCTGTCCCTGGTGATTGACCTATCTAAGCGTTGTGGGTTTTTTCTTTTTTTTTTTTATCACTCCTTCTCTTTCATCTGTTATCAATTCGTCATTCCACTTCTATTTGGAGTGTTTTTCACTCTGTTTTCTTTTTTTTAATACATATATAATTTTTAGTCAGCTGTTTGGTGGACATCTAGTGGAGGAAAATGAAACCAAGGCAGTAGACACTCCGTCTCCAACATTCCCTTCTTCCTCTTTCTCTATGCCGCCTTCCTGTGTGTGCTGTGTGCTGAATGTAGGTCTTTACGCGCCTACAGCCATCAGCAGCAATCAGTTCTGCCCCAGTTACTAAGGCGTCACATAAGTACACATTCATAACATGCAGCATGTACATGCAGAACATAGATTCATGCACACTCATGAATACACACATACTATATATGCACACACACACAAAATTGTACCATCCATCTAAAACATCTTCAAACTAAGTCTGTTTGGCTTTGCTATGTTACGCAGAATCTTTAAAAGTAATTAGTTTATCTAAAGCTTCATATGCAGAAATACAGCACAAATTTTTTCATTTTTTCATCATTAATATGGATTTTGGAAGTATTCTTATACATACTGTTATACTTATAAATTTGCACACCGTCTACATATTCTATAATAAAATATAAAATTAAATTTTTTTAGCTTCTGAAGATGAATGATGAATATTTAAAAATATTCCTCAAAACAAAATAAAAATTTAATTTATACAAATTATCCTTTTCAAAATTTTGGTTACACTTTATTTGGTAACACTTTATTTTACAGTGTCATTGTTACACGTTTCATGTAGTTAGTAATAACTATAAAGTATGCATAATTACTTGCAATTAACCCTAAACCAAAAAATCATCCTAACTCTATTGTAAGTACATGCAGTTAATTATTAATACTCAGTATTTAAATGTATAATTACACTGTAACACGGACACCTTAAAATAAAGTGTAACCCTTCATGTTAAGGTGACATTATTCCAGTGTAAATGTACAGTATAAATATGAGTAAGATTAATAAACTACATGATAGTGTTAGATTTAGGGCTAGATGCAGCGCTAATTATTCGTAACTTACTGTTAGTAATATAATAAGCACATATAACATGTGTAACTGTAACGGAGACCAGCTAGTAAGAGCTGTGCGAGTAAACCTCACTCCCCTGGCATCAAGAGGCGCACTTACTGTTGCTAGCTAAAGGTTGTGGACTTAAGCGTCCTTGTTAGAATGCTCGCATCCCATGCCTGAAACACCAGTTCGAATCCAAAAAATTTGCATGACCTAGAGGTTTTTTGTCAATAACTAGCGCACAAAAAAGGTTAAGAATCAAGAGTGAGAAAATTTTAAATAGGATAGAGGTGCTAAATTTCTCTGCCGACACCCGATTATTCAGAATGGTATCTGCCATAGTTCTGATGGTTTGATTTTCTTAAGGAAAAAAAATCTCAACCAACTAATGCTGTTAGTGTACACTATACAGAGAACCCTCTAATTTGGTACATTATTATAATGTTTGAGGTAAAATTAACTACAAAAAAAACCCAGACTAATATATTCAACTGTTAGCCTATTAATTTTCAGGTATAATAATTTCATTCAAAAACTGTTACACCTCACTAGCACATAAACGCTTTTATGGAAAATGTATTCAAGCATATAGTTACAGTAAATAAGGTCCTTTAGTGTTTTTCATTTCTATTTGATATTTTAAATCTTTTTTTTAAAGCTAATGAATGAATCTAATGATTTTTCTTTTTGTTGGTTCTTATGTTTAATTGGATCTGAAAATATATGCTATAGTCTTCTGGATTAATGTATCTCAAAGCTTGATTGACTTATTAATGTCTTTCCACAGCTGAAACACTGATTGAGATTACATGAGACATGATACATTTAGGTAAGTTGTACTGTATCTTTCAACATACCTTTTAATGTCCATGCATGTTTTTTAGCAATAGTTTGTATGTGGAAGAAAAGACTCAACTCTGCACAATGTCACTTGAACTAAGGAGCTACAGTGATTTGTCACGTCACATTAAAGAGCATCAGAATGTCATTTATTTGAATTTTGTGATAAAATGGACACAATTTAAAAGCTGAGACTTTGTTTCTTGTCAGAAGTAACAAAGCTCTTTGTGATTATTTTATGGGCGGAGCACTACAAATAATGTTTGTTGTAGGGAAAACCCGCTGGCCCGGCAACCCGGACTTGAACTATGGGTGATCATAGCTATTTTTTTAAAAGCTGTTAATATGTTATGGTTGCAAATTTAACTTTGACAGTCCTAAATTCATATTTTCTTTACATCTGAATGAGTTGCAGTCTAACACATTTTCCGCCTCCTTTTAAATGACAAGATAAATCAGCCCTGATTATCCGATAGGGAAAATAATTACTTTTATTGGCTGATAACCTACCGATTATTGGCCAAAACATTGGTGCATCCCTATAATAGGATCATTTGTATCTTGGAAAACATATGTTGCTGTATCTATGCCAAATAGCTATAAAGAGATAGGCCTTTTCTCTGCCATGTTTGCAGTACAAGAGCTTTCCACACTTTGATAACATGACCTTATCATTACCCCCTCTGAGGGTCATCGGAGATGGAGAGAGTGAACCCCAGAGGTGGGGGATCAATGTAAGGATGGATAGGGGGAGCCTCTGCAGTTTGCCCACTTGCTCAGCCTGGTTCTTAACTGCTTCCCATGGGAGAAATTAAAGGAGATGGCAGGGTCTCTCTCTCTCTCTCTCTCTCTCTCTCTCTCTCTCTCTTTCTCTCTCACTCACACACACACACACACACATTACACAGAAATCATGGGAAAGACACATCTATCACATCATATGTGTGTGCATCAATAACCAGCATCCCCCTCTGTTAAATAAATCATGGGCAGGGATCCCCTCAGTGTGCATATAACACACATGCTCGAACATCTCATTTGCATGACATCCATATATGCTTCTAATGAGGAAATAATGAACTAATCTTCATTCTTCATTGTGTAAAATGATAGAATGTTTAAGCATTTTGGTATTTTTGTGCCTCAGATATTCTGCCTCAGATAACCAGTTTTGTTTGAATTCCAAGCGATCCAATTTCTTTCTTTTTTTAATGATCCAGTTGGTTATTATGTTTAATTGGATCTGAAAATGGGTTATGTTGGTATGGTATTTTCTGCAGGATTAGTGTGTCTCAAAACTGACTCACTTAGGGGATATGTATTACGCTTTAGTGGTTAAGTTTGTGTGGAAAGGAGTCATGTTTAAAGAATTTTAGAGTTATTTTGGCGAATATGAGTAAAATACATGAAGAGGGTGTAATGATTCTGTATAATGGTGAACACATGCACTGAAAAATGTTGTAATGAAAATTATGTTATATCCTGGTGCTGTGCTTAATTATTAGACTTCTCAGCAGAACGTGGAGTGTAGGGATTATAGAGTGTTAATCCTACTCATAAAAGCTATGAGACTGAATGTTTACATTATATAATGTTTCCTTAATCATATTCAAAATGCACCAAAAGCACTAGTTTTGCAAGAGGTATTAAGAGGTTTGGTGGTGCAGATGTCGGCAAGCTACTGGGTGCAGAGTAACAAGTGCACTCAGCTACGTCTTAACCTTCCCAATGCCCCAAGTAAACCATGTATTCCTTTGTACAGGAACAGAAAGTAGAAAGTGGGACAGAAAGGAAAGTATTTGTAATGGCAATACGTGTCTTTAGCTGTTTCTTGACTTTTTCTTTTTAGTCGTAAAAACCTATTAGTTGAGCAGACCAGGAGTCAGCGCTAGGGAAAGTGTTCTTTTCTCAATCACCACCCCCTGGGAAAGAGCAGCTTCCGCCAACTCTGGGTCTTCCCTAGGTTACTTGGCACCTTCCTGCAGGCAGGGGTGGGGGGTTGTGGGCTTAGGCTGTGGTGGTGAAGATGATATAGCTGCCTCAGGTGGACACCCTCAGCAATGGGCAGACGGAGCGCAGGTCCTCGTTGCCCTGTTGGTAGTGGTGGAGTCATGCCGAGGCAAGATGTGTTTTATCGCCTCCATCTGCTTCTTGAGTGCCGAGAAAGGCTGGTCCTCGACAGTGTAGCCGAAGAGGCCACCTAGCAAGAACTTTGTCGGCGTCCCGCTTCTAAGCAAAGTTAAGCCAGAGATGTTGCTCCTGGGCCACCATGGTGGACATCACCTGGCTACGAACTTGCACCTTGACTTTGGAAGTTGGTCGCCGATTGCAGTTCCAGCATCAATCCCAGCTCAGAACTAAACCTTGTGCAGCTCTTTTAGTGCCTTGGCCTGATGGACTTGCAGGATGGTCATAGTATGCAGGATGGAGGCAGCCTGTCCAGCAGCACTCTAAGCCTTCGCCGTCAGAGACGAAGTGAACTTAAAAGCCCTGGGCGGGAGTCTGGGATGGTTCCACAAGGTAGTGTTTGGTGGGCATAAATGCACCATTGTCGCACGCTCCACCTGTGGAACCTCAGTACACACCCTGGCTGCCCGACTGTTGAGGGTAGTGAGGCTGGAAGAGCTTGCAAAGCAGGACTTGGCAATGAAAGGTGCTGACTTCGCCAGCTTATCATGTACTTCCGGGAAGAAAGGCACTGGGGTGGGACGTAGTTGTAACACAACGCAATTCATCCTCATCTTGAGCCCAAAATGAGAAATTAAGTTCGCTATGAGACGAATCACCTAACTCATCCAAGAACTCAACTGGGTGAAATGAGTGTGACAAGGAATGGGAGGCCAGTGGGGATTGACATGGTGGGAATGCTTCCATTGTTGTCTCCATTTCGCCCTCAGTGCATGCTGCCATGGCCTTGGAAGAGGAGCAATTGAATTGACTTTCTCTTTCTTTGATGAGAAAAGAGAGTTGCGACCGAAACATTGCCATGTTCTCACTGTGAGGACATGAGCCATCCACAAAGTGTAGGTTTGACCCAAACACGTAAGGAAGCGATCAGTCTGAGGATGACAGACAGAAATGCACAGACGGAAATGCATCTTTAAAAAGACACTTTCCTCCTGTGTTTTGCTCTTTTAGAGGAAATCTTACTCTTTTAGATTGGTGAAGCACCCAATGCGCCGTGACACCAGTTGATCATTCGTGAGGTAAACGGAAGGAGCGATTATGTAGACAACTGCTTGGCTTCGAAGAACAAATCTGAATGAGTGGATGGATGTCATCTCTTTTTATACCTGTATGATTTGGGAGAGGTGTATGTAAATTCCACTTGCCAACTCTTATTGGCTTTTTCTCAAAGTCTCAGAGGTATTTGAGGCTTCCAAGTGTGGCCCTAAGTGTCATCACATCGACACAACATCGAACTATTTTGCCGCAACTGTGTTCATGTTACTTGTTGTTCTTGTTGTTGTGCTCACATTGTTTTTGTATTGAACAAAGCTGTTGCCTCAGCAGAGAGCTTGATGTTCTGTTGACGGCATGACCTAGATAGATAAATATGCCAGTGTATGAAGTCACAGAGCCTCTGATCAACAACACCAATAAAAGTGTAAAACATATGAAGAAAGAAAGGAAGAAAAAAAGATGTGGTGAACAAGATTCTGGTGGAGAATTTAGAGAGCACAACAAGAGCACCGGAACAAAAAAAGCAAAAAAAGGGGAGATACCCTGTCCCATCCACTCCTTCTCTGTCTCTTTCTCTTGTCCTCTTTCTCACTTTCCCCTGTCCTCCAGCCTTTGAATGCATCTCCTCCTCCTAATGAGCAAAGGCTGAGGGCCAATAGCCCTCTCCATGTTCAATGAACTCTAAAATAAGCTGAATTTCAATACGACCCTCAATCTCTCTCTTTCTCTCTCTCTCACATCCTTTAACCCTAGTTTGTCCTCCTGTGGTGTTAAAAAAAGAGAAGCAATTCAACTTTCATTTACTTTTCAGTCTCTCTCTCTCTCTATCTCTTTGTGGAACAGAGAAGCACATCAACTACATTTTTTATTCTTTAAATTATTTGAAAGTATATGAAAAAAATAGATGGTTTTATTATGGTCAACAACAGATTAATGAGAAAAACCACTCCACAATAGGTAGTATGTTGTCCTGCAGACAGAGCCTTTTCGTTCTTTTTTAATCACCAAAGCAGAAGAAGGAGAAGAAAAGTAAAATATTACAATGCAAAGAAATTTAGTTTTAGGAACTGATCTCAGACTTCCATTCTGGCCTACAGGGAAGTTCTCACTAAAGACTGGGTTTAAATGAAGGTTTTTGGTATCTATAGCTCTAATTAAAGCTCTCATTAGAGACTTCAAATCTTCAATTTCACTGTGAATCCTTGATGAGTAACCTTGGCCACTGGGTGCTTTAAATAGCTGGAAGATGTCATCTACTCAAACTAGAGGGAAATCTGTTTGTGTGAGCCTGTGTCTGTGCAGAGCACCTGGTTTTAATGATAAGGAGAAATTTGTCCTCTCTTGTCTTTTTGTAACCTTCTCAGTAACTTTCTCATGAATTCATTCAAGTTTGGTCAGCCTTATGTAGATTTTAAAAAGAAAGCACCTTCTGGTGCCTCCTAGTGAGTAAAGTGACTCCTAGATTAATGTGAAGGGCAAAGCTTTTGTCTGGTTATCTTGTGTGTCTCAGGTCAGAGATCTGTTTTGATTAGGAGAAGAGATACAATAATAAGTTTAAATAGTATTGAGGAATAAAACTTTCCTTAAAAGAGGATAAAAGATATTCACTGTACTATGAAAACATACCGTAACTCAAACCTTTCTCTCAGGAAAAAAACACACTAAGCATCTCATTCCAAAATACTTAGATTTTTTGACATCAAAAACAGTCAAATATGACCACTAACAGATACTACTATTGCTAAACACCAAGATAATTAATGATGAGAGTAAAATGTGGTAAAGTCGGTCAAGCCTGTGTCTAGCACCTGCTGCTCTCTGTATCCTTCTGAAAGAGCCTAACATTAGAAAAAAGAGTGGGTGGTTTATTTTTAACTATCATTTCAGTCTGACCTTAACAGTTTGAGTGGCACATTTCAGTGGTTTGTGCACCTGTCACAATAACGCAGATTTTGCACAGAGGCCATTTGGACTGCCTGTTATATTTTGAGGCTCAGAGAGACAATGTAAAATTAAAAAATAAATTAATGCTTAGAAAAACATACATTAATTAATTAAATAACATGACATAACTGCACTTTAATTATCAGCAATAGTATTGAAGGAAGCTCTCTGACAAAAAGTACGGTACAATAATGCTTTGGGTGACTTGAGTTATCCTGAGGTCCTTATCCTGTTCCCATTGCTTCCTATCTGCTCTCACTGATCTATCAAATGAAGGCCAAAGGCAAAATATATAAAATAAATACATTTTCCTTTTAGTTTAGGGTTCAGTGTCGTGCTCAAGTAAACAAATGTAGATGCACTTTTAAAATTTCATGACCTCTCCTGTTGCTACTGTTTTGTGTCTCAGTATTTCACCAGGACAGAGAGAGGGAACTGTACTTCAGTCAAACCCACAAACCCTTTTGAGGTGAAAGCAAATACCTCTGTTTTCCCCATTCACTCTATATCATTCTTTCTTCTTTGCTCCCCATCAGAAAATGGGGAACTTTTCCATGGAACACAGCACAGGTCTTTAAAAGCAAGAGGAAAACATTTAAAATTGCCATGGCTGCCTCACACACACATGCTTTTTCTCACTGTGTTGTATTTTCCACAAGTTACCTCATAATCAAAAATTAATAATAAAAAATATTGAAGATTTCAATGCTCATTCAGGCAATGGGATGATCCATACCATTTGTAATGGAACTAATGTGGATATTAGTCATGTGTTTTCCAATTATTGACTCCACATACTATCTGACCACAAGCCAGACTGTTTAAATATGCTCCATGGACATGGAAATAATGCATGCATATCAAAGCACTTTGACTACCCAAATCTGTCTTATTATCATCATAATGTCACCATGATGGTAGTTTTAGGATCTTGATCACACTAGCTTATTGAATCCACACTGTTCATGAGTCACAATTTACTCTGATGTGTCATATCCATTAATATCCATTCAAATGACTGCCCGAAAGCAAGACTATCTTGTGTGGAATGTGGCATGTTTCATTCTCTGCTATTTTTGCTTTATATAAGTGTTCATCAGATGTAAGCTTTCACAGGGTCCTGCGGTTCTCCTGTTTCTGAAGACTCAGCAATGGTGTACAGTTACTTACATGTCTTAACTGCGGTCAGTCCGTCACTTAGACAGCTTTATGATGTTTTAGCTTTAAAAAGTCGCTCACGTTCATCTTCCTGTTGATATTTGTTTTCTGGCTTGGCCGTGTCATCAGACAAGAATATTGGAAATGCACATTGGATCCAGGTCTGCTTAATTTGTGGTCAGTGTTTTGTTCTCTAACTATTCTGTGTGGTCAGAAATCGTTTTGGCGGTTATTTAATATAGTTAATTTACATATTTCAGTGCTGACGCACGCACAAAACCACACAGATATTTTTTCTTGTTGCTCATGAGGAACGTGACAAACCAGAGACAGTCCCATATGAACAAGCGGCCGCTGACACAGGAAGAAGGGTTCAGGCCAAGCAGTTCTGTACTGAAGCCAGATTTCATCTGACACTTTATAATCACCCCCCCCCCCTTACTTTGATTGAGCTGCTGAAAAATCCAACATAAACTAGCACGAATTCCAGGATGGTTTATGATAGTCAGGGCTGGTATAGTGCTAGTTTACCCACATTCCTGCTTCCCATGCTGGGAACCAACAAACCAGCATCCCATGCTGGCCTTGGTCCCAGCATGCAAAACATACCTTCTGCTGGTGAGTCCTTTCAGCTGGACAATCAGATCGATTGCAGTGTTTACATGAAGGCTTGTCAATCTGACTAAGCCATCAAACAGATTACACGGGCGCATGAAAATGTAGCTACTGTTCTATTTGCAACAGTTCACTGAAAGGGGGCTCTTTCAGTGAATAATGAATTAAGATTCAGTATTGTTCATCACACAAAAAAGTGGTCACAGACATAGTCACTATGAACAGGAAGATACTTCAAAAAACAAACTATTTCTTTGACAGCAGCCTTTTTGGGGTTTATTTCACTAGGCGTAACTAGATTCAGAGAGATGGGAGCATTAGCTCCTGTAATGATAATGAAAGGCCACAGCTGCACACATAGAGTTACAAATAGCTTTTATATAAGGCAACACAGCCACAGATAGTCATAAAAACAAGTAGTTTACAGACTATCAACTTCCACATTGTAACACTGATCATGTCTATCAATGCAGTGTACTATCATGCTAACAGTATGACATTATAATCTCAGTGTGACAACACACACACATATGCACGCGAACATTAAGCCATTCTCACACAAACATCATGAAGAGCAGCCAAGCCAAGGAGGCAGTGCTGTCTCCATGACAACTGCCTAGAATGTGAAGATCAGCATCAGCATGCTTGTCCACAGCTCTGCTGCTCTCTGGCTCTCTCTTGCTTTCTCTTGGACCATCTCTTTCCCTCGACCTGTCAGTCTCTTCATCTCCCACTGGATGAAGATGTTTCTCCTGGATCATTGTGCAGCACAGCAGACATCAGAGAGATGTTGTGTGTGAGTATGAGGAGAACAGTTATGCAGTTCATGTGATAGGAAACGTTGTTCATGTGTAGTAAAACAGATATGAACCTGAAATCACATTTTATGCTCACCAAAGCTGCATTTATTTTATTAAAACATTTAATATTGTGACATTTTATTGCAATTTTCTATTTGAATAGTAATTTCACGAGTTCACGCTTTCATATAATTAGAGAGTAAAGGTTATGCGTGTGGTGAGGGCTCTGAGATAGGAATTTGGTCCAAACACAGAGAACTCCCCTCGGATTGCGATAGGAATAGTTAGGACAAGAAGTGAGGAGATGGGGCGGTGGAGGGATGCTGATAAACTGTCAACGAATAGAGGATTAACTGAGTTGACTGACTGAATGTTCTCCTCTCGTGTTAATTGGGTTAATTATCTGAACGTGCTCCTCTCGAACTTTGTTAATAAAACATCATTTAATCCTGTGATGGCAAAGGTTAATTTTCAGCATCATTACTCCAGTCTTTAGTGTCACATGATCATTCAGAAATCATTTTAACATGCTGATTTGATGCTCTAGAAACATTTCTTATTATCAAAGTAGAAAACAACAGTGGTTCTTAACATCCTTGTGGAAAGTGTGATACATTTTCATTGATTATTCTCTGATGAATAATGAACAGCATTAATTTGAAATAGAAATCTTTTGTAACGATGTCAAAGTCTTTATTGTCACATTCGATCAATTTATGCGTCCTTGCTAAATAAAAATATTAATTAAAAAAATATGAAACTTTTGAACATTAGTATGAGAATTCCAAATGGACAAATAAGCAAATGATCGCATCTTCCAGGAAGTCCGGAGTAAAGGGAAAGAGATGTAAAAAAAAATGCACATCTGGCCCACCCCAAATAACTCGTTTTTTTCTCCAGATTTTCTCCGATCATTTTTTCATTCATCTGCACCTGTGCCTTTTTAGGCCGTGAATGAAAATCAAGCAGTGAACAATTTAAAACAGCCTGCACCTGTGCCTTGAGACATCTCAATTGCCAAATGGTCACTGTGACCCTGGACGGCACAGAGGTAAGGGTCATGCCCTCTGGGGTGCATGATGTAGATCATAATACTAATATAGAATGAATGAATAAATGAATATATTAAGGGAGGTTTAAATAAAATAAGTATAATACATAATTAAAAAAAATGATAGATGGACAGAAGTCTGAGAAATCTAATTGTAGATCTACTCTGGATGGGACACAGCATTTTATTCTCATGGTGGTTTAGACTGATATTTTTAAACGCCAAAAGGAATCCTCTATTGTCTGCAAGAACATGTGTTCTTTGGTTTAGGTTTGTATACCTAGACTATTTAAAGGTTGAGCAGCTCATTTTGTTTTCCAGAGCTGCAGGGTTTTGCTCCCTCAGGTCTAGTAAGTTTATAGGATGGAGAGAAGTGGTGGCAGATTTTGCTGAAGCCCCTCCCCCTTTCCCACGATCATTTAGTAGAGCTCTGTCCTGAAGAGAGGCTTCCTCAAAGAGGCACAGCTGAACTCTAACCCTATTACCCTCTGTTTCCTGCATGGGCTTTAGTTTACAAACACAGGGGGATGGAGGGGGGTGTAGAAGACACTTCCACACTTCACACATGTTTCCGTTTCTCACTTAGTCTTTCTCACACAATATACACAGCAAAAAGACCTCCTCAAAAGTAGTAAAGAGGCTAAACATTAACCCTTTGACGCGTACGATCACACCGGTGTGATCAGTCTTGGCTGGTCCCTGGAGCGTACGATCACACCGGTGTGATTAGAACGTTCAGCGCATCACGTGATCAACTGCCAAATTCAAATGTCCTTGCGCGCGTTCTCTGGCGCTGAACCAGTGACAGACGCGCTCAGCGCTGTCAATATATCACAAATATGCAGTGTTTTCAACCACATAATGTTTATTTTAGGTTTCAGACATTTAAATGCACATAAGTACTAACAAATAAATACATTTAGAGTTTGTAAAATACACACTGACGTCTATGGGAGCGGCAATAACAATAATTTCCATAATAATTAGACGACACGCTCTATTCATATCAGATACACATTGTGTAAGTAACTTTAAAGTTTACTCTCTTCTTCTCTCAGTTCACCGGCTCACTTACATTCATGTATTTCGGGATAAGTGGATGAATTCACGTGTTTTAAAACCAACAGACGCGATTCTCTGTGCTGCGGGGCAAACTAACATGGCGGCGCCCATCGCGCGTATAGCTCAACTAACGCGATCATTATAAAAGTGTTTAAACAGAAAAACACATCCACTTGCACATATTTGACAATCGGAATATCAGATATTTCATGCTATAGTCATCAAATTTGTTAATATTTTGAATAAAAAAAGAAAAATGAAATAAAAGCAGATCATCAGTCATACAGCGCTATTGTGGCTACCGTCTGTCACGTGACAAGCAATGACGCGTCACCATGGAAACAATAAAGTGACACGTTCTAAATAACGGTCGCCTTGAAAAACTCACGCTGGGGGCTCAGCCAGAATATTTTAAACTTACGTGCGAAAGGGTTAAATAGTACTTTTTCTTATCAGATAAAAAATATGAGACCATGCAACACATGCAACTTTGTCCAGTATTCGCAACATGAAATAGAACTTCTGTATGATAATTACATTACAAATGAGTATTTCAAAGAAAAAAACACAGAAACAGCATTCTTATAAATGAGAATGTAGCAGAACTGTCACTCCTTGGAAAACAAAATGTTGAGCTTTAAGTGACTGTAGTATATGCCTGAAACTTTTACAGTGATACAGTGCTGATTCAAAGCTGTTTTGAGCAGCACTTCTTGTGCATTTCTTAGTACTAAAGTAAGAACACACTCTCCACACAGCACAACAGCAGTATCTTTGGACAATTTTCATTGCTTTGATACAAAATGCATTACACGACCACATCTTTTAATTGTCGTTAACTCTTTTCTTACTTAAACTTAACCATCAACCAACTCTTTCTAAAAAAAAAAAAAAAGGAAAAAATCCAAATCATTTGAGATCGCCACCTCATAAAATAGTTATGTTTTCTCAAGAGATCAGGTTGACAATTCAGACAGAATCCTATATTTGTGCAGTAATTATGTACATACAAAGCAGTTTTGCTTTATCAATTCTGTTACCAGCTATCTAAAAGAGTTCAGCTTTGTAATGGCATGTTATTTAATTGTTTTGTTGTTGTTGTTGTTGTTATTTTAATTAACATTGCTAATAGGGATTGAACAGACATGTCAAGACATTGTTCCCCAAGTGTGCCACCATAGATGAAATACAGTGTGATGTAAATGAGAACTTGTTTCCAAATGAAAAGGCCAAGTTGTATATATATATATATATATATATATATATATATATATATATATATATATATATATATATATATATATATATACATATTATATATATATATATATACATATTATATATATATATATACAACAATATATATATATATATATATATATATGTATAAAATAAAATAAATAAGGTTCATTAGATAAACTACTAACCATGAGCAATACATTTGTTATTGTATTTACTAATCTTCATTAATGCTAGTTAATGAAAATGCAGTTGTTCATGGCAGTTCACAGTGCATTAACTAATGTCAACAAGATTTTAATAATGTATTAGTAAATGTTGAAATATTAATAAAGTGGTTCATTATTAGTTCATGTTAACTAATGATTCTTATTGTAAAGTGTTCATTATATATATATATATATATATATATATATATATAGTTGTTGCCTCTACAATGTGAATATTTTTATTAGTTTTGAGAAAAAAAGTCAACCAATTTTCAATAACAAAATAAAAAAGGTTTATTTTAGTGTAAAGATTTTATATCTTTTTAACATTTATTTAGTGTAAAGTTACTTAGTTTACATTATTTTTATTACATCACATTTTTATTATTCAAGCCAGACTCATTGGAAAAACATGCCTGTGGTAAGGTTTCTGTAAAATGATTTTGCTTGTTGCAGGTTGCATGGTACTTTCAAAGCGAAACAAATGAACACAAATCTAGCAACATTTTATTATGTTGGTTAAGTAAATGGCACTAAAAGGTTAATGCTCTATTGCATTTTGAAAATGTTTCAGATGGTCTTAGAGTGTTATTTTTGTAGTTCCGGTGGGATGTATATAGGAGGAGGAAAAACAGGAGGTTATGTAAATCTAGATGCTCGTCATCCTCCACACACCTGTGATTCCTGGGTGATTCACACGGACTCAGCTGGCAGGTCCTTTCTCAGCTCACACACTTTTCCACCCTCGCAGCCCCTTACACTGAATTCCAGTCCCTGGTTGGTTTTGCCATTTAGCTGCAAATAACCAAAGTTCGGAAGGTTAGCATAGCCCCATTTTCCCCTGATGCCAGATGGTGCAACTACATTATCTGGGCTAAAAAATAAAAAAAATAATGGCAATTGCAAATAATTTTTTTCCGGAAGATCTATATTGTTCTTACTAAATATATTTTAACAGACACCATTCTTTTTGAGTACTTGCTTTTCAGAATTCTTCTACTGTACTTTGCCACTCAGAAAACACTAGTTTGAATGCTTGTAAATGGAGCAAGATGCTTTTTGCTGCCAAATGTTGTAGTTTTGGGATCTACCGGCTAAGGTCCATGAGCTGGAATTTGAACTCGTCATGTGAGCTGCCAACAAGGCTATCGGTACCGACAAAAAGGATATTGTCAACTTGCCCTCATTGTTTAATTTTCCATCATTCGATATATTTTGCCTCTACATACATGACCCTTTGTCGTCAACGTAGCTTAAACTCCAAATCAAAATATGCGTTGCATTTATGAAGTAAAAGCTCAGCTGAGAAGAAAAGCTCTACACCTCAAGTGTACAGTGTCTTCTGGTGGATTGCTGAGGCAGATTTCTGGGAACAACCATTTTAGAATTGCTTTTGATTTTGTCTTGGTGACTCAGGAGTCCTCTTGACTACACCTTTTTCAGAGATTTAGGGGACAATTATACACCAAACTGCTTTGTGAAATACCCTTAGAGCAAATATTTAGGAAGCCCAAATTTAGGACTAATGCCTATTTAAGAATTTCTCCTAAATCAAAAAGTTAGGAGCTGTACTTTTAGCTTTAAGATGTTTTGTGAATATGGCCCCAGGACATTTATAGGCTCCTCTAGGCATCCCACCATCTGGAACAGAAATACATTCCTAGCTGTATCGTAACCAGCAGGGCTTTGAGGACTTACTCTAATGGCGTTACCATAAAAGCACAGAAAAGCCACAGCTCTTCAGCAATTTCAATGGACAGCCATAAGGTAACGTAGAATTCAATGCAGAGTGAAATGGTACAAGTAAAAGTCAAGCAGTCCAAATTCAGATGTAATTAACACTAGTTTGAGAGCTAGGCTTGTATTAATACACATTTAAGTAATCTTGACCATTAACCAGCAAATTAATTGGACTTCAAAAGTGGGAGGAAGAGACAAAATCAGGCCTAATCCTCATTTGCAGATTTCAAATGCAGCACTTCCATCTAGTGGACAAGGAGAGAATTCTTGGCAACCTCTCTGTAGGGGACTTTAAGTGGAGGTATAGAAACTCACTGCTTTGCTATGCATTAAATTGCACTAAAAGCCCTCAAAGAAACAGATACAAAAGGAGTAATGCTTAAACACCTTTATTGTGCCCAGTCAAAAATTCAAACTTCACCCTTTGGCAGACAACGAGGTAGAATGACACAGGAGCTTGGGAAATAGCTCTGCATGGAATGCATATGGTCAGAAAAAGAGGACAGTCTTAAAGAAGTTCTTAAAGTAATGTTATCCATTCAGACTTTCAGCAGATGATGATTAAAGTGACAATTGCATTTAGTCTGCTAAGGCTCTTGGTACATTCAAGGGAAGTCTATGGTTTTAAATACAAGCAGCCATATGGGCTCATACCCACAACACCTGCTGATGTACAACATAAGTGATTAAAAACCTACCCCTTCACAAAGTGCAAATTAAAAAGTGCAATAAAACTACGTGCAGTCGATGGCCATTCTCATTTCTGGATTAATATTAAGTTGGTTTGAAATCTGATCAAGAGCAGTAAAAGCAATGCCTATTGGAGGCCACGCACTGAAATTAATCTGGATTGGCAATTAGATCTGCAGGGTTATGCACAAACCTTTTACCAAACAGAACACTGATAAAGGCAAAAATACTCCAAAGACTTGGAGGGAAAAAAAAGGGGGAAAAAAAAAAGCAACAAAATTAAAAAGCCGCCAGGTAGATTGCTACTCAACCTTTTTCATGCCATACCTTAAAACTGTTTCATGTAAAAATTTATGAAAACTAAAACTGGAAAAATGTCATGATGAAATTCTGGCTTTTTGTGGTTGCATCTCAAACGTAAAAAACTGGCAAAAAAAGTGCCAGAAAAAAAAAAAAGAAAAAAGCAGCTAGCGTGGAAAGGGGAAAACCAATTAAAGGCACTGTATGGCTTCCGTCTTTTAAACAATGACACTTTTAGAATGATTTTTACCAAAACAAAAATAGCAACCTAAAGGGGAAAAAAAGAAAAAAAAAAAAAAAGAAAAAAAAAACCTTCAACCATGGCCTGAAATCTCAACTTGGTCAAAAACTCTGGGTCTTCCCATCCACGGGCCCCAGCTAACCCATCTCACTGTGTACAGTGCCAAAGTGAACAAGCCAAACTAAAAAGAAAGTGCAACAGTGAACTTTCTACAGTGTTTCCCCATGCCCCAACTCCTGGGAGGGCCTTTTGAATGGGGCCGACTCTGGAGCAGTGCCCCGAGGGCAGCAGGCGCAATGGACATCCAGGCTGAGGCATCGTGCTGCAATGCGTTTCAGTTGGCATCCCGCTTCTTCTGGTTTCGCATCAGAGGGCGGTGGTTACTGAGGATGTCCATGGAGTGCTGCCTATGCCAGCAGGAGCGACAGTAGTATTTGAAGCAAGTCTGGAGGGATGGGGAAAATAAATTTAGACTCATCATATAGAGACATGCAATTTAAGTTGATAGAAGGGAGTGGGGAAAATAACTCACCTTGTCCCTGCAAAAGAATGGCCCAGGTTCACGACTGCATACTTGACAGATAGCATCCTCAAGGTACGGGTCAATCTGAACCTACAAGGAAAGTCATATGCATTAAGGAAAAATAAAAGCCTTAAGGAAAAGTAATCTTGAATGGCATACTAAAGAGATCTACATGTACTGCAAGGCAGGTATTGGGAAATGTGACTAAATGAATTAGCCTACCAATTGATCTGAAGTGAGTAATTTCTCTATGGTAAAGTTACAAAAACAGATCTCTGAACGAGTAGCTTCCATGAGCAACGCTACTTTTAAAGTGGTCAGTTAAGCAGTAAAGCTACAGACTCTTGATGCATTTTACATGACGTGCAAAACACTGGATCTACCAATAACGGAAATCCACAGATGAAGTCGACTATAAAAGGTTAAATAAAATAAAGCCACTACGGCACATTCGCTTGTAAACCGTTCACTGACTGGTCACCCAGTATAAAAGCAAACAGCGAAGCTGTATCAAAAAGGCATCAAGTCAATACCCCATTTTAAAAATGAAAAAGCTTTAAAAGTTCCTCTACCTTCTTTGTAAATTTGGGTGTCTTGATCTCAACAAATGCAGCACTCACAGCTTTCAGATAACTGCGTTGGTTGTTAAAGGTTACACGTCCAGATCCTGGAAAGAGAAAGGAAAACGACTTCAATCCACCACATCAGTACATTTAGTTATGATCAGAAAAAAAGAAAAACCCTCACCAATGGGGTACTTGTGCTTGTCTGTGTCAATGCCTGCATACACAACTCCTCCAAACAGATCATTCATGATGCTGGCCAGGGCCTCAGCGTTGAGCATGCCATGCAGAGCTCCTACAAACACAGTGTTCCTAGGGTCCAGCCTCTGAGAGGGGCAACTCACATAGTTACTGTCTGAAATCACCCAAGGGATCACCTGTGCCTGAAGGGCCAAGAAATGACAAGTCAGCATGTCAAACGTCAAGTACAAAATATTTTACCATGTATGCAGGTTTTGGGCCATTTAAAAACATTCTATGAGCAGGTCAACAGGCATTCTTGACCTACACAATAACTTTTGTACAATAGTAGTTTAAGTTGGATTTAAAATGACTAAGGCCCATTTTGCACCAATTAGAAAGTTTAATAACATTACATCTTTGCAGCGCATCCTTCTGCTGGACATTTTGAAGTAATACTCGCTGTAGCCCTCAGGATGGAGCAGGTCCTCAGTGCAGTCCTGAAGCAGGGCTCGCACAGACTTGTCCGATTCAAACACCAAGTACACATAACCTGAAAGTGAAATCAGTAACGGTTTGGCATACTGAGACTTGCCTTTTACGCTCGCCTAATGGCCACCTCCCTAATTGGACAAACTTGTTATGAACACTGAGAAGTGTAAATATATCCTTAATTCTCAAAACAACTACCACCACAAGTGTATGAAAGGTTGTTATATCCACCAAGACGTTGAGTGCCATGAACCACACCATCCTGCCACAGTGCTGTAATAAAATAAAGTTTCCTACCCTTTCAGCATTACCTTTGGGCATATTACCTTTCGGAGGGCAGCGAGGGTGCTTGCCATCCTTACCTGGCCACTCAACATTCAGAGGGCCATAGCATTTAAAAGTGTTTATCAAACCAGCTGAGGACAAAAGAGAAAAAAGCCATTAGTCTAGGAAATCTACAGTGCCACTCAGTTTAGGATCAGCATCAGAGGGATGTCTGAAGTGCAATATATTTTGTGTTTTAAGTCATAATCTAACTTGATCGCATATTCTCAGCAGTCATTACTCCAATCAGTGTCACATGATCCTTCAGCAAATCATTCCAATTACCAATAGGGGGTTATAGGCAGTTGTGCTGCTTAATATTTCTGTGGAAACACTTATCCCCTACCTTCAGTGATGTCCCACGGAACACCTCCCAAAAAGACCTTGCAGGAATAAATGGGATTTTGGTAGTGTCTGGGGGGCAGCTGTCCACTCCATGTGAAGGTAGCTTCATTGATTGCTGTGGAGCACAATTTCACAAGTTGAGCACAATACAAGGCAATACACCTCCATAATGAACAGATAAAAAGACACTACAGTGAATTGCTGCACCAGGTTTGAACAAATCTATGCGAGTGTTGGGGGTGGTTGAGAGTTTTCTGGTGGGAGGGAAAAGGTGTAGGGGATAGCTTATAAGATCATGCACTACAGTAGTATTCAACAGGGCATACAAGCCGCCTGTCTGTGAAGCCAAGCCTCTCTTTCAATGCTGAAAGGACTCTCAGGGGTCTTCATCAGGTCCCAGTTGGGCCAGATGGAGGCACCAGGCCAGCGGTGGGACAGACCACCGCTTGGTGTGGCACTGGGTGGAGGAGTGAGAGGTGAGCTGCTGTGGTCCAGACGAGAGCCGAGAGTTAGCTTGAGAGGATCCCTTTGCATACTGGACATGAGGAAGGGCACAGACGGAGAGATCCTCAATGAAGACTGCAAAAGGTAAGAGAGAAGTCATGTTTGGCAAAATACCATAAAGAGTAACCATTAAAACCAGCCATGTCACACTATACACTGTTTGGATCACTAGTAGAGTCAAATGTATTGGTATGGCACTTTTCTGCACACAAAGCACATTACAAAAAGGCTCTGCAGACAAGTTATGACACTGATTAATTAGGAAACAATTGGTTGTCCCAAGTAAACATAACTGGCTGTAAAAAGTGAGGAGCTGGATTTCCTAAACCGAAGATTCTTAACATTTACAAACTACTTGGAATTCTAACGAAAATGCTTTGGATTTCTGATAGTATTGATTCTGAAAATAATTTAAGTCAAATGATTAATTGACATTAATTTGACAAGTGCAAAGTTGTCGAGCCATATTGTTTGAAATTTAAAGTTACATTATGGTAAAAATGGTTACCTACATCTAAGACTAAACAGGGAGCTGCAAGAAAGCAACTTAAAGTAAACCCTCAGTAAGCAAGCCAGATGCTAATGTGGCAGGAAATGAAGAAACAACTTTTGGTGGTAGGAAAGTTGAGCGAAACGAGACCATGCCAAATATGGTCCCAAAAGGCTTACCAGCAGGTCTGAGAGGTGATCAGAACCAGAGCTGAAGCCACTGGTCTCCGAGTCCACAGGGCTAATGGAGTGAGAGTCCAGGAAAGACTGAGAGTTTAAGCGTGCCATGCTGGGAAATTTTTCTAGGAAGTCTGTGGCACCAATAGAAGGTTCGGAGTAGCTTGGAAGCTTATTTGAAAGTTGGCTGGGAGTCCTCAAAATCCCTTGCACTGAACAAAATTAGAATTGGTGACAAAAGCAATAGAAATTATTATTAAGAAGCCCCAAAGAAGAAAAAAAAAAAAGATTTACATTTCTTTCCGAAACCCCCCCAAAACAAATGAACAAGACATCAATTTAAAAACAGAAAGCCCATTTCAGCACACTGAGAATTACCAACGCATGAGGCAGGCCGCAAATCTGTGACAAGTGTCAACAAAAGGATTTATCTACAGGCCTAGTGGGAAAAGTCTAAACCCGCTCTAGACAGGACATGGATACCAATAAAGACCAGAGTCACTTCCGTTCATGCATGCAATTCAGTTTATCATCTCACACTAGATTGAGCCGGTTCATTTAAAAAACAAAAAAAACCCCAAAAAAATCTACATAACCAGTCTCCAACCCAAAAAAAAAAGCTAAACAATGACTTTGTTAGTAGTAGACTTTGTTAGGGTTTATGTACTTTGTAGTACATAAACCCAATTTTTAAACTACTCCAGAAAGAAATGTTTAATACTATAGTCTACAAAAAAAAACACCTCACTTAAGGAATATTGCATAAATTATGTACATTTTGAAGGGACACCATTTTATCATGTTGTGTTATACATTTCACTCACATGAGGCTGTGTTGGTCTGTGCGGAGTGATCAGTGTCGTGGCTGCTCCACGGTCTCTCCCAGTCAGACAGGCTGAGGGACTGTAGGCCCAGACCCCAGTTATTGACGTCGGACAGACCCCTGGATGAGTCCTGGCCACCGCTGGGAAAAAGCATCCTGCTCCGGACCGCAGACAGGTCTGAGTCGGGGCGATCTGTTAAGAGTCCAGAAATAAAACAGAGTTTGGCCACTCTGCATCAGCAGTGGGAATAAAAAGCATGCACATTCGAGAAAGCATTGGCTCCCTAGGCTCTGCTAAATCACGGATCGCCTCCTGCCGCCTGGCTAAACTGCACAGGAGCAGCTGTCTCTGCAGAGACGACCCACCCTGCATGTGACCCAGGCGCTGCTGCCCTCACAGCCCCTTGCTAATGACATCAGTCCCTGGCCTCCTCTGATGCCACACCATACATTCCTGACAAATTCTCCTGCAAAGAGACAGCATCCCCTCCCACCTCTGGCTCAGGCTCCCGTTCGAGGTGGCAGAGAGAGAGACTGCCGTTAGCTGCAGGCTAAGAGATAAACTAGTGAATCGCAGGACTGTTGCTATTGGCTAAGTAGCTGAAGAATGAGCAATCTGGGCTGTTCATGCAGAACTGGACAGCATCCAACTGCTTGCTCCAGCCCTGATTCAGCATCCTTCGTCTCGCCTGCATGACATTACATGACCGTTGCTGTAATGATTCCAGAGCACATGAAGCTTGAATGAAGGGCCGAAGCTGAAAGTGCAAACAGCACTGCAGCAGATGCATGTGACCGTGGGAAGCGGACAAAAAGGAGACAAATTAAACATCTGTATTGTGTCCGCACATATATTAAGGAATGTTTACCTGCTACTTTTCACAAAAAAAAAAAAAAAACATTACAATTTACCATTAAAAGGGTCTCGTTTGCTCTTGGCAGTAGGAGTCGTGCACACCCCGCTCAGATCCAGGGAGTTGCCTAGCATGGTGTTCATTCTGCAGAACGTGTCGGCATTGCTGCATGTGGACAGGGCTGGAATGTCAGAATCCAGGCAGTTAAGAAGTCTGGGATTTTCTCTCTGTCAGAACAAAACAGATACAAGCCTTACAGTAACGGTAATATGAGGTGTCCCAATTTCAGTACTCATTCTAAAACCATTCTGTAGTCCAATTGGGAGAGTAGCATGTCTCCCTTATTTAACAAGGGGAAAAAATAAATAAAAGTTGAGTGTTGGACACTTCAGGCTCTTATATGTCAGAGCTTTACTTGCATAGCCAGAAAGGCAGGGCTATCTTAAAAACTTACACAATACATAGTGCATAGAAGTGCACAGCAAAAAGCACATCATTTGGGATGCAGCTATAGGCCTGATTTCTTCCTCACCATTTCATACTCCGTTAGGAAAACATTAAAAGATCTAAAGAGTTGATGTTGGGCTAGAATGAATTTCTTCCAATTTTTACTAGTGTGATGGAGCACATGTCTGCAAGTTAACTTGCAGTGCAATAGGTGTCAGCCATTTATGCAGTGAAACTGAACAACAAAAGCATCCAATGAGAAGACTGGAAAACCCTCATCAATGGACACCAATTTAAATGGCCTTATTTTACTGCAACCAACCATTACCGATTATACAGGCCATAATAACAGATAGCATTTTTGCATGCTCAACAAAAACCTGATGGAGTGCTAATTGCCTTTAAAAAACCTAAACTTTATAGACGGTGGGCAAAGTAACAAACACAAACAAAACGTTTAACACCCGCGCACAAACACACACAAGCCCATATACTCATTAAAAACGTGATGCAAGACTCAAAAACGAATTGGCAGGCTTTCTCTTTCTAAACTACTCACCAAAGAAAACGCCATGGCAGAACTAACAACCAAAATTATCGAATACAACACCCAGTTCAACTCTCCTAAACACTACTTAAACCTTCCGAACGAAATTTTGGCCTAATTTACAGCACCTGTGTTCGGGTCAAACACTCTGGGCTGCAGTTAGTCTCTGGCGTTAACCAATCATAGAATACACGTTGATGTTTATTCATGAGGGGGCGGGACCTGAAACGGGCACACACTTGCTGGGCATGTGGCCTATTTTAAAAACAATTACAAAGACTTCGGAGTGATTTCCTCCAGAGGGCAGCACTGATCTTACATTATCCCCTTGTCTTCTGCTCTAACAGATAGTTGAACCTTAATTAAATGTTTCACAGACAAGGCTTATACTGCCTTCACGTGTTCTCTGAATTATCGAGTTTCCTAGGTAAATTGCACATGAACGCCCTCCCGTTTCTAAACTTGAATGGGATGAGCTCGAAATCACGACTTCAAAAGTAGAAATCATCAAATTTCCGATTTCACGTGACGTCAGATTAGGCCAGGAGTCTGGTAAAGGCTAGAAGGGATACAGACATGCGCACATCAATATTGCGTCATTTAAGATTTATTAAGTATTTGCAGTATTGTAAAGGTAGGTGTAGATGTTAAAACAATTTGATAAGTAGCACATTTACTGTTATTTATCCTGAGATTTTGCCTCACTTCCGGCCCTAGCTGTATCCCTTATGAGGTGTTTTTTACAGCTAAAAATAACTGGAATTGATTGACATCGGAAGTCAGACATTAATGGCCGTGCCCACTTTTACCTTAAAAATGTGGATAGGTTTTAGTTCATTTAGGTTTTATATATGTGCCTTATACAAAAACATTACTGGTGTGAATACTTAGACAAAACAATAGCACAGACATATTTTAAGGGATATTGGGGCAAGTTGCCTTAAGTTAAAAACAGCTCAAACATGCATTTTTGTCTGGGACTAGGTTTAAGTCTTGTCTGTGAAACCAGCCAATATGGTTTTAAACCAGTAACCATTTCCATGAAACGAAGGATGTTAAACGAAGGTGAAATGACACTGACGCCATTAATTTTTATTGCATGCAAAAGACAGTTGAAGCTTAGTCCTTGACATGCTGCCTAACATCAGCTTTTGCGCTCCAAGGACAAAGGTCAACATGAGAGTGAATATAGAACTACATTTTTAGGAGATATTGCCACATATCAACTCTGTATGTTAAGGAAGCCGTTTAATGCAAGTACAAGATGTATCTGCAAGTTACTGAAACTAAACCAACCCATAGCGCTGTTCCGTGGCGCAAATTAAAGTTTAAAACTAACAAAAGTACACAAGGCATTTTAATGCATTTCCATTTTAATTCTATATCACACAGTAGTATTTTTGTACACCAAACACTTTTTTTTTTACAAATACATTTCTAATGTCAATTAACCATTACTATACCCACATTAAAATCATGCACCGTTGTAGCATCTCTTTATATTCAGGAGTATTAACTAAAACAGTATTTTCACGTTAGCAGCCAAATTTGCTGTCCATATACTGTTAGTTTGTGCCACACTGACACAGTCAAACCAAAGAAAATTACAACTTAATCTCCGAAACTGCTATAAATTGACATTGATACAAAAACAAACGTCAAAACATACAAAGAAAGAGTTACCAATAACTTAGATTACTTATTTCAATTGCACAAACTCTTCTCTCCCCAGATACACACTCTAGATTGAGATTGTCTCATTTTGAAAAGTCATCATAACCTCTGTGATGTGCTACAGTCGAAACTAGCAGGGGAAACCATCCGTCCATCACCTTACCATCAAAATGAGTTGGCTAAGGTTTTATACATAACATAAGCAACTTCAATGACCAGGCGACCAAACACAAACAAGGTTACACCGGTCATGAAAGCAACAGACATACTAGAATGATGCACAGAGCTACACTTCATGCCAAAATTAACATGCTTGGTGTCTGCAATGTCAGTTGATTGTCTCATTTTACTTAGACCCAGAGCAAATCTCAATGAATAGATTTTGAAAAAAAAAAAATTCTTAAATTCTTCAATACAAAATAAAGGGGGGAAAGTTTAAGGAGCTGATCCATTAAGAACTACTAAGGTCTACGGTACCATCTACATGCCTTTTTTTTTTTCCTTTTTTGTGCTGTTGGCAATATGACTTCAATATAAGCTCAATGAGTAATGCGAGCTCAAATTTCATCTCTTCATGGCCTAATTCCAGAGGAGTTAACATCCAAAAACCACAAGTTCAAATGAACTGGACTGATTTTAAACAGGAGCTGGAAGGCGCCGTTTGCAGAGAAAAATCTGAAAGGGAATAAATACAAAATTACTAAAACCATCAATATAATTTTTTTTTTTTTTTTTTTTTTTTTAAATGCACATCAATATATAATAACTTTACATGTGAGAGGTAAATCGCCTTACTATATTTTTAGCAGAATTGCCTTGATTTCCATCCAGGCTGGGATGAGTCTGATGTGGAGGGATACCAGCGCATCTAAAAGAAAGGGGGGAGAGAAAAAAAAAAGTGAAAAAAAATAACTAAACCAATAAATAGAGCCACATTGTCAAGCTCATGACCAATTGCAGTTTCATCCAGCAGTTGTGACACTTTCATAACTTTATTAAATTCACCTGATAAATCTATGAATCGGACTATAAAAACATCCTTTCAAGAAAACATGAGAATCTTCACAATTCATTACAATTAGTCACAGTTGACGTGGTCCTGGCACAAAAGTAGTGTTACACTAAGCCTTATATAATTTGCTTTTCTTGCCATTTAGATTAGTCTCAAATAATCTAGAATAGGAAAACATGTTAGTATTGAGCAAAGTCAAAGTCACTCACTATTATTGTGCTAACATTCAGTGGATTTTAAGCTCCATACAACAACAGATGAACTGTAGTAATTTGGGAAAAACCTCTAACAAACCTGTATGTGTGACTTAAAAAAAAAAACGACAACACCTTACGTGGCTTAAAGATGAATAGATTTTCATCTCATTTCATGTAGTGTAATATACACTACAACTTGTCTAAAAAAAAAATAAATAAAATAAATAAAATGATATATTTAGGAGGTTGCCAAATGGTGGACACATAAGCAATGTTTAAAAGACACCCATGGTTCAAATTATTTAAACAATGGTTTCCCTAATAAGACTTTTCCCAGAAAGAACTCAAACTTTAAAACCACAATTCTAATAATGTTCATAGGTGTGCATTAAGAGATCACCTAACAAAAGCACATTTACTGTAGTGCAAAACCAAATTACATTTTATAAAATGTCTGATTAAATACAAATACATCAAAAGTCTTCGATTCTGACATGATGACAAAGGAGGATTTAATTGGGTACTAGCAGTGTTGAGTTACTTATACCTTCACTAGAAGTAATTATATCTTCAACACTGTAATTGGATTAGTGCACTAATTAAGTATTGCATTACTCCCTTTCTAAATTCCTTACCAACCTTGACGGGTTGAATACAAGGATGGACATGAAACTGTTCTTTTAATTCTTTCAAATAACAGAATTTCATAAATTCTTGAACTGACCAAAGTATTTAAATGGAGGTTACATAAACAAAAAACAAATACATTTTAACATTAGACGTTAAATTGATTTTAAATTCATTACTGTCTCACCTGAGCATGAAGTGCGGCTGCTGCGGCAGCGGCTGCTGCCGGGTAAGTGAAAGCCGTGTGGGGCAGGCCGGGGCTGAGCTCCGGGGTATAGAGTGGGTAAGGAGACCAGGCCTCTGGAGACGCTGGGATCAACGTTGCCCCTGTCAAGTCATCTGAGGAGGCATAGCAAACATGACTTCGGACTCAGGGACAGCTAAGCATGTCAGACTGAAATCATCTCGAATAAGATAAGGTGTTTGACAAATTGATGGAGTCAGAGGCCCTCACATTCCAGCAGACTTAATTTTGCAAACAGCAGAGGCAGGAACTGAGTATAGGTACCTGTGTGATCTCTGGTAATTTCTGTGACTTGGCTTGGAACAGAAGAGAGGTTGAATGAGATGTGAAGTGCTAATGCTGAACTTGTGTAATAGAAATAAGAGAACAGAAATGGCCATTTGCTAATGACACATGCATGTGGAGGTGGATTAGTTTCTCCTTGTGTTTTCCTAAGATCTACTCTAGATGCATAGCTACAGAGTGTGTGCCTGTTTGTCTCTGCAGTGTGCGAACTACCATGTGTGCCGTAAACTTACATGGGTCCCGTGCTATGAAGTGTGCTCCTAGAGCTGGGTGGATATTTGTGGGATTCGGAGTGCCCATCAGCTTACTCTTTGCCATCTTCGTGTTGGCCTTAGCAAACTCTAACCGGAGGGTCTGCGGGTTTTCAGGGTCAAATCGAACCCCCTGGAGACACAAGGGGGGGAGGGGATAGAGTAATGGGGATGGGTTGTGCCTCCCAGACCCTGGTAAAAATGTGCAGTGCGTCTTAAGCTGGTGCCCACATGCAGGTGAACGATTCTACTAGTGACTGAACAGCAAAGCTAGTGGTTACCTAAACAGGTGGACACAAACTACACACTAAAGGCAAGAGGAAAACATTATCAGTCTACTGTAGAGTTGCTTCTCCCAAAACATGATGCCCAATAATACTTTGAGTTCTTGAAACACCATTTTGCACTTATGAAACAAACGTATAAAATGAATATGGGACACCATGGATTGAAAAACTCGCCAGTTAATTTAATGTTTCATGAGACAAAGAGAAATGGAGGTATGCTATGGCCATTTGTGCTAGAAACTGCAAGTACAAAATTACATTCTTAATGTATATACAGAAGAGAACACATCAAATATGAACCTAGCTGGGCTTCTTCCAACAGATTTTCAATAATTCAAGCCATTGCTTACAGATGGCTGCTTTCTTACGTTTAATGCATTTTTTGCCGCTTCAGCGCCAGAACGGCTATCAAAGGTTACAAACCCAACAGGCTGGAAAAGAGAGAGAACAATCAATGGCCAAAAGGACAATGTCACTTATCAAAAACACAATTTATAATGTTTACAATGTTTAAAAAAAAAAAAAAAAAGAACATTTTGGGTGTGTAATCCTTATAAAAAGTTGTCAAAGTAACAGATCACTATGCGGTTGACAGAAAAAGGTGTAAACATACATTTTTTAAAAAATATACTGCAAACCTGGTCAGCTGTATTATCCAACAATGTCTCACCTGCTTTGATGTTAACTTGATAAGTGAACCCTCATAACCCTGAAAAGGAAAAGAAAATCCAATTAGCAGAAATGTAGTCACATGCTTGAAGAGGAAGAAATTCCTGCTCCACTCCCCATAAGAGGCCAACACTGTCTGTCAGAGACATTTACAAAGGATGCACTTTGCTGCACCACTAACCTGAGTGACTAGAGTTGAAGATCTGAGTGTTAAAACTGAGATACTGTTTAGCAGCAATTTATAAACTTGATAATTCCATTCCAGTTAAATGATTGTTGCAGTGAACATCTTAAACTCTAAATATTCTTTTTTTCCCCCCTTTTCTTTCCAACTGTGGCTTAGCGGAGCATAATCAAGATTTAATTAAGATCTAATACCCAAGGGAGGTAAGAGTTTTGGCCAAATACAGTCAATGAGATTTAAAATATCCGTTTTTACCTTAAATGGTCGAAACAGCAGATAGAGCTCACGAGGTTTGATATCTGTTGGCAGACCACTGACAAATAGAGTTCGTACCTGTAAAATACAAAAAATAAATCAAATGCCAAATTAAAAAAATATGTAGGGGAAAATGACTAGTAAACAAGCCACAAAGTCAGCATGAATTTAATAATAATAAAATTAAAATAAAAGCTCATGGTTTGTAATCAGCTGAACAAATACAAAGACAGGAATTGTGTTGCGCCACAATGGAAATACTCCCATGAAACGGTTCACTAAAATCCTGGCAGCTTGGCATTCAAACCACAGCAATTTTCAGTATAAAGATTCCCAAGACAAATGCATTTTCAATCACCACATTCAAATAAATTGCCATAGAAAAACAAATGTGCATCCACTTGCTTTGACTTGGTGGGAGGTTCAAAGCCACAATGGACTGCCAGTGGAACAGCAATGGACAACATTGCACAGCATGACAGCACTTCCTTCCTCTGACCCACAGCAACAACCCCAACAGTGAAACACTACTCGGCCCTCAACCACAGCTCCATTACCCTTCATCTCTACACCTTAATGCTGTGCTTTTTAATACTGTGCATTTATATTCTAATGATCATGTCGTAAAAAAATTATATAAAATTATATATATATATATATATAAATAAAATCAATTTTGTTTAATTCTCCAGCTGAAGAATATTTATTCTAACCGCTGCAAGTGGAACCACAAGATTTCTCTTCTACAAGTATTTTATAATTAACCAACGTACCCAGGATCCACTTTTTTTTTTTAAAGTTGTGCGTTATACATGTTTGTATGTCTGTCAGTGCACAATTACTCAATTATTAAACCAATCATTCAGAAACGCAGAAACCAGTTTCAAATAATTCAGTGATTTGCGTCTTTTCACATAATTTTAAAGACAAACTAAACAACTAGATTGAGCTTGCAGAAAACGAATTGAAATAGCACACGAATAATAATTATATTAAGAACTCTGCCAAAAAGAAAAAATAAAACTTTAAAAGCAATTTCACACCACAGCGTTCTATTAAAAAAAGACTTGAAAACAAAACAAAAAAAGTCAAGAAAAATAGGTGGTCATAAATTTACATAGGTTTCGTTTTGAATATGAAGACCACCGTCATTTAATTCTCGAGTGATTTTTCCTTACTTCAGCCTCACAACAAAAACTTCGCGGTGAGACGCCAAGGCTCCCGTAAACACTTCAAAAGTTTGAAACAAAATTTACTTCGATATAAAAAGATTTCCTCTTCTCAACCCCTCAATCACGCAGAACTCTCACCTCCTCTTCAATAGAGACGTTGTTGTTAGGCTCGGAGTCAGACTTGATACTCATCTTGTGCGTAAACTTGAGACACCCAGAAGGACTGGCAGAAGTTTAGTTTTTTTTTTCCGCGTCCTAAGTGCGTCTGGATCCTGATGGCGATCCGTGCGGGATTCAGCAGAACTTGTGCAGGAACACCGAGGTCGTGTCAAAAGTGGCAGGTGAACTGAAGACGCGAAGGTGACTCGGTGAAAAGAAGTGCAGTGCGTAGTGTGGGGAAGAGAAAAAAGAGAAATGGCGGTGCCACCTCACATTTACCTCTTTTTAAATGCTAAATTTCAAAGAAAGCAGAGCTCACGAGTAAAACCTGTTCCATAGTTGACCTGCTCGCCAATTAGGTCATCAAGTGAGATGGGGCAGGCTCGAGAGCGGCGTCGCAGCTGGTGGATAAGCCAACCCCTCCATTAGTGAATCATCGCCTTCATGGGAAAGTACGGACCAATTGGAAACGCTCCTTGTATTATTGGAGACATCTCATATCAACTATATCAGGAGGAGGGAGGAGAGTCAATAAATAAAAGAGAAAAACGGCATATTAATTCGATTACCCAAGAGATAAAAAAAAAAAAAAAAAAACCTTTGTAAAACTAACTTTAACGTTTATACGGGGCAGTTGTGAAAGGGTCAGGGTGTAGCCAATACATCCTCTATTTGTTTGTTGAAAAACTGAGCTATTCTAAAAATAACCCTGACATTTGAGTGCACTTAATTATGGGAACATCTGTTTAAAAGGAAAGCTACATGACTTTTCCCTTTAAACACTGTGAGACAAACAATACAGTGAAGCGTCTATTAGAAATGGGCCAGTACTGTAAAGCTCGTAAATTTTGTTAGACTTTGTGCACCTTAAACTGGTCTTGTGTCCAGTTTCCTGACATTGTGTTGTCACACAATCAAAGCACAGGAGCTTGGTGAAGCGGCGGGGTGCGGTGAGAGTTGAGAACATGTCTTTTTCCCCCTTCTGATTGACCTACTGTAGTGTTGTTTTGTACAATCTGTCTAAATATAGACAAATTCTTTCTTACCAGGCCTCTCTAATTCCGTTGTACATAAGGGAACTATGAACTATTTATAAATCCTACAGATGTTTATACACAGTGATGCAGTTTGTTTGAGGCCCTGTCTTATAGTAACTGCTTAATTCGGTTTAAAGCTGCAAACTGTGCGTTTAAAGCTTTATGTACTAATAAATAGTTCATATGAGAATCATTTACCAACAGCATCAAATGAAAGTTTGACCACCCTGATGTCTGTATTTCCATAAACACTGATTCTAATAGTAACCTATGCCTCTTGTCTTGTTCTCAGGGGTTTAAAAATAAGTCAAACAGAGCACAGAGGTACACAGAGCCAAAGATGATTATACATTAGACAGACTGATAGACATATCAGTGCCAGGCTCTTAAAGAATGACAAGTGTACAGATTGGCTGAGTGCAGACATGCCACAGTCAGAAGGGTGCTGGCATTCATCTAACACATTGCACTGCAAAGTGACATTCAAAGCAATGGTTTTCCTTCATTGGGGAATGTTTATCAAAGTAATATAGCATCATAAATTGCCAGGTATAGCTAATCCTGGGAAATTCTTAATCGAGATCCCATTTCGTGTCATCTGCTTGTTAGTGGTGAAGTCTCCGACACAAAGCCTGTACAGTGGGGCCAGAATGCTGTGATGAGGCCTTCATGTTTTATTGGAGAAGAGCAGGCCCATTGTCCCAAAAGCCACCTCAATCCACACTCCTCCTCCTCACGCCTCACTGGCCCCGTCCCATCGCATCAGCATCGCAGAGCTCCACAGCACTTAGCTTGTGTTCCCTGTGTCCTCTGTGCCTCACTGCGTATCCACCATTTACTCCAGCCCTCCTTCTCTCAGCTCAGAAGAGGCGTTCAAGTCTGATTGAGGAAAACAAATCTTCTTTTGGAAAGGCTTAATCACTTTAGTTGTGCATAATTGATGACTTTATTGAGAGTTTTTTAGATTCAATCCACAATAATCCACAATTAGATTGACATCCACAATAATAGTTCACAAATATATTTTTTTAATTTAGTCAGCAGGACTGCATCAATGTAAAGGGATTTCTCCATGACAGACTGATCTTCAGGCTGAAATACTCCCACACCGACCATATTCACTCCCACACTGAGATTGGTCACCGTATCTCCTCATTGAACATCAGCTTGTTGATGCTCAACTGGGATTCAAACAGTTGTCAGTCTCAGGACACCTTCCTACTCTGTCATTTTATGGCAGATGACAAACAAACACCTAAAACACAAAGTCACCGCAGTTCATTGCCACATGGTCAGGGACATTTTTGCCACTATAAAAAACAAACCATTGGCGTAGAATCTCTGGAATAATTGTTGATGCGGAACTGGATAACAGAAACACAAACAGATTTATGGTAAGAGCTGCTTGTATCAATACAGTCTTTTCCTGTTTACTTCTTGATGGACTCTTTTGTTTCTTAAAGCAATGAGACTTTATGACCGAAGGAAATTAGTATGCCCTTTAGCTTTCTCTTGCATCTGTATTCTCTTGAACTGAGCTTGTGTTAATCTGTCATTTCCTTTATCAGTCTTTTCTTATAAAAAAAAAATACCCACAAATGATAACTATTGTTTTTGTTAGTTCCAAGCAATCCAAATATATTTTGTATTTGTTCACATGTAAGCTAAAATTTTACTATATCGTCTTGATTCAAGAGCTATTTATTTTGTCCCCCCCTCATATTTTCACAAATGATCCCGTGTTTCCTGTTTAAATTTGGAAAATGCACATGAAAGGTTATGCTGTTAAAACAAAGGGCAACACATTCCCAGAGAGACAAATTAAGGTCTGATACCCTGGAACTCTGGAGTTTGACGCTGTCTTACATAAACATTCCATGCATTTAGGAAATACAATCCCAGCCAAACTGTTGTCCGACATGGCTGTTTGTTAAAAAAGGAACGTCCCATGAAGTTTATGTATAATGTAAAGAATTAGTAAATACTCTGAAATAGTAAATACTCTGGAAATTGGATGGGAAAATCAAAATTTGGCTCTGTTCCTTGTGCCTAGACTGGCTGCCAAACAGGACAAATTACAACAAACTCCCAATAAGGCTCTTCAGTACTCGATCTCAAATAATTGGGCTTAGCTCATTCTGAGAGAAACAAATGTGAGCTACTGTGTATTCAGACAAACGTGAACAATTTGAATGAATTGAAACTGTCTGATGTGAAAAACTAATCAAGACAGAATGATCATCTTTAATAACATTAATAAAATTATCGAATTATATTTACATTACATTTATTATTCATATTAGATATATTAAGGAAAATTTGAGACAAAACACACAAGAACAAAGCTCTGAGCAGTTCTCCATAAGTGTTTTTGGAAGTTTGCTGTGCTAAGACTTTACAATATTTGTGTTAGTTTAATTTATACAATATTTTGTCATGTTTTTGGTCATATGTACGACCACATTAGGTGTTATTCCCTCACGCAGATGAAAATAAGGCTTAATACCTTGGAATTATAAGGTTCTTTCTGCATTCTGATCAGTTTTGAGATACTGAGCTTCAAAGATTTTGCATTCCATTCAACTTTGTAGATAGAACCTTTTTGTTTTCTAAATAAAAATTCTCAAAATGCATACAACATAATAAAAATCACATAATGTAAATAAGTTGTCACAAAATAAGAATATGTGAATAACTCAATTTTGACAAAAATGTCAGATACCTTATAATTCCAAGGTGACGAAATGGTACATGATGTATAAAGTTACTAGATCATGTAATATTCAAAACTCAAAACCTTCAAAATGGAGTTTTTGTCTACTGATTGTTATTTTTGGAAAGATGTTTCATCAGCTGAACAATTGAGAATGTTAATAAGTACAGTACAATCAACTGAATAACACTTTACTTATCCTTCACAGCCTCGTTTTCACTCCTTTCGAAAATTACATTTGGTGCTACCATAAGGTCTATATTGTCAGTAAAGAAACTAAAGTTGTTGTTTCAATAAAGTATTGAAATTTCATTTTAGGGGACTTTTTTTTAAAGATTTACCATTAAGCAAAACAGCTTTTGAGACTCTTTTCTGGTGGCGCAAGCAGAACTTCATATTGCAATTTTAAACATCTCGCACAGCACCGATTGCAAAGTAGAACTACAGAAACTCAGAAAAACCAGTCAAGAGGAACTGATCTCATCAAATATTAAACAGAAGTCAGGGGAGTGATTCAGTGATGCATGGGACTGTTAAGGGCTGGATAAGGGGTGTGCATGATGGAGTTTAAATGGGCCAGTACCATATGCATATGTTAAGATTTACCTTCCCAATATTGAAGCTTTTTTAAAGCAAAATTGTCACAAATGTTTTGGCCGTAATCATTTGGCATTCAAAAATGTAAAGATGTTGTGAGAAGGACTTTCATGGTTTAATATTTCAAATGCCACCGAGCACCGATGCGGGAGGGATATCTGAACAGCGGTACAGATCCCTCCCACATCAACCAATCTCATTTTAAGCAATGTTTTAGTATGCAGCGAAGACAATCAATCACTTGAAAAGGCAATACAATCCAGACTTAAATACACCTTAAAATACATCAACTAAAGTCTGTCTCAGAGAAAGATGAATATTTCATAATGACCCTCCCTCTTGTATGAGCCTGTCAGCTTCTGTTCTTTCCACAACTGCACAACACTCTCTCTGGACTTAAGAGGACGGTACAGTTTGCATTATTTAGACGCTCCATGCTGTGCACTTTCTGTCCCTTTAAAAAACAGGGCCGTATGGGATGATAAATAAAGCAGCCTAAATGTAACCATACATGCACAAGATCAGAAATGTGCATATTGCTCTGTTGCCTATACAGCTCTGAAACTATGTGCTTGCACAAAATTCAGTGTTGACTCAGCCGCAGAGAGGAAAACTGCAAGTGGTAAAAATTTTTCAAAAACAACCTCACTCACCCTTTGTTGTTTACATAATATGGGACACAGTTATGCCCAGAGAAGTGGACACAGTGTGTGTGGAGTGGTAGGATTAAGAATGAGGAACAAAGGCCTATTGACATCAAATGGTTGACAGGCTGCCAGGAGGACAGCTGCTTGCTCAGGTCAAGCAGTATTAATCAATGTGATAATAATATTAATATTATTAATAATAGTTTAATAAGGGCCAAGGACCAAAGGTGTTCATCTTCTTCTTCTTCTTCTTCCACTCTTTAAGTCTATGGCAGCCCATAAAACTGTATGGTAAAAAGTTGTGAAATTTGGCACACAGATAGAGGATAGTCCGAGCATTAGCTCAAGACGATCCACCATTTTGAATTTTCTGAAAAAACAACTTTTTCGAACTCCTCCCAGACAATGCTCTGATTTTTACAAAAACTGACCCAGATCATATTCAGACCATGCCAACACAAAAACATGGAATTCAAGTTGATTCGTCTAAACTGTTCCCGAAAAACTAGCAAACAAATTTGACAAAGAGCACGTCAAAATGTACGTGAGGCTATCTCTCCACAACGCTTTAGTGTATTCAGACCAGACTTGGTGTGTGTTATGACAACCATAGTCTCAGCCTCAGATATCACGCCCACGGACTGTTGGGTGAACGTCTGACGCATATGGCACACTTAACTGGAAACACTTCAGGATTTTCAAAGCCGTCATCTGATTGGTTGATTTCTACAGGATGTCCGGGAGACATTAGTGTCACGTTTTTCAATGGTCCACCTGGAAACAAATGCCGTGACTCCAAACCCCCTCCTGGAAAAAGAATGCCGTCGTGTTCACACCTGTGAGATTGAGCTCTCACCAGTTTCCACTAAATGCTGGATTTTCACAAATATGTGAAGGTCGCAGCTTCACTGTTGCAGTAAACTTGCGTAACGTTCTTGAATGAATAATTTATTATATGCGCGTAGGGACATCAAATTTACATTTTCACGCCCCTGAACATGACGTGGAAGAAAAGTAATTGGTTATGTTAGTCAAACGTCCTCTTGGGCGTTCCTTGGACAATGAAAGCTGCAATAGAGTCCAGACCTTCTGCCGTCAGTCTGAAGGTCTGGCTACGCAAGACTGTGATAACCATGACCTGAGGATTCCTGCACAGTTGTGGCACAGTGCCACCTAGTGCCCAGCAGATATGAAAAATGTTTTTTTTTTGTTATGGTTTTTTTTTTGCTATTTTTGCTTATAACTCCTGAACAGTTTGGTTAAAAACCACAAAACTGTCTCTCCTATTAATTTTCCCATATTCGCTCCCATTTTTCCCATATCGGCAATTTTGGGCATGTGCCATTTTGAATTTTGTTGTAAAATGTAAATATTTTATGAACGCATTGGTGTATCATTACGAAACTTTGTAAATGTCACTGGCACGATGCTCTAAAGGTACTGAAAAAGTTTTATGGTTGCGCCACCTTGTGGTCAAAAATTACAATGAAATTTAAAAAATAAAAAACGTTAATAGCTTTTCATTATTTTAGCCTATTGTAATGAAAATTGTTTTAATATATTCCTTGGTTCGTGCTGAGAAGATACCAATTTTGCCATAGTCGGCCAAACTTCCTGTCCACCATTTTGATATTCTTTAAAAATGTACTTTTTTTAAACTCCCCTAGACCGTTGCTCCAATTTTCACAAAAAAAAAATCATCCTCAGACCATGCTGACAAAAAACATCGAATTCAAGTCGATTCGTCAAACCATTCTTGATCAACACCGGAAGCTATCATCCAGTAGCCCACAGCTGGTTGCCCACTGAAGCTAAGCAGGGTAGAGTCTGATCATTACCTGGGTGGGAGACCTCCTGGGAAAACTAGGTTGCTGCTGGAAGAGTTGTTAGTGAGGCCAGCAGGGAGCGCTCACCTCTGTGCGGGTCCTAACGCCCCAGTATAATGATGGGGACACTCTACCATCAAAAAGCACCATCCTTCGGATAAGATGTTAAACCGAGGTCCTCTCTGTGGTCATAAAAAACCCCAGGATTTCCTTCGGAAAAGTGTATACTGATTGTCATCATCACTCTGTCTCCACTCCTGGTGTGTGGTGGTGGGTGTTCAGGCACAATATGGCTGCCGTCGCATCGTCCACATTGGTGGTGGTTGAGAATATTTACCCCTTTCCATTTGTAAAGCGCTGTGAATACCCAGAGAAGTGCTATATAAATGTAACAAATAATAATAATAATTATTATTATTATTAACATGATTTTGATGACCAAACTTGGTGTGTGTTATGACAACCATGACCTGAGAGTACCTGTACAGTTTTGGCACAGTGCTGCACATGAAAAATGGCTATTTTTGCTTGTACCTTCTATACATTTTGATCAAATGTCTCACACGAAAATCTCAAAAAATTGTCACCCAACACTAATCACACCAGATCAAGGTCAAAATTAAAAAGCAATTATGGCAAAATTGTATTCATGGGCTTTCAGCCATTTTTCTTAAAACAGAAATCATTACTCATTTTTGCAGTTGTTTTGATGCTCACTGCCTCGATTTTCAGCTCCTCATTCTGCCTCTGTGGTATATTTATTATAATAATTATTTTAATTATTTATGTATTTTTACTTGGAGTTTGGCCTAATCTAATCAATAAATAAATGTGCTTAAAAGATTTAAAACTGCAGTGTATGTAAGTGGATGTTATTGGATGATTAGTTTCTGGCACACTCAAAACCAATGAACTCATGAGATAAAAACAATCCATTGCTTTGGTCAAGCAGTGTCACTCAGAAAGTAAATGAAAATAAAACATCCATTCTATAGTATTATTATTATCTTAATCCTATTAAAAATGTTTATTGCAACATTTTTTCAACACAGGACATTTACCTTATTATGAAGAACATTTTGTGGGATATGTTGCCTTTATTGGAATTTCTTTTGATTATATTTTCACATTAATGGTCTTGATTTCAACTTTGTTGAAAACTACATTCAGAATGACTCGCAGTTTAAAAATATCTGCTTTCAGATTATGATCTCGCCACATTTGTGTTTATGTTTATACAGCAAAATGGAAAGGACAGAGCTTGTGGCACGGCACGCTAAATTTGGACTCGTCAAAAGTTTTGTTTAACTTGTCCTTTTCAAACAAGTCTAATGTATAGATATATACCCTCAATCCTGTCCTCCGTCTCCTCTTCCTCAACTGACAGTATTTCCCAGTGTTTAGAGGGTGGTGGGGGTAGGCGATGTCATCCTTCGGCTGATGTATACCACCTGCCTTGGCCTTAGCCTGACCCTCCGCCTCCCCCACAGCAGAGGCATTCCACAACCTTCCAGAGTCATGTTTGTACTGAGGAAGATTAGACAACCCTCCCCTTAGACTGAGCCGCGCAAATGACCAGCCTCCGCTCCATGCCTCTTTATCTAATGAGGCAAAGTGAGGGAGGCCAGTCTGCGCTGCCAAGATCCTTTCTCTAACTGCCACAGCAGCAGCAGGATCGTGTTATTATATTGAGTCATTTTGAGAAGTCATATCATTTTGAAATATTAGACAGGGTTGTGTTTTTATTCTGATAAATGTAATAAAATCACCAAATTAATGTGGTTATTTGATTTATTGTCTTATTTTGAGAGAGAGAAACTAATCCTACTCAACAAATATCCAGTAAATGAAGAAGACAAACACCTCTCACTGACTCCCCACGCATCTCCAAACAATAAAAAACCTCAGCCAGCATATTTGCTGTTCACTTGTTGAGCACTTCCATTTGGAAAATGTATGCATTAGCTGGAATTTTATTTAGGATAGATCATTGTGAAAGCAAACATGCTTCCTCAAGACAATGACAACATTAGTATTTAATTTTGTTTGCGAGTAGAACCGTTGCAGATGGGTTGAGACAAAACACATCACAAAACTGTGCAAGTAAATGTTTATGTATCAAGAATTTATACCGGATGAATTGGATTAACGTGTTCAGAGGAATTCACCTTCAATCCTACCGCTTTTATTTTCATTATTCCCTAATTCCTGAATATGGATCAATGCCATCACACTAGAATACAGTATCAACATTTTTTTCTTCTGTGAAAACTGTGATTTAAAAAAAAAATAATAATTTTTATAAACATTACTGTGCTGACAAAAAGTATGGAAACAGACATGAATCTATATAAATAAGGTATATTTTAATCTCTTATTCATGTTTTTAAAGATTGCATTACTTTTATTTTCTTTTTAATAAAAAAATTATATAATAATATAAATATATAAAATATATAATATAAATATATATATATATAATATAAAAGTTTAATATAAAATTTACATGAAGTATTGATGTGATGGTGATCAATACAAAAAAATAAATAAAAATAAACGATGGTACATTTTTACTAAGAATATTCTAGCAATCATCTCTTCTTAATTATTTGAAATTAGAATTATGTGAAGCAACTTGAAAGTCAAACACATAATAGGTCTAATTATGAGAATACAAAAACACCAAAAGCACTATAAAATGATTATTTACCATATACCATAATTTACAGACACTTATTTACATATACAACAGTTTTGTATATAAAATGTCTTGTCATTTGAAGTTTAGCCAAGACATTTCATAGTTGTGGCTGTGTTTGTATAGTCATTTTAAATGTTGAGATATTGCAAATATATGAATTCATTTATGTTCATTCCAACACAGGTAAAATACCGTCTGACACTGTTTGCACTAGAAAGCAGAATTACAAACAAGGAAACGAGTGACGATGGAGTTAAGGATTGAGATTGATTATTGCTCCATCTCGTGGTGATGTTACGACAAAGCAAGCGATCGAGGCTTTTTACATGTCCACCCCCGTGACTAGAACATTTTGACCAAACCGCATTTTATACATTACACTTAATTATTATTTATTTAGCCTATTTTATTTTTAATTTAATTGATTCGTTTGTAAAAGTTTGGAACAAGGAGTGGGGGGGAAATCACAGTTCTCCTCCCATCAGAAAATGAGCTTGAGCTTTGGGGAAAAACCGGCTGTAACCTCCTGAACCGATGGAGAGAGCGCGCGGGACTAGGACGCAGCATAACGTCTGTTAAAGCCGTGACGCGAACAAGTGCGCTCGACACAGATCAACTAACCCAAACCTACTGCGAAGAGACGCAATGATCAACACCCAAGCAAGGTTAGTAATAGCCGAGTGTTGTTTTTTTGTTTAGGTTAGCGCGCGAGCGCGTCAGCTCAGGTGTTTAGAACATCATCACCACATTCCCGACATGGTTGGGGCTCATAGAAACCGTCAGTGCTCGATGCAACTCAATTATTGTTATTAATGAGGCAAACCGTTCTCTTTTATCATTTATATTGCACTGCGGCGAATTGGCAACTAAAGGAATTGATGAACTACTTGTAAATAAACAATTATGAGGGAAAAGCAATTGGATTGCAACTCTGTAAATATGAATTAATTATTCATATCTCATTTACAGTGTCTGAAAATCCTTGCGCGCTACTGTATCATCTGGTTTCCTCGCTATTGCTCAGTACAGTACATCATGTTCTGACATCATCGGCAGCTCATAGTTCACGCGACGTTTGTCCAATTTCATTTCTCTGTCATTATAGTGTCTGATCTGTACGTTTATTGTAGGACTGATTTACAACCCGTAGTTAAAGATTGTGAACACTGCATGTTCCTTCGGTGTCGAGAAACCTGGGCGCGCGCGCGACCTCCAGCGGGACGTTACGCAATGCTCGAGCTCGCAGCGGGTCCAAAAAAACAATCAAAGAAAAACAGTGTGTCTGTATATATATATATATATATATATATATATATATATATATATATATATATATATATTTGTATGTATGTATGTGTATATATATATATATATATATATATATATATATATATATATATACACTATAGTATATATATATATATATATATATATATATATATACTTATAATTTAAACTATGTTGATCAGGTTGTCTACAGTGTGAGGAAATGTAGGATATTTTGTGTCAACAATATCTTGTGTCTTGTTTGTTCAGCGTGAATTCCTTGGACAATAAACTGAGAGTTCAAAGTTCTCTCTTGTGTCTGTGCAGCGCTGTACTTCTGGATTCAGCTTGTGTGCTCCACTGGGTCAGGCAGCAGGCTCCAGGGCCTCAGTGGTGCTCCTGATGCCCCTCACCCACAGATGATGAACACCGCTGGACAAGACATGAGCAGAGAACTAACTCAGGACGTGCTCCTTTACAAGGTGAGCCCGTCACCACCTCACAACGGAGATGCTTATTTACCAAAGCCACATATAAGTGTATATTATCTCAACTGACACAGGCTATTTAAGTGTAATGCTGAAAGTCATGATATCAAAGTGGACAATTCGTATTTTTTGAATGAAATATTGGAGTACTTATTATAAATTAGTTATCCACACACATCTTTTTTTTTATTTTTTATTTGTGTGCCCTCATAATCTTTAATCAGCATAATTTCCCTCTCACTCTAGTAACAATATTTCTTCTCTTCTCTGATGATGTGGCACTCACATGGCATAGCAAGCCACAATAATCCAATCAATTCCTAATGGACAAAATCACATTTTCTTTTCTCATTCGAGAAGCCTTTTCCCTCCACAAGTCATGACATATTGTCAAGTATGGTGACCCATACTCGAAATTTGTGCTCTGCATTTATCCCATCCAAGTGCACACACACAGCAGTGAGTAGTGAACACACACCTGGAGCAGTGGGCAGCTATTGCTACAGCACGCAGGGAGCAATTAGGGGTTAGGTGCCTTGCTCAAGGGCACTTTAGTCATGGTATCAAAGGTGGCAAGAGTGCTGTTTATTCACAATCCCCACCTTCAATTCCTGCTGGCATGGGAATCGAACCAGCAACCTTCACATTACAAGCCCAACTCCCTTACCATTAGGCCACGACTACTTTATAACAGTGATGATGATACTGGGCTGATAAGCACAAATGAATGTGATAATTGGAAAAAAAGAAATTTTGTTTGTTAATTAACTTTTTCTTTTTTGGCATTATTTCATGCAGGATGGGAAGTTAACTGTGAAACAGGTGACCTCACTGGACAGCAAATCATCCATTCTGCTATTTCAGTATCAGCTAAGCGAGCAGTTGTCATGGAGCATGCAGACTGTGCTCTCTGGCCACAGCCTCTTTGTTGGTTTACCAAATGGAGAACTTCTCAAAGGCACCAAAGAAGGGTTAGTGAGTATGAGTTTTTCTTTTTGAACATTTACCTGATGCAGTTTGATACATTTAGGGTACTGAAACGGCTGTATACTGCAGAGTTATTTTATTATTCTTTATAAAGGTCTAATCTAGAGGTGGGACATGTCCCCACTACTTTTTGCCAGGTTCGATATTGTCCATCCCACTTTTTGAAACATTTCATGGCACAGATGTACTTAATACAAAGTAAACATCTCCAGCTGACTATCAAAGTACTAATTTAATTTGTTTGTGTTTAATAAGAGGTGATATGGTGCTGGAATGTATTGTTTTTTAATCATGCCGAGTGCCCGTTGTCGCTGTAATCAGTGACGGTGGCTCACGGTGTCTTCACACAGGCGAGCGCTTCAAACTTTTGCTTAACGCTGTTGTGGAGACTATTTGTTCTGGTGAAATCACAAAATGAAATGGACACAAATGTGTCCCTGCTCTTGATATACAATCACTGATGAACATCTCTAATGAGAAAACAAACAAACAAACAAAAAAAAACTATACTAGGACGAACCTATGACATGCTTAACAAAAATTCTAGAACTAGAGTTTTTGGACACATGAGGAACATCACATGCAGACTATGTATTTATTCACTGATGTAAAGACTCTTTGGGACAAAATATAGTAGATGTAGGATGAAGTGACTAACCACTATATCGATAAATTAATATAAAAGCACTAGTGAAATTGATTTATGGACATGCTATTAATTATATTTCTAATTATATTTCTATTAATGCTATTATTATATTTCTGGTAATGCTTTTTTTCTTGTTATGTGCTTTTTAAAAAGTTATTAGTTTTTTTTCTTGAAATATTACTATTTAGGTTGAATTTTTTGTTTTGTTTCAGTTTTAGTTAATTTTTAGTTTTTATTTGTTTCCAGTGAGTAATTTTAGTGCTTCAACTTATTTATCTCAAAGCAACATTTTTACTTTTTTTGGTTTAAGTTTCATCTAATATTTTTATTTATTTATGATAATAGCCCTGGTATACTGGCAGGACAGTGTAAGTCGATTCAAGTCAATAAGTTGTTCTTTCTGACTTTCCTTTCTTTTTACTCCTGAAGGCTCACCGCTGTTTTGGAGTTTGCAGAGGAGAAATTGAAGATCAATCATGTATTTGTGTGGTTCATGAAGAACAGGCCAGATAAATGTAAGTTCTGGATGAGTGGATTTGATTTGCTGGAAATGGTGAGACTTCGGGGTTTGGTCATAGAGTTATCAGAAAGAATAACAATACATTATACCATTCTTACTTTTCAGCTGTATTTTAAAACGTTATCATGAGAAATTTTATACCCCATAAATTCTGATGTTGCGATTTCTTCTTGTCTCTTCTACAGTGCTCCTGACCAGAACATTCTGCTACCTTGGCTTTGAGCTTGTAAAACCAGATCATCTAATAGCATCTATTGCAGGAGATTTACGTCTTATGGTCTACGATATTCAACAAACTCACTCATCTGAAGAATGACTACAGCATTCTGTATTCTGTTGTTAAGTGGACTAAATGCCAAACCAACAATAACCAGGGTTATTGTGAAAAAATAATATTACAGAGGGGCACTGAGGTTACAGCAACTCTGAAAAACTGGGTAATGTTAACCTAACTGATAATTCAAAGAATGGGTTAGTTTGTTTGCCTCAAGAAACACACCATTTCACATTTAAGTTATGTGTTCATGGTATCAACAGCAATAACTGGGTAGTTGTATGTCAAAATGACTCAAAATAACTCAAATCACATGGCTGTGATATTCACATTGAACAGTGGTTCTTATGTTCTCTGTGGCATGAGTTTTACCCAACACTTTTTGTGACAGTAAATATACGTAATCTGAATTATAGTAACACCTGCATGCTGTAATGTGACATTGTTTTGCACTTTATGAATCAGTCATTGACAGTCTCCCAGTAAAATTACAAATAAATAAAAAAAAAAACAAATAGAAAAAAGTTAAAATAATTGAACATACTGAAAATTTAATTAATCACAAAAATATATCAATTGTTAATGAATGTAGAATTAGAATATAATATCTGGTTATTGACGGCATTGGGTTAAAGTGGAATCTTTCCACATTTACACTCTAGCAGCATTCATTCATATTTGTTCACCACATTGTGGAAAGATACATATATGGAGAATTTGTTTCAGAGGAAGTGGTAGACTCTTAGTTTTGTTTTTACAGATTTTGCACATTTACAACACAAGACAGGGAAAATACCAACTTAACAAGGCATGCTTATTAACATAAAAAATATGAACGATTGGAAATGGAATGGACTTTAACAAAGCTGTAAATGAGGACATCATTAAAATAGTAAATACTCTGTCACAGAAGTGAGCATAGTTTTCTGTCTTTCTACTTTGAAGTGTTTAAAATTTCGAAAATATCTCACAAAATCATGAAGAAGTAAAGGTTTTTAATTTATTCCATTTCCTCACCAAAATTACCACATTAACAAGGTCAGAAAACTGGGGATTCAAAATATTCGTATAAAACACGATACCTTAAACTAAGGGATGAATATTACTAATTTCCAATGAAAGTCAATTAAAAACATTCACCCAAAATTTAGAGGTAAAATCACAGTAGAAAAGGTGTGATAGACTATAGGCCTACTTATCTTTGAAAAATCTGCATCTCTGAAGTCTTGTCCGCAGACGTTATTGTTCATTTCTTGTCATTTGCATGAGCAAAATATTTAGAATATTAAAATTAAGAATATCAAACTGAATATAATTTAACATAATAATAATAATATCAAACTTAAATCAAATTTAAAAATGTATATGAAAAAAAGTATTAACTAATGTAATTACCTGAAGGTCATTTGACCAAATATTGATTAAGTTGACTGGCTTAGTTTTTACTAAGTGACTAAAATCTGACCTTGATCAAGATCATTTGTAGAAACACAATGTTTTTATGGAAGGTAGACGTGAGTTGCAGCATACACTTACACTCTCCGCTATTTGCACACATTCAGTTAGCGAGTGTGCTGTATACTTATTCAAATATAATATAATACTAATAATATGAATTAAAAATAAAATAAATGAATAACGTGTGAATTATTTCTAACACCCCGGTCGATGCACTTTAACCTTTCATGTTAGTCAGACCAGAGCGCTGTGATTAGTCAGTTCACATGAGTGACGTCATCACCATCACTACCGTTCCCTTGCATGTTCCCTACCCAGTAAGCTACTGTCCTGTGCTGACCACACACTCCAATGTCAACCTAAATATGCTATATGACTGAATCATCTCTGGTGCACGGTAAGACGTTCACTGGTGTTGTTGAAATGTAACCGAGCTGAGATCACTGATAATAAAAGCTGTCTATTGAACCGCATGAGAGTTGTGCTAACTAGCAACTACATATCATGCTATTAAAGTGAGCATTTACTTAACAGCTGAACTCTTTGAATCGTCTACCCTGACATTTTTTATTTTTACCTGAAAGTAACATTAGAAAGCAGTATTGTGTTACAAAGATTGTGTTTACACCATAAGTTAAAGAAAACCAGTAGCAGTTAGCTCTGGTATGTAGACTGAAAGCTAATGACCACTAGCAGTGTGTCTTTTTAAAGAACCAGTGCACTTACTAGATGTTTTTAAGAACTTATAGAGCACACGACTATATCTTGTATTAGAAACAATAAGCCTGAAAGGGACAGTTCAACGAAAAATGGAAGTTTAGGCATCATTTATTTACCTCCATGTCTTTCCACTTTCTTTCCTCTGTGGAACATAAACGAAGATGTTTTGAGAAATGTCACATTATTTTTTTTTATTCTCAGATCATACAGTTTTTGGTATAGACTAGATTTTGAAGTTCCTTGCATTTGTAGTAGCATATCCTCGTCATATTTAGATGTGCTTAGTTTATTAAAATTTAAAGGGATAGTAAACTCAAAAAATGACAATAAGAAAATTATGAAAACTCATGATTTACTCACCTTCATCTTATGGAAACTTGTTTCCTCCAGGCAATAAATTATAATTATAATATAGGTAATTGGGACTTTTTATCTAACAATTCTGATTTTTTTTTCTCACATTTGTTAATGTCTCATAATTTCGGACTTTACAACTTCTAATTGCAAGTTTACATATTATAACTCTGAGGAAAAAAAGTCATAGTTGTGAGAAATAAATGTCAGAATTGGGAGTTTTAAATCTGAATTTTCAAAAAAAAAAAAAATCAGAATTTTGATTTCAATTGAAGATTAAAAGTCTTTTACTTTGTAATAATTTTATGGTTGCTTTTGGGTATTTTTAACTTGATATTGTTTAAAATTGTATTGCCAATATTTGTTTGTATGCTTGTGAAGCACTTTTAGCTGCATTCCATGTATGAAAAGTGCTATACAAATAAAAGTTTATTATTATTATTATTATTATTATTATTTCCCAGGTGGCCTGGGGCTGATGTTAGGCGCTGCAGGCAGGAAACATGCAGCAGAAGCGCAACATTCAGATCATAGAATGGGAGGACTTGGACAAACGCAAGTTCTACTCCTTTGGCGTATTCATGACCATGGCCATCCGAGCCACGGTCTACCCTGCCACGCTGATCCGCACCAGGCTGCAGGTTCAGAAGGGGAAATCGCTCTACACTGGGACCTACGATGCCTTCTGTAAGATTCTCAGAGCTGAAGGTCTGAGAGGACTTTACAGGGGCTTCATGGTGACCACATTCACGCTCATATCAGGACAGGCATACATAACCACTTACGAACTGGTAAGGAAATATGTTTCCAACTATTCTAGGGACAATACACTGAAGTCATTAGTGGCGGGAGGCTCAGCGTCATTGGTGGCCCAGAGCATTACCGTTCCCATAGATGTCATATCACAGCAGCTCATGATGCAGGGCCAAGGGGAGCATCTGACCCGCTTTAAAATTAAACCCGAAACAGCATTGGAAGCAAAGCACCCTCTGTTTTTCGGCCAGACGAGAGACATTATTGGGCAGATATTTGCTGCGGATGGTATTCGTGGATTCTACCGAGGATATGTGGCATCTCTCCTCACATACATCCCCAACAGTGCTGTTTGGTGGCCGTTTTACCACTTCTATGCAGGTAAGAAATTTAACCATTATAATGACCCTAAGCATTGTATTTTTGGTTCAATAATACACTACCATTCAGAAGTTTAGGATCAGTAAGATTTCTGTTTAAAAGAAATTAATACTTTAATCCAGCAAAGATGCTTTAATTGGTTCAAAAGTGACCCGAGTAAAGAAATTTATAATGCAACAGGATTTTAAATAAATGAGGTTCTTTTGAGCTTTCTATTCAACAAAGAATCCCGAAAAAAAAAAATATTATGCATTGATAATAAGAAGAAATGTTTCTTGAGCAGCAAATCGGCATATTAGAATGATTTTTGAAGAATCATGTGACACTGAAGACAAGTAGTAATGATGCTGAAAATTCAGCTTTGCCATCAAAAGAATACATATATTCAAATTGAAAATGGTTTATTTAAATTGTAATAATTGGGGGTGTGCAATATTGACAAAAAAAGTGATATCTCGATATTTCCTGGAATTTTGTCGATAGCGATGATCAGACGATATTTTGTGTTATTGTGCTGCTATCTTGGCAGGTTTAGGACTGAATGAATTCCTGTTATCAAGATAATTTCTGATATCTAAAACGGCATTCTTACCAGTAACAACCACATTCATGATATCAGAAATTATCATTTTTACTAATAGCAATTCAATTGTTGATATCAAGAATAGACATTTACACTAGTAACAATGTAATTCTTGATATCAGAAATTTGCATTGTTACTAGTAAGAATTGTATTTCTGATATCAACAATTGAATTTGAATAGCACCCTATGATGAGATTTCATTAGTAAAAATACAATTGTTGATATCAAGAATGATAGTTTTTACTAGTGGAAATTGAATTGTTGATATCAAGAATGAACTTTGTTACTAGTGGAAATCTAATTCCTGATATCAAGAATGAACATTTTAACTAGTGAAAGTTCATATCCTGAGAATGAATAACAGTCAAAACGGCTTGCCATAGGGATCGTGTAGAGCCCTTTGAAGCTGCATTGGAACTGCAATTTGGACCTTCAATTGTACCCCAGTGAAGTCCACTATATGGAGAAAAATTCTGGAATGTTTTCCTTAAAAAATATAAATATATATATTAAACTGTTGTGTAAAATCAATGCCGCATCTACAATCATGCTGATATTTGAAAACAAAGTCACTCTTTGTGTGATTGCTTAACTATATCATATGATATGAATATAGCCTTAAAAGACTCAATACTGGGAAGTTTTCACATTTTAATAGAGTAAGTCGCACAGTGAGAGCATGCACTTTGAATGCACATGCACATTATGTAGTGTATGCACTCTCAAGGCATGGTTTTGGTAAAGTGAGGGACATACTCGGTAATGTCTGATTACACATTGTAAAACAACACTTACGATCTTATCGTAGACGATATATATACCCCTAATAATAATATTTCACAGTATTAATTTTATTAACTGTATTTCTAATCAAACAAATGCAGCCTTTGAGAGGAGCATAAGAGGTTTCTTTCAAAAACATTAAATAATCTTACCCAACTCAAACTTTTGAAGGGTTGTGTGCCATCTCAATTTATTTGCTCAATATAGTGGCAGATTTTGTATATATTTGAGTGCCAGTGTCACTTTTATGTGCTTTGAATGTTCATGTTTTGATCGTTAGAATACTATACTGTTCAAAGTTTCATCGACAAAAACTGTCCTGGTTAGCTATCTATCTGATCCATTAGAGAGCCATGTAATATCAGTTGATTTTGAAGTAGTTGAGATTTCATTTGTTCTTATTGGCTCTACAGAACAGTTGTCTAAGATGGCTCCCAGTGACTGCCCTCATCTAGTGCTGCAGGCAATGGCTGGACCTCTGGCGGCTGCCACTGCCTCTACTGTCACCAACCCCATGGACGTCGTCAGGGCCCGGGTTCAGGTCATTTCCATTGCAAGAGATATGTATAGCCTGGCATGTGTGACAGAGTGTGTTTACATATACAACAAAACACAAATAACTATCAAAAAACAGTTTGTTATATATTTAAATGCAAATCAGTTAACCAGTTATAATTATATGTTGTTGCATTTCTGATGTTTGTGCACTTTCTACAATTCTCATTCAGCATTTTTGACACATTTTTCCAGAATGCAATGCCTGAATATCTGACTTTTTTTTTATTATTATTATTATTGTGCAGGTGGAGGGCAGGACATCAGTCACTGAGACCTTTAACCAGCTGATCAGAGAGGAAGGATTCTGGGGGATGACCAAAGGCCTCTCTGCTCGCATCATATCTTCAACCCCCACAGCAATAGTCATGGTGGTTGGTTATGAAACTCTCAAAAAGCTCAGTTTGCGACCAGAGCTGGTTGACTCCCGACACTGGTAAAAGAAAAAAAAAAGAAACTTTACAATGTCTGTAAACTTCCCTATGACTCTTCCACTCCACCTTATTGTTAATTTTTGCCTTTTAAATCTCTTGCCTTTTGCTTTGAATGATCTGATTGCTTTTGGGTGATTATGGATTTATTTTTTTTTAGTTAATAGGAACAATGCAGCTTTTGAGCTCTTTGTTACTGTCTGTCAGTAGGGAAAAATGCTGCTCAGGTTTGTAATCGGTGTAAGAGGCACAAAAGATTTTCTCTTTAAAAAGAAATTTTTAAAAAGTATGTGATCAAACTGATTGAATGTTTTAGTAAAAGTATTTTGTGACTTTAATTTATTGCTCGTTGTATAAGTGGTATTTTAAATGTCTTCAGTTTTTATTTTCAGTAGGATATAAACAATATTTATGATATGATATATGATTTAAGATATTTCATTTAGAGAATGACTTCATTCAACTGTCCCCGCAATGGCATTTTATCCATAGTAGTACAGTTTTTATCATACCTTATTACATTTATGTAACTAGATCATCTCATGTGTGCCATGTTTACCTTTGAATATGCTTTTCGTTGTTTTTGTGTGGTGCTGGGATGTTTTAAGATGCCAAAGCTGAGTGAACATTCAAAGAAAATCTCTTGATAACCTTTGCTGAAGATGAGTTATTAAAACCCAAAACTGACTGTAAATGTATCAAGTTTTATGTATCTGTCAGTGCACTTCATAGTTCTCTCAAATATGAAAATGGTCAGGTCATTTTTGTTTCTTCAGTGGGAGTCATGAGGCAGTGTTTAGCTGAATGTTTGAGTTGCTCTCTTTTATACAATGAAAGTGAATGGGGTTGTCAAGCTCTAAAAAAGACAAATTAGCATCATAATGGTACATCAAAATAAATATCCATTTGATTTGTGTTCTGTTCAGTTTCTTCTCAATGGATTCAATAGATTAGTTTAAGGAATTGACTGAAATTAAAGTCATTATTCACTGCAAATCTTGCTTGTAAGCCGTGCTCTTGGACATTCTGCTACAATTTCCAAAATATATTATAGAAATAATGGTAGAATATTCATTTTTGGATGAACTATCGCTTTAATGGAACATATTATGATGTAATTGGAGTGAATTGTTGGGCTATTAAAATGTTTTTAAACCATATCTCTTATATATGCTGTTTGCGAAGCTGTGAGACCTCAAAAAATGATTTACTTTTAATTGTTGCATTGGCAGCGCAACTGTCTGTATCCTGCTGGACTGCATTTAATCTTGGATTCTGTGCTGTGTGATTCTACTTGTCACCACTAGGGAGCAGTCACTTATAAAGTGTTAGCAGATTCTCTGCTCTAGTTTAGTCTAGTTATATAGAAATGCCTGATGAAGTAATCCCAATCATATATAGCAACCGCTGCTCTTGTGTGGGTTTTTTTTTCTCTCCCCAGATTAATTTGAACATCATCTCAGCTACTTTAGAACCACAGGGCAGACAGCAAATCAATATTAGCTTTGAATTATTTAAACTTGTATATAGGGGAATCTTTGTTTATTTTTGTGAGCATCAACAAATGAATAGTTGATGGTATTGATAAAAATATGAATACAGTAACAACCTGGGCTTACTCCCAAAATATCTGGGGTAAAATCAGAAGAAAGAAATGTCAAATTTAAAATAAAATGTCAGATTTGATGTAGTATTGCTCACATGGTCAACAGGTATTGGAGTACATTTTTGAACCACTGTTTGATGCATAGCAGCTGATATGATGAGTACTTAAATGATTTAAAATAATGAAAACAATTAAAAAATATATATTTTTTTCTTTTTATTCACCCAAATAACTATCTTGAATATTTTGAGAAAGCCTGCTTTTAATAGTGTTATTTCTGTTTCATTATATATTTGACGGTTTTCGGGGTTGATACCAAAGGAGTTCCGATCTGCTTAATTCTTCAAATGTACTGATTTTTAATAGAAGGTGTACTGTGTAGTTTTTTCATCCGCTAGAGGTCGCCTATTCAAAACAAAGGCGTAGCTCGATGATGCCAAGTTTGAGCGAGGATTCTTGGGACAAGCTGTCTTCACCTCACAGCCGGTGGAAATGAATCGGGATGGGATTCGGAGAGAAATCATATTCATGGATGCTGTTGAAGGGGTGGATTCTGGAATCCACTGCCGCTTCAATGTATATACTTTGAGTGATTTAATATATAGTGATTTAATATATATTTTGAGTGAAGTTATTAATCAATGTTTATCTTTCTAAATATTACATTATTTGAGTAACTTCAACTTATATTAAAACATTTATTTTCATTTCCAAACACAAGAAAATACTGTTGAATATTGTCTGTAGCTCTCACTGAGAGAAAAGTCCAACTTACCAGTATGTTTTGGGAACCTTTCCAGTTCAGAGCAGAGCTCAGATCAACTTCAGTCTTGAAGAAGCTGTGAATCTTGTGTATCTTTGTATGTGCGCGAAGTGTTCGGTACAGGTCCTTTATGGGTACTGGTGGACAACTGGCTCTCTGAGACCTGCCGACGCCTTGTCCTGACTTAACAGAACATTCTGTGTCTGAGCTCAGGGTCCGATCGTCAGCATCATGATGGAAGGAGATAAGCTTCTGACAATCTGTCCATGTGTGGAAAATTACCAGTTTGTATAGTTTTCTTAACTGATCAGAATCTGACTTAACAGAACATTCTGTCCCTAAGTTCAGGGTCCGATTGTTAGCATCAAGATGGAAGGAGATATGCACCTGACTATCTGTCCATGTGTGGAAAATTAAAATAATTTGTCTAGTTTTCTTAACTGATCAGAATCTGACTTAACAGAACATCCTGTCCCTAAGTTCAGGGTCCAATTGTCAGGATCATGATGGAAGGAGATATTCTGACTATCTGTCCATATGTGGAAAATTACCAGTTTGTCTAGTTTTCTTAACCGATCAGAATCTGACTTAACAGAACATTCTGTCCCTAAGTTCAGGGTCCTATTGTCAGCATCAAGATGGAAGGAGATATGCATCTGACTATCTGTCCATGTGTGGAAAATTAAAATAATTTGTCTAGTTTTCTTAAACGATCAGAAACTTAGTAATGACGTAGTTAGTGGACTCTGTTAGAGCATAATTGTGGTGGAAATGTGAATGTAGAGGAAGAGCGGCCTACAAACTCCTTGTGAGACTTGAAGCTGGCTTCTGCTGATGAAACTGCAAACTGTTCTTCAGTAAAATTTTTCAAATTTTTTTTTAAACTCTGACTCTGGGTCTTCATTTATCATATCTGGTCTTTGGGGTCTTTCTTTAACTGTAAAAATCCCCTACACTATTATTAACGTTACTGTAGTATGAAGCAGAGCAGTACCGAGTGTTGTGGGAGCTGAACGAGGCCGCTGGAGCGATTGTTAATGAGAGATGAACGCGACACACGCCTCGCAAGCAGCGGAACTTTTATTATGCCATGGTCGCTAAATGTTGGATGGGCTGTGTTGATAAATGGCATGCAATTCATTTTAAAACGTATCGTATGATGGAGAAAATGCTGTATTACTGTTAATATAAAGCTGCTTAAAGATTCTCTAGTCTGATGAGGCGAAGACAGAACTTTCTGGCCTTAATTCCAAGCAGTATGTGTGGAGAAAACCAGGCACTGCTCATCACCTGTCTAATGCAGTCCCAACAGTGAAGCATGGTGGTGGCAGCATTATGCTGTGGGGGTGTTTTTCAGCTGCGGGGACAGGACGACTGGTTGCAATCGAGGGAAAGATGAATGCGGCAAAGTACAGGGATATCCTGGACGAAAACCTTCTCCAGAGTGCTCAGGAGCTCAGACTGGGCCGAAGGTTTACCTTCCAACAAGACAATGACCCTAAGCACACAGCTAAAATAACGAAGGGGTGGCGTCACAACAACTTAAGCCCTGACTTAAACCCAATTGAGCATCTCTGGAGAGACCTAAAAATGGCTGTCCACTAACGTTTACCATCCAACCTGACAGAACTGGAGAGGATCTGCAAGGAGGAATGGCAGAGGATCCCCAAATCCAGGTGTGAAAAACTTATTGCATCTTTCCCAAAAAGTCTCATGGCTGTATCAGATCAAAAGGGTGCTTCTACTAAATACTGAGCAAATGGTCTGAATACTTAGGACCATGTTATATTTCAGTTTTTCTTTTTTAATAAATCTGCAAAAATGTCAACCATTCTGTGTTTTTCTGTCAATATGGGGTGCTGTGTGTACATTAATGAGGAAAAAAATTAACTTAAATGATTTTAGCAAATGGCTGCAATATAACAAAGAGTGAAAATTTTAAGGGGGTCTGGATACTTTCCCTACCCACTGTATATTAAAGCTTCTTTGGTGTTTCCATGGTTTCTACAAAATAAAACCAGAAACCGAATGTAACGCAGATATGACGCCATTTACAGGCGACTCCCTCACACGTCCCGTAGCCTTAGTTAAAATTGCGATTTTTTCACGATTTACAAAACATTTGGAATATTGTAAGTACTCAGCTGAACAAAATATATAACACTGGCCTAGTGGTTTTTGGATATTTTACTTCGAAGATTTTATATATTGCAGATATAAATATTTTTCAAACTATTTTCAAGCAGTTAGGGAGACGGCAATGTTTTATTTGCACATAAATATAGCTATAAATTCTCAAGGACTGAAAATATCACAAAATGCACTGAAATATCTCTTCAACACTGCAGCAGAAGACGAAACCATGTGACAAAACCGTTTGAGCATTTGGAAAGAGTATTCATTAGTTCAATTTCAGGGCTGCCCCCTACAGCGTGTTTGTCTTTGGGCAGTAGAGTTTCTTTCTGCTCTGATTTATTAATTAGTGCCAGAGCAGTGCTTCTGTAAAGCCCGAGGTTAGGGATGAGGCAAATATTTCCCTGCAGCTACAATCATGTGATGGTTAGTTCTTAGTTGTGCTTCAGCTCAAACTTTGGGGAGGGAAAGGGATAATATTACACCTTTCAAATGCCAAGTTTGCAAGATATTATTCTTTTTCTGTCAGTTGGAAAGTTTTGAAATTTTGATGACTCTACTTCAGAGTGAAATTATCGAAAGGAAGAAATAGCTTTCTAAATAATAGAATAACCTTCAGTATAGGCTCAACCACAAAAAGTTTATTTTTTCTTTTGGGGTGAAATGTTTTCTGCAAAATACCAGACTACTTTAATATAGACTACCAAAAATCATAAAATAATCCAAATAAAACTGGGACAGTTATTCAAAGAGAATATAAAACACAGTGCATATGCCATTTCTTCGCTTCCCAAGTTTTCAATGCACATAATTAGATCATAATAGAACAATGCCCTATTATCAGTTTGTTTTCTGCAATATTTTGTGATGGGGGTGTAACATGCAGCTGTGATTAACTAGTGCTGTGATATGGCCTCCACCCTCAGGCGACGAAAGTGCTGCCAGTGATCAATGTCTCCGCCAGAACACAATGGCACAGACTTCATCACTGCGGCCAAAACCACTATCTTACTCCCGCAACAGCCATGGACCGCTGAAAAGAGCATTACTATCCTTTCACATGAAGCAATTTATGAAACCACATTTTCATTTGTTTTTTAAGTTTGTCTATAAAATATTATTTATAGTAATGTTATATTTACATTTATTAAAATAATTGTATTTAAAAACCTGTGTTATTTTTAAATTGTTGGTAACACTTTATAATCAGATCACATCTGTTACCATCAGCTATGAAACTAACAATAAGCAATATAGTTTTACAACATTTATTAATCTTTTTTAATGTTAATTAATAAAAAATATAATTCTTCAATGTTTGTTCATGTTAGTCACAGTGCATTATGTTAAAAATATGTTTAAAAATGTATTAGTAAATATTGAAATTAACATTAAAGTGCCCCATTATGCATTTTATTAAAAAAAAAGGTTTGTAATTTTGTTTTGGAGGTCTCCTACAATAGGTTTGCATGCATCCAAGGTAATAATAATAATAATAATAATAATAACAATCTTTGGTAACACTTTATTTTTATGGTCCCCTTTAAACATTCTCTTGACTAAGTAACATTGCACCTACATTTCAAATTCCAGTCAGTTGACTGTTTGCTTAATATCTAATAGCACTTTATTATGATGCTCCCCAACAGACACTCTCCTGACAATAAGTAACTTTGCAAATAAATGTCAACTTATTCTACTAACCCAAACCCTGCCAGTCTACTAATACTCTAATGACAATTAGTTGATATTGTGCAACGTTACTCATAGTGAACAGAATATTTAACGGGGACCATCAAAATAAAGTGTTACTCAATTTTCTCATAATATACATTGCAGCACCACCTCTTGTTCTCACAATGTCTGAAATGTTTCGATAAAGGATTCTGACTTTCTAAACCCCTCTTTTCTGCTCTGATTGGTCGGATGATCCAGTCTGTTGTCTACTAAATGCCCATTACATATCTGAATTTCAGCTCCGGAAGCTCCTCAGCACATACAAAGTGATATGAACAGTAACAATGACCTCGGTTTTGCCGTATCAATTTGAGCCTGAGTCCTCATCCTTTGGAATTGCAATCAAAGTACATTTGTTTTCGTAGAGCAGAAAGCAGTGTCTTACCGACATTTCGACAACATAAACCAATCTTTTCCAGGCCTCAGCTACAACTACAGTGTTTGATGGCTGGTAAAAGTAGACGTTGTTCTGACACAGCCAATGAAGACCATGTGCTGGCATTATGCAAATTTGTTTCAAATGTAGGTACAAATTACATGCTATATAACACACCACATGAAAGGCAATATCCAAAAAAGCATAATGTTCATTGTTCATCCATGTTTACTAGTGTAGTTAACTAAATGAAACCTTAGTCTTACCAAATTAATCTTAATTAAAGATTACTTCTGAGAGAAACATTCAATGATAAGCATGGGAAATGGGAAGCTTGCGAGCCGAAGTCTGATGACTCAATCACTGATTGGTTTGAGGTCAACATTGATAAATGATCAAGCAAGGATCAGATGGACTGGAGTTTGAAGTACCGCTCTTCATAGTCAGACGCCCAGGGCACTGACACATGCCGTCCCACTGGGAGTGACTTCCATTTGGTACATTTCTGAGTGAAAAATGACTGAGCATAATAGATGCACTAATGAGTCTGGGGGTCTCTATATCTATGACATCAGTGGACAGGGTGTTGTCACACTAGGCCATGTCTCTTTTGCAAAGCTGGACGTTGATGGATGTACTCCATTAGTGTATGTCGATTGGTGATTTGTGATTTAATTTGGTATGACCTCAAACCAGGTCCATCTGAGCCCTGATTGGAAGCTTCTAAAATCTAGGCGTTCATAAATAATAAAAAAAAACAAAGAGAAAGATGCATATGATGGATATGCGCACACTTTACAAAAAGGTTTCATTTGTTAACAAAAGTTAACTTACAATGAACAATACTTCCACAACATTTATTAACCATAGTTAATGTTAATCTCAGCATTTACAAATACATTTTAAAGATTAAAAGTTGTATCGGTAACACTTTATATGGGTTTAGATGGGTCAACAGTGTAATTATACATGCAATTACAGAAATTAATTACAGATTTGATTACATTCAGTTTTTGTAAAATATAAGTACAATGTAAAACATGTATGTACACAATAAGTGCATTGCATCAAATGATTAAATTAAATTTTAGTGCATAGTTAAAGACAATGCATCCTTTAATATTAGTTAATGCAGTGTGAACTAACATGAATGTGAACTAACATTAACAAAAATTAAGGATTAATTAATGCTGTAAGAGTAGATTGTTTATTGTTAGTTCATTTTAAATCATGCATTAACTCGTGTTTAAAATGAGAAAATTACTTAAATGCAACAGTCTATTTTCTTGTCCGCTGTTAACGCAATAACATGACACAATGCAATACCGTATGTTAATGCAACCTTTAAACATTCTGCAGGTTTTCGAGGAACAATGGCCCTTCACATCATGGTCTTGGCATAGCGTGGTCTATTTCATGGACCACACATTGGCACATTCACCAGGGCCTAATAAAAACAAAGGAGAGAAAAGATACATTCACACAGAGAAACATCTAAAGGCCCATACCAAATCAATTGATTGATGGGGAAAACAGTGGCTGATGAGGGTGTGTGAGCGAGTGGATGGGTCCGTTCCTTCTCTTGGAGACTTCCTAGAGAAATGACAAAGTGCTCTCTGCCCTCTCTCTACATTAATTATCAACCGCTGTCTCAAAGGCACTTCGTCAATGAGATAAATGAAACAACATCGGGACAGGAACAAATCAGACTGCCGAGCAGGGGAGGGAGGAGTTCAGCCTGGGGCCCCTCTTTCTCTCCTGGGGCTCCTGTCCTTCTCCTCTTGGGAGGCAGGAACCAGGATGAATGGGACTTCATGGGAAATGTGTCGAGGACATGTCCAGGGCTGTTTTTAAAATGTGCTGTAGGTTGTTTAAAAGAGAAAAAAAAAACTGATTTATATCTTTGAGATTTGTGAAAATGATTAACATTAAGTGTTGCAGGCAGCACTTCTGAATGGTTTTTAAAAAGTGCACTGGCAGAAAATGAAACATATTACTTACATTTCGTTTCATCCAAAAGTTGCAGAACTGGCAGAATGATAAAAAGACTTTATACTGACTACTTAAAGTCTTTAGGAGCTTTCTATGAGAATAAATGCGACAGCTCGGATAGTATTAAAGCAATGAATTTAAGGATGTGAGATGAATGAGAAGCGTTAAGAGAATGTCTCCTGTAAGCCATTACATCCATCTGGGCGGGAGGGAGGAACCACTGATGTACGTCACAGATGCTTGCTATCAGCAGTGGTCCAGAAGGCGTAACACAGAGACAGAAATAAAGAGAGGGTGACACTCTAGAAGAGACAGTGTGAGAAAGAGAAGAAGAAAACGGGAGGGAGACTGACAGCTTCTTAGATCTGAAAAATAAAAAGGGATAACAAATCTATTTAGATCTACTAGGTTTCTGAATTTAAAAGCACTGATAAAAAGGAAGAGGTCAAGATGCCCAATTTTGCTGGAACCTGGAAGATGAAGAGCAGTGAAAATTTTGAAGAACTCCTGAAAGCGCTCGGTAAGTGATCCACTCACTTTATCCTTCAGCAAGTGTGTAGTAGGTGATCACTAGACTATTTTATCCTGTTGTTTAGGCTGCGTCCATGATCCTCTCTTCTTCTGCTGTTTTGTCTTCAATAGCATATTCATGGATTAACTAGTGTGAAGAGTAAATCACTGTTATTTTCGGGCTGTTGGGCGGCTTCTTCGGTTTCTTTTGTTTCTTTGGCAGCAGGAGTTGCCTGGATTCTTATTCAAATTCTCAAAGCTAGAGAGACAGTGCATAGATTTAGATCAAGGGCACACAAATGCACACACTCAGTGGATTTGATTTCTTCAAAATTTAATTAAATATGATAGTTTAATACCAATTACCATTTTACGAGGCCCCCTGAAATTTTTCTTTTCAGAACTTTACACTACCATTCAAAAGTTTGGGGTAAGATTTTTTTTTATGTTTTTGAAAGAAGTTTTTAATGTTCACCAAAGCTGCATTTATTTAATCAACAATACAGTTAAAATTGATATTGTGAAAAAATATTACTATGTAATTTATTTCTGTGATGTTAATGCTGAATTTTCAGTATTCAGTGTCACATGATCCTTCAGAAATCATTCTGATATGCTGATTTGGTGCTCAAGAAACATTTATTATTATTATCAATGTTGAAAAAAGTTGTGCTGCTTAATATTTTTGTGTAAACCATTGTACACTGTGATTTTCATGATGCTTTGATGAATAGAAAATTCAAAAGAACAGTATTTAGAAATCTTTTGTAACATTATAAATGTCTTTACTATACTTTGAATCAATTTAATGCTAAATAAAAGTATTAATTCATTTTTAAAAAACTTACTGAGCCTAAACTTTTAAACAGCAGTGTATCAGAATCAGTCACTCACTCTAATAGTTTACACTGCAATCCAAAATGTGCAATTAGCCCTAGATTTTCAACGTTGTCCAAGTAGGCACTACACAAGTCCAAGAGCCGTGGCATTCCTTCCAGTCAACACCCTTTCATTACAACTCCTTATTTGCAACATCTGCTGATAACAATCTAGTCTGTGGTCACTTGATAACTATTTATGCAGAAAATGGCATACCACAGCTGTATGAATGCTTGCTTTGCCCCAGTTATGACTAGGAAAAATGAACAGCAGTCACATTAAAAAACGCAAAAACAGGTCAGATATTCCCTTTGCAGATGATACAAATAAATGATGTAAGTATGCTGTCTTGAGGGAATTAGAGTGAGATATGCAAGTGGATAATTACAGCACAGTCACGAGTGATGAGAGCACATAGAGTTATTCGATCATTTATTGTATATAATAATCATTTTAATTAGAGAATTTCAATTGGAGACTTTTATCCACTCTGTCTCAATGACTGAAAACATAAGCAAAGTGACAAATGTAGCATAATTAGATGTTTTGTGTAATGTAGGGGTGAACGCTATGATGAGGAAGGTGGCCTGTGCAGCAGCTTCTAAACCCCACGTGGAGATCCGTCAGAACGGAGAACAGTTCTACATCAAAACCTCCACAACTGTGAGGACCACAGAAATCAACTTCGAGATAGGACAAGAGTTCAACGAAGAGACCCTAGATGGAAGGAAGTGCAAGGTAATACAGCTTAGGGTTTTTTTTGTGTGTGTGTGTGATCAGTATTTATATTGTCATTTGAAAATGAGCATTGAGAGACTACCTAGATTGAAAAAAAAATGTTCAAAGTGTGGGGTCATTACAATTTTTTTTAAAGAAATCAATAATTTTTTCAGCAAGCATGCATTACATTGATCAAAAGTGACTGTTGTGAATTAATTAGAGTGATAATAACAGATAAAGTGCCATTTATTAGGTTGTTCAGCTTTAAGAAAAGTCTACCCATAATGCATAGTGGCAAGTGAGAGCTTGCAGAAAGAAAACTAGAAGAGAAAAAAGGGACTGATTCAATGTGTGTGCACTGCATTTATGTAATCCTGTTTACAAACTTCAGTAAACCATTCGTTTACTTTAATTCAAGTCGTCAGTGGTCATTATTGCTTGCTAAGAAGTAAAGACACGACAGTGACAGCATAATATGTAACAAAAAAATGCTGTTCGTCTGAAATTTCTAATCATCAGAGTCCTGAAAAAAATATATCATGGTTTCCACAAAATATTAAGCAGCACAACTTTTTCAACATTGATGAGGATAATAATAAGAAATGTTTCTTGAGCACTAAATCAGCATAATAATAATAATAATAATAATAATAAAACATAATAAAACAGATGTAAGACTACAGCACAATACAAAATGGAAGAACAGGAAAATAACCAGTCTGTGACTATGCTAATCTTTCTTTCACCTCTTATTCAGGTCACAGATTGTTTGGTAAATTAGATTATATAACACACAAGCGCATCAAAGCAATACTGCAGGCTTATCTAGACTAGTTTCAGTCACCCTTATGTCTTCCTCCTTTAATCTCCTGGATTTAAATGGATCTGAGAGGATTCTGACTCAAACGGTTGCACCATCGCATCCAGCACCGCGTAAGATAAAGTGTGCATACTAAAGAACTGATGAGCACTGATATGACAGGATGTGTTTAGTGAGGGCACTGAGTTTTCTTTCTGAGCCCGTCAGCCCATCAGAGACTGCTGAAAGGGTAATGGGCGGTCACAGGACGAGCTGTCATGTGCTGGAAAGCATTTTTAACAAGTTAACCTTTGTGACTGCTGCCCTTTCACAGGAAAATCAAAGTAACCACAGTTCTGGTACTAAATAAACATCTGTTTTTTGACACCCAGACATTTAGACATTTGGCAGAGGCTTTCTGGCAACATACAAATTAAACACGAAACCTGTATATTTAGTGATCCAATTATATGCAGCACAAAACCTCTCAGTTAAGCAGAGAGGGTGATTAATACAGAGAAATGTATAAACTGTGGTGGTCATCTCTCCTCAGCTCATTACTTATGATTCACTCCCTCAAATCAATGGCCTAAGAGCCTTTAACATTCACTGGAGATCGTAATTCAAATGCAAATGGACAGAAGAATTCCTCTGAGAATCATTTGAATGTTCGTCCCTGGAAAGAACTCTTTTTTTTTTCACAGTGTACTGTACATACAGATGTTCATCTTCAAAAGGCTGTGTTGTGAGACTACCATTAGACTGTAATTGTCCACAGAGTCTGGCCACATGGGAGACGGAGAACAAGATGACCTGCAGGCAAACCCTTGTGGATGGTAACGGCCCTAAGACGTACTGGACACGAGAGCTGAAAGGGAACGAACTCATCTTGGTGAGGACCTTTACCATTAGCAGCACTAAAATCACTCATTGCTTATTCTGTGCTGAAGGTCACATTTTTAGATCTGCTTTGAGATTGCTAACACCCGTGAGAAACTGATTGCTCATATTGATTTTTTTTTTTGCTCGGAATCTTTTACAAAAATGCAACATTGGGTAAACATCTGGCCTTCTCTCTTTTATAGGCCAGATGGACAACAGTAAACTGGCCTTATAACTGAGGAGGTTTTATTACTGGCTTCTTTCACTGGCTTTGCTGCCCCTGAGGGACATCAAATGCCTTCCTCTTTCGCTCAATTATCTGTTGTAAACTTTAAAGGGGATTTCGGAAAGACTTGTGATGGTGAAACACTCATGCTGTGAAATGATTTTCACCGTTCTTCACCTGGGTCACTGAAAATATGTGCCATAAAAAGTAATTCAAAGGTAACTTGTGCAGGACACGACCTACAGTAGCAGATAACCTTGTGGCACTAATTTCTGGATCACATCTTCTTCAATACCAATACAATTTTACTGATGGGAAAAAAGTAACATACATAGTGACATAAAGTGCATGCTATTTATGAGTTGCATGATATATGTAGGCTCTACTTAAAAGTTCTTAAGGACTTCATATAACAGTAAAATCCAGTATCCCAAGACTTTTTTTTAAAGCATTTGACGCACAGACATCATGTTTTTGTTGTAAGATATCCATTAGACGTATTTTACATAAAATTGGCCTAGTATGAAAAGTCACTACTTTAAAGCACGTACCCCTGGTTTCACAGACAAGGCCTAGTCTAGTCTCAGACTAAAATGCATGTTTGAGCTGTTTTAACTGAAATCAACTTTCAATGACATTTCTTAGAATATGTCAGTGCCATTTTTTTGTCTCAGGATTCACACCAGTAATGTTTTTTTTTTCTAAGACATGTTTATAAAAGCTATTTAAATGTCTTAATTTAACTAAGGCATAATCCTGGCTTAATCTAAGCCCTGTCTGTGAAACCAGGCCCAAATGTCCCTTAAAATGGTGATTTTAGCATGTCATGCCCACTGGAATTGACCTTCGTGACTAGACTTCATTTTGACATAAACTGAATCAAAATTCATTTTGATATAAATGTTCAATTGATATTTAGTTCACTACAGTAAAAAAAACAACAACAAATTTTAATTGCCACTTTTGTGACTTTCTCGCATCACAAAAATGCTATATTCTTGTAAACTCATCTAAATTGACACCTAAATAAATAACGTTATTTGGACACTTTCTACAATATGACATAGGAAAATAATCTAATTGAATTTTTACATTTAAAGTACTGACTGCATCCATCAAGATCAAACATACATTCAACCTTGTTACTCAAGTTTCAGTTAGAAAAATTTTCTAAAATAATCTAATTAAAAATTCTAATTTTCTTTCTTCCTTCCTTCGATCCTTCCTTCCTTCCTTCCTTACTTCCTTTCTTCCTTTCTTTCTTTGTTTGTTTGTTTCTTTGTTTGTTTGTTTCTTTCTTTCTTTTTCTTTCAATAACAACAACAAATCAACATCTGGTTCCAAAGTAGCAATGGCTGCTACTGAGCGACAGCTAAATTTGCATCCCTTTTACTCTTTTTTTTTTTTGCATGGTTTTATGTTTTATATGACTTTTTTGTATTTTATTTCTTAGTCTTTTTTGTTGATTTCTATTTTATACTGACATTTATTTAACATTTGTTGAAAGTGTTTTTTCAGACCTAAAGTACTTCAAGGAAAGTTACTAAATAAATGACCTCAACAGGGAAATATGCTGGACAGCAAAACTTTCATCCAGTCGTATTGTTGGTCTGCGTTAATGCGCTCATGGACCTTGACACACTTGGTGGCATTACATGATGCAGGACAAGACATGTTGAAGTCACATCTGTGTCTTATTAGGCAGAGCTGAAAATGTGATGCATCGCAGCGAAATGGTGATGCAGCTGGCTCACATCACAACTCCTTCAGGCTTTTCAATGCATGATGGTGATGCATGTCTTTCCATTCATGACCAGCTGTTTTGTCATGAGCTGAATAATCATGCCAAAGTATTTGACCAACTGCAGCTTATTATAAAAATGTCTCGTTGCATATGCATAAAATGACACTTGCGCTCGTGTTTATTGAAATTAATGTGTTATTCTTATAAACCACTTTAAACCATTTGTCTTATGCATTGGAACTCTCTTCATTATAAATGGCTTACTTAAACCTTACTTCATCCTTATCAGTTTTTTATCCTAATGATTAATGTGTGTGTTTTTTGTGTAAAAATGGCCAGATTACCATAAAGCTGGCATCACGGAGCAAAGTTACTGGAAGTGACCCAGAAAATACTTTGCAAATGGGTCTAATTGATCATGTTACATGTAGGAATGCTGTGTGTAGGGGTTGACACTTCTCTCTCTAATGTCTCCCACAGCACCGCCACACACAGCAGATGGCCTGTCCTAATACCATTTTTTAACAGAGTGCGTGAGGTGGTCCTGCTCTCTTCCTGCTCTGGAGCGCAGATGGTGTATAGTGTTGTCAGCTGCTCTAGTTCTGTTTAGCTGTGATTTTCAAAGTCCAATAAATATGAAAGGGCAGCATCAAGATGTCAGGGGCACTTCCTCTTAATTCGATCAATACATCGGTCAAAGCAAGCCACAATTCCATCAAGCTACATACAAATCTTAAAAGTAAAACACATTGTGTACCTTCATTTTAAAGGGATAGTTCACCCAAAAATGGGTCATCATTTACTCACCTAGTTTGTTGATACAAACCTACACGAGTTTCTTTGTTCTGTTGAACACAAGAGGGTATTTTAAAGAATATTGGTAACTAGACAGTTGACGGTAGCCATTGAATTCCATAGTATTTCAATGGCTACCGTCAACTGTTTGATTCCAGTATTTTTTTAAACTATCTTCTTTTGTGTTCAACAGAAGAAAGAAATTCATACAGGTTTCATTTTTGGGTGAACTATCAGTTTAAGGGTGTCTCACATAATGAGTATGAGACTGCACATGAATCGTAGTAAATGAAATGAACTGTGAATAACACTGAAAGAATGACTGGGTTCATGGCATTCTCTGTCTGTTTGTCTTCATTGCTCAGACCTTTGGGGCCGATGATGTGGTGTGCACACGGATTTATGTACGGGAATGAGCACCGAGGTGAACTGGATGGAGGGATATTCCGGCACTTGCAGCTTTGGAGGAATAACATTTTGTTCATGGTTAACTTGCACTGTAGTGTGTTAGTTGATACTTTCTTCTGTTCTAACTTGGATACCATTTTAGTGCATTCAGTGTAATCAGTAGATTCATTTTTATAATGTTTTTCATTAATTATAGCCTTTATGTACAATGTTACTCAAGCTCTAAGATTTAAGGTGGGCTACAGGACCATTGGGATGGGCCGGACAGTTAGGGAATTTAGAGAGCCTGGTGTTAGTTATTATATTCATGGTTATATCTGCCAAACATTCTTAGCACTGTTACAATGGTTTATTGCAGCCGCATCTCATGATCTTAATTTACTTTACTTTCTTTTTCAGTCACTGACTGTGCATGAAATGCTTATTCAGTCACTGACTCTGCATGAAATAATAAATACATGTAATTGTTAATGATATGATTGTACTTTTTTTTCTTTTTTTTTAAAAAAAAAAATCTATTTTACCAATTCTACTGAAAGATAATTAAGAGCATTGTTAGCTGGAAATGTAGTTTCTGATAGAAGTCTTTTATGCTCACCATGGGTGCATTTCATGTAACTGTTTTATTGTAATATATTTTAAAACTGTCCCCTTAAACTCCTAAACCTACCCATCACAGAAAACTTTCTGCAACTTTACATTTTAAAAACATTTCATTTAGTATGATTTATAAGCTTTCCTCACGGGGCCCAATAATCACTAAGAAGTTTTTATATACAGTGGTGGTCAGAATTATTGGCACCCTTGGTAAATGTGATTAAAGATGACTGTAAAAGTAAATCTGCATTGATTATCCTTTTGATCTTTACTACATAAAATTAACAAAAATCTAACCTTTCATTGAAGGAAAAGAATTGAAAGTGGGGGGGAAATCACATTATGAAACACATTGGTCACAATTAATGGCACCCTTTTATTTAATACTTTTCGCAACCTCCTTTTACCAAGATAATAGCTCTGAGTCTTCACCTGTAATGCCCGATGAGTTTAGAGAACACCCGACGAGAGATCAGAGACCATTCCTTCATACAAAATCTCTCCAGATCCTTCAGATTCCCAGCTCCATGTTGGTGCTTCTTCTCTTCAGTTCACTCCACTCATTTTCTTTAGGGTTCAGGTCAGGGGACTGGGACAGACATGGCAGAGGTTTAGTTTTGTGCTCAGTGACACATTTTTGTCCATTTCATGTTCGTGATCACCCTGGTATGCATATTAAAAAATGTAAAAATGAATGGGAATATACTTCAGAGATATTTTACTCATAAAAAATTGTGGCCAACATGTTTTGGAGAAAAACATTCATTTAATATATCATTTTCAATTTATGCTTTGAGAGTAATGGACTCGTAGAACCTTTTACGACCCATTTCTCCAGGGTCTGCCGAACTATAATACAGGGGCAAATCTAAAATAAGGAGGCATATTGAACCAGCACTTTTTTATTTAAATGTCACTGTAGACTTTTACTCTTTGGTGTAAAAATCTTCTTTTTTTTGGTCAAGAAACTATAAAAGATTGTTTAAAAATTTCATTGCATTTCCTAATACAAAACTGTAGAGAATTCGTATGAAAATGCCAGCATTGCAAATTATTGACCGACTTTCTCGGTGTGAGAAGAGATTGAGAATGTTTAAAGTAGAAAATTATTACACTGTACCCCACGGGACAGTCCCAACGCTCCCTCTGCTGCCAGTGTGTGAAAACAACTGTTTCAGTGCACATTAATAATGCATCCTCATAATCAAAGCACATGAACGTAATTCAGTGTGAAAACAAGCTTGCATTATTGATCGTTACAGTTCCAGACAGCAAGACACACGGCAGGGTAATCTACTACAATTCTGTTTTATTTCAATCTTTAAAACAATAATGAATAATATAAAAGGGCTGTACATGAGAACATAGAAACATGCCGTCATTGCCTTCTTTAAATATGTTTTACATATTTGTCAGCATAAACCAAAGCCTTAAAGCACACATAAATGTGCCCCAAGTTACATTTCCAGACTTCTCGTTATAAGAGGGCAAAATGGGACCAAACAGGATCGTTTCTAAGTTCTACTCAGAACACAGGCAGTGATATCACAAATTTGAATACAAGATCAGATAAGGGCCAAATATAGCATCATGAAAAATGATCCAATACAACATCCCAGGTTCTGGACAAACTTGAAGCTGTCGAAACGAACATTTCCATGGCTACATAAAGAGAGGAGACAGAGTGACCAGACAAAACACTTTTAACAAGTACTCCCTTTGGTAATAGTCGTCATAAAGTGTTTTCTTAAACATCCCAGCGTTAGCTTCCTCCACTAAGCTGAAAAGGAAGCCTAAAAGCTGAACTACGTAACAGTGAAGGTTGTCTGAATATAAACAATCAGACATATTTATACATTGTATTTACATGACAAGAGCCTTTGTGACTGTATTTACTCTGCTGTTCCTGATTGACACGTTGTGGCTGGTATCTTGGATGTCTATTAATTAACAGTAAAACCTTCATTAAATGGTGCTGTAATTAACCAGTGAAAAGAGACCTTAATTACAATTCATGTATATTGCGAACAATAGGCTAGGGAAATTCACATCATCAGTCCTGGTTTAGCTGCGTAGCCCCAAACACAGAGGCTTTTTAAAAAACTGAGTCAAGATTTTCTGTCACTGTCAGACATTTTCTCTCATTTTTTTTTTTGTATGTATGTGGTTAAAGTGAACCACAAAAGACAAAAGATTGCTAATAAACTACTATTCTTGAGGAGATGAAAAATAAAAACAATATACAAATGGGCAAGGATTTGACCTGTATTTGTAAACCATCCTTTTCACAAAAAGCCTCTCAAAAAGACAAAAGTGATTCTTATTGTGAGAATCAAATGAATGTCTGACTAGAGCTGCAGCATTTGCAAGAAGTGTTTTCTTGCCCTCATGATTAAAGGACAATAACCAAGTGGGTATAAAGTCCGGGGGAAGGGGGGCGGGGGGAGAAGACGACAATCTAAAAATTTAAAAAGGTAAAAAGAAAAAAAAAAGAAAAAGAAAAAGTGAGCAATCTTCAAAGAACTCAACGGCTGTCCGATTTTAATTTCAGTGCTACTTTAGTCATCATAAAAACAACATAAAACGGAGGTAAAAGCCCTCCCTTCTCTTGAAAATTTGAGCTTTACAATGTAGTGCTGTAGGTGACTTTATATTTGTTGATGTTCTGGAAGTGGAGGATCTTAGGCTCACAGACGGTTCTGCAGGGCAGCAGCCCCTCCCGGCCCTCTCCCATCAGCCACTTGTACGTGGTGGCTGCCATGTCGCTGGTCACATGTTCTTTCCGCCACCTGTCCAGCCACGCCTGAAAGCGCTGATGTAGACGAGTGCTTACTCGCTGGTGAGACTAAACCGGAATGAACAGAATTCAAATTATTTAGACGCATCTTGATCTCAAATCTAATTCCTTTATCACAGTGGTTCAATTCAATTTCTAATACAAAAAAAAGCTAAATTTAGATCATATTTTCCCCTCAATAACAAATGTTTTTAATTGAAGAACAAACAAAATTAGAATCCTAAACATTCTGAAACCACAAAATAAATTTTGATTTTAATTCTGTCGCAATTTACTCCCCCTTATGTCGTTCCAAACCTGTAAGACTTTCTTCTGTGGAACATAAAAGACATGTTGAGGACTGTTCCCTTTGACTTTCATTGTTATTTTTATCCATACAAGGAAAGTCAATTGACCCTTCTTAAACAGTTTGATTGACAGGCGATCTAACCAATCATAACCCCGAATCCGCCATTTTATCCGGTTGAAACAACATTCCTTCTGATGTCCATTCATGTTTATTAGATGCAATAAATGAACTAGTATGAAGAGATGGTCAGTTCACGAGCCGCTTGAAGGAGCAACAGCGATCTGTCACGACACATTAAAGAGCCACTATATGGTATTTATTGTTCTTGTTCACTATTGTTCACTATACTGTATTTACTGTTATTAACCTCTTTAAAAAAATTACAATATTTTAAATATGAAACTGTTTTTATATGTTGTCAGTGTCCTCTTTGCTTCTCAATGTATTTTTCACTTCGTGAGAACATGATGTGTGGCGTGAGAGCGCATGGCTTGTCGGGCATAGCAACAGTAACTAAAGTCTTTGTGAAGGGTCAATAAGGAACCAAAACTGTTTGGTTACCATCATTCATCAAAATATCCACTTTTATGTTCCACAGAAGAAAGTAGGTCATACAGGTTTGGAATGACATGAGGTGGAGTAAATAATGAAATAATTTTTAGTTTTGGGTGGACTATCCCTTAAAATATCAACACTCCTAGACTCTGTTCATACAAAAAATAATCGACACCAAGATAATTGGTTGATAATTGAGTGCCCTTGAGTCAAAAAGGTTGAGAACCACTGCTCTATCATCTATATACCTGATGCGCTCTCAGCTGCGCAGTGCGTCGGTACATGTAGTCCTCAGACTTGAAGACGTACACCATCTTGTAGGAGTTGAGCTTAAACATGCACTCCATCTTCGAGTCCTCGCTGCCCTCAGAGGTTTTCTTGGCCGTTTCTTTGGCCTCTCTCATCTGCACCTCTTGACCTCTCTGGCACTTCCGGATTCGCCTTAGATTCCTTAAAAAGAAAAGGGCACGTTGTTTAATTTTCAAGAAACCTAAATCTTTCTTAAATTTAGTACAAATGCTGTCAGACATACTAAGGCTCAGTATCTGACAGCCTAAGGAGAGGAAGATCCTAATCAAAAAGAAAAAAATATGCATCAATGCAACTGTCTACAGTGCACCTTGGTCTTAATAAATATGATAAAATATCAAAAGATACGATAATTTCCATTGAAAACTCATATCCATGGCAAATCCATATTGATCAAGTGCCAAATCAAGATTTTGGGAGAAAAAAAAAGAAAAGAAAAAAGAAAAGAAAAAAAGGACAGTTAATTTCCCTGCTTCAAATCAAAGACTAAAATTAGAAGTGTACTTACCAAAGGTTACAGATGTGAATGGGCATAGAAACCATGACTCTTATTTTGAATTCAGGACTTCACTTAAAGAAACAAGCCAATCGTCACAAAAAAAGAAACCAAGTAGGTAATTAGGTTAAATAGCCAGGATATGGGTTGACATTGTGCATTATGCATTAAATGACCATGCACTAGAAGTGTTTGTTGCATTACTTTTCTTAGCAAAAACAGTGGTGCAATGTCAGCTACACAACCTCACACTGCACATAAACAGAAAAGAAGTTAATGAATCCAAAAAATAAATAATTTGATTGTCTATTTGTGGATGGAGACATCAAGAGTATCTCTCCAGCACAGCACATAAAACATGCAGTAAAAAAAAAAAAAAAAAATGAAAAAAGAAAGAACAAGCAAAATCAATCATCCTCCCATGCTAGAGCTCAAACGTCTGTTGGAAAGAAATACACGCACATTTGAGGATAAAATCCAGACCAGAATTTTATTGACAAGCCCCTCTCTGAAATACAGCCGTCTTTGTGTCAGACCATGGTGAGTTTAATTTCGAGTCACAGCACCACTTTGTAAACTGACAACCCCAATCGAACTCAAGAGAGAATCGGCGATGGGAGGACACATAATCTCTGAGATCTCAGCATACAAGGTCTACTCACTCAAATCTTACAGACTATAAAAACATTTATACACAAGGATGAATCAAGTTACATACAGAAATATATCTGTGAATAGAATTACACAAACAGACCACAGCACACTTTATATGAGAAAGCAAAGAAGTTTTCTGAAACCCAAGAGTGGGCTCTTTTAAAAAGATTATGAAAATCTATTCAAAGGAAAAAGTACAGATCTGAGCAGAGCACTCAGGCTCATCTTATCTAAATGCACAGTCTTCAGTCTCTTCCAAAGGACATGATGACTCAACCGAACCCTGTTAAGAGTAGGCATATAAAAACATCTTCCATATTCTCAGATGAAACAAAATAAAATGAATCTTTCCACCTCATTAAATGTGTTATAAAGGCTCGACCGCTATTTTGCCCTAAAATAAAAAAAAAATGGTGCACATAATTTTAGATAACACCTCTGCACACATTCCCCACAAACACACCATACTTACAATTCATAAATAAGCATAAAAGAACCAATATGACTGTATTGTGGCCACATCTGAGCAGAGATAAACAGCCTAACAATGAGTTTTCATTAAATAAATTCTCAGTAAAGTGCGAATGCAAGCAGGCAGAGAGCTCACGTGTGTTTGGGTAGAAATAAAAAAAAAAAAAAAGCCAGGCAATTACAAACAGGCAGCACTTGTACGGTGTGACTCCCAGACATTTTCCCAAGACTACCGAAAGCATTCCTGGGATGTTCCTGTCTTGAGTTGATGCTTGATGGGAAGGGGGCAAGTTTAAAGGACTCATGGCTCTAAAGATGGGTGTAGTTGGCTGAGCCTCACCTGGGGAGAAACACAGGCTTCTGGGAGAGGTGCTCTCGCAGTTCTGGAGAGGCCGAGCTGGTGTTCAGATATCGCTCCACATAGTCGGGCCAGCGCTGAAACACACATACAGACATTCAAGGTTACTCTTACAGGATAAAGAGTCACTGTTAATAGAATTACTGTCTATAACTACTGAATGTAGCAGAATACATACATATCACCAGGATATCAACCAACTTTGTGTTTTACATGACTAATTTCTATGAATGAACCGCATGTATTATGCAAAGACTTCATGTACTTCACATTTCATACAGTTGAGAAAGGAAGAGCGCATGTAACCATGCAGTTCTAAAAGTGACAACAGCCTAATAAACTTGCTTCTGTCTGTGTGCTTTATGTTAATTAAACAAAAGACAAAGAGAAAATCATTCACTGCTCTTGACTGAATAACTTTTGTAGCTTTAATAATCAGTGTATATTTAAATACAGTGAAGGCTAAGCAGTTGTATTTTTATACATATATACACACATAAGATACATATACATAATAATAAAAACAATAAATAATAATAAAGGGCTGTTTATAACACTTTAATGACCAAACATTTGCTTAAAAATCCAATTATATACATATATATATATTACAATTAAATCTTTTTTTTATTTTTTTTATCATTATGTAGAAATTAATCACACAGTATACAGTGCTTCTTTAGCTGAGAGCACACTGCAAGACCTCACACACAGGCTGCACCTCCACTCTTCCAGTGCTGCTACTGACTGATGGGCTTCAGCATATAGAAAAGTCCTGGAAGAAATGTGGGAGCTGATGCAGAGGTAGATGTACTTTGACAGCCTATTTCTGTAAGAGCCACAATGAGTGTCCCATACAATACTGCGTGGGTCAGCATTGTGTTGGCAGTCTGCTGAAGGCCAAAACAGTCCAACACCATAGCCTGATTTCATGTAGAACTTCACAGCATCCAATTCATTAGGGTCCACTGTCTGTCACCATCTCCGTAGGCTTTATGGAAGGATCAGTAGTTCCCACATATCCCTACATTCATCAAACAGCACCTTGTTGTTTCTGATCCAGTAGATACTGCCGTAGGGAGTGTTCCTTGGCAATATGTTAAGCTGTTCTTGACAAACTTATACCGCATCCCGAACAATGGCACAAGCGCGAATCAATTTATGAAGGAAGTCCCTGAAGAGTGAGAGGCTGGTGTAAGATTTGTCAACAAAAAGCTTGTAGTCAGTGTCCAACAATTTTTCATCCACAGGGGCTGTAATGGAGTAATAACTCAAATGGTCTGTGCTGAAAGAGAATTCTCTCAAATCCCAAGCACAAACAAGAATCTGCCAGGACAAATGTTTTTAGTCACCTTTGTGGGTTCATTCTTTCAGATGCTGGTTGAGGTACAGCTCTGGACCATTAATTCATCAACCGCAATAATCTGTAAAACATGAAGAGGTCTTGCAGGGATTCGTACATTCCTCATGGTGTCCAACTCCACATGGTATGGAGGACCAACAAAGACGGACAGAAAAATTGTGTAGGCCATGATTTGTGCCAGAAATAGTCTGTTATGAGCAGAACTGGCTCATTTAAATAACAGCAAAGTCTTGCTGTGGCATGTCCTTTCGTCCTGTTATTCTGTCATTTAGGCCATGTCAGAAAACCATACAAGACGCTGTCCCAGCTGTTCTTACAGATTAGAAACGAATATCTGGTTCATATCCATTGTCACCGCTTTACTGAGGTGCAACAGGAAAGAGCAAGAAGGAATTGGCACTGTTTCCCCTCAACACCTCTTGTAGCAGCAGGTGGTACAGATGTAGCAGATGTTATTGGAAACAGCGATGCAGCAGAAAGACGAAATCTGTTCCTGTGAAAGATGGATCTCAGCCTTTATGAGCTGAGTCAGCTAAAGGCATATTGCACAGCACAGAAAGTAATGGAACAGCACGAGTACCAAGTTTACTGACAGCTACACTGGTAGCCAGTTATCACTGGTCTGTGTGCAGCAGATGGGTTTAATGGCCATGATTTTGATGTCACATTATGTGGTCCATGCGCCCATTTTTATTTATTTTTTTTTGTCAAAACTACTAATAGTCTTAGTCTAAAGAAGCTTTCAGCACCGGATGTGTACTTGCATTTCATTTTTTTTTCTTTAATTGTTGGTTTATAAAAACAAGCATTTGCTGTGAAGCAACTTTTTGCTGATGTGAATGTTGACGGGTTCTTGGCCTGAATAAGCTGGCCAAAGCTTTATGAAAACTTTACGTCAATAATCAAAAGATTTTGCCGCAAGACTTTGCCAGTAGTGCAGTTCGGGTTAACAGGTTAACAGTGGAGTATCTTTAGCCAAGTCTCAGGCATGTACCTCAGTGTCCACAGGTCCATCCGAGTTCTCTTCCTCCGAGTCCAACAGTTCCACAGCCAGCTGCACAGTCCCCTTAGACTTCTGGAACAGTAACTGTAATACAAAAAAAAAAGAGGGGAAAAGAGAAAGAAAACGTGTCATGTGTAGCTGACAGGAAATACTCTGCAAACTGAATATTTGAATAACTATAATAATAATACATGCAGTCTCTGATATAAATGGTCTCATATATATTAAGAGACAATATGGAATCTTTGCCATTTTAAAATTCAATACTTTGTACAAATGAGTTGAGTCTAGGTCAGTTATACAATCTGCACAGTTTCTTTTATACATTCACATAAGTTCTAACCCAAAATGTTGAGGAAAAAATACATTATACACCCTATAGATATGCATCTATATACACACCATTGAAAGTGTGGTTAAAAGTAGTTAAAGTGGAGGAGGTGAAAAGAGGCAGCAGATAACCGAGTGACATTGAGAGATGTGGTCATTAAAACAAAAAGTAGTGATTTTAGCCGATTAAGCGTGTTTTACCGATAGCTTGATGGATGGTCAATTGGTTTGCTTGAAAAACCAACAGAAAGGTCTTATCAGCATTTACAATACAACCATCCTTTACTGCCACTTCAACTTTGTCACTGTCAATACAATTCTGGTAAAAAAAAAACAAAACAAAAAAAACACTTTCTACCAACACACCATAATATCTCCCCTATACATCTGATACCACTTCAACCCTTCTTTGTAAATTGCTTTTCTTAAAAGTGACTGCATAAAACTACAAAAGTCCAAACATTACACATCAATTTTGATGCAAACATTTAGTGTATGCAAAGCCTTTCAAAGTATCACAGGCACACAACAATAGTTGAGATTCACACTAGAAAGCTTCATCTTTGACCAGTGTCTGCACTATTTCTCTCCAGAAGTTAGGGCAAATAAACATGTCCCCCATTTCTTTTTTTGACTGTGAAACAGTGGTCTGAGCTAGTGTTGCCAACTAGTGGAAAAACTAATTAGTGGAAAAGAAATTCAAGGTGTATATGTGAGCTAGAAAAAAAAATGCATGTGTACAGTTCACCTGCGTGTTCACCAAAGAAACTTTGGGTAAGCACTCATTGTCCCTTTTTATCCAGCTATCCAATCACAGTGGAGGAGGGGCCAAATGAAGAAAAAAAAATAATAATCCGCTGCGCTGCTGAAGCGCTCCCAATCGCCCTCAGCTAGGTGTTATCAGCAGAGCACCTGACGTTTTCGGTTTTTCAGCTGGCTAAAAATGCTTTGGTGGACACATGGCCTAAGTGTTTATATGTTGATAACGACATTTGCATTACATGCACCGCACGCGTACCCTAGCATATGTGTACAAACCAAAGTATACTTTGGGCTTTAAAGGGAATCTCCTGTGGTGGTTTTATCCATACTATACCAATTCCATAAGCAATAGAGAAGTACCGAGTGTGTTTAGGTAAAGTAAAGAGATAGTCGAACCTTAAAACAGTTCTCGTCAGACATCAGCTGCTCGGCTTTGCGCTGGTAAGATGTCTCAGCTGTACCTCTGGATGTTTGGGTGGACAGGGACCCACCAGTGGCTTTGTTGGAACACTCACCAAGGTAAAGATCAGTCACCTGTACACAGATCTCATCGCTTACTATATGCTGCAGCTGTGGGAAAGAGAAAAGGAAAGAGAAACTAGTAAGATGAGATTCTATAACACTGAAAATGCTCACTAAAGGCCCTGAAACACTTCAAGTGAAATTGAAGAACGAACTGATGAGATGCCATTCTCTGAGGCTCTGCTTTCTTTGATGTGGACCAGATCATCTCAGTTTAATTTCAGTCTGCCGAGGTCAGACGCAAGGAAAAACATGAAATTGACTGGAGTGATGAACAAAGCTTGTGCAAACATATCCACATCGCCACTATCTGATTTTTTCTTAACTGCTGTTTTCTCACTGTCGTTCTTGCTGTCCGTTTATTTTGTTACTGAGAGGCACGTAGCACTTATTTACAAATTCATCCAAACACCATTCCCAATAGTGTGGGTGGAGTCGGAATGTTCACTAACAGTAAACTGCTGCAAAGTAAACTTCTTTGCTTAACAATAAGTCAACTCTTTGTACCCGTAAGCAAAGAGAGAAAAAAACAAAACTTCACTGTGAGTTGGGTCTAAAAAATACGGAACACATAAAGCTAAAGCCAAAATTACAATGATAATACAAGTCATATAATTAAAACCCCTACCTGTCTCACTATACTCTGAATGAGTTTGTCCATGGTGAAGGCAATGTAGGCATGAATGGTAAACATTTCCCTCAGCTGGTCCTCATATTGAGATGTTTCCATGTTGCCATCCAGAAGGTTTCGCACCATCTCCAAGAAGGCAGAGTAGTAATCTTCAACTTCGATGTCCACTGAAAAACAAACGGGACGTTTTGAATTGATCAAAGTCCAGACACTGCATTAAACAAATTACAGCCAATCTTTGAGTTGCTGAAGTAGTTTCCATGGTGACAAGGCCTTGAGGGTTGCAGGCAAATCTGAGAGAAATATCATTAGCTCCAACAAGTGTCCATTCTCCTGTCTTCACAAACTCAGGCTCAAAATATAATTTTATACACATATACACACTCAAATTCTCAACTTTGCATGAAACTTGCTGATACAATGACTACCAGCATGAAAACTAAAAAAAAAAACTAAATTAATTTGCAAAAACAGCAGCTGTGTTCTACTCTGTAATCTGAAACTTACTGGGTTCTTTCAAACGCAGCTGGATGGCCGGGCTGTCGTTCTTCTCTCTTTTCAATCCCAGCACATTCCTTTCCCACTCCCTCTCTCTGGCGTCTTCCTCTATCTGTTTTTCCGCCTGCCCATAGATCCGCAGCAGTCGGGAGCACAGGATCTGGTGCAGCCGAAGGAAGATGTACCAGTTATTGTTGACATAGAAGAGGTTGTAGGCATCGTCACAGTTACTGAGCTTCTGCTGGGTAGCTGCTGTATGGCTGAAGAGGAGCTTAGACTTTGCTGATGTTGTCCCATTGTGCTTTTTAGTCCCATCTTCATCTGGTTCGGTCTCCTCTTCTTCCTCCTCCTCCACATCAGAAAGCTCACCACGCCGGGCGAACAGCATGTCGGGGATGAAATGGTAAATGATCTGTTTGATTTTATACTTGTCATCTTTGTGGATACCGGACTGCCTCTTGACATGGTGGATGATGAGAGCAGCTGCGTCTTCCAGAATCTGGCTGTCCTCGTACATGAGGGTCATGTGAGGGCCTGAGGGAGGGGCGGCATTGTCTTCGGAAGCCTGCTCCTGTCGCTAAGAGGATGAAAATGCCATTATAAACAACCCGACAACACCTTTGATTTTTGCGTTTGTATATTTAGAATGTTTCTTACCTCATCATAAAGAGACTCAATTTCATTGAGCAGTGTCTTGGAGCGAAACACCTTTGTGTCATTCTGTTTGAAGTTAATACCTTGGTGATCTAAAGACTTCAGGTAATACTTCTCATTCTGTTCTCTCCAGATCTTATTGAAGCCACGCTGAGCCTCTCGCCACTCCTCTTCTTTGATTTTCAGCCTGAGAAGACAAACACATAATGAATTGTGTGAGGAAAACCTGATATATAAAGAACTGAAAATTAAGGGCATAATGATGCTATAGGCCAGTAATAACACTAAGGCTGCACAAGTGTTTATTCGAAAAATCTACTTTTTTTGAACTCAAGGCCATTTGTGCAATTTGTTCAAAACATGCATCATCTAGAAACACTCATGGCAAAACGCTATCAAAAGAATTTCGATTGGTGATTCAAGTTTGCAACAGAATGCCAAAACGTTTGAGTTTTGCAATGAGATAGATTGCAATGAGATATTTTCACCAAACATGGTACACGTGTGTACAAGCTCAGTCCGATTGTAGCGTTTGGCCATTTTGTGGCACTGTAATAGGAAAGAAATATGAAAACCACAACATCAACAGTTAGTCTGATCGACTTGAAAATTGGCATGCTGTGTCTTGGTCGAAGGTGCCATGAATGCAGCGAAAAACATGGCTGAAATTTGCATTTGAATTTTGAGAACCTGTTAGACCAGGTTAACAGAGGCCGATCAAAACGAAACTTGGTGGACCTGTTTAACTCTCGACTCTAGCGGTCTATGTTAAGCATGAAAGATCAGCCACCGGGTGGCACTACATATCACACATAAACAATATTCATAGCATATGTTGAATCTCCTCATTCTCTATAATTTTGCCTTGAGGTCCTTAGATTTTTTTAGGGCAATAATGATCAAAAACTATTGAATTTTACAATTTGGATAGCTATAACAGGATTATTAAAAAATGCCATCTCCAAATATGCTCAAAATCCTAAAAAATGTAAATGCTTTCTTGCCAGCCTAGAGCCAAACCCCATTAATTGCTGCATGCAGCTATATTTATAAATATTATTATAGTACTTGATATCCAAATTTTATTGTAAACTAGCAATACATTTCTGTCGTCATTTCTTCACTTTCACAAGGCAAACCCAGGCAGTCTCTTGGGCAACAAAAGGAAGAACTAGTAGCCATAAAATATGGTACTACCATAGTAAATGTTAATAAAAAAATATATACATTTTCCTTTTTCATGCCACAATGCATGACATTTTTATAGTCAGACAATAACATTTATGCTCACCTTTTGAGTACAATAGGTACAGAGACAGCAGGGTTGGTCTTAAGTCCATCTATGATGTCTGGAGCTTTGTCACCATATATCCTCTGAATAGCTTTACGGTGGATGACCTCAGAGGAGCCTCCAATGGTGTTGTCCAGTCGGAACTTGGCTTGTTCCTCAGCAGACATGCGCGAGAGCCTCTTTTGAACAGCCTCCAGAACACGGATAGTGGCGAGATTTGTCTCCAGAACCACGTCAAGCTGCATGACACATGACATGTTTGATTAAACACCGAACTGAATATCCAATTAAACTTATTTCTGTGACAGTGAATCTTTGTTTTAAAGCCTACCTCAAAGCGCTCATCTTCACACCTATATATATGTTCTTCATACTGGGTCTTTTTGGAGCTGACAAAGGTTGAGTCCTCAGACCAGGATGGAAATGACACCCACGTATCATTCAACACCTGAGAATTATTCAACATTAGCATCACACTTTCAATATTATTATGGGACAAAATTATTGTGTGCAAAAGTATTTGCGCTAATATTATAACTATAGAAGTTTAGAAAAAACAAAATGATATCAGTTATCAAATTCATATTTGTTTATTTTGAAAAAAAAAACTCCCACAATGCGAGCTAATTTTATTAATATTTCATTTTTAAATATCACGATCATCATCAATACTGGTATATTGAAACACCCTTACATTAATTCCTTAGCAACTATTCCCCATTGAATTCCATTAATCTGCTTTAGCATGGTATTTTCCTCTAGATAGAGTTATTATAAGTGCCAAGTAAGCATTGAATTCAGAAACAAAACCCTTTTGTGGTGTGATGTTTGTACATACATTTTGATATTATATTTACAAACATCACACCACAGTCAAATGGTGTACTCACCTCTTTGCACAGTGGAGTCCTGCCTGTACATCGAGGCTGCTGGAAGCTCTTGGGTAGGGCTCTGTAACTGGAGCCCAATCTCTTGCAGGACGCATAATCAATTTCCATTGCAATGCCTTCAGTGGCTCGCTCTTTGGGAAAGCTCTCAATATGGGGACACTCTCTGTAGCCGAGGAAGTTCTTGAACCACGTAAAAAGCTCTGGGAATTTTCTGATAACCAGAAAAAGCACAAATGTCATTTATTAAAATGTTAACATTTAATAAAGTGCAACTAATAATATTATTGGTTTTTAAGTTATAATTATGCAATCAAATTAAACATTGGCTACATAAAATCAGACTGGAAGTGCATCACAGATATCAATTTGAAATTAAACTGAATTCCACTCACCCCAAAAATGGCAAGACCAACTGGACAAGTTCAGCCCGTGAGATCACTTCTTGATTGAAGATGACCAAACAGCGTAAGAAATTGTCATAAGCCTCTGAACTCCGCAGTGCTTTCCGCACCTAAGAGAGCGGAGAATTTTAGCCACATAACTCACTTTAATCCTTGTAATATTTATTCTACCAACATAATGCCGTTATTTTTGTATTACATTGTAATCACTGCAAGACTATAATAAAAGCAATCACCTTTTCAAAAAAGAGAGATTCAGCACCGATTCCAAGTTTGCTGGCTTCAGCCATTGAATCTTTTCCCATAAATTTTTGCTTTTTCTGTTTAAGAGATAAAAAAAGAACATGAATATTGGTTGATAATACAGTGTAAAAACAGTAACGTAAAGTTTTACTCAGTCACCTTAACAGGGGGTGTAGTGGGCGGCCCCGTGTGTCTGCGGATCTGACAGCCATTCTGGTTAAAATTCTGCTTATGGTTAGGCTGGGGTCTCTTTACCGTTCCTCCACGGTCAATACGCACAGATTCAGCCTTCTCGGCTGTAGTCTTACTCAATAACTGAGGGGAAGAGAAAAAGCTTATGAATAATAAGCAAAATGAGTTCAGCTCCATGATTTTTAGTTATTACTATCCAACCCTTTACGCACACCTTGGCAATAGAATTGGTGTTGGCTAGTACATTTTTTAGTTTACACGCCAATATTTTTTTTTTTTTTAATAAAACAAAATATATACAGATATCAAATCAGCTTATCTTCGTAAACTGCACTGTTTTTAGGCAAGGCAAGTTTATTTATATGGCACATTTCAAAGAGCTTTGCATAAAAAATAAATTAAAATAATCATAAAACAATCACAACAGAAGCATTAGAAATAAAAATAATAAAAGCAGAGAATGAAAATTATTACAATCATTACTAAATCTGGGATGTCCCTATCTAAATGAAAGAGTTTCCATGAGAGTTTTGGTTTGCGATTTTACACCAGTAGCAAACAACACACCGGCTTTCCTAGTGTCTCTTCACCCCTAATGGAGTGCGACATAAACGCCTGCCTTACACAAGTGTATAAACATAATTTTTTATACATGAAGATACATTAATTTGCAATGTGATATGATCTTAGCATATCACCAACATGATATGCTTAGCAAAACATTTTGTTACTATTAATATCCAATTAAAAGTAATCAGAACTAAAACGTTATAAATGTTAAAATAAGTTTTAATGTAAATGTATGAATACATGTGCCATTTTAACAGAACTTAGGTCTGGTGGCGCTTGAGGCATTGGCCATTCAGTGTTTCAGGACTGGAAAAAAAACTAACAATAATATTGATAAAATAATAATACTACTAATAACAACAACATAGCATGCTAAGGTCCAATTTGCTGAAATTAAAACAGGGACAGTAGTAGGTGAGCACTTGCGCATTAGTTCTGCTTGTTCTTAAAGGCTAAATAATTCCAACTGAACTCTGTTTTAACTGGACAATACAACAAAGAATATCATTTACATGTAGTGCATCAATTCTACTTGGTATGTAAGACTAACTTGCTCTCTCTCGTTTGTGTGTGAGAAACAGTGAGCGCTCTCAACTAAGTGAAGACAAGTTTGGCGCCCAGTTTACGGTTCGTCAAATACGCTGTGCATCCACTCAGATGAATTGCAATAGTGTGCTTTAAAGATGGAGAGTGAACTCTCAAGCGCTCAGTGTTCAAGATGAGTGAAAGTATGAGTGAAAGTATATCTGTACTAAACTGATACTTAGCCTCTAACTCAAACACTGTGTAATGGCTAATGATAGATATTATTTATTCACCAAGTATGAACATTTAGTTCTATATGTGAGTGATTTATTCGCTTTATAGATGGTTGCCATCAATACCTACCGCTGAACTATTAGCATCTGGCAGGAACTGGCCGAATTCTGAAAGGAGGTCCTCCTGGTTTTTGAAGAGCTGGGCCACCTGAGCATACACCTGCTGCTCCGTGAGAGTGGGTGTGTAGTTTCCCCCCGCCTCCTTAGCATTACGCTGCTCCTTCTATACAACAAACAGAACAGAAATTTACAGTAAGCATGCAGCATGAAGGGCTGTAAATATACATTACTGTTAAAAAGTTTGAGGTCAGTAAGATTTTTTTATGTTTTTGAAAGAAGTCTCTTTTGTACCTTATTGTCTCTTATTTGATTGATTATTTGCTAAAAACATAAAGTAAAAACAGCAATATTGTAACATTTTACAATTGAAAAGAAATCCTATTTTAAGGCTTTTTAAAATGCAATTCATTCCTGTGATGGCAACACAGAATTTTCAGTGTTTTTACTCCATTTGAAATACAAATCTTTTCTAACATTATAAATGTCAATTTAATAAATCCTTGCTGAATTGAAATATTTCACATACACACATAAAAAAAGAAAACTCTTACTTTTCAACAGTAGCGTACTTAACCGAATAAAAAGGTTGGTTGTACTACACAGCTGCACAGAGCGCTTTGACATAGATACTGTCCTCAGTGCCTCAGCTCTCACCTGGTATGTGTGCAGAATTTCCAAGAAGGATTTGTAGACCTCTGGCTGGCCCTGAAATCGGTTCTTGATTTTGTTCACGTAGCTGATAGCGTGGTTGAACTCTACAGGCTGGTTGTTCTGTAGCGGAGTTGAACCGGCAGTGGTGCTGCTGATGGGAGTGTGGGACTGGACCGAGGGTGAGCGCGGGGAGGCGTACGAGGGAATGGACGGATTAGGCTGGCTTGTTGGGGTAAGTGCGGGAGACTGCATTGGCTGCGGAACATAAAAATAATTTAGACAACTTTGCAAATATGCAAACCAAATCTGTACAGAAGGTAAAAATTCAGTTTTACCTTGCTGATCTTGGCAGGGGTTGGCTGGCTAGGGATGACCAAGGCAGCAGTGCTGGTGGGAGCTGCTGGTTGGGTCTGGCGCTGTGCTGGCTGTGTTATGGGGAGGTCCTGGACAGAGATGCCATGCGGGGTGATGTGGTGGATCTGGCCAGGAGTTGTCACATTAACCAGATCATTGGTCTGAACCTCAATCTTGTAGCCAGGAGGCAGGAAGGTGTTGAAGCCCATGATGAGGTCTGGATGGCCTTTGAAGAGCTGGGAGACTCTGCTGATCACACCTGGTGTATCAATGCTGATAACACAAGGACAATACATTTATGGTATTGGATTTGATTTGAATCAAACCAAGAGCCCAAAAACGCATAATTATAACAATGCTTCCAAATGTAAACGGTGTTATGTGTATTAATACTTATTTCAAAAACAACGTTAAAACATTTGTAATCATGTTATTTAAAATTTAACAAACATAAAATATTTGTTTTGTCCATAAAAAGTGTGCTTTCACTTTAATTGGGCACGAGCAGTGCAGCAAAAATAGACTCAGTGCCGAAAACCTTGCTCTACTGCTCACGCGTGTGAATGCACCCGGTAATGGTGATGATTGCATATGTATAGTGAATTGTGATTGGGTACACAGGTCTCCATACTAACATTTGAGAGCAGTAGCACAGATGCCACTAAGCTCGACAGATGATGGTGCCAGTACGTGATTTGGTCCCGCAGGAGATTTTTAATCATAAATTTAATCATAAAATTACTATTGTAGTTTTGCATTAATATGTGCAGTTACTAATAATAATATGTTTGTTTATTGGAAATTTGACCGTAAAGCACCGAGCTTGAACTGAGATGCAGATAAAATTCACTTTTATTAACAATAGCAAAGTGCAAAAACTTGCTATTTTTATTATAAAAATGTAAACATTCTACTCTTATTAAATGTACCATAGTTCTTCATAGTATAATACTGAACTGACCGACAACTTCAGGGATTATAAAAGGAGCTATCTTTACTTGCTTTCTGTGTAATTCAGTCGCAAATTCAAGAAAAGTTTTAGTTTTTCATTAGACTTTGTGACTTCCTTCATTTTCATATAAAGGGAAATGGCTAATAAGTCAATAAAAAAATAAATAAAAAAAACGTTTGTGTGAACCGTGAGATGAATAATGTAAAAAAAAAAACATTTGACTATTTCTGACAGAATACCATAATTACAGTTAACGTTGCTAGATTAAATCCATGGTGAATGTTGGTGATTTGTGGACTGAAAAGCCTTCTATAACTTTCTCGTTCATGGCATAATGTTTCTCCTGGTTCCCTCGTCAGCGCTGTTTCATCTGGTATAATTTATAACAGATAATTCTGTGCTGAATTTGAATGATTCTCACTAGATCTTGCTACAACTTCATTAATTTTGTAGCGAATATATGTATACAGTTTAAGAAACAACGGATATGGCAGCTCTTATCAGTTAGGCAACATGGGGGTGGCACCTGTGTGACCTCTAACAAAATCGGTAGGAATAAAGGTTGCAAAATGCATCCATTTGGTCGCAGTCTGGAGCCCTGGTACAGGTGACATATCCAGAACTTTTCCACAATCACTTAGTCAGGTTACACACTGGCCCTGCAAGCTTGTGTTCATCTGCTTCTACTTTAGAGTCTAATGCCCACGTCTCAAAATCCAATCAATGACGCATTAAATGCATAAATAAATAAACAAAAATAAGCCTGTTTCATTGACTACTTAACCATCTACCTTAGTTAAATGTGTGGTCACATTTACTATCATTTTAATATGAATTTTCATTTTTAATAGAATTGGTTCTCGAACAAGACAAATATTGATACAAATACATAAATGTAATGGGTAGCTCTAATTTAGCATTCATATACTCAGATCTAAAGCGTGACACCTAAGCATAAAATATTATACTTCTGCTACCATAAAAGCACTGGTGTTTCCTTCTGGAAATCCAAATCTATTAGGGGTGCAACAGATCACAAAACTCACAGTTTGAAACATGTTTTTTGATTCATGGATCGGAGCATTCATTGGATCAGCCAAAAAAAAAAAAAAGGAAAAAAAAAAAAGGACATGTACACAAACACACAGGGCTTGACATTAACATCCATCAACCCGTCAAATGCGGACAGATTTCAGCAGTGGCGTGTAATGCAGTCAGACAACTAGACAGTTTGGCGGGCAGATTTTTCAATTGTAGCCTTTTAAAAAGACATCTGACATAATAAACTTAGTACAATGTAGTGTCTGAAGTATTGATTTTTCAATACATATCAATTTTGAAATATCTGAAACGCTTCCAATACAGATTTTCCACAGAATAGATACCAGCTGTGCTTTCTCGCTCTCTCATCTGTCTTACAGTGAGTTGACAACAAACCCTCCTGCCCTCACTCACTTGTTTCATTTGCTCCAGATGAATATTGTAAGTGTTACAGTGCTTAAAATTTCAGCGCGGGATTGCGCGTACTGTATATAATTTTCTTTCTTTAAAGTACTTTTTTGCTGCTTATTGTGCTTAGTCAATACACACAAAATAATGTCAAAATGCTTAGTCTTGGCGAGCATTCACATAAACACACCCAGTTGTGTTTTAAATGAAGGTAAACGGTTGAGAAAGAAAACGCATGTGTAACAGTATAATGGATCAGTGCATCAGGTCTTAAATTGACAGCAGCTATTTCTTGCAACCATTTTATTTTTTTATTTCAATTTTATATAGAAATACATTGTGTATAATTTATTATTTAGAAGAGACACTTCCAGTTTCCCTTTTTGTCATTACTTTAATCCCTTGCAATACCGTTCAAGATATCCAATACCAGTTCGCAATTTAGCATCTTCAGTACATTGGCATGTTGAGAAAATGTGGTGCGAATCATATGACACCTTTTGGAGCAGTAGTTAATTCAGTGCTTGTTTAAAAAAAATCCACATTCAAACAAAAATGGCTGACTTAGTACTGGTAGGAGCTAAAGACTGTAAATTCAACAGTTGCCCGGCACAATGAGAGCAATATGTACAAATTTGGTGACTGTAGGTCTTTAGTCAAAAGGTGGTGCTACTGAGCCCCTCCTACACATCCATTTCTAAGGTTATGCCGAAGTCTATAGTCTGGCAACTATAATGTATGTCAAGTTTCATGCAATTTGAAGCATGCTAAAGCCTGATTTATGCTCGATGCGTCCGTAAGATCGTTTGGGGGCGCACGACAAAAGTGAAGCGTGCGGAAACCTATTTCGCGCAGCGGTGTGCACAGAAAAATTTGTAAATTTCCATGCGGCTCCGCATTCGAAGACGCACGAATGTGAGGCAAACCTGATGGAGCATGTACGTCTCACCACACTGGCACCCAGTTTGCACGTCTAAATTAGTTTCTTACATTTACAAAAACATTGTCACGTATACCTTCTTCCCACCACTGCTTCCTGCTGATTTATAGAACAACTTCTCTGAAATCACCCCATTGTTTCAAAGAATAGAACAACGGCAAGCGTGTCAAGTATAAACGTATCATTCATTTGGGGAGATGCAGTCAGCGAAAGTATAAATTAGGCTTAAGGGTCTAAAAAAAAAAAAAAACACACCCCAAAAAATTAAAGTTTGACGCGTTGATGTTAAGGCCCTAAAAGAGCCCGAGGTTGAAAAAAAAAAAAAGGTACTTAAGGAAAACATTAAAGCCCTAATTAAATTGCAAGCACTGTTCACTGTACAAATTAAATGTACATTAATCCTTGTTAAAGCTGTCTTTTGTTTTTTGATTAATATTATTGACAGACAGCACCAGATGCATATAGCCTGCTGTCACATTTAAGATATAATGCACGGATCCAATATAATGATCCAATATAATGATTCACATCCAATTTCTTTCTCTTTATATACTCTTCACTTCAGACATAACTGTGTTTACAAGAATACTTGCGAGTATTTTGAGATATAGTTGTGTGTACTTTTGTGTGTCTATCGAGCACGAGGAGATATGAAAGAGTACTCAATTCTGTATTTGTGTATACACTTTGAGTGTTTGCACACAGAAAACCGGGCAAAAGTAGATAGTTGAGTTCTCTTTCGCATTTTCTTGAGCTTGAATGGTCAAAGAAAATTGCAACACTTAGAAACATGTGCAAATAATAAACTTTTCACCGTATGATGGCTAAAGTTTGCAATTTATCTGTTGGCCACATGGGTGCTGAACCGTGGGGTCTGGTCCATATAGATCACGGATCAACTACGATCCGTTAGACCCCTAAAATCTATGAACAGAACATATGGAAACATGAAAATAATTAATCAGAAATTCGAAAATGAATTTTAGAGGTAAATGTGCAAACTTCAGAAGAAAATAACATACAATGCACAGGTATGATCACTGTTCTTAGAAAATGAATCAACAATTACTCTCTTCACTGCTTGGCCTACTGGTGCCAGCAATACCTCTGTCAATGACAAAGAAAGGGAGGTCAGAGCACAAGAGCAGCAACAAGGAAGTACAAAGACAGGTTAAGGGCTCATTCACACAGAACATGTTTTCGCGTCTAAAAACACGAGACGCATGGCTCAGGAATGGCTTTAAAAAAGCGCAGCACAGAACGCAAGAGTCTCGAGACATGCTTTTGAAACGTGATGCAATAACTGCAATAATGAACTAATAAAACAGCTGCCATGCCAACTTTCTACTGTAAATAGAAGCTTAAGACACATGCCCCACCTCTGAGATCTTCTGATTGGTCCACCGTTTTGGAACTGACAGAGGCACTGCGTGTAAAAGTTGAATTTCTTTTAACTTTACACGGCGGCTTAAAAACACGCCACTTATGAGTAAGACACTGCAAAAGACTTTAGATGCAAGTACAGCGTCCATCTAGCGTGTGTTTACATAGAACAACAATGGAAAAGTAGTGTATTAGAATGGAAAAACGCATTCTGTGTGAACGGCCCATAAGGGTTTTTTCTCAGCAATCCTGACCAAAGATAAAGTCCCCAAGGTTACAAAACTAGATCATTCCATTCATTGTGAGGAGCTAGACTGAACTAGAAGGGACAGAAACACAACAAGCCAAAAGAAGAAGAAAAAAATCTAACAAAAACAAAACTCACGCTGACCTTTGAGACTTGAACTCCTTCATGATGTCCAGGAAGTCATTGTAGACCTGTGGCTGATTGCCAAACTGAAGTTTAACTTGATCCAGATAGGAAAGAGCATCTTCAACCTGAAATTACATAAATCTCAGCTCTCCAGCACTACATCTAAACTAATGCAGATAATTTACATACTCTATTAGACAGATCTCTTACCTTAAGCCTTTGAAACTGCTGTTGGCCCAGTGTTGGGGCAGGGGCTGGGGCAGCATGAGAGTGACCCTGGCCCACAGGTTGGACAGCCGGCCCATGGTGATGAGGCCCACTGTGCACAGCTGAACTGCTGGTGTGACCATGTCCCCCAGAACTCTGAGCCATTGACAACTGTTAGAGCAGAAGGAGAAATGGTTAATCATCAGGGGTGCTTACGTGAAGTAAAATGTAATTTCCTTTTGAAACTATGTGATGAATTCTCTATGGTAAAGTTTTATACAGCCCAGAAGCACTTTAAATAAATTAAATGCACAGTGCTTAATCTGTCATAGTTTGTCATCTCCTGCACATTTGACCAATGAATTTCCATGAATTATCCAATCAATCATTATTACTGGATTCATTATTTTTATTTAATTTATAAAAGTACCACTCACAAACAGCTATTTCTAGCCAATTACACATTTAACTTGTACAATGTAACTATTTATATATATATATATATATATATATATATATATATATATATATATATATATTCATAGTTTTTTTTAGTATATAAAGTATACATACACTTCATTAGCCATTTTCACTATTTTAAAATCCCTGATGTTTCCAGGTTATACCCATATTTAATATTTATGTATTATATTTAATACATAAAAAAATAAGGACATGCGCACCGAAATGTTGCAAGTGTGCTGATGACTTTTTAGTACCTGATAGGTCTGTGAGACAGAGTACTGCATGCTGGACGATGGCTGCATGTTATCTGGTGCAGTCACGTAGAGGGAGGACTGGGAGGCAGAGTTGAGGACGCGGTGCTGAAAGCTATCCACACCCCCAGGGAGCCGCCGCTGAGAGCCGATCACTGTGTCCTGATCCTCCAAACGCCGCTTCATTATGTACTCATGCTCCTAACTGCGGCGGAATCTAAAACAACAAAACAGTAACAGGGCTTGGCATTAACTTCAATTTAATTTAAGCTATTACTTGTATACGAACCTTGATCAGAGAACATAAGCAGGTGGTCAACCGAACATGAATGACGCACAAGAACAAAACCTCTTCGGGAAGCTCAAAGGTTCTGCTTAACCAATGATGTTTATTCTCGTGTGTTACGCAGTAAATTTGAGCTTCCGGAAGAGGTTTGTTCTTGTGCGTCACTCATGTTTGGTTGAGCTTCTGCTTTTGTTCGCTGATCAATGTTTACATGTGAGTAAAAGCCTAAATTAACTCTGTTCATGATAAAAAGCGATCGAGTCTCTTTAGAAAACTTGGACTAAACTGCTGGATTAATATGGATTAGTTTTCCGATCTCTTTATGAACTTTTTCAAGCGTTAAAAACTAAGTTGCAAAGGCAGTCAATAGAGGAACAGATGTCTCTCAGATTTCATTAGAAAGAACTTAATTTGTGTTTTGAAGATGAACGAAAGTCTTATTGGTTTGGAAGGATATGAGGGTGAGTATGACAGAATTTTCATTTTGGGGTGAACTAACCCTTTAAGCACAATACATAAGCAACAAAATAACTCAATTTAGTACCGAGAGGCTTGTGAGTGGGTGTGAGAACAAAATCTGCGGGAATGGGTAAAATTACGCACAATATGCACAATCCAACGCTGAAATTCAAGCCCTGTAACACCAACAATATTCATCCGGAGCAAACGAGTGAGTGAGGGGAGGCGGGTTTGTGTGTCAACCCTCTGTCAGACAGAGGAGAGAGCGAGAAAGCACAGCTGGTATCTATTCTGCGGAAAACGAGTATTGGAAGAGTTATTTTTCATTATCGATATGCATCGAAAAATTTATATTTTTGACAACACTACACACACAGTTTATATATGACTGAATTCATGTATCTTATGATCTTAAACTGATAGTTCACCCAAAAGTGAATGAGTTTGGAACAACATGAGTAAATTACTGAATGTTTGTGTAAACGATTCAGCAACACTTTAGTATAGGCAACAGGTTTAAACTATTATCTATGACTTTTCCCCTAATAAAGGCCTAATTTAATGTTTATTAATAGTTAGTAAGGTAGTTTAGGTATTGGATAGGATTAAGAATGTAGAATAAGGTCATGCAGAATAAGGCTTTAATATGTGCTTAATAAGAACTAATAAATGACCAATATTTTAGTAATATGCATGCTAATAAGCAACTAGTTAAAGGATCCTAATATAAAGTGTTGCCAACTATTCTTTAAAAACCACATGATCTAAAGAAACCAGGAGCCTGTTGCATGAAGCCGGTTCCAGTTGCTAGCCAGGTAAGTTTGAGATCAGTTTGAGCTTACTCCCATCTTTTTTTAGTTTTAGCAGTGTTCCTCACCATGGTAACTTATGTTGCACAGATCAAAAACCAAAACTGGACCAATCATCTGTGAGCAAAGTGAGAGATATATATATATATATATATAAATAATGCAATAAAGCCACTCCCCCTGTAACTCCAAATTAAAGCAGTTCATAGTGAAAAAAAGACAAAATTGCCAGGTTTTTGCAACATCTTATTGAATAAATTTATATTATAGAAATTGTATTCATACAACTGATTCATACAATGATCATATGAATTGACATTAAACTTTGCATTTAAATTAACCAATATATACACATAAAACAAGCCTTAACATAAGAAGCATTTAAAATGACTAAGCTTACGCATTTTCTTTTTGAGAATTTAAAATGATTATTTAAATTGAATTGATTCACTTGCATTGACATAGTCAGATTTTTTGCATTTTTAAAGCTTTTAAATTCATGATATATTTCGTAATGATATTTTTGATCGAATCAAACAGGCTCTCTTGTGAGAAGTGAATCACAAACTCTGGATCAAACTCTGAATTACCAAAGTTTATATCGAGCGTTGCGAGCTTGCTGAATCTGATCTCAACAAGGTTGGATTTGTCAACTCTTAAACCTACTCTGAAATTCAAGAGTTTGTTTAGCTAGTTTCATGCTACAGGCCACAGAAATCTGATTTTAAGACAAACACATGTAGCTAACCAAATACAACTTTCATCACAAAACTAAAATGCATTATTTTAGGTAAATCAGCCAAAGTGTTCTGCAAACATCCCAGGTGGCATTTATGAAGTTGGTTGAAAAAAGCCATAAAATAAAGAACATAAGGTAGTTTTTATGACTTAAAAAGTCATTTTTGGCCATTACATAATCTCCAGACATCACATGTGTGCCATTATATAGTTTCGATGACTTAACTAATATTCTAAAATGTGACAATGAACACAAAAATAATGGCTATACTCATTCTTTTAGACGAATAAATCACAAGTTTGGCTTATTCATGCCTTATTACTGCAGGCGTGTCCAAACTTTTTGAAACTTGAGGTCTATAAATGAGTTTATAACAGGTTTAGCTAAAGAAAGGTATTATGCATAATAACCCAAAAGTGTTTAAATCCCACATTGTCTTGCAAACTCAACGTGTCAGAGGAGATCAGCTTTATGGCTTTGTGATACCTGTCAAATGTACTCCATGCCAAAAAAATGACACGATGTTTGATCGACTTGGTTATAAACGATCCATCATCTGTCGACGCTTAGCGCAGATCGGCTAACAGATAACAGATCCCACGACGTTATGACCTTTTGCCATTACTCTCACGAGACTGCGACAAAACTTTGTTACAGTTCTCCATAAACCCAAGTAGGCGGATAGTGGTGTGTAAACAGTAACACTCTGAGGCAAACATGCTGGGACATGTGCGTCGTCTCACTTTTATTTGAATGGCTAAACTCCGTTTCATCCAACCGGACAGTTGTGCGTCAGGCCTGAGACTATTCTACCCTCACACTCTAAAGCACACTGAAATGCAGAGTTCAACTTGATCAAAAACACGTATTGTGTATTTAAATGTGTACGTATGCATGTTTACTGGTGTTCTGGCTATTAAAACGCGTTTTATCAAGCGGATAAAGCTTCCCGAGGCGTTTAAGTAGGCGGCGAGCAGTAACTGCAGAGTTCAGTTCAACACAAACTGATCACACCAAAATAAAAACACGATCTGATAACCACCGCATCGATCAAACCCAGCAAATAACATCTAATAAATCATCAAACAGCGAGAAAAAGTGATACGGCAGCCAGGCTAGCGCTCGATGTTGCCCACTGTTTCTAGCTAACGTTACAAATCAGGAAGTCCTACTGAATGGTTTCTACCGGTAAACACAACCGCTCCGTGATCAAAGCAGCACGGTTATCCGGTAGTCCAGAAGACATCATTAAGCCCGTACTGATCGCTGACAGGTCAAAGGTAGTAAATGATGGCTGGATTTTCATGATTCTGATCAACCTAGTAGAGCTTAAAAACCTTATGTAGCCATTCAGGCTAAGTGAGGCTAGCTAGCGCCTCGACAAATACTCTTATATAATCACTGCTGTGATATGCATCACTTTAACAGAACTCGATTTTATGTCGCTATCTTTGAATTTCACTTCACCCGGGTGATTCAGTGGTCATTTAGTGAGGAAAGCGGTTTAAGCGTCATTAACTACAGTCTGCTACTTTTAGCCTGAATGAAGCACTGCGACGACAACAGCTAGCGAGCGTCCGCTAGCAAGCAAGAGCCAACTCACCCCGCAACAGACACTCCGGATCACTTCTTTCTGCTCCGCCGAGATATCAAAAGCTGTAAAGCTCGGTAACAGCGCTCTCAAACGTTGAATCGTGTAAGGTTCGGATTTGAATGGAAAATTAAAAATACACGTAAGCACCATTCAGTCAAGGCGCCAGACCTCAAATTGCATGCTAGGTTGCTAATTGGCTAACATGGGAAAACAACCTCAGCAGGAGGATCCTCTAGTGGGGGCGTGGTTTTGAGGGAGGCGGAGACAACAAACTCCAACCGAGAACAACGATTGGAGGGGCGTTGGTGAAATTCGAATATATCAGATTTCTGCTGAATTTACCCGCCTCCTCTCCGACAAAAGGAGCAGTGGTTGGGCTTTTGATTCATCTCAGTGAGTCGACTCATTTGAATCCGTTCACTAAAGATTCCAACATTTTTTTATTATTATAAAACTGGACAAACACCAAAACATTAAGGCAATACAGACAGACAGAAACTAAAACAAAAATAAAGAAAAAAATATACACAAATACAAATGTGTTGCCAGGGTAACAGATAAAGTAAACTAAATAACTACAATGTAATACATTTACATAAAGGATGCATAAAGAGATACAGTTTTCATTGCTTTAGGATTAACAGAGCTTTGGATACTTTCTGTCCAGATCATCTTTGAATAGAGAGAAAAGAGGTTTAGAGCAAGTACATTTTTGTTTATGTGTGTGAAATGTACCTAACAGGAAACATAAATTATGTAATATTCTCTTTTTTGTAGTCAAACAATCCAAAGAAAAAATCTTTAAACTGGAAACAGAAGTCACTTTCAAACTAAGATTGGATGAACATTAAAAATTCTGACCCAAATGTCTCTGTGTGGGTACATTGCCAACACGAATGAATGACATCTTCTTCAGCAGAATGACAAAAAGAACAATTCTCTTCAATATCAGACTTCAATTTCCTAAGAAAGGCTTTGGACGGATAACATTGGACGGTGAATTAATTTATATGGTATTTCTTTTACTTTATTGGCTAGAAGTTATTTATGAGGCAAGGACCATGCTTTCTCCCACAGGGTATATTCTCTACAATATTATTCCAATATTTTTTTTTACATAAGAAATTGTAATTATCTCTCTTTGGAAGAAGGATCTGGTTTTATAATTATTTTTTCATTCTTCTACAGAAAAGCACACACTTCAACCACTGTGTCAGTTAATTTCAAAGAATAAGTACATGGCCAAGGGAATGTAACTTGTAACAGCAAGGACACTCCAGAGGGAATGGCATTAGAAACAACAGCATATTCATTAGTAGTTATAGAAGTATTTCTGGAAAAGAGAGAGCGAGAGAGAGAGAGAAAAAAAGTTGTTTTTGAATATTCCTACATTTCTGTTTGCTGTTTCAGGTCTGTATGGATCCTTGCATTCTTCCCTATGTACTTCAAAGTTCAAATAAACATACTTCATCAGTGGCCAAAAAAGTCAGATGGTCTGTACGTCTGTTAAATGTAAGGTAGACATTTTATAAACTTTTATAAACACTTTTTGTTATACTGGTGGAAGATCTCTTCACATCCTGATAGCTATCAAGTGGTCTGTATATTAAACCATGTAGATATATCTTATGCATACCTGTCAACACCTCAGTTTTTCCTGTTTTATGAGTTTTATGACCCTGAGTACCTATGTTGGCAGGAACCATGCCAAACAGGTCTTAGGAAAGTGGTCAGACAAAGGACAACACCTGGTCCTCCAGGTTGGAAGTTGGGCATGAGGCCAACTACCCCACCCCATAAAAATAACACTAAATTACAGAAACCACAATAGCAACTGTACAGATACCATCATCAGACCTGACAGAAGACTCTAGTCACTCAAGTGACACTATGACAGCTTCAGATGAAAGCCCTGCTAGGGAAGTCAGAAGCTTGAACTTTGCTGGGGCCTAAGTCTGCAGTCCATCTTGGTGCTTGGAATATGCGAACCATGTTTGAGATATCCAAAACAGCACAGCTCATCAAAGAAGTGGACAAAGTAGGCAGTGACAATACCAACAGTGAGGAGGCTATGAGGTGCCACAGTTGTGGAAACATCAAAGACAGTGGAGAAAGGCTTGTTCACTTCTGCCTTAGCAGCAGTGGTGTTATTGGTGGTACCATGTTTACTCATAGGGACATTCACAAATTAACATGGAGATCACCAGATTAAAGACTAAACAGATTAAACACAGTTAACCAAATTTACCATGTTGTCATCAATAAGAAATGGCGCAGATCTCTAAAAGATGTGAGGGTCCATAGGGGAACAGATGTTGGCAGATACTAGAACTAGAAGCTAGAACTGCAGGCCACAAAAAACACCAAACAGCATCGAAAGATCCTTGATGTTAACCTTTTCCATCCAATCGAGGAACCGCTTTGAAGCACTCAAGGCATGGTTAACATCTGGCACTTGGAAGAAGTTGTCAAAAACTTTTCGTGCACACCACCATGTGAAATGGGATCTTGCTCACTCAATGAGCATGACCGCCCACATTGTGATGACGTAACCTTTGCACTTGTGTAGACATGGCAAGGAAAAACCAGGCCTAAAGCTTAGTAGGCAATTAAATGATATTGCACTGAACTTATTTTTTGCCTCTAACTCAACCATTGGTATGTGAAATCATACAATTTACTAGCCATTGGCTAATTAAAAACATTTTTTTAATCACCTAGCCTGAAATTTGGTCTCATATGGACTTTAATGAGCCGAAGAGAGCACATGTCACACGCCCTCCAGAAGCTTGCGTTCTGCCAGTGAACGGTGCCTTGTGGTGCCATCCCAAAGAGGCACAAAATCACTTTTACCTGCACTGTTCCCTGCTGGTGGAATGATCTGCCAAACTCAAACTGAGGAGCTGAGCCTTTAGCCATTCTCAAGAAACGCATCTTTTTCGTAAACATTGATCTGTTAGTACTAATACTTAGCATTCCTAACTGAGTCTTGTCACAGCACTTGCATACTGTTGATTTGTTTGCTTCTATTGTTCTCCTCTTCTTTACCATCTGTAAGTCGCTTTGGATAAAAGCTTCTGCTAAATTATTAAATGTAAGTGTATACATTTCATGATATTTAGTAGATGTTTCATTATTTCTCATTTTTGGGACTGTGCTTGTGGTCCCATCAGCCAATCAGTGTGTAAGGCCCGCCCACTGGTCCAATGACGGTTTCCAATAGAACGGGTGAAGGGATCTGCGTGTCACTGTCTTCCTTTATTCAACGCAACACCAATTAAATAAAATAAATTTCTTTATATGCATTACCTCAGTATTTTCATCTAACTCCAATTATGAAAAAGGTTTAAATCATGTTTGATTATTTATACATTTATGATTTACATCATATTAGATTATTTAATCATTTAAATAAATGTTTGATTATTAACCCTTAGTTTGAATTATACTCGTTTGTTCAGATTCCTATAACCTTTTGAGTCTCGCACTGATCGGGAAAACAATCTCTTAATCCCAATCTTGTCAGTCTTGGTCATTTAGACAGAGGCAATTGACTGATACTTTTAGACGGCGCACCATGCTTGCTTATTTATAAAAGTATGTTATTCAGTCCCCATAGATTTGTAGACACTTAATTAGAATAACACTATATCTATCCAGAGATCATGACCATTACCATAGAACCAAGCTGACCAATCTAACTTCCTCTAATGGTCACTTTACATAATCATGCCGTGGTTTCCCACGTACACTTAGTTAGAATAATATTACAATAATCAGAGGTTGAGGCTGACCCTATTCTGATTGGTCTGACAAACCTTTGTTGTTCTGAACGGAAAAACCCATTATTAGTCTCTACAGTCTAAGTACACACGACTAATACCAATGTGTTAGTCGGAGCTCCAAAAGATGTGCCCCAATGCTCCACAAACTGAGTTTTGGTTCGTTACTATAACCTGAGCGTAGATTTGTGGTGTTATGGACTTAACGCAACCTAATAGAGTTAATCACTTCAGAGTCAATCAGAATAAATTCAAACGTAATTTATTAACCAGGTAATAAAACAATCATTCAAATCCAATTCAAAGAATAAAACATTATACATCAATTCAGTAGTAAAAGAATATAGAAGCATTTATCTGGCAATGAAAAAGACTACACACAGAACTCCCTGAACCCTTTGCCATTGCTCCCTAAATACACAGATAATTCAATAGAACTAAACGGTGTAGTCTGCAATTGTAATTAGGTTTTGGTCCCCTGTTCAGGGGGTCACAAATGGGCAATCAGATTGAATGGGTTATTGATACCTGTGGAAGAGGGGACTTATTTACATACAGGAGGTAGTTTGAATGAAAGATCTGAGGGAGGGTACACTTTTAGTGGCACACAATATTTCTTGTTTTCTAGAACTTCTTGCAAGTTTGTACTATGTCTGGGAGAATGAAACCATTTTACCAGGCGCACTGAGACATTTCAAATGATACCAAATATGTATATTCACTTGCTGTACACATTCAACATTGCATGGATTTGGATTGAGTTTTAGGTGAGGGAGAACAATGGGGAACAGAGAATGATGGGGAGAGTGTAATAGTGAGGTATGAACTGCTCAGCATTGTGCGTCTCGGATGGTGCAGTTACTTATGCAGGAGAGTGTTCAAATGTTAATTATCAGGAAAGTCCTTTGTCCTCTTAGGGAAAATTAGACCATCAGTCCAGACGGTCCGAGTCCAACCTTACAAGTGCTTTCATGATGTAATTTTCCTGTGGATCTGAAGTAATATGTCACATGGCATTTATGGCCAAGGTGATTGGCTCAAAACAGCCTGGTAGCAAAACTATGGGTCCATGAGCCGCCATGAGCAAAGATGGGATTTTCTAAGGTGTCCTGCAGCATTGAGATTAATGTGAATGCTAACACATAGCTTTCTCAAGGTATTAAAGACTTTTGAGTTTGAATTTGATATGTCATCTCTGCCAATCATGTGATAGGGATGACATGACAAATGTTTGAAACATTTATTGTGGTATAACATCAGCTGTTTCGCTTGCTATTTTTATTAAGTAGGCATACAATATATATTGCACAAAATTCATCAAGTTCTAGACTAGAATTCTTTTCTGAACATGTGTGTTTTGTGCATTCTCTGAAATAATGCTCATTGTAAATATGTATGTATATAAAATAGGAAACTCACTAACAGAAGGCCACTTTCAATTTTAAAAGCTCACATGCACTTTGTGAAGAGCGTGCGTCTCTGTGTAAGTGATTAAATGTGCTTGCATCTCAAAATGGTTTTATGATGCGAAATTAATGCAAACATAGTAGTTATGTCTTAATGCAGGGGTTCCCACTGTCTATGATGTCATCTGTAATAATCAAACAACAGTAAAGCATTGTATTGTGAGCACTTCCTGTGTCTATTTGCCAATTCATGAAGAATCGCTCGTTTGTATTCCTCACTTGTAAGTCGCTTTAGATAAAAGCATCTGCTAAATGACTAAATGTAAATGTAAAGCTGAGAAAGAGAAAAATCACCTTGCTTTTGAAAGGAAAATGTTCAGATACACTTAAATACTGAAGCACTCTAAAAATTTTTTTTTTGTTCCTAGCTTTTATGTTTTATATTAGTTATTATTAGCTATATTAGTTTACATATTTAAATAAATATTTACTTTTTTTGTTGTTAAATTACGTGTTTGCAATTGTAAAAGATTATGTTATTTAACAGAACATTGGTGATTCTGAAGTTGTGTTGAACAGTACTGTATGGAGAGTCCCATAACAGCAGAGGGAGACAGAGTGATTTCTGAGCTGTTAATCTCTCTCTTTAAGGACATAGTAAATAAAATGAGCTCCCTTGCATGTTGTTGAATCATGAATAATGATTAACACAAAGGGACATTTTCAGCTAGTGCAGTGGGTCCAAATACTCAATGACAATCAGCTCTGGTTTTTTTTCTTTCATGTTTTTTTCTCAATTGCTTACTCTAAATGCTTTCTGTTGGCCAACCATGATTTAATTTTCTAACAAAAATGCTAATCAGAACTATAAACACTTCCTGATTAAGTGAAATTTAAAACCTTTTTTATTACTGTTATAATTACAAATTCAGCAGATTACACTGTGTGTTGTTGCAGAAAACTCTTAACTTGCATTAATCATCACACCATTACAATTCTCTCCATGGGAACACCAGAAAGCTCTATTTTTCATGCACCAGTGCCTAAGGATCTACTGTCATGTGTAAGCTTTGTGCTAGCAGTGGGCAGACATTTTGCGGCAGCACCTAGGGAGCGATTTGGGGTTGGGTGCCTTGCACAAGGGCACCTCAGTCATTTCCTGCCGATATTGAGAATCGAACTCGCAACCTTCAAGCTACTAGTCTGACTCTCTAACCATTAGGCCACAACTGCCCCATTTATGCTGCCCAAAAAAAAAAATAAATAAATTAGGGTACTTGATATGGTATTTTTCTAAATAAATCATAGAGTGTGTGGTGGGTGTTCGATGTATCTCTTGGATGGGTTTGTAAGCCTTTTGAAGGTGAAATTTAATTTAGATTAAATAGGCTATTAACGGCACAGCATAAACTGTAAAGTAGGCTAGACACATTAACAAAAATTGTTCAATTTACATTTCTGTGCATCTAAGTAAATGCTATTGAAAAACTAATACTCAGCCGAAGGCTATGTCAACATTAATTTAAAAATAACATCTGCTATTGCACCCAGCCTCATATATTATGCACCACGTATTGTCTTTTGTATTTTTATTTACTTAGTGTTAGGCTTACTGTCGCATGATTTGAGGCCACGCACCAAAGCTCTGGCACCTGCTTTGCTTATTTCCTTTTTGTTCTTCTGGCTTGGAGTTTAGGGCCCATTTATCCAAATAGTAAAAATTGTGAAGGTTTATGTGACAATGTTGGGGAGATAGGGTATGGTTGTAACACTTTTTGCTTCAGCATCTGCAACTCACTATTCACATTTGTTTACTACAAAAGGCACCAATTCAAACCTCTGGAAGAATATCACAGCCCTACGAGTTGATGTCAAATACATGGTGTGTCTTTGTCACAGTCTACCCCACTACCGGGTTGGGATGTAACACATGCTGGGGTAGGTTGCAACACTTAGACAAAAGAAGCAAAAAGATAGCTCACATTATGCAATACGTTTCAAATACAGGTTTTTTGAAACAATCAAAAGAACAATACAAACAATGTCTCTCTTTCTGACCACTGACCATAACTCAAATCCACTTTCTGTTTGACTCAAATTAGTCTAAAACAAACTTCCTTAACAGTATTTATACTTAATGAACACTCAACTCCAGTGCGTAAAGAACATGTAGGTCTAAAAAACGACACTGTCAATGTGTGTGAGTATGTGTGAATATTATTAATCAGAGTTACAATGGTGACAAATGAATGTTGTTAAACCTGGAGTGCAGGCATGGTGGGCCCAGAAACTGCATAGGGCACATTTTACCCACACTTCCATTAGCTTTGAGCTGCCACATGGTTCTAGACAACATAAAAGTTTTCGTTAGTCTGAGGTCTCAGAATCCTCACAGCTGGCTTTCAACATTTTCTTCACAAGTGATCTGACCTGCCCTTTGAAACCTCATTAGTTGCTTTAAAAAAAAAGAAAAGAAAAAAAATCACTGGCAGGCACACCTCTATCTCTCTTTCTTTTCCACTGTCTAGGGCATTCTGTAGAATTATTAAAAAGAAATTGTTCTTAGTTGTATGTAAGGGATAGTTGTACATTTTTTTAAAGATATGTTTAACCCACCCCACCCCTGTCAGCCATTGCTTAGCTAGCCATATTAGCATAATGGTTTGAAATTAGCAGGTTAGAATACATAACATTTTGCCTGAGAAACTACAATTTTGATCTAATATAATTTAAAGGATTTTCTCTGCAAAAAAAGTACATTCTTACCTCTACATCGTTTTTTTCTTAACTTGGTGGTGTTGCAACCTTCCCCATCTTATAGCCACACCGTCTCTATTTTTGCAATGCTTTGGCACATTGACAGAACTTAATGTTGGTGCAAAATGGAAATTGTGATCGTCTTTTGTGAAAGATTGACTGATTGGACCATTGTTGTTTCTGCGTTCTCATATGCATGACAATATTTTCAAAGTTGCCGAATTCTGTAGAAAAAAACAGACTTGGCAACCCTGCCCAGCCCTCCTGCCAGTGCATGTCAATAGCGAAGAGATATTAATGTCAGGAGGGGAAGTTAATGTTTTTGATTAAAGATTGAGGGCACATAAATAATAATAATAACAATAATAAAAAGATGTGCACAGATAAATCACTTAATATACACTCCAAAATTCCATAAAAATAAGGATATCAAATCAAAATTGACCTGTGCCATTAATGTGTCCTTCCCACAGTACCCATTATCATCACTGTGGTTATAGTACCACCTATTTGTGAAAACATGTAAGAACTGTACTAAGTAATTTAATGCAATGGCCAAACAACATACGTATAACATCAATGACATTGGTTTGGCTTTGCCCCATAATTGTTGATATTTATTATTAGTCCCCATTTTATTTGTTATGTTTTGCTTTGATTTTGTTGCATTGTCCTTCCTTATTTTGTCTTTGCTATTTGGTTTAAAAAAGGTTGCAAAACACAAATGTTTTCTCCCCCAAAACAGAGGTACCCAATATGCACTCTAATTTTTAATTACTGGTGAGCTGAGGGGTTTCAGCAGTGAGTGCAATATGGCAGTGGCAAAGTTTCTAGGGCAAGTGAGTGAAGCCAGTTATAGTGGCCAGTCTGGTGAAGGAACAGTTGTTGGCACGTGACTGTTGGTGCTGTTCCAGAGCACTAGAGACGACAGTTACTGACTGAGAGAGAAACATTCTGCTCTAGAAGTGACATTTGCACCCTCAAGAAGCTGTTACTTGTGAAATATGTTCTTAGACATTAAGAATTTAAGCAATGTGTTTTAAAATTTTAACCATATCTACAGTGTGGAAAATGATCACAGTGGCAAATTTAGAAGAGTGACAGATATAGGAATGATATCATGACCATCAGGGAAACCATTAGATGAGAGTAGAATACTTCATTGAGATCAGTTTGATCTTGCCCTAATAATATTTTCAATCAAGTGCCATTCAATTCTCACTTTTGAAAGGCTCTGCTATAGACAGTGCACCACTGTAAAAACAATTGTCATTTTTTCAAAATATAACTGGCAGCTGTGGTTGCCAGAATAATTCTGTAAAAAGGTAAACATATTTACAGAACCAGTTGATTTTACAATTGAAAGCTGTAATTTAGAAGAAAAAAAATACATTTTATACCAGTAAATCCAAGCCTTTTCTGCTGAAAAAGCCACAATGCTACTAAAATCTGTTTAGAACTTTTTACACTGACACCCACAATAATAACACTGGTGGTAAAGAGAAAACCACATGATGAAGTGGCTTTTCCACAAGCAGAGGTAAATACTTACATATAAAAGGTGCACAATAACAAATGAAAAAATATATTCATATTTTGGGTGAAGTATTCAGCAAATTGTAGTCAGTATTATCTCAGAGCAGTGGCACAAAGGGTATGCATTGCTCATGATTTTTTTTTTTTTTTTTTTAATCACAAATATCAATAGTTACACAGTCATTGTGGACTTTTTACTATTCAAAAGACAAACTTCTGTGATTATTCATGCACATCACTTCAACTGTTTTTAAGGGGTCACAAGGTGATTTATTAGGAAATGGTTGGTGATCCTGAGAGACCAGTTCACTGAGGATCTTTTAGGTGAGAATGGCACAGATTTTTTGGGCCACATCCCAATTCACTATGTAGTAATTCTGTGGTCTATAGAGGGCCATTGACCTTGTATATTCTGAGGTAATTAGTGAACCACAATACTCCTGGAAACAAAAATCCTGCTAGTCTAGCTGATGTATTGATTTTCTGATGTCCACTTATAATGATAATATTTTTGTTCTATTTGCATGAAACAGTTTCACCCTGCCCTTGACCTTCCGAATTATGCATTTTTTGTGCTGCCCTCTGACCTTACTGCTGAATGGACTGCCCTCAGAGATTATAGATCCAACGGAAAGGGACACATAGTAGAGGTGCTGCACAGCCTTTCATGGTCAGGGAAACGAGCTGTCTTGATTACTTCAAGCCAAGCCGTGTGAAGGATGGATGCTGGCTCATCTCAAGATATCTGATTACCTGAGACAGACTACTTGAATGAGCTGGCAAACGCCCTGTTGTGGACTTGAAAATGTTATGGCATCATGTGTATTGGACACTGTCAGGCAGGCCAGCACAATCAATTCAACACTTGTCCAGGAATGATATTGACATGATTTCCATAGGGAGGCTATAGGTAAGAGCAACTAATGTTTTGAATATTACTTCAAGGGTGATCTGACTCATCTCAGATTTGTATTGCACACAAAAATGGCATCTGCTGGCAATTATCTCCCATTTCTTATGGCTGCTATGCAATGCTTGGTGTCAGAGTGGGCAGGTTTTTTGTCAGGCGGGATGTATAAGTGCTTCTAAAATAATTAAACACTATTTTCTTTATTGTTAATATACAGTATATAAAAAATACATCCACATTTTAGTGCCTTCAGTGCAGTTCAGTGTCTTTTTTGTGTAAACATAATGCTGTGCATGATTCTCCATAAAATGAACTATGCATTGATATTTTTCTCTACATTGTTAGTGTTTTTAGTCCATCCTCTTTGCTCTCTTTTAAAAATTCATTAAAGGATGAGAATAACCCAAAGACATCAATAGCAATGGATCCCCCATGTCAATTACTTTATTGCCCTTCATGATGACTCTTCGTGATAGATTGTAAATTGGGCATGAAGCTCATGGGCATGAAAAGCTTTAAAATTCCCCTCTTATGTGACTGTATCAAAATAGGTGAAATCCAACAGCTACACATTTTATTAAACCATTTAGGCAGAGGTTGCAGGTGTTACATGTGGAAGAGAGGCAATTTGACGGCTACAGGCATAAAGTGAATACATAACTGAAAGACTACATGGAAATAAAGATGACAAAGTGGATTTTCTGAATGATGAATAAATAATGTATGGCCACACAACAGATGCTTACAACAGTTCTCTGTCATTCTTGCCAGTATTGTGACCTATTTATTTTATGTATTGACTAAATATTGTAGTACAATTTAAAGGAACCAGCTTTGAAGTATTTCTAAAGCATTTACTCGGATTGCTTTTGAAATGCTGCAATATGTAGGCAATATTCTACATATGGTAATGTGATTACAGCAGCTCATGCGTTTCTCTGTCTCACTGTGACTTTACCCTCAGCGCGACATCTGCCCGTGGGGGCATCAGAAATTGCATGATGATCAGAAACGACAGATTAATGCAAATTCAAGTAGTCGTGCTGCTAAATATCCATTTAGCATAGCGTAGGTCAAATGAGCCCTCAGCTGTGGTGATGACCCATACATATGGTTGTCACATCTTGATTTCCATTTCAGACTCTGTCGGCATGTCTTTTGAAGCGTCATTAACAATCTCTCAAGATCTGTAAATTACGAATAGAAGAATCTGATGTTATCGTACAAGGACATAATCCTTTAAAAGAGAGACAGCCATCAATGCACGATGAGGCACGCAAAAAAAGTTTTTGTTAAAGTCTTGCAATTAACCAGGAGATCCATTGTGAGATCAGAACCAATGTTTCATTTAAAATCCCAGCAAAGGTATCCTTAAGACTGTCTCTCAGTCGCATGATTGCAAAACATTTCAATTTATCCTGTCCTTTCAATGACACATCCTGTGTCTCATTCTCCTTTCAAGTTGAGAGTTCCTGTGGTGATTTTCTGCGGCTTGTTCCCTCTCCAGATCCACTTGGAAAATCAGATTCCCCTCAGATCTCTTGTGCTCTGTCTATTCTTCAAGCTGGAGACCTCTGACAACAGTTACCTGTTCAACGGCTTAGCAAGCTATGAGGACAGTCCAGCCGACCAGCAATGCCTCTGGGCAAGCGTCATCCACAACACATATTTAGTAACTTACAGTCCGAGACCTTTCTCTGTTGTGTGCTCTTGGGTCCAAGCATGATACCTCCATTATTATCTTGGGTAATCAGATTTCTGCCAGCATCACAGGGATTTGACAAATGGCCCTGTGCATCAGGCCCGACTTCCCATTTCCCCCTCTTCAGGTTCTTCCTGTAAATGTGCCCATTCTAAGTGTGATGTATAATGGTGCCCAGCTCTGTCAGACAGCTCTGAATGAGATTGTGTTTTCCTTTATTGTTCCTCTGCCTTTGCTGAGGCAGTCAGATCTGAGGATGGACATATCCATCGAGATGCCTCAATAAGCTGAATCCCATGGCGAACAATCATGTTGTGCAGTGCTTATATGTCAAAGACAGGGGCAACACAGAGATTGGAGAAAATTCCACACAAACAGTGATGATTTCTGTATGTGCTGTTGCTTTCTAGGTTCTCGAAAAGACTTACTGTCTGTCAAGGACATCTCTAGACTCTTTTTACTGGCAAAGTACTGCTGTTCCGCAGTAAAATATTATTGATAAATGCTTGTCTGACAATGGAGATTAATTATGGTGTTCATGTTGTATTGCAAAACATTTTTGCTGCTATTGAGGTGGGATACGGGTAAGGTCAGGGACAGGTTTGGTGGTATGAGTAGGTTTAAGAGGTGAAATGTTGGTTGAGGTGTAAGGGATGAGTCAACAGTGTAATTATAAATGTAATTACTGAAATTAATTACAGATGTAATTACATGCAGGTATTTTTTAAAATAAAAGTACAATGTAAAAACATGTATGTACACAATAAGTGCATTGTATCAAATGATTAATTTAAATGAAAGTACATAGTAGTTAAGGCCACCTAATATAAAGTGGGTCCGACTTTTTAAAGCAATGTTTACTTTTCTTGTTTAGTATTTGAAAAATATTTAAATGTTTATTTATTTATTTATTATTTTTAATTGTTATTAGGATAGGTATTTAATAATTTTATTTTATTTACATTTATAGGGCTGTATTTTGTGGAATTTTACTGATTAATTTTGCTTTTTTTTGTACTGACTAATTTTAGTATTCTGAAAACACAACTTTTTAACTAATTGGTCAAACAAGTCTGCAAAAAGTCTGAAATTGTTTGCTTTTCGAGTGGATTCATTAAGACAGTATACTCATGCACTGAATCATTTGCAGAGATTTCTTACACCAAAATAGTAACAGGTTATTTTATAAGACAGAAACAAAAAGAGCACTGGATGAAGTGGATATTTACTGGAGGAAGCAAATTTTGCTAAAGCCGTCTATTGTTTGTCAATGATGAAGCAGCTCTTTATTACAAGCTTGTGAGCGACAATCTACATGCAGACAATGACAATTTATATCCATATATCCATAAGAGTATTGAAATATGGTCACATTTTTTTGATCGGGGGCCTGTACCCTAGTAATGATGAAAAGCTAGAAATGCCCTTGCTTATCTGAGCTAGCTCTACATGATTTTGCATGTAGCTAACTTCAAAATGTTCATAACCACAATCGTAATTAGTTGGGTTTTTGGCGTTGCTCAGTTTCCTTTTGTTCTAAGAATATTTTGCAACTTGGCTTCTTTACAATGTGAAGCTTGATGACTCCTGCAAATAAACCATCAATTTGCATTCAGTGAAACAAGGTGATGGATTAAAGCACTAATGAGTAATTTATTACAGCCAAAATACTCAAATGACAAGAAACGCTTTCCAGATGGTTATATTTGAATTGACTGGGCTTATCTTCATCCTCCCATGGTCTCATGGAGTGAAACACCTCATTTGTTTTGACTCACTCAGTACTGTCTTCCAGCTTGCCATGCTATTTGGCATCATGCTGTTTACTTCTGGAGGAGGGCATGGGTGAGTGGATGCTGCTGCTTGACACATATTAGTTCATTCCTCCTGAGGTTTCCATTGAGCTTTGACTGCTTGCTGTGTTCTCTCACAGTGAAGAGAACATTTAGGCCTTTCTGTATTTGTGGTCCAGTCTGGGTCACACTAAGCTGCACGTTGCCAGTTAATCATGACTATTTTGACAGTGAAAGGCTATATACCTTGTCATGGGTACTTTACACTGAGGTTAATTCTGTTGCAACTCAGTCAATAAAGGGAAGAAATTTAACTTAGAAGCTGAATTCGATTCAATACTTGAAGTGTCATGAAGGTTATTAGTTGTAAATTGTATGACTGTGAAGCTTAATGAGGTCAGGTAAAATGTATCTCACCTTAACCCTTAATCATGAACCTATAGCAAAGCAACAATGCAGATATTTTTGCCATGTAAGGAATAATGTACCATCTGCCTTGAATTGTTGCAAAATAAACCCCAACTGGGCAGTCAGGACCTCAGCGTGAAGCACAGAGGTCTTCTGTCACACTGAAGGGGTTTATTTTGCAATATCTGCTAACTGTACATCATCCAGCTTGTTACATTCACCAAATAAATATAGAAGCAGAAACTTATATATTTTTTTATTTATTCATAAACTTTTTCAACTCATTAACAGAAAGCTTCATACAACTGAAGTTATAACTCTTTCCCCATAACCCCTTCCACCAAAATAATTAATACATAAAATATTAAGACAACAATGACAATAGTAATAATAATAACAATAAAAAATAATAATAAACAAACAAAAAAAGTAAAACTTTAAATAATGTACTCATTTACAAATGAACAATGTCATTGTAAGAAAAAAATATTAAAATAATAATTAAATAAAAATGCATAAACATTAATACAACTCAAATCTCTGACATATTCGTGCTCTGTACATTTTTACAAAACCAATCAACAATGGTGCTCATGTTTAAACCAATCAGTTTAACAAACTTAGTTACTATGATCAATTAAGTGGGAGAGTCTTCATCTTTTCAAAGTATGTGATCTTGGGTTGCCAAGTCTTAAAGTTTTGACAGATTATTTCATCAATTACTTAATTTTAGTGGAAATGAAATACTGATCTTAGAAATTATTGTCTTCATTGTCTTAGACCACTACAATGTACAAAACAATTGGCCTACCAACAAGGCGAATAGTGTAACAACATTGCAGTAATAATACTGAAGTCCTCCAAGGACATTTTCACTACAGTCGTATAATACAAGGCGGCTACCCTTGTGTTTGTATGAATTGAGAAAGCTAGTCTGTAATGTGATATGAGAGCAATGAAAATAACAACGTTTTAGTTGCCCGAATGAACGGTCTGATATAAAGCGTTGCCATGGACAGTGAATATTAGGAAATATCTAGTGTTGCATAGCTACATCTTCAGTCTGATGGCTAAAGGTCTGGAATCCATAGCAGCTCTCATTGGCTATGGACTGCCCAAGAGGCTGTCTGAGTGACATGTAAAGTAACCAATCACAGTTTGTTTTGTTTAGCTAATTTGTAGGAGCATGAAAATTTAAGATCGATGTCCTGACAATAACAAACTGGCATGTAAAACTCTTGGACATCTTTTAAAGAATCTATGCCATGAACTTCACATACTTTTGAAAGTCCAATATATTGTTGGTCATAAGCGCTCATTGTCACAGTTGTGAACACAGCGGCTTTCTTCTTCCAGGAGGGGGTTTGGCATCACAATGACTTTGTTTCCAAGCGGGCCGTTAAGGAATGCAACACACGTCTCCCGGAAATCCTGTAGAATTCAGATTACACCTTTTGAAACCATTACAACTTTTGTTTAAACCATTTTCTGTGCCTTGCGCATAAGACGTTCAGCCAACAGTTTGAGTGTGGCATCTGTGGCTGAGACTAGGAAATATATGATAAATTCTGCAAATAACCAAGAAGCAAGTTTTCTGGAGAGCTGAAGTAAGATTATTATAACAGCCAAACACTTGTATATACTAACATCCATAATCTAGCCAAAAAAAGGACAGGTAATGGGCTATACATTATTACTTATCTTTACATATATGCAAATCTAATCCCCCACAGCTTTAATATTGCACTAAACACACAACATCTGTGGCAGCAGAACTTAGTTTTCATACATCCCTTGGGTCTCACTCGAACTTCCAAACCATCTCGGTCTTAAGCATACCAATTGGCCAACTTTAAAACTGCTTCTATTGTGCTCTGCCATAGGCATTTCTCTCTCGTTATATCAACATGTCTTCACGTTATTCTATTAGTGTGTTAAAAATCTGTTCAGGAGAAAAAGACTAAGTCTTGCCTAAGGTGACCTGCACATTTGCTTTTATTTTAGTCTAGTCTTGTTTTCCCCTGATGTTTTTCCCAAACCCACATAAGGTACGTGCAGTTACAATTTTAGTTCATCATCGTTTCTTACATGCGCCTTAACATTCAGCTGTCGCCCTGTAGAGACCTGGGAGACAGATCTACTGAGGGCTGTTTTGGAGGGCAGTTGGATGTAGGCCAGAGGAAAGCGGCAATATCTAGCAATACGTCTTTTCATTGAAATGTAAATTTTGGCCTCTGGATCAACATTTCCAAATCCTGTCCTACATTTGCTGGAACAAAACAGATTTTTAAAATCGAACTAACCAGAAGCCCCACTTACCTGTATCATCCATAAATTACCAGTGATGTAAGAAGCCGAAAATGTTGGAGGCAACCTTTGTTTGGTGATACTGATATTACAGTCTGCGTGTAATGAGGTCATTCATCGTCCTTTGATGCAGCAGAGCTGGGCGGCCAGGGAACAAAAGGTGGCTGGCGGCAAACCTGACTCATAATGACAGAACAGACAGAGTCGTCTTGGCTAATGGCAGCCTGTCATGATTCTGATGATTTCTGCAGCTCTATTTCACTGGTTTTGTCCCTGAGCAGTTTGTCTGCATGATGAAGTGCTGAATGCATTTCTGATGGATCGCATGTTGGTGGGTTTTTGTTTTTTTGTTTTTACCAATACAATGTGAATGACCGAGTGTGACATATTCTTTTTTCTCTTCAGTAATTTTGTAGACACCACCACTATTATTTTGTTCTGATTTATGAAATGAAATTCTAATGTAAAACGGAGCACACCCACCAGGCAAGCCGGAAGGTTTCTGGCAGTTTGAGACAATATTTACCATTTTACTTATTTACTCATTTAGAAGTTTTTACTCAAACCTTTCAATTTTTAATACTCTAATTGAAATATTACAGAAGCCCTATTCGGACGGTAATTGTTTCTCATGTGGATGTCTAAAAATAAATTTGCATGGCACCTCAGTGATAAAACCACTTCAAATGGTGATATATTTATTCAGGGTGGAGGAACGAATTTAGTGATCCTACGAACCCGGGAACGAGCTGTCCACATGGTCACATGATTGTCTGCTGTAAATAAAATGTCATATGCTTTGAATAATATGAATAAATTCATATTTAATTTAATAATGGGAAAATTATATCCCATTTATTATGTGATTCCTTAAATCTACTCTTTAAAAATGGGAAGATAGACAGCTGTAGTTGAAATGGTTTTATGTCTTGGATTTTATTTCAGAATGATGGATGTCATTCTAAAAATATAGAAATATAGAAAGTAAATCAGCCGCCTGGCCCGAAGATCATGCTCACAGCTCCCCACAAACTGTCAGGCATATGCTTCACTGGCCAAGGACTCAATTGGGTATAACAACTGTTGTCGTGTTTGTCCAGTGGGATATGACGCCTTCAGAGAACAGCCCTGCCCTGCATACAACTTCATTATGGGCATAAATAAAGCCTGAAGAACAGATCTTGTGACTCTCGGACAGTTGGACAAAAGAACAGAATTTGCTGCAGGTGGCGTTTAATAATTCATAGACTTGTGAAACTCCCAACAAGTTTGGGAGAAATTTTGCTGCGTGGTAAAAAAATCCATCTGTTATTATGAACACCACACTGGGGTGTTAAAAGACTAAACACATGGAACCCGGGAAAATGTGAGTCAGTGATCTGGCTAAATGTGATCTTATTGATTTATTATTCTAGATTAAAGTTGATTTCAGGATTATAAATATAAATAAATATTATAAATTAATATGATCTAATCTATTATGAACGTACACAAATTAATAATGAATTGTAGTTTATTTATACATTAACCTAAAAAGTTGTTTGATTTTAGTTCATGATACTTAATGTGGTAACGGATGTTTTTAATAAATCAAAACTTATTTTTTTTTTTTCAAGCCATTTTTATCAGAACCATGACGATCCCGCGTGGCTTGTTCCACTTGTAAAAGACACAAAGGAATTACACTTTATTTACATGCCAATTTGTCACACATAGCGCATGTGTTTGTGCTTCATTAGCTTCAGGTACTGATAGAATAGTGTTACATTTCTAGCACTGATGAGATACAGATTTTTGAAAGATGTGGATGCCTGTTAATGTATCATGGCCTATTATATGGTCATTGTACTGTGAATGTATCATTGTACTGTGAATTCATGTTTCTGAACTGTGAAAAGCTAAATATAGCATACATAATGTTTTCATACGCTTGTCATCACCTGATGCCCCTGTAGACAGAGTAGATTTGTTTTATGATGACGCCGGGTATTACATACACCGTAAGCATTATGTATTTCAAAATTAGATTGCCCCAAACTATGAAACAGCTGCTTGGAAAATAGGAAATCTTTGGAGCGCACATAAAATAGAACAAATACGTCCAAAATGAACCCACAAGCATCATGAAGACTGTAAGAGACATCAAGAAGGAGCAAAATTGATTTCCTTTTCTTCAGCCAAGACTCATTAAAATAAATGGCAGGATCAAAAAGCCAAGTTTGATTAAAGCCACACTTTGATGTGGTCATTTGCCACCTGTGGTTGTATGTCCCTACCCAAGAGGTTCAGGAGACAATTGGGAGAGTGGCAAGGAAGATGGCATTTCTCTTTGAAGCACATCTGTACCGACCACATCCCCAAAGTAAGCCTATTTTCTTCCATCACTGTCACTGTCAGGTGTGAATACTTAAGGACATTTTCAGCTGCTGGACTTTTTTGTTCTTATTACCCATTTGCAGAGTTTACAGCATGCCAGAGACTCTCAGGAGAATGAGCTTATTCCTTAAATGTCAAAATGTCCTATGTCAAAATCGCCTCTACTGCACTACTGACATCCATAATGTCATTCATCAGATTTCTGTTCCCTGCATTATTTAAAAGAGAGGGACACTGAGAAATATTGCAGAAAAAAGAGAGATTCTCAACGGCTGGCCTCTACTGCAGAGCCACTCTGAAGTTAACATGAGTTTTTAGGATATCACTGTTGCAGAAGAGGACCTTTAAATGAAGCTCTTAAATTAAACTGTACTTAAATTTTCAAGAACAGACTGTGCATTATTGCAAACCTGAGATCATTCCTGAATAGTGAGACAATGCCTGTTTGCTCTTGATTGAACGTTTTGATTCTATATGGTCAAAAGTGCATATTTAAGCTTTGAGGCCATTTGCATGCTTGGCATCTTTGAGAGCCACCTTCCTGTAGTTTAGCTCCAACCTGCTCCAACACAACTGTCCTGAAGATTCGAGAATGTGTGTCACGGAGTCAACTGACACACCCATCACCACATCAACAGCAGATCCACCCACACGTTCCGCATCACCCGAATACTGATCACCTGCACCTGTTTCTCATCACCAGCACTCCCCATATAAGCTCACCTCACAATCCATTCAGTGTCTGGTCTCGTCTCTACATGACTCTACAGACTTACCTGTCCGCTTCTCGTCCGTTCCGTCCGGAGATCTTTGTCTGTCCACCTGTCGTCTTCCACCCTGTGAGGTGTCTACTGTCTTCGTCAGCCATAACTGTCATTTGCAACATTAAGAACTTCACGTTATATCCAAAGCTAAGTTTGTCACTATTCAAAGACAGTTTCAATTCCTGCATCTGTTTCATCGTCTTTTTCTCTGTTGTCTGCAATAAAAGACTTTGCACTAACCATCTTCCTCGTCTGTGTTTGACAATGTGTTCCACTTTTAAATGCACATTCGCAAACTTCTCTAAGCACTTTCCCTCAGGTGAATCCCTGCAGCCATTTTGAAGTGCGTTCCACTTCGTCAAGTGGACGACGGTAATTTATATGGATAGACTCCCGACCCCTAGATTTTGACCAAGGGAGCTGACTGTTTGTCATAGTTATTGTATTTATATTTAATTTGGAGGGAACTTGGCGAACCCTGGTGATCCTGAGGACCTACTATTAGGACCTAACTACAGAATCTACATGCACATGCAGTGATTTGGTTGTGCTGGTTGTGTCCTAAAGATATATTTTATTAAATCTACATAATACAACTGAATTGAATATTTGAATTCATGTTATAAATTGTAGTATTTACATATTTATAATTATTATTCCAAACATTTTTAATGTACAGTTAAAAAAGAAATTAGTTTTCTCTTATTGTAAAATTTTGCTACTGCACTCTAAAAAATGCTGGGTTAAAAACTACCCAAGTTGGGTTGAAAATGGACAAACCCAGCGATTGTTTTTTTTTTTTAACTCAGCGAATAGGTTTTTTTTTAATCCCAGCGGTTGGGTTAGATGTTTGCCCAACTTGGTGGGTAGTTTTATTTAACTCAACTATTGTTTAAAAATTACTATATTGCTTGCTAAAAATTAAAACAAAATATAAATTTATCAGTCAACTCCAATATTTTCCGCTTAAAATTGCAGTGAACCAAAGATGGTCTCAAAAACGCGGTTTTCGAAATCGCCCCTGTTTTTATCAACTATGCTGCAAAGCAGTGGGGTCTCAAGAGAAGCCAGTTCATCCTGGTATATTTTTCTGTTGATATGAAAAATCAGGAATATTTAGCAATATAGAGGATTAATTATGTATATAATGTATATTACAACGTTATGATGAACTTTATGATGCCTTTCTCCACTGACAATCTAAGTTGTTCAAAGCGTTTCTAAGGATGCTAATTTTTAGAAGTCAGCTGTCTGACTATGACGGACAGGAACATGGTTTGTGTTACATTAGCAACACATTATTAGTTGTTTGATAATGTAGTCAAGCCAACGGCTAATCATATCAATTACCGATATGTGTCTGACGTAGAGAGCAATACATAAAATGCATTAACATTCTCATACATTGACTTGTAGATGAGCCTGTATAATTCATTCTTCCACTTCTACTGAATTGGTTTCTGGTTCAAACACATATGGCTGAATAACACCAGTATTTCCACTTGCCATCGTATAGCGTTTACTACAGTAAAGTTGGCCAAGTGGATCAGGTCCGCTGTGTGACTCAGCTGCTTTGATTGAGTGGAGGTGGGGATGAATATCCATATTCATGGATGTATACTAAATGAAGCAAGGGTGTGGAGTTACATTCAACCTAATTTAAGGCATGAAGAAATTATTTTCATTGGAAATAAATGTTTAAATATGTCATTTTGGTGATCAAATATGAGTTTAAGGGATACAATTACTGACTGCAGGGGGACTTAAAGGCAATAATAGGTCACTTCCATATTTCATGTTTCCATAGAAAATACATAAACCCAGGAAAGAGGGGCTCTTGAGACCTTAAGCATGTCTTGCCAGGTTAAAACAATTAAATTCTGTAAACTAAATATCAAAAAGCATAAAGTTTAGATGAAAAGTAGGTTTTATATATATATATATATATATATATATATATATATATATATATATATATATGTCTACTATACTCTTACTCCATTAGTGAGATCGTCTTAAAAATTAATATTTGCTCTGCAACTCGCTGCATTGCACCCACAAAGTGTTAATGCTTTTGTATACAATTTTAATTCTTTTTTAGCTTTTATTTTCTGTCTGCTTCAAAAAAAGCAGCTTGTTCAGAGAATCCATGCAGCGAATCTTATTTCAAAAAGCCACTTTGGAACTGCTAATGCTGTAACGCACAGCTCTGTAATGTGTAGTGATAATTCTATCACAAGAACATTGACTGGTGCCATATACCACACACCAGCTCATCTAATAAGTCACACCATTGCCAGCTCTGCGTTGGTGTTCCATGGGAAGATTAGAGCATTAACAAAACGTCTAGGACAGATCCACAACGGATCACACGCACACACATCCCCTCTCCCACATCGTGCCTTGATCTGGTTGTACTGTGCGGAGATAAATCCCTCACACACGTAGGGTCGGTTCTGCTGCTCTTCGTCTTCCTCCTCTGCCCTTTCGCTCACAGGAATATTGAGGCTCCTCTTCAGTCTGTTTGTGCTGCTTAACAACCCCTGTGCCTCGTGCTCCACATCACCGTTCCCCTCCACCCCATCAAATCTGCATTTGATTATCCCCCCTCACCCCACCCCCAGTAATTTCGCTCGTCTCCCTACCTGCCGCGCCACCACCTCTCGCTTATTGTTTAGTATAATGGTGTGGGAACTTACAAGGATTTACACCTGATTATATCCCACAGGGCAAATCCCCCATAGACTGACCTTGCAGTTCACTACTGCGATTGGCTAAGCAGACTCAGCCCATTCGGCCAAATTCCTCATCTCTCTCTCTCGTTCTGTGTCTCCGGCTCTTTCTCACTCTCTCTCCATTGGCTGTTGTTTATCCACCCTGCCTGTTTACCTCCATGAGTCATCCATTTGTCACATTGCAGCTCCCGGTTGCTTTTGACGAACGCTGCCTTTTGCATAAAAGCCCGGCATTAATCGCCATGTTCTGACAGGATGACAGAGAGGTAGAGACAGGTTTCACAAAGGTATACTCAAATTTCTGTGTCAACCCCCCACCTCCCATGCTGGCATCCCTCTGTCCCTGCTCCTGTTTCCTGCTGCAGTCAGTCTGATGAAAGGAGAATTGAATTTCATTAGTTACATTGTCCCCTGTTTTGAGCTTTGTGCCGTTTCTTTTTTCCTCCCCCCTCCTTCTCACTCCTTATCCCTCTCTGCCTGTCAGTCTTAGGTTTTCTCCCCCCTCCCTCGCTCCCTCCGTCTCTCCATCTCTCCATCTCAATGCGCCACAGCTCCTCCCTCCACCTTGCACAGCTTCGACTCCTCCCTCTCCATCTTTCTTCCCTCACTCGCGCTCCCGCTCTCGCTCTGCTGGGTATGGCATGTATGTGAGCGGGTGCACTCCTGTTTACATGCATGCCTGCATCTGGGACAGACTCTCATGTATTCTGTGGACTGTAGCTGCTCGTGCTCCACACTCTGAGAATTTTCTGGACCCCTTGCTTGCTTTGAGGAATTGTTTGCCGTTTTTGTTTTTCCTCTCACTCATGAAATTCTTCAAAGGCCTCCTGTGTGCCACCCTGCCACTCTGGAGAGATTCGGATCCAAGCTGCACTCCGGCAGAATGGAATTGCCAAATTTAGACTCCACCGCATGACGTTTCTGGTAAGAGCAGTTTGCATTCAGTGCCAGATAAGCGTTTCGAGAACTCTGAGATCTTGCAAAGGGCTGAAAGGGGGAGATGAGACTGGGGTTTTCAGGGGGAAATGTGTCCGAGAGGGATAGTGCACAGGCTCAGGAGAGAAAGATGCTGAATAATGCTTCTTAACCGGACATGGGACCAAATACTGTGGACTGTCAATGCACAGGGAGGGGGTCATTTGCTACGAATGAATATCTGGCCGTGTAAGCATTCATGCATATTTTCACCTGCACTATGTTTCTAAAAAAATCTCAATCCAGTCCCCAGGTTATGATATATGTTGTCTATAGTACAGGCTTGAATGTGAATGTGAGACTTCTGAGTGTATTTTTGGTGCTGTTGTCAAGCTTTATTCCTCAAGGCTCTTTATTTTACAGGATGCATTATGAAAGAAAATAATGCATTGCTTTCGATGCGTTTGAGTCTTTAATTCACAGACCTCATTATAGACCCTCTTTTCTGCCTTTTTTTTCTCTCTCTCTCTCCTCTCTCTCTCTCTCTCTCTCTCTCTCTCTCTCTCACACACACTTTCTCTCTGTGTCTCACACACATACACACACACTCATTTTCTCTCTTTCTTGCTCTCTTTTTCCTCTCTCCCTGTTTTACTGCTTGGAAGCAACTTCCTCCGCAGCTAATGTGCCGTTTAAAGGAATAACAACATTACACTTCATTTCTTAATCTTGGCAAGCTGTCAAAAATACATTAAGAGGAGACTTACTGGATACATCAAAGATTCATGCTATCTCAGTGTTCACAATGGTACATCCTTTACAGCTGTCAGATCCCTCTATCTATAGTTTCTTCGGTAAATGTGCTTTGTCCGTGAACATCTATAAAAAATAACACGATTTTTTATATTACTTGCCATCATATATAGAGGCCAGAAATGTTTGCACGAGGTGTGAACCGATTCTCAGATTCAAACCCAAGACACCATGTGCTCTTCAAAAACCTCCTCCTGCTGTGTTTTTATTCCCTGAACACAGGGTTATCAATCAAAACACGATGCATCTGCAATATGCATATAGGCTTGTGTTGGAAAGGAAGACTGGAACATGAAACAACTGCATGGCAACAGTATCCTGGCCACATTCTGAAGATGCTGTAGCTGCCAGCTGAGAAATCCAGGCCAAAACAGAGCAATGGCTAAAAATTCAGCACTGAATAGAGATTCAAATAAGACAGCCTATACATTGAGATATGTTTCAGTATTCTGGTGATTGTGTTAAAAGGCAATCTCCCCATCGAGCAGATTCTCAGTTGGTGGTAATAGCCATTATGATAATGGTGCAGTCTGATAACAAACAGCAGATGAAACAAGATAAGGCAGTGCTACAGGAGAACTGCATCACCTCACGCTCTTGTGCCATGCATTCACACATAGATTAGAGCCTGTGACTGTCAGCCCTTGTGTGTTCACAGCTTTTGTGAATGAGGCAGTAAAAATGGACCAAAATCCCAAAAATCATTGAAATTCAGATCCTTTCCGATTGAGAACCCGCCACATCCCTCTCTGCTTCCCTATTCATTCTCTTCTATACGCTTTTTTAAGCACTCAGTGAGGGCCTGCTTTTGGCCGTGGCATAGATAGACAGACCGAGCGTGCGTTTGTCCTCATTGTGAAGGGATGCAAGAATCGGACGCCATCAGCGCAGCAGCTCTTTTCTGTCACACAAAATGAGGGACTATTGAAATAGGGCTGTACATAGCAGGAAAGCAAGCAAGGGGCTGCTGTGAGAGGCGACCAAGTGGCATATCAGACAGCGCACACTCACTCCAGCCTCCCACAAATGTATTCAGAAGGTCACAGAGTCGCTTCACTGCAGCAGACTCACCCATTAAAATTTAATCATAACAGCTTTATGTAAAAAGTAAAAAATGTGAGACCGGGCCCATGCCTTACTTTATTGCCACCCCGTTTCTAGAGTTACGTATGCATATGAATGAAAATAATGTTTACGTGTTTGAAGCAATGCTATCTGTCATTTTACGGAAGTTGGTGTCCTATCTCCACCGATCATCTGGGTGGCTGCTGATGGCAAAATTTGCGCCTCGTGAAAGACGAGAAGAAGATATCATTGATTGTATCAGAGTAATCAAATTATTAGCCTTGGATGGAGTGCTGGTCAGAGGAACAATGCTAGCATAATTCAGGAAGCTCGAAAGTGATTATCCCGTGGCTAATTTCGTGAGATAAGCTTCTTCCTAATAGAACCATTGATAAAGAACTCCAAGGAGCTCGGCTTGAGCTAGATTGCTTTTGGGATTATGGGTGTCCTTTATTCTCTCCACATTTTCTCTCTTCTTTTGTTTCAATTAAACCCAAAACAAAGAGCCCTGTGTTTAAAAGAGGAAGAGTGGTTGGAGTAATTACCAGCTTTGCCTGCTGGTAGCGGTGAATTTAAAGTAAATCTCAAGAGCGTTAATGAGGAATGAAAAACACTTTATGGAATTATTATTAACCGTTGCCGGAAAGCTGAGGGGAGGATTGACATGGGACTGGGCCCAATTAGAGTTCACTCCATGACAAGGAACCTGACAGCAGCCATAGCTTTGGAAATATCGCCAGACCATGTGCTGAAATAACCTATATAATGTTTCAGCAGACTGATTGGTGGGCACATGCATGATGCAGCTTACAAGGAATAGGTGTGTTTTATTGTCAAGTGTAAGAGACAGAAACACAGTGCACAGTTTCATTACCAGCTCTTGAAGGATGCTTATTTAAACTGCAACCATCACATATTGCTCCATCGGCAGTTAGTCAGAAGACCAATATTCAGATGACAGGTCGTAACTAATTTCAATCTCAACCATGCTTGGAGTTGAAACATTCATGTCGTTTACACAATTTATGATGGCATGAAACTTCCAGGCCACCAGTTGGCACAAAGAAGGGTGTTGCTCTTGGTCTGAACCATCTTTTTGCTTCAGATTTAAATGCTTTTAGAGTACAAGCATGGCAAGCTGAGAGGAGACGTCATGGTGAATATGTATTCAGATAAAAAAAAAAAAGACACTCTATAGTCTAGTTTCAGCATGCTACACTCAATTCCATATACAAAGTATCCATATAATATTCCTCTCTATACAAAAGTCTCGCTTTGATGGTTTAGTCATACCTTTTGTTTGAATGGTATAAATTTCAGAGCTGTGCTTGACATTTTTGCTGCAATAAGTCTAGAGTTCTCTATGTTTCGACATCAAGGTTCATGTTACTTTTTCCTTTAGTGGAATGTAGCTTTCCAAACCATGGGCTTTGATCTAAATCTTACTGTCATCAAAAAAACAAGATCAAAAGAGAGGAGTCAAATGGAAGCAAACAGTTGGAAGATGTATCTTTGCTTTGAATGCTGAATCCATAGGCTTAAAACCCAAGCTGATTTGGTTTACTGAGTCGTTGGTGGGGGGTATGAAGAAGACAAATGTAAGGGGCAAGCAGGCTGATTATTGATTTGGCTCAGGTCCTCACTGATTAAGTGCTGTTGTAAATACTGATAAAGACACCTGCTTATGTTGTGATGAATGGTAGCGACTTGATTTGCCACTCACAACTTAATGCCTTAACACTATTTTCAGCGACCTAGCATCCAGAAATATATTTGTAAACAACGTTTTTACCCCACTTTGAATTAAATGCTAGTCTGTTATGCGATAGGTACAACAGATAAGCAAACCAGATATAAAAGAATAACTTTTATCAGTCGATTCCAGTCCGCAGACCGCAAAATGATCCAGTAGAACTCCAGCGAGTGAATGTGACTCCAACTGTCACAACTGTATCTATAAAACATTTCTTTACATAAAAGTTTTAAATGATCAGGGTATAAATGAATTGAACATTACAGACACAGAGCGAATGGGTCACCCGTGCCATTTCACAACCAAATTGCATGAGAGCAGACAACTAATTACCAGCAATTTAGCAGATAACTATTTATGTATTGGGAATATTTAGATAGCTGTTAACCACTGATTCGCTTCATACTGTGAAATATGTGCAGTGTGATCAGGGATGCCAAAGAGGGAGAAAAAGAGAGAGAGCGACAGGCAGAAGGAAGGGGATGATGAATAAATAGATTGGAAGAAGGAACAAAATGAACTCCCTCAGGCCAGTATAGCCAATTAGTTGCTGCACTCTATATTCGCTTACTTTCAACTCACAGTAGCTTTCTATTAGACTGTTGTGCCTATTATAAAACATTATGCTTAGTGGTATCATTTGCAAGCACAAATGAATCATTATTTAAATCTTTCTCTAAAAAATGTAATAACAATCAAAGCAAAATTAAACATTTTTAATTGTTATTCCAAATAGCTTTTACTTGTGGCTCACATCAGACCGTCCTCAAAACGCAGCTCATTTTCATTATTTCTCTCGTGTTTTTTTCTTCCTGTGTTTGTATTTATGCATTTCAAATGAGTGGAACTATGATTACAGTCTGGTCTTTTTATGATTTATGAATCATGAATTTTAATTTAACCAGAATCAAAATTTCTAAAGCCTATAAAAGTTTTTTTTAATGCACTAAAACGGCAACCTGAGTCACAATGTTTAATCTGTTTTCTCTCACTATGGTAAAAATTACTCAATGATGAATCACCCCACCATTAGCAAGTTATTCCTTCTTTGATATAGCACTGTGTTAATAGAAAGCACAAAACCCTGCTGTTTACTGTAAATGCTTTTTTTTCTCCCCCAAAGTATAACTCTCTGTAGATCAAAACAAGTTATTAATTACTATGTAAATCATGTTGTTTAATAATCGTTTTATCTAAACTGGAAGGTAAATCCCTGACTGAAGCAATCGTTTATGTTTAATGTACATAGTGAGCACACGGTGCCAACTGGAATGCACGTTGAATGTGTCTTTTGTCATTTTGAACCCTTATTTGGGACTATATTGTCTATGTCCCTGTATTCACTTCTATTAAGATGCATTTTGTTCACAAGTGGACGATGCTTAATACAGGTGTAAATGGGGTTAAAAACATTGAGCTTGTCCACTTTCAACCACTTCAAAATGCATATGACCAGATTGCTTTCGTAGTGTAGACTCTCATGGTCGAATGTGTTTGAACAGCCAAAAAACCCCGCCTGCTCGCCGCCTACTGACTTAATGCGTAAACATTATGGGAAGCGTGCTAGCCAGATGTGATTTAAACTTTGGGTTTAAGACCCGTGTTTGGTTTGAAGACGAAAAATGTACCAAGCACAGCGTTCTCTCACCATTCCTGATTTCTAACATGCACCACGTTTGCTGTGGTCTTGGCTTTGAGAGTAGAAATGAAAGCTGCTGCTCTCCGTAGGTTTTTCCGTTATCTCCGAGCGCAATCATATAAATTGTGCAAGCTTATTTTATCCATTTGATCAAAAGATCTGAAAAATACATTTACCTGCCTATAAACCCTCCCCTAGAAGAAATAATGATAGAAGTGGTTGAAAGTGGTGGGATTAAAGCACCAGGCGTAAACAGGTATGCGTCTCCCTCGTCTACTTGAGATCCGATCGACCAAAGCGCATCTTAATGCCAGGTGTACCCAGGGCCCATGAAACCCAAATAAATAGGGAAGTCTGCAAGTGGGTCACTCCCAAGCTTTGCCTATTTGTCTTGTTTGGTCAAGCTGAGGCTCACCGCCAAGGTCAAGAGTACGATGGTGAACAGGGAGAGAAAATAGAGAGACTGCGAAGATGGTCCGAAGTGATATTTTTTCTCAAGGTTATCGCCAGGATGAAACAGAGGGGACAGAGTGGGAGAGAGAGCAGGAAGATGGACCTTTGGGTTGAATTACATTTGTACATGAGTGGGAGAGACAGAATATCATCCAGTGAGCACTCAAACACATGAGCGGTGTAACATGAAAATATAAAATCAATTCAACTGATAGCCATCCTTCGTGGTTTCAGATGACAATGAATCTTGATATCGTCGTGACGGGTACGTTTGGTTTTGTCTGTGTAATTTGCCTTGAAACAAAGTGTCCATGAAAAACAATTGTTTTTTGTTTTTTGTTGACAAAGGTAAATACTCATATTTGCTAAGAGCTTCAACCTTAAACATTCATTTATCTGTGAGGGTCTCTAGCTTAAACAGATAAATGGCTCGGTTTTCCTACGTTGGAGGCAGAATTGATTTTGCCCTCTAGCTTGACAGATAGTCCTGAAAGTAACAAATAGCAAAGAAGAGGACAAATCTTTGAAGCGCAACGCTTATTAACTTCATGAGTGTTGGGAAGGTGCAGTAATCTAAAAGAGATCTAGGCCTCCATTAGTAGAAGAAGGAGGCATCAGTCGGAAGACACCTAGTGAAAAAGAAGCCTCGCTAATTCCTCCCACCTGCTGACATCAGGTAATTGAAAAGCAAGGCTGCAGACCCTTTCATTATGAACCGGATATGGACTCGTCAATTAACTTGCTCATATTTGATTGACTGATTGAACTTGACTGATCAACAGTCTTCTAAATTGCTCTTGTTCGAACTCATGCCATGCGGAGCTTGACATACAGTGGATGATGCAATATAGCAAAATAGGGCATTACATTTGATGGTCCCTTTCTCAGAGGAGCACTATGTTAAAATATAATTGTGTTTGACACTATATTTCTTCCCTTCGAGCTAGTGGGCAGGGTTGAATGGGTATGACCTTCCTGTTACTAAGGGGAAAGAACAGAGGAGAAAATGTAATTTCCACCACAAAGATCTTAGGAGACCAACCCGATTTAAACGGCACGCAGCCTGTCTTGTGACTGAATGTTGGGTAGTAATTATTAAACAAAGAGAATGCTTAGCGCTGTTCTAAAATGGGAATGTTGATGCATACTCAACATATCACGCTTTTAATGTAAACAACTGCATTTAATTTGCCTCTTAAGGGAACAGTAAATTTATGACAACAGAGATATCCTTTTAATAGCGAGGTGCATGCTTGTTACAGAACTGGTTCGTCTTTAAGAATCTAATACAAGTGCACTACTCCCTTTTCCCATATGCAGAATGGTCTCATTGACTACTGTATATTTCTTCACATCAATCAGGCTAAAGCTGCACATTTCTGTCTGAATATAATGCATGCCAGGAACGGCTCGTTACACTAAAGTGCCCTGAGGTAGATATGGCTTTAAAGACACAATTCTCTACATGGAAATTCATGCAGGGTGTTGACTAATAAGATGAGCTATTGACCATGTGAGTGAGTTCACTATATTGAGAATTACTCCGTCAATGCAATATTCTGGCAGTGCAACAGAGAGGAGTTTTTTCCTTCTTCATACATTATTCATAGTTGCCTGACAGACTTTGATTTGTATGTTTACAGAATGGAGGCTTCCTGAGCGATGATTTAATCTTTTAATTGGATAATAAATCCAGCACTTTGTGTAGTGGCTTTTCAATTGCCATCAGTTGACCACTGAGGCCAAATTAGTTTTAAGGCATTTGCATACCTTAGCATTTGGGCTAAAACAAAGGTTGGAGGGATTAGGAACAAAGATGGAAGTGTGTGTGTGCAATCCATAATTTAAATTTAAAAAAAAAATAAATAAAAACATTTTTGGTACATGTTGATTAGGCTTTAAATCATCATCATTTCAGTTCGCCCATTGGCAAGCATTTGCAAATTGCAAGCCAAGAAATAACGGCACAAATGTTTACAGTGCGCTTTTCATCAGTTGTAAAACAGGTACACATTTCTGCCCATGAGCAGAGCTATTTTCTTCCTGTGGGAGTACTATGTGACAACCACAACAGTAAACAAAATACAAAATTTTGATATTGGAAGCAACGGCCATGTTTAATTAGGAAAACTGTGATCACACTATAGAGACCTACTATAATTTTATAGTGATTTCCATCTGTTTTTGTTTGCTTTTTTTTTTTTTTTTAAATTACCAAGCAAATTTGTCAATAATTTTAATGAGGCAGTACCTTTGACCTGTTCTCTTCTTAGACAAATCCTCCCAATTATAGTTAAAGGTCAAAGGTGGTTGTTTGGCAGATATTCGGGAGACATGCAAATTGAACCGAAATTTGCATTGCAGGAGATGTCACACATAATAACCGTTTAAATAACCCTGTTATGCCTCCGGAGGCTTGATGCCTGCTCAGTTGGGGAAGATCGTGATAGATTTAGTGTGATTAAAACATCCCGTTGTTGGCAGCTCTGTTACGTCATGACCTTCACCCTCACACCTCTTCATGCCACACTAGTCGTTTAATCGATGTAGTAATTCTCTCACAGTAGCCTGATCGCTCTGCTCCCTGACTGTATGCAGATCACACTCGATAGATGAATGAGGGATAAGCACCCTTGACAGTTACGCTCCTTTTGATCTAGCTGAGGAGCACTAATATGGAATTGATATCATTGAAACTACTCACCTAATTTCAAAACGAAACTCAAAAGAATCTTCGGTCACACCTGACAACACTCAGAGATGGAATCAGCAAATCTATGCATAAAGCAGACTTTCACCCCCTTTCTGCAGGCAGTTTCATTCGATCAAACTAGTCTGGCCTAAGCCCCTTCACAGAGCTGAGTTGTATTGTACTTTTCTCTCAGAAAACACTCTTTCAGTGTCTTGTAGTTTTCAATGTGCCATGATAACAGCTACCCTTGAGATAGTCTATTGTGAATGTGTAAATAAAAGTTGCCTATACAAACGGCCCCAGTTTCATAGATAAGGCTGAAGCCTAGTCCCAGACTAATATGGCAGTTTGATCTGAAACTGAACTGAAAGCAACTTGCACTGACATGTCTTACAATATGTTACTGCCATTGTTTTGTCTCAAGATGCACACCAGCAATGTTTTTCTCTAAGGACACGTTTATAAATGTGTATAAAACTACTCAAATGTCTTAATTGAAATAAGGCCTAATCTTGGCTTAATCTAAACCCTGTCTGTGAAACCAGGCCAAGATTTTCTATTCCTAAGATATGCACTCTACTGTTGAATGTACATATCATAAAGCATGCATTGAGTTTCCATAAATGTATTGGAATTCACTGAAGCAAGAAGTATTTAATTCTGGGTCACTTTCACTTGCTTTACAAACGGGAGCTACTTAAAGTTTACCTAATTAATTATTAAAGCTGGCCTGTCTACTTAACATGATTTGTATTTGACAAGTCCAATTAGCAACCTCCTGCCTCATCGAATGCAACTCATGTGTCATTTTGGCAAGTTCTCTGTGTCTTGAGTTCCTTCATGTCAATATTTCACAAGTCTCTTCACAAGCCCTAAACCAATCATTCTGAAGCACATAGCTGAAAGAGGCAATGAGACTGAGACTGAGTTTACTATTTGGGAAGCAAAGTTTGAAGGCTCAGGGGATTTGTACTGTAAAATAGTAGTGATTAAAAGTTGAATTGGATTTAACCTGCAAAGAACCGAATTGTGGTCCCTAGGCCACACTTCAGTTCTACTCTAAATGCAGCCATTAATCATGTCATTAATCAAGGCCAGATAATAATACATATGAATTTAAGGTTTTTTTTTAAAAAATGGCAAATAAATCGTTCTAGATTAATGTTGCTGATTTATGTCCCTCGCTGTCATTGTTTTTAATAGTATACACTTCAGTATACCATCTGTTATTTATGTAGTTTTAAATTATATCTACTCTAGTTAGAATTATACCATGCTTCATTTCAAAGGAATATTTAATTAGTGTTTCTTTTTATTTAAATTGTAAATAAAAGTTTAGCTGTTTCGTCAATGCTCAAGGTTGAATTACAATTGTACGCTTAAATCATTACTATTTTTTGGTGGTTCAAGCCATTATTGGAAATTTATCTTCATTGCAAAAAACTGGCCCTCAAAAGAATGGAAAATACATGTTACACATCCAAGATCTGTAAATTTAGATTTCTTGGAAAAATAAATATAAAGGCCATTTCTGTGGCTATGCCTCTGTATGGGCAGTGCTGTTTATGATTGTTTTCTTTTTCTCATACAGTCTTTTACTTTTTAATGCCTCTGTTATATCATTAATCAAAGCTCTGAGTTGCCTTTACGCAGCATGTTCCAGTGCAGTAGTCTGTTACATTTTTTAAGCGTCAGCATTTTCTCCAACACCATCTTTTGCTATTTTAAGAACAGGAGCAATGTGATTGTCTCTCAGCTCCTTTGCCTTTTTTTCTGTCTTGTGGAATAAATTTTGTCCATATTGTGACCCAATCTCTCTACCCTTTTTCTCAGCAGGTTACCATCAAAATGGTGGCCAGAGAGGCAAGTGGGCACAGCTACCTGGTGGCATGCTGGCAGCCCATTCTCATTTTGATGCTGGGTACCGTGCTGTCCGGCTCAGCCACTGGCTGCCCCTCTCGCTGTGAGTGCAGTGCCCAAGAGCGCTCGGTCGTGTGTCATCGGCGAAAGCTGATTGCCCTCCCCGAGGGAATTCCCATTGACACGCGGCTGTTAGATCTCAGCAAGAACCGTTTGAAAGCCATCAATCCTGAAGAATTTCTCAATTACCCACACCTGGAGGAGCTACAGCTTAATGAGAACACCATTTCTGTCATCGAACCAGGGGCCTTCAGCAACCTCTTTGGCTTGCGAACACTGGGACTACGCAACAACAAGCTGAAGTTGATTCAGCAGGGTGTTTTCACTGGCCTCAGTAACCTCACTCAGTTAGATATTAGTGAGAATAAAATTGTCATTTTGTTGGACAACGTGTTTCAAGACCTCTACAACCTGAAAGAGCTGGAGGTGGGGGACAACGACCTGGTTTTCATCTCTCACAGAGCTTTTCATGGCCTCAGCAGCCTAGAGCAGCTCACTATGGAAAGATGCAACCTGACCTCTGTGCCAACAGAGGCCTTCAGTCATCTGCACAACCTGATGACCCTCAGGCTGCGGCATCTGAACATCAACACCATTCGAGACTTTTCCTTCAGAAGGCTTTATCGACTCAAAGTCTTAGAGATAGCAAACTGGCCTCTTTTAGAAACCTTGACCGCAAAGTCCCTCCATGGACTCAACATCACAACCTTGAGCATCACAAACTGCAATCTCACTGCCGTCCCTTACGTGGCCATTCAGCACCTGGTGTACCTTCGATTTTTCAACCTGTCCTTCAATCCGATTGAGGTTGTTGAGGGCAACAAAATGCACAATTTGCTGAGGCTCCAGGCTTTTCACTTGGTTGGGGGCCGGCTAGTCAGCATCGAGCCTTATTCCTTCAGAGGACTCAACTACCTTCGTGTTCTCAATATATCCAGCAATAAATTAAGCACTTTAGAGGAGTCTGCCTTTCACTCTGTCGGCAATCTGGAGACACTGGCTCTTCATGACAACCCCTTGGCATGCGACTGTCGTCTCCTCTGGGTCTTTCGCCGTCGATGGAGACTTAATTTCAACCGCCAGCAGCCATCTTGTGAAACACCAGAGTTTTTGCAGGGTAAAGAGTTCAAAGACTTTCCGGATGTTCTCCCAGCAAATTATTTCACTTGTCAGAAATCTAAGATCCGAGATCACAAAGCCATTCATAGATTTGTGGATGAGGGGACCACGGTCCAATTCCCTTGCCAAGCAGATGGAGACCCCCTTCCCATGATTATATGGCAGTCTCCAAAAAAGCAATTTATCACAACTAAAAGCATTGGCCGGCTATCGGTGTCTGCTGATGGCACCCTAGAGGTTAGATATGCCCAAATTCAAGACAATGGCACATACATGTGCATTGCTGTCAATGCAGGAGGTAATGACACCCGTTTTGCTCACCTACACGTTCATAGCTACTCTCCCAATTGGCCCCATCAGCCTAATAAGACCTTTGCCTTCATTTCGAACCAGCCCAATGATAACAGTGCCAATGGAACTGGTGCAACGGATCCCTTTCCCTTTGATATGAAGACTCTCATTATCGCCACCACCATGGGGTTTATCTCTTTCTTGGGAGTAGTGTTGTTCTGTCTGGTGCTCTTGTTCCTCTGGAGTCGAGGGAAAGGCAATGCCAAGCCAAACATTGAGATTGAGTATGTGCCACGGAAAGTAGAAGGAGAAAGCAGCCCGACTGAAGGATCTCACAAGATCAGTATGAAGATGATTTAAAAGACTAATCACCATTGTGTGTGCATTAAGTGAATAGGTGTTCTTGACAACAGACTTGCATTGAGGGAGGAATGAGGGTGCAATCTTTGCACCCCTTGCAGAATTATGAAAAGAACAATGTTCTGTCACAAGCCTTTTACATTTTTTTTTACAGACTGTACAGATCAATCACACAGAGATTGTGTCCTTTAGGGAAAGCCGACAGGTCATTTGAGGGTTTCAAAAATCTGTGTACTTCTTTGGGTAAGTGTTGGAAAACATAGTCCTGTTGAAATTTGTGCAAAAGCAAGAATCCAGAGGACCGGTATATATTTATACCCATTCTCTCGTCTCTTTTTCTGTACATAATGATTTCGATGTACACTGGGCAGTACACTGGATGAATGCAGCCAATCAGAGGTTATGGATTTGTCGAGCCTACTGGAGTGCATGTGCTATATCTAGATACATGCAACGTGTATAGGTCTAATTAAATCACTGTAAATGTCCATTTCCAACTCTTTATAAGAGATCAATTGTTTTAAATGATTTATCGATTAGGCTTGACAATCATCAATATCTCAAAGGTCAAGTATTAATCATTAAATATGGTTTGGTGCGATTTAAATTTTGACACCTTACGTAATATCATAAAGCCAGATGTAGCTTTGAATTTAAAGCCATTTGCTTTGACTGAACATGTGACAAAACTATTGGACCTGTGGTTGTACTCACACTAAACTACTATTCCATCAGACAGATCTCCTTAGTTTTTATTCACCCACTGGTGAAAAGTTTACAATTTTATTGATTTAGTCATCAAAATGTCGTCAATTTGCCATGCTATTATGCATTTTCTACCACTCTCACGAGGCAGGAGTTGCTCGATGTAGGTAAATGTGTTCTACAACCCTTGAAACACTTACAGTGTTGTTTTTGGGACAATGGATGGCTGTAAAACATTAAAATGACAAGCTTTTATACTTTAATGTCTTTGCTCATTTCTTTTGCTCTACTCTGTAAATTAAACCTTGAGAGCTGGTGAGGTAAACAGGAAAATTATTGAGACAATGCTCTAATGTGCAGCTAAAACCTTCGCTCTCCCTCACACACCATGTTACTCTTCAACATTTTATGAAAACCATCTTTTCTCTGTAAATATTCATTTCAATGTTCAGTGGATAGAACAAAACGTTAGAGACAGTGGATTTGAAGTTTTTAATCAACCTAAGATTATAAGTTGAGACCACAAATCTACATGAATGACTGGATTGCTCATTGCGTTCTAAACTGCCAGCAGGTGGTGAAGCCACCTGAGGTGTTCGAGCGGTTCTCTACCTACAGTGGGCATCATTGACTTACAGCCAAAACATTGACCTAAAACCACCCGCTTTGCAGCGTGTCAGTTATATGTGAATATTTTTTAAAATACATGTATGTATATTAAATGATACTTCGAAAAAAGTTTATGGTCTTTTCGGGCAGGACAAGTGATGTATAGAACTCATTAAGATGAGTTCACACTGCCGACACAGGTAACTGAACTAACACAAAATAGATTTCTTTATGTACTCAATTATGCAGAAATTTTAAGCATGAACATATATCTGGGACTATTAGCAGAAATTGATTTGAGTATACACTGAATATTGCAATACATACAATTAACTATTACTAAATTGCACTTTAATATATTTAAAAAGTTTACCATGCATCATCTTGCTCAGAGTGACAGTATAAATGCTCATAAATAAAGCCTCATGTCTTCAAATTCATAAGCAGTCAGCGTCATTTCTCTATATAGGTTGTGAAGCGTGTATAGGCGATGTATATCATTTCCTGATGCCTTTTTGTTGACCAACGTTAACAACGACTCTTGAATATCTTGGAAACCAGGTCAGCTTAAATTCTATGGCTATTTACTAGCATGACAGTTTGTGTATGAACTAAGTGTTATTTGAATATATTGCTAAGCTAATTATTCATTAACCAACGTTTAGTCTTTATCTTTACTGCTTCGAAATACATGGTGTTAACAAAAACACTGTTGAATCATTTACAGTTATTGTACATATGAAAATAGAATTTTATGACACACACAACATAATTTCACAACTATCGTGAATAACTGAACATGACGAATTAAGTTGAGTGATTATGACTTGCAAAGCATAAATCTGTATTCAGATTTCAGAAGAATCATTGTGACATTTGTCATTTAAATTCTGAGGTGTCTCGTCCATCAGCTGACCTTATATTCGCTGTAAGATGAACGTAACTTTAAATAAACAGTGGAAATTCCATACTTTAAACAAATAACCATTTAAATATTTAGGATGTTTGCGTTGTAAGAATGTGCAGGGAGACTTCAGATGTAAAAATGCTGACTAATTAGGTAATGTTTTCTCATCAAATCGACTGATTCCCTATTAATTCAATAGAATGTGAGAGAATATTAGGGAATACCAATATGGCGGCACAGTGGCTTCACTTTTTATGACGTCATGAGCAATCCAGTCATTTATATAGATCAGTGGTAGAGACCCTATATGCATGAATCTGCTTAATTGGTAATTGGATTAATTGGATGTATTAGTTTTGATCCTAAAGAAAAATAAGCAATGGGGCAAAAACTGAGTAAATGTCTTCATTTACAGTTTTCACATTTCTATGATCTAATAAAAATACTCAAAATCCCTTAATGCTCTAAAAATTGAAGTCTTTCATTGTTATTTCTGAGAATGGATACACATAAGTGTATGATCTGCTAGGACTAATCTACAACGATAGACAATGTTGTTTATTTATTTGCTCTGTTCAATAGATTTGAGCTCCCTGTAACACAAAGCATGGCATTTCCCCATTCTCATCACACACACACACAAATTTGCCTTCTAAAGTAATCTATAACATGTTGCAACAAATCCACAAATATTCAGACATGCTTAGTTTTTGAATGCACTCGTTTAGACAAAGCTACCAGGGACAAAGCCACTGCACAAATCAGAATAGGACCAACCAGACAACCCATCATCTCTTACAGGGGCATAATGGAAAACATGTCAGCTGGAGTCTAAGCACAGAGCCCTTATGTTTCAAAGGGAAGCGATAGTTGTGTAAGATCATCTTCCTGCCCATTTTCTACCAAAATGACTCCCAAACAGTTGGCCAACCCGCACAGCGTTTTAATATGAGAAACTACAACAGCAAGGGAGAGAGTGAACATTAATAAGAGAGGAAGTGGAGCATCCAGATGCCAGAGAGAAGAAAGATGATTAATATTTAGAACCATTAAGAACAAAGCCAATATGGAGTCTGTGTTATTCAAAAATTATGAATTCAGGTTAATACAAATCTGGCTAAAATATTAAGTAGCTACCAGTGACTACAATACGAATTAAAATTTAAAAGATGAGGAGGTATATCTCCTTGGATTTCTTTAGTTACTATTTTGTCATTTTAATATTCATCTGTTCTGCCTCCTTGGCTTTGTGAACTGGAGGTTTCAGTACAGTTTTTGGAAATGGTGTCACACTACATTGGGGGAAAAAAGAATTTTCTTTGAAACTATTTTCACTCACAAATTGATAGTAAATTTCACAAATAATTACAAAGAAACATTAAGCAACACATTAAAATAAAGGTTAAATTTTGTACAAAAATTTTTAGTACAAAAATTGAAATAGTATTTTTTATTAACTATCCAATAATCTTTTTTATTATTATTTACAGCTGTAAATAATTGTGAAAAATCATTTTGAAAAATCTTTTTTTTTTCCTGTAGTAATTACTGAATTAACAGTCTTAGACACCAACATATTTGAACAAATTTGCATGTCTGACTAATTCACCATAATGAAGCTCTCTGCCATTGTAATTTGTAGAATACTATTAAAATGACCGTGTGGTTTACTAATCTGACAGGGTTTATGGAATCCATTCTAACATTGATTAGCTGTGTCATCTGTGATAAAGGGGAAGGGAACTTCTCAGTCTTTTATTATATCAGATTATACCACTTTATTCATCATGTGGAGTTTATTTACCTTCTGTCTTATAAAGAGTTTGTTCACCTGTCATCTCACAGTGATAGGACGGTGAACACCCATCAACCAATCAGATCGGAGGGACAAGTTTACAGTTTTTGTCAAGCTTATGCGTACAACCAGCTATCATTTCCCTCTGATTTAAGGGATAAGAACGTTGTTCCGAGATCAATGAAACACTTTGATCCAGGAACATGTCTTATTTTGCAAAAACATGGTGACCGTAATAGGATGATGACTACATACAGTTTTGGATCAGTTAAAAAAAAAGGCAAAAATACTGACCTGAACTTCACATTGTTTGATAGATTCTTTTGACAGAACCCTGTTTAATGAGTAATGCAAAGGAACATTAATTAATTTGCAATTAATAATCATTTGTTTTTCATCAGAAAATAAAGCATATTTGCATGTCCATTCAGTTTTTGCACAGAAAAAGTATTTAAATAACTATTGACTATGAATAATGTGCAATGATATTTACAGTCAAGACCACTATTAGCCAATTTTGCTCTCAATTTAATTTTATTTTTCTATAACAAGGTTAAATGGTGTTGCACAAAACATGTTTTGAAAGGTAAATGCCATGGGTTAATGATTTCAGTTTTTCAATTATAAAATGTGATTCAGTTCAAGAAATACTGAGTGACACCTACAACCCTGAGTACATTAATTCTTCAGCTATTGCATGGGACTGAAATAATGTAGTGCTTAACCTTTGTAACAATACATGATTTTTTAGGAAACTTTAGCCACATTGTTTAAAAAATTGGTCATTAAAAAAAGAAAACAAAATATGTGACAATAATCGAATATTGAGGGATACATCCCCTGGATTGTTTCTAGTGTTTGCCAACCAGGCCTGAGGTGGGAAAATATAATTTCTTGAGAGTTTAGAAGTAACCTTCTCAAATTAAATAAAGTATTTTTCCTGAAGGTTTTTCACACACACATAGTCTTTCTTATACAAAAATATCTTTTGTTAACTATGTGGCACTGATATATTCACATAGATTCTATATGGGTCAAGTTCAAATAACAGAGATATGATCATAAACATTATGTGCATCTCTACATATTTCATGATAATGTTGTTTGAAGTAAGGTATGACACAATGCAAAATTGAACTAAATTTAAAAATATCTGGTCATTTTTCAAATTGAAAAACTCTTGGCATATCACTCACGAGCAAGACCAGGCATTCCTCTCATTCCAGGCTATCAGCAGTATGCATTTATCAAATATGGAGCTGCTGGTCAAGGTCATTTTTGAATTATTTGAAGGCATTTCTTATTTTCCAGCCTGTTTAACTGTTGGCATGCAGGCATCGAGCAACAGCACAGCACTATAAAACAATGTAGGCTTCCATTAAGTGTTTACTACATCTCAAGAAATCATAATAAACTGTGGAAGGGATGCTGTATGAAGCACAGCAATACAGTGGACTATTATAATGACATAATATCAGATAAAGCTCAGCCAAAAGATATAGATTAAGAAATGACAGTTTGACTTTCTGTCACCATTCACTTCCATGAGCAGCTAACAGAATAAATAAACCTAGGAGGAGATGTACGGGGAGTGAATTATTCTGGCATGTGGTCTTGCTCTTTATGCATAAAGCTGCGAAGAAATCGGCTCCCTCGACGAATGGTTTTATTTGTAATGCAGCCGCACTAGCGGGATAAAGTGGGGTAATTTTGTAATGTTCGCAAACAGCCAGGAGCTGCCATCTCTTGAATATGATAAAGGCACAATGGTGCCACTCTTCTTGAATCATTACCTATGAGTCACATGATAGACATGTCTCTGCATGTCTTTTTTGAAGCCAAGTCCCCAGTGGAAAATCTCTATACAGCTGTTGTACTCAATAATGTCTGATCCTTTATTTTCAATTAACTCCACCGATCAAACTTAGCTCTTGGATTACTAATCAGTTTAACCATGGTGAAGCAGGAAGAGAGCCCTGCAGCAGAGAAGAGTAATTACAGGCAGATTGGCCACTGTTGAGAGCCAATGACACAAAGCGTCTGTGTGATGGAGGAGGATAGCACTCATCAGGGTCTCACAGGCTCACTGCTCCCCATACACTCTCTTTACATAATGCCTCCTAGCCAGTAACACCTTAAGAGTACTATAAATCAGAAGCGGTTTCGTTAGCGGTTAGAAGTCTAGTTTAAGTCTGATGCTGTCAATGTAGAGATGCTGATTATATTTATCCTGATTGTATAAATGTCACTCTTTTGTTTGTAAATAGAAAATATTTTGATTATGGTTCGCCCACCATTTTACACTCATACAAAGTTTCCATTATAATTTATTCAATGCTACAGTCAATGCTAAACTAAACATAACATATATGAGAAATATCATTAGAATATCATTACCATACTAAACCATTTGTCCATCAATGGTTCAAGGTGAGTGATGAGTCAGTTGAAGACTCGGTAACGGCTCTGAATGATTCGCTGGGTGAGGTAGTCCGATTCAAACTGATAGGTCACTGGGCGATGAAGGGTGCTGCGGGAAAGGGGATACCACATGAAGGGTTATAACGAAAGTGAGCAACTTAACTCCTCTACAAAGTGCTCTCCCTCAAGGCCGTTGACGAAGGGTACACGGTCTCTTCAAGGAAGTAACCATTGGTATCACTTTATCATATGTTAATTTTATTTAATGTATTAACTGAGCAATAAATTTGAGCAATGAGCAATACATTTGTTACAGTATTTAATAATCTTTGTTAACTTTAGTGGGGCGAGGGAGGCATGGTAAAGCGAAGTCTGCAGGGGGGAACGAGTGCGGTGATAAGTAGGTCAAGTGAATGATGACTAACACTTGTTTCTAGTGATTGGCCGAGAGATGAATATAAGTGCCCCGCACACCTGTGACTAGAGAGAGAGAGACCTGTTGCCGACTAGATGTGCTACCTGTTGAACTGTTTGTTTTGTTTTATGAAGCAGTGTGCTCTGCGAAGTTTTTCTTTTTGTTCAATAAAGACTTGGAACCTAACTTCTTTGTCATTGATATCTTTTAATTTTCACATATTTAGTTAATCAAGTCAAGTCAAGTTGAGCTTTATTGTCATTCCGCTACATGTGGGGACATACAGTGGAACGAAATGTTGTCTCTCAGAGGACCACAGCGCTACATATATACAGGCATACAACAAAAACCTATACATTGAACAATCCTACTGATTTTACTATAAATATACTGTATATAAAAAAAGTGTTAACCTATATATACACTAAAATACTAAATACTAAAAAAAACCTATACAAATGTTTCAGATAAATACTGTACATCAGATAAATACTGTACATAATATACTTTAGTTAGTATAATATATATACTGATCAGGCATAACATTATGACAAACATTATATATATATATATATATATATATAATTTTGTAGTTCACTAAACGGTGGATTTTGTCCACTGACAAGCGAGTCTGTGAATCTTTTTGATTGACTCATTAAAAAGAATTTATTTGTAAGAGTTATTTCTTTGTGAATCACAGCAGTTGTGTGCAGGAAAAAATGGGGCACATGAAATCTCTCACCACTTTATGAGATGTCATCTGATGCAACCGCATATGGATGCACACAAACTTTAGATTAGATTAGCCTATTCTCACAGTCTGAAGCCGAATATCACCTCACTGGAACAGACTTTTTGCATCACCAACTCACTACACGACAATGCACTGGGCATAATTTCCATCAAACACACTTTCAGCACACTTATATTCTTGAGCGCAGAGCAGTTCTCATCCCGATTGACCAGTGTAGACAGGTGGCACATTGGCTCTTATATTAGATTACAGGGTGAGATATTGGCAACCATCAGCATGCTGAAGTGGTATTTAACCATAGCAGAGTACTAAGTGGGGAGGCAAAATATGAATTAATGGAAACGCTCCCATGTGTTTAACGGCAGTAAGTAATCAAGCAATTCATATGCTTTTCCTCTCTGATAGGTGTTGCCAGATGTGTCTGTGCTGCATAAGGAGATGACAAGCCACTGATGCCAGCTTAGGAATGATTAGGAAGACTACCAAACCAAAATGCCAGCTGCTGTGACTTTCTATAAGTGCAATCACCAGCACTATTGTTGGGACCATATGAACATGCCAAAAAGCAATAATGCAGGGTGGTTGAGATTTATAACAGACTGTAGTTTCAATTGGGCATTTACCATTCATCTATTTTCTGTGCAAGACCTCCAGTGCATTAGCCACTAAATGTAAATAACAAACATTAAAACTATTTGCACTACAAACCAGTATGTTTATGATAATCAATCAATCAATCGATAGCAAGTACAATTTTACCTCATTCTTTTTCTTTGAGTCCAAAGTGCACAATAAACAAACATGAATAAGAGAGAGCGAGAGAGAGAGAGAGAGAGAGAGAGAACAAATTAATGTTTTTCTTTAATTAACAGTAAATTATGATTCACTGTACACTAATTAGAGCAGTGAGGGTGCTGGAGAGCCTCTCAGCTGGAGTTTAAAATGAACTAAAACACACAATTATAGGCAGTCCATGCACTGTAATTTCCAAGGGGCATATTGAAAACTCTCCACACAGCTCAGATGCACTTTAGATCTCCTGCTGCCACAGAACTACTGTAATCCATCCAAAACAGTTACCATGCATCCAATTATATGTTTATTTAAAGGGGTGGTTGATTTATTTCACTTTTTTAACTTTAGTTAGTGTGTAATGTTGCTGTTAGACCATAAACAACATCTGCAAAGTTACGACGCTCAAAGTGCAACGCAAAGGGAAGGTTTTGTTCACACCTAAATATTTTAAATAAATTATCTGTGAGGTATTTTGTGCTGAAACTTCACAGACACGTTATATGACATCTTGTGAAAAGGGACATTATAGGTCCCCTTTAAAGTTATGGCCATCAAGCATGTACAATTCAATGCACAGTTCAATTCTTTACATCCTCTCAAAATAACAACAATAGCAAAGGAAGAAAGTTATGAATTGCATTTACTCTCAAAATTGAGTAGTTTGTGTACTTCTACTTTAAGTAGTTTTTAAAATCTGTAATTTTACTTAAGTATGTTTTGTTTGAAATATTATACTTCGCTACATTTTAAATCATATCCGTTACTGAAAAAAAAAAAAAAAATACATAATACAAGGGGGAAGAAATCACGTTCCAGAAACTACTGCATTGATTCATTGAAGGGCGGGACAACAAATGTGCAAAAATCACAAAAAAGATTGAGACGGACAAGACGGATGCCAGTGATGCAGACCCAGCTGAAAGCGAAACGGCATTGAATTCTTATGAAGTGAACCCCTTGCCAGTATACCAATACTTTAGATATAGAAAAAAACGAATGTGTGGTAGCCCTTGAGGATAGATATCCAATTTACAAAAAATGTGGACGCATGTTCGGGAACACCTCTGTGCAGATAAAGATATATCCCGTTTATAACTTAAGGCCAAATGATTTCCGTCATGCAGAGTGAATCCTGGAATCCAGTCATGAAAATGGAATTTACAGTAGCTAATAGGCAGATAACTGATAACACACAAACTGATGGATGAATATATATAATATTCTAAATAAAATACGTTTCATAGGACTCGATTATTCTAATTATTATTTGAATGAATAAATTATTAATTATAAAATAAGTTGTTAATCTAATTCATAATCAATTATCGCATTTAGTTTATTAGACATTTTTAATAAGTTAGTTATAATAAAGCATTTTTTCAACTAAAAAAATTGGTTTTCATTCATTTAATGGTCATTTTAACTGATGATAATAATAATTATAATTTAATAGTACTGTGTATTGTCATGGTCACAATACTCACTAGACTTCCCAGCATCCTTCACTTCCATCACCTGCACACCATCTGCAATCACTCCTGATCACCAATAGTCACCGCACCTGATCATCATCTGTAGTACTCACTATATAATCCCTCGGCTCGTGCACTTCTGGGTCTGGTCTCGTCACTGCATACCTGGTTGCGGCACGTTGCGGCTCGTTGCGGCACGTTGCGGCTCGTTGCGGCTCGTTGCGGCTCGTTGCGACTCGTTGCGACTCGTTGCGACTCGTTGCGACTCGTTGCGACTCGTGACTCTCAGGGACAACATGGATACAACACAGACCTACCAGTTACCTACCTGCAATCCTGTCCTGTCCTGTTCTGGTTCCAGTTATCCTCGTCTGTTTGTCTGTCCGTCTCGCAATGCATCAGTGCTTTGTCTTCACTACCAGCCATCACCTACAACACGGAAACCACCAGTTACACACCCGAAGATAAGTCACCAAGCTATCAAAGACTGTTGTTCTCACCTGCACCACCCCGTTCGTCTTTATTACCACTGCCTGTAAATAAACTGTTATAAATACTTACCATCTGTCCTTGTCTGTCTGACAACCATGATCCTGTGAAATTTTCTGAGACAGTTATCATACCGTCAAAATCTCATACTGTTACAACCCTACACAGGAGAGTCATGATTATGGACTTTCATTGGTCATTGTTTTCAACAGTGTCCTTTGTTCTTAGTCATTTTCTTCACCTGTTGTCTTTTAACTCATTTCCCTGGTGTATACATACAGCTCAATGTCGGTCATCGTGAGTGTTAAGTTGGTTGTGTTTGTTTTACCTATATATTCCTGTCAGTTTCTAATTAAAGACTGCTTCTGAGTTTGCCATGTCTTTATGAGACCCGTGAAAGGTTAGAATAAATTGAAATTTAATATTAATTTAACACCTTTTGAAATTTGTATTCCATTTAATTAAATTTAAGAACCTTTAAATTTAAAGAGTAATGACTGTTAATATATCAAGAAGTTTAAAGCAAAAGTTATATAGGCTTTTATAGTCATTTCATTTCTGGCGTCACATTTAATTAATTTGTTTATTTTTGTGATTTTGTGTGTGGTGTTAAGAAAAAAGTTCACCAACAATAACAGCGGAGCATACCACAATATTGGTTTTAATTGTACTATTTCTGCACATGACATTGTTATATATTGTTATATATTATGCACTATATTGTTATATAGTGCAATCTGCAAGTTATGATTGGCTGTCTGACAATATAGCTTATTTTCACCATGTACCCAGTGCAACCAATTATGTTGTATTGTAACTCTATTACACCAGCCAAGGGAAAGTAAATTAAATGGAAGTGTCAGAGCCAAACAGAACATTAATCACCATTGTGGTGATTTCACATGACTAACTTTTGCACTATTATTTTTACAAATTCATTACGATATGTTGTTGTTGCAATTGATTGTGTTGTTGTAGAAGCTGGATTGGTTTGAGTCAGCCAGAATTGTTGCAGTTGCTCTAAAGATTTACTGCTGAAGCATTAAGATTTCTGCTGACAGAAAACAAAGAGCATTCCCTCAAAATGCTTGTGGAATGACTGGTGCGAGGATTTAAGCAACCAATATGATCCTTTCAATAGATGTTATTGCTTACAATAGCTGAAACAGGTATATTCTTTTGGATATCCATATCCTGAACACTATATGTCATCTTTAAAGCACCTATTTATCTGTATATGTATCCTCATAATGATAACATTCTGAAGAAATCACAATAGCACACATGCATTGGCAATCCTGTACTGACAGCTGAATGAAACACAGACAGTCCACTGAGACTGTTCAACATGACTGTATTGTATGTCCAGGACTATCTAGATTTTGTTAATTTGTCGTGAACCTGATTTCATTTGTATAATAATGAAACTGTTTAACAGTCCATTGTGTTTTAATGCAAATGGGGCATAGATGTGAGTGCAACAGATGAGCGCACTCCCGCACACACACTCCCCTTAAAATGGACAATGTAAGTAAATTGAATACATTAACCTTTCCTGCCTTTGTTTTTATTCTGCTGCTAGATACTTTAAAATGAACTAACAGTGGTCAGTAATACTATCAGCCCTGGGACCAATGCAAACCACCTGATTACCTGACTGCAATCAGCCTTTAAGGAAGAAAAAAATATACTTGTACAAAAGGGAATGCATTAGGAAAATGGGTTTTTTGTCAGAAAAGGTACATCCCAGGTTATATAAAAAAAGGCTTCACAGTCATCATGCTGTATGAATGAAAGGTCGCCAGTGCTTTTCAAGCAGTAGGACACAACAGAACGTTCCATCAGCCATTTCAGACAGCCTCACAAAATCACACAAAGAATTGTTAGAAGTGACTTATCCAGAGGGAGAGTTTTTGTTGTTGTATTTTTCCCCTTTTTTGAGCAGCTATGAATGTGACAGCTCCTGTCTTTTGACTGCATCCCTCATTATGAAGCATCCTGCATCAAAAGCAGCCTGTATGTCACATGATAAGCTCTTGAAAAAGCTAGATATCCTACCACACAACAAAGCAAGCTCCAATATATTCTCAGTGAAGCAATGTAAGACAACACTTTAATTCTTAGATTTAAAAATGAGAATCAGAAGCGACTGCAGTTTCAGTGTCAGTTCGTCAACACAAAATCATTAAATACATTTACAGTACATGTACTAAACATAGGCTTTATTCCTGTGACAGCAAAGCTGAACTTTCAGCATCAATACTCCAGTCTTCAGTATCACATGATCCTTTAGATGTTGAAAAACCCTGAATTGAACATTCGATTTATCAGTTTCCACAAAAATATTAAGCAGCAAAAATTGTTTTTAACACTGATAATAATAAGAACCATTATTAATAGTGAGCACCGATAATAAATAATAACAAGTAATGGCTGCTGAAAATTCAACTTTGCCATCACAGGAATAAATTACATTTTGAAATATATTCAAAACAGTTATATTAAATGCTAATAACATTTCACATTATTGCTGTTTTTACTGTATTGAGCAAATAAATGCAGCCTTGGTGAGCATAAGAGACTTCTTTCAAAAACTATTGAATATATATAAATTCTTGATACCAAATTCGATGATAGGTAAGCTATATAGCCGTACAACTACTCATATTGTGAAATAATTTGGGTTATATCACCCACCCCTAAATGTGTGTTGGCTTTCAAATGCAGCAATACTTGTGGATTCATAATAGTTTAAATATTAAAATATGTAATACAGCTCAACACTATGATGGTCGAAGTTGCACTCCTTCAGCCGCTGTGTTAGAAAGATCTCAAGGATAGTGGAGGACTCTAAAGGTCCTTTTTAGAACATGCTGGAGACATGGGCTGGAGACATGGTTGCCGAGAGCAAATATTGATTTTCCTCTCTTCCCACTGTGGGTTGCTCCTGCAGTGACAAGTTCAGGCCTCACCCACGCTGTGTAAAAACCAGTGTGTGGGATTTAAGTGAATCAGCCATATGTCCCCTTCAAAAAATGTCCTCCCAGGCTTTCTTTTTCACACACTCATAAGCAACTCTATCAACACATCCTTTAGGGATGTCCGTCTCTTCTAATTTAGATTTCAATTCAGTCTCTCGTCCCCCTGTGATTCGCACATGCTGTGAGCACCGAGTTGTTTCCATGCATGTTGTCCTATTTTCATTAGACCCGTCACTCCCATTGCCAGTTACATGGGCACATTTTCGTGAAAGCTACCAGATGTACACATCGCAAGCACCACGAAGCATTGACAGCCACATGAGCACGCTTCTCCTAATGCCTAGCTCCCTTCTGCTTTCCTCAAATGAAGCTTTCTCCTGCTAATAATATGTTGGCAAGGAGGAACCCTCTCGTCTTCGAGAGAGATTACATGCTTCAGAGTGGGGTGTATGGCTTGGTAAGTGGTGTCTTCCAGGGATTATGCCATTACATCTGTGTGTGTCAGTTGATAAATGAAGTAGCTCAACTGTGCATGTCGGATAAAATATCCAATTAAAATGAACCATGGGGCAAAAACTGAACTCACTGGTGCTACAATACATTAGCATGAGGGCATGTAGGAGCAACCTGTGAGCTGGCAAGTTGTTTAAAGAATTTTATTGTGCCTTTAAGCAGAAACTTTAAAACAGATTGCCATGAGCTTAAGCTTTTTTGTATGAAAAGCATCTGTGGAACATCATATTTAACTGAAAATTCTTATTTGGTTTAGATCATGTTTTATTGTGCCATGTTGTTGCATAGCTACTTTAAGGCGCCTTTATTTGCTTTGAATGCATGCGCTGCAGATTTGTGAACAGTTGCCAATGATTCCCAATAATGTTAAGTGTAATGCATTATAAAGTTATTGTTGCTGTAATTAAATTCATTTTTAATTTAAAAAAGCAGTGTAAGTGACTTAAATTAATAATGCAATTACTTTTTCCATTAAATAATGAGCAACATTATCTGATTACAACTTTAGAGAAGCCATTAATAATCTGTGTTGGATTATTTATACGACACTTCTCCCCTAGCACACACAGTAGGTTTCTTGGAAAGATAACGTAATACTGACATGCTTTCAGATTGATTCATTCACAGCTGCATAGTAAATAGAATCAATTTTAACTGATGCATCAGGTTCCTTCTAATTAGGCTATTGATTTAAGTTCTGGTCTTGTTAGTAAGTTTTACAGTTCCTTCATTTTAGATTTTTTTTTCTTACCCTTGAGGGATATTTTTTTTTTTTTTTTAATATTAAGAGGTATAGACATTATTTATAATGCCTACTTACATACTAAAGAATAAGAATAAAATGTTCATGTCATCCGTAGTAAATATTATAACTGCCAAAGATAAGATTAACACATAAGATTATTTGTGTTTGACAATATATCAAATTCGAGTTGCCTGCCATTTTAAGAACATTTTGTGCTGTATATTCAGGGCAAATTGTCCATTATCAAGTATTTGGTGTTTTAATATTGATGCACACAAATACTGTAACAAATGGGAAAATATTTCAGAAATATCACTGGAGCTGTTGTACTGAGCAGTGATAGCACAAGGCCGCAAGTAATTACAGCTGCTATTCATATCAACAGCACAAATGTGAGTGTGATATTATATTCCTTTATTGCTTTCTCATCACAGTTGTGAGTATCTCCCAATTTAGACAAAATATTGCCAATTGCTTTGTCTTTTTTAGCTCAGCTATAACAAAAATTGTTTCAAACGAAGGCACAGCAGAATAAATCACTCTGAGTAGGGTTTTATACCTGAATGAAATAGTGTTTTTTACTCAACGAATCGGTTAAGTGAATGATTCACTGACATAAAAGACCACCACATTTGTCGTTCCTGAATTAATCAGTATTTGAATGAATTGATTAAATGAATATTTCAAAAACCCACTGATAAAAAAGTCATTTTTGCCACCTAATGCCACTAAATGTCTATGTTTATTCACTTTATTATCTCCCTTAGGAGAAATTTGTCTTAGGCAATCAATGATGCAAATGATGTGATGATGTAACCTACAGAAAGAGCAACCACAAACAGTTTGTCTAGTAACGTGCAGTGATACAAACGATGGAAATTCCTGGTACTGTTAGCTGTTATAACAGCACTCATGGAAAAAGTACATTAAAATTGCATTATGCTGCAGTGCTGCTTCTACCAAAATTCTGTTATTGGATGTTTTAAATAATAAAACTAAAAAGTTTTAGTTTTATTAAATAAAAAAAAGGTTTTTTTCACAGCAGAATAAATGGTTCTTTCTATGTGTTCGTACCTGAATTAACCAATGTCTTGTACTGGTTGAATCGGGTTAAGCGAATGATTCAATGACTTGTCATGTTTGTCATTCCTGAATGAATCAGTTGTTGAATGAAATTAATTGATTGAATATTTCAAAGACTCAAAATATAGACATAAATATATAGACAAAGACACAAAATATAGTAATTTTGTGCCACCTACTGGCATAATGATGTAATCTACAGAAAGAGGAGTTATACACCGAAAAGTCCCAGTGCTGTTGAACCGTTATAACAGCACTCTTGGAAAAAGTACATTAAAATTATAGTTGTGCTGCTCTCTCCAAAATCCTGTTAATGGATGTTTTAAATAATATGACTTTGGAGAATGAGTTTTATTTGGACTGAAGGGCTGAAGTCCAATGTTGCAGTGTCCTAGATGTGTTTCATAAGTCATGTAATAGATAATGATTGGCCTGCAGTGTGGGAGTTCCAACAGTTCAAGGAAACAGCCAAGAACTGACTAGAGTTGTTTGTCATGGTAGATCAGTTTCTTCCCATGTTTTCACAAGAGGTTTGGCAGGACCGGGCAGATTTGCATCTCTCATCACTCACTTGCAAGTAGTCTCAGGTATATAAATGGATATAAAGAACTCTAACTCTCAGGTATCATTAATAGAACTAGAAGGGATGATAGAGATGGTCATAACCTAGAAAATACAGATCTGGACTGCCTGGTGTAAACAGATCTCCCCTGCTGGGTAATGGGAGTGAGCCAGCAACTGGAGGGTTACTGACATCGCAATCCATCTCTGCCGTCAATATGTCCTTGAGAAAAGCACTTATAGCTAAGTTGCTCCATGGGGACTGTCCATGCAATTAATCTAGTGTAAGTTCAATTGAATACGTAGCTGCTAAGTCAAAATGTTCAATTTTAAAGGTGACATCCTGCATTAGAGATGGCTTGGCAAGAGGGAAAGCTCAGATTTGACAAGGTGAAACATTTGGTACTTGGTGGGTGGTAAGAATACAAGTAGCCACTAGCAGACCTGCAAATATACTGTACCTCTGCTTTCAGAAGCAAGGGAAAAGGATAAAAGAGACGTTACTCTAATCAAAGAGTGAAAGAGTCTAAAGTCATACAGGGCCAAATGTGTGGCTAGCATAATAATGGATCAACTGCTGTCCTCTTGGGCACATCATTTATTACTTTTAAAAAATAAACGTATGGCCAGCTGGGTAAATGCATTACTGTAGAAATGCAATGTGTAGAAATATTTGCTTTATTATTGTTGTTGTTGCTGCTGTCCTTGTTTATTTGTACATAATAGTCTTTAAAATCTATCATAATAAGGAATAGATCTTTAATATAAAAAAATATATTTATTTAACGTTGTCAAAATAAACTAAAGATATCATGCATATCTTTTGTGGGTTAATATTATTATTATATAATTTAATACAGCATTTAATTTAATATAAATACACCACCATTCAAAAGTGTGGGGTCAGTAGGATTTTTTTAATACTTTTATTCTGCAAGGATGCATTAAATTGATAAAAAAAAAAAGTGATAGCAAAGACTTTTACATTTATACAGCCTTCTATTTCAAATAAATGCTGTTTTCTCAAACTTTTTTTATCAAGGAATCCATGGTTTCCACAATATATTAAGCAATTGACCCTTCCCCAGCAGTTTGATTGAAAGGCGATCTAACCAATCATAACCCCAAATCCCGAATCCATTTTGTCTGACAAAGCAGTCACAGGAGTTAGTAGATCAACAGTTAGTAGATTAACGTTGGTAAACTTGAACTTGAAAGATTGTGTGCACTCATGTCTTTCCGCGCTTGAAACAACATTCCTTTTGATGTTCATTCATGTTTATTTGATGCTATAAATGAACTAGAATGAAGAGATGGTCGGTTCACGAGCCGCTTGAAGGAGCTACAGCGATCTGTCACGACACATTAAAGAGCCACTATACTGTATTTATTGTTTAACATTCTTTAAAAAATAACAATATATTAAATATGAAACTGTTTCATATCAAAAGTAGCCTGCTCGGTCTTATCTGTCGACACGTTGTCAGTGTCCTCTTTGCTCCGCGATATATTTTTCACTGCGTGAGAGTGCATGTCTTATCAGACATAGCAACAGTAATAAACTAAATGGGGTGAGTCTTTGCGAATGGTCAATTGTTTCCAAGAAAAGTTTTTCAAGCGAGTTTTCGGCTGCTGAAAGTTCAGCTTTGCCATCACAGGAATGAATTACATTTAGAAAAATTTACCAACCCCAAACTTTTTATGGTAGTGTAAATTTCATTCATTCATATTAATACTAATATTAATTATGGATCTAAATTGCTAAAAATCTGCATAGCTTACTTTGAGAAACAATTAATAGAGTTAATAGTGAAAAGAATCATGGCATCACTCCAGAGGCCCTGCCAAGCAACACAGTGACAAAATCATTTCTAGCCCAATTGAAGTCAATTAATATTCAATGGCTTATCTTTAATTCAGCCATCTATCTGAGATAAACATTTGTTTATCTGGGTTCTGCATCTGCATCCGCACTAAATAGAGTTTAAATTCAACTTATATCTAATTCACTTCATGTAATGTCTGTACCCTGTTGTTGAGCATCGCTCTCCAGGAAAAGTATAAACCCTGGAATGGAGGAAACAGCTGTCTGGGAGCATTACTCTCTACTGGTGCCAAACTATGTTTGTCAGAGGTCAGCCTGGGGGAGCGGCTCAGCCTGGTTAAGGTTTTAAACAGTGCACAGAAAGATGACAGACATAATTACCACTGTTAAGTTTTGAGGGTCCCTTGTTTACTCTCGCAAACCAACAGCAATTGGTGGGTCTTTGACTTGATTGTCAGGCTTTGCCATTGTTTTTCGGCTCTGCCCTAAAGCAATGGAGCTGAGTGGTGCATCACAGATGACACAGCCCCCTCTGAGTGGAAGGTGAGGGGGGAGCAAGGGGAGAGAAGAACAGGGGGGGGCCTCCATAGCTCGCGCAGCCTCCAGGCATAGCGGCAGTATGGTGTCAGTAATGAGAGTCCTCCAGCAGAGCGGGGACCAGACACTCTGCCTTTTCCACTGCAGCAGATGTCACTGCAGGGACAGCTGAACAGAAAAGAGGCACGGGCCAACCTTCTTCTCTTGCGCTATGATACAGATGCTGAAAGAAGAGCTCAGTTGTCAGCTGTGCTTAATTACGGTGCAACTGCATAAGTGTTGTTAGCAGGCTAGTGAAAAGTAAGGGGCTGAAAAGGAGGACAGTAATTCTACCCCGTGGTGCTGGAGAGTCTGAGATAGACATAATCATCCCTCACACTGCTGTGTGGATGGTGAGGAGAAATTGATCACAGTCCAGACTGAAAGTCACAAGAGTAAAAAAAAAAGTGATGCTGGCTTTATTAAATCCCCTTTCACTGTGGATTCATTTGTTACATTATGAATATAACAAATATTTTTTTGTTTTTCATGATGTAACTAAGTTTTTTTGTTTTTCATTGAAATAGATTACCAGAATTACTTGAGTTGCACTTTTTAAGTAAACTGCAAATATTAAAAATTAATTATATTTATCATGCACTGTACACATCAAAACCTGTCTCCCATCCAACCAATGGCTATATGCTATAAAGGTTGTGTAGTGGGAAAATCGGAGGGTTGCTGGTTGATGGGTCATGCCTTGCACGAAGAGCACAACCTTAATAAGTTAGCTAAAATTGTATTCAGTACATTTCAACAAACACAATATGGCTGAAGCCAGCTGGTTTAATATAGTTGCGGGGGAACCATTTGACATGATATTTTAAGTAAATCCAACATTTTATTTATTATATGCAAATTAAAATAATAAAAATCATGTAAAAATGCTAAAAATGTACAAGACATCAAACTGTGCTGTTATAAGGTGTCTTTTCATTATTTTCATTAGTGAAAATATTCACAGAAGATTGTCACATTTTCAGTTTGGTAAAATTAATAATGAATGTATGAATATATCCATGCAAAATATTTACAAACAGACTTTTGTAAGAAAAACATAGTTTCATGGTTAATTAACATAGTTAATTTTCTAGGGCTAATAAATGTAGGATCTTCACACAGTTCCCATATTCTCTTTTTGAAATGAGTGACTTCCAATCCATCATTTATGAGAGATAAAGAAAAGGCGGCTTTAGAATCACTAAACAGACCAGCAAAAATAAATTACTGTTTTCAAGCAAGCTTCCCCAAACACTGCCACAGTCTGCCATTGGTCAGTCAAACAAATAGCCCCGCCCCGAAAATCAAGGCATTTGTTGGGGCAATTTTGCTCATCAGTCAACAGCTTATAAACAGAGCTACTGTATGTTGTCTTCGTATTTTAAAAAGGAAATTTATTTTAACTTTGAAAAAATTACACGCTTAAACTTTAAATGTCCCTTTAAATAGTGCAGTACATGAAACAGGAACATTTTCATTCTTATCTGTGCTTATTATTTTCTTTTCCAGTGCGGCACAATCTTTTGGTCTAATTTCACAGGCATGCAGGTGAAGGTTCTGTGTATCCTTCTAAAAGTAGACTTTAAATTTCAAGCCACATTAATCCTCTTTTGTGCCTTTAAGCAAAGAGACTTGTCTTTTGTTAGTCTTTGTCTCCCTCAGACTCTCTAAACAGAGACCCAAACCCTATATCATTTCATGCCTCTCAATAGTTAAGCCTTCTAAGCAATGATTGTGATCCCAGGCAGAGTGTCATGAATATCTTCTTCTCATTATCTGTGACATGACATAGCTTTGTCAGTGGGAAGTTGTTACACTGGCTGACAGAACGCAGGGTCTGTCCACCAAAATTTGCACAATTCTGCTTGGGTTTTCTCCGGGTTGTTGACAGGTTCATCTGCTCCTCTTTGGCATATCTCACAACGAATCGTTCAGATTGAGCCCCACAACTCCCTAGAAACCATTCACTGCCACATATCAGGGTTTCAACAAACAGTGCAACCCTTGTTGTGTTTACTCTGGGGTTTCCTTTCCCCATTGATGTGTCATTTCCTTCATTTAGGGCTTTAGCAAAATAATTAATGCTCTCTAATAAACAGAACAATAGAAAACACAGAGTTTATGATGCAATTGGTTTGCCAAAAATAATTTGCATTTACCACTAGAGAGCATTTTATGCATTAATTAAAGGGGTGTGCATGCTGAAAGATGCCAGAGCTCATCTGGTATTCATCAGAACGTGCTTACTTTGGTTTAGAATGCAAAAGGGCATCACAGAGCACACTGTGTCTATTCACTCATCATCAGTGGGCCACTCTGGGTTTTTTATAATCAAAAATTGAAGCCAGGGATAAATACTACCAGGACAGCAGGATAACAATCTTTTTTTCTTTTTTTGTATGTAGTGATAAGATGTTTCACAGATCTTCTCTATGATAAACTATGCAGCTTAATAAAGAATATGTCTTAGGCTGGGAAAAAACAAAGGCATGTTTTCAATCTAAATGCATCTAGTTACTTTCAGAGGCACGTTCAGATGAGGTCTCAAGAAGGGCAACAAGCATGACAAACTCTGTCATGTGCTAAATGTCACTTCTTGCCCTTATCACAAGATTACCTTGATGGCAAGTTATCTAGACATCAAATTCATGGCTTAGCTCTCACACTTGAAACAGGATCACATCTTTTTACACATCTCAGAAGTTGCAAAAAAGAAACCTTTTTAATTTGATGCAGGTTTTCATGTTGATTGTTTGAAAAATACAGTTAGAAATCACTGCAACTGATTTATCTAGTGTCTTATTAAAGTAAAAATATTTAACTGTTTTCTTGTGATTTTCTTCTCGAACTTCAAATAGACATTTGAAGACATACAATTATGACTGTGACACTTCCCTACATCGTTACACCAGTAGGTGATGTCAAGTGGCTGTTTTAATCAGTAATTAATTCAAACACTGATTCATTTAGGAACAAAAAACATGATGGTCTTTCAAGTCATTGAATCATTCACTTAACTGATTTGTTCAGAAATGCTGGTTCAGTATTCAGGCCTGAAACAAGTGACTTTTGCACAAGTCATTGAATCATCCACTCTTCTTATTCATTCACAACACTGATTAATTAAAATGGTTTATTCTGCAGTGGTTTATTTGGAACTGGTTTAATTGGCAGATCGGAACTGGCATATTGTGTTTAGAATGTAAGTTTCTCAGTATTAAAACAGACCTTTGGTGTCCCCAGAATGTATCTGTGGAGTGCAGCTAAAAATACCAAATACCCCACAGATCCCTTAACTTGTCAAATTTGCCTCTATTTGGGTGTGAGCAAAAACATGTCGTTTTTGTGTGTCCCTTTCAATGCAAATGAGCTGCTGCAACAACAAAACTGGAGAATCTCACACAGCTAAAATGTCAGAAATCAGCCTTACATGTTTGAACCGGAGTCAGACACTGAAGGAGACACTCAGGAAAAAGTTCCAGGAGCAGACATTGCATATCTCCAACTGCAACAGTGAGGTAACAGAAATGGCAAACTGCTACTGCTCACTCAGGGCAGTATCTATGCTAATAGGGAAGATTGTCACCAGTTATGGGCGGGGTTTCCCCCCACTCGTATGTAAGAGAAATTCTGATTTATTCAGGAATAAAAACATGATGTTATTTTAAGTCATTTAATTATTCACTTAACTGATTTGTTCAAAAATACTAGTTTATTTAGGTACGAAAAAAGTGACATGAGTCACTGAATCATCCACTCTTCTGATTCGCTCACAACACAGAATAATTTAGACAGTCAATTATACTGTGACTTTATCTGGAACTGTTTTCATTAGTGGAGCAAAAATAGACAAAACAACTGATAATATTGCATCTAGAATGTTAAATTTCTCACTATTAATATATATTTGTAGTATTGCTTAAATATTTTGTTATTTCGTCTTTTTGATTCAAATTTTCAAATAATGAAAAATAGTGAACACAGAACATTGAACAGAACATTTGTCTGACAACATCGTTTAGTTCACACGCATTTGTTAATATGTAAGGCTAACAACATATGGACTAGCATCCTTTATTTATCCCTGTGGGAAATTTAGGTGCAGAGTGAAGTGCAAAAGACATATATCCTCTTATGGCAATTAACATGCAGTGCTGTAGCATTACATTACTGTCTGATATATGAATGTGTTATCTGTTAATAGTAATGGATTCTAGCATGGGAAAGAGTGACCTTGTTCAATGTCATTACTTATGACTGGTAGAACTGCAGAAGTAATGTGTGGGGAAGCATGTGAGGAGGAAACAGTGTTGTACAGCCTAATGGTAGAAGGCAGGAAGGATTCCCAGTAGTGCTTCTTAGAGCACAGTGCTGGAACAAGCCGACGGCTATAGGTGCTTCAAGATACTGGACTGTGGAGAGGGTATGAAGAATTCTTCATTATGAACTCCAATTTTGTCATCATCCTCTTCTCCGCCACTTTATCACAAGAGTCTGGTGTATATCTAAACTTCCTCACAGTTTGTTTTGAAGCAAACTAAGTGCAAATCCATGTTTCTTCCTTTGCAGATTACTTTACATATTGTCATATCAGACAGGATACAAAGTAGCACTTAATTGTTATGCATCACATGTTGTATATTTTGAATTTCCTGAGGCATAAACAAAATAAAGGCTACATTTGCATGGATCTGGTGATTGATCACCTCTCTCCGAGAATTCCGTCCCCAGCCACGAGACGTGATGTTTCATTCGTGGAGCCATAAGTCACTTCATGGCATTGCACGATGGCGCCTGTGACAGTAGCGTGAGCTGAGAGCCGTACCCCTGATTTGTCTGAGACTGGCATATTCAGCAGAGTCGCTGTAGTTCTATGCTGATCCCATTAGTTTAACAGCATGGAATAAAAAGTGTCTTGGAGGGAAAGAGTGACTCACCGACCTATCCTTGCCTCTCGTCAACTATTACTGTGTGATGTAACAAAATGGTGAACTCTCTCAGCTCTTGAGAGGTGAAGAGTCCCAGTCATTCTGTCAATATAAATGTGTTCTGGTATATGTGTGTGTGAAACGCCAGCAAAGGAGCAATTAATCATAAACTAACAGAAGATACTTTTACAGTGAGATAGAAAAATCAATTGAACCAAATACTGGAAACCATTTAGACGAAGCCTAAAAATGGCACAAAGCATAGCAACACAAATAATATGGTATAATATCTTACACCAAAAGTGCAGCAGGTTTAGGTTTAGGTACATGGAGTAGACGAATACGATGGTGAAGAGAACCCAAGTGCAGTTTATATAGTGAAGATTCAAAACCTAGAACAAAACATAAATTCAATCTTGACATGAAACAAAACCAATTATGAACTTGACAATAAACAATGGCCAGGCACATGTAGCACAGAAAGATGAAAACAACATAACAGCAGGCTTGTTCGACTTCATGCGGTGCCGCAAAGATCGGTTGCCGCCTGACAAAAGCAATGCATTCTGGTTAGAAAAATTTGTTTAGCCGCCTTAAGATCATATATGCCATCAAAGTAGCACAAGAGCAAAGCAAGACCAGCCACCTAGGTCAGACCCCGCAGTTGCTCAAAATCGGCTGCAAAAGCCTTAATAACAACATACTTCATTCTCATTGGTCAGATTCTGTGATGACAAGGACGACGTGTGTTGCGTGTTTTTATTAGACAAGTTATTGTATTCAACCAATCTTGATATTGAATATCTGCAATTCAAAACATAGGAATTTCAATCACATCCACTTCTTTGGCTACAATCAATGATTGAATCAAAAATTCAGCACACTACGGAAAGCACGAAGTATTCGACCATCTCTATACTCCTCCCCCGCCTGCAACCAGCGGATCTAGCCAGCCAGTGGCAGGCTGAAGTACATCTCAAAAAAGCCTAGCAACTACAATATGCAACCAATAGACATGGCAAACAAGAGGGTTTATATACATGAACAAAGGGAACACATGACTCTGACAACCAATGAAAACAAGGGAACCAATGGAATGGAAGCAAGGGAACCAATCAACATAACACATGAAGATGGGAAGCACATGAGAGGATTACATGAGTGTTGCAGGGAATCACTTGACATGACCAGAAACTAAGACTAAATGCTTGTTCAACTTCATGCAGCACTGCACAGTCTGATTGGTGTTTGACTTGAAGCAGTGCATGTCGGTTAGAAATTTTGTCCGACTTGAGACAGCTCCGATGCCATGTGACTGTGAAGTATGGCATCAAAGTGCCACAAGAGCGATTCGAGAGCAGACGGCTGAGTCAGCCAGCACAGCTTCTCCAGAGCAGCTGCACAGGCTCTGATGACGACACAGCTGTTTCACGATTGGCCGAATTCACCGCATAATAATGTTCACATGTATATCGTGTTTATTTTCACACCTTCAGTTCCACTAACGTATTTTTTTTCTTGTATTCTGAACATGTGTATGAAACAGAACGCCGGCTCATTATTGGCCAGCTCCTGCGTCAGCATCACACGCATGTATTAGGCTGCTCACGTGCATGATCAATTCACGTAGAACCCGGAAGTGCTGCACTGTGTTTACAATCTCAACAGCACAGGATACTGACAGGGAAGAGAAGAAATTGTTGAATAAAGTCATTATTTTTGTTTTGTTTTTGCGCAAAAAATGTATTGTCGTCGCTTTGTAACATTAAAGGATTAGTTCACTTTAAAATGAAAATTAAGGGTGATTTACTCACCCTCAAGCCATCCTAGGTGTATATGACTTTCTTCTTTCAGACGAATACAATCAGAGTTATAATAATAATCACCCTGATGCTCTTGCATTTGTGTAAGAAAAATATCCATACTTATTTAAGAGGAAGAGGAGCGAAGGTCTTACATAATATACATAATATAAAAAAATTATGTAAAAATATTGTTCATCATTTCATGATATTTGCATTAACTAATTTAAATGAAATGATTTTTCAGTTTGTTTGTAAATATTAAAACATTCATAATTCCTACCATGTAATCTAAAAAACATTCTGAGCTTTAACCAAAAAGTCTGTAATGGTTTCACAGGAAAAGTTCTCATTTGCATTACATTTTATTTTAATATTTATTTAATTAAATACATACATATATATATAGAGAGAGAGAGAGAGAGAGAGAGAGAGCAATGGTCTGAGACACCGTGCAGCTTTCCAAACACTAACTTGTCACCATCTTTTGTGCCTTTTTTCCAGAGTGCACTCTGAACACAGTGACTTGCCAATAAACAAGCATTTATAAGCCATTAGTCTGGATGTATGTTGCTTCGACAACATTTGAGAGGTGATGTGAGGTGAAAGCACTACCACTCCATGAGGAGACAGACAAGCAAGGGCGCAATGAAGAGCTATTGTGTTCCAATTCATTGCAGGTGTAAAAAACCTTGAACTACATTAGTATTCCTGATGTCAGCAGTGAATCCTCTCTATTCAATCAGTACCTGTTCAAGGTTTTGTACAGCTTCACGGACTGCCCCAGGGACTTTATACCGGCCAATCGTTGACATAGTTGACATGAAATGTATTGAAGATCAATGATTTCAGGCATAAAAGGTAGACACTGTTGAATTCCCAAGCAAATTTGTTCTTCCCAGGATAGAAGCTCTGTTGGTAACCCACCAACTCGATCAAAGATACTCTTGGGCATTCATCAGTTATAACACAACCCCTTTATCTTATGAAGATGTTTTCAACATTCACTTCCAGCCCATTCCAGTTGTTTCAATCCAGCACTGTGGATAAAAATATCTAGTGATTTTTTTTTCTTCTTCTCGCTTCACTGAGCAGGAGCCAGCTTTACCTTAGACTCCCGTGGAACACAGCCATCCACACACACCCACGCTTACAAAGTCGTGCAAAGCGAGGGGTTTAATCCCTTAGGATGTGACGGAGTGAAGTGAGGTAACTGCGCTTGAGGGATGGCAATGGTTAATTTAGTGTTGCAGAGAATCGACAGAGTCCACTCAGTTAGTGAGAAGCACTTTTCTATGCAATACATAAAAACACGTTATCAACAGCTACTTCAGCTGTAATGAATTTGAGCTCTGCAGGGCTCAATCAATAGGCACCCCAATAGGTGCTTTTTGATATATTTCATTGTATGGTTGGTGTTCAAAAGCATTACATTAAATCTACCATATAAAGAAAGTGTTCATGACATTTCACCAGCCAGCTCTTTTCTTCAGCAGGGAGTCATAGCTAGCTCTAGCATCTAATTCAAACATCAAACAAACCACATAAAAGACAAAAATAGTCATTCTTCCCTGTCTCTCAAGCAAAATGGATCATTACAGATCCATATTCTGCCATTTAGAACCAATACCTCAGTTTACCTCCATTAGAGGGCTCTGTGGAGGATCCAAGAAGCAGATGTGCCAAATTAAAGCTTACAGCCTGTGCTGAAGTCATGCTTGCAAGCAAAGGGAATTGCATCGCCATTCTCGCTAAGATTACTGATGCTCGGTCTTTGGTATCAATAAATAGGTCAGGGAAAGTACCTATAAAAAGCTTAGAATGTAACAAATTGGTGAAAAATGTAGTAAAATAGCATCTAGCTTCTGAGAGATGAGACAATGTATGTTGTGAAATGGTCTTCGCTAAAAACGTCTAGGGACAAAGTTGTGATGATAAGGCTCATGAAGCGATTTATTCACAGTGAGGAGTGCGCCACATTTGACAAAAAACATTATTTGTGCCTTGATTTTTCACAGTGCTATCAAATAAGCACTTCTAAAAATGAACATGAACATTAAAAGGTTACTCTTGCAGATCTGTTATCCCATAGCATTCTGGGAATAACGCATGAGGTGAATTTTTTTTAAGATTATTAAGAACATCTGGAGCCTGTATTTATAAAGTGAACAAAGTATGTCAGGCCTAAACCCATTTATGAATGTTCATTTCTTACTGTTCCATACAAGAAATGTCCAGGATGACCTCATCAATCTAGACTCTGAAAACTGGACTGCATTTCAGACGAAAGACATAGATAGCATTTAGGGTCTACTTTGTTTCTTGCTAGATTTCTGGGAACCTATGAAGGCCTATTCTGTTTTCAGCGACGTCACTCTGTAATAATCTATTCACTTTTAGCAGCTAGGTATCAACTCAAATAGAGCTTTATCAAGCCAGTGGAAGATCAGAATTGTAAAATCTGAGAACGTTTTACTGTTTTGACAAGGGAGCAATGAGAGGTCAGCAAAAATGCTGCTCCCTGCTGTACATTGCAAAATACTGCATCTGAATTTAAAAACAATTTATGCCACAATCAGAAAGATCTTTATTTAATAGGGGGACTGAATGTGCTTAAATAAAGCAAATGGCATTTTCCATCATATGGACTCTAAGTGGGGGTTTACATGACACCATTTTCAATTAAAAACGTAGAACTTTTTATGCGTTTTGGCTGTTCATTTAGGCCTACACCCGTTTTGGGGCTCTGAAAATGCAAACAATTGAAAACGGGTGTCAAAGTGCACCTTTTTTTGAAAATACTACAAAAATGTGACTTTGTGAAAAGGGTTATGTCACGCCTATTATGTTTTTAGTCTGGGTGTGTAGAATAAAGTGATATCACCAACTACTGGTCTTGCAGCATGATACAGCATTTTCAGTAGTTTGGATTGTTTTGACAATGGCGTCTGTACACAAAAAATGAAAAGCAAAGACTTTTCTGTTTTTAGTACATCGTTGTTGTATAAACGTGCGCTAAAACTGGACTTACGTATGATTAGGTTAACTGCTGCCTGCATGGGACATGAAACCGCAATATGTTTCCTCATAGCAGAGGTGTAAAGAGTACCTGAAAAGCATTCTTGAGCAAAAGTACAGATACCTGACAGCGAAAATGACTCCATTACGAGTCACCAATTCCCAATATACAATTCTTAGAGTATCTGATTTTAACAGTACTTAAATATTTTACTCGTACTGAATTGAGGCTTAAAGAGGACTACAGCTAGTCACCTATACCAGTGAAAAATGAGATACAGCTGATTTGTGAGGAGAGCAATGATGTTTTTCTACTAAAATCTAAATAAAACAGCATCACAATACAGCAACTAATCAAGGTCGAGACAACAGCCTCTTAAAATACTACAAACACTCATGTCTCGGTTAAGCTCAAGTGCTCAAAAAGGGCATAAGTAAACCAATACACTTCAAAAACGAAATAGTCTAGAAATAGGCAAAGCCTACTTGTCCTGGATGTCATCAGCCTCATCACCGACTGCAGCCTTGTCCTCATCTCGAACATGAAACACCTGTGATTCAGCAACCACCTGCTAATGCACTTGCATTCGTGTAAAACCTTGTTGACAAGTTTTGGTGAGTAAGAGCAACACGCACAAGTTTATAATACCTTCAATTCCCTGTAGATAGTGATGGAGCTTCTTTTATAGCAGATATAAACTGCTGCAGAATAAGTGAGGTGCCATGTAAAATGCAAATATATTGGAGTGCATACTTATTCATAAATGTAGTCAATTAGAGAGTAAAATTTTATACTCAGTCAAACTACAAAGTAGCCAAAAAGATACTTAAATACAGTAACTAATTACATATACTTTACACCGCTGCCTCACAATCCTTCTTTTGCAACTCTGAAAAAGCACTACAGATTCTTCAATAGCATCAACAGGACTTAAATCCTTAAGTTATCTGACCTTATAGCAAGTCTGGTCATTGTCTGCAGTGCTGAAAGTATTTGAGGATAAGCTGAACTATGTTCAGATGATCTCTGCCTTCATCTATCTCTGGCCTATCTTAATATCTACTTGACAACAGTATCTGTCACCACTTCACTGCCACATGACAGTATTTGAAACCTGCATCTCAGTGAATCAATACTTCCTGACATCTCAAGGGTGAAGCACAAGGTCATGCTGAATGAAACGCCTTTCACCTTTGTCCAAAGATAAATGCCTGCAAACTTTTGTTTTACTCACTCATGTTTTTTTTATGTTCATCTGGCTCTCATTCATTCCAATAATAATACTGACTTCTGTATGAATATATGAACTTTGCTACTATCTGCTGTCATTTTCACACAAAACAGTCTATCTTTTGTTTAATAAACTTTTTGTCCATTGTCTTACACCATACTCGGTCCTGGAGGGAGTCCTGCAGAGTTTCGCTCCAATCAGCTCCAAAACAGCTGCCTTTTAGTTTCTAGTATGCCTAGCTAGACCTTGCTTAGTTGGTAAACTCCCAGGACAGCACCCTCAGGACCGAGTTTGGACACCGCTGTCTTACACACATCCACAAAATTAAAATGTGTTGTGCTTTCATTAGTTCATGCTGGTATGTGGCTTTATTCTCAATCTGTAGTGTAGGAGCTGTGAAAAAAGACATTACGTTTTATAAGAACACATTTTTAAGATCTCATTGTCGCAGGTGTAAACACGATGGTGTTTTTCTTCTACAAGGGGGTTTGGCGTCACGGCGTTTGTTTCCAGGCGGACTATTAAAGAACATGACACGTGTGTCTCCCGGACATCCTCTAGAATTCAACCAACCAGATGACGACTTTGAAACTCCTGAAGTGTGCCATATGCATCTGCGTTCAGCCAGCGGTCCGTGGGTGTTTACAACCCTTTATTCTAGAAGACTAATTAATATTCATATTGTAATATTATGGCAGACAGAGTTTAGATTAACCCAAGAGTAGTCCTTAGTTTAATTATAGCATAACATTAATATTTAAGATTAATATTCAACTAATATTTTTATTTGCATTGAATTCAGTCTATAGAAACGCACCAGAATCCATACACTATATTGATTGAGCCTAATCCCTATTTACCTTTGTTGGCGATGGCATGTGCTTCCTGGTACGTCACTCACTGTTGAGTTATGAGTATTTATGGCTGTTGTAGAGTAGACAGAGTCATGTGCTGATGGGCAGCTTCAGTCGTTATGCTGCCTACGGCTCTGCCAGCTGCACTTCACTCTCAGATGCTGCTGTTTATCCTGAAACGCGAATGAAGCGATGAAAAAAGTGCTTTTTACTTTTTTGAGCGCTGGGGAAGCAGGGAATAAAAACAACCTATACCAAGTCATTTGTTACTGTTGCGGTCACACCAAAAGTTTATATAGTTTTGAATTGGGTGTGAGATCAAGTCTTTTCATAGTAGCAGAATGACCTCTCCTCCTCACAGTACAGCGACAGAGCCTCCGTGGACTATTGGACCTGCAGAACTGGAGATGAACGAAACTCTGCACATGCGAAATGACAGCTTGCGGTTCGGCAGGAGCCCCTCGGCGTCTGCGGAGCAGGCAGTGATCACTCAGCGCCAGGCATCTCACCTCCATCCCCGCATGTCCGTGTACAGCGCCACCCGTCCCACACTCTCGAGGTCCTTCTTTCAAGGGCGTGTATATAATTTCTTGGAGAGACCATCGGGTTGGAAATGCTTTGTGTATCATTTTACAGTGTGAGTATTTTGTTCTGATTGTTATAGAGAATGAGAAATAGTCTATTTTAGTCATATAGTATAGTCATATTTTTCAATTTGGGAATAGGCTTATTTATGTTTAAAATGATTTCATTGTTGCAAGAAGCAATTTATTAAGTAAATGTTTGATAATAGTATTAGTTTTTTTTTCACTTTTTGCATGAAATAATCCCTTCACTACATTATTGTATCAGTATATACCCCATAACAGTAAATAATTAATTCATTGCACTTTATTGTAAATACTACAGAAAGAGAATGAGACCCAGGTGTTTGTGACACCAAAAATTCACTTTAGAATGAATCTACATAATTGTTATAAGTAAATGTATACATGTAACTTAAAATTTAAAAATTACTTGAATTATTATAAAATTCATTTATGCTAAAGGATTAGTTCTGTTGTTAATTCCTCACCCTCATGTCGTTCCACACCAGTAAGACCTCATCAATTAACATACACAAATTAAGATATTTTTGATGAAATCTGAGAGGTATATGACTCATCTATAGACAGCAATATAACCACTTTCAAGGTCCAGAAAGGTACTACAGACATTGTTAAAACAGTCAACGTGACTGCAGTGGTTTAACCTTAATTTTATGAAGCGACGAGAATACTTTTGTGCGCAAAAACAAAACAAAAATAACAACTTTATTCAACAATTTTTCTTCTTCCCTGTCAGTCTCCTATGCATTACAGAGCTTCTGTGTTTACATTTGAACATGGACTCGGTATTGCTTGACGATGTGTTCACGTGAGCACCACGACGCATGCGTGTGATGCTGACGCAGGAGCCGTAATAAAATTGACTGTTATTCCTCGCGAGGTGTAAAATACCGTAATTTATTTCTTACTTTGCAATCTAACGGCTACTTTTCTTAAATAAGACATCCTTGATGACGTATGCAGCCGTCAAATGCGACTTATTTAGCCGGTTAAATAAGACATCCTTCAAATGCGACCTCCGGAGGGACGCAGAGGTCAGATAAGAGGAAAAATTGTTGAATGTAGTTATTATTTTTGTTTTGTTTTTGCACACATAAAGTATTCTTGTCGCTTCATAACATTAAGGTTCACCACTGCAGTCATGTGGACTATTTTAATGATGTCTTTAGTGCCTTTCTGGACCTTGAAAGTGGTGATTATATTGCTGTCTATGGACGAGTCATATAGGGTCAATTTAGGGTGATTGGGACACTTTTTGTCATTGAGATGACTTGGAAAAAGTGTCCCAATCAACCTAAATCCACCATTTCTCTTGGATTTCATCAAAAATATCTTAATTTGTGTTCTGAAGATGTACGACTGTCTTGTAGGTGTGGAACAACTGGGGAACTAACCCTTTAAGGTGTATGATTTATTAAGCTATCAAGGGGTCTATGTAAATAGTTCCCTTTCTTTACATGGTTTTACTTTTGTTTCAGTAATACGTGTAACCTGTATGAGGAATGTCCAGTAGAAGGAGTGCATGGCTTAGAAAGCAAAGTACTTGTGTCCGTGAACTAATGACATGACAAAACATGAGTACTCATCACATGAATACTCATGAGGTGATAAACACTCACACAGAGACCTCAACACTCCGCACATGAAATACAGATACAAATAAAGTATACTTCAAACAGTAGAGCATGATGCAGAGATGATGGGTTCAATTCCCAGGGAGTGCATGAATTGACACAAAAGGTGTACTTTAAATGCAATATAAGTTGCTTTTAAGAAGACAACAAATGGCAAGTGGTCAAACAATGCAACCATATTAATTAATCATGGCCTAATGCATGATGTGAAGAGGGCAAATGGATCTAAACAATTTTATTTAAACTAAAGAAATGTGCATTTCTTTAACTTCTGAGAGTTATGTCCTTATCACAATTCTCTCTAAGCCTTGCTATCCTATAAGTACTACACTTTAGAAAAAAGTAAAAGCCGAAAGTCAATAAATAAAACCAATAAGATTATGTTGTATTATAAAAGCAGCTCTGAGATGCATTAGTTGAGCTTCTGTAAACTGATATAATTTTGTAATATTAAGTAAAAAAACAAAAAAAGACTCAATATAAAGTAAATCTATCTTTGACTGTTGTCTAGTATTACTTGATCTGAGAATCCTTATTACAGTGTAATGAATAAAAAGGATGTTTTGCAGCAGAATGTGGCTGTTTTGTAAACCTCAAAATGACTGAGCTCATTGGACCTTTCATGGTCTATATCTCTAGCAGGAGAGGAGGTGATAGCGGGCAGCTAAACTTGGCTGCAGAGGTGACTCTGTTCAGCAGGGGCCCTGTGGGTTTGGTAACCCTGTGACTCAGTGGTGTTGGGCAGAGATGCCAAGAGAACATGGGAATCTGAGTGTGAGGGTGTCAGATGCTGTATCACTGTATAAAAACTGTAAACGTCACTAACCATGGATCATTTGACTGATACATCTTTTAATGTGTTTCTAAGAATGATGAGGCTGATGGTTGGAGGTTAGTCTGTAATTAACTGGTGGCTTGTCATGTAGCACATGCGATTTATTTAAAGTGATTTACGGTGTACTAATATTGTGATGGTCCCTATGGAGCAAATTGAGGTTAATTGCCTTGCTTAAGGGCACAACTGGACTCTCCAGGCTCCTCGGTGCATAATTCATCCCCACCTGTTGCCTTGCTAGAGCCTCGAGCACCAGTCGACTACTTGACCACACTGTTAGCTGCAGCAGGAAATTGAGGAGTCTCGACTGAATACGGAAGCGTTATGGAAGCGTGAGTGTAGGAGGCAGGGTATGTTAGCCAAGAATGTGCACATGCTTATCACCGCTTCAAAGGCTGCAAAGCCATGGGGGAATGAAAGGCACTTATCGTCAAAGTGTGACCCAGCATGTGCACATGCTGTTGGAAAAACTAGTATTTGTGCTCCGTACATTTTTATTGTTATCCTGCCCACAGTGTATGTAAGTGAAATGTCTCTCGCTGTCATGTCTGTCTGTCTATCTGTCTGTCTGTCTGTCTGTCCGTCTGTCCGTCTGTCCGTCTGTCCGTCTGTTTGTCCGTCCGTCTATCCATCCATCCATCTCTATTTCTAACTGTAAAACTTCAAGACTTTTTAAACAATTTCAAAACTTTAAAACAAGGCTTTATTTGTCTTGACAAACTTTAATTTCCTGGTTAAAAAATATTGTTCTCTGAATTTCAATTCAAGAATTCCTGTAGCTCAAACAGCAGAGCATGGTCATGGGTTTGATAAAATGGGTTTGATATCCCTTTAATGCAATGAAAGCTATTTTAGATAAAAGTATCTATCTGCCCAATATATAACATGTAATGGTCATTTTAACTCAACTTCCTTGCACGCAAATTCGAATTGCAATTCTGTATCATTTGCTACTTCAAATTAAATTATATTGGAACTGAATTGGAATTTTAAAGGCATTCTGAATTTGATTCTGAATGGTGCAGAATACCAGTAAATACTAGTGTGCAGACCACTACTACAGCTACATACCTGAGACACCAGAAAAGAGGAAAATATTTAAAGGGATGCCAAATAAAATGTTCAAAACTGCTGGTTAAGTATCATAAATTTCAGTGCTTTCTGCAGGTATCAATAGTTAAAATAGCCTGATGCAAATGTAATACTCTTTAGCTCCACTCCTCAAAATACTATTTCTCATTGCACTGATTATTTTCTGTTGATTTTACCACTAATTGCTGTTAGCAACACGGTTGTGTGCTGTGTTTAACCCCTGTGAATTGGCAGATCAATTATTTGTTGCATTGTACGGTAGCCTGTGGCATGTTTATTGACATGTAACTTCTCGACTGCTTGCAACAGGTTCAAGGTAATTCAGCAGTAATGATTGCATAATAAGATAGATATTTGTCAGGCAGCCATCTTACCCCAGGGCAATGTGTGTATGTTTACTTACATCTCTGGCCCCTCCCTCTGAATTTGTGTTGACAGGCAACAGCTGGGCACTGTTTGTCTGGCAGCTGGGTTTCATACCTCTTGGTGTTTCATATTTATTGTTAATGCAGTCAGACTGATGAATTATTGAGCTGATATGGCAGTTGTAATGGGTTAAGCATAACTGCCAAAAAACAAACACGAAGAAATAGCTGTTGCTGCATATTAGTGCAGTTCAGAGGAGATTAAAACGCATTTTTAATTACAAGATTAAATGTATTCCTAATTAAATAACACCCAATATACCAAAAACAATACCAAATAGCTGTGTTTGTCTTCTCCTTCATATGCAGTTGGAAATAATGATTAATAAGTAAAATAAATCAATATAGAGATTTAAAGCACATGAAATATATACTTTTTGCATAGTTGTTTGTGAACAAACTCTCCAAAAGAACATTTTCTTTTGTCTCAGAAGTTTGTTGGTTTAGACTGAGAGTACACATGATGACCTTGCTGCGATGTAAACAGACATGTCCAGGCTGATTAATGAAGAAAGGGTAACACTTTAGTTTAGGCTCCTTTTCTTACTATTAACCAGTTGCTTATCAGCATGCATATTACAATAGAATATTGGCTGTTTATTAGTACATTTAAAGCATGTTAATGCCCTATTCTGCATGACCGTATTCTACATCTATTAATGCTACCCAATCAGGGTTGGGGAGTAACGAAATACAAGTAACTTAGTTACGCATTTAAAATACAAAATTTGAGTAACTGTATTTCATTACAGTTACATTTTAAATGGGTGGTAATCAGATTACAGTTACATCTGAAAAGTATTTTAGATTACCAAAGTGATTACTTTGAATTTTAATGTCATTTAAACAGCGATTGGTGATTCTCTGACTCTGACAGTCTGAAAAAGCGGAGTTAAGTTTCATGTTTTCGACTGTTTTCATGTTTTGTGATTGTTGTTTGTGAGTCATTTTATAATTGTAAAAAAGGTCACTGCATCTTTTTCTCACAATTTGTTTTTCCCCTCATAATTGTGAGTTTGCATTTCACAATTCTGACTTCTTTTTCTCAGAATTGTGAGATTTAAACTCACAATTGCAAGTTATAAAGTCAGAATTGGGAGATATAAACATGCAATACTGACTTTTTTTCTTGCAATTGTGAATTTAGTATGTGAGTTTATATCTCATAATTCTGACTTCTCTCAATACTGTAAGTTTATATCTCATATTTTTGACTTTTCTCAATATTTCGATTTTATATCTCATAATTCGGACTTTTTTCAATATTGTGAGTTTATATCTCATAATTCTGACTTTATAACTCGCAATTGCAACTTTATATCACACAATTCTGAGGAAAAAAGTCAGAATTGTGAGATAAAAACTTGCAATTACCTTTTGTTTGTTTCACACTTATTAGTATTCCAAAGTATCCTAAAGTATTTAGATTAAGTTACTAAACTTGACTAATGTAACGAAATACGTTACAAATTACTTTTTAAAGCATGTATTTTGTAATCTGTAGTGAAATACATTTTAAAAGTAACCTACCCAGCCCTGTACCCAATAGCTAAACAAGCAGCTGACTATTAATAAGCAGTTATTAAGAGTTTATTGAGGCAAAATCATAGTTAATAGTTAGATAATAATGTGAATTGGACCCTAAAGCATGACCGAAGAAAGTATCTATTTAAACACACACATTTTATGTATTAAATTGACATTCTTCCTTTCCTTCTGCAGATTCCTCATTGTGCTTTCTTGCCTGATCCTCAGTGTGCTGTCCACCATTGATGAGTATCAAACACTGGCAAATAAAACACTATTCTGGGTGGTGAGTCTCACTGCTTTAGACTTACAGTTTGTTAAATATTTTTAAATGATACTAAAATATTGTGTTGCTTATTAAGGTTTATAATACCTGGTGGCCTTGGTCAGTTGATTCAAATGTTCTCTGACCTGAAAACAGGCAGCATAGGTAGCAAACAGGTACATTAGAACATATTGACTACTTTGACTTGACATATGGCATTGGGGCTCTTTTTGACCCAGAAGTTAGCTATTGTTTTTGAATATGATATAGATTTTATTTTTACATTGTTTAGCTTGTTCTCCATAGCCCTTGGTTTTGTCCAGCAGGGGGCAGCAGTTCATAATTTTTCATGTTCCATTTGACAAAGTGGCTTTACAGTTTTTGGTTACGTCCTTCTTTGAAACTAGAACAACTTTTGCCCCCACCTAATGTTGAAAAAGGAAACATGTTTTTTATTTAGCAAGTTCTTTTTTTTAATGACTCAGAGATGGGGAAAAACCAACAATTTAAGACAATGGGGGCAATAATATTAGCAGTGGTTAATAATGTCATTGCTGTTTTGTTTTAATAATGATACATATATATACTTATGTTGGTTTACTGTTGAAAAAAATGTGTTTTAACTAAATTAATGGCCTTTTAAATAGCTGATACAAAAATAATTGAATTAATAAATAAGTGATACTGCTTCGCATGAGCAATATTAAAGTAATAGTTCTCCCAAAAATGTAAACTATCATCATTGACTCACATTTTTTTTATCTGTTGAACAGAAGAATGAGGGATGAAAAGATTGTCCAGCTCTAAAAAGCACATTAAACTATCTGGGCCCTATATTCCAGGTCTTCTGAAGTCATATGTTTGGAGGACGAGTTGCTATTCACTGATCATCTTGCTCTCTGCCATTTGAAACTGGCCAGTTAACTCCATTAGAAGGAGAAAGGAGAGATGAAATTGCGTACATAACAGATTTAAATGTGCAAAAGTGAGTACGGTATGGGAATATTGACAGCCCTCTTTACTATCACTCCCTTGATGAATTTCAAGGCCTGATAACCCTCTCAGCAAACAAACACTGCAAAGTCTATATCACACAAGCAGCTCAATTCACCGAAGATGAAGTTGTTCTGTTGTCTAGAATAGCAGCTTGAGCTGGCATTCTCAAATCATTCTGTTTACTTTGTTCAATAATCCATAGTGTTTCTGGTAATCATTAATTGCTTGTTAGCGCATCTGAGGCTTTGTTTTGGTCAATATTCAGATCACAGTCTGTTGAGTAATTAATGTGCTCGCTGAAGCATTTCCTCCTGATAGAGGCAATGTTAAATATGAACATAATCAATACCCTCTTTTAAAACAATAGCTAGCTTTTGTGTCAAATGTCCAGAGCCTCAATGCCCATATGTGCAGATTAGTCAATGTTGCCCATGCAATATGCCTGTTTGCAAGCTTATGCTGCCTGTTTATAGGCCAAGGAACCGAGACAAAAGAGAATCAATTGTCTAAGGCTGGCAGAAAAAAGGAAAAAGAGAGGGATAGAGATTATAATGTTGTGACTGCATGTCAGAGGTCAAGCCGAGCACCGGCTAATGGGATTAAATCTATGCTTCATGTTCATTAGCTGATGCCTCGCATCACAAGTTAATTCTGCAGAGACTGGGGCTTGATGCAGAAAAGGCCCATTGGATTAGCTTTCCAACTACAGCAGCCCTGAGCTTAACAAAGTTTACAACAGGTGTTGTCTACTGTGTGTTAAGGGCAATCATCAAAAATCTAATAGCATACTTTTAGCATGGCTGGATACTACAGTCACTTGAGGTAGAAGGATGTTCTCACAGGAAGTAGAACACTTGTTTTAAGGGCTGAAACCTTCCTTTTGACCCAATCACCATGTCCTCCCCCCTCCCCTCGTTCACACCCTATTTTAATGAGGCACAGCCCTCTGCATTGCGTCTCACAGCTGTTGAGGCAAACAAAAGCAGAAAAAAAAAAAGCTTGCCCCTTTCTACATCTTTTCAGGACAGTCAAACTGTTCACTAAGCCATGATCAAAAGTTCTTTACAGCACATAGATGTTTATGGGTCAGGCATATCCATTACGAAAAAAAAAAAAAATAGAATACAGTTCTATGAATAATGAATAACTATACTATTTACTAACAAGAAACTCTGATTAACTAGTTAGTAAGTAATAGTGCTTACAGTTGAATGAGGTAGTTCACTATAAGCTAATCAGTAACAACAATTTTTTTCATACTGGGCTACTAAAGCAATATACAGGTTCATAACAAATGTGACTAATGCATAATGTATAATTAATTCTGAAATAAAGATCATGGTAACAAAAGCATTACCAAATCCTATAGAAGGAATTACTGTTTGTTTGAAACAGTATTCTAAAGTGAAAAGCTTGATTAGTCCCTAGTAATGACTGGAATCATTGAACGCTTTTGAGGTTGTGGTAAGGTTTTGAACAGTAATTGCTTCTGATGGCCACAGAAAAGGCCCAATCATCCTTTGATTTTGTAGCAACACCGTTTCACAGTTAAGACTAAGTGATAAGAAGCTCTAAGTGCCCTAGCAGGACAGTATGGCTCAAGAAGATCACTAACCTTGATGCACGTCTGGGCAGTACCTTATATACAAGCGCAAGGATTCTAAAGTCAACCTTTAATTAAACGGGAAACTAGTGAAGGGATGCTAAAATTGGGGAGACGTGACCACCTCTTTTTAGACCCAGTCAAAAGTCTTGTGGCCGCATTTTGAACAACTTGCAATCGTGATAGTGTTTGAGGGAGACCAGAATAAGGAGAGTTACAATAATTGTGATGATACAAGTGTATAAATCACAACTTCTAAATCTTCCTTCTGAAGGATTTGGTCATTTGAGTCATTACTTGTGAGTTACCATGATCTTTACTTTGGAATTAATTATACATTGTGCATTACTTTCATTAATTATGAAGCTGTATATAATAGTAGTCCTCTAGGATGTGTGAAAAAATATGTATATTAATAAGCAATGGAGCATTTAAAAAAAAAAATCCTATAAAATAATAATAAAACATGCCAAACTACTAAATACTGTTTTCTGTTTAGTGATCTGCTTTTTCTTAATTATGAAATCAGGACAGTTCATGACCCAAAATAAATATTAAAATAAATTTGAATTTAGAAATTAAAAACGTGCTTAATCAATAAAGTCACTGAATGTACAGATTTAATTTTTAATGTATTTTTGAACAAATCAAAAGATATAACAAATAATGCATCATTTACACATGTTCTACTGGGATATCATGGTTTAGATCCCCAAATTCTCTCTCTCTCTTTTTTATTTTATTTTGAGTAAGTGCTTATGTAAATGAAGGTAAAGCTTATCAGGCAAATCTTACTAAGTGCAGATTAATCTTTAACTTTGTGTCAACCACTAATAGTCTTGATAGGCCCTGTTAATCCATATTAGAATGACATTGTTTCACCGTGAGCAGGGAGAGCTACTGCACATTAGCGCTACTTACAGCCACACACATGCTGCTGACACTTATTAACTGAGCTCATTCTGTGAGGAAAAAAGACTTTTGTTTGTGTCACACTTCTGGGGTGAAGCCTCAGAGGTTGATCATTACCTGTGCAACAGTGGCAGGCGACAGAAGTCACACAGGACGTTATGCCACACACAGGTGCTGGAAATCACACAGGACACTGTACTGACCCGACAACATACACCTTGAGAAATCTCTCACCTGAGGATTGTGATCTCATATGCTTCCTCTGGGCCACTTTGGAGAGTCATAGCTGTCACCAAACTTCCTCCATATGCTAAGTGTGCTAACACATTATCAAGCTCAGTCTCTAGGTGTTGCAAGGACAGTAGTCCTGCCACGAGGTGCTAACTTCTTCTCCAGGCAATTATCAGCTATAGATAGAACCCTCCCCTAATTAGACAAAACACAGATGTCTCTCTCTTTGTCAGTGCTAACCAAGGCCCCCCATGAATGGCTAATAAAACTGTAAATGGACAAAAGCCTCTATAACGATGAAATGTTTCCTATTTGAAACCACCATGAATGTGCAATGAGGATTTATTGCTGGATTTTAAAAATTTACTGTAATGTTTCAACCCTGGGGCAACAGAGCTTTTAGGCTTTTTGTGATTCAAGCAGATAATAGAAACTAAATATTATCCGGAGCATTTTAGCTTTTACAGGTGTGGATATTTGCTTGAATATTGGTGAATATTTGCATGATATTTGGTGAAAGGACTTTCTAACGCCCAGAGTTTTTAAATATTCATTTCAAATGCTGGAGGTGTTCAGGGTGTTAGGACAAATCACTTTTATCCCATTTGCACTGATAAGACACTGTATCCAGTCAGTTTCCCTCCCCCAATACAGCTAATGCCTTTCTTTTGTTTGTGACAAGACGTAAAGGCCTGGGATACAGATAAAATAGTGTATCTTTTTAAACAATGTTTTAATATGTAAATTTTCATGTGTAATAAATAATGGAATTTTCTCTTAACATTCGCATATTAAAAAAAAAAGAGTTTTAAAATATTTTCAAAAAACTGGATATTTTGAATGTTCAGAGAGCTTTCAGAAATAACATTTTCGAAACTTAATGGGAATGTTAATAAAATGGTCTTAGAACATGTTTTTGTTAGATGGGATGACTTTGAGTTCTTCTGTTGAAAATAAAAGAATACAATATCACTTTATTACTAATTTATTACTTTACAATATTATCTTTTCGGTTCTGCAGAAGAAAGAATTTCTTACAGATTTGGAACAACATGATGACAGAATTATCATTTCCTATAAGACACATTATCACACCACATTATCACAACACTATATTTGCTTTGTGTCTTTCTTTTCAAGTGTGTAAAGGGTTAGTTAATTTTATTATTTATTATCTGAATTTAAGTGTTTGCTTTGGCTAGAGAATAAAAGGCAGGAGCAGAAGGAGTCACTCAATGCCAAATCATGTGCTTCATAGTAAGTCCATTTTTAATATTTAATGTAATCTTCTAAGATTGAGGACAAGGGTCAGCTGGCCCTTGCTGTTATTACAGTGAACCCTTCCTCTGCTCACCCTGGCCGCCGCATTCCAGCTGCGTTTTGGAAGGGATGTCTGATTGTCATGGTAACTGAGAGAGGCCCTTGCATCTGGGGTCCTGTTTCCTCTCACCCTATACCACCCCTCCCCAAAACTGATCCCATGGCCTCTGTCGCCCACTGGCCGTCCACCCAGACCTTTCATATGCCAGCTGGTCAGTGTGATCACAAGCCTAGATTTAATTAGCACATAGAGGAACGAGGAGCACGGAGAGGCCCTGCTAATCTGACATATAGTTGGAGGGTTAGAAAAAAACTATTTTTTAAAACATTCTAAATGGTCTACAGGTAGGGTTAGGGGTTAGAATTAGGTTTGAGTTTCAGTTAGTGCTAAAGTTAACAGTGTAGCAATATAATATAACTATGTAATACAATAAATATACCATATTTAACAAGTATATTGTATCAAATGATTAAGTACATAGTGTCAGCAATGTTTTGAAATAAAAACGAAAAGTAAAGGCAGGATATAATCGCATGCAGTTCTTTAATTAAAAAAAAAAAACCCTCAAAATAACACTTCTTCAAGAATACATAAACCAAAATGCTGGAAACTGAACAACCACTTTAACATAGATAAGATCTGACAAAGACTGAAATAAACACAGGGCTATATTTACACAGGGAACAATAGGGACTGAAGGTGCATTCACGTCATGTCGTAATTACCGCAATTGCGAGATTTCAACTTGTCTCATCAGAATTGCAGATGGGGGCCCTGTACCACCTGACCGCTGCAGATTCATTTAGGCGTTGATATTGGTGCCATAGAAACGCTTAATTCCAAGTCTGAAGATGTGAACGCCTCAGAATATAATGTTACATGTTTTCATCTCGAGACTACTGTAATTATGACATGGCATGAACACAGGAAGAATGAGAACAAGACACAGGAGGGCAAATCAGAAACCATGTCAACAGAAAAGCATTAACAAAGAAAACTCAGGAAACTGAACCAAGATCCAAATGAAGCAAATCACAAACACAGACCAGACATGATACAAGGACACCTATTACAAAAGGACTATTCTATTCGAAGACATTGACACAAACGTATCATTTTAGTTAGTGGCAATTTTTATTTGGATTTTTCATGTATTATTTGATTGCATAAATGAGTAATGAAAAGTTTTTTTTAAAGGTCATGTATCATAGCTGATTATTGTATCTGAAATATTCCTAAAATCTTAAAATTGCATGTGACATTGTAACCAGTGAGTTGGCCTACTTTCAATCTAGTTGCGTGCAGCCTCTCTCCTGTGCCGTGACCTCTGCTGGTTCGACTCACTTTTTTTCACACTCTGTGTTGTTCACCCCTCATGTTCTGTCTGTTCCCACAGGCTAGGGCTGTGCCTGTAATTTTATTTCATTTTTGGAGGCACTTTCGACAGGGTAGGCAAGCGGACTACCCGGCTCTGTGCCAGGAGCCGTCCCCAGGCAGCTGAACAAGCTCCTTCTTAGCCTCCGCTCAGACCTGGATCCAGCTCTCCAGACTGCTTATGTGACAGAGGGCTTCACAGCCAGCCTCATAACTCATACATGTCTGGTTCCTCGCAGCTCTCAAAGGGCCTGCGCTCAGCAGACTCTCAGCCTTCTTTTGTTTTCTCTTCTTTAAGAAGGAGACAAGGGCAACTGCTGTTGTTGGCCATGACCATGAACCACCCGTGTGTGTTTTCACACAACCCTGTGTCAGTGTTGTGAAGTCTTAATATGCATCTGTTACATGCATCACATGTGTAGTAGCATTGTGCTTTATGCATTGCAAACTACATTCCAAATGATGCATGACGAAATTATTTACAATATTTTATCCAATGCAAGCTACAAATAAGATGAATTCAATGGACTCTTTGTCCATAGAGCTGTCATTATATGTCTCGTCATGGGATTGCAGCATCAAGTTGCAATACGTGCACAGTGAACAGTGGAGGATTTTGTTCTAGACATACCTCATAAATAGTTTAAAAGGCAATATATTGCTTATGAGGAATATCTAGGCAAAGAGCTCCACAATGACAGCCATTCTCATTTTCCACACAATAAAGCTTTATTGTTCAACCCATTCTCAAAGCAGACATCTCATTGCTCAAATAAATTACTTTTCTATACTTACAGAGTAGTATTATAGCACTGGTATATTATATATTATGTCTCAGTCGAATCAATTAGCTCTTTATACTTACATTGTTATGTTCCAGTAAATCTGTTTCAGTTAAATCATTTCTCCATGTCATGAGCACATTATATGACTATGACATTGAGTGCTCTTTTATTTCTGCAGGAATTAGTGCTGGTAGTGTTTTTTGGTGTGGAGTATGTGGTACGTCTGTGGTCGGCAGGATGTCGGAGTAAATATGTGGGAATTCTGGGCAGGCTTCGCTTTGCCCGAAAACCCATCTCTGTTATTGGTGAGTGTGTGAAAGAATTTTTAAAATGTTCTGGTGCATTCATAAAAGCAGTGTTGTTTTAAAATTGATTTTGTTGTTGCTATTGACAAGTCAGTATGTTTTTCTTGTTCTAGACCTGATTGTAGTGGTGGCCTCCATTATTGTATTGGTAGTTGGCTCTAATGGTCAGGTATTTGCCACCTCTGCTGTCAGGTAAGGTTAATATTTTAATATATAAGTCACTCAAGGCTCTTTGTCCCTTGTGGTACAGGATTAATCAGACTTAGCTGTAACTCTCCTGAATTGTACTGAAGTCATGACATGATGTTGTTTACAGAGGAGTCCGCTTCCTTCAAATCTTGCGAATGCTGCATGTGGATCGACAGGGAGGAACCTGGCGGCTGCTTGGATCAGTTGTCTTCCTACATCGACAGGTGAAACATATGCCTTTTCATTTTCCACAATTTTGAATGCGGAAGTAAACTATTGCATGAAATTTCTATAGAGTTTCTCGGGAGAGTGAAGCGAATACAATTCTCGCATTTCCATTTGCTCCAACAGCAAAAATAAATAAATCCATTTAAAAATAAATAAATAAATAAGCTTGTCAGTGACTTTCCAAAGAGGAAAAATTATAGGGACGTGCATGTCAGAAGATAATACATTTACAGTTACCCACTCGCAAAAGTGTTTACTAGGTTTTTTTTGTTTGTTTGTTTACTCTTTTTTAATAGTTTATAATTGTGTTATAAATGTACGTGATTTTTTTTTTCAAAATAATAATAAAAACTATGTTTGATTGACAGTGTTAATTCTTTTTAAAATGCATCATCTCAATCTGTGAAAAGGATCCATTATGTTCCATTAAGACACCAGTGTTTTAGGAATCTGTGAAACTTCACATTTTAAAAATAAAGGTTCCTATTGGAACCAACAACAGACTCTTGCCTGTTAAGGTTGGGTAAATATCAATTTTCAGATTAATCTTCATTTGAACTGTCACAATACTGATTTGTAAAATCCTTTTGTCACGGTTAAGGACTTTTATATTCTGTCCATTAGTTCCTGTTTCTCTGCTCTGATTATCTATTATTTTCTCTGTTTTCAGTGGCTGCTTGAAACTTTATTTGTACAGAGTAACAAAATAACTGAAAAAAATAAAACAGTCTAATCTAAATGAATCAGGACATTTCTGCCCAGCACTAAAGCTGCAAAAACATAATTTAAGAATTGTTATTTTTAATACTGTACTGTAACAAAAGTCAGTATTTCAGTGAGTGTTTTCTCTTTCTAGGAATTGATCACAACTCTATATATCGGATTCCTTGGACTCATCTTCTCTTCCTACTTCGTGTATCTAGCAGAAAAGGATGCAGTGGATGATAGCGGTATGACAGAGTTCAGCAGCTATGCTGATGCTCTGTGGTGGGGTGTGGTAGGTAGATCCCCACCCTTACCTTTCACTGACACAATGGCTATTACATGGATAATTGAAGGCATATATCAAAGAACTGGTTCAAGTTGAGTAATGGGTATTGCATGTCAATGTCTTTTCTGTACATATCCTCAGGTGACAGTAACTACTATTGGCTACGGAGACAAGGTCCCTCAGACCTGGATAGGAAAGACCATTGCATCATGTTTCTCTGTCTTCGCGATCTCCTTTTTTGCCCTCCCTGCTGTAAGTTACAGAGATTTAATAGCCATAGCAATTGTTCCTCGCACAGCAGGCAAGTGTATGAGAAGAATGATAGTCTTTCCCCATAGGGAATCCTAGGCTCCGGTTTTGCTCTGAAGGTACAGCAGAAACAGAGACAAAAGCATTTCAACAGGCAAATTCCTGCAGCTGCATGTCTGATACAGGTGTGCCTTACTGCTGCCGATATTGCTTGTTATGAACATAGTCAGGCCTTCCAGAGTTAACCTGTTTCTTTCATTCTCATGAGAAAGGCATCCTGGAGGTGTTTCGCCTTAGAGAACCATGATTCTGCCACCTACAAGTTGTTTGTGAAGAGGAACCTCAGCAGCTCATGGTCTAGCCCTAAATTAAAGGTAGCCTAACTACCTAGATGCTTGCACAGATGGACTGGATGCACTACAAAAATTTCATATCTACTTGTTTTGTATTTTTCAAATCAATGTTAATTTAGTTTTATTTATATACAATTATAGTTTTCAATCAATATTGATTGAAGCTTTTATTTTAATATACATATAGTTTTAATTTTACGTTTTAGTAATTTTATTATGTTTTTTTGGTAACACCTTACAATAAGGTTCATTAGTTGACAACATTAGTTAACATGAACTAACAATGAACTGCACTTATACAGCATTTATTAATCTTTGTTAATGTTAATTGTAACATTTACTAATACATTATTAAAATCAACTGTTTAAATAATGAACCTTATTGTAAAGTGTTACAGATTTTTTTATTATTTTTATTTTATTTATGTTTTATTAATTTTAGTACTTGAACTTAAGCTTATTTTATTTCAGTGTTGGTTTCAAACTGTAGAACCAGAAAAGATGTCAAGTTTAGAGAGAAAAGAGTTCAAGGGCTTGGATTAAAAAAAAGATGTTTTTTATTTCAAACAGGCGAAGATGAGGAAGAAAATGAAGAGTAATGACAGGGATAATGGGCCGAGCTCTCCCACCGTACCATCCATAACCTATGATTCTTTAGATGATGGAAGGGATGGCGGACAAGATTCAGTGAGCAGTATTCAACAGTCAGGTATTACCAACTACAAACTAAGATGTCATTGTCCTTTTTCACCCTTCATGCTCTTGAAGCATCTCTCCCTGAAATCTTTTATTTCACCTCTCCGTTCTGACAGAAGGGGCAAACACACTCAGAAAATGTGGTGAGCTCCAGTTAGTGTCTGTTGCTACATGTCTTGTTTGTCCTCACTTTCTATCTACCTGATTTTTTGTTTCAAAGACAAATGTATATTATTGACTCTTTAACTGAACCATATGGTATTTTTTTCTTTAAATATGTATCACAGCAGAATCTTTTTTAGCATGAAATAAAATGTATATACAGTTCGATTCTATTTGAAATATTCCGTTTGAAAGTATCAAGTTCGATCTCTCTCCTCACAGAGCGGGTGCCATCCTGGAACTCTCTGTCTTCTTTCCAGTTCTCTACATCTCCAGGTGGGTAAAAAACTTGTTGAAATTGGAATAATGTAAAGATGATTTTCCCACAGGAAAGTCAGGGCACTCTGTCTGAAGCGATGTGTATGTTTTGTGTCTTTAGTGAAAAAGTCTGCGATTTTCGAGGTGCCGTCTCGGCCCATGCTCCAAAGGAGCAACAGCATCGCAGATGATATGGAGACTGAGCTGGAGCGAGAGATGTCACTCGTTCCAGTCACTCATGTGTCTCAGTGAGTAAGAATTTTTAGCCATTTTTAGCACAATTTAAACCGAGTCTATCTGCTAACCGTAGACAGCAGACAGTCAATTATTTTAGTTTCAGTAAGTTTCCAATATTTCTAATCTTTCAGAGCTCTTCCAGATGATATATAGTGAATGAGCAATTAAAAAAGTGTTAGCTTTGATTGCGTCAGAATTAGCACACTCCTGCAATTCACTCACAATGTTGCTTCTGTAAATGCAAATGGAGTCTAATCATCCTGTTAATCTTTGCAGTCACTGAATTCCATCTCAAACCTTTAAAACACTTATAACACATATGTGCCATCTCTGCAGGAGCAGATCTCAGCTTTCTGAGCCCACCCACCTCAAGTGAAAACATAGCTAGAAGAAGTGCATGGTATATGTTTCTGGGCCCCAAAGCATTCCCATGAAGAGTGGTTATGTTGCAGGCTGTGTTTTGCCTGAGAGGGGGTCATTATCAGAATCTCTTTGCCCCATTAGCTGGTCAGTATGTGGAACAGCGCAGAGCCTATGTATACTGCAAACCATTTACTTACGTAGGCAATGGAGCGATCGCTTCTCTGAATAATCTAATGAACCATGTCTCTGTTGGGGGTATACAGCCCATTAGATTATTGAGAATGCCGCTTTCCGTTTGTGATGAGATCCACTTCTCTATAGCATCTAACCGTAGGCCTCTATTACACTCTAAATGATCTGAAAATACAAAGCTGTTAAGGTTTTTTTCTCAAACTTTTATTTATTTTGTGAAACCACAAGGGGGCAGTGAAGGTGTTTTTGTAGACCAATCCCTTCTCCTGTCAGTTTAAAGGATTAGTTCACTTTCAAATGAAAATGACCCCAAGCTTTACTCTCCCTCAAGCCATCATAGGTGTATATGACTTTCTTCTTTCTGATGAAGACAATCAGAGAAATATTAATAAATATCCTGATGCATTTGAGCTTTATAATGGCAGTGAACAATGGTCACGAGGATGAGCTGAAGAAAGTGCTTCCATCCACATCCATACATCTTAAACGTATACTCAGACTGCCTTCTGCACATTTTGCGTCAGTTACATTTTTTTCCATAAGTTGAATAGGGATGGTGTAGGACGTAGCGTAAGCTTTTTAAACTGCAAACTGAGTTTTACACTTTCTCCATGCGTTGAATATGGAAGGCGGTCTGGCGGAAACTAGATATTTTACTTTGTAACTTTTAAAATATGAATATTCTTTTACACAAATGCATCGCTTCAGAAGGCCTTTATTAACCCCCTGGAGCCGTGTGGAGTGCACATTTATTATGAATGGATGTGGATGGAAGCACTTTCTTCAGCTCATACTTGTGACCCTTGTTCACTGCCATTATAAAGCTTGAATGCGTCAGGATATTTATTAATATTTCTCCGACTGTGTTCATCTGAAATAAGAAAGTCATATACACCTAGAATGGCTTGAGGGTGAGTGAAGCTTGGGCTAATTTTCATTTTTCATCTTGGCCTACACTGACAAAATCATACTAATGCTGCTTTAATGTGTATTATGCAGGTGATGTAGTACGACAAATGCAGAGAAAAGTATGGTCCCACTTTACATTAGGTGTCCTTAACTACTATGTACTTGCATTTAAAAAAATTAATTATTAGGTACTTACTGTGTTCATGTTGTATCGCAAAACACTTGCTGCTATTGAGGTGGGATACGAGGAAGGTTAGGGACAGGTTTGGTGATATGGGTAAGTTTAAGGGTGGGTTATGGTGTAAGGGAAGGGTCAACAGTGTAATTATAGAAGTCATTACAGAAATTAATTACAGCTGTAATTTCATGCAGATATTTTTACTAATGTAAAACATGTTATGTACACAATGAGTGCATTGTATAAAATGATTAATTTAAATATTAGTTGTTAAATATACTTAATATAAAGTGGGACCAAAGGTACATTTTTAAACACAATCTTGGAGATATCATAGTCTAGGTTTGGTCTTCTTCTCACTTGCTCTATTTTTGTGTATTTACATTGACCTTGATGGAGCTGAAGCAATAATAATCTAATCTCAGAATTGATACAATTACAAACTTGCTTGTGCACTGAGATTGATGCAATCATCTGTAAAAAATGTAGGTGTTTTCCACCCAAGTAACTTGAAAGTGATTTCAATTTTTAATTATATTTTTAGAGTTTTAAGTATGATTCCTCTCTAAATCCTCATTCTTAGAAGACATATTGCATCTCTTCTACAAAGGAGCCTTGTCAGTACAAGCTTTCATTTGATCTTTGAAGTTTAATGAGCTTTCATTTGCCTCACACTGAGATGCAATGGCAACAGCTGGCTTTTCTCTCCCTCTCTTTTCTCTCTTTCTCCCTCCCTCTCTCTCTTTCTTCTCTTGCTCAGTGTGGGTGTGAGTGCATGTTTATTTGTTTATGTCCAGCAGAGCAGGGTGGGGACTCAAAAAGTCCAGAACCATAACGCCTCCTTGCATCTCTTCTCTTCTCCTCTCCGCTCATCTCTTCTCCTCTTACTCCTTCTCATCTCATCACCTCTCCGCTCCTCTCCTCTCCTCTCCCTTAGGACATTTGCCCTGCTCTGACCTTTGACCCAGGCTGTTAACTCAAGAGGTGGGAGAGGCACAAAAGCCTCCTCGTGCCTGCAGCTGAAACAGTTCGACTGCTTTGGGGGTGGGGAAAGAACAATGCCGCAGAAACATCTCTCTGACCGCTGCGCTCCTAACACACACACTGGAAGATATCGACACTACCTACACACGTTCATCTGTTAAACCTCGATAAAGGACAGGGGTTTTTTATGGCGCGGTGAGACGTTGTAAAATGTTGTCATTTCAAACCTCATGAAGTGTCTTGAATCAAACCATTTAGTAGAAAAGAGCCGTAGTCGTTATACAATATCAATATCAAATACAAAGGCGTCTTTCGCAGCTGCCTGGATCAAAGAAAATAAACTCCCATCCAGAGCGACACAGGTAAAAAGATGAAATCAAAGCAAACGCAGGTGCGTCTGAAAGTGCCTATTTGTACTCGCACGTATCTGCTGTTGCAGTCTTGTAGGGCTGTGGTGTGAGGTTTACCAAAGGAGACCCGGGCTGAAAAGATTGATTTATTCTCAGTAAACAGAGAAGGACTTCTAGTGGCGGAGGCCAAGCCAGGCCGTCTACACTGGTGCAGAGACAAAGAGCCATTGTCTGCAGCTCTACACACGCCAACAATAGCCTGATTGACAAGCGGCCCTAGTCGTAATGGGCTTCTGGGCTAAGAGCGCAACACTGACTTTTGTTAGAAACACTCTTGTCTTCCAGAGCAATAATCTCCATGCTGGCAATTTCACAGAAATTGTATGTGTATATGCGTTATATACATATTTTTCTAAGAGCTAAACAGACTACCATACTATTTATTTTTCAGTGTCACTTTTACTCAAAAGGTATTTTTGATTCAGCAATTAAATTTATGGAAATATTTTCCCAGTCCAAAACGCATACAGGCTCGCATTTGAGAGAACTGAGTTTAATGTGTGTGATTTGGAGTGTGTGGCGGTGTGTGAGGCGTGCTGAATGGGACAGAAACATTGGCTCACTAATGCCTCTTCAGCGCGGCTTGCCAGCACAAGTTTCTTTATCTTGCCCGTCACGGCCCCTTTTCTTCCCCCCTTAACAGTAATTGTGTTTCGTTACAGTGTGTTAGAGCTAACGAGGGACATGGAGCGAGAGTCAGCCAAGCAGTGAAAGACAGACAGAGAGAGAGAGAGAGAGTTGCTCAGCAAGAAGGAACACATCCCAGATGATTCTCTCATTTGCTGTCAGACCAAGAGCCCAGCAAGACTCTCTGTAGAAGTTTGTAACAGAACACTGCACACGGTGAACTTGACAACTATTCGGACAAATTCCTGTAAACAGCGGTTGCCAGCAACAAAGTTTTTTTTTGTTTGTTTATTTTCTAAATCTGCTTAACATTATGAATATAATAATAATAATTTACTCACGCTCATATCGTTTCAAACCTGTATGACTTAAAAGTTAAGTGTAAATTCCAATAAGTGGTTTTCACACTGATAAAAGAAGAGCCATTTTTGGTTCCCCAAAGAACCTTTCAGTGAAAAGTTCTTAAAAGAACTGTGTGAATAACATTTTAATAATGTGAAAGACATTTTTCCAACTTTTGTGCAATTTTCCATGGATGTTAAATTGTTCTTTAGGAAACAATTGATGAGAATAAAGAACCTTTGTCTTTAAGAGTGTATTTTCTTTTGCTTAAAAAAAAAAAAAAAAGATATTTTGAAAAAGTTCAATGTATTTCCCCCCATATATGTGACCCTAGACCACAAAACCTTGCGTCACACAGGTATTTGTAGAAATAGCCAACAATACATTGTATGGGTCAAAATTACTGATTTTTCTTTTATGCCAAAAATCATTAGGATATTAAGTAAAGATCATGCTCCATGAAGATATTTTTAAAAAATTTATAAATCATAAATATATCGGGTCAGAATGCAAAAATGTATAAAAAAAAAAAAAAAACTTCATTTGGACAAATTTAAAGGCATTTTTCCAGATTTCAGATTTTCAAATAGTTGTATCTCGGCCAGATATTGTTCTAACAAATCATACATCAACGGAAACCTTATTTATTCAACTTTAAGATGATGTATAAGTATCAATTTTGACTGTTTTTGTGGACCAGGGTCACATATAATGGAATTCAATGGGGTGACCCAAATGACTTTGATTGTTTGAGCAAAAATAATTGAAACATTCTTAAAATATCTTCTATAATATTCCACAAAAGAAAAGAAAGAAAGTCATAAAGGTTTGTAACGACATGAGGGTGAGTAAATGATGACAGAATTTGTATTTTTGCATCAGCTGTCCCTTCAAAATAGCAGTTTTATCTACTGCTTAAAGCAGCATTTTCAAATTCCAAAATTCACAAAAAACTCTTTTGCTCCCTCAACAATACATTTGTTGTCCATGAGCACTAATATTTCCGTTTCACTTCGTGAAATTAATATCAGTGTGCCATATCGGGTTCCTTTATGAGGGTCTGGCTAAGTTAGTGACTTTGTTAGCTGGCAACATGATATGACAAAAGGCTCGGAGGCCCCTGGTGATGTATAAGGACTTGCGCTGAAATGAACGCTGTCAGTTTCTTTGCTGCTTAATGTTTAGGATCATATGAGGCCACAAGTTTGAGACATAAGCCATTTAGTCATGGTGTATAGCAGCGGAGGACTCAATGTCAGAGTGAATGCAGCATCCCTGTGTGTCACTCCTCATAAGGACATTTAATACTCTCCGTATTCGCCTGGCGCTTTGATGCTCGGGATGAAAGAGATCTTTGCTTGGCTGAAGCCAGAAGGACCCCTGCTGCGTGTGTGTACGAGCATCTTGCGCCCTCACGTCTTTGTGTGCACATATGTGTGTGTGTGTGTGTGTGTGATGGCTTCTGGCCAGTAGCCCAGACTCCACCCCAGGGGCCTTTACCCCAGCGTACAATGTCCAGCCGCTGGTCAGCGATTATCAGTCATTACTGCCTCAGCGGCCCTTATCTCAGCTAACCACTTATTAAAATGTCAGTGAGGTATTTGAGCTCAAGGGGGAAAATGGAGCTGATATTTACGATAATGTCCTGTACAGCACAGAGCCCTCTAAACCTTGTGATTCTCAGATCGTGGCTAATCGGACTGCTCTTCCCCTCCTTTCCACAGAGCTATTCTTAGACACACAGGGCCCCCATGAGCCTTTTAGTGCCATAGTGCCACAATCCTGCAGCCTGTGGCGCAACACCGCTACACAAAGGTCTTCATCCTTTGACTCGCTGAGACGAGTCACAAGAGTGCACATGGGCTCAGTGGGGGACATTTTGGTAATTGACATGTGTTTGTGATTCATCATATGATGTAACAAATCATTAGGGAGGTTTTGAGTATACAGGCCATTTCTTTCAGATGATTGAGTTGTAAGTTATATCATGCAGTTAAAGTCTCTGAACTTAAAATTGCAGGTCCCTTTAAATTAAAATCAAATCAGTAAAAATCAATATATATTTTTAAAAGGAGTATCTTGTGCTCACAAATGATGCATGTATTTGATCAGAAATACTGTAAAAACTGAAATATTGTGAAATATTATTACAATTTAAAACAGTTGTTTTCTATTTTAATATATTTAAAATGTAATTCATTCCTGTGATAAAGCTGAATTTTCAGCAGTCATTACTCTAGTTTTCAGTGTCACATGATCCTTCAGAAATCATTCTAACATGCTGATTTAGTGCTCAAGAAACATTTCTTATTATTATCAAAGTTGAAAATGGTTGTTCTGTTTAATGTCTTGTTCAAAAAAAGAGTTTAAAAGAACCTCATTTATTTGAAATAGAAATCCTTTGTTACAATGTAAAAATCTTTACTGTCACTTTTCATTTAATTTAATTGAATTCAATGCATCCTTGCTGAATAAAAGTATTAATTTCTAAAAATAAAATCTTTCTGACTCCAAACTTTAGAACAATAGCAATATATAATGTACGAAACTTTGGATAAAAGATTCTACACAAAAAAATAAACAAACAATAAAAAAAATACAACCTGCAGCTTTGAATTTATTGACTAAAGTTGAAACTCTGAAAACAAAAAACGAAAAATGGATAAATAAATTACAATGGATTTGAATAATAATCATTTTTGTCATCCTTATGTAATTTTGCATCCTCTTGTTTTGTAGTCACACATCTGTCTGAGTAAGTTTGTCTTTTTGCAGTGTGTGTGTGTGTGTGCATGTGTTCATGGATGCTTTTTAGTGATAAGATAAGAGTGAAGCCCGGTGATTGTTATGTTTCCTGTTTATCTACATTTGATTACACTCAGATTAGCAGTGGCCCTTTGGAGGGAGGTCAAATAACAAGCACTTTTTCCCACCTAAAACACACAAACAATCAAGATAAAATGCCACTAAATTTCATATCACCCTTGCAGGTTCAGGTATTTTTATGCTGCTTTACATAAGACCAATATTAGTCAATAATATGTTCTCTCTGAAGCTTCTCCTTCCCCACTGAATTGTTACTATGCTTCCCCAGAATCAAATCATTTTAGCTCTAATCAATACAAAAGATGCTGCACATGCTGCCCTAAGGAGCGGTGCTGACCTCGGATCAGGTGTTCTCTAGTCTACCCTCCACTAATGAGTGTTATTAGATGCACAGAAGAGTGGATGTCTTTGTCCAACATCACATGTGAGGCCAAGCTGAGATCACCCCCTCAGACCAAATGTTGTTGAACACGCCCCGTTAGAGTTAATTGGAGGTGGAGAGTTAGACCCTTTGGCCTGAAGTGTTGATGGTACTAATGCTATGTTTATTTCCTGTCCCATGATGCACTCCTTTGATCTTCATTTGGTGCAGTTATGATGACTTTTGTCACAATTACGACATCACTTGCTGTTTATGTGGATAAGCACGCAAACTCTTTTGATCTCTTTTGTCTTTTGATCGTTAAAAACTTCACAAAATGGGTTGATTTGGGGTTTGCAATAGATTCCATTTATGGTCTTTATATTTACACGCAGATCAAATACATTAAACTAAGGGATAGTTCAGCCAACAATGAAATTTTTACCCTAAACGTCATGTCATTCCAAACTTGTATTATATATTTTGAAAAATTTCTCAGGTTTTGAAGAAAAAAACATTCTTCAAAATTCTTCTTTTGTGTTCCACAGAAGAAAGAAAGTCATCCCTTTAATAACTCTTTCACAGAAAGTGTTGACTATAATATTCTTCTTGTGAGATTATTTTAACGCATTGTTTTGTAATAATCATCGAGGTCAAAATGCAGCGTTGATGGACAAACTCCTCCACGTGGCCCTCCAGTGGATATGCAGCTTCTTTCACATCTGGCTGCTATTGTTTTTTTTGTTTTTTTTAAAAAAAAGATTAGGAACGGAAGAGATATTTGCTGTCTACCTTTGGCAGAAAGAAGACCTCATATGATTGCCTCCTTTTCTCTTTCTCTCTCTATCTGTCTGTTTGTCTGTCTCTCTCCAACTTTTTCTTTCTTTCTTTCTTTCTTTCTTTCTTTCTCGCTCTGTCCCATTGGGAGTCTTTCTCCCTTTGCGTACGTCTCCACCAGTGTTCGCCATTAGCCAGGCTTTGTGCCAGCACTAGAGGCAGATGGTGACCCTGCTGAGGTCATGAGACCAGCGTTGCTATGCTGGTAACCATGACTGGAGAGAGGAAGTGGCACTGCCTCAGGGACAGATGGGGTGGTTCCCATGTTCTATCTCTTGTGTCTCCCACCTCTCTCTCTCTTTCTGTCGTCTTTCCATTCTCCAATGGAATGACAAACAGCCAGGGAGGTATGATTCCTGAACTCTGTGCAGATTCCAAATTCGAGTTTGGATTGTAGTTTCAAATCAATAATGTTCCACTAAAATGTAATCACCCATACCATATTGATCTCTGAGATGCATGTGAATATCAAACTGATCATTATACCATAAACATGTACAGTGCAAGAGAGTCGTTCAAAAATAGAGTTCCCACAAAAATATTAAGCAGCACAACTGCTTTCAAGATTGATAATTATAAGAAATGTTTCTTGAGCACCAAATCATCATCCTTTCTGATGGTTTATGTGACACTGAAGACTAGACCAATTGCTGCTGTAAATTCAGCTTTGCCATCAGGAACAAATATACAATATTAAAATAGAAAAATTGTCATTATATTTAACAGCATTACTATTTTTGCTGTATTTTTCATTAAATAAACGCAGCCTTGGTGAGCATAAGAGACTTTTTTGAAAAGCATAAAAAAGTATTGAAAAGTTTAGACACCTGCATCAGTGAATGTTTCTCACGGTCTAGAGTTTTGTTGAGGTTGTTTGAGTTTATTTAAATGTAATATTTAAATATTTTCATGCTTGAAATTAGTTCAAATTAGGTTAATACAAACTTTTTCTTTTTTTCTTTTGCATTTTTAAAATTTCTGAAAACTGATATTTTTTTAAATCGATAAGTTGGGCTGGAGAGCAGTTTTGATTTAAGCATGGTTGAACATTGTGTAACAATTACTCATATTTTACTCATAATTACTCATTGTGTAACATTACTTTTAAACTTCCATTTTTGTTATAGGCCTAATAGTTTTGATTAGTTTAATTAATGATGGCTAAGAAAGTGTAGATGTGTCCAAACGCTTGACTATATATGCATGGAAATAGAATACTAAATATGCAAAATAGCTTTTGTTTTTGTTATCTGGAGTTTTCCATAACTGCCTTTCCTCCTCTCTTAATGCTAACATGACAGACATTTGCATTGCTGTAGGTATGATATTGCTCAAAGCTATGAAGGCTATTTAACCATTGGCAATATTATCTAGAGGGATGCTGGCTGTAGTTTAGAGTATGGCACCAAAGAGCAGTAAATTGGCAGTTGCCTGGAGCACGGCATATGTCTTATCCCTCATTTCCCTGTAGCCTGCAGTCAGGGAGAAACCAGAAACTGTCAGCCAGCCATGTCCATTAAGTCAATGAGGCTTGATAGCCTGCAGCCAGTCTACTGCTAATGCATTTTAAAAGAACTTGTGTGAGTGTGCTCCGTCTTTTGTCAGAGTGACATGCAACAGACACGAGCCTTAGCATGCTAACATGATACAGGCACGTATCCCATATAGATTGGCACGCGGGAGCCGACATGCAAGGGAAAGTGTACTTCTCATACTTCGTCTTTCTTTGAGACAGTGTTCCGTTCCCCTAGATAACCTTGGGTCTCCTGGAGTCAGTCCCCTTCCCCCCACCAAATGTCAATGCTGTGGATTTTGAAAGCTTTGAAAAGCAGAGAGAGAGCCTTGTATTTTCTCTTAGACACTGTGTCCTGTTCATGACCCTTGTGCTCAATGGCCACTTGCAAAAGTCCTATCCACATAAACAGCATCTGGAGTGGCTCAGGGCTGCACCTGATGGCCTGACGGAGACTGATAGCATTGTTTTGCAAATGATATTGAAAATGTGTTGGGTCAGTGATTGTGCTATGTTAAATAGGATCTCATTGCAATTCGTCACTAGTTTTACATTTTGGCAAAGTGGTGGCTATTTGTATGAATTCGTACAATCTCTTTTATACATTTACGTATGATCTGCTTACTTCCCAGTGATGGGTATGTTTTTGGGATGGGGTTAGGGGTGGATCTTACCCTGCCCTAATCTTAACATGCTTACTTTTTTCTAATAATAGTACATTTTTATATGAGTCACATCGTGCAAATTCATACGAAATCGCCACCTCGTGACGTACTTACGTTTTTCTGTGAGATTAGGCTGACTTTAACAATAATAATATACATTTCTTTGATAGTCTTATAGGTCATCCAGGAATGACATTTATTCACCCTCATGTCATTTCAAACCTGTATGACTTCATTCCTCCTGTTGAGAGAGAGAGAGGATATTTTGATGGATATTTTGAAGCATATTTGTGAACTATCCCTTTAAAATCAAAGTGTAATGTAAAATGTTAAGTATCTATCTTAATACTAATCACAACACATAAACACACAGGTTGCGGGATTCCCATCGAGCAGCCATTCGTGTGATCCAGAGAATGTACTACTTTGTGGCCAAAAAAAAGTTCCAGGTAAGATTTCCTTTTCCTATTCGCAAGAACGACCAAAATTTAATTAAGTTAACATAATGTTACAGTGCTAAAATGAGCAGAAATGCAGATTTTTCTTCTCTTCATTGTGTTGCAAGAGGTATTTTGCTCATTTATATGTGATTATAAAGAAACTTCCAATTTGTGTTTCCAATCACGAGAATTCCTTGATAAATTCCAGTGTAAGTAAATAAGTTAACACATATTTAAAGGAAGACCTTGTGTTGGGCCTCATTCAGTCACAGCAGATGCTTTGCCTGAGTCCTCAAAAATACATGCTAATGTCAGAGGATTACCTTAATAGCGGTCCTATACACTTTCTCCTTCTTTGTGCGATTGTGCGACACTTGATACTCGTTACTGCACTTTGTTTGTCTTCTCTCTTTACCCTCCCATACTCTCGCCATCCATTCATTTGACCCGCTTGCCTCAGTCATCTCTCAATCCCCTTATTTTCTCCAAGTCCTTCTGCCCTCCTCTCACACGCTCTTGCGACACAGAACACACACTTTGGAGTGTTTGTCAGATGCTGCTGGCTTGATTTGCTGTGTCTGGTGTCATGACAATGTTTACCCTCCTTTGAACAGCTCTAGCTACTCCTGAATTGGGTCATTTGTGCCAGAGATGTGTGAATCTTTGCTTATTTCACTGATGCTGATCAAACTGAGCTCAAGTTCTGTAGCACTCTTGGAGCTTCATGCATCTTCCCTATGTTAGTCAGGAAGTTCAAATAAATTTAAATAGCCATAAGCATCATCACCTTTGCTTAAGCTCCCCCGAAAGCAAAGATTGAGTGTTTGATCAGGGTGTACTTTTGGTTTCAGCAGATGTGAATCATTTACCTCAAAGGTGACAATCAGAGGAAATATTTCCCCTCAGGGCTTATTTGATTTGGGGCTGGCTGTATGAAGTCAAGAGAGTTCACCCTCATGATGAACTGATTCTATCAGACTTTATTCATAAAGCTTCACTCAAATACAGAGCCAATTAGTGTCTGTGGGGCCCTAGGCAAGATCATATCTTGTATGAGATCAGCGTATGAGTATATAAGGCAAAGTGTACATTTATAACATGCATTTTTTTACATTTGCAATCATTTTTTTAATCTTTTGCAGTTCATTGAGTAGTCCTACTCTGTGAAAGTTTAAGTATGAAAAGTATCAACAATTAACATGAATTCATAGAAATGGTCCTATACACGTGTGTGTGTGTGTGTGTGTGTGTGTGTGATTATGCATTTATATATATATATATATATATATATATATATACACACACACATACTATCATTCAAAGGTCTGGTGTCTACGTTTATTCAGCAAGGATGCATTAATTTGATCAAAAGTGACAGTAAAGACTTTTATAAATATTTCAGTTTTTCACAAAATGCTGTTCTTTTGAACTTTCTATTCAGTATTTCTTCTCATCCTGAAAAAAAGTACCAAAAATATTAAGCACTGTACTATAATAATAAATAAATACACTCTAAAATGTTTATTGTCAGATTAACAGTAACTTACTGGCAACAATTATCCAGCAGTTGCTGTATTTCATACCACAATAATATTACCGTAAAAATATCTACAGTAGTTTTAAGCATACTGTTAAATAAAGTACAATATTATACTATTATTTTTTTATTATAATAATTTTTAATTTTACTGTTATATATTCAACAACACAAGCTATTGCTTCACATCAACAGCTTTATTCAGGTTTCATCTTTTACAATTTATAGCTGAACTTCAATAAAATATACAGATTTACCAGCATATTAACCATATTTCATCAATGAACAAAGTACACAGTAACACATTGTGCCAGTGGAAAACAACTGTTGGAAATATTTTTAAAAAAGTACATAGAGTTAAAGTACTTAATTAGTAGCATATATACAACAATAACCAGCAAATAAATTTCATCTTAAAATATTTAAAACCACATGCTGTAAAGAAGAAGGTCTTTATTGCAATGATTCTTCCCGCCTGTCTCACGATGGTTCAGCTGGTCTGCCCTGCTCCGGTGTTCTTACAGATATTTATTAACTAAAATAACATTGCAAATACCATTTGTATAAAACAAATAAGGTGACTACATGCATTTTAAAGTATACCTACCAATTTAATGTACTCCTATGACTTTCATCTTCACGACGTTGTAGGAGGAAAAGGCCAGAAAACGAAAGCTGGCTCAGATTTTACGGAAATGTATTAATTAAAATATAGCTTTATATCTTGCAAAAACATCAGAATAAATCATATAAAGCATAAAAATGAAAAGCTAAACTACCATAGTGGGGTTTAATCTTCATGACTTTGTCACAGAGCCATTGCGTGTGAATGTGGTTGTTTTTTGCTGTCATTTAGTACTGTATTTAGATTTATAGTAGGCTAATATTTTCCCTGAATGCATTGAAAATCTACAGTAACATACTGTACACAGATTATACAGTTTGAAACTGTTAAGAATACAGTAATAATGTTGTAAAAAGATGAAATGTACAGTAACATACTCATTCTATAGGGAACTGTTTATAACACAGTACATTACTGTGAAAACAACATAAATCATTTACAGTATATAACAATCAGAAATGTTCTTTGAGCATAAAATCAACGTATTAGAATGATTTTTGAAGGATCATGTGACACTGAAGACTGGAGTAATGGTGCTGAAAATTCAGCTTTGCCATCACAATATTACTGTTTTTCCTATATTTTTGATCAAACAAATGCAGCCTTGGTGAACACGAAGGACTTCTTTAAAAAAAAAACATAAATAAAATATTTGACCTGAATCTTTCGAACAACAGTGTATATTTATTATATATATTAGTATTTTATTATAATTATTAGATATTTATTTATAAACAGATCTAACTATATGCACAGGCAAAATACAGCAAATACAGTAAGCGATGAGAACAGATGTTATATCAGTTGGTTTTTGAATATATGTGTGTTTTTACAGCAAGCACGTAAGCCGTACGATGTGAGGGATGTCATTGAGCAGTATTCTCAGGGTCATCTCAACCTCATGGTGCGCATCAAGGAGCTACAGAGAAGGTGAGATGAGGACTCACTTTATCACCTAGCAGCAGTTAAGCATATTGGGAAAAGTGTTTACTTTAACATGGCTATACATGAATGACATTTTATTGGAATAATAGCAATATAAATGACTGCTTCATGACCTTAAGGTAAATAAAGTTAAGAGTACGTCCATACCTGTCACTATTTCTCACACTTTCCATCTGTCATTTCTATCCATGAACATTTCACATGCCACACACTTGGCCCTAACAGACTGGATCAGTCCTTAGGGAAGCTGTCCTTCTTCCAGACAAGTTCAGGTAGTGTTAGGTCATTCATTACACTGTCTGCTCTCACATTCCTCAACCCCACACCATGTTTTGCTACAATTTGACCCCTACGGTCTTAATGTTGCTGTTTATTGTTGTCTTGTAGTCTTAGTGCACATGTGTGTTTATGGAGAGTTTTTATTATGTTTTTCTTGGCGTCATTCTTGTCTTCTCTAGAACGCTTGAAAGACAAAGGCACAAACACTATTGGCTCCAGACTCAACAGGATGGAAGAGAAGGTAAGCACTTGAATAGGACATTTATACCATTTTTGTGTTATAAAGTATTAACATGAGAAAACACCAAAATCCTAAAAAAAAAAAGTATTAAATGCCTTAAAAATGTCCAAAACGTCTTTGTACGTAAGCCTCAATAGGCCAAAAGTTATTTAAAAAAAAGGCTGACAGAATATAAGGAGAAAAAAGACAACAAAAAATCCACTGGTTTTTCAAAATCTGTGGTTTTTCTCACATTTGCTTGTTTGGACTCCAGTATCTGAAATATCTCCTCAGACAATATCACATGCTCTGGAATTTTAGCATTAAGTAGAAATCAAGCGCTTCCATCAAGTTAATCATTGGTAAAACAATAACAAGTTCCAGGGCTTTAGTTTAAGTGTACAAGTTGGTTCAGCAAGGATTCTACAGATAAAGATCTGTAAGCTTCATTCATCAAGCCTTAACCTGGAGGCAGAAGGAACCACTCTATTTCTCTGCCTTCAGTCAAACATCACTTTTTGAAGGCTTCTTAAACATTCTCCATGAGCGATGGGTGCTGATAAGGGTGTTATGACTCTAAAAAGAACATCTTTCTGCCTGGCTTGTGTGTGTGTGTGTGCGTGTGTGTGTGTGTGTGTAAAAGTGAGAGGTCTGTTGGCCTCCCAAAATGACAGGGATTCAGGAGCTCTACAAACACTCACTCTGTTCATTTGCCACTCCAGCCATAAATCCTTTTACAAACAGCTCTCATCCTAGACACAATCTCAAAACGGCATACACACTTGTTCACATGATCTCTCTCTCCCATACTCACTTGCTCTCATTCTCCCTCTCTGTCTCTCATAGAAATAGCAAATTCACTCGTTTTATGAAATGCCAGAAAAAAGGCCATGTTTAAAATTCTTTAACATTCATTAAACATTAAACATTCTGAGAATGTTTAGAAAACAACATTTCAATCTTTTTTGCTGTTTTCATAGCTAGGATATCTTTTGAGAACGATGACATATTTTTTCGTGCTTTCGTTTTGTCGTGCTTCCTTTTATTCATTTATATAAAAGTGAAAATTAGAGGACTTCAGGATTGTTTTTGATCTCATTGACTCACTTTTATTGTCTTCATCATGCTAGCCATAGCTCTATGACAATGCTAGCAAAACTCAGTATTTCTCAGTAGGACAAGTTATAAAGAACTGCTTGAAAATGTGCCATTAGCTGTAAAGGCTGTGGACAGGATACCCTGCCCATTACAGTGTCATTCTTCTTCCCATAATTCTGTGATAAACAGGAAGTACGCAGTGTCTGGCATAAACAGGAACAAATAGCCTTAACTTTTATGCAAACACCCATCTGAAGAAACTCATTACTGAATCACTAACAGTCTTCTGCCTCAGGCTGGATTCTCTTTACATTTAGATCATCCATTTTTTAAACATTACATTAAGATTTTGTATTTAATCGTATAATGTTCAAAAGTTTGGAGTCTGTAAGAAATCCGTTTAATGCACCCTTTCTGAATAAATCTTATTTCTTTAAAAAAAATCTTATTGACCCCAAACATTTGAACAGTAGTATTTTTTTTATGGAAAACAAATATTTAAAGCCCATTTAATCTGTTTATATACACTTTGAGGAGCACTGTATGACTTTATATTATTTTCCCAATTATAAATATTTATTAATATTATAATTTATTTGTATGGGTTTCCAGTATTTAATAGAAAATAGAGTAACACTAAGTTTTACTGTGTCCTTGTTACACTTTGCATGTAGTTACTATAGTAATTACTATAAATTGAGCATAATTATATGCAACTAACCTTAAGCCACTAAAGCTATAGTAAGTACATGTAGTTCATTCTTATTACTTAGTACTTAATTGTATAATTACACTGTAACCCAGACAGCTTAAAATAAAGTGTAACTGAAAAATAGTTCTATGGTTTGTAAGTACAAACCTGTAAATGTAGAAACCTTTTATAGCATTATGACAAACTTGTGCATGATTGTGAGTAAATGATGAAAGAATTTTCATTTTTCAGTGAACTATCCCTTTAAGATTCGAGTCAAGATCTTGTTTTTTCTCTGTGGTTAGTCGTGCGCAAGTTTGCATGCATGTCTACATGGGGAGCGACTGCATATGTTTACATGCCCGAGTCTCCTGCCGTACGCTATATGTTTGTGTATGTGTCCATATGTTTGTATGTGACTGTGGTGCCACTATCATTGTGTAAACTGTGGTCCAGCATGGAGACACTCGTCTGGTTATTTCTAATGGGGTGTAGACAGCCCTGGCTCCACACGTCACTTAGCTTTAACCCAGGGGAAAGAATCTCATGACATTTGGCTCCACAACTATAAAATGAAGAATTACAAGTATTTCTCTGACAGTTTTCTTCCTCTCAAACCCAAAACCATTTAAATATCCAAGAACAATTCCCACTGGTCTTGAAATGTATAGCTTTTTTAGGCACATAGACAGTTACATAAACAATACTGTAAAAAAAATGTTTCAAAGTTAGAATATTGGACTGTTTTACAAGATAAGTACCATTTTAGTCTTTCTAATTTAAAATTTTGTGTTTCATTGAATTTGTTAATTGCCATTTTTTGTGTTTGATTGTGAAATTTTCTATTTCTGAGTGAAAATTGTTTCTACACCATTTTTTGTTCTCTGATACATTTCAATATATATATATATATTTGTGAAATTTATTTAGTTTTTTAATGTCATTTGTTTTTCAGAACAAAGGTCCAAAAAGGACACAAAATAGTATGGTATACCGAATGTATAAAAGTAAGACAACTCCAGTTACAGATAAATATCCCTGATACACAAAATAATGTATTTTCAAACAGATCACAGTAACATCAGTAGGGTGTAAAAAACAACCCACTACAATAACAAGATAACAATAGTTTGGTAAATAAATATAAGAGTTACAAAGATATAATGCAGTATTAAAATCAGTATAAAGGAATTAATAAGTCATCTAATACAGGCTTCCATTTATTCCATCTAGTTTATCATTGTAAATAAATAATAACTTCTCAATATGAATAATGCTCACTCAGCAGCACATCGAATGTTGGAACATTGTCCAGTTTCCACCTCTGAAGAATCCAAAATAGTTTATTAAAGTTGTAATACAAAAATATGGCATGAGGTGTCACAAAATTAGTTTTTAAATAAGTGTAGTTCTGATTGGATGATAGTTTCCACTCAGTTCAACCATGTGATTAACCATGGCCTAATCTTTTCATTTTAACTGAATATGTTTAGACTATTCGTTATCACCTCTTTGATCAAATGGTTTAATCACATTTGGAGCATATAGAAGAATGGGTTTATTTCTTTTGCCACTGTTTATACAGATGGGACCTTTTATCAGTTGCTGGTGTTTTACGGCTTGTATGGACACATTGTCTGTTGTTTATGACGTTATTTACACAGACGACAGCGTTTTTTTAGACAGTGTTTTGAAATATGTGCTCAGGCCACACACTCGTTTCCCCACAGATCACACACATGGACAGGACACTTAACAGCATTGCAGAATCTCTCAACCTCATGTTGGCGAGGGAGAGACGGGGGGATCTGGCCAGAGGGAAGGAACAGCGTAGCAGCTTCCACCGACAATCAGCCACCTTCAGCCTGTCAGTGCCCGACAGACAGGACAGCCTACCCAGTTTCGAGCAACTGTCCACAACAACTGTTATTCATGAAGACAGCTGAGTTGCTAAAGGACCACCAAATCACAAAGTGCCTGATATTGGCTGGAGATAATGTAAAATATTAGATCTGGCTCAGGTTCAACTTCAGCTGATTTTAAGATTTTTTATTGTCTGACTAATTCTGTTGATCTTTATATTTTGTCAGGTTTCTTTTGAAGCAACACATAAAGCAATATGTATAAATATTTTAAGCAGACCATTGTCTAAGTGTGACTTTTTGAGGTTGATATGAGTTTTTGATATTGATTATTCAGCTGTTTTATTTTAAAAGAAGAGTTTGATCTCTTCCGTTCCACAACTTTAAAAAATAAAGGTTCCAAAAGGAACCATGCCATAAAATGTTTGGTTTCCCCAAAGAATCTTTCAATGAACAGAACAGAAAAAAAGAAGAAGAAAAAAAACTTAATGTGAAGAACATTTTGCTATTCTAAATAGCCTTTTCCCTCTATTAATAACTTTTGTGAAATTGAAAGTTTCCATGAATGTTAAAGGTTCCTCATAGAACCAAAAATGCCAATAAAGAACCTTTATTTTTAGGAGTGCAGGTATGAATATTATAAAGTTATTTTGGAGTGTCATGAATTGATGAATGTTTATAAATTATTACTGTTGACAGGAACAAAATGTGTGCTCCTTATGTTTATGAATCACTAAGCTTTTTAGAGCCACACAGATTTGTCTATACCAGACAGTAAAATCCAATTTCATGAAGTGCTGTCTCAAAAATCTGGTTCTATCTCCTAAATAAACATCTTGTTTCTTCTTTCTCATGTTTGCAGTGCTTTAATTTCCACCATGTTTCCGTGGGGTCAAACATCTTGGCTATTCAAACACAAGTGTGTGGGCAGCCCGGCTTCCCGCTCTTTTCCTTGACCATCAGGCCAGAATGGTGCTATTTATGCCTGTGTGGAGGCATTTATGGCATTCAGGAGCAGTTGTTGTCTTTTTTTCTAAAAGTCTTTCAGTGACACTTTCAGAATTCCTTTAGAGCATCCCGACAGATCAATGACTTATGCAGCACACGACCATATGGGGAGCACCGTGACCTCTGATCTTATGACAATACATTTGCTCTCAGGGGTGAGGGGCTTTGTTGCTATGGGGATGACTACATGCGCACCCTTCGACCTTATCCTGGGCAGGAACACGGCTGTCCACTCTGCCTTTGTTCGCACACAGCTTCTTGTATGAACCATTGTCACCTGTAATATGTGCAACAAATCAGACATTCCATCACATATGAATTCATGAAAAGCCTGACAGTTTTGTCTTTATTATCTGGCTAATCGAGGGTTTAGGATTATATCTCAGAAAAGCTGAAGTAGCGAACCAGGATGTCAGCTTGCTCTTAACCATTTCTGTCGACTTAATCTTAATTTTATAAAACCATATGCCATATAAAGTTCCACAAATAATATCCCAAAGTCCCAAAAGGGCAGAGGAATAAGACACTTTAGAGTATACGTCCTCATGGCAGGACAACTATGTCAACAACGGAATCGACAGTATTGGCAGACAGCAGAGAGCAGGCCTGCTACAGAGGGGGTCTGGCCCATATGCCGCCAGATAAATGATAAGCCTTTGTTATTCGTTTAAAAGGACGTACTGCTGTCACTGTCTCTGGGACTGCTGAGCAAACTTTAGGACCAAATGCCATTAATCCAAGCTAGTGAACCCATAGAGGTGTATCCAGCCTTGAAGACACAGCTTGCCAGTGCCTCCGCTAGTTTTATGGGTTTTATTAGTGAAAGAGAAACAGCTCTGCAATGGAGAGGGCTACAACACTGAGATGAATGGTTGGGTGGTTTTGCTGCAAATTGCAGGGTTGCAATATTTGGAAAGTGATGTCCCTGTTATAGAGGAAGAAAAATAAATGTGTAGGAATTGCAATTTCATTTTATTACTTTGTTTTCTTTAAGTGAACTGCAATTGGAAAAAAAAACTACAGTGTAGTTTTTGGATTAAAAAAAAACTTCTAAAGAAATCATTAGTCATAGTATTTACACTGTTTCATTAATTTATTTTTATTTAGACTACTTGATCATATTTTGTAGTTTAGTGCGTGGCTACTCATGTAGTATTTTGTATACCATTGGGTATTTCCTGTTTTGTTTTTAGATAAATAAACGAGCATAATTTAAATAATGTTTTAGTCAGGATAAAAGGATTCGAATTGAACTCTTAACTTCATTTAATGATGTACAGACTGCATGGGCTGAATGAATGCGTCTCTGTGGGATTTGCTGATAAAAGTCGGGGTCCCATGAGCCTGAGGAGGTAATCCATCTGTCCAGGAAACCCAGCTGAGCTAGAACGGAACATATTGGAAACCCTGTCAATCTGGACATAATGATTTTAGTGTAAAAGCTCAAATAATGAGGTCCAGTTAAACCCTGGAGGATTGCTCACATTACAAGTCACACAATTACGTTTATTAAAATGCTCGTTTTCCATTAATAATTATGAATCACGGCGGTGTGAAAATATTAAGACAATTTCACGTCTGCTAGGCGTTTTAGAGGTAGCCTGCTAGGCTAGCTCAGCTCTCACAACGCCTATAGCCTCATATTTTAACACGCGAAAGATAAAAATGTGTTCAGGTACATAAAAGAATTTGAGCATTATGCTTGTTATTGCATTTAACTTTATTCAAAAAAACTACATGTGTTCATTACATCGATATTGAGTAGATAGTCCAAATTAACAGGCTACCTCATTTAGGTAGGCCTAATTCTAGCCTGCTTGTAAATAAAATAAAACTGCAATTGTTAATTATTAGTAGCCTATTATTATTTGTATCATTATTTTTTATTAACTAAGTTTACAAGCAAATTTACATATTTATTAAAAGTGTTGCCAAACAATCTTTATGCAATTGCAATTTCGCGTCTCCAAGCCTTATTCGTTTCTTCGTTTGAATGATGGTCAGTCGCTGGCATGACGGACTGGAGTATCTCTGTTTTCTTGCACACGACTAGATACGGACTAGAAACAAAAGCAAACAGGATTTGTGAGCACCGAGTGCTTCTATGAGAGCACAAAGCCTCATTTGCAGGTGAATGCGATGGCACTCGCTTCGCCTTACGCCTTTAGCTGCCTTTGTTCCATTTCGCCTTTTTTTTGGTGCCAGATGGTCATGGAAATGGGAAACTTCTTTAGAGAAAGGCTATATCTAGCAAAACACTGGCACTCTTCACCTTTGCCAAACGTGAAAAAAATTCGTTGATAAGCATATTTCTGGAGATTTATTTGGTTTCTGATAGCCTAAAATATGATTTGTTAAAGGCCTAAAATTGCGCGTTTTTCATTTAAATTCATAGCCTAAACTAATTTTCCTATCGCGAATACATTCCAGGCTACTTTAATCCAATTATCGGTCATTTCCAGTCTGTTTGATCAAAGTTTCAAACATGATTAGGCCTGTTTTAAATACAAATGTAGTTGTTCAGAACAACTTTGTTGTTGTTATTATTATTATCTTTGATTTATAGGCTATTGCTGCTCTGTTTTTCGTCTTTTAAAATACAAGACATTGGTGTAGCCTCATTAAAGGGCTATTAAAATACCCTGAAACTGGTCAAATTCAACGAAAATTTGTTCGAAATTATCCAAAAATCCAACTGGATACTGCCTATTCCAGTTTTGACTAAAAAGTTGGAGCCTATAGCCTACCCATTTTGCTCACAATTACATTTCGTTTTGCTCACTATTTTACCCACACCGTTTTTGTTCTCGTTTTTTCCTGTAGCTTTTCCCCTAACTCAATGACATTATAAAGATCTGGCGTGTGGTGGTATCTATAGTAAATGTTATTCACAGATAGTGTGTAGGTCGGGGGAGGGGAGGCAGGTGGTTGGCGTGTAAATAGAAGGAGCCCATTTTGTTCGAGTCTTGGTAAGTGTTTCATTAGCGGGATAGCTGAGAGGGTGCTGAAAATGAAGGTCTTATGTGGACAAAGCGGGGTTCCAAGGGCACCTGCCTCCTTCATTATGGAAAGAAAATGGCATTTAAATCCTCCCTATAGCACGCAGCTGCCCGCATGTCCCTCCCCACAAACACTGAGGGCGGAACAGCTGAGTCCCTCCTGTTTAGAGGCCAAAATGTCCTCTTTTTGTCACAGGCAAAATGTTGACGGCTCAAAAGTGCAGCCAATTATTTATTTTTCTGCCGTTTACCCACATCCCATGATCCACAATAAAGCTGAACAGTAGGCATACGCGACTTTCACAAGAACACACGTGAATACGACCAAGTTAGCAAAAATATAATTTAATTTACACTTTGATTCAAAGGTACAACGTGAGCTACAGAATATGTTTTAACAAACACGGCTCAGAAACATTCTTTGCATGATGCTGCATACAAAACTTAAATAAAACAACTTAAAATATGGCCGAAATAATTAAAAATAACAATAGCTGTAAATAATAATAGAGTAACCAACTATAATGAACATAAATAAAATAAGTTAGTATATTTAAAAAAAAAAAAAAAAAAGGAAAAAGAAGTATTGCTCTAGTCTATTTAGAGCAGTGTGGCCTAGCCCTCTACACAGTTGAAATACAAGAAATATAAAATTGCACCGTTTAGACATTGTAACACTGCAACAAAGTCTTTGTTGGCGGAGCCATTATTGCTACATATATTCAAGAGAGAAGAGTAAAAGTCTCGTCCGCTTGTTTTCTTTCATCCGCTCTGCAGATGAACACATGTGGACTTCTGCATGGAGTGCAAACATCTGTAAAACAAAAAATAGACACAATTAACATTTGTTCCACAGCAGCTTTACACATGACATTTAAATGAAAAACTGAATTCATTTACACGTTTAATGCAATTAGTAACAATAATAAAAATAATTATAATCATAATAATAATAACAATGTATATGTGCACAGAGTGGATAAGTACCATCTTATTGTTTTACGAGGCGTCACTTCAATGCTGGTGGATGTGCCGGCTTGAAAGGAGCTGCGTTCATCCTGCTTGGACTCCAGAGTCCTTTTTCTTTTCGGGAAGAAGTCTGGTGGAAATCAACGTTATATGCCGTTAGACAGGTTTCGCTTAAGATCACATTAAAAGTCGAGGCTTTTAAATTGCCCGTTATTTGTATTTATAGCTTCAGTGCATGTACCTGTAATCTGTGGCGTGCCGTTTCTGCTGGTCTCCGGGATGAGTGGCCTCTTCCGTCTGTTTCTGAGGACTGAAGCGCGAGCTGGCTTTGAGTTGAGTGCACTAGAGAGGTTTTCCTGGTTAAGCTCGGTGGGTCGACTTGGGACGTCCGCGGATTCTTGAACTACCGGACTCCTGGAAATCCCGTGTGCCGCACTGTCGACAGTGCTGGATAAGTCTCCAGCTGCATTAGCAGACGCCGCGGCGCGAGCTTTCTTATTTTGCACTTTATCCTTGTAGAAAAATGGCATAGTTTCCTCTGAAATCGCCTCCCACTCGTAATCTCCAGGCAGAGGCGAGCTGGTCTCAAAGTTAAAATTCCACCGGCTCTGGTCTCGCTCGGAGATCTCCTGGAGTTTGCGTTTCATTTCACAGTGCAGCTCCTCGTGATCTACGGGTCCGAAAAGGTTACGGCAGACCTTTGTGCGAGCGAGAAGAGGAAACGTTCTCCGTGCAACATGACGCTCCAGATTGCTTGATACGTCCACGTTTGCCATGATGCCTAAAAGTCAATGCCGTGAGCCGAGGCTTGTTTAGTTCTTGTTGTTTGTAGTCTGTTTATATCCGTGCCGGTGGTTAAAGGCCAGCGTTTGTACGAGCAAAGGCCTCCGATTGGCTAGACGGACACCACGCCCTGTGTAATAAACCCCCCACCAGTATCAGCAAAGTCACCTTCCCCCATCATTTAGAAAAGCACAGTCCGAAAATTATGGCCCGTGCACGAAGACCATGAAATAAATGATTGTTTTCAGAAAAGAAAAAGAAGAAGAAAAAAAATCTAGTCATTTTTACCAGTGTGTTATTTGTATAGAATTAGACGATATACTCCCAATAAATAAAGGAAAAATTTAGACTCTCTATATTGTTTATAATATACATATTATATATATATTATAACATAATATGTACAATAATACGATTAAAATATTTAACATAATAATATAAAATTATATTATGATATGAAATTAATATAATAATAATTTTTTTTAAAAAAAACATTTGATTATTATAAATATTTCGATTTAGCAAAATTTAATCTGAGGTATTTCTTTGTTGTTATTATCTTCATCAACATTGTATGGCTCAGCCTATGAACATTATTTACTTCTATGCAAATTATAGTTTTGTTTCAATGGAATGCAACATTTAGTTCGACCAAATAATTACAATGGTGTGTTTTCCAATGTCAGTTTCAAGGCTAAAGATTTAGTACAGCTTAGTGTAGCAAAGCTTTATATAGTATACATGTACATAATTTATGAAATAAGAGTTGCTTGTTGAAATGTAATAACAAAATAGAAATGACATTTACAAATTGAAATGTTGAATCTAAATCCAATCAAAACATTTGACAGACTAGCGCATTTCTGATGCCTCTGAGCGGAGTCAACCAATGGCGCGAAAAACTCAACCAATCAGGTGACTCAACAAATGACGTCAGGTGCATCCGCAAGCGCGTGCAAAGTCATCGCAGATTAGCTGAATCATCTTGAACTTACAACTTATTATTTTTTATTATATATTTTATGTGATATTTTGTATTGTTCTGTACACTCGTGTTAATGTCCACTGCAACAACAACAAAAAAAACCAACAACAACGAGATATGCTTAACGAAATTCAAGGAATAAACCCCTTGTCGAGAAGGCCTCACTCACAACGCCAACTACTCACCCACCCAAACAAAAACATCCTAATTGAGTTTTAAATGAATTATGCTTTATCCATAAATGTATTTTAAGTTTCCAAAGATACAGTAAACATAAAAACGATCGCCGCACACCCATATCTTTCGCTCTGGGTGAACGTTTGTCTTCTCTCTTATTGCAATCCAAGCATTGAATATTAGCCGTAGCAAGGCTATTTACGAATATGGGCTACTTATTTCACTTCTAATGTTTTACACATATGACTTTACTTTTAATATTTGATTCTTAAATAATTAAGTTACAAAATTGTACAAAATTGCGATTTAAATGCTTGAGATGGACTGCTGCCTAGCCCAAGTTAGTCAGCAAGATGGTGCTTTTGTATGGCGATGTGGCTCTGAGGGAAACTGATTTCAGACCATCTCTCAAGGCATTTCGATGCCTTTCTGCTACCATATAAGCCTCATGAGTCAGAATCTTAATGTTTCAAACAACAACCCGTTGTAGACTTGAACATTTTAACGACGACCTTCGTGCTTAATGTTCCTTGGAGTTGCTGACACCTAGTGGCTGGTTCGAGTACTTGCAGCTGTTCTAAAACTGGAGGCTGAATTCAGATACACTGGACCTTCAGTTGCTAACGAAAATAATTGTCATGCGCAATGCAAGATGCTACAGGCAAAACCATTGTTTTTATGCGGATTTTGGGCTTTCATAACACGACTGAATAACACGTTTTTTTCCTCATACAAAGAGACAGAAATCTGTACTTCCTAGCACTTTCCAATTTTATTCCTATCAATATACTGAAAGTTTTTACATAGGGGCTCATAGGCTATATCATTTGGCTGATTTATTTAACATTTTATTCATAAAAACATGTTTTTTTTCTGAATTCTGAGAAGTGTTGACAAGCTATTTTTTAAACAAATTAACACTGTGTGTTAATTAACACGTTTAATTTTACCAAGAGTTGTAAACTATCTTACTGTTAAAGTTTCACAAGTTTCTAAGTCTAAATCAAATGATTCCCCAAATATTGGGGGGAAATAACACTAAGCAAGGAAATAAATCACCTATTTTGAAAATATTTTCCTGTTGGAATGTTTATGGTGGAGATTGGGAGTAAGGCAGGTTGAGCATATAGCAGCGGTTGGTTAGGGACTAGGGAGTGGTTTTGTCACAATAAACCTCCTGATTCACTTCCTGGTAGCACTCAAGAGCTGGCCAAGCTTGTATTGGCCTACAAAATAAGCTCAGAGGATCCAAGAGCAAAGCCAACATCCAGATATGCTGGGGCACCAGGATACTCCTCTGGTAAGTGAACTCTTTCAGCACAAAACCTGGCATCAGTTTGCATCTCATTTCTGTGGAGTTGTTAAATTAAATAGCTGAACAGTTTCTGAAAAAGATATTTATAGCAAAAGATGTAAAGATGCATTCAAATGAATAGCAAGTATTTTCTTTAAGACATTAATTTTGATTGTTAAGCGTAGCATTTCAAATTATTATTCATATACAGGTTATGGTTTCAAGACAGACCTCTGGTTTTATTTTGTGAATTCAATAAATTGACTTTTTTCAACACAACAATTGGACTCTAAAGAAAATATATGTATCTAAGATAAAATAATGTTTTAACTGAAAAGGAAACATTAAATAATGATAGTTTAATATAAGCATTATTTAACAAAGTTCCCATTCAGTGTATTGACAGTTTTTAGAAGTTTTGTTTCCTGATGCATATAATGTAATTTCTTTGTGTGATCTTCAATGCAAATAATTGTGTTTGTGTGCTGTGTTGCATACAGCTTTTTCCTCATACACAACATCCCTTCCCCTAGTCAAATCACGGGCAGCTCCTGCACCTCTCCACAAACCCACACACATCAGTCACGTTTGCATACTAGTCACTGGTACTTTTCAGTAATCAACACCTGACTATGTTCTCCCTCCAAAAACCAATTATTATTTAAGCCACGTTTAACGTAATCTTTTTATTTATAGTTAAAACCACAGCTTTCAATGACTGCGGATTGATTGAGTCAAAATGTCTCTTGTTTGAAAACAATAAAATGAATGCCAACCATTAGGAAATTGGAGGTTTCACAATTAAAAGGGCTGGCATTAAGCAGACAGAGTGACAGATTTATCTAAACCTGATTGCGTTTGGATAAAAACTAATTGATTGAAAAGACATTAATCAGATCTGATTTCATCATTCACATGCTGTTAACCTCCTGAAATGCTTTTATAGCATTACATTTCAGGTCCTAACTGCTTTTACTATGACTCTTTCAGTCCGTGCCTTCTCAACCACACGAGTAGAACTGAGCTCGAATCACTGTTGATCAGGATGCAAATAACTCCAAGTGGTCAAATGCATAAAGAACTTCTGTGAATGATCCGTTTTGCCTGCTATCAGTGAACAATATTACAAGGGTGTTTTATTTTGTTTATGCATATTTACATATTCAAACAACATGCAGTTGCAGTCTGCCCTATAATCTATCTATCTATCTATCTATCTATCTATCTATCTATCTATCTATCTATCTATCTATCTATCTATCTATCTATCTATCTATCTATCTATCTATCTATCTATCTTTTTTCTTTCTTTCTTTCTTTCTTCCTTTCTTTCTTGCTTTCTTTCTTTCTTGCTTGCTTTCTTTCTTGCTTTCTTGCTTGCTTGATGACTCTTACTTTACCTCAGGTTGGTAAAAAGCAGGTCAGTTTCTCAATTCACGTGTGGCTTGGCCTTTACCAGGAGGGGAGGGCATGTTTGCATGTGTGTAAAGAATGAAAATGAAAATTGCTTCTGCTTTACATAAAGATTTCCTCACTGAGTAGAACAGCTGCTCCTATGGCTGCACCTGATTGAACTATAATACAGATGCATTTCAATTCTGTCTCTAGGGTGTGTTACGACAGGGAAGAAGGTGTCTGCAATGTGGGGAACTGTTGAATGAGTCCCAAGAACACAGGTGAGACTGATGGTACGACCGCATGTCCTGATTTTGCAGACTTTGACCCGCTCCTGAGTCAGCATATTTTGTTGATCCTGGAACAACAATCCTGTCTGAAAATTGTGTCCAAACCATATCCCTTACCCTGAGCCTAACACTACCCTTAAGTTATCCCTAAAATCAGAGGGAAATGATAGGTGAATAACACTGCTGTAGAAGCTACTAACCCTGACTAAACTTGACTTAAACTGTGACCCTGTCCTGATTGGTTGATCCAGGAACATGTTGTACTTTGTGAAATCAGGTTCTGCGGCATTACTTATCACCATTAAATACTTTACGAATTTCAAAATGCTTGACCTTTTGCGTCACTATTTGCAGTTCTTTAGTGGGATGTCGGTGTTACATCCCACTTACCGAGACCGTTGTTCGTGTTGGAGAGAAGGGCAATGAGGGATCTGATAAACCCCACTGGACAGCCGGACGTTTGGGAGATATTGATTTTGTCGGTGTCAGTCGGACCAGGGCCAAGGTATGTAAGGACAGATATTTACAAAATCATTTTGTTTCAACTCAAAATCATCACTGTTCTTGATGGATTCAAGCTTGTGCACATTATTCACAGACTTTATTTGTCAGTCCAGTATGTTAGGGTGACCAGCTCCACAGATCCAGCTGAAATCTATCAGATTTTGACTAAGCAGTGGGGTCTGGCCCCTCCTCATTTGGTGGTGGCACTGATGGGAGGTGATGAAGTGGCTCAGCTGAAGCCCTGGCTGAGGGACACCCTTAGGAAAGGCCTTGTGAAGGCGGCACAGAGCACAGGTGGATTAATTATTGTTTATTAAAAACACATATTAAAATCTCTTTTGGATTGTCACAGACTTCTGACCCTTGACCTTCATAGGGGCGTGGATCCTCACCAGTGGTTTGCGTTTTGGCATCACCAAGAACCTGGGTCAGGCCGTAAGGGACCACTCTCTAGCGAGCACTTCCTCAAAGGTGCGAGTGGTGGCCATTGGAATTGCTCCCTGGAACATGATTCAGAACAGAGATCTGCTGCTGTCTGCAAAGGTGGGGACTGCCTGCTCACATGAATTCATTCTTTGACAGGTCTTCTCAAAAGATTCATCTCAATGGCAAAAAGTGTCCCAATCAATCTGAATTACCCCTAAAGTTTTCATTTATCTCACAATTTAGTTAGATGGAAAATTATGTGGACTTTTATGCAATAAAGTGCTGCAAGAATGAGACATAAAACCTGGAAAAGAGTTAGCGTTTTTGGACTTTGGTTTCATTGTCCTGAAGTCAATGAGTTTTTTGAAAGAGCATTTGGTTAAATACCTGAAATAAGGTCTGTGGTTAACCCAAACTCAAGATATTTTCACGTTTTTTTCTATGACATAAAATACTTCAGTAATACCATACTCTTTTTCTTTTTTTCTTTTTTTTCAAAAAGCTTTTTACATGTTTTGAAAAAGGAGGTTCCTAACAAGTGTCTGTGTGGGACTACAAAAGTTGTTTGAGACATTAAACATCATCACGCTGAACAGGAAAACTCATCTATTACTACTATTTTAACTCAAACTTTCCAACTGGTAATAAAGATTTAAAGGATTGTCAAATCAGTGGTGGTGACGTTGAAGTCACTGTGGTGTTTAATGCTTTACTTTAGACAAAATTCACAAAAGATGTGTTCAGTTGTGATGATTATCTTGATGAACAAAATGTGGAAGAATCATACATTTTTGTTGGTCACAGGGTTTATTTTCTGTGTTCATCCAAAAGCCAATGGAAAAATCCTATCGGCTTTTTGTTAAGGGTGGTGCTTCTGGGTTGGCCTGCAACTCCTATTAGTAAATTAATTCATTTTAATGTTTACTTTTTACATTACTTTTTACAAGAAAACATTTTTTTAAATTGTTATTTTTATTTAGCCTGATCATCCAACAACATACCCATATGAGGATCTTCCCCACGGTGCAGTGTACTCCTTGGACTGCAATCATTCCCATTTGATCCTGGTGGATGAGGACCCCCAGAGACCTGGAGCCACTGGTGAGATGAGAGTCAAGATGCTCAAACACATCTCTCTGCAGCGCACAGGATATGGGGGTAGGTTAAGACACAGTTTGTTTTCAACTGCCTCTCTAAATTCTACAAATGTTTATCTTCTCGTGCTCTGAGATAATGAATTAATTGTTCTAACAGGCACAGGCAGTATAGAAATCCCCGTTTTGTGTCTTCTGGTTCATGGAGAGCCAAGGATATTACAGGTCACTCTTAACATTTTATTAATAAAACATATCTAATGAATTGATACTGAATATTATATATGTTTTATTGTGCCATGTTGTTCTCCCAGATCACTAATGTCCACTTTAATTCCCGTCTTGCAGAAAATGTACAAGAATATACAGAATTCAATACCCTGGCTGATTTTAGCTGGCTCAGGAGGAGTCGCCGATATTTTAGTGACCTTAATGGACAGAGGATGCTGGGATGCTGATATGGTCCAAGAGTTGTTGATAAACACCTTCTCTAATGGCCACAGCACTGAAATCACTTCCTGGGTCAAACTGGTAATGGCAACTTTTCTTTTAATTTTATACAACAAATAGCTACTTTTTGTGTACAGTCTCAGATTTTGTCTATTAGATCCAGAGAATATTGGACCACGGTCACCTGCTGACAGTACACGACCCAGAGCAGGACTCTGAACTGGACACAGTAATTCTCAAAGCACTGGTTAAGGGTGAGTAACCTTTATTTTATTACTAACTAAAGCAAACAACTTGAGCAGTTATATTTCTCTTATTTGAATGCTTTTAGGAGTGATATATTTCTGTATAATGATGTAGGTGAGTCTATAATCGTGTTTGTCTTTGTCTGGGCTCAGCATGTAAGAGTCAGAGCCAGCAAGCACAGGACTTCCTGGATGAGCTGAAACTAGCTGTGGCCTGGAATAGGGTGGACATCGCTAAGAGTGAGATCTTCAGTGGAGATGTGGCATGGAGTGTAAGAATTAAACCTAAAACAAATTGTTTTCTTCATTTTAAATGATCAATACTTGTTTTGGATTCTTATACACAGTATTTATTTATTCTCTTTTAGGCACAGGATCTGGAGGAGGTGATGATGGAGGCTCTGATGAATGACAAACCTGACTTTGTGCGTCTGTTTGTTGATAACGGTGTGAACATAAATGAGTTCCTAACTTATGGCCGTCTTCAGGAGCTCTACTGCTCTGTGTCTGAGAAAAACCTCCTTCACACTCTGCTCCTGAAAAAGCATCAGGAGAAACAGGTTCATTTGGCCAGCAAACGGATGTCAGGACACCCTCACACTGAACCAGGCGACCGCAGGCCTCGTTTCACCTTCCATGAGGTCTCCAAAGTCCTTAAAGATTTTCTTGATGACACCTGTAAGGGTTTCTACCAAAAGCTTCCAGCGGTGAGTGAAGCTTTAAATGGTTAGTTCACGCAAAAATGAAAAATGACGTACTCACCCTCATTTCGTTCCAAACCCGTAAGACCTTTGTTCATCTTCGGAACACAAATTAAGATATTTTTTTGATGAAATCTGAGAGGTATCTGAACCACATATAGGCAGAAAAGTGATTGCACTTTTCAAGGCCCAGAAAGGTGGCAAAGACATCAATAAAATAGTCCACGTGACAGCAGTGGTTCAACCGTAATGTTATGAAGCGACAAGAATACTTTTTGTTTATCTGCTTCAGGAAAGGATGGGGAAAGGCCGGCTTTTTCACAGCCAGAAAAACCTCCCTGACATGGACCGACGTTGTGAGCATCCTTGGAGAGACCTCTTCATATGGGCTATTCTGCAGAACAGGCAGGAAATGGCAAACTACTTCTGGGCCATGGTGGGTCAATAAACCAATATAAGTGATGAGCTCATTTTCATGAACTAAGTCCATTTACATGTTCACAGTTGGTTCTTTAGACGTTATCAGAAGCTACTACCTGATTACCAGTCAAGTATGACCTCAGTAAGGTTTACATATCAAACTTTATAAGGGTCAATAAACAAAGAGTAAATTGAATGAAAAAAGTGCTGAGAAGCTGAGAATCAACACTGAATTAATTTATTGCTTATGTCTTTGCATTCTTGCAGTTCATAATTGTACTCATTTCTACTTTGTGTTATTCAATGCATTATTGTTCATTTGTGTGTTTCAGGGCCCGGAGGCTGTGGCAGCTGCTCTGGTGGGCTGTAAGATCATGAAGGAGATGGCCCATCTGGCTACTGAAGCAGAGTCTGCTCGCAGTATGAAGAATGCCAAGTATGAGCAGTTTGCTATGGGTGAGAATCACACCACTACCAACCACAGACTCACTGCAAGTGAAACATTCAAACATTAAACTAAATCATTTGAGAGGGGACTAGCTAACCATATTTTAAAGGGGATATTTCATCCAAAAATGATAATTCTGTCATCATTTACTCTCCTTCATGTCATTCCAAACCTGCATGACTTTCTTTCTTCTGCAGAACATAAAAGAAGATATTTTTTAGAAATGTGTCAGTGTTTGTCCATACAATGGTAAGCAAAATTCCAAATAACCAAAACCCCACATCCTTCAAAATACCTTCTTTTATGTTCCACAGCAGAAAGATGGTCATGAATGTTTGGAATGACATGAGGGGGAATAAATGACGAAAGAATATTCATTTTTGGGTCATTTACTCACCATCATGTTGTTCTAAGCCTGTATTACTTTTATCCATCATAACATAAAATTAGATATATTGAAGAATGCTAATATATTTCTCAAAATGTCTTATTTTGTGATTGGCAGAAGAAAGTCAATCATACAAGTTTGGAATGGGAAATGGGTAAATAAAGTAAATAATGACAGAATTTTCATTTTTGGGTGAATCTTCCCTGATGAAAAATCTCATATGGCTGGTCACTAGCACAAGTGTGTTTTGCATGCGTGTTGCTGGTTAGCAGCATGGGAAGTTGGAGTGTCTGGAGCTACACTAGTGGAGTTGTGCTAAAGAACAGCTTGACTAGACCAGCACTATACCAGCATAATCCAGCCTGGACCAACATGAAATTCAGGCTAGTTTATGCAGCAGGTTTAATTACAAAAGTTGAGTAAATTACAAAAAAAAAAGTGTTTTCTGGGTGAACTATTTCTTTAAGCTGTGCGAAGAGCCTGTATTAAGTAAATTATCAGAACTGTACATCCTGATACCTGCACTTTTCTGTCAGATCTGTTCAGTGAATGTTATTCAAACAGTGAAGACAGAGCCTATTCCCTCCTGGTGAGGAAAACACGCTGTTGGAGCAAAGCGACTGTCCTGAATCTAGCCACTGTGGCCGATGCCAAATGCTTTTTTGCTCATGACGGTGTTCAGGTAACGTCTTATGCCTAATTCTTGCATTTTCATGCCAACTGTATCCCTATGATCAACCTTACTTGGATTGTCTTGCACAGGCCCTGCTGACCAAAGTCTGGTGGGGCGCCATGAGGACAGACACTGCCATCTCTAGACTTGTGCTCACGTTCTTCATCCCTCCCTTAATTTGGACCAGTCTCATCAAGTTCAAGTGGGTATATTTGTTGTTATTAATTCCATGTATGGCATTTAAACTGATTCATTGAGTGTTATGAGCATATATGTGTGTATGTGTCACAGTGCAATGGAACAAGTGAGCCAAGGTGAAGGGGAGCCGTTTGATGAGCTGGACAGTTTGGAAACAGAGCGAGCCTTGTTGCTCACGGATGAGGACCCGGTGTAAGTCTCTGTTTCATACAGGAGTAGATATAAAACTACAGTGAAGAACTCTACAGAAATGTTTTCATCTTTTTTTCCTCAGTGAAGGTGGCAGTGACCCTGCAGTGCAGAGCTGCAGTACAACCTTCATTCATGTTGTGCTGCGACGATGGAATCGTTTCTGGAGTGCTCCAGTCACTGTGTTCATGGGGAATGTCATCATGTACTTTGCCTTCCTCATTCTGTTCAGTTACGTGCTCCTCCTGGACTTCCGGCCCCCACCACCGAATGGCCCATCTGCAGCTGAGATCATCCTCTACTTCTGGGTCTTTACCCTGGTGTTGGAGGAAATCCGACAAGTAGGACTAAAAGTCTACAGTCTGTGATTCAGTCGGTTTTTATACTGTGCTTGTGTGTATGTTTACGCAGTCTTGTATGGTTCTCTATTGATATGGCTTATAGAAAAGGTATGGCATATGTGTTTGTTTGATTTATCCAAAACGATCAGGTACATAATTCCAGCATTTTAATATTATGATTCTTCAGAATATATATATAGCAGTTTTGTTATTGTTAATTAAAACTAAAAAAATTTAAAAGTTTTTTGTTAATTGAAATAAAGCTAAAATAAAATATAAATATTTGATGAAAAACTTAAACTAATTTTAGAAATGCAGCCTTGGCAACTAACGGAAATAAAGTAAGCTTGTTTAAAATAAGTTTAAATACTTAAATTACTGAAATTAAAATTGAAATAAAGAGTAAATCCAAGTGAATAAAAATTATATATAACAGAAAATTCTAAAACTACTAAATGACAAATTTAATAAAACTGAAACTAAAAATAAGATAAAAGATAATTTAAAATATCAATAAATATTATAATAATAAGTAAATAATACTAAAAAAGCATTGATTTCAAGTCACACACCACCAGAACAAGTTTTGGAAGATTTTCATACATTTACTCTTACAAGGTTGTGCACCATTAGGATTTGAATTGGGAATTCCTTATGAATTCAAAACTGATTTAAAGTGAGGTAGTGAACAAGGTGCAGAACTGTCATTTTTGTGCTTAGTACATTTAATAATACATTTCATTAAATAATACATTAAATACATAACACATTAAATAATACATTTCCGTGTCTGATATAAATTAACCATAAGCATATCCTCAAATAGAAATTTGTCAAATTTATTTATGAAGTGCCTTTCAAAAGTTTTTTTCAAAAGTTTACAACTTGACATACAAAAATACAGTATAAAATGCAATGCAACAAAGCACAACAGATTCATCATACAATACAGTACAAAAAATATGCCATATATATTATAGTACAATACAGTGCAGGAAAATACACAATATATACAATACACAATACAATACTGACTATGAACACACACACATACAGGGTGGAGTGTAGTGTTCACCCAAAATAACAGGTACAAATACTGTACAGTAAAGTGGTCAGTGTGCCCAAGCAGCTGAACAAACAGTGCCAGCAAAAACGAGAGAAGGGTTAAGGAGAATATCCAATTCAGGGAAGTTGCTTATAACAGTGGCAGAACAGGGGAATATACTGTTTTTGGATCTGCAATGATCATTTGAGGTAAGAGATTTGGTGACCAGGGTGTAAACACACATTGAAAATCTCACCTACCCATTTTCCAGACTCTTACTCGTTGTTGAGTCCTAGAGGAATGATAAATGATTGATTCTTTCAGCTGGGTGCCTAATGTGCAGAGGTGTGGCTTCTTCATGTGTGATGATACTGAATATGCTATACTAGTCAGTTATTATGGATGAGGAGAGGACAGATTCAATGACAGAGATGCGGAACTGTTTGATCAGGGCGTGTAGAGGACTAAACACTGAGCATTTCAATCAGTACATTCTTTGCTGAGACCTTTTCTTGATGTTATATTGGTGTTAGTTCACCCAAAAATGAAAATTCTGTCATTAATTGCTCACCCTCATGTCGTTCGACACCCGTAAGACCTTTGTTCATCTTCGGAACACAAATTACGATATTTTTAATAAAATCCGAATGTTAAAAACCTTAATGTAATGAAACGACAAGAATACTTTTTGTGCTCCAAAAAAATAAAATAACAAATTTATTCAAAAATATCTAGTGACTAGCAATTTCAAAACACTGCTTCATGAAGCTTTACAAATCTTTTGTTTCGAATCAGTGGTTCGGAGCATGTATCAAACTGCCAAAGTCATGAGATTTCAGTAAACGAGCCTTCATTACGTCATAAGTGTTTCGAAACATTTCCAAATTTTAATGGTTCATGTGACTTTGGCAGTTTGATGCACAATCCGAACCACTGATTCGAAACAAAAGATTCGTAAAGCTTCGAACCTTCATGAAGCAATGTTTTGAAATCATCTATCACTAGATATTGTTGAATAAATTCGTTATTTTGTTTTTTTTGGTGCACAAAAAGTATTCTTGTCGCTTCATTACATTAAGGTTGAACCACTCTATTCACATGAACTGTTTTAAATATGTCTTTAGTACCTTTCTGGGCATTTGAAAGTGTTTATCTTGTTGTCAATGTAGGCCTCACTGATCCATCGGATTTGATCTAAAATATCTTAATTTGTGTTCCGAAGATAAACTGTCTTATGAGTGTGGAACGACATGAGGGTGAGTAAATAATGAGAGAATTTTCATTTTTGGGTGAATTAACACTTTAAAGGAGGATGTTAAGGGGAGAAATTAGTTGATGGACCTCCTGAAGTCCACAACCTTTTTTTCTGTTTGTTGTACAACACAGTACAGATATTCAATGTATGATTTTTAACACTTGATGAACAGAGTTTCTTCACGGATGAGGACATGAGTATACTGAAGAAGATGAAGCTATATGTGGAGGATAACTGGAACAAATGTGACATGGTGGCCATCTGTCTGTTCGTGGTGGGATTGTCATGCAGGTATTTTAATCAAATAGTGCTGTTATATGAGTAGTGATAAGAGTGGCATTGTGCTCAATTTGAATTCTTTTTGTCTTAAGGATGGCCACAAGCACTTATGATGCTGGCCGAACTGTTCTTGCTTTGGACTTCATGGTTTTCACCTTAAGACTCATTCACATTTTTGCTATTCATAAGCAACTCGGGCCCAAAATCATCATTGTGGAAAGAATGGTAAAAATGATCATTGTCTGATTTAAAATGAAAAAAGATAAAGGAATATCTGTTTAATACCAAGTGTCTTTTAATGATTACAGATCAAGGATGTGTTCTTCTTCCTGTTCTTCCTGACCGTGTGGCTGGTAGCGTATGGAGTGACGACACAGGCCCTTCTGCATCCCAACGACCCGCGCATCGATTGGGTCTTCCGCAGGGCACTGTACCGCCCGTATCTCCATATATTTGGGCAGATTCCTCTGGAGGAAATAGATGGTACACTGTATATTCTTTATGTAATCTTTAAAGCAAAAAAAAAAACAAACAAAAAAAATAATAGTTCACTGTTGTAATAAAGTTTTTTTTAAAAGAAGTGTTATTTTAGTGTGATTTATATACAAAATATAGTATTTTTAATATTTAGAATTTTTATTGCTTTTATTTTTTATTTTCTGTTTTCATTTCAGTTTTAGCTGTTGTAATTGTTTATATGCTTTTGCCATTTTTGTTATTTTTTAAATATTTCTTATGTTTAACTTTTAGTAATTCAACTTTGATTTATTGCATCAACATTTGTGCCTTCATCTAAACGAATTTGTATTTATTAGAATTGACCTCTAGGTGGAGTTATTGCAGTTTATTCTTGACTGTATTTCTCCACGTCTCTTCACAGCGGCAAAGATGTCAGATGATAACTGCACTACTGATGTGCAGGAGATCATCTCAGGCACTCTGCCACCCTGTCCAAACATATACGCCAACTGGCTGGTCATTCTGCTTCTCGTCATCTATTTGCTGGTCACAAATGTGTTGCTGCTCAACCTTCTTATTGCCATGTTCAGGTCAGAGTCCAGCTGATACAAAATTGGAAGATTCTTTTTAGAGATTAAAAAACAGTTGCTCTGTTTGTTAACACTTTATTTCGATGGTCCACTTTAGAAATTCTGATAACGATAAATAACTTTGCAACCACATGCAATACTAAACTCTCTGCTAACACTTTATTTGAACTATTTCAACACTTTATTTGCTAACTTTTATTTTAACCCAAACTAACACCTAACCCCAACAGTCTACTAACAGACTACTAATACTCTAATGAGAGTTAGTTGGCATTTAGGTCCATCAAAAATGTAGGACCATCAAAACAAAATGGAACCCACTTTTCCAGTAAAGTTTTTTTTTTTCATAAACATTGTCATGAAGTGTAACCAAACATGTCACCTCTCCACAGCTACACCTTCCAGGTGGTGCAGGAGAATGCAGACATCTTCTGGAAGTTTCAGCGCTATAACCTGATTGTTGAATACCACAGCCGACCGGCACTAGCCCCACCCTTCATCATCATCAGCCACATCTCTCAAGTTCTCATCAGCCTCGTCAGAACGAAAGAAACCAAGCAGGATCTGCTTGGTAAGTGAATCGTCACAATTGCTGTGTACTTCCTGTACAGATTGTTTTGATAGTTCATAACACTTTTGATGAAGTCAATCAAATATCAGTCTAAATAACATCACAGAACAAAATGGAACAAGTCAGGAAAAGCAAAGATGATCTGTGGTCGAATGTTTGTTCCTCTATTTTTGTTGTGGTCAGAGAGGGAACTACCAGACGGCCTGGACCAGAAGCTGATGACGTGGGAGACAGTGCAGAAGGAGAACTACCTGGCTAAACTGGAACGAGAGCATAGGGAGAGCAGTGGAGAGAGACTCAGATACACTTCCTCTAAGTGAGTCACATTTAAATGCTATACACATATGAGATATATTTTTATAGTGCATTATACCATTCATCATTTTGTTTCAAAGCAGCTTTACTGAAAATTCTTGTTTCAGTATTTCAGGAAGTATTCTGTTATCAGCCAGAGATGAGTGTATCAAAGGCATACTTCATATGGCAGTAATATAGAGCTAGAATATATACATTATGTGATTGGTTAACTCCATGTCTTTAGTTAAGCTAAAATAACAAGCATGTTAGGCAGCGATTTCTACTACTTGTGCTTGTAATGATCGCAATACAAGGATAGTATAATATTTGAGTGTCGATTCAAATTTGCCGTAATCTGAAACTTTCGCAATTGTCAGTTTCGCCTGAAAACATTGCAATGGCTGGATCCAAACAGGAGCTGGCTCAAACTCTGGTAGAAACTTGAGGCAGAAACAGGGAAGAGGAATTAGCATAGCTGCAGTTCATAGCATTTTAAGCAAAGCATGATCATGTGTATTTTGCACTATTTCATCATACATTTGTGCTAGAGGTAAGTGTGTTAACTACAAGTCTTATGAGTGTATGAATAAGCATTTTAATCTACTTTTGCCATGTACCATTTCATAGGGTACAGAGTTTGCTGAGGTTGGTTGGGGGTTTCAAGGATCAAGAAAAGCGCATGGCAACAGTGGAGACTGAGGTGAATCAAGTGAAATCAGAATGGACAATTCTTATTTTTTATTTTTATGGAATACTGCAGTATTTATTATAAATATTCATGAGCTCTCATAATCTTTACCACAAAAATCCAATTCCCAATGGACAAAATCACACCCTGCCCTAGATTTTTCTTGTTTGAAAAGCCGTTTCACTCTGAAATACATCCCAATAGGGATTAAAAGAAAAGACTAGCGCAACTTCCATTTCATGCCAACTTCGTTATTTGTCATTTAAGTTCTTGATGCTAAATGACTGAACATGTAAATTCACTGAACTTGAAACTTTATCTGTAGGTGAGGTATTGTGGAGAGGTGTTGTCTTGGATTGCGGAGTGTTTCCACAAAAGTACTCTGAAGTGTGACAGAGACGTGCCTAAAGCCCCACGTGAGGCTTCCTTTGCTACTATGCTGCCCTTATTTTATTGTGTCTTCTTCTTCCTGATCTTTGTAACTTATTTGTTCTCTCTCCAATTCTGTCTGAGTGTCTTCTTTCCATTGTCACACAGTTTCTGTTCGCTCAAGGTAACACTATACCTGTGTGTTTCACAGGGTCCATTGCCATCACCTCCAGAAACCTACAACCACAGGAAGCCAAGCGACAGCAGCCATCAGGACATTCAGCATATGGTGCCGAAAAGAAACTGCCTTACATTGATCAGTGATCTGGCTGTATTATTATGCATTTTTTTTTTATAGTTTTACTAAAAATAGGATATCAATAGTTATAGTATGTCATTGTAATTGAGAGTCCAGGCAACCATTAGTTTATTATATTGCTATTATTTCTTACATTCAATTTTCTGTTTTGTGCCTCTTTGGTAGCTATGTAGCACTATTTAAAAATTCTCACTAGTAACATTTGCTATACAAATATAATATATATATATTTTTCGATTTATAATTTGTTAATGCACTTGAAGTAATTGAAACGGTGTAATTGTTTTTCTAGTTTGAAGAATATTAGATTTTTCTTTTTCTTCTATCAACACCCAGCCAAATAGTTTTAGTAAAATTAACATTTTCAAATGAATTACCGTTTTGAGGAATTATATGAATGCTACACAGTCTGAGCCCTTGACGCCCTCATTTCAATGGACTAGACGTACCATCCAGAATTATTTTATGTTTTTGAAAGAATTCTCTTATGCTCACCAAGGCTGCATTTATTTGATTAAAAATACAGTTAAAAAACACTAATATTGTGAAATATTATCACAATTTAAAATAACTGTTTTCTATTTGAGCTTTATTTTCAGCATCATTACTCCAGTCTTCAGTTTATCCTTCAGAAATCATTTCTAATATGATGATTTGGTGCTCAAAAAACATTTTCTTATTATTATTAATGTTGAAAATAGTTGGGCTGCCTTATATTTCTGTGGAAGCTGTGACGCTTTTTTGTTCAGGATTCTTTGATGAATAGAAAGTTGTTTTTTTAAAAGCAGATAGACTTTTTGTAACAATGTAAAAGTCACTTTTCTTCAACTTTTGCTGAATAAAAGTTAATTACTTTAAAAATTTATACTAACCCCAAACTTTTGAACAGTAGTGTATATTTTACAAATCCTTCACAGTGTCACACTGTTTCACACAGGAAACCACTGATTATTCATTATCAAGAATGACCAATGCCATTCTCATAGCTAATGAATCAGTAACCAGTTGACTAGGCAAATTTACCCAATGTGCACAAGGGACGTCAGAACCAGCCTCAAGGGAAAACAAGGATTTTGAAAACACCCTCAGTGTTTTTAAGGCAGAAGACCTGCTCTAGATTATGTAGTGAAACTGAAAGGGACTCTGTTAACGTCACACTCATTTCTGCACTGTGATGGATAGGCTTGGTATGTATTATATTTCTTTTGTTCCTTTTATTACCATTTGTGGAACAAAGTTTTCTGTTCCAAACATTTGAAGTGAATTTAGTTACTACAAAAGTGAGCTACAAAAAATCTATACCATAAATGATTTCTTAATATTTTTTGTAATTATTTATATGGTTTGATGTAACAATTGTTGAGAATAAAGAAAAAAAAGTGCAATGGGAAACTGTAGGCTCTAGATCTGGTTTATTTTGCCTTTATTTCAGACCAAGTATTTCACATGTCCTGATTTTGCAGATTTAGATGTGTACCTGTGTCAACATATTTTGTCTTGTTTTAAACCTAAACGTGACATAATCTATAAACTTGTCCTTCAAATCTGATTGATTGATTTTAATGTTGTTGATGACTCAGATCAGACTCAAACCTGTGTATCACTGATCCTTACACATTCAGAGCATTTGCACAGTCCACTCTGCCATAACCCTAACTTATTTTAGTTGTATTATAGTTTTCTGAAATAATTTTGCTGTATCACACTGCGCTCTTGTCAGTATACCAGATCCTCAAAAGAACAAGCTACAAAGTGTTGAGTTGATTTGAGGTTAATGAGTGAACAGATGTAAACAGAACAGGACAGTTAGTAACAGGAAGTTGGTGCACCACAGGAAGTCTCGAACAGTAAGGTGTCGGATTCACCTGTCTACTTTCACAAAAAAAATTGCTGCTGTGAAAATACATAGAAGTTGGTTGTGTTACATGTCTGAGCTATGAAAAAGAAAGTTCCTTACAGGCTAATTCATTGAACACTTGCTCTAACAGACCTCCATTCAGCAGCTCCATCCACTGGCGCCAACCTGCAGGGTCAAAGCATTGCTCTTACCAACAAGTAAAGACACTTTTTTTACATATTCATGGCCACAAAAGGACAAATTCACACTGCACAGACAAATGCTGACCAATGCCAACAGTCACCAGATTACACGTCACTTTTCAGACATTCTAATTCTGAATTTACATGTTCAATTGGCGAAAACAAGCTCTGACGTGTAACACACTGATCCGACAAAACCCCACGAGGTGACTTGCTATTTTTTCGGCACAGTGTGAATTGGCCTTAAAGGTATTTCTGTATTTCTTGTATTTTTGTCGCCTTATTTCAGTATTCAATACATTCAAATGCATAATGCTGTTCTTTAGAATCTCTGCTGCTGTTATTAAGGTGTTCAAGGGAGAAGAACTACAGCCGAATGAGCTGTACTCATTGAATCAAAATACCAGGTATAACACATGATGAAATCATATTTAAAATGTGTAATAACTACATTAAGCAGTTGTTTGCTTTCATCCATGCAGGTGGCTTCTAAGGACAGATACGGGCTTCTTTATCAAAGAGTATTTCCAGGTGCTTTAGTGTGTCAGTTCCCAGAGCCACGATGTTCTTTTTTCTGGTTAAAAAATTAATAAATAAATAAATAAATGCATTACTGGTAGAAAAAAAAACATGCTAATATTGCTTCACTTGACTGTTTTAAGAATCAGATTTTGACCAAAGGTCTATCAATCATTTTGGATGAGATACAGGAGCATCAAGGTGAGATCTACTACATGTTTATGACTGTTTATCATGAAACAGGCCTTTAACATGATCTTTTTTTTCTTAGGAGAGACTGGAGAGAGACAGCTTTTTGTTTTGGCCCAGGTGTGGGACAGATTTTTCTCTGAGATCCTACCTACTTTACAGGCTATTTTATATCCTCTGCAGGTAGGCCTAAATCTGCTTGTCCTTCACTGACTACTAAATAGGTTCAAACATTTGGCAAGGTCTACGTTTGAAACATCAATGTGTCCCAGCAAGGCCAGAGATTGCACATATCAAACACAGACTGACATGAAATGAGTTTCACCTCTTATACTCTAAATCCTAATACATAAGAAGCAGAGGCTTTATTGCATTGCTTATTGCAATGCAATAAAGCTGATGATAATACATAATGGACCTTATATATAGGGATGCTGTGATAGGTGTCATATTGCTATAGGTAGATGTGGATCAGCTGAGAGTCAGCAGACATGACTTGCCAGAACTAACGCTACGCTTGACTGTTACCAATCCTCCCCTTGTGCATTGGTGAACAGCAGTCAAATATGGACCCCAAAGAGAGTGAAGTGAGATGACTGGCTGACATGGAGAGAGGCAGCAGCACTGCTGTGGATGGTTGAACTCAGTTGAAAGTTATGCTGCTGCTATGAATGTGTGTCCTGTGTGGGGATTCACAGATCAGGTAGAGAGCCTTTCAGTTACTGCGATTCATCCAGTTTGATAATGATATCTGCTAGGATAAACTCATGCTGTATGTAAAACAGTCAGCGGCCAGATCAGATTTTCTGCACCTGAAGACCCATAATTTTGAACAGTACATGCACAGTGTAGAATGTAAAAAAAAAACATGAACTGTCACAGCCAGAAGAGCAAAGAAAGGGGAAGTCTTACATCTACATTAAAGTATGATTTTAAATAGTGTTTATTCACAATACATGTACTTCCTATTTAATTATATAATTGTGGTATATTTTGATTTTGCATGAAATGTATTTAGTTTCTTTCTCACTGTATGCAGGGACAGGAGTTGACAGTGAGACAGATGGCTCTCCTTGGCTTTAGGGATCTGGTCCTATTGAAGCTCTCTCTGGGTGACCTGCTGCGCAAGAATCTGTCTCTCATCCCAACATCCATCACACAGATGCTCCTTGTGCTACAGGTGAATGTTAACTGCAAACCCATTCTGAACAGCCATCTGTATAACCATCTCTATTATTCGTGTCTGTTTTTATGTACGTGTAGGGAATTCAGGAATCCAGAGGCCCTTCAAAGGAATCTTGCCAACTAGAGAGTCTGGTGGCGCTAGTGGTCACACCCTATCTATGGAACTGCAGGCACACAAGTAGGAAAACCAACATCGATTCATAAAAGTTTAATCTATTCTGCTCTGTTGCTATCTCAAAATGCTTTCACAATAAAGTTCTGCAGGGATGATGAGTTTTTGTAGGCCAAAACCCGGAAACAAGTTGGCATTTTAGTACTTCTGGTTCTATCAACCCAAGGTCAGTGGGTTTTTTAAATTAGGTTTTGGTTAAAAGCCAAAAACAAGGTCTATGATGAACACTAGTTCAAGATATTTATACATTTTATTCTGCAACATAAAACACACCAGTGATACCCCACTCATGATTTTTAAAGCTTTTACATTTCTTTAAAAACGTTGCTAGCAAGTTGCTAAATGGGATTGCAAACGTTGTTTGTGACATTAATGTCATCACACCAAACAGCAAAACTCATCAACGCACTTTCACAACCTCATTGTGTTTATAATTACGCTCTTGCAAACTATACTAACACTTTCTAAACTCAAACTTTCAAGGAATTTATTTATATATATATATATATATATATATATATATATATATATATATATATATATATATATATATATATATATATATATATATATATATAAAGATTGAAAAGAAATATGGGGCAGTCATGGACTAATGGTAAGAGAGTCAGACTGGTAACCCAAAGTGGTTACCAACTTCTAACCCAAAAGTTGCTGGTTTGATTCTCAGTACAGGCAGAAAATGACTGAGGTGCCCTTGAACAATGCACCTAATCCCCAATTGCTCCCTGGGAGCCACAGCAAAATGGCTGCCCAATGTTCCAGGTGTATGTTTTGTACTCCTAAAATGTGTGCACTAACTTGGATGGGATAAATGCAGAGGACAAATTCTGAGTGTGTTACCCTACTTGGCCTTCTAAGTAACTTTCACTGGCAAGATGAAAGAGTTGTTAGAAGCTTGCTGGTGGTAATGTTGAAGTCACGCAACTGTCGTGTAGTTTGCTTATAGCCTAAGGTTGTTACATTTCAAGTCTTCAGAAGTCATATGCTAATTTTGTCAGACAGACAAATTTATGCTTGTCTGGATTTCATCATACTAATTTTTTTAGCAACTGCACTGTAATTACTTGTTAAAAACGTACTTAAAAGAGTATGAGATTTCAGACACAAGCATAGTTTTCATTCAAAGTTGTAAGCTGAATCAACGATTGATTCAATAAATCACGTTAGTCATATTTTAGTATCTAAATACTGACTGAATTAGCTTTTATTTTATCTTCAGTTTTCAATTTAATTTTATTTCTATTTACCTTTATTTTTTTTATTTCAGTTTGACATTTTTAGTACTTTAACTTTTTCCATTTAGTTGCTATGGCAACATTTCTAATTTTTAAAAGTTTTTGCAAAGATTTTCAGTCTGTTCCTCATACAAAGCTATCATATGACTTCTGAAGTTGAAACTCCCAGTCCTCATTCACTTTCATTTCATGGAAAAGTGTCCCATGGTATTCTTAAAAAATTCACCCTTTGTGTTCCATGTTAGAAAGTCTTACAGGACTGGGATGAAAAAGATGAGTAAATAAGACCATTTTTATTTTGGGTGAACCATCACTTTAAAGCAAACAGACTGCAACCCCTTTACCTTTGGCTACAAATCTGTGACTTTCTCACATTCCTCTAGGCTGCACTGAACAAAGCACCACAAGAGCACACCAGAATCACCCTGAGATAAGGATTACGCATTACATCTCTGAAGGCTCTTTGCTGTCCCCTGTAATGGAACAGGAAGGGGATATGTACCTAGAGCGAGTGGGAAACGTACGCCGCCACAGCGTGACAAATGCTCATTCTGACATCCAGCTGCTCACTGTTACTAGCAGAGTATATTCTGGGATGAACGACAGCTGCGAGTCCATAGATGTGACTACAAGAACGCACGTCTGAAATCTGACTGCCATGATATGAAAGCATCTGTGTGGACTAAAAGTGCACAGGAAGCACAGAAAACAGGACATGTAACAATAATTTATAAAGACACATTTGAGCACTATATTTTGATGAAAAAAGAACATTATATGAAAAGATTTTGTCAGATTTCCAGTGTCAATACAATTATCAGATTACCTTGCATACATTTGTCCAACAGATTAAAGATACTCCTATTTTGTCAATGTTGTTCAATAAAGCATGTAGAACATTCACACATGTAAGCAATATTGGACACAAACTAAGTAAGGTGACATCTGCATCGAAGGTGAGGTCACATTTACCTCTGCTCGACGAGGCTGAAAGATTTCCCCAGTTCAAAGTTCAAATTGGTCACATGGATTTGCAGTGTTAACCAACAATTTGTGCTTGAGTGATTCACTATTGACTAGAATATTTATCAACTTTGCTAATGTGATCGCACCTGAACAATGTGCAGTTGTTAAATGAAGATGATGCACCACATTCAGTAGAGTCACAGTAAACAGTACTGCTGTGTACTAACAATGCTATAATAAATGGTCAGATCTGTAAAAAATTAAAATTATGCAAAGGTATTTTAAACTCACAGGACTTAATGTTAATGAGTAAGGCAGCAAAAATGAGCAGTTGAATGTAGTATAGTGAAATGAATTTGTGGAAGCTAACACTTCTAACATAAGCGAATATAAGCAGCACCATTAAATAATGTTTTTTCACCCTTTAGCTTGGTTGATGGGACATTCAGTGAAATTATGATGCTAATCATACAGAAGTTTGACCACAGATTGCACTGCACTAAAATGCTTTGGGAAACATTTGTATATAAAACATTTTTCACAACAGACAGGCATTGTGAGTTATGCCACCATCATTCCTAAGCCTGGAAGGTCCAAAAAGAAAGGTTTAGCTGGTGTTTTCTTCGTTTCAGCAGAGTGTCTATGAGAACTTGAGAATGCAGGTGGGACATAGGAACTCAAAGTGAAGGTTCTGGGCCACGAGGTTGGACCCCCTCCCTCCTGAGGCTAGCATCAAATCGGGGTGTGACCTCACAGCGCACCAACAGCACGTCCTCTTTCACAAAGCCACGCTGCCGCAATGCCTGTAGGTGCAGGAAAGTAACGTAGCCAAAACCCTTGGGGTTGCGCTGCACGGTGGGCCTCTGGAAGGCCTGTAGATCTGGCTTGGTCTCCATCACTTCCACATGGTGCTGCCCCTCGACCTGGTCCAACACTGCCAGTTGGATCTTGCCCTGGAAGGGCCAGGAGAGCTGGCTATCAAACTCACCCTGCATAGTGTGCACGAAAAGCGAGATGTAGTTGGAACAGCGAGGAGCGCTGGGGGTTTGCAGATGCAGTCGGAGGCAGAGTTTGTACCCCGGCCGGCCCGTGTAGAAAGGGGGGCTGTGGAGGACTATGGGCTGACCGGCCTCTTGGTTGCGCAGGTGAAGCGAGAAGTTCTCCAAGCGCCACACGTAGATGCCTTGGTACTGCTGGGCTTCTAGTTCTCGGGTTGCGTCTTCCAGTGAGGTCAGCTTTCGGCGTAGTTCGGTGACCTGGTTTTTCTGTGTCTCGTTGTGGATGCACAGCTCCCGGATTTGCTGATCTTGACGCACCAGCCGACCCTCCAGCTCCAAAACAGTCTCCCTCAGGTTTAACAGCTCCTGTTTACACGGGCAAGATTCTGCCGCCCGGGAAGAGGCACCACGTTCGTCTGACGAAGAGTGGGCTGCAACTGACGGCATTAGGCAGCTATTGAGAGATTGGCTGCGCAGAAACTCAGCCATGTAACGCATGTGCATCTGTGTAAATTCCTGCATGTGCTGAGCAAGTTCATTTCGCGGCATCTGTAACACATTTCCAAAGAAAAGCAAAGCTGAATTTTCAGCAGCCATTACGCTTCATAAAGAATTCTAATGTGCTGATTTATCATGATCACTGTTGTAAATAGTTGTGCTGCTTACTATTTTTGTGGAAACTGTGATACATTTGATAAATAGACAGTTAGAAATTTCTTTAAAAAATGTACTGAAACTTTTGAACGTTAGTGTACTTTATTATAATGGCAACTATGCATGAACAAGCTGAAGTGGTTCTGCACTTGATTCAGAATGATAAAAAGGAAGTCATGTCTTTAGTGTTATATAATCTCATGGCCCACCTTTTCACGACAACCAAAAGTGCTGAAAGTACAGGCTACAGGAGCTTTCAGACAGTCTGTGTCACAGTGCAATGCCAACTGAAACCAATAAGAAAAGATTCATTCAGCTTTATAGTTTTATAATGTATAATTTTAAGCATCAAATAGAGTCAATTACTGTTTGGGTAAAGTGCATATTAGAGACAAATCCTCTGACACACCTGATCCCGAATAAGCTCCATTTCGCAATATTCACACACTGTATTGGCGAAAGGACAAATCTGTTCATGAATCTACACAAAAGAGAAAAAAGATGTTTTAGACATTTATATTAAATGAAAAAAAACTAAAACTGTCAAAACTCATTAACAGCTAAATACAATTAAAAAACAAAAACTATTAAAATGCCAAAAGCACATTAAATAGTATTAAATAGTAATAGTGCTTGTGGATCTACTTTCAAAACAATTTCATGCCAATCTAAAAATATTCAGTATGTAAAGAGGAATCAAAAGGTTTTCACCTGCTTCTTAGCATACACAAAACTCCCTGCGCAGGCAGGACAGGTCATATGCCGCTGTAAGCACTGCTGGCTCTTGTGTTCATCCAGATGGCTCTTACGAACAGACTCCAGACACTGAGGGCATGGCACTGTGGCAAACTTACACTGAGACACGTGTCTCTGCGGGAGAAAGAATGTAATAATTAAACAGGTTGCCACCATGACAACCATTCATGACCGCTCACTAATGAGTTTGAAATGGCATTCATGAAAGGTCTATCATTATGAGGAGTTGATGCATAACATATTCATGAGCTGTTTTAATAAACAACAAGATCACAACAAGGGCAGTTGTGGCCTAATGGTTAGAGTCGGACTTGTAACCTCTCTTCCACTCTCATTACCCACAACTGAGGTGTCCTTACACTTAACCCACAATCACCACAACAAAAACAGACCCACTGCTCCGGGTGTGTGTGCACGGTTTGGTTTGAGTTCAGTACTCACTGCTCTGTGTGTGCACTTGGATAGGTGAAATACAGAGCACAAATTCCAAGTATGGGACACCATACTTGGCTACAAGTCACATCACTTCACTTTTCACTTTCATGACTTTAAGTCAAAATGTTAGGTCATGTAACTGATTTTCTTTAAGGTTTTCTTGGTTAACATTAGTTAATTACTTTAGTTAACATGAACTAAGAATTATTAAACAATACTTCAACAGCATTCATTAACTTTGGTTAATGTTAAATTCAACATTTACTAATGCATTATTACAATGAAAAGTTGTATTTGTTAACAGTTAATGCAATGTGAACTAACACTAAAAACTGTATTTTTATTAACTAAAATGAACAAAGATTAATGAATACTGCAACAAATGTATTGTTCATTGTACATCAACTAATGTTAACAAATGAGACCTTATTATAAAGAACCTCGGGCCGGATTCCTAAAAGATTCTTTAGAAAGATAAAGAAATTTAAGATAAATTCTAAGAATTTCATAAATGCAATTCTTGAAAAATTTTTAAATTTTCAAATATTTTCTTGGAATCATGTTTTTTAATGTACTCTGTATTTTAAATAGTCCCCCCCCCCACAACCACACTTAAAAATATTTAACCTAATTTGTATCAGTATATGAGCCCCTATATTTCTTGGAAAGAAAGACTATTTTCAGTGTATGTGTGAGACCTCAATTCTATAGCGACAGCACATCATGACGCATGTGTGACACACTTAAAGTGCAGTAAACAGTAAAAAAAAAAAAAAAAAAGACTCTACAAATTAGTGTTTGTTAGTATGTTAATAAATTTAATAAAAAAATAAAATAAATAAAACGTTTAAATTAAAGTTTAAAATGGCCATGCTTATAAATTAATTTTTATAGATAATAAAAAAATAATAATTTCCGTGAGTCTAGTCTTTGCATCTTTTTGAAATTTGAATCAGGTCTCTGTTGCAGTAGAACTGGCTAGGTGGTATCACAAAAAACTAGGGTCCTAGAAATACAGTCCTTAAACTACAGCCTCTGGTAATGCAGGAATATACAGGTGCATCTCAATAAATTAGACTGTCGTGGAAAAGTTCATTTATTTCAGTAATTCAACTCAAATAGTGAAAGCCAATATTTGAACTAAATTCAATGCATACAGACTGAAGTACTTTAAGTCTTTGGTTCTTTTAATTGTGATGGTTTTGGCTCACATTTAACGAAAACCCACCAATTCACTTTCTCAATAAATTAGAATATGATGCCAATCAGCTAAGTAAGTAAAGCCTTTCAACTCAAAACACCGGCAAAGGTTTCCTGAGCCTTCAAAATGGTCTCTCAGTTTGGTTCACTAGGCTACACAATCATGGGGAAGACTGCTGACAGCCTTTTCTGACAGTTGTCCAGAAGACAATCATTGACACCCTTCACAAGGAGGGTGAGCCACAAACATTCATTGCCAAAGAAGCTGGCTGTTCACAGAGTGCTGCGTTTTCAAGCATGGTAACAGAAAGTGTAGAAGAAAAAGATGCACAACCAACCGAGAGAACCGCAGCCTTATGAGGATTGTCAAGCAAAATCGATTCAAGAATTTGGGTGAACTTCACAAGGAATGGACTGAGGCTGGGGTCAAGGCATCAAGAGCCACCACACACAGACGTATCAAGGAATTTGGCTACAGTTGTTTTATTCCTCTTGTTAAACCACTCCTGAACCTCAGACAACGTCAGAGGCGTCTTACCTGGGCTAAGGAGAAGAAGAACTGGACTGTTGCCCAGTGGTCCAAAGTCCTCTTTTCAGATGAGAGCAAGTTTAGTATTTCATTTAGAAACCAAGGTCCTAGAGTCTGGAGGAAGGGTGGAGAAGCTCATAGCCCAAGTTGCTTGAAGTCCAGTGTTAAGTTTCCACAGTCTGTGATGATTTGGGGTGCAATGTCATCTGCTGGTGTTGGTCCATTGTGTTTTTTGAAAACCAAAGTCACTGCACCCGTTTACCAAGAAATTTTGGAGCACTTCATGCTTCCTTCTGCTGACCAGCTTTTTGAAGATGCTGATTTCATTTTCCAGCAGGATTTGGCACCTGCCCACACTACCAAAAGTTGGTTAAATGACCATGGTTTTGGTGTGCTTGACTGGCCAGCAAACTCACCAGACCTGATCCCCATAGAGAGGCTATGGGCTATTGTCAAGAGGAAAATGAGAAACAAGAGACCAAAAAATGCAGATGAGCTGAAGGCCACTGCCAAAGAAACCTGGGCTTCCATACCACCTCAGCAGTGCCACAAACTGATCACCTCCATGTCACGCCAAATTGAGGCAATAATTAAAGCAAAAGGAGCCCCTACCAAGTATTGAGTACATATACAGTAAATGAACATACTTTCCAGAAGGCCAACAATTCAGTAAAAATGTTTTTTTTTATTGGTCTTATGAAGTATTCTAATTTGTTGAGAATTGGTGGGTTTTTGTTAAATGTGAACCAAAATCAACACAATTAAAATAACCAAAGACTTACACTACTTTAGTGTAACTCTCTGTGTGCATAGAATTTATTTAATGCACAAGTTTCACAATTTGAGTTGAATTACTGAAATAAATGAACTTTTCCTCTACATTCTAATTTATTGAGATGCACCTGTAGTATTGGTCACACCAGCAAATTTACCTCCAGTTGGCGTAACTCCATTTTATCACTGCATCCTTCATTAGGACATCTGACAGTGAGTGAGAGGATCTCTCGTTTGGCAAAGTTATCAGGGAAGAGCTGTTCCTCGAGCAGCACCTCATTGTCAACTGGACATTTCTGCCCTGTGTCCCTGCCAGGCAGAAGGAGGAGTGTTATATTTTACATATTTAATCCTGTAAAGCCTAGCATATGAGATAATATTTTTGTATAATTGAGCTCAAATCTGAAGAGAGAATACAGAGCTCACATCTGAGGAGGAAAAAAAACAGAGGCTTCAGAGGCTCAAACTAAGCAAATAAATATGTTGCTTAAATAAAGTAGTGTTCATCTTGAAGTACTACAAATAATATAAAAGAAATTTTACTTTATAAAAAACATTAAAGACTTCACAGCAAAAAGACGTGTCCCATGACCTAAAAGTACATGTTTTTAGAATCAAACAAAGGCCTTTTACTTACTAAAAAAGTAAAAACTATCAATCAGACGAAAGAATATAGCAGATAGTGAGCAGCAGGTTTTGCAGCAAACTTTAGATCACATTGATAATTGAGAGGCCTTATCAATTTGCATATCAAATATTCACATAGTGAATTTTGAATTTTCAAATACACTAACCTGATGGATTTCCTGATGCATGAGTTACAGAATCGATGTCCACACGGTGTCTGTACTGCCGAGCGAAGACCCATTAGACAGATTGGGCACTCATACTTGTTTTCTAGCGGGGGGTCAAACTCTACATCATAGCCTTGCTGGTCTGGGGGGACACTAGAAGAGACACTGATGGTGGAGGGGTTCTCTGTCGGGCTCAGATACGAGTCTCTCCCTTTCTCCATGGCTGCCGCACAACTGGAGTGCGCGCCATCATAGCAGTCATCATCGAGGCTGGACTTCAAGTCGCTGCAAGCCATCTGCAATCACATCAAGAGAGTGTCATGTTGATGTGTGAACATAATAAATAATATATATCAGCCCCCAAAATACATTGTGCTCTTCGTATTATCTTGACACTACACAGAACCTGGCCTCTAGGTTATCAAGACATATTTGTTTGTTCGTTTTTGTCAAAATGGAGTTGTTCACATATTCTGTGACAACTTACTTACATCATGTGATGTTTTTCATGTTGTGCAATTCTTTTGGAAAACAAAAAGGTTCTATCTACTGTATGGAAGTATGTATGGAATGCAAAAACTCTGAAGCTCAATCTACAAACTACTCAGAATGCAGACACAACCTTATAATTCCAAGGTGGAGATGTGCTTTCAAAGTCTTAATTGCACAGAGGATGTGGTCACAGCACAGATATTAGTCCGCTATGCTAATGCAAAGTGAGAAAACACGGGATGAGAAACTATAGTCCCTAATGATGTATTCATCCTCACTGCGGTTTCCTTGCACGAAAGTCACTGGTGCTGGGCGGGGTTGACTGTGGGAAAAACATTTCTCTCTCGACAAGTAGAAAGTCACTTTTTTAGTTTAAAATACCCACATTGCACAAAGTAAAAGTAAAATATAAATTTGTAAAAGGTCAAACTTACCTCCCATCTAAATCTAAATCTAAATTCAAAGTCAATAGGAGTAAAGAAGCGAAATCAGCTAACCAGTCACAACCGACGGTCACTTTAGCAACTTTTCTTGCCGTGGCCTCAAGAAACACACATTCTAACCTGACATTATTGTTGATATAGTACCACAAACTTCTTGGTATAACAAATGATTCGACTATAGATGACAATCTTCCGTAATAGTTTTAATTTACATACCCTGGCTCGGTCCGGCCTCGCTGTCTACTACAACTTCCTGTATTGACTCCAAACATCAGCGCTTTAGACAAACGTCACTGCCTCAAAACTCCCCTCGTGACTCTGATCCCAGACCAGCGCACCCAACCGAATCCTCTCGAGAATCACCGCGATGTCGATTTCTCTGCAGGCCTCAGATCGGTGCTCAGTCGATCAGAGCAGAAGGGCGCGTTTTGTGACGGGATTTTACAGCTGTACTAAACTGAATATCCACAAGATGACGCGGTTATCTCTGATTTTAAAGAAAAAAGCAGAGCCGTGTCACGTGTAATAAAATATACGTTATTTTGCAATTATTGAAAGTTAGAGTACGTGTTCACCAAGAAGATGACAGTAGAGTCAGTGAAATACTTGCTTGAGAACTTTACATCACGGCCACGCTGCAATTTTAGTAAATTATATATATATATTCTCCTTTATATATATATATATATATATAAAAGGAAATATTATATAATTGTGGGTATTTAGTATTTAGACAATTTCATTATTTTGAATGGCAGTCTTTGTCTGACCAACCACATGGTATTTGGTATTTTCTTGGTCAGGTTAACCGTGGTTAAATTTGAATATAGCCTATATTTGAATTAAAATCATAAACATTTTTCAAATCCTAACAGTGTGCCCAACAAGCTGTGTCCCAGGATGCAGCCTCTTTTTTGTCAAAAGCAATAGCCTAGTTGATAATCGGTTATCGTTGATAAAATACTGTAAAATTGAGAGTACACTTACAATCATATGTTTAAAATGTCCATCACAGAAGAATCATGCTGGTCATATATTTTGATAAACCATTTGTTAGTTGCAGGGGGCTGTTTGGTTAGTATAGTTGACAGAATTTTATTATATATATATATATATATATCAACAACAACAAATCAAGACAACAACAAAGCAATAAAACAAGGCAAAGTCGTAGGTGCATTAATGGTCACATTCATATGTGCTTATATTCTTGTTTTCTATTTATGTACAGGACATTGTGGCATATCTGTGATCAAAATCATGTTGCGGTTTTCCCAAATTGCACTTACCCTCTCAAAACAAAACTGGAAGTCTGTTAAAAGAAAAGGACTGTGTAAACATTTGCACAGATTTCTGTTTGAGCAAGAAGGCGTGCTCAGCATCCTGAGGTTGGTCAATAAGGAGCCTTGTTATACGCAGGTTGTTGACCTTGCTGTTTATAAACTGTGCTTTTCATAAGTGACATAGAAGCTCAGTGTGACTCCCACCTACCCAAACTTTGACATACTATGTGGGCTGTGATCAGGCTACAAACAGACTGGAAAAAATATACTTACACGCCAATGCTCAGTCCTCAGAAGAAAGAAAGAAAGTGAGAAAGAAAGAAAGAAAGAAAGAAAGAGAAAACTGTGCTGATATCAGTTGAGGTCTTGGTCAGGAATTTGTGTATCATAGTGTTCCAGTACCTGTGTGCATCGTCTCAGAATTGGGAGAACTAAATGTGGGGATAAATGTGGCTCTGGAATATCCAGATCAGTGACTGTGCTAAATTGTGTAAAGCTGCCCGGCAAAATTTGGACATTTTTTAGTGATTTTATAATTTGAATGCCAGAGCAATCAAATTAATTAAAAGTACAAATATTTTAAATAGTAAAATAGTAAAAATAAAACAAAAAACAAATCAACAAATAGCTATTATTCATAGCTAGAATGCCAGAACAATCCCTTCGAATCACCAATTCCTCAGGTCCACCTTTCATGAAAAAGATGAAATGCGTCACAGAAAGTGCACATCACTGACTTGAGTCCTACCTCACTGGAGGGAGTGACTACATTTCAAGCTTGGGTGTTTCTTCAGCAACAGGCACTTTTGACATGTGGTGATATTTTGTCAACAGCACACATTTCCAATAGAATCGCCATTGGCTTGTAAAAAGTCTGATTTACTCGTAAAACTTTTGACGCATATATATATAGTGGTCCAAAGTAACTTAGCATAGCCTTCCCCTTTGTTTGTCTTCTTTAAATGATTATTTCAAGTGGGTAAACTTGCAGACAGCCTCTTACTGGAAAAAGACTTGTTGTCAGTGTTGATGACTTTAAACAGTTCATGAGTAGTTAAAAATGTCTGCCAGTTAGTTTGAGTTTAATGTGACTCTAACCAGGCCAAAACATGAGCTTGATGGAATTATTCTCAAGCCAAGTCTTGGTTGTCTTTGCAGTTTGGGCAGAAGCATTTTCTTGTTGAAAAATATCATTCCTCTTTAGACAACAACTTTTCATTTGTGGGAAGCAAGCCATTTTGTAGCTTTAAATCACTTTTCACAGTGAAGCAGCTCACCAATACCAGCAGATGAAAAGGGTCCCCCTATAATGACACCTCTTCCTCCATGCTTCACTGTGGAGGTAGAGATGCATTTATCATTATACTTTTCAGATTTTTGAAGACACAGCTCTGGAGCATCACCATGCAACTCATTTGACGTCTTTGATGTTTAAAATTAAAATCTTAGTGTCCAGGAGTCAGTGTATGGCACTACTGTTCAGAAGTTTGAGGTTGTTAAGATCTTTTTTGTTCAAAAATTCAGTAAAATACAAAAATAATAATATTACAATTTAAAATAATAGTTTTCAATTTCAATATATTAAAAAATCTAATTGATGGCAAAGCTGAATTTTCAACAGCCATTACTCCAGTCTTCAGTGTCACATTATCCTTCAGAAATAATTCTAATATACTGATTTGCTGGTCAAGAAACATTTTAGACAGACTGGCCGAGCTCATTTTGCCTTATTGCAGCTTTAAAAAAAAAAAAAAAAATAATAATAATAATAATTCTTCCTTTGTCTCAACATTTTAATGAAGGAATGAATGAATATGTTTCCCTCCTTCACTGAGAGGTCATATGATGCTATTTTAAAAGTTCAACATTTTGTCTATTGCTTGTACTAGAATAAGTTAACATGCTTAAAGCTCTATTGCCAGTCTGTCTGAAACTGGTTCTGGCCAGCTGGTCTCGTCCATTGTGATTGGTCAACACAACATTTCTGAGGAATACCATTTTTTTTTCTAATTACCACACATCTGATAAGTTTTGAACAAGCAACAAGCATTAAAAAATTCAAATTTAACCTTAGGCTTTTAACCTGGGTTTACCAGATGGAGGGATTGTATGTTCAAATGCTACAGTTTGACGGATTTCATCATTCATCCCCTCACATATTTTGACAAAAGCATCTCTGTTGGATAGGGCTCAGGAACGCACCTTACATATATGTTCTTTATTTAGTCAAACCATGCAGGAGTGATGAAGTCATGCTGCTAATTGAATGACTAACAATAGATGCCATTATAAAGGTTCTCTGTCCTCCTCTGTATGATAACCACATGACTGATGTAATACCTTTGTATGTTGATAGTGTTCTGAGATGCATGTATTTATATATAATCTTGATGGTCTTTTCAGAAACTATGACTGGCTTAATACTCTATATGTCTGTATCTATGCTATGTAGCTTTTGCTTTATGCTTGGAGTCATTATCTGACTACAGTACGTTTTACAGCTGTGTCACACTCTTTCTTTTTTATTAGATATTGATTTACCTTTATTCCAAGGGATATTCAGTCCATTCCATATAACACGCTTTTCTTGTAGTGTTCTTTTTTTCCTTGTTTGTTTTGCCACAATAATGACTCATCAGGTCTTTCCAAACAGAGGTGTATTTTTTACTACACTTTATCGGTTTCATTAAAAAAGTGATCTCATGGTGAACCATTTATGTGATTGTCAACTGGGATCCAGTGCTGTGAAACATAATAAAAAGGGGTAGTCATATAATCATATAAAAGGGTTGGATATGTATACACGCCAAATGTCTTGTCTGTCTTTTTTCCTTTAGAACCCCTTTTTATTTGAAGGAACAGACGCATTAAAATGCAAGGAATGTCCTCAAGTCATAATCAAAACTTACAGCAGCAATGGTGAACTAAAACCAACACTGGTTTTTAACCTTAAAAGGTGTTTGCATTTTTTAAAATGTTTCTTTTTTTCCTGATTCCACAGGCAGACGTTGTGCAGAGGATGTACTTGGTGTTTTACAAGACTACCAGTTTTCTACTTCCCTTCAAAAAACAAGTAATATTGCATATGATTTAATAAACAGACAGTTGCTTGTGAGATGTGTAGGTATGTGAAACATGCTAACAGCAATGATCTGAGCTGTGGATAGAGGCTTTAATCATCTGCTAAACTACAAGAATAATGTCAGGTCTGTTCCTGTGGATAAGGAAATACTGTTCTACGTCTCCCCTTAAACGTTCACACACTTAAGCAAACACACACATGCTTGCATAGGAACTGCGTCGGCTTCAAATTCCTTATGGGACACGTGGACCGGGGTGAATTCATGCAAAGACTATTTGTGAAAATTTGTCCTTTAAAAGGTATGGTTGGTGGTGGGTAGAACAAGACAAAGATCCAGTTCAGAATTTAAGGAATTTTGTTTGCATTATGATGGGGAAAGTCTTATGGGAAATAATTGAACTCTTTTACATTTGTACGATTCTTTTTTATTTTATTTCAAGATTAATAATTATTAATTGTGGATTTTATGGATCTTGCTGACAATCAGACCTTTTGGATGCAGTTGAACAAGATAAGCATCTGCTTTGCATCTTCTAAAGGATATACTTAATTTTGTCTATAGTATTTAAATAAGTCAATGGAATAACAGTATGTCTGTGTGTGATGCACCAAACAGAGACAATTAACAGAGTAAATGAGGGGTGCGGCAACTTTAAGTGAGGTGTGTAAATGGACACTATTGAGAGAGAGCTGGCGTCCTTCTCTTCAGCTCAGGGACTTACACGGTGCTCTAGAAACCTATGGCGCACAATGCACTGTTCAGTTCCAGCAAGAAAATAAATATGTTCTGCGCTGTCCAAAAATACCATGTGAAGGCGCTCCCTGTGAAAGAAAGCCTATTTCTCGACAGCAGGGAGCCACTGAGTGCAAAACATCTTGGGCCAGATTATGTTAGATTTAGCAGTGACAAAAACTTCACAAACTAATTCAGACATTCATCGATCAGTCAGTTCTGTGGTATGCAAGTCAGTATAATTGCACCAGTCGGCGAAAAAAAAAAAAATCAAAGGTCTACAATGTCTTACTGGATTGAAGACGAGGCAGTACTTTACCTCTCCTCATTCTTCGCAGTATGTATAAGGGCAAACAGTCCAGTGCCACCACACAGAATGGCAGAAAGCACCTGGAGTGACAGACTGCCCTGAGGAATTCTGTTTCCTCACACAGGCTTGCGAAGAAGCTTTTGTGTCTCCCCAGAGACCTGAGTTTTCTCTTCCTCTATAGAAACAAGATTGTCAGTGAGGAGAACGCCTGATGTCTTTTAAGCGTTTGGCCTTTTTGATGAAAAGAGCCCTTCAGGACAGTGAAATGTCCACAGGTCCCTGAAGGCTTCACTTGGAATTGTGCGTGTTGTCAACGTCAATCAGCAAAAGTCAGCTTGATTGCTTAAAAACTGGCAAACAGGTTGTCCCTTGCAAGATTGCTTTTCTACTCAAATCAACATCTTCTGAAGAACAGACATTTACTATATCATTGTGAACTGCGGTGATAATTTAATTTAAATTTACCAAATCAAAATGGACAATTCTGTCTTTTTTTGGAATATTGCAATATACATGATTTATCCATGCACCTCATTATTTTTTAAAAATGCATGTGCCCTCGTAATCTTTCACCAAAAGAGCTTCCGCTTCCTCTTGCAACGACATCCCTTCTCTGATGACGTGTTTACCAGCGAGAAGGCGGGACAAGCTCTCACTCACATGAGATTGCAGAAATAGAATACGACAATGTTCCATGATCCAATCAATTCCTGATGAATAACATCAAGTCCCTTCCAACAGTATTTCTTGTTCGATAAGCCGTTTCACTCAGGTCACATAAGGGAAGAACTTCTCTAGGGAACAACTGACTATTTTTTAATGTTGCATTGCTTTCATTCTCAGAAAAAAAGGTACAGAGCTGTAACACAGTACCCATAAGATACAAAAGTCAAAAGGTACATCTTTGTACCTTACTTACCCCTAAATGGTACATATTAGTACTTTAAAGGTACATATTAGAAACTTTTCGCTTTTGTACCTTAGAGTGCTGCTCCAGTGACAGCGTTGTACCTTTTTCCCTGACAGTTCTGAAAGTAATAATATATATTTAGGACTAAGGCATTGTGTCCCTTTAAAGGTGTAAATGGACACAGGTTAACCAGAGCAGATTAACACACCAGGGCAAATTTCAAACATACCTTTGCATCTCATTTCATACACACAAGCTCCAGAATAAAAGCACAGAGGACAATGCTCTCACACAAACTCACAGTGGTAACCTCCTCTTTGAAGTCCATTCCAAGCTGTTCAGTTACAGTTTGTAAGCGCCATCCAAAAGAAACAGAGAGAATGTCCCTCCCATCTAAACCTAAACTGAGTTTGAACGCAGGCTCATGACTGGTTGTCTCTGTGGCTCTGCAGTGTAATCGACAGGTTAATGATGGAGAAATGGATGCTCTCTGGGAGAAGGTGAGATTTAAAAACCCAACGTTTTTAAATGAGCATGTATGTCACAAACTAAAACACCTTCAGGAATGAATGAAAATCAGATCTAAAAATGTCATACTGCAGCTTTTTACCCCCCTAAACTTTGACACAAAGCACACTGCTTTCTTTATTTTACTCTGTATTCTTATGCCTATGTTTTGTGAGACATTGCAAGGTTCTCAAATAGTGACTCTCTTCAATGGGATACGTTGTCATGTTCCTCTGAAAGGAAAGTTTGAGAGGAACAACGGGGTGGGCCAGGTTGCTGAATGAAGCCTTGTGTTTCTGCTTTCCACTCATGTTAACGTTGTAGCTCCAGAACGTTAATTAATATGATGGATGTTTGCGACCAAGAGGTACAATATTTGAAATTGATTTTTGGAAACTCTGAGAAAAGAGAACATGAAGCACAACTGAAATAAATCGAAATGTTTAGCATGCTCTTAGTTTTCACACCTTTCACTCCAGTGAATAACACATTAAAGAACAAATCTGTAGTTCAAACAGTGTCGCAGGTAACAGGGAACGTTTGTACAGTAATGCTGAGTGTTGTACTGTGTTCATTGCTATTGCAAAAATTAAATTGGAATTTTAACTTGAAGGAAAAAAATGGCAATTATTCTAATTTAATTGGGTTTGAATTAGGTATTTAAAACCAATATCGCCATTATTGTTAATTAGCCGTCTAAAATACTATCATTGTGCCTTCCAATTTTAAGTCTGAAAAAGGATACAGAGGATAGCCTATATCGTCATGATTTGCGCATGTTAGCCACAAATGGTTCGGAGGTTCTGTGTATAGCCAAATTACATCATACGTGGAAATTTTATGTGCGCTTTTTCTCCACCTCTCATTCCCTAGCCCCCCTTCCAGCTCCTGTTCAGTTAAACGCGTTTCCCTCTGAAGAGAGTTTCTTTCTGCTTCTCATTCTTCTGCCAGAAGCGCCTCTGAACTTTACAGCACACGCGACACTTTTATTACGGGTTTGGACTGAGTGACGCGCGTGCCATCAGAGAGCTGGAAAGCATCTTCAATCAAGGACTATAATCGTTTCAGAAGGACACGGCATTATACAGGTGATGTATAGTTTGGCTTTATGTTGTGGTTGCTCTGGCTGTACAGGTGAGCACTGTCTCTGGCTTGATTATGTACTGTATCCAAAAAGGGTAGATTTAATGATTCAAGTAAAATAAGATTACAAAATTCAAGCCGAAAATTGTCAACCAGCACTCGTTCTTTCACACTGTACTGGAATTACATTTTCAAATGTCTGACAGTTACACAGTAAATCAGATTTGATCATTTGGAAATGTGAAGCATGGAGATATTATGGCTGCTGCAGGATGTTAATATGAATAGGAATAATCATAATAACTATGAAAAAATATTCGGCAGTAACCATTGCATTTTGAATTATGACTGAAAGTGGTTTTGTAATAGAACGCATTTCAGACTTTGCTTAATTTGAGTTTAAAAGTTGCTTTTCCATATAACTTATTTAAGAGTAACATGATTTAAATGTGTTGTTATGATGCTGGTGTTTTTAAATGCAATCTTCCTGACCTTCAGCAAGCTCTGCTTTGGTATAGACACCCCAGAAAGCTCTTATACCTCAGGTCTACACAAAATAGCTAGTCAATACTTGTACCAATACAGGAATATCCACTTTTTCTTTTGTCTGCCCTAATGCTTTAAAGCATGTGGTGAAGTTGACAGACCTCAGCAACTGACTTTTTCCCTTCTTACTGTCACAACTTGTGTGCTGAAAGACTCTGTCTTTCATTTTCATTTACTGTTCCTACACCTGTAAGGTATAATTTTGCTGGCTATAAAAAGGTAAAATAGATTTTCGTTAATGAAATGCATCCAAATGTACTATTTTTTGTGGGTTTATCTTTATTTAATTTGCTTCACAAACTAGGGTTATTATGTTGGACTTGTAATTTGCCAGACCCCACAGTTTTGCTGTTGATCCATTTTCATCCACTTGGTGCCACATGTTGTCCAAGATTTACTTTTAATTCACTGTAGCACGTTTCTTGAGGGGATCATACAGAGATTAACTGCTGCAGCATTAAGAGATTAAGTCATTTAAATGACATTTGTATCGTTGTAAAGTGGCTTACAGTATACTAATTTTAGGAATACTGTTGTATTTGATCCCTATCTTACAAGCCGTCTGCTGTGTTTGACAAGAACACAAAGGCCTACAACTTTTATTGTTTCACCTTTGAGTGGAGATTATAGTTTTCAACAATCCTTTATCTTTCCACAGCTTTCAAAATCTTGAATGGTGTCCATTTAAACTTAAACTGGGAGAAACACACCACTTCAAGAATGACTTAAAAGGAAATAGTAAGACCAACACATAAGCCATTAAGCCTGCTTCCCATGAAACCAACTTTGGCATCTTATTTTATCTTATCGTTCTTTTTCCTTTGCGCATTCTCTAAACACAGTCCAGAGCACTTTAACAAAAACACTGCACACATTTTCCAAATAGCTTAATTGTTTTCTATGCTTTATATAAAATGACATAATATTTCTAAATTAGCTTCAACATATTTTTTTTACTATAGTAATTTGAGGGGCCTCATACATCAAAAATGGTTTGTTTAAAGGTCACAGAGTGTATGTGTGTATGCACAATTTCTCAGATATTTTTGTGTTGTTTGCTTTATAAGATTAGATTTGGACGAGACGAGGGTAAGGACTCGATATGGAATAGTATATAAAAAGCTGTAGTTATGAATAAGTGGCTCTCTGCTCTTGCAGTATTTGTAGATAAGTCTATGTATAGGAAGTGCTGCTGAATGCTCTCCAGCAAGTCAAATAAATAGCATCATTCCTAAAAGCAGGCCAACACTGGCAATGATTTATAAATGTAGAATGTTTGTCAAGAGAGGCAAACCTTTTAAGCTATTTTCCCATAAAACTCTGTGAACTAGACTAGAGCAGCAATCTTTTCTCTATCCATGCATGGCAGACATTCAGTAATTAACGGCAAGTTAATTCCCAAACCGCCTGGTACAGAGATGACCAGCTTATACTGGCATGAGAACTGTACTGTTCCTGTGGTAATTTTGGGAAGTGAAAATTGTTGGTTGGACATGTTGGTTTCTCTCTCTCAAAAACCTCTTATTTTCCCAAATCTTTGTTATGAACTTGGAAATCCATATTGGATTTTATACAGTATATGCTGTCAGAATAAACCTTACCAGGGCGCAATATAGAAGTTGTTGGTCCCACTTTTTTGTGCCTGTGCTAACATTTAAATGAATTATTTTGTTCAATGCACTTATTGTGTACATGCATGTTTTTGCATATCTGTATTTACAGGTGTAATTAATTTCTGTAATTACATAATATAATAATTACACTGTTGACCCTTCCCTTACAAATTCCTTTACCCAAAATTAAACTTAACCATACCACCAAAAACTGTCCCTAACCTTACCCGCATCGCACCTCAATAGCAGCAAAAGTGTTTTGCAATTAAACATAAACACAATAAGTACATTATACCTAACATGTTTTTTTATGTAAATACATAGTAGTTAAAGACACACATAATGATGATAATGTTCTCTTAAACCTGTAGGTAAACGATGCTGCCCTTGCTTTTGCTGACCATGTGCTTCTGGGTCTTCTCAGCCACAGGGTCTTTCGATTACCTTTACACTGGTGCGTACTCATTGTGCAAATTACATAATGAAATTGTTCAGTATTCATTCAGCTGTCACAGTGTTGTGATCCATATCCTTGTATATTCCATACCCTCATATGTCATCACAGAGCCTGAAAGCACACTGAGAGTCAGCATACCCAATGAGGTTCCCCTCCGGCCTCTGATGGGTGACACATTAGTTCTGCCCTGTTACTTCCTGGACAACACAGTCAATGACCCTGGTGCCCCCACCATTGCTCCTTTGTCTCACCGGATCAAATGGAGTCTGGTCACCAAAGAAAAGATCACAACCATTTTGGTGGCATCTGATGGGATAGTAATCATTGAAAAACCTTATGTGGATAGAATCACCATGCTGGGATACCCAATGACACCCACAGACGCATCCATTAAGATCACTGAGCTCCATTCCAATGACTCAGGAGTGTATCGCTGTGAGGTCATGCATGGCATAGAGGATAGTCATGACATTGTGGACGTCCAAGTTCAAGGTACTGCTGTGTGAAGATCATTACAAAGCAAACTGTTATGATTGGATGTGTATGCTTTTTCTATCGGAAATGTGAAATGGATGTACTTATGTTTCTTAGGTATTGTTTTCCACTATCGTGCGATCACCACACGGTACACCCTTACTTTTGAGAAGGCCAAGGCAGCCTGTATTCAAAACAGTGCAGTGATTGCCACTCCAGAGCAACTCCAAGCAGCGTACGATGAGGGATTCCACCAGTGTGATGCTGGCTGGCTTGCAGATCAGACCGTCAGGTCAGTTAACATATCCTGGCAAATTTATGTGAAAAAAGGCAGTTGTGGTGTCTGGAAATTCAATGGTATTACAGGATGGCATATTGGTGCATGTATATTTTCCAACTTATAACTGCATATTTCATTTAAATGGTATACTATAGTGTTGTTTGAAAATTAGATGGAAATAATGCAATTTCTTTTGGAATAAAGGTACCCTATTCATGATCCTCGTGAGGCTTGCTATGGAGACAAGTTCCAATTTCCTGGAGTGAGGACATATGGAGTGAGAGACGTGAATGAGACGTATGACGTGTACTGCTTTGCTGAGAAAATGACAGGTATGTGTTTGCGATGGCAGAAAACTAACCAACCTGCTTGAAAAAATTTGAAATGCTAAAAAGCATTCTGTTTCGTCTTACAGGAAAAGTGTTCCACACTGCTTCCCCTAACAAATTCACTTTTGAGGAGGCAGAAGCTGAGTGTGCAAAGCTGGGTGCCAACTTGGCCACCACAGGACAGCTGTACCTGGCGTGGAAGGGCGGTATGGATGTGTGTAATGCCGGCTGGTTGGCAGACCGGAGTGTCCGCTACCCCATCAGCATCGCCCGACCACAGTGTGGGGGTGGCCTATTGGGAGTGCGTACCGTCTATCTGTTTCCCAATCAGACTGGCTACCCCCTCCCAGAGTCCCGCTACGATGCCTTTTGCTACGCTGGTACAAAAATCTGATTTTACTATTCCTTCTTTATCGTTTATGAATGCCTATCCACATACACATATATTTGTAATAGTTTTATCTTTGTTGATCCAGTAATCCACAATAATATATGAGTAGCTGTTAATGTTAATTGAGTAGGAACTGACAAGTGTGTATTGTTTATATATTCTTTCATTTAGAAATGAGTGAGGAGGGCTCAGGCTTATTGCCATTTGAAATCGAGACGACCACAAAGGCCGACAGTGGTGTCCTGTGGGTTGACACAATTTCAGAAGATCCCCAGCTCGTTTTAAAGCCCACCTCTACAAATAGTGAACTACAGGGAAACGTTGTAACTTATAAGCCCTCAGTAACCACCAGTGTTGAGTTCCCCTATACTGCACTAAATATTTCCCAGCTGCCCCTTCCATCACCTCCCAGCTCTCTAGACATTGTGGACAGGGTCACTGACAGGACTGATCTCGGCTCTGATTTACCCCATCTTAATGGAAGCGACGGTATCATGTCGGCCACAGGTATGTGTTAAAATTGGAATATACAGTAAAGAGTAATATGTTAGTGTTAAAAGTATAGTTCACCAAAAATTATTTACTCACCCTCATGTTGTTCCAAATCTGTATTCCAGAGTTTCTTTCTTCTGTTGAAAACAAAAATGTTGGTAATCAAACAGTTGACGGTAGCCATTGACTTCCATAGTAGGAACTCAATGAGTGAAATATCCCTTTAAGGTTTATAAATTCTCTGTTCTCTTTGATTTGACATTTTTATGTACTAATAACTACGAAAAGACCATACATTATTGTTAATATTAATCACACCTTATGTATCTCATTCATGGTGGCTTTAGTCACTTCAGTTCTCGTTTTTGCATAAAGCAAATTTATCATGACAATGGCATTTTATGAGCAGGTTTCTACTCCTCCTTTTTCTTCCTTATATGGCGTCGGTCCATCAATATAAACAAAGATTGCGGGTATGTGGTAACTTGATCGGTCAGAGCAATATCTATGAATAATTGCTTAGATCTGGACCTGATCCTCACAAAAAGTACTATGGCTCCAGAATACTTGAATACTCCAATACTCCAGAATTGCGCTGGGGCTACTGAATCTCTCACAATATCCTAGTCAAACAAACAAACAAACAAACAAAACCCTGAAGATAAATAATGAAAATGCAGGATTTCTTTATACTTCGTCCATAGTGAACTCCTGAATTACACTGAATGCACATTAGTATATTAAGCTAGAGTAACACCTTTCGCTAAAACTATCAAACTAGATTTTTTACATTTTCAGAATACAAATTGAGTAGCATGTAAGAAACTTTAGCTAAATTTGATCATACTGTAAGTTCATTACAAAATGTATAGTAAAGTGTATAGTAAAATGGGTAACACTTTACAATAAGGTTCATTAGTTAACTAACTAATATGAACTGCACTTATATAACATTTATTATTCTTTGTTGATTTTAATTTCAGCATTTACTAATATATTATTAAAATCTTGTTAACATTAGTTAATGCTCTGTGAACTAACATGAACAAACAATGAACAACTGTATTTTCATTAACTAACGTTAACGAAGATTAGAACATACAGTAACAAATTTATTGTTCATGATTAGTTCATGTTACTTCATAACTAATGTTTAACTAGTGAACCTTATTGGAAAGTGTTACCATAAAATGTAAAGTGCATACTTAAATGTTCTAACTCTCCCACTGGGTGTTTCATTTTTACCCTATGAGTTTTTTTTTTCATTTTTTTTCGCACTCATGGTAAGTTAGATAAATCTGTTGTCACCTGTTGTTGCTAATTTTCTGCACAGGGGTGGTCTTCCATTACCGTGCAAGCTCCAGTCGTTATGCCTTTGACTTTGTTGAGGCTCAGCTCGCTTGTAAGAGCATCGGTGCAGTCATTGCCAGCGCCCAGCAGCTGCAGGCAGCCTATGAGGCTGGTTACCATCAATGTGATGCTGGCTGGCTTTTAGATCAGACTGTCAGGTATGATTAGTCGATAAATTGTTTGTATATGTATTTTTTTACTAATGTATAATGTTTACATTTATAGAATTATTTTAAGTAATCTTCAAAATATAACTATGCAAAATATTTGTGGCAGGGCAGATGACAAATGCTTCTAATGGAATGATCTGTCTTATACCAGAGACAGGGATAGCTGCAGGTTGGAGTAATGGGCTTGAAGAAAGGGTGTTCTGAAAGGTAGGGGAATGCCGAAAGATACGCAATAATACTACAATAGAAAATTACTCCTAACTCTACCCCACACACCCTAAAAGGGAACCTTTCGGCAGGCCCACTACCTTTATGCACGCCAATTATTCTGACCTGTGGATACCCACACTTGTTATACAGGAGGAATATACTGCATATTTACAAATGTATGTAAATGATGGCTATTATATGCAGGTATCCCATTGTGTCTCCACGTGAGAAATGCTCTGGCGATTTGGAGCATGTTCCTGGTGTGAGGTCTTATGGACTGCGTCCTGCCGATGAACGCTATGATGTGTACTGCTATGTGGACAAACCAAGGGGTAAGAGACTTTACGTAAATATATAAAACTGCTATGTGCACAAAGAGTGGGTAAATTGAATAAATAAGTAAATAAATAAATGACCTCTCCTTTAAGTTTCTGAGAGTGAATTATTTTTTTCTTTCCCCTAAACATTTCATCATTAACAGGATTCTCTCATAGGATAAAGATTTGCTCTGAATTGCTTTGTGTAGCCTGAGTTTTAAGTAAATGTTCACATTTCAGGGGAAGTTTTCCATGCAAGTTCATTTGAGGGATTCACTTACGACGAGGCAGTGGCTTACTGCCAAGACCAGAATGCCTCCCTGGCCTCCACAGGAGACCTGTATGCTGCTTGGAAGCAGGGCTTTGATAAGTGCCGTCCTGGCTGGCTTCTTGACCGCAGCGTACGTTACTCCATCAATAACCCCCGGCAGCAGTGTGGTGGAGGGATGGCTGGAGTTCACACAGTTTACATGTTTCCCAACCAGACGGGCTCTCCCGACCTGCACTCCAAATACGATGCATATTGCTTCAAGGGTAAATATAACATCTATAGTCAAATACAGGCTCTAAAGTGAAACTTTGTCGAAATGTAAATTGTTAAGTCTGTTGATTGTTTATGCAAAATGATTAATTACATATTTGTCATTTTTTATGTATAGTGGATCTGGCTCTATCTCTGAATGAAAGTGAACTGAATAAGATAGTGGAAGAGGAAAAGATAGTGAACATGACGTCCTTTACTGCGCTTCACAGACCTGGTAATATAATGTATCTCAGGATACATATATTGTATGTGTAAAAGAAAAAGAAATATGCCTGAATCATACATTATACATATTAATTCATAAATATTATAAATAATTCATTAAGTTTTGGGGAATCACACTGTGTGACATTTTACAACCGGATTTAACCTTGCCTTGTCATAAAAAGTGAAATAAAAATCAATGATGTCTTATTGACCTTGACACATAATTAAGGAGGGTTTGGTCATGGTCTTTTCATTTCCTGTTTTATATTTTTTTTCTGCATGTTTTTCTTAATTTTTTAAAAATTAGTAATTAAAAAAATTAGTGAATATGTTTATTTAAAGTGATAGTTCACCCCAAAAAAGAAAATTTTGTAAGCTACTTCTGTTTACTCACCTTCATGTCATTCCAAACGTGTTAGACTTTATTCTGCGAAAAACAAAAAGTGATATTTTGAACAATGTCGGTAACCAAACAGTTATGATTACAATTGACTTTTACCAAAAAATATAAAATAAAAGATAAAAATAAATAAAGACAGAGAGAGAGAGAGAGAGAGAGAACACTGAGACATTTTACAAAATATATTATTTTATGTTCCACAGAGAAAATAAAGTCATAAAGGTTTGAAATGACATGAAGGTGAGTAAATGATGATAGAATATTTATTTTAAGGTGAACTGTCCCTTTCAGTCATTGTATAAATGAATTGCATTGCAATATATATTTGAATAAATAGAATAAAAAACAGGTGGCATGTCATTGACCCATGTCCCATTTTAACAGCATTAGGAGTGTTCATTTTGTTTCGGGTGCAGTACCTTAGATTCTGTGTGTGTCTCTCTGTTTCCTCAGGAATTACCCCTATCACTACTTCCATCCCTGTGGAACCCTCCGAATCTGGTGCATCTGGGGCCAGCAGCACCGACGATCTGTTGAGCAGTGGGAGCAGGGATCAGCCAGATGGGTCATCTGTTTCAAGTGGAGACTCCTCAGGGACCAGTGGCACTGATGAAATGTTGAGTAGTGGGAGCGGTTACCAGCCAAGTGGGTCATTTGTTTCTAGTGGAGACTCTTCTGAGGCTAGTGGCACTGACGATCTGTTGAGCAGTGGGAGCGGGGATCTGCCGAGTGGATCATTTGGTTCCAGTGGAGACTCTTCTGGGGCAAGTGGCACTGACGATCTGTTGGGCAGTGGGAGCGGGGATCAGCCAAGTGGGTCATTTGTGTCAAGTGGAGACTTTTCTGGAGCCAGTGGGAGCGGGGTTCTGCCAAGTGGGTCTGGAGGCGCTTCAGGATCTGGTGATGACTTAGTTAACCTAGTAATTTTTTCAGAAAAGGACACAGTTTTAACAGAAGTTGGATCAGCTTCAGGAAGACCCGAGGAGGCTGGGAAGGGAGGCACAGAGAGCCTCACCTTCCCCATCTGCCAGAGCTCATACCCCTTTGGTGTGGACACCTCTGAATCGGGATCAGGCAGTGGGTCAGGGTGTAGCTCTGAAGAAAGTGGATCTACCTCAGACTTTTCCAGCAGCTCAGGAGAGAGCGACGAGAGTGGAGAACTTTCTGGCATCTCCTCAGGATCAGGTTCCAGTGAGGAGTCCTCAGGATTCAGTGGTTTCCCATCAGGAATTTTTCCCTCAGGAGGATCGAGTGGGATTTCATTAATCGATGGCAGTGGCATCATCATGGTGGATAACATGTGGGTTAAGGTGTCCACTGCTCCACATTTAGAACAAGAGTTGGGTGGAAGCCATGTGGATTTCAGCGGATCAGGACACATCTCAGGGTCTGGAATGAGTGGTGATATCTCTGGGATGAGTGGTGATATCTCTGGGATGAGTGGTGATATCTCTGGGATGAGTGGTGAGATCTCTGGGATGAGTGGTGAGATCTCTGGAGTTAGTGGTGCCCACAGTGGCTCTGGGAGTGGTTTGACATTTTTGGAGTCTGGCTTTACTGATCTCACAGAACAATCTCGTGCACAAGAAGCTTCTGGGCTTTTGTTAATTGGGTCTGGTGAGGGAAGTGGATTTACATCTGGTGGCTATGCCATTGAATCAGGAGGAAGATCAGAGGAATCAGCTAGGGGTGAAATCACCTTCTTCACCAATAATGGCATAATGAAAATCCCCAACAAGCCCTTCCAATTAATGAAGCTAGGAAGGGGAGAGGTGGAATATAGTGGCAACATCAGGCTGTCATCTGGTAGTGGAGATGATCAAAGTGACTATGCAAGTGGACAAGAACATGAATGGATCCCAGTCACTGACACACTAACGGTGAACTCCAGCGATGCTCCCTCAGCTGTACTATCTGCTCAAAGGCCGTCAGGCCTGTACAGTGATGCTGCAGTGCCTTCAGTGCCTTATTCAGAACCAGAGGGAATCATCATTCAACCTGAAGCTGTTACTTCTGCAGCTTTGTCCTCAACCACAGAGCCTGCCTCTTTACAGAGTCCTTCTGTCACAGAAGGACCTGTTGTGAAAGGTGAGATTCCATTTGCCAGTATTAACCATTTTTTAATGTGTTGTATTGGCCAGCATTGAATACTTAATTTTGTTTTGCTGTCATTTAAAGTCAGCATCAATTGAAAAATTTGTACATTTTTGTGAATGATGGATCCATATATACGTCCTTTTAATTACAATTTTTCTTTGTAATGGTTTATCAATATATCATAACTTTTGGTGAAAACGACAGACTTCTCTCTGGTGACACATGCAGGACTTCTCCAATCATTTATTCCACTTAAACAACCCCACCTTAACTGACTCCAAGCTCGCATTCATTTTTTTGTGCAACACTCTCAAAATCCAATAGAGAACTAATGAATAGAACATAAAGTGATCAGCTTATTTGTGCGGCCTAACCCAGAAATCTATTTTTTCTCATCTTTGGAGACAAAAACTGCTCTTTGTCATCATGGTTTCATGTCTTACTCTGCTTCTTCCTCTAATAACATAATAGCCTCGCTTAACCCATGTGAGCCGAACCCTTGTGAAGCCGGGGAATGTTTAGTGAAGGATGGTGTGGGCCTCTGTCACTGCCCACCTGGACTGCATGGAGAAGAGTGCCAATATGGTGAGTCAGACTGAACTGAATCAATTATATCATAAGGTCTTGTAAAGTCACATAATTTATGGGAACTTTTCAAAATGTTGTGCTTTTAATATATGACATTTTGATAAATGTTTTTATTATGAACAGCCATTCGTGTTTGCCTTTAACAGCTTATTTTAGGCTGATATATGTATTCAAATGAATCAAATCATTGTCTCTAATCGTCTCACTGTTTGCATTTCATTTGTGAATAACTTCTGTTCAGTTTCCTCATGCCTGATTCGTGTCCTCACAGTCCATTTTACAGGTTATGTGGCATGTGTGTGTGGTTAAGTAATTTTCAACTTACTCAGCTCTTGTGTCCAGATGTCTTTTCAGTGACTGTTCACCTGTGTTGTTTTTGTTCAGCTGTGCCTTTGCTGCAGTCTGGTTTAATCAGCACGCCTGCTAACACCTGGTATATCCTCATCCTTCTTGTCCATCTTCACATGAATCTGAACTCTACAATTCTGCTTCTGTTTCTGAGACTGTAAGAGTGCTGATCTGCTCCTCATGAGAGGCTTAAAAACTCATCCCAGGTCAGCACTCTTACAGTAACCACAACTGACTCTGATCTCTCCTTCAATGTACCACGATATACTGAGTGTGTCTTCTCAGCTTATCAAAATTTTGATGGTGTAATTATTCAAGAGATTGGCTTGCGGTGTAGAAGCAGCTCCATGAGTTCTGATTCAATGATGCTCTCTGCTAAGCTTGGCCTACCTCAGGGCATCTTCATAGTAGTCAGCTTTAATCGCTAAACTTTATTTGCAGAGGTTGATGTTTGCCATTCAAACCCTTGTGCCAATGGAGCCACCTGTGTGGAGGTGGAGGACACTTTCAAATGCTTATGTCTGCCCAGCTACGAAGGAGACCGCTGTGAGATTGGTATGACGCTGCTTCAGCTAATTCTACTAACGGTCTTTCAAAAACAACCTTAAAGGTGACACACAAGTTGTCACTATGCTGCAATGAGTCTCCCACAGAAACACAGGACGTATTTGTTTTTTGTGAAAGTTTTCGTAGTCCATTTATGGAAACCTGTTGCAGGTTCGCAGTTAAACCTCAGCATCATATAGGATGAAATGATACATTTACAGGAACTGTAAAAATATAGCTATAGTATAATATAACTACAACCCTTTAGTAACTCAGACAGGAAGGGGCAGACTCTCTAAACTGAGGTAAACAGAAAGGTATTTTCCATCTAAGCAAAGACCAGAAATATCTCATTTATGCGGGATGTTTCTCTTGGCTTCATTTGGAATGTAATCGTCAGTCTACTGGAACACTTGCGATTGTGGGAAAATCACTTCTGATAAGCTGATATTATGCCACGTAAAAGGCATTTGTCGTGGTTTAAACACTGAAAGATACAGTGACTTAATCCAAATGCCTCAGCACATTCCATCATGCATCTGTCATTTGTTTCTTGTTTGCATGTACAGTAAGTATGAAAGGGATAGTCCATCGAAAGATGAAAATTCTATCGTCATTTGCTCACTCTCACCCAACCCCATAAGACCTTTGGTCATTTTCTAAACTCAAATGAAGATATTTTTAATGAAACCTCAGAGATTTATGTCCCTCTATTAAAGGTCAATTCCATTTTCCAACTTTGACACTCCAAGAAGCATGAGAATCAATGAGGTTCATTCTCGCATGTCACACAAATACGATTGAGCTTCCGTTTACCATTTTTGATGTGCTCTATGTATATACAGGTGCTGGTCATATAATTAGAATGTCATTCAAAAAGTGAAACTTGTATATTATATTCATTCATTACACACAGACTGATATATTTAAAATGTTTCTAATTTGAATGTAATTTCTTTTAATTTTGATGATTATAACTGACAACTAAGGAAAATCCCAAATTCAGTATCTCAGAAAATTAGAATATTGTTAAAAGGTTCAATATTGAAGACACCTGGTGCCACACTCTAATCAACTAATTAACTCAAAACACCTGCAAAGGCCTTTAAATGGTCTCTCAGTCTAGTTCTATAGGCTACACAATCATTGGGAAGACTGCTGACTTTACAGTTGTCCAAAAGACGACCATTGACACCTTGCACAAGGAGGGCAAGACACAAAAGATCATTGCAAAAGAGGCTGGCTGTTCACAGAGCTCTGTGTCCAAGCACATTAATAGAGAGGCGAAGGGAAGGAAAATATGTGGTAGAAAAAAGTGTACAAGCAATGGGGATAACCGTACCCTGGAGAGGATTGTGAAATAAAACCCATTCAAAAATGTGGGGGAGATTCACAAAGAGTGGACTACAGCTGGAGTCAGTGCTTCAAGAACCACTACGCACAGACGTATGCAAGACATGGGTTTCAGCTGTCGGATTCCTTGTGTCAAGCCACTCTTGAACTACAGTACCAAAGCAACCAGTACCTGGTTTAAGGACCATGGTATCTCTGTTATTAATTGGCCTGCAAACTCGCCTGACCTTAACCCCATAGAAAATCTATGGGGTATTGTGAAGAGGAAGATGCGACATGCCAGACCCAACAATGCAGAAGAGCTGAAGGCCACTATCAGAGCAACCTGGGCTCTCATAACACCTGAGCAGTGCCACAGACTGATCGACTCCATGTACGCCGCACTGCTGCAGTAATTCAGACAAAAGGAGCCCCAACTAAGTATCGAGTGCTGTACATGCTCATACTTTTCATGTTCATACTTTTCAGTTGGCCAAGATTTCTAAAAATCCTTTCTTTGTATCGGTCTTAAGTAATATTCTAATTTTCTGAGATACTGAATTTGGGATTTTCCTTAGTTGTCATTTATAATCATCAAAATTAAAAGAAATAAACATTTGAAATTTATCAGTCTGTGTGTAATGAATGAATATAATATACAAATTTCACTTTTTGAATGGAATTAGTGAAATAAATCAACTTTTTGATGATATTCTAATTATGTGGCCAGCACCTACAAATCTTTCAGTTTGTATTAAAAACACCTTCATTTGTGTTATGAACGAAAATCATATGGGATTGAAACGACATGAGGGTGAATAAATGATGACAGAATTTTCATTTTTTGGGTGAACTATCCATTTTATCCTGTGTCATTGACTATCAATTTTGCGATAGTGGTCTAAGAGGATATCTGGTGAAAATGGTAAATTTACCATGCGATGTTGCTTCAGATGTTCACAGTTGTGAGGTGGGCTGGAGTAAGTTTCAGGGCAACTGTTACTTGCATTTCTCGGAGAGAGAGACCTGGCTGGATGCTGAAAAACACTGTCGAGACTTAAACGCTCACCTGGTGAGCATTATCACTCCAGAGGAGCAAGCCTTCATCAACTGTGAGTGCCATTTGTGCGTCTCTGTATGTGTTTTAAGTGCGTGTTGTATCTCTGATATCAAGTAATCACCCTCTTCTTGTAACAGCGTACGCACAAGACTATCAGTGGATTGGACTGAACGATAAAATGGTGGAAAATGACTTCCGTTGGTCAGATAGGAACCCCCTGGTAAGCCTAAATCTTGCTGAGAAGTTATATTTCTATTAATACACTCTTAAATATAAAGAACAACAGATGCCAATAAAGAATCTTTATTCTTAATAAAGATTCTTTATTCTACAGCTATTTGATTGAGATATAGTGCTTGATTTTTCTCTTCCCCTGCTTAGCAATATGAGAACTGGAGGCCTAACCAGCCCGACAATTATTTCAACTCTGGTGAAGACTGTGTTGTAATGATCTGGCATGAAAATGGCCAATGGAATGACGTACCCTGCAACTACCACCTGCCTTTCACATGCAAAACTGGTCCAGGTATGCACACCACCAAACGAATGCCATCTCCGTGAAAAAGAATGCTGTGATGTATGAATTGGACTTTCTCTCTTCCAGTGACATGTGAACAACCTCCTAAAGTGGAGAATGCCAGGATGTTTGGAAACAAGAAAGATCGTTACCAGGTGAATTCTATTATCAGATACCAGTGCAGTGAAAACTTCACACAGCGCCACCTACCTGTGATCCGCTGCATGGCAGATGGACAGTGGGAGAAGCCACAAGTGCAATGCATATCAAGTAAGCTATTCAAGTGTTACCAAAACAAAGTAAAAACCAAAAAAAAAAATCATAAATCATTATTTTGATTTTTTTTACAGTTCAAAAGTTTGGGCTCAGCAAGATTTTTTAGAATGCTTTTGAAAGAAATCTGAAGCTGCATTTAGTTGATCAATATAAAAAAATATATTGTGAAATATTACTATAATTTAAAATTTAAAAATTTAAATTGTTAAAATTTAAAAATTTAAAATGTTTTTTTATTATATTTTAAAATGTAATTTACACATGTGCCACCCTCAACCCATTCGTTGATGAATAGAAATTTCAAAACAACATTTACTTTTTATATATATATATATATTTATATATATATATATATATACTGCCTCTTTTGATCAATTTAATGCATCCTTACTCATTAAAACAAAAATATACTAACCCCAAACATTTGAACAATAGTGTACATCATATTCTTCCTATACAATGTTATGTAAAAGGTAATGAAATGATTAATTTTGTTTTTGCATTTATAGAGGTCAAATCCGGACTACAAAAGGAATCATCTGTTCATAAATCTATTACAAAAACATTGGAGAAACATCTCTAAGGAGACTTGAAGAGTTAGAGTTTGGGTTTTAAAACCGTACCGTTTTATATTTATTTTCTAAGACACTGAATTAAGAAGCATACATTCCTGATTAAAAAGTGTTATTTTCAAAGATAAGTGCGCATCTTGTATATTGCTGCCCCCTGTACATCAGATGTCAGTTATTGGCCGTCAGCCATGATGCAGCGATCCGTCTCATTCCTGCATCTAAAGATCAAAGTCTAACTGATCAAATACCAGCAAGATTCTTAAAGATGTCCGTAAATATTAGCAGAAGGTTGGTGTTTTATGCTAAAAGGTACTGAGTGAAAAGCTGGATGTGCCCAGTTCTTCCTCTTTGAAGGACACAAAACCATTTTTGTCATCCTCTGCTAGTAAGCCAAATTTTAGGTACATTCACAACGTAAATGAAGTGATGAAATGTGAAGTATTATTTTCATTTTTATGAAGAGGAGTTGTAAACCTAGAAAAGTTTATAGCCATAAAAGACGTTTACAAAAAAATCCTATTTATTTCTAATACCTAATCAGACAGATAAGAAAACAACTTGCACAAGGATGTCATTAATTTGTTATGTCTGAGTTGGACATAATATAATGTGAAATGAGATTTGATTTCTCGCACGATAACACATAGTACATCCATTTTGACTGGGTGTGTCCATCTTTTTCCACACAAAAGCCATAAATAGATCAGACAGAGGTGGTCAAATCCAGTCAGATTACGAATGTATACCCAATCATGAAAATGTACTTGATTGTTAGATGTTATCTGTCACCCAAAACTGTGCAGGGCATAGTACTACATGGGGACAAGAATGATCCTGGATCAGCTATCAGCTTTTATTTTCTAATAATAGGTCAGATAGAACTATTAATGACAAGTGCCTTGTGAATATTTTACATTTTGACTGCTTATTTAGAACAAGAGGCTGTGCCTCTTTCATCCCAAAGGCTCTTTTATACAGTGTAGCTTTTTATCTGATACAGCTGAAATAACGAATGCAACATGAACTGCAGAATATGCACCAACATTTCTTAAAAAGCATTTTTTTCTCTCTCATAAATTACAAGCAGAATACTCAATGGTATAGAAGACCCATCTTTTTTTTAGTTGAGCAACAAAATTCAACAGTGAAAACATTTAGGAAAACTATACTGTCATTGTGATGATCTGTTGTCTTCTAAAGTAAGAGCATTTAAATTTTTCCAGGAATGTCTTCAACTTTATGTGTTTGAATGACTGTATTACAGCAAATGCAACGACTTGCCATTAAAACATTCCATACATCATGTTTAATACAGGACTGATTTGTGTGTTGGCCAGCAGTCTGTCACACAGGGCAAACAGTAGCTACTCAGAGAGGTTATTCACAATGTACAGGTAATGGAAAGAAAACGGTTTTTACCTCACCCAGCCCTGTCTAGAAATGTATTTTAACCGATGATAATGTTTGCTTAATTGGGTGGAGTGGAAGAAATTAACTCCCCTCTGACTGAATAGACTCTTCTTAGCTACTTCGGACCTGTTTCTCCTATGTCGCCTAGTGAGCCTTGTTGTAGAGTCTGAAGCGAAACGCCTACTGCCATCTTCTGGTTGATTTAATGTATGACACTTACTCTGATATTTGTGTTGTCTACAAATGCCAGAATATTACATTTCCAAAATAGCACTACACAATACATATGTTTATAAATCATTTGTTTCACGTGCATTGAACAATATCTATAATATAGTAGCTAAACATTTAATGTATTTAAAATCTATTGATGATAGGTGGTGTTTTTTTTTATTTTATTTCTGCTGTTATAATATTGTTTAATATTTTAACATGATAATAAATGTTTTTTAATACTTAAAAAAAATGCTATTACCAGTCCAGGGACATGATATTCATAAATCAAAAAAGTTTTATTTAATAAAAAGTTTATGCAATCAGTATTATTGCTTTGATATTCCAGTGGTCAGTTGCGTAATTTGAATACAAAAAGTAAGACTTGTAACAAAGTATGTTGGTCCGATTAGTTCTTAAGACACGGTCTTAACATACTGGCTATGTTTATGCAACTGGCCCCAGGTGTACAAAAAGTCATAGAATACACTTTCCTCTGTGATAAACCTTAAAGCAGATAATGGAGCAATACAGCCCATGCTTTTAACTTAGAGAAGGGAATCCAAAGCTATAGATCTAAAAGTCCAATTATTTCAGGTTTTTACAAGATTAAAAGACTGATCACACATATATTTATTTCTGAAAAAGCACATGTTGAATCTCCTCTTCAGTTTGAGCCACAAGCAAGAAACACAAATATTTAACATATTTATTAATATTGTTAAAGACAACATGTTTTACAAAAGATACTCAGTATATGCACAATTGTACAGTTCTATTCCAATTTGGTCGTTTACACTGACTCAAATAAAATCGAGATATAAAATGTATAAAGTCTAGAGCAACTGCAGTGCGAACAAGTCAATTGATTTGAGCAGCTCTGCCACTCTCTTATCATGAAATTTCAACAAAGAAATTTCCCTGGAGTGTTTTCAATTCATTTCTAATTTACAGAACTGTTTCTAACAGACCCATACAGTATATAAATGTACTCCAGACAGTCAAGATTAGTTCAGAAAAAAATATTGCAGACAGTTTTTGTGTGCTTACAGCAAAAAGACACAGAATCACAAGTTGACCTTTTTCAAGAGCTAGAAGGCAGAATAAGGGCAACTATTGGACATCAGCACTAGTGGGCTGTAATATTTAAGACGCATTGAAGCAGGTAGGTTGCTTCATGGATAGGTTTTCTCACCTGGGTGGCCAAAGATGAGTAAAAGATATTTATGAGTTTGTATATTTCATTGTAAATTAGGACATACATTTTGAAATACAAGAGACTAAAAAGTTTAATAACGCATTAGTCTCCTTTTTCCTTTCAGGTTTATGTTTTTCAAATTTTGTAATATTCTCTGAAACTTACTTAAAAGGTGATTTCATAAAATTGTCTGTGCCCAAAGGTGTTGAAAATTAGAGCAACTGAGCCTTTCAACATAATGACATCAATTCAATAAAATACAGAGCAACAACTGACGCTAATGTATATTGAAACAAATCATCACCTACAACAAGCAGACAGACATCAGACAGCGTTCAGCCTTCAGCACATTCACTAATCATCGCAGCCCAGCAGCTCCATGCGTACAGTTATCCGCTCGTGCCACTCCCAGGGCAGAAACCGCACGAATCGGGCAAAGAACGGAGGCTCAAACAAGTTCTTTTTATATGTGTTGTTGTCACTGTTGCCTTGGAAAATCTGCAGGAAAAAACCCAAACATTTCAATTAGTCAAATGAAATGAACATAACTAAATGTAAGACTTAGAGGCTTTTGTTCAATTTTAGAAATCTGTTAAAAGCTGGGAGTTTATAGCGAGTAACCATAATATTCACTGTACCCAATAGACAAAAAAGTCTTGAGTGGTGGCATGTGATACCACACCCTACAATAATGATTTAATTTAACTGAACAAAAATACAGTAAAGACATGAATATTGTGAAATATTATTACGATTTAAAATGAATTCTTTTTTTTTCTATTTAAGTGTCATTTTTTTACGGTGATTGCAAGTTCGAAAGTTGAAACAGAAATATTTGTAACATTATAAACATCTCTCTTGTCACTCTTGATCAATTTAATGTGTCCTTGCTTATTAAACATATTCATTACTTAAAAAAAGATAGAGTGTATATTTAAAACAGAGATATTGTCATCACTGCTGTAACCTTGTCTGTTCTCGTTAATTGATCCTTCACAATGCTCCATGTTTGTCCGTCATCACTGTAAGCGAGCTTAAATGCTGAAACAAACTGCACAACTCCAAAATCTTTTGCTCCCTGAGTGATGATGCCTGTGATTCTTTTAGGTTTCTCCAAATCCAGCTGTGACATGAGAAAAAAAAAAACACATTAAGCATCAGTAGATCTGTGCATGTCCTGTTATGATTCTTTTATAGCAATTATGATTTCAAGGTATAAACCCTCCCTCCCCGACTTTTTGATGCGACGGGAAACAACAGCATATAGAAAAATCAAAACAGCTTTATAAAAACTAGACACGTCATTGCACAGTCTCACCTGGAGCCACTCTGAGCGACTGTTGTTCGCTGCCACCCAAGCGTTAGTCTTGCCTTGCTTGTCCAGACGAGCATAGTGGGGGTACCAGGTAAAAGCATCTATACCCCATGTACGGAAAGTACTAGATGCTGTAAGCTGCAAGTCAGAGATGAGACGGGACTTCATGCCCAGCGGATCAGTGCAACCGATTGTGCTGGACTGCACTGTCATGTTAGGGAAAATGAGAGTGCTAAATGGTAAGAATTAGTAAACATGAAAAAAAGTGATTCATTTTAAAATAGTGATTCACTGTTAATTCAGTGGAATTTACCATTTAGCTCACAGCCCACCAGTTCCAATCGGAGAGTACAAGCTTTACGGCACACCACAGGAACGATGCGAATATACTGGGCCACAATGGGTGGGTCAAACATGTTTGTCTTGGTTCCATCATTATCGGTATTTCCCACAAAGACCTTAAAAAATAAAGAGTCAGTGGGATATTAGCTTTAAGCACATAAGGAAGGCTTGTGTTGTACTGGTAACATTTGCATTTCTTACTTTGTCTTTTCTCTGACCATCCGCTCTGTGAACTGTGTATGTTTTGCCATCAAAGCTTGATGCCACCTTGAAAGCCTTGACAAACTCAGCTGTCCCCATGCGGCTGGCTCCTTGGGTGATGATTCCAGTGAGACGCATCTTCTTCTGCATGTCAATCTAAAAAGAGAAAATCAAGAAGTGAAAGTGTGAACATCATGTATACACAAAAACTGAATCACTTAGGTCCTGTCTTGTTCCTCTATTGCATGATGAATATTTGTCTCAGTTAACGCCCTGAGGTAGCATTTTCAGAAGGATTTTTCCAGCTGATAAACACTGAAAACTAATCAGAATGTTGTCAACCTTAAAGAGCTCAAGCAAAACTTCAGCACACGCTTATAATAAACAGAAAATTATTGTTCATTGGCATTGCTGTGGACGGTAAAATAGTTATCATTATACTTATCTTTACCTTTAGTTATCGCTTTTGGTGTGAACAGGCCTTAAAAACAGGCCTTATAGGATGGCTATAAAATGAAGTTATTACTTTGAATAAAAGAGTAAAACTACAATACATGGTACAATGGTACACCAGAAATACATTTCTGTTCTATTATTACTTAATTAATATCATGAGAAAGATTATAGAATAATTTTTAATAAAAAGTATGGAGCCAATTCTATCACTTAAAGTTCACTTAAGTCAATAATTTTATCCCTTAAATCTCATCTTTCACCACCAAAGTGACATATTTAAACGTTTTTTTTTTCCAGTGAAAAAAATCTTCATGCCTTAAAACAACTTGAATGTAACTCTACACACTTGCTTCATTTTGTATATGTGAATTTATGAATATGCTAATTAGCCCCACCTCCACACACTGCACGAGCTCAGAGATCCACTCGGTCTACTTCCTGAAGTAAACTCTGCACAATGGTATTAGTTTTTACAACATCAGACACATAACGGTAATTAATATGATTAGCCTTTTCCTTGACTACTTATCAAACAGCTAATAAGGTGTTGCTAATGTTACACAAACCATGCTCCCATTTGCAAGTCAGACAGCTGTCTTCTAACAATCAGTATCCTTAGAAACGCTATGAACACAAAAATATACCGGGATAACCTTTTCTTCAGACTCCCTACTTCGGATCGGTCATAGTTAATGATATGCTAGAGCCTGCTGGCACATTGACGTGATTGGTTACAAGGTAGTTTGTGATGTCAGAAACACCAGCGACTTCAAACAGCGCTTTTGAAACCGTCTTTAGATCACTGCAGTTTTAAAGAGAAAATACTCAGCATTGGTGATGACTTATGAATGAGCACATAGTTCAACTTAAAGCATATTAAAATTATTACACAGACGTATAAACAACATTAAAAACTTGATTTTCACCACACTTGACTTTATAAAACATTTTTTTCCCTTGGTAATCAAGAGGCAAAAGAAAAATCAATCAATCAATCAATGGACTTATTGGCAAACCTCAATCCAAGGGTTCTTGTCTTGGGGTGCAGAGCTCCAGGCATTGACAATGCCACGATTGTTGAGTCGTGCAAGCTCTGGTCCCCAGTGCTGCAGCCCTAGAATGCCAGAGTGTACAGAGGAAGCTGAGATCTGGGACTCCACGATTTCTCCTTCCTCCATCCCCAATAAAGATGTACAGCCTGCATCATAAAAGATGGTGTGAGTAACAGTGTTGCACAGCTTATTGCTACCTGGCAAATTACAGTCGTTAAGCAGCTATTCCTCACATACTCTGGAATTTGTAAGCAAACACTCCAAACTCAGAGTCAGCCATAAGCCTCCCTAAAATGTGTATTATTGTACTGAGAATTAAGAGGTTAAACACCAGGAAAATATTTAAGGATCATATAAAAACTCACGTAGCAAGCATTGCTTCCCAACATATGGAGAAGGACACTGGCAGGTGTAGTCCCCATCCAGATCACGACACAGGCCTCCGTTCTTACAAGGTTGGCTTGCACAGTCATTCACGTCTGTGTAAGAACACCAAAAAATAACACAGAAATGTCAATGTGACGTGTCCAACTTCTACAGTAAGTTAGACACGCTGTAACGGGATGCTTCTCTGGAAAGGAAGGGAGCTGTCATGTAACAGCAGCTGAAGTTATGTATAATTATTAGTGAGGTGACTGAGGTGTGTGGTGGCACATAAATCAGCCTGTGCGTTCATGCAGGTGGCTGCAGGATCGCAAATTTAACTCTAAGTGACAGAAAGGTTCTGTGTGGAGCGTAAGACGGGACAGTCCAAGTCCAGTCTGCATTTCCAGTAAACTGCAGCCACAGCATAACTGCTGAAAGTAAACACTGTGCAAGATGCTGAATTGGACTGACAGACGCAATAAATGTTGCCAGAGGACATTCTGTAACATCTAAAACAGCTTTTTTTTTGGTATAGCTGTCTAATGAGAGATGTCTAATTGAAGATGTCACAGAGTCAGAAATACCGTAGCAGATTCCTGCTTTAAGGTCACAATTAAAGGTCATCAAATTGCAAAATGATGAAGAGATGTGTCAAAAAAAAAAAAAAAAAGATATTCACTTTAACCTTCTGACTCCCTGTTTTAACATAAAGTGGATCATTATTTGGGTGTTGTGTCTCCTAGGTACACATTATGACACAGGACTATATTCCAAAGTATAAACACTCACACACGAGCTAGCCCTATGTTTGACAATATTCCTTGGCTGTATCTGAAATTGCATACTTCCCTACTATATAATAGGCGAAAAAAAGTATGTGACAAAAGAAGTATGTCGGAATTCATAGCACTAATAAAAGAGTGTGCGAAATGTACTTGGATGACCTACTTCTTCTGGCGAGATTCTGAAGTGTGCATACGATGGACACTTTACCATCCCATGAGGCCATGGGAAAGGATTCGTGAATGGCAGTGATGCTACGCAACTGACACAACTGATAAGGGCAACGCGGCAATGAAGTACATCCAGATTCATACTACACACATTCATAATATATAGAACATACTTTTTTAGCGGTTGTGAAGTAATTACTTTTTCAAAATAAATGCCTTCAGAAGAGATTTCCTACACAGTCCTTGTCTATTCTAAATAACTGGCTTATTGCAGTTATCATAAATCTCCACTAAGGGGCAAACTTCTTTTAGAAAAAAGGCAAATAGTATGAAATGTGAGATGCACAGAATTTTTTGCTGTGTACATTACTTTTTAAAGTTAAGGGTCAGTGATATTTTTTAAAGAAATTAATACTTTTAGGCAGAAAATATTAATTAAATTGATCAAAGTGAGAGTAAAGACATTTATAATGTATCACACAGTAAAACATGCATCACATTTTCCACAAAAATATTAAGAATCTGTTTTCAATACTGACAATAATAAATGTTTCTTGAGCAGCAAATCATCATATTAGAATGATTTCTGAAGGATCATGTGACACTGAAGCCATCACATAAACTATATTCGAAAATATATTGTTATTAAGTTAACTGTAATCATATTAACAATATTACAGTTTTTATCGCATTTCTAATGAACTAAGTGCAGCTTTGGTGAGCATAATTCTTTTTTTTTTTTTTAAAAACATTAAAAACAATCTTACCCACCCTAAACTTTTGAACAGCTGCTGTGTTATATTTAGTGGGCTGCCGTTTACCACTTTTGGTCTTCATGGAAAAGTATTACAAAACTAACATCCAAATCATTCGAGCAGAAATACTTTTTCTTTCTTACAATTTTGATCTGAATGACACAGAAAGGCTATAATTGAAAAGGCAAAGCCCATATTTTCATCCCCACAACAGAAGTTGTTTTGTTCCTAAACTGTTAAGAGGATTGAACAACACAAAAAACCATCACTCTGACCAAAGCCTGGACAAACATTCGGCACACATGCATTCACATAAGCAAACACAACAGTGCAGCAAGACAAGAATCAATCAATCTAGGTCAGATGTGCTGCTGAAGAAGAAGTCTTGAGGACTCAATCACAGCTTATTTGTTATGAGCAATGACTAAACTCCCATAATATTAGAACATCATCTATTCTGAGCAGAACTGAAAGAGATTTAATTAATGAGGAAAAGCAACATAACATTATGCCAAATAGTTCAACAAATAAATTAACAAATGAGATTTATAAGATTTAGTTTAGTGTCTGGTTGTTTGAATTTGGCCAGTACATTGGATGGAAATATTTCTGAACCCCCCTAATGCCCAAAGGCAAGGCATTTAACTGTTCTTCTTAAGTATAAAACCTCTTTGGCTTGATTAAGGCTTGCCCAATTGCACTGAAGCTGCCCCAGTGGCGAATATTCCTGGCTGCACTTGAAGGCCGTTCGGTCTAATATTGGCATTTTTCACTTTTCATGCATTTTAACCCTTTGATGCATTATTTTTGTGTATCACTTATATTAAAATGAGAATATAAACATAACCAATATCTTTTTTAATTTTGCAAAATTATATATTACGCATTAGTCCACTGCAATTATGTAGTGGAGGAGTTTAGAAGTATCTGGTAAATGCCTTCTGTCATATGTATTCTGTCATATGTTCTGTCATATATCCTTCAATGTCATAAACATCAAAATGCGATATAAAGGGGAAAGTTAAACTACAGTAACAAATAACATTCATTATGCAAATGCCTTATTTAACAAGAATACAATGCAAGTCAATGGCTACTGTCAACTGTTTGGTTGCCAGCATTCTTCAAAATATCTTCTTTTGTGCTCAGCAGAAGCAAGAAAACTCATACAAGTTTAGAAAAACTTGAGGATGAGTAAATGATGACAGAACTTTCATTTCATTTTAGTGAGATATTAGATAATCATTTAACTCTGTGCTAGCTATTTTAAAATGTATTGCATGTCTTTTGTTTATTTTCAGATGATCCTTGCATAAACAATAGTCAATTGTAGGGATTATAAACAGAAATATTATGAAATAATTGCTTAAGTACATTTTACTTCTAAAGACTCCGCTATTTTTGAGCGTTTCTGGTAGTACAAGATCAATTATGATCCTATGAACACATGAACGCTTTTTACAAGTCAGAATCTTGTAATTATGGTAATTCTGACATGGTGTGATGGTGGATTGGATGTATCAGCATAATCTGAATGCTTAAAATGGTTTTAAAAGATGTGTCCACTCTAGTGGATGCCATGTAGCAAAGAGTTAACACCATATATGGAAGGGACTTGTGTGGACTGGAAAATGTTAACAAAGCCTATTTAAAACTCACTATGGTTACAGCTCTTCCTAACCACCACTGACTGCTCAACATCCTGGGTGTGTCGGGTGTTTATACCAGTGCCATTGTATGTACAGTACCTTTATAAGCATTATAAGTGAAACAAATGACACATCATGCAGTAACTGAACTCTCTCTGCTGTGGACCAGCAGCCACAAGAATATTCGACATATAGGAGAAAAGTCTTAACACGAATGAACCACCAAATGCATCACATGGACACAATGTTTACGCATAACTGGGCATAAACGAGTTTTAATCAGCTTTACCCATTAGACATGAACAGAACAAATTAATTATCAATCAATTTGTGTTTAAGTTGCCGCTTTCAATACACTGCGATTATATTTTTTACACAGAACTTTGCTTTGCTACTTTTTTTTAATGAATAAGTCAGTAATTGAAGTTTTTTCCTTTTAAAGTTTTACACAAACATTCTTCTAAACCCTTTCTTTAGGCCATTTGAGTGAACATCATAGAATTTTTAATTAGTGCAACAGATACTGACAAAGCTTGTAGTAAATCTGAAATAAGTGGTACAAAACTTACTGATTTGGCAGTGTGCACCTTCAAACCCAGGTTGGCATTTGCACACATACTCATTAAAAACGTCTCCTCTTCTGGAATTAATGATCACCTCACATGTGCCATCGTTTTTACATGGGTTTGGGTTACAAGGACCTGTGGAGGAAAACAGGAGTAAGTTCTGATGTGGGACAAACCCATAGAAAAAGAAAAAAAAGGGATGTTTTGAATTGTTTCTCCTAGACAGATTTAAAGGAGAGCAAATTAAGACCCATGTCTCTCATATTTTTCATGTGAGTACAGGAGCAATCTGATGCGTCTTCTTGTTTCAGTGGAGATCTCAACAATGTTTCAAATTGTGTTCAGATTTGCCAAGATACCAAAGAGTGCAATCGAAAATGAGAAAACGTTCACAAAATTCCATTTGAAATTTGATGACATCTGCAGTTTCTGAGACAAAGTTAATGCTCAAATGAAAAACAAATGAAAACGTTCCTTCTCCTAAGCTATGAAAGAGCAACCTCTAAACAAGAAAGCAATAGGGTGACCCATGTAAACCTAATCTGAAATTTAAATGAGGATTGAGCCAGTAAAACTCAGATAAACAACATTTCAAATTCGGACCATTCTCAGTGGCATTGCAAGTATCTCCGGCAAATCCCTCAGCACAGATGCAGAAGAAGGGATCTTCTCCAATGCCAGTCACACACGTCCCTCCGTTGTGACACAGGTTCACCTTGCAGTAATCTCCTATAGAGACACACATAAGCGGGAGTGAATGGAATTACAAAGATTAGACTGGAATTAGTTCTTATTTTATAATTTGGCAATGGACAGAGTGGTCCTGCATATTAAGCTTGGAGAGATACAAAGGAGTAAGAAGCGCTTTTCACGCTTCTGAACAGGATCAGGAGAGTACAAAAGATAAGAGATGTGAGCAGCATAGCCAATGTGTATGTTGAATGAACTTTCAAAAGCAGAGGTATACTTTTCAAGGACAGGAAAGATTCTATGATATAAGTGAATATGAAAAAGAGCTTGTACTGTAATACAAGCTGCACAAAAATTATATCGGAAGCAATCATAATAAAACAAAACAGCCACTTAATTAAATGCTGATCATGTTCTGTTTAGGAGGCATCAGAACTTTATTCAGGCTGAACATCATGTTAGGATAAAAAAGAGGCATGAACAGAACGCAAGAACATGAAATGCTCTAAGGCACACGTTCATGTGTGAAACGTTGCACAACATGCTTCCTGAGAAGCTGGGAGATTTGTCCTCTGAGCTCATTAAGATTACATGTAGAGGTTAAGACGGGTTTCTTTGAATATGCTTGAGCAAGAAATTAAAGGCACTTTTCTCATGTAACTCCGCACACATTTACTTTCCAATATTTTGTAGTTGTGGGTCATATTATCCAGTGGAGTGCAGATCTCTTTCCGCCTCCCTACAGTGGATTTGTTCTATCCTCACAATGGCCTCGACATCACAGTATCATCTGGATGGTTCACTCTCTATTAAATTCATCTTTATTCTATTTATCAAGAAAATATAATAATTTGGATAGAATACATACGATATAATCAATAAGATAAATAAAGATAGATCATGTAACAGACGTTTGAGCAAAATTTTAATTTAAATGTTAGCTGTTGGTTTTTGTTACTTGATCAAAACTCTGTCCTACTTTGATATATGGCCAGTAATAGCAATACAGATTTGTCTCAAATGGATTGAAGGTAAATGTGTGAAATGTTCAGTAACCACAAATGAACTCACAGATATAAACAGAAAGAAAGAAGAAATAAACACACAAAAAGATCCATTCACTATTAAAGTACTGTAATAGTTGAAACATAATTTGTTACAGTAACTACTGCAAAAGTAAACCAAGGTAAAAAATTATTTAAATTACTCATTTTAAACTCAAACTATTTTAACCACAGTGAAGCAGTGACACTTGATATATTTAGCAGAGTTCGACTGGAGAAAGAGCATTAAATGAAAAAGCACTTCTTAGAATATAAGGTTACTCACCATTCACAGTACAAATGCTGCAAATGACTGAACTGACAAAAACTATTATACAGGACCGAGTAAAGCTCCGGGTCTTCATATTGGTACTCTGCTTTCTGTTTGTTTCTCAAGTCCCAGAATGTTTTCTTTACCGCTAGGTCTCCTGACGTCATCCTCAAACGTGGAGCAGCTAGAAGCGCTCAAGTACAGGGCACGCGCACCGTTTACGCGCACGGATCAGCTATTTCAAGATCTGTTCTGTATTGTCAGATTATAACGACTCGATAAGAATTGATAGTTTGCTATTAAAATGGAACTGTCAGAGTAAAGGTATTACGTAGACGTGTTTTCCGGCTGTTGTGTGTTCTGTATTTTGGGATTTTTTTTTGTCTGCATTAACTCTCGAAAATTGGCCAGCCCCTACTTGAAAGTCACTAGTAAGCATCCCCTATGTGTTGTTAAAAACATGCCATGTTTATGTGTGTATAGCTTCTCAGCATGACTGAAGAATTTTTCGCAGCAGGCAGAGCATCCACTCAGCATTCACTTCCGTGTTGGGTTCGCGGTGAAGCACGCGATCCACTAGTTCAACCAGGTTGGTGACTTCCGACATTTCAGGATCTGCTTGGATGATGAAGGTCAAATCCTAATCTCTATTAATAAAAAAGGTATCTGGTATTATTATCATATTTAATTAACCCCATCTGGGCGCTATTTCGTTATGAAAACCATTTTGTAACCGCGACGTTTTAGTTGTATGGTTTATGGAGAGTGGACGGGCTATATTTGTCTACTGGTCTGTTGTTAAAGAAACGTTAATAGGCAGGAAAACAAACGTTGTCTGGACTTATCGTGTCATTTAATCGAGTGCATGTCCGACTGTAGAGTTAATTTGATCACGTTTACAGGGCTGGTCAGGAGAATAAGTAATCATCAAAAGACGGTAAGTCTGGCACATGGCAGTTTGACATAGATAAAATCGTCATCATGGACGTAAATAACAGATGAATTGGTTAGCTCACATAGCTCACTAAGTAAACAAACGCACATGTAGATCACAACTATAAATCGGATTTGTATTCAGTAGGGCCATATTCAAAGGTGTTTGCGATTCATTGTATTGTCTGTTTTCCTGCATTAAATCACGTGATTTAGTTGTGTTGATATAGAGGAAAAGACGGCCACATCATCAGCTCTGTAAGCATCGCTATCTGCAATTAGATCTTCATATTACTTTCTTTTTTTTATCTTTCTAGGTTAAAATGGTTGTTTTTATAATCTCTGCAAGATCGAAATAGTCTTCTTAATATGTAATTAGCAGGTGTGATTTAAATATGAACTTGTATGGTGTATAGTTTTCAGCTCTTTTTATATTCATGGCTTTATTATAATTTTAAAAAGTTAAATGTGAAATGTTAATGTGAGTTGCATATGAAGTCAAGCAAAATTAGTTATTGGTTTGTCATTTTATTAGCAGGTGAAAAAGCAGTTTATAAAGGAATCAATTGAGTCACAATTTTTGTAAATGACAGCATGAAGGCAATTTGCTATAATTTGTACTTAGTCACTTATTATACCCTGTACTGAAGAATTGTGTTATTTTGCAGAATTTGTTAGCAGTGATCCAATATGGCAGAAGCTCATCAGGCTGTGGCCTTTCAGTTCACCGTCGGCCCTGATGGCATTGACCTCCAGCTCAGTCATGAGGCTCTTCGGCAGGTCTACCTCTCTGGACTTCACTCCTGGAAGAAGAAATTCATTCGCTTTAAGGTACTAGGATTGTGTTTCTTATATGTCCTACTACTGGAAGTCTTGCTTACCTTTTCAAGACAATTTGGAGATTTAAACTGGTCTTGGAGAATCTAGTTTTTCATTTTGCTCACAGAATGGGATTTTGAATGGGGTGTACCCAGGGAGCGCACCAGGGTTCATGCTGGTGTTGGCGGGGTACTTGGGAAGAGCGCATTACTTAAAAGTGGACCCTTCCTTAGGCCTGTTCATCAAACTTGGCAAACATGTCCCAGTCAGGTATGTCTGTTTCGTTTGGGCTTTTTTTTACTCCACAACACAATAAAGTGTCTGTGGAATGATTGCTTTAGTGAATATTAAAGGTTATTCTCAAGCAAGCTCCTGTTATGTCTCTTGTTTCTGCAGTAGGTACATGTCTGCACAAAACCAGATGTTAGTTGGGGGTGTCATGGTGGGCACGGGTCTGTGGATTGCCATCATATTTGGCATGAGGACTGCCCTAAAGAGTTTGCTGTCTTGGCATGGCTGGATGTATGGTCCCCGTGGCAAAATTACCTGGAAACTTCGACTATGGCTTGTAAATATGACCTTGAGGATTTAATTTGTGTTTTCTGGAACTATTTTTTTTTTGGTTGTTCCGAACTCTGCCATTTGTTCTTTGACCTTACAGGTGCTAGTTAAGATTTTTTCTGGCATGCAAACACCAATGCTATACAGCTTCCAGACCTCTCTCCCTCAGTTACCTGTGCCATCTGTGAAGGACACCATGAGAAGAGTAAGTTATTCATCTTTTAAACAACCAGATCAAAAGTTCTTCTTCATTTTAATGTATTTATTTGAAATGTTTTATTCCGTTAAATGTCAGAGTCAGACTGGTAAGCCAGGAATAGCTACAATTCAATGTCGATTTTGGTCACTTGTTTTCAGAGTTAACTTGCTCAGGTGATTATCTACTGATGTTGGAGGTAGGTTGCATAGCGTGGATGAAGTGAGTTAACTTACTAAAACATGCACGCTGTTTAGAACGGTACTAGAAAAAAAAATAGCTTCGATTTGTGACCTTATAAAGCATCGTTTGTTCAGACTCATTAGGAACGTGCTTGGATTTAAGTTAATACTATGTTTTTGACAACCCTGACTGTGAGATATTGATTATAAGTGTGTTCTTTTAATTGTGCTTTCTTGTTTTCTTGAAATTCTCGACCTGTAGTATCTTGAATCAGTCCGGCCACTGCTGAGTGATGAGGAACACCAAAGAATGCAGAGCCTTGCACTTGACTTTGAGAAGAACCTTGGACCAAAACTTCAGTGGTACCTCAAACTGAAGTCTTGGTGGGCCACCAATTATGTAAGTAGAACAAATTGCCCAACATATCAATTACTACTTAATGAAGAACTGCTGCAGCAGTTTAAGTTCTTGCATTATGTTGTGTAATATTTTCTACATTATGTGTCGCAGCCAGGAATGCAAACAACATTTGTTTTGGGTCCACTTTGAGAAATATTTCTTGTGATTTGTGCATATCAGAGTAGTTCATTATAATTTACACACAAACATTTCCACAGTTTTTTCACCAAAAATTGAGCAGCACAGCTGTTGTCAACTGTAATTATGAGAAATTCGGGAGCACCAAATCAGTATATTAGACTGATTTCTTAAGGATCATGTAACTGAAGACTGGAGTAATGGCTGCTGAAAATTCATCAGTGAAATCTCCCCAAACTTATGAACTCTAGTGTACATGATGGGGACCTAGAAAATTCCTGCGTAACGGAAACAATTCTGACTGTCTAACCTATTACACCTCTGAGTTTGCATCGCTGTGTGTGTGTTTCAGGTCAGTGATTGGTGGGAAGAATATATCTACTTGAGAAGTCGTGGGCCAATCATGGTTAACAGCAACTATTATGTAATGGTAAATAGTACTTGCCAGCCTCACATCCATATATATATATAACTACAAGGTGCAGTATAGTATCTTGATTATTGTCTGCTAGATAAACTCAGGTCATAGAGTTTGGAGAGTTTGACTAACTAATTTTTTTTAATTCATATCAATTAGATTATAAATGCATTCTTAGTATCTAAAACTCCTTGTTTCTTTATTTCCCTCTGAACAGGACTTTCTTTATGCCTTTCCCACACATATGCAAGCAGCAAGAGCCGGCAACGTCATTCATGCAATCATGCTTTACAGGAGGAAGCTAGACCGGGCTCAAATCAAGCCGGTTAGACAATCAACCATATTTTGTACCTCATCTTTACCGTAAACAAATCACTGTTTTCATTTAATAAACTAGTTTTGGTGACTAAACAGGTAGATTAGTTAGCTTATTTACCATTTTGCCTCAAAATAAAGGATACAATTTGGTATAGGTTTAGATTTTCATGGCCATATAACCAATAAGTAATGACGGTGTAATATCCTCTGCCCTCTATCACAGATGATCAATTATCCTAACTAACCTTAGGCCTGACCCTATGGAGATTGATCTCTTTATTTAATGCAATAAATATTTGTATGTTTCATGCCTCCTGATCATATGGTCATAATGGTGCAGCTTTTTGCACTATTGAACAGCATTCCACTCTGTTCTGCCCAGTGGGAACGGCTATTTAATACATGCCGCATCCCAGGCCAGGAGAGCGGTAAGAACAGCCAGTCTGTGCACCATAATCCAGTTTCTGCCTACGACCCTGGTCATGTGTCATCAGTTATTTTTGATTAGCAGAGTAATAGATATGTTATTGTAAATGTTCATTGGTAGTTTGTTCTTATACACAATAATATAATGACTTTATGACAAGCTGGTGACACAGGACAGTGCTGCTTAAAATCTATCTCCATTCCATTTCATTTTTTTAATGATTTATTTTATATATTTTTTCCAATTAGGAAACCAGTTAGTCTTCTTGTGCCCTAATGATTGCATAGTTCTCTCTCTGGTCCACCCAACAGTGATTTGTGGCCATTCTCTCTGCTTCGCAGCTAATGCTTCAAAACACCATCCCCATGTGTTCGTCCCAGTATGAGCGCATGTTCAACACCAGTCGCATCCCAGGCATAGAATCAGGTACTGAACATTGACACAGTTGCCTTTGCGGTAAATTCAAATTATTAATGAAGTAATCATGCTTTCCATTGCGTGCACAATTAAATCTGCAACTGGGAAAGATAACAAGCTTATGATAACAAGCTTATGATTGCTGTATCTAATGAAAGCGTGGATTAGTTGCTTTGTAAATATATTACTTTTGCGTAATATTTTAGGATACAGGTGTAATAGGCCATACTACGTTTTCCAGTTGACCAAAACAAGCACCTTTTAGTGCCCCTTTAATTCAAGAAATCGTTGCATATTGCAAAACACTCTCTTAGAAATTCAATAACAAATTGCTTTTTTGTCACAGATCCCCATTCAACTTAATCTGAATGTTTTAAAACGCATGTATACTATTGTGTGTATTGTACGATTAACTAAAAAATAGTTGGACATGAGATGCAGGTCCTGCTCTAATACCCACCCTCATTCCTGCACTGTTGCTTTGGATAGAACACCATTCTTAGAGGTGATATGTGTAATTTCTTGATTTTAAAAATCAACTTCTGTTCTAGTCTAGTTTAATAAGCAAACGGAGATGGATATACATAAATTGTTTGTATGTTTTCCCAGAAGGAAAAAAAAAAAGTATAAACGTATGGATGGGATTGTCTGGCTGACCAATGGCTGACGTGTTTAGGTTTTGATTTTACTGCTCTAGTGGTGCAGAAATTATACACTTCACCTTTAATTTTCACCTTAGTTCCTCCCTTGAACATTTGCACCCTGTTTTATTTTTATTTTTTTACAGTTCTAATTGTTTTATACGTTTACACTACTGTTCAGTCGTTTGGAGTTGCTAGGTTTTTTATGGTTTGGAAAGAAGTCTCTTAAAATCACCCAGGCTGCAATAACAACAGTAATATTGTGAAAAAATTATTACAATTTAAAAAACTTATTTTCTATTTGAATATTTGTTAAAATGTAATTTATTCTTACAGTGGCGGCAAAGCTGAATTTTCAGCATCATTACTCCAGTCCTCATGTCTCATCATCCTTCAGAAATCATTCTAATATGCTGATTTGCTGCTCAAGAAACATTTCTTATTATTTGAAATACAGTTGTGCTGCTTAATATTTTTAAGGAAACTCGGCCTCTACTGTCACTTCAAATCGATTGATTTAATGCATCATTTCTAAATAAAAGTATTATTTTAAAAAAATCTTTCCAACTCCAAACATTTAAACAGTTTTGTTCATATACAATTTTAATCTATTATCATTATAATGTTGTCAAAGTTTAATGTAAATTGTCATTCGTTCTTCTTTCTTTCTGTAGACTCAGTTAAGCATATGTCTGATAGCAGGCATATTGTGGTGTATCATCGGGGCCGTTACTTTAAAGTATGGATGTTTTATGATGGGCGGTTACTGTTGCCACGGGAGATAGAGCAGCAGATGGAGAGGATCCTGGCCGACACGTCTGAGCCGCAGCCTGGAGAGGAAACCCTCGCCGCCCTCACCGCAGGGGACAGGTATTCCCAACACACCCAACAGCAGGAGTCGCTACTGTTTTCCTGTCATTCATTTGTTTGATCTCTTGTAACCGCTGTAAAGTTTCAGTGGGGTCCTTTTTTAAATAATTTCTCCTTCCGATCTTTTTAAACCGTTACTTGTCAGTGGTTTTTACAAACAGTCTAAACCATTTTAAAATTGAGCAAAAGCTTTCTGTCTGTATCTGTCTGTCTCAGAGTGCCTTGGGCATGTGCCCGTAATGCCTACCTCAGACATGGCAAGAACAAGAAGTCTCTGGATGCTGTGGAGAAGGCTGCTTTCTTTGTTACACTGGATGACACAGAGCAGCGCTATGATCCTGAAAACCCTGTGGAGTCCCTGGACCGTTATGCTAAATCACTGCTCCATGGGAAGTGTTATGACAGGTGAGAAAAAAAACATCTCCTTCCATACCTCTTTGAAAGGGTTTTTGTGAGTCTCCAGGTACTACTACTGTACCTCAGAGTAGCTTTTATATAACATATGTACATTTTAATGGTCATTTTTCCTTAGGTGGTTTGACAAGTCCATAAACTTCATTGTCTTCAAGAATGGAACAATGGGCCTTAATGCAGAACACAGTTGGGCTGATGCTCCAGTTGTTGGCCACCTCTGGGAGGTACACATGCACACACAAACTACTGTTTGGGTCTACTACTGTCTGTCTGTCTGTCTTCAGCAAGCATGCATTAAACTGATCAAAATGGTTGAAGGTAAAAACATTTATAATGTTACCAAGAATTGTGCTCGAGGGGCAGAGTTTTGTCTGTGGAAAATACAGCTGCTGAAAATACAGCTTTGCCATCACTGGAATAAATTAAATTTGAAAACATTTTAAAAATATTTCACAACATTACTATTTTTTTTTTATATCTGAAGAGCATGAGAGACTTCAAAAAAATTAGAAATTCTTACCGACCACATACTTTTGAACATACTGTTCATCAGTTGTTTCACTTTCAACTCCTGTTTATCATAAATTAAATGTTATATCTGCTTCAAATGTAAACCTTGATATTTTTCATAAAGCATGCGCTCTCGATGGACCCTGTTAAACTGGGCTATTCCAAAGATGGCCACTGTAAAGGAGAACCCCACCCTAATCTGCCTGGACCTCAAAGACTCCAGTGGAATATCCCACCTGAGGTCTGTGTATGATGCACTTCGTAGTAAAAACACAGATGATTCTTTCTTCCTATCTTGCTTGAATGGATGTATGAAGGAGCCAAGGCATTAATTTGTTTGACGTTCTTTCGATTTTGGTTCGTATTTCATGGCAGTGCCAAACTATGATCGCCAACTCTCTGTCTGTGGCCAAGGCTTTGGCTGATGATGTGGATTCTCACATCATCCCCTTTAGTGACTTTGGAAAGGGCCTGATAAAGAAGTGCAAGATCAGTCCAGATGCCTTCATCCAGCTTGCACTGCAGCTGGCCCATTATAAGGTGAACTGTCCTATTAGTGAACATCTGAAATATAAAAATTTGCAGCAAAATATTCCTCCTTATTGCTCATTTGAAAATGTGATATCAATGTTCTTTATTATGCAGGACAAGGGAAAATTCTGCTTGACTTATGAGGCATCTATGACACGATTATTCAGAGAAGGCCGTACAGAAACTGTTCGCTCCTGCACCGTGGAGTCCTGTGCTTTTGTCTGTGCCATGACCAACAACGAGACGGTACCATGTCAAATATACCCTTTAAAACCCATGGGGAATGGGGGTGCACCAGTGGAAATAGGAGGATAACACAATAATTCATTTTTTTTTCTGTTGTATTTTTTTTTTTTTTTAGAGAGAAGAGAAACTTCGTTTACTGATCCAGGCCGCTGAGAAACACCAGCAGATGTACAGACTGGCAATGACTGGTCATGGCATTGACCGCCATCTCTTTTGCCTCTACGTAGTGTCTAAGTACCTTGGACAGGACTCCCCTTTCCTACAAGAGGTGTGTTTCAGAAAATAAAAAGTAAGAATATAAGAAATTAAAAAGTATATACACTACCATTAAAAAAGTTAAAACTGGATGATAATAATGAGAAATGTTTCTTGAGGAGCAAATCAGCATATTATAATGATTTCTGAAGGATCATGTGTCCATAAAGGCTGCAGTAATAATGTTGAAAATTTGGCTTTGCCTTCACAAGAATAAATTACATTTTAAAATATATTAAAGGTGCAGAAAGCAATTTCTGAGAAACACTGATGAAATTTGAAATCAACCCAAACCGTTTCAAAAATTGCTTACTGCACCTTTAAAAATATATATATTTTAAATTTTAATAACTCCATAATATTACTGCTTTACTGTATCTTGATGAGCATTAGACCTCTTTTAACAACATTTAAAATCTTACCGACCCCAACCTTTTGAACAGTAATATATATTTTAGAATATTGTTAAAAAAATGCCTAGTGAGAATAAAGTGTCCTGATGACCCTCATGTTTCATGATAAATGACATTTCTGCCTTTAAAGACAAGCAGCAGATATTCTTTGACAAAATTCAATGCAACTGAATGCAAAATTTCCCACTTCCTGTCTCTGCAGGTGCTGTCAGAGCCGTGGAAACTCTCCACCAGTCAGACTCCTCTTCAGCAAGGGGATCTATTTGACCTGGTGAGACACCCAGAGTATGTGACCAGTGGGGGAGGCTTTGGACCGGTGAGTTTCAAAAATTACAGTTAACTTTATTTTAAGGTGGCACAGTTACACATTACTAAATGTACTTACTATAGTAATAACTGTAAATTCTACCTAATTACAAGTAACTAACCCTAGACCAAACCCCAACCGTAACTCTATTGTAAGTACATGTAGATAATTAATATTACAAGGGCTGCTCCTTAATAGTGGACTAAACGGTAGTCGACTAGAAGAGGCTTAGTCGAAGCCAAGATTTTATTAGTCTGTTAGTCACAGAAAAAAAGAACTCCACAGGAAGTGGCGAAATCAAATCACGTCATCCGTGAGGAACAGATCTTTAACGACCAGTCCTTGTGGTAACTACAGTAATCCAAACGTTCGTCTATCTTCCATCGACCTCAAATATGGCTTATTGTTTAAAACATGTAAGTAGTAGCAACTTTACATGGCTTCTTGCTCTAGCGTTAACCCAGAAAAATGTGTGCCATTATATATCCAAGTGTTCGTGTGGAGTGTGGAAGGCAGCTAAAGTAGCCTATAGCAAGCTTTATTGCACGACATGGATGCACCATCGCGATCACTTGCATTTTTTCAACTTAAAATACTTTGTCTTTTTTTGTCAGAGTAATGCATCATTCTGAACTGTTTTTGTAATTCTATACACTCACAAAGCGTTGTGCTTTTGTGAAATAAAGAAAACAAACAGGATTCTCTTTCTGCCGTCTTGGTCTCCCTGAACTGCAACGCATCACATAAATGAACCGAAACCCAGTGTTTAGGCTACTTGCCTCTCAGACATGAGAAATATAACAAATACTCTCTGCCTCTGTAATCCATATGAAAGTCGGCATCGTCAACTTCATCTTTGCTGCTGACACTGACTCAGAAAACACTAGTGTTGAACGACTTGAATGAACAACTACTACTCGACTAGAAAAATCTTGGTAACACTTTATTTTACAGTGTCATTGTTACATTTGTTACATGTAGTTACTATAGTAATAACTATAAATTATGCATAATTACATGCAATTAACCCTAATCATAACCTTATAGTAAGAACATGCAATAACATAATATTTCTCAGTATTTAAATGTATAATTACAGTGTAACAAAGACACCTTAAATAAAGTGTAACCAAAATCTTTAGCCGGGGGCAGCCCTAAATATTAGCCAGTACTTATTTGAGTAAGTACTGTGTACTTACTAAAACTACGTCACCTTAAAATAAAGTGTAACCAAATTACATAATCTAGAAACCTTATAGTTCTTGGTGAAAAGATCAGATTTGACTTCTTTTTTTCCGGTAGGTTGCAGATGATGGTTATGGTGTGGCCTATGTGATCATTGGAGAAAATCTAATCAATTTCCACATCTCCTCCAAGCATTCGAGTCCAGAGACCGTAAGTACACACACAATCAAAGAATCAGTCACAATACACACAGTGCTGCTTGTTTTTCAGTGACAGGAGTTGGATCCACATATTTTTGCGAATTTTAGGATATTGCACAAAAACCCTGGAAACATCAAGATTAGCAATAAAATATTAAAATGCACATAAGAAACATTTTTTTTCATCGGATATGAAGGCGTAGATAAACTAAGATGGATTTACCAAATAAATTCCTTGATGAAAAAAACTCGTGACTTTGCCTCAACAGATCATGTGATTGGATAACTGGCTCATTGGTTTGTCTATTATAATCTCATTAGACACTATCTCCAATGTGAAGTCATTCTGAAATGCCTGAGACAAAGTCTGCAATCAAAATGATTTAATTACCCACCAGAAATCTCTCGATTGTGTTCCCAAACATCAGCCATCTGCCTCAGAAGGCAAGATAACATCACAGCGTCTCTGAGGCGCAAGTAATTTATTACGTTGGGGAAAAAAAGCCACATTGGCTTCCCTGGAAGCAGCAATTTGCAATTTAATTATTGATACTTTGCACCAGTTTTCCAGGAAATTACCATTTTGATCTCTTGAACACATAGCATGAAAACTGTGCTTTATTCGCAAATGTTTTGTACGATGTTCCAGTTTTTTGCATGAGTTAAATTCACAGCTTTGGATGAATGCTTGGCTAACGTTGTTTTTGAACGATTGGGTGGTTTCTCTCATAGTCTTTTGTATTTTCTCCCCCATCTTTCTTCAGGACTCTCATCGCTTTGGAAACAATATCAGACAAGCCATGCTTGATATGCTGGATCTGTTTCAACTCGACAAGAGACCCAAAGTGATTTGACCGGTGAAAGCATTATGCTTATAATGACTCAAATTATTTATATATCAGCACTGTTGAGATAAGCTTGAAAGGGTTTCTTTTGTTTTGTTTTTTGGCTTTGCTTTGCTTTGCTTGTGTGTGTTGTCTTGTTTATTTGCACGTGTCTGAGAGATGCAGCGTATGAAGGAGAGAATTAGGGAGGCAGTGTGAGAATCTCATTCTGTTGTTATATGTGCTGGTGCCTTAACATGTGTCTTAACTGAACAGTTCAGTGCAGGTGAATTGAATTTCATTGCCAGGACATGCTTTCATTTTCCTCTCCTTGTATACTTTACCGAGATGTACAGATTCTTAGACTGACTCTTCAATAGATGACATTCTCTTGACATGATGTCAAGGAGCATAGTACTTTGCTTAGCTGAAGTGTTAAGCTTATAAATTAAGAAGATCACAGCTCACCATTTGTGCTTTTACTTTGCATTCTGATATTTGAAGTTTTTCAGCTTCAGTATTAAGTAATGAAGGGAAAGATGAGATTATGCAGATAAGAGGTTTCGTATAATAAGTGTGCACTCATTTATAATGGTTTTTGCTCTTATACCGCCTTGTTTTTATTGGTTGGTATTGTGTTGATTTAGCATTGAAAGGTCAGAGGCTTTATCACAATAACTGTACTTTTAGTTTTATTGGATTTTCATTTAGTTTACTTTCATTATATTTTATGTTCCCTTCTAAATGGTATATACTGTAATAATTTTGGAATCAGAATAAATTCAGAATAAGCATTAAACATACCATAAACATTAATAATGAGTGATTTTTTTTCTTCTTCTATTATTTACAATTCTTCATGTCTGGTCTGTAATAAAATAATATTTTTATGTCCTGACAAGTTATTCTCATAAGATTAAACATAAAACAACATTTTTAAACGTAATTTTACTCTCACTTTACAATTTTATCTTTAACTTCAATGTCTGAACACAAAGCACAGCTTTTCTCAAATGTCTGTGTTCTGTGGATTGTTTTTATGTAGTGTTTTTATGTAGGCCAAAGGTCCAGTCATTGACCTATTAAAACCACCTCTTCTAAGTAAGCTGCATAAATTGAACTGTGTTCCTGTGTAAACTGTTTGGCATTAGTCTACAACAGAGAGAAATGCGGTTGAGCCTATACCTTTCCTGTAAAAAAACATAGAACAGTCTGTTATTTTAATAATAACAAATATATATATATATGTATGTATTATTAGGTTCAATCTCATTAGTGTTTATGAAGAGACTTTTATTTCAAAAACCTTAAAAAAAAAAATCTTCATTCTTCATTTTGACTGAGACAGAGCCACATGCGTCATAATTTTGAGAACCACAGCCGCGACAGGGAAACAGTTTTTTTTTCTCTATGTCCTGTTTTTTTTTTAAAACAACAACCGAGGAACATAATATAAATTGAACTTATTGAAAAATTGAGAATGACATGACACTGAAAAATGGAAAAGAATTACAAACAAATAATGTTTTTACGGGAGAACAATCTAACCCTCTCCATTGACTTTGTGTTGTGTGAAGTAACCTCCTTGTCATTTCTGACTTGCAGCAAAAAGTGTTTAAAAGCTGCTATGTGATGGTGTATAGCAAATAAGCTAAAACCCCCCAGAACTAAGTATGGGCATGGCCTAAATAAATCTCTTGTTTCAAGATAAATAAGCTTGAGAAGATCCAATTAGGATCTCTGGGTATGTTTCAATGAAAACAATTTACTAAAAAACGGAAAGGTATTTCCTTTTGCATTCACAACAATCACAAGGTTTTTAATGTTTAAACGCTGTATAATGCATGCAAGGCCAGTAGTTGGCGATTATCACTTTGTAAAGAATTATCACATGCCTATAGTATGCAAGACGTCACCATTTTCACAAATTCGCTGTTTTTGTAGCTTACACAGAGACGATAATGGTATCGTTTTACTTTTTAGTTGAAAACTGTCGTGTGCTGTTGTTATCATTTGTTTCACCTCTAGTCAATGTAAAAGTTCATTATAATATGTGGAGGAGAATATCAATGTTCTAACTAAAATTAGTTGCATGCAAATCTGTCTAAAATTAAGATCACAAAATTTTGTCTTCAAGATTTATTGGCCTACTTGATGTTATATTGGCATGGTGTGAGTTATGGTTTTAAGTGCTCCAGTAAAGCATAGTATAGATGAGGGACATGACACAGGTGACTGGTGACTGCCTGTATAGATTGATTGGTTGGAAGTGGAGCAAAAGACCCAGAGGAGACAAGTGGTGCTTGCTGCAGCACCAAATAACCTCCAGCTCCACCTCTCTGAAGCTCAATGGTGGAGCTTAACTTTTTTTAATGGGATAGGGTTAGGGTGTGGTTGGGGGATGCAGCTCCACCCATCATACCCACAGTAGGTTGAGAGAGGGGGAGCTGGAGGTTATACTCCACCCATGGCTCTGCAGTGGGAAGACGCTGGAGGACACTTAAAGTATTTCTTGAGGCAGGCCTCAGACTTCCCACCCTTCTCATATGATGTTATTGCTGGCATGAACACTATTTGAAGGCTTCAGGTGCAAAATCCTCTAAGTCTGTCTGACATTTTTGTTTTAAATAAGCATTATGTTTTTAATTTTATTTTTATCAGTGACATTTTTGAAAATAAGGCATTTCAATAACTGACTAATAATATTTTTTTTGCCATTAAAGTGAAATTACTGAACGTAAACATATGAGCCTGTTAAAAATTCTCATTTAAAAGAAAATGTCTGATGGACTTTGCATCTGAAGTCATCATTTATACTATTATCAGGGCCGTCGCTATGAAGCCTCAGTGCTGGTTGTGCTGTGAAATTGCTTTCTGGGGGCGACAGCCAACTCAACACACGACACAATCAGTCAGCAAATGTAAGATGATGAGCTCTTCACAACACAACAAATAACTAACGATATTGAAAAACCACAGCGAAAGTAAAAAATAAAAAGTCATGAAAAAGCAAAACAACGATCTTATAATCATAACCATATAATTTATTCATGCATGCTGGGAACTCACAACCCCTTATCATTTCATCAATATTGTTCAATTAGAAATTCTTAGTTCACACAGCTGTTTGACTAGTTCTGGGAATTCTGTTGGTCTAACATGGGTTGTTATGTAGTTTCATGTAATTCACATTTCTAAGTATTTGTGGCTCAGAAGGTCCTGTGAACTGGAAAATATGTCTGTTTTTTTTATTCTTTATTGTGTACTTGTTTAGTTAAAACATTTTCTCTTTTACCGTTAAGTATAAATGCATATCAACCAGGTGTTCAAACATTTTAATTTGTTTGTCCCCTCAAATTCAATTACAGTTCATTCTGTGTGCATTTTCACCAGATGCTTGTCAAATTAAATCACTTTCACCAAGAGTAGGTAACCATAGCAACAGTGGCTTTTCATTTCAGATCATTATCAAAGCATAAATACTTTAAATTTTAATATTATTACAAATATCATTTCTAAATAAAGGAGACAATACTTGCTATGAAATAATGCCTTGAGCGAAGAGGAATCACCAAAGTGAAAAGGTAAACCCAATCAGCTCAGTTTCTAAGAATAACCGCTTGTATAATGACTTAGTATAATAAAGAAACAGTCACATTTGAACTTTATATATTTAGTTTTACATTACATAATGAAATTTTATCACATGGGAAAGGTTTGTTTGTGACAGGCAATTTCCTTTTACACAGTATAAACCTACAAAGACAATGGAAACAGAGGCTTTTCCATTGAAAGTCAACTTGGCTACTACATTAGCATGCATTGAATGGAAATTTGTAATTCAATCTAAAGTAGGGTCATGTTTTATTGCACAGGTAAACGTTGTAAGTGGTGTTTGGATTTGGTTTAGGATTAGGGTGACTGGGTTACACAGGGAATGCAAACAGAGGCCTGAGCACTTTCATGCTAGCAGAGAAAGCCAAACATATCAATAAAACAGCATGGAGTCCCAAGCTGACCAACGGTTCACTGTATCAGATTGATTAGAAGGACAGTACACACGTAATATTATCAACATTTCTAAAAGATATATTTGTTTAATCCATTCATTCATTTTTAACTGGTTTAAGCTAAAACCTCATGTAGTCATTTTACACTGGCCACTTTGGACCACTAGAGAGTGCCATAGTGAACTTCTCATGATGTCACAAGATGATTCATACACTAAACACTAACATTAAGTTTTCTTTTTCCTTAGTGGACGTTATCTCTTATCTAATACATTATCACAAGCTGTTTAATGAGTGGTGTTGGGCCTGTCTATTTACAAAACATAGCATCTTATGAACCTTGAGTGTACAACTGAAGGTAATAAAATCATAGCCTACATGCTCATTTTTGTCATAAAATAACTGATTGATGTCCATTCGTTCCATTTTCACTTTAAAGGAAGCTAAAATGACACTGCCTGCTGTTTTCGGGCAGACAATAACATGTGTTTTTACTAAAGTTCCATTATGTCCCGTTTGAGGCATGTCAGGACATGTCGATTGTTCGTTCATTTCCATGTATCACTTTATTTATAGCCTACTTCTTGACTGCTTTTCATTTTTCGTACAAATGGTCTGCTAAATAGTAGGATATAGTTGTTTAATTGCGTCGTGAACGACTTATAAAACGGATTGATCTGCTTTGTAAAGAAAGGATGAATGCTCTGAGGGGTTGGCGTGAGACGGGGCGCACGCGCACAAAAGGTCAACACTGTTGTGTGAGAGTGAAATTTCAGCAGGGTGTCTGTCTGTCTGCATTCACTGGAATGCGATTGCAACCCCCTTTGTTATGGTGAGAAGCTGCAAGAATGTTCCGTCAATTAAAATTCCTCGGGCTGACCTGTTGCCAAAAGGCATTTTAAAGTGGGGGCTATTTGACTAAGAATGCGCCTCGTCATTGGTGAGCAGGTATACTCTCACACGAGCTGAGTGTGCGTTCAAACACAAACCAGTAGTGAGCGCTGTACTTTCACAAGATTCTTGCATCGACATTTAGTATCCTAAGTTATATCAAAATGGGTGAAAGGATGACTTTCTCCCTGTTTTAGGATTCTCGATTCAGGCGAGCAAAAAACGTTGGCTTTGACAATATGTTATTGCGTGGCCCCAAGTCATTAGAAAACACAGAGCCTGTTTTGGGGCCGGGGGGAGGAAGTATGCTAAATAGGAAGCCTGAACATATTTTCTTAAGTGGAGCGATAACAAATGTTGGCTAAAATCGGAATAGCCTACTTATTATCAAACTGAATTTGGTCAATTCAAGTGAGCGGACTGGCTCGGAAAATAATTTCTGCGAATCGGATCAATTGAACAATTCGTTTGAGTTCAAAAAATAGATTCTTTAAGTCATCACGTACAGCGTCCCATTAAAGCACTTATATTACTGTTTATATGCGTTTACTTAATAAGGGTGTGATTAGTTCATATGTCCCTAACTTCCTTTTTTTGCAGCAATGAACTCTTTTATAATCAAAATATAATTTGTAGAAACAAGAAAGACGAGTAAAATCAACTCACACATTTTGGTTGAAATGTTATTTATTTATAAAACTGTCAGAAAACAAGTTTTTGTTCAATGAGTCGGCGAGTTGGTGACTCGCGAACCGATTCACGTATTCTGTTCGTTTTTTTTGAAACGGTTCAACTAGTTCATTAAAAAGAATCCGACTCAAAAGAACCATTGGTTCACGAATCTGACATCGCTACTGGGCTGGGGGTGCGAGGGGCGGGTGTTAGTATAAATTGCCTCTCACTACATATCCCTTGCCTGTCCTCTGAACTTTGAGACAGCCACAAGCATCACTCAAAGAGATGCAACAGACTGGAAATTAAACAAAGCAACTTTTTAGTACAACAACTAGCAAACGTCGCTTTCCACAAACCGCCTACCATGGATGATCACCATCTATTCTGTGCGTCGTGTCGAAAAACGGGGAAAAGACAAACAACGGTAAGAGAAAGGGATAATAATATGCAAGTCGTACTATCTTTTTGCATGTTTATATTTGCACATTTCCAACGTAATTACTTATAAATGTGTGTTGGTGAATATTAATGACGATATGTATAACTTTAAGAACAGTTTGGATAATCATCGTCGTCTCGAGGGTTTGTTTTGTTTCAGCCGTTGCTTGATTGTATCACTGATACGGATAATCGCGTCTCCGCTGTTACTTTGATCTTTGTTTAAATACTTGCTCGCGTGACTGAAAAGCAGACAATCACATCAGTAACCTCTGTTAAACTCCATCAATTCTGTTTTCATTTTACAGATGTGCTCACTGACACTCTTCATTCTGTCATTGTTCATGTTCGCATCCCCCGTAGCAACGGCGGAGACTCTGTGCGGTGGAGAACTAGTGGATACTCTGCAGTTCGTGTGCGGAGAAAATGGGTTTTATATCAGTAAGTGTAACTCTTACAGTGCTGTGTGATGGTTGCTACTAGTGAATCTAAACCTTTACATGGTTCTTTGTCTTAGTAAACCATTTAAGTCAAGTTGGTGGTCATCGGCATGATAATGTGTCTTTTGAATTGCTGGTTGTACATTTACAAGTTAATGAGACTTTATTGCTTTCCACCAAGTTTTCTCGATGCAAGCCATTAGTGCTGTTAAATGTAAGTGATTTGGGGACAAATTGAATTTGTTTGCAGGTATCTCTCTCTCTCTCTGTCTCTCTCTGTCTCTGTCTCTGTCTGTCTGTCTCTCTCTCTCTCTCTGTCTCTCTCTCTCTCTCGTCCCCTGTATTCCTATCAGATGACGATGGACTTCCCCTTTTTGTTCCTCTCCTGCTGTTCTTTATCTCTTTATCTTGCAAATGGCAAGGTTAAAGGATTCTTTTTGCTAGCTATTCGCACATTCCCGGGAACATAGAACAATATTTGTTTTTCTGTGCCCTGTTCTTTGTGATATTTTAAAGTCCTTATCATATCGGTTAGTGTCAAAAATAAAAAGAGTCACAGTGAACAGGAAATAAAGAAAGGATCTGTTGATGCTGTCTCCAATTTCAGAAATCCTAAAAACATGCCAGTAGCCACATGTGGGATTTGGTGAAATATAAACAATAGGGTGTGAATTGGTAGCGTTGGTCGCTTTCCAGGGGAACCCCGCAGTTGATCGCTTACTTTCTCTTCCCCCACCCAGGCAGGCCGAACAGATCAAACAGTCGCCGTCCTCAGAGAGGAATAGTGGAAGAATGCTGCTTTCGGAGCTGCGAGCTACGTCTGTTGGAGCAGTACTGTGCAAAACCGGTGAAGTCCGAGCGAGATGTTTCCTCCACATCGCTGCAGGTCTTCCCAGTGACGCAGGCCCTTCACAAGGTACATGAAGCTGCTTATCTCCCCCTCCCCCCGTCAGAAGCCCAGCACAATGATTTTGCTGAACCCACAAACACAGACTCAGACTAGACAGGCTAGTCAGACACGCAGCCTGTTTTTATCACGCCAAAATCAATATTAACCATGTCTCCTCTCTCAGAATTGCTGAGCAATGTGGAAAATGGCACAGATCATCAGAAATCCATAGACTGCATTAAAGATGATGTATGAACAACACTGAGGGAGATAGTTGCACAAACAAAAGTCCATGGTAACACCATGAAATGCTATTGGACAGCATGTGCAATGATGTCATTATTCCAAGAACCAAAACAAGTACAAGTGTTGTGCCGCATTCTGGCAAATTTTTGTGCCATGTGCTCTTGGCATGGAAATATGTTAAGCGTTGGCAAGACAGTTGGCCAGCTGGCCATGGCTTGGATTTGAAAATAACAAAAACAAACAACCCAACAACACAATAGTCAGTCCTACTTGAGAACAGTACATTCGCACTATGACTGTGTTCACACTGTCAGTCCAAATCCGATAATTTGTGTATCTGACTGGAATCTGATCTAAATTATTGACTGTCCACATTGTGTGTCCCAGCTGTTCAGATCCGATTTGTGTGTCCCATGCCGCTCTTTCGTTTTACAGAATATCTGCATTGGTTTCTATAGCAATGACATTGCGTTGGTAGGTATACACCGAAAACGACAACCGCAACACGGAGGGGTTTACAATACAGATGTTGTCAGCTTTATTTACAACATGACAGTTTGTAGCCGCTGGGCTGGACTACTGTGTCTCATGAGGCAGCGGCAGAAATGTCGGAGGCTGATATTTGCGGCTCTATTTCGCTCTGTCATCTCCGCCGGTCTCAAAACACGTCTCCGTTATATTGTCATTTTTTTGCTCGTCTGGCTTTGCAACAACTCAACCTTGTTTCTGAAACGACTTTCAGCATGTTTCCTATAACTTGTTACTGTTACGTTTTACGTGGCCTGAGAAAGTCACAAAAACCATACCAAATCCAATCAGAGAGGTCAGACAGAAACCGATTTCCAGAAATGCAATTTGATTAGGATTTCAAACCACATGAATTTAGCTCGAAACGGTTTTGTAAAAATCACATTTCATTTGATGTTTTGCCGTTCACACATGCTAAATCTGATCTGATTCCAATCTGATATGCACAAACATTGGATTTGAACTGACAGTCTGAACGTAGCCTATGAGTTGATGAGGACATTGTTTTTGTCACGCTGTAGAAGTTGTTCAACGAATAATCAGTTTTCCTATAGAGTCAATCTATAGTCAGGATATGTTTACTGTACCAGGGTAAGAGCACAATAAAGAGCAGTCTATGTACATGACGCAGTTATTATATTTGAACCTACAGTTTTCTTTTGTTCATATGGCGAATGCTTCTAACCTAAGCAACTTGCATTGCATTCAATGTAAACATCATTGGAATGCATGAACTGATGAACACTTCAAAAACATGCTGTAAATAGACATCATCTTTTTTACGAGAGAGTTTGAAAGCAGACGTCAGCTGATCCGTCTATCAGCAATATATATTACAGATCCACTGATGGACTCCTGCTTTCAATCGTTCCCATGTGTATCTGTGTAAGCGTTCGGTGAAGAGGGTCAAAGATGTCTATTCACAACATGTTTTTCAAGCGTTGATCATTTTAGCCAATCACAGACATATCTGTTGAGCTTGTGAACACAATGGCCAATCGGATGTGTTTAAGAATCCGCTCAACATTCAGAATGCTGAGGGGAAATGCTGGTATTGTCACGGTTTTAAAATTTCAGGACTAACTTGGTACTGAAGTCGGTACTTTTGACAACAGTACCTTGGTGTTGTTAGCACGATGCTCTGCTGTTTGAGCTAGTGTTACAAAACTTTGAAATCTGTTGATAATATGACAACAAATCAATAGATTTCAGAAACTTCAGCAAGTTCTTCTGTTTTGCAGGACATCTCAGGAGGGCCTCTTGGTGTGAAGTATTCCAAATATGAAGTATGGCAAAGAAAGCCTGTCCAGAGGTTAAGGAGAGGGATTCCATCCATCCTCCTTGCCCGAAAGTTTAGGAGGCAGGTGGAGAAAATCCAAGATGAGGAGCAAGCCAGATTCCACCGTCCCCTCATGACCCTCCCCAACAGACACCCTGTCAACCTTCCATACAGCCAGATCAACACGTCCCACAAATGATGGCCAGCCTTCCTAAATTGCAAAAAACAAGGGATTATAGCCAAGTCTTGGTCAGTAGAGGCACTTTTTCATGAATCATACCACTCGCCCACTGTCTTTGTCAATTCCAGATTATGAACACTCTGTGTTATCAGCCTTTGAAATGCAAGAAGTTAACGTTGAAAGTGAATGTAATGCGACAGGAGAGATGAATACAGTCTTTCATGGGAATGCCCAGAACTGATGCTGAGGAAGTTGCCAGAACGCAAATGTCAAAAGTCTGCCATCTGCAAAAGCATTTATGGTTCTGTCTTGCTTTGCACCATATTTTGAATGTCATATTTTAAGGAATGAAATTATCGAGATTAGAGTCCTTTACCTGCACCTTGAAAGTGTCACACCTGTGGCATATAGACAGAAGAAAAGTAAGGAAAATGTTGGCTGGCTGTGCAAAGCCAAGGACTGATGATGTTAACAGCACTATTTTTTTATTTTTTTTGGTTTATGGACTGCTAAATATGAGAACATTATGGTGCTAACTTTACAAAAGGACTCAAAAGGACTTTGCTAAGGAGTTTTTCCGTTTTAGGAAAAAAACAAGATTGTATTAAAAAGACGATTCACTAACTCTGGTTGTTTGGAGATGATCCCAACCAGGTAAAACTGTTTTTTTTCCATGCTTGGCTGTTCAAGATCAATATTCTGTGCCCTGGAGAATGGAGGTAAATCCTTCACTATCAAACAATATAGCTTTGCAATGGAAGGCAGGAAACATCACAAAATATTGAAGCTGGGGACGTCTGCAGTCAAGTTGTCTTGGACTTTGGGCAAGAGCAGTCTTGCATGTTTTGAGGTGTCACATATTTTACCATAACATTCCTGTTTTCAGTCTGAGTTTCTGCCATTTTATCTTTGCGAATTGTCTTCACTGTTATTTAGGCAGTATTTTACACTTATAAACAAAAAATGGAACAATCTTTTTAAAAGGAAAGTCAGCAATAACCTCTTGCATATTTTCAACATACACTTGTAGTATTCCAGTGCTTTTGCTCGAAAAAAAAATACTTGAATATGTATGAATAGTCTATTAAGATGTTGACATTGACCCTAGTATGACCAGTCTTGCAAATTGAGCCACCAAACATTTTCTTTAAGTAATGGCACTGTATCAAGGCATTATTTATTTTGATATGAAACCCATAAAAATCAGTCCCAATGAGCGATTACGTGCACAACCGACAGTTTTTGTATATTATCTTTTTTTTAGTTGTTCTGCTTATGTATGTAGATGCTATGTACCAAAAAATGTGTCTCTTTTTTAAGTAAAGTCAATGGAAGCTTCTAAAGTTGTCCTGACTCACTTTTTTTAATGACTTATTTTACTGCATGTTGCCTAATCTGAAATAGTTGGATGAGTCGATAGCTTTTGGAATGCATTTGGAACGGCAAAACAAGTGCATACATTCACAGGCTGTGACCTGGCTGCCCTAAGGGAAGGGTGAAGGCTGGGGAACACTTATTTGTGATGATTTGCTGACTAACCTTGACGAAATGCCATAGGTCAGCTCAGAAGCATGCAGACTCCATATAAGCTGAGCACCATGAAAAGTTGAGCCTCATCTTCAGTACCCTCGAGCTTTAGTTATAGGTGTCCTCACCAAACTAAGTCTTCTTTTCTCTCTGAATCAGTAAGCCTTTCAAAGTTCATATCAACTGGAGCATGCAGATGGTGCAACCAGAATGGGAATGGTCTCTTGCAAGTGGGAAGAACATTAAAATAGTGCAGAAACAATGATGGTTTATAGACAAGGTGTTTAAAAGTATCATTTACCAATATAAAATTTGCATTGGAGGGATAGTTCACCCAGAAATAATATTATCATCATTCTTTTACCCTTATGTTGTTCCAGACCTGTGTGACTCAAACATATTTTTAAGAAGATTATTTAGAGGATATTTTAAAAACGCTTCAACTGTTTGTTTGTTTTTGTCCATAAAATGAAAGTCAGTGGGTTCCAAAACAACATCGGATATAGTCATTGTATAGAGGACAAAAATAATCAAATGTCTTCTTAATACAGAGCCCCATACATGACAGGGTATCATGGCCATGAATATAATAATACGACATGGCCACAATTTAACTAATAATTGTAAACAAATGAATAAAAAGTGGCCACAAGTTTGTTGGTAAGTTGTGGGAACAATAATGTTTTATTTTCCTCATGTCATCTGCAAGGCTCCATACTTTTGTATTCCATGGAAGAAAGAAAGTCATACAGGTTTGAAACCGGGTGAGTAAATGCTGACAAAATTTCATTTTGGGGTAAACTATCCTTTTAACAATATTCACCAAGTCTGCTTGTATTTGGTCATCAGGCGATGAAATATCAAAATACTCCTATGAAAACAGTTTAGTCATTTGAATGTGTCATACAGAAAGCAGCAGCACTTTCAGTAGTTACCCCATTCATCTACACTTCATCCAGCCTCATTCCACCCCAAACCCAAGGAAACTCTACAGGCCCAGACCTGCTCCTAACAAACTACTTCATAGTTCATACCTCATGAATGTAATCGCAAAAGCTAAAAGCCAGATATTAATTTGCCCGACTTTGTGCCTTGGGGATGTTTATGTAAGACTTGGAGGGCTTGAGATGTGATTTAAGGACAGGGCTGTTTTCTCTAAAGCCTGAGGTTTGTGGAGCTATTAACAATATGGGGGAAAGAACAGGAATGATACCTGAAGGATGAACTTCAAAGGCTCTGATGTTTTTTAGTTCACTCTCTGGCAGCTGAAACTATCCTTCAATCTATCAGCTATCCACTTTGCGATTTATCTGTTGTGCTACTCTTGTTCGTGTACATGTTGTATCATGGGAACTGATGTTTTGTGTACATAAGCAAGTTGATGTATACTCTTTGTGGTTGTTCTGTATAAAAACTGTATACAAAATCAGGTCAATGGTGAAGTGGATGATGGTACTTGTGTGTGAGATCATCACAAGCTTCTGTTCAAAAGATGTCTGGAAGAACAGATTCACACTGACACAGTGTGCCTGTTGTTCGGTCTATTGTGTGAAGCGAAGGCTGCAACTATCGATGTCCAACTGAGGAAGATATCTGCTCTCTAATGTGTAGGAAAAGCCTGAAATCAGTCATAAGCAAACAAATGACAACTGAAGAGCTGTGAACAGTTTTACAAGTGCATAAAATGATTAATATAGCCACTCCAAAAATATATTATAAACATTAGTCATTTACCTTTCATCAGTTCCCATCACCATCTGTTGATGGTGTTGTACTGTCTACTGTCAAATATCTCCCCATGATCCAACATATTTCATGTGTGGCCAAAATATATGAAAATATACTGTATTTAGAACCATTTAAATGTTTTGGGTTTTAAAAGAAAGTAATACTTTTATTCATCAATTATACATTGACCAAAAGTGACAGTAAAATATTTGTTAAAAAAGATTTCTCTTTCAAATAATTTTTTTTTTACTTTCTATTCATCAAGGAATCATGAAAGAATATTTCCACAAAAATATTAAGCAGCACAGTTATTTCAACATTTATAACAAGAAGAAATGTTTTCCGAGTATCAAATCTCCATATTAGAATGATTTCTGAAAGATCATGTGACACTGAAGACTGGAGTAATGATGCTGAAAATTTTTAAAGCACTTAAAATCTTACCAAACCCAAATGTGTGTATGGTAGTGTAAAGTGTTGGGGGAATTTACTTTTAAAAGTAATGCATTTCAATTTTGCGTTACCCCCTAATAAAGTAACTAATTGAATTACTTAGTTAGTTTTTATGAAAAGTAATGCGTTACATTATATCTTTGCATTACTTTTTCTCACCTGGGTGGAGCTTGATTGTTTTTTGTTTTATTTTTAACAACAAAAAAGTTCTATTTTTGGCAAATATTAAGGCCTTTTCACACCAAAAGTTAAGTGGATAAGCCTTAGAAGGAAATGCATATTTACTCCTGTACTGTAGAGGGCGCAGCTCAAACAAACCTTTCAGCTGTTCTGCCATTCTGGATTGAAGAAGAAGAATAGGATCCAGGAGAAGGAAGTTCAACACTCTTATTTCTAAATAAAATCTAAAGAAATTTTTGCTTATTAGTATGGTCGAATAAGATAATTGAAGTTCAGCAGCAAAGATTGGTTAATAAAGTGAGATTAAATACATAAAGTATATTTGTGTAATTTAATATAGTTAATTATTACAGGTTTGCGTAAAATTCTGTGATTACGTTTCACTCTATTTATTCATTTTGAGGAATATGGAATGCTTTCATGCAAGCGAGATGAGTAAATGCATGTTCACGTTTAGTCTAGAACTACAATAACCATCATGTTCACACGCAGCGCACACAACACCTCTGCTCTTTATTTCTCTCAACATGGGGACAGGTAAGTCATTAAATGTGAAAAAGTAACTTGGATATTTTGTTGTAAATCGAAAACATTATGCATTACTTTATTAGTTATTCGGAAAAGTCATCTGATTACGTAACTCAAGTTGCTTTACCAACACTGGTAGAAAACAAATCACAAACTTATTATATACAAAGTACCCATGAAACTTTTTAAAAGTAGACTGATTTAATTTTTCTTGGGCCAATACATCTATGCAAAAACAAAATTTGGTGTTTCAGGAGGCCACAATGTTGCTTACTGCTTATGACGATTCCCAGCAAATTCTGTGTAAACAAGTCATTCCCTCATACAAATTCCCTTTTTTTGTTAATTTTTTCAGGCATAGAGTAATACGCCTTGTTTTCCTTCTCTTTTGTCTTTCAGGGCTTGATCCTGCAATGAATGAAGCAGCTCATTGACAGCATATGTTATCAAAGGCATGACACAAATACAAACCTTTTGAATTTGATTGAATTGGTCATGTGAACCTTTCTTGTGAATGATTGTTATTACTCTGAATGATATTCTGTAACAAAGAGACTCTTTGTATTGCGTATACACAGATATCTCCGTTTACCTTCGTCATCTTGTGTAACCCTATTATGCAAAAAGATATTTTCAAAAGCATGCGGGACATTCAATGCAACATCCTGTCGACTCAAACAGGTGGAGATTTCAACAGCACGAGGCAAACTGCCATGATGCTGTGTGCATGAGAAAATGTGCATAGAGTAGACATGGATAGAAAAGAGCAGTTCATGAACTTTCACAAACAAATGTACACTCTTGTATACTGGAATGGACGCTCATAAATGCTTGCACACACACACACCCTCACTGCATAATGATCTCTCCGTAGGTAGTTACACTTGATCACTTCATCCATTAATATTGATGGGATAACTATCAAATCATAAAAAGGGTGGCCTACCCTGCTGGCAGGGATAGGGTGACCTACCTGCCTTTCAACCCATATATTTTGCATACCTCTACGCGCCCTTCTCGAAAAGACGTCACACGTCATTATCATTTTCCATGAGGCTATGCAGACTTGTAGACCGAGGCTGCATCCAAAATCACATACTTCTCTACTATACAGTAGGAGAAAAACAGCATGTGACAAAAGTCTGAATTCATGCTATTCATAAAAGAGTAGGCGCTGGATGAACTAATTCGGAGAGATTCTGAAGTGTACATACGATGGACACCTTACTATCCCATGAGGCCATGGGAAAGGATTTGTAAATAGCAGTGAAGCAACTCAACTGACACTGGTAGGTCACATGATAATGACAGCATGGTGGATGTAGTGTGTCCAAATTATATTCAATCTTACTTACTCAAGAGAGTATGGGATTTCGGATGCAGCTAGAGTCTCCGAACAAGAATGGCAGACAAACAATAGTTTTTTTTTTTTTTTCATGAATGAGACATGAGGTCATTTGAAAGCGTTGCGTTCCACCTGCCACCAACGCCGTCTCTCGGTACACTTTGCAGACTCTGCTCTGGTTGTGTGCGTTCATGTGTTTTGGGGGAGGAGTGGCATTTGGAGAGAGCTCTGAAGGGAGGGTGGGATCTAGCTATTGCAAACCTCTATTAAGCTGCACACCATAGCTTTAATTCCCTCATTTTGGTTAAAGCTAGCATGTAATCCTCTAGCGGCTATGAAAAAAATAAAACTGCAGGCAGAGATTTATGTGTGGTTGGAGGCACCAATGTACATAGATAGCCTAAAGAACATAGAATAGAGAAATAAATGGTTTCTTTGTTTGTACAACCGATGATTCCCTGGAGGTTTGCTGTTTTGTATAATCCATGGTCGATTTTTCTCGTTTGTTGACAACTTTAAGCTATGAAAGACCATCTCTGGCACTACTCCCACACCATACAAGCCACTGTAGTCAGAGCTAAATTTCTCTGTGTATGGTTATGACATGACGCACACAGGCGACTGACATATATACTGTAAGCAATTTCCTGTGAAATCCGTCCCGACCACTATAAAATATAAACTGTTATTATAGGTTTATCAAATGGTATGTTTTACTAATTTATTCCCTTTAAATTGTGGCCATGATTTAAGTAAAATGAGGGAACAAACTAATACGTTTTAGGAATAAATTCATAAATGGTTGCCACTATATCTTGTTTTTCCCCCTGTATGTCATGTGCGTGGCTCCATATACACGCATTGGGGAGTTTACGCCACATCAACATTTCTCTCCCAAACAGAACTACATCAGCATACAAAGTTTGGGAACTCTGTAATCCACATATGAGTGATCAATCATGAGCGAGATGGCTGTGTCCAAAAGCAGAAAAATGCTGCCTTCCTAGGCATTACACAGAAGTAGGAAGGCAACAAGGTACGTCCAAGCAAAACACAATCTACACTTCTACTAAAATGATATCCCACAATCCTGTGAGTGTAGTTTGGCAGTTGGTTTTCACTTTTTTTCCAGAATATTTCAACCATTTCTATTGAGGAACAAGCACTGTAGTCACTAAATATCACATGATTTTCGCTAATGCTCTCTTCAATTTATTCTGGACCATTAGATGTGACATTATGTGGCCTTGGAAGTCTGTCTGAAACAGTGCACTTTGGAAGTACCTTTATACCATTCATACAAAATCTGTCTGGGAAGTCATTGATTGATGGGGCATAAGCAGGGCAGATACCTTTGATTTTGGACACATTGCCACGGAGGGAGCAACTTAAGTGCTATTTGGGACGAATATAGCATTAAAATGTTCTGCTCTGCATTAGCATCACCATGAAAGCCAAGTCTATATTTGATCACTGTATGCGGTGTAGTACAGCAGATCTACATTTATCTCCTATGTGAAACACAGTTATATTGCAGAGTGTAAATGTAATGAGCATATCTAATCATAAAGCAACTGAATGATCAGTAAACTTAAGTCAAGCGACTATGTGTAAATAGTCCATCTGATAAATCCAAAGTTCAGTAAAATAGAATCATTTCAGCTCCGCTCAGAATTGAGTTAGAGCCAGTTGGATCATTCTCTGCCCTTAGCAAAACAACAAAACTACTGGGCATGGTAAAACATTAACATTGTTTAGAGGTTTTTGTTTGTTTTGCTCATATTGCAAAGACATAAAAACTAAAATCTCTCTTTATAAGTGTCCCAGTGGAAACGACATAAGTTTGTTGATTATGGTGGCTCTAGTGTCAAAGGCCATTTTAATGCATATTACCTAACAATAAGTATGTTTACCAAACTGTTTACACTGAAGTCCATCTGCATTACATCTAGTTAGTTTACACCATGTTTTGTGAGGATCCACCTCTCTTTAATATTTCACTTCGTTGCGGTTTATATTTTATCCTGCTGCATATGATGTATTGTAATCAAACACAAACCCAAGGTGCTGTTACATGCTGTGAATTGTTCTCACAGACTCTATTTCATACACTACTATTCAAAAGTTTAGGGTCAGTGTGACCCCCTTTTTTACTTTAATTCTTTTTAAGAATATATTATTTAGTTTATCAAGGATGCATTAAATTAATCAAAAGTAACAGCTTTGCCCATTTTCTTTTCTCCTTGGTATCTCTCAGAAAACAACTTGTGTGCTGTCCATGGTCCTGAAAAATGCCTCGTTGAGGTCTTATAATGGAAGTTCTCTTAACAGGCCTAAGTAATGACTTGATTTCCCTAAACATGAAGAATGCACTAAGCTTTTAAAGTGGTAAAGGAAGTGGTCTTTATATCTTCCTGACATTGATTTACAAACAAACATGCTAACCTTGCAGAACACACCAGAATATATTAGTCAGTGGCGGGAAATTTTTTGTTTTCAAATGTGAAGATATACTTGTGAGGCAACACAGATGAAGGCAATCAAATTTCTCAACAAGTGAAGACGAACCTAATATACACATAAACAGAATTGTTATGAGATGATCGTAGAAAGTGACTTTTAATATGTATAATGACAATGAGCTACGATCATCTCATAACAACCATGTAAATATTCAGTTCTCCTTCACAGAAATTTGATTGCCTTCCATTCATCTTTGTTGCCTCACGAGTACAAGAAGCTACACCTTTCCTTCCACTGACTAATGGAAGCCAACCCCCCCCCCCAACCCCCTAAAAAAAAACAGACAGCACACTTGTTAGCTAACAAGACAAATTCAAATATTGACCTGTCCTTTTCAAACATCCCAGTTCCCAGGCCTCCTCTGCTTTTTGGCAGCATTATCCAGTAATGCAGGGTTCATCTTTCTACATTAGTTAATGTTCAACATATAGTCCAAACTGACATGGATACACGTCAAAGAGTAAGAGGCACAATTTGTGGATTTTAAATATACTGCTATGAGGCTCTAGGCCACATGTAGTCTGCACAGAAACAGGATGTAGTCAATCTATAGTTTACTGGAGAGAATTCAGCTGCTGTAAGTGAATTTGTTTATAGGATCAGTATCTGGTTATGTACATTCTTTAGTTAATGGTAATGTTATTATGAGATTTCCGGTTGCACTTTATTTTGCAGTACGTGCATCACAGTGTACTTACATAAGAAAATACTGGGTAATATAAGGTAACTACATGGGTTAAGATTAGGTTTAGGGGTAGGTTGAGGGTTAGTACCTAGTGATTACTCAGTTATTGCAATTACTATAATAGTAGTACATAATATGTCCATGAGGAACAGGACTGTAAATAAAGTTCTACCAAATTTCCAACAACAAATGTTTTAATGGAACAAAGGGCATCTTATTGGCTTGTCTTTAACTGTCTTCCCCTTTTTGAGCATAGATCTCAACTCAAATGGTTTTCTTTCACGAATGCTTTACAGACCGAAGGTCAGTCTCTTTCTGTAGAAGACACTCAGCAGATAATTACAGAAGTGAAAGCTCTTTAAATAAAAATGAAAGTTTAAGTTTAGTGGAGTGAATGTACTGAACTAAGGATTTTTTAAATGTTTTTTTTTAATATACAAACTATACATTTGTCTTATTAACCCTTTTCTATTGCAGGCACAAAATATTTGACTTCTACATAACCATCCAGATGATATCTGCATAGAATTTTGTTTCCCACTTGTCCTATTTTGTTTACCTTTATTTATTTATTTATTTGTTTGTTTGTTTATATATTTAAATCATTTTATCCTTTTGTTCAAAATAGTTTTTATATAAATATATAATATTAATATAATATAATAATAAATATAAATAAATCATTAATAGGTCTCCTAAGCTGATTGATCTTTTTCAGACATTTCGTCAGATGTTCACCAAAGAGAGACAGACACTATTTATGGGCTAGACTGTCAAATGTCTTTCTTTGAACTATACACAGAATTCAGACAGGATGATTATGAGCAGATTAGACTTTGGTATTATTGCAGCATTTCCTAGCAGAACACAGAAGTCAGGTCATACAACTTCTGCGAAATTTCGGTTACAATATTTGTCAATATATGTATAGGTCTAGAGCATCAAAGGTACCTGGATTTCAGTTATTTCGTTCATCTTCACTGTAAAGTTGCACAAGGACCAGAAATCAAGAAATAATTACACAAGTAAAAAATAACACATTTTTTACAATACAAAATTAATATTAAAAGTACACTATGTATTTTTGGCCATCTAGTGATTAAAACACTGCAAACTGCATTGTTTTGGTTGTGCTTCGACTGCAGATGAATATGACCCTTCACAACAGATAATGATTTACAATGAACTGCACTGGCAATGGCAATTTATATGTCCAATAAAATTCCTTACTCACCTGTTAAGACAATGTCATCATTGTCATTTTGTCACTTTTACAAAATTTCAAATCCCTCAGTTCTCCCAGCATCTCCGAAAAGCCAAGGCAATGTTCATTATTGTTTTACTACGAGCTCTTTCCTGAGTTCTCTCATTCTGCCAGCAGATTCTCCTCTGTTCTGTGTTTTTTTTTAAAACAGTTGATTCCCCATTGGTTTGAGATCTAGCGTACTCCATGTAAACCTTTATACCAAACGTTTATGTATTGACTCATTATTTAAAATTTGTTTTAAAAAAAATGACAAGAAAGTAAAAATATTCATATTATATTATATTATATTATATTATATTATGCAGCAAAGCTTATCCTTGAAGACATAGCATGTCACTATTGTGTTCAGTATGGTTGAGTCTTTAGGACTTTTAGTTTATCAAATCTTTTTAATGTTTTCATTAGTTTCCTGTTTCCTTTGTTTGTTCAGTTTTCCCGCTTCTCATTTGGTTCAGAACTCGTGTGAGACCCCCGCAGATGGAGAGCTACCACCCACCGTAATGTGTCTGCCAGAGCCCGCGGGAAAGAGGACAGAGCCAACCCTCGGCCTGGAAGTGGAGCTTCAACTGACCAGATGTATGAGCCCACGACATCAGCGGACAAGGGAGAAGTAACTACGAACAATGAGGACTGGGTGATAAACTTCAATGAGGAAATATCAACTCCCATCCTATCCCACCCGGGACCTTCATCATCGCTGTTTTTAGACAGTACCAATGAAATTATGGACCATGATCATTAACCTGCATGAAATGTACTATTCTTACCGTTTTTCTGTCATGTTGTGTGGCACCGTGAAGCCAATCCTCCAGCCCTACTGCTGCCGGATGTCCACAGCCCTGCACCATCTCTGGGGAGTCCCTGTGACATTGACGCTTCCCGATCTCTTCACTCCATCTCACTCCACCGGGTTCCATCTTCCTGACGACTTCCCCTTGGTCAGTCGTCACACCTCTTCCCCTACTGACTTGCAGGCCGTCCACTGCACTCCGTTCCTCCACCCCTATGGCTGCAGCGGGTTCCTTCTTCCCCTCGGCATCACCTCTGTCCTCCATCACACCGGCTCGACCTCAGCCCTCGGGTATTCCGGCTCTGCCTTCGAGGTTTGTTGCCGCAGCATTGCTTTGGTCTCCAGTGCCAGCGATGTCGCTTGATTCCATCGGCTCTCCGTCTGTGCCTGTTGATCCTTAGGCCTTGTCTCTGACGGTCATCCCCCAGTTGTCGTCAGCCTCCGTACCATCTTGGCTCCTCCCTCCCTCTACTCCGCCGTGGGCTATTGGCACTGGAAAGCTCTGGGTCTGTGCCATCGGACATCCCCGCCAGCATTGCTGCCAGGGGATTGTCTTCATCCTCCAATCATCATCTCTTCGCCTCATCCTGCCATCATCCCCACACTTCTGCCTCTCACCAGCCCTTTGCCAGCTCCTCATCCACCTCCAAAACCCCCTCCATCCCTCCCTCTGTTTCTACTGTTATGGCGTGAGGCCGCGCCTTGCTGGAGGGGGGAGTAATGTCACCGTTATGTTCAGTATATTTGTGTCTTTGGGACTTTAAGAATGTTTTCATTAGTTTCCTGTTTCCTTTGTTCAGTTTTTCCGCTTCTCATTTGTCTACATTTGGTTCAGCTGTGTTTGATTAATCATCTAGTTTGTGTTGTTCTATAAGTTGTTCCCTCTCAGTCACTCATTTGTCCGGTCACTGTTATACTATGTTTTTACACTGCCTGTCTGTTGTGGATTATCTTTAAACTTTGCCTTGTGGAACTTTATTCCTCTGCTTTTGTCTGTATTCCTGCAAACTATGCAACAATGGGATATAAGAAGTTTGGTTACTTTGGATATACAGTGCATAAAAACTGGAAACTAGACAGAAAATAGAGCTCAATTCCACACATTGCTTTCCTTTTCATTCTGTCAAAATATCTGGTCAAATAATATGCATCTTTTTTAATATTTCTAACAGTATTTTAACAGTGTTTTGCAATGACACAAGGCGAACACATTCTTTGCACAGTGTGAAAGATCACAAACATGAGCATTAAAAGAAACATAAATACAGCATAAATGCACCTATGAAAATCTGCTCCCTCTTTGAATAATATAATATTTTGACTCACCGTCAATGCAAACAACAAAGTCCTTATACTAAAAGAGTAAATAAGCATTGCAGAATAATGAAGGCCCCTCAAACCATGGGTTGGATGTAAAGCTGCACAGACCTGGCACAAGTTATAAAAGTGCACCATGTGTCTAAGAGGGGTCAGCCAGATGTCTGATAGCATGTACAGTTTTTGGCTCTAGGCAACGATTAACCCACAGCATTGAGTTGAGAAATGTTATCCAAAGTGATAAAACACTGCAGTCATGTGCATCTTTACTCTCAGCAAATACATGTAAATCCACATTCAGCTGTGTTTATTTTAGCTGTTCAAAGAAACATGCTTAGCAGTAATATGCAGAGAGTAAAAGGGAAGAAACTTTGCTCTGAAACTGGCCTTGAAAAGATAGGACTATTTAATCATGTGGTGCACAGACCTGACGGACAGTGCTGAAACATAGGTCACATGGGAAAACAATGAGTCAGTGATGTCACTGATCTGGCTAAAGGCTTCAGTCTTTGAGGACCTTTCCTTTAAACCATCCTTCAAAACGAATCACTTATTCACACATTGAATTCAGTTATAAACCATATGCCATGTGTGTTATATTATGGTTACGTTTCAACCAAAACATTATTATATGTTTTTTATAGTGGTTGAGACAGCGGTTGAAACAAGTTGGCATTTTTTGTGCTTTTTCCCACCGCTTCATTTGTTTTTGTCTTATGATGGTGCACACGTTCTGAATAGAGGCCATGTATTATTTTGTGGTGTAACACATCTGCTAATTGTCTGCAACCTTTTCATTTTTTGGCACAATGCTCTAAAAAGAGTGAGTGTATCGAATGTCTTGACCTGTGCTGGAACTCCCTGACAAAAACAAGCCGTGTGGCCTGACCTAGTTGAGCTATTTTCTGCCATTCTCTTCCATAAAAACAACACTGTATGAGGTCAGGGAGATGCTGGGCTTGAGCGCAATAGTAGTTTGTTGTTTGGATGCCTGTTGGATGACATCAGCTCACACAGCGGGAACAGTGGTTTTCCATACTATTACCTCTGCCTCGAAGGAAAGTCCCACTGATTCTACATTACCACACCACCTCCTTTTACCTTAAGAGCTCTCTGTAAATGGCAAATAAATCACACTCAACCGCATGTAGCTGAGTCTCAACATGGACATGTGGAAGGAATAACAGCAGTTGTCAGGGCAGAAGCTTAAGGGCCAAAATAACCACAGCAGCTGATGGAGAGCTGATTAACAAGATAACATTATTCAAGACATGACAGCACACATGAAACATATGCAATTGTGTACATTCATAACATGAAATGTATAATTTTATGATAATCATTTCCTTCCTATGTAGTGCACAACAACTTTATTTCAATGGCAGTTTTCCAAAGTGTAATTTAAGACTCTCCATCTCTAGAATGGATCATTTCAGAATGTAAAACGTCTCAGGTTACGCATGTAACCATGGTTCCCTGAGAAAGGGAATGAGACACTGCCTCTGAAGACACTTTGGCGAATGCCTACATCATGACCAGTGTCTGAAGCATGTGATTTAAAAGCAGCAATGTCATTGGCCAGTGGTAGCTCATAACATAGCTACGTGTGCGACCGTGAATACAACAGGGCACCTGTAGTCGACATCAACAACTTCTTTGTCTGGAGGATATGTGTCCAGGTATGCCCAAAGCATGGCAGTGAGACGCTGTGCCTCGTGACCCTTCTCAGGGAACCATGGTTACATGCGTAATCTGAGATGTTCTCTTTCAAATGGGAACTTGTACTGCGTCCGAAGACACTATGGGGAACGAGTACCCACTCCGGAATGCTGAGGGAATAACTCCCTAAATGGCTATGACAAGCACAAAGAAGGCTCAACGGACTTAGATGACAGGCATTACTTTTAAAGGAATACAGGTTAAGAGAAATATGAGTCTTCGCCTTGTTACTATACCAGGGGGATCTAGTTCAGCTCCTGAGGACCTCAGGGGAGCTGAAATGACATGCTCAATCCTGCCTGACTCAAAGTCAGCATCTCTGAGTCAAATTATAATAGTGCCCGAGACAGGTCTAATTAAAGACAATTATCAAGGTGGCCTCACAGAGGGCCGAACTCTTATTGTCACTTAGACTTAGACCTAGACGGTGGCGCTCAGGTGAGTGGAGGCCTCAGCAGAGCGACTCTCTAAAGTGAGAGGAAGCCAGCCAAACTACACTCAACCTTATAGACAGCCTATCACAGCAGCCTGAGAGAGCTGACACACTTGATGACACTGTCTATGACAGGGGTGGAACATTTTTTGACCAAAGAGCCATTTTTTCATTTTTGGTTAATGCATTTTTCCAGAAAAGACCAAGTAAAAAAAAAGAAATATATATTATATTATAAAAAAACATTTTTTCAATAACATTTCAATAATAGTAATGTCCTCAGACAACTGAAAACCAACAAATATGCAAAAAAACAATAAATAAGTTACAACAAGGAATTAATTGTGAAGGGCTTTCGCTGTGAGCAGCATAAATCCTCTTTGTGTGTGTGTGTGTGTGTGTGTGAGTGAGTGAGCGAGTGAGTGAGTGATGAACAACACACACAGTGATTACATCGACTGTGTTTACATGAATACTTGACATCTTGGCTTTTGGACATATTTCTGTGTGTATTTGACTGTTTAGGCGAGCAACTCAAGACCAAGGCTACTCTGCTTGTTTGTGTTCCTCTCAAGAGTGTGAGCACAGAAGGCATCATGTCATCTCATTCATTCATGTTTCGTTATTAATAACTTCAAACAGTATCGTCAACTGAAAGCTGCATAGAATATCATAAATATAGCACATTTATAGGACAAAGGTCTCTGCGGCAAAAGCAAAAGTACCCCGTGAAATTTTTCAAAATGTTCACCAGCACGAGTTTCAAAGCACCAGTTTCAATAAAAGGATTTCTGTCCAGCCACTTTTTTTTAAATATACTTTTACATTTTTGCTACTGTTCTAAAAATGTTTTCATCATTGCCACAAACAAGCTACATAGCTGCTTGAATCTGAGGGCTGGAGTTCTAGGTTACCATAGAAATGTACATGGTTTGCCAATGATTGTTGTTTTGACACTCGTGAATAGCACTGAACACTCACTTTGGCTGGTACAATTTGAAATATATTATTATTATCGTAAACTTTTCATTAACTGCGGTAGGATTTACAACAAAGTAACTGAAGGCTAATCTCTGTTGATGTGTCTAATTTTATCAATCATTTGTTGGTAAAGGGTGAGAGACCTGGCAAGCCATAGGTTCCCGACCTCTGGTTTAGGTGGAGCTCAGGAAAGCGGGGGCCTCAGCAAAACACTCTATTTTAAAAGTTCATAATTCCTCAGAATTAGATCTATCAAATTAATCAATAGCAGTACAAGAGCTAGCAAGAGGAGCTTAAACAAAAACATATACCTGTCTGACTCCTCCCACGCTTGATCCTACCTCACCACAATGGGAGCAATGGCACATGCTCCTCACTCATGCACAAAGCGTACAGATGTACGTGCTTCCTGAAAACCTTTTGCAGAATGTTTCTTTGTGATATTCACATTCCCACGTGCGCACACAAAAAGTTCCTGAAGACTAAAGAAATTGCTGACATATACAGTACTACAAGTGCCCTCTTGTACTCACGGTCGCACACATTGCCACGTCATGGGCTGTCCCTGGTCAATTGTCTCGCTTGAATCACATGCTTCAGGCACCGGTCACACTGGAGGAGTTCCCGAAGTGTCTTCTGATGCAGTGTGAGTTACCATTGAAAAGGGGAAATTAGCTCCCTATCTGTCAGTCACTTTGAAATGGTGTAAATGACTGACACCTGGGTTCACGCTTGAGAGCCCCAAATACGTCTGATATTTTGAGAAAAGGCCAATGAGAATTGTTGAGTGAAATCTGCATGCCACTCCCCTCAACATACAGGTAAACCAGTAGTGTAGTCCTAAAGAAAGAAGTGGTGTACTGTCACCCAGTCATGCCCAAGACTCGTTGAGGTGCTGTGTGCAATGGGCATGCAGCGTTGGGCTCCTGGAAAGGACCTCAACTGCAGAGGCACATCAACTGCCTTGTGTTGTTGGCGATATTGCTGGCCCTACTGAAGATTCAACCATTGATCCAAGACAAGCACGTACATGGTGGGAGTAGCGTATTTAAACTGCCAATGTATGCGTTTCCCCCAGTGAGAGTGATTGTACAGACATTGTACAAAGTCAGGGAGGAAGAAGAACAAATCTTGGACTTGGTTATCGGTGCCCATGATTCTTGTGACAACCCCTCTCTAGCAAATCCCTCTGAAGAAGGACCTTCTTTCTCATGGACAGGGCTCAATCTGACACCTGTGCCCAGACCTCTGGAACCTTAATGTCTGGCCCCTGGGCGTGATGCAGAAGATATGAATGAGTTATCATCTTTGAGGTGGGCCTATGTTTGGAAGCTATTGCTAACTGGTATGCTTCCCGAGGGGAAGACTCACATGAATGTGCAGTTGGGTCAGTGCTTTCCTTCCTACAGGAGAGGTTGGAGGGCCTCTCTTACAGATACCTGTAGAGCAGCAAGCTGGGTGATACCCAATACCTTTGCAAGATTTTATAATCTCCGGGTTAAGCCAGTTCGTCACGTGTGCTACTGGGTATGAACAGGTATGTTATGGACAACAGGCCGGGTGTACCGCTTGCACACAGCACTTTTTGTCCACGTCAGTTCCCTGGACTGGTGAACCCTGGACGTGAGTTTTCCCTCAGCACCCTCGACAGTTGAATTTGATGGAGGTATTTCAAATCCATATGATGTATTGTCCACTATATGGTCTCGAACAGTAAACCGCAAGTCTCTGCGATGTCAAGTCGATGTGTTTGTGGTAGTTTCCTCCCACTTCAGGTAGGACCTACTCCATGGACCTCTTTCCACATGTGGTACTCCTCAGTTGGTAAGTTCATGGGAAGAATTCTACACATGTTAACCTCCCTTAGGGTACAATGTGGTTTCCGTAGTGTTATTTCTCCTATCTATGAGAAAGAACACTTTACCAGCGCTAATTCTGGTCTGCACAGCTGCATGGCACACAGCACACAGGACTGCATGGCTTATGTAGGATGTTGGGTAGGTTACGATGTTGCACGTGCACTTGTTATCAAGCACACAGGGCTTGCCGACATCTGCATGCCAAAACTGTGTAACACGGTTCAACTGTTGTGCTGTTTTCCCCAGGAGACCCCTAGTGTCAGTCATCGACACCACATTGAAATGACTGACAGATAGGTCAGATCCATTCCCTGATGGCGGTGGTTGTGTCCAGCCACTCATCAATTCTCATTGGTCTTTTCTCAAAGTATCAGAGGTGTTTGTGGCTCTCAAGTACTGCCCCTAGTTTTAGTCACAGTGTCAGTGCTTGTTTGTAAACCAATTCTTTTTTAAGAATTTTCAACGCAGGGTGAGGAGCATGCAGGCATTTTAAGTGAAATCACCTTAATTTATATAGTGCTTTATATAATACAGATGGTTTCAAAGCAGCTTTACAGTGATAACAATAAATAATAAGTGTAATTACAGATGTGATAACATATTTCAAAATGTAAGTACGATATCAAAACATGTATGTACATAATAAGTGCATTGTATCAAATGATTAATTTAAATGTAACTACACAGTAGTTAAGGCCACCTAATATAAAGAGAAAGAGAATACTACAATCTCACTCACATAAACTCTTATTTGTTTCAAGGACTAAACTGAAATCTAGAGTGTGTTTATTCGATAGCCACCCCAAGGTTACAGTTTACCAGAAAACATTAGATAATCTTCAATTCTCTGGCATTTAAAAACATATTTTTTACGTCAACATTTGACCATACATGAGTGTCGAGGTATTGTTGTCCTAGGTACTGGTTGTATGAGCGTTTTAGGATGTTTTTGCTGATGTTTTATTTTTGGTTATTTGTTACACTTTTAGAGTTGGACAGCACTGTGGTCAACACTGTTGTTTTATTATGTGCTTTATAAATAAATTGAAATTTAGATGATTTATTACACACTAAATCTAATATTAGATACTACTGTCAGCAACAGAAGAGGAGAACACCAAGGTAACAGCTCAGAATGTTTATTAGCAGGTAAACAGGAAGATCAGCTGAAGCACATAGGTAAGTAACAGCAGTCAAGTGCAAATCAGCACTTAGCTTGAGTGATAATAAAGTCTCTTTCCAGGAGCAGTGTGGATCCAAATACCCAAAGATGAGGACTGAAGAAGACAGATGGATGATTGACATGCCTTCAACTGGCATGAACATAGATAGGCGTCAGACAAGTATTACACCGTAGTGTTAGACAAGACTAGACAAGGAATGTGAGTGTGATGCTGGCATTTATGAGGAGGAACTGATGAGGATGATAGCAGACGGGTGTGGTGATTGTGGAGTGTGCTCAGGTGGTAGCCAGAAAGGATTATGGGAGATGTAGTGTGATCGAGACAACTATTTTGGATGGTATGCAAACAGGATGATGTGTAGAGGTCCATTCACACCAAGGAGGATAATGATATTGATAAAGATGTAGTTCTATAAATCGTTCTAATTATAAAAGAATAGCAGTGCCTACACCCCAACTAAAACGATAAAGGCACAGAGAAACAATATTGTTGGAATCACTTTCAGAAGGATTTTTTCCAGCTGACCACTATTTAGAATTATTTAAATTATACATTTAAATGAAAGATTACATGACTGCAGCATCTAAAAAAAAAATCAACTATGCTTTAGCTATATTTATCAAGAAGAAAAATGGGTGAGAAAGCCAGTTATATAAGTTTTGTTTTATATTGTTCCAGAAAACGACATCACTACATGTATAAAATATCAGCATGAGGTGAGTTGACTGTTAAGATCAAACAGAACTGCCCCCTGGCTAATTTCATCCCTATTAAATTCCCTTCAGTCACATTGCTCACTAAAATTGGAGGTTCCCTATTTTTATGTAGCTAATACAGATGATCCCTTGTCTCACATGACTTGATGGATGATGATTACTAACTTATGTTCATAATGACCCTCATACTGCAGAACTACACTCAGTACATACTGTTACTACACTGTACACTAAAAGACCCTCTAGAGAAGTTGCGAGTGATAAATCCTTAAACAGTCACGCTGAGTACAGTGGCTCATAACTCAATAGGTCATGGTAAATTCATCCGTCAATAAACCTCCTGCTATGGCTTTGTAACCTAGCCCAGAATTTGGTACTGCAAAAAGACCAAGAAAGTGAGATAACAATGTCCTTTTGGCAAGGGTAACAAGACAACTTATTGTTTACAATTGGCTGTAGTTGACAGGAATGTGACCATAGGACTATTTAGTACACCAACTGTCTGTGTCCCTAGTCTAACAGCAATTATTTGTCCTGTTTTGGTTGGAGGGACAAGACAGCAGGCTGTAATGCAGTTCAAGGAAACATCAGGGCAGCTGTTCTCCAGAGCATGACTATTGGCTTCTCCTCAGCCTAAATAAAAGCTTGCAACATAACAGGCCCAAGGATTTTCCCATGGATGCAAGCCCACTGTTTACCATAACTGTATTAGGAAGTCCAGCTGTTGAGCCTCTATGCTGAGTTAGACTATGTTTACAATCAGGTTAAAGGCCATTTTGCCTGGTTTTATTGATTTCAGTGCATTCAAATCCTCAAGGCTATTCTGAGCCCCTTCGTGAACTGGATAAAATATCCTCAGAAATGTTGCAGTTAAACTGATGGTATTCAACCTGGTGAGACAACATTAAAATAGATATGTAAGGTGTCTGAAAGAATGTAGATTGCATGTATTACGTATTTCATAAAAAGGAGGAAAAAAGAAGCCAGTTCACAGAGAGTAAAACACTTTCACATAAAACTAAAATGTTTATAAGTCATCAGTTTTTCAGCCAAGTTCACATTGTTCTCAAATAACTAGTCGAATGAACAAGTTGCTTTTACCTAGTGCTGTCTTCACACTAAAAATAACATGATTTAAGGTGTTTTTCTCCCTAGTGCCTGACAGTGAAATACCTCCAATGTCCTAAATGAGTCCAAGAGCAACTAGCGGGAGATTTCCTTTCTGATGTCTCTAATAATCTTCCCAGTTAATGATCTTCTCATGGCCTTGCCGTACTAAACAGAAAGAATGTTAGTCACCACTTGACCTTTTAAATATCACCCACCAAATTCTCGTCAGCTTTTAATTTTTTCCACAATACATTTGTGTATTGTGTATCGTTGTGTTCACACTAAAGGAGAAAATTCCAAAATCAAGAATTTTTCATCAAACTGTGTATGAGTATCCATTTTTAGGAATGGAAACAAGCTCAGGGTCTCCATTTGACTTTTTACTTCTTTAAAGGTAACGCTTATGCTCAAAAAGCAGAAAAAGACAGATTTTTGCATTCCACTGTGCTGATTTTCCATTGTTTTTCGATATAAACAAACAGATGATTGTTGCACTTGCATCAAGCGTCTCGATGTGGACAACATAACCCTTTTTAATTATGGTAAATGGGTTCATGCTATTTGCATGAAAATGCTTCCAAACGTGTTTATTGTGTGAAGTGGTCTTTAATTGTAAAAGGAAAGACATGCCAAAAAGCTGTGGAATCTCACATAATTCAGCATTTGTTTGTGGACTCAGTGACACTGCAACACTAGTAATTGTAATCTTTTACCTACTTGTTGCCTGAATGGGAAAAAGAATTGTGAAGATTTATTGTATAAGAGGTGTATATAACTGGTAAAAATAATATCAGGAAATAATAAATCCAAATTTCTCGCATGTGTGATGATGGGCGCCATTGAAAACGCCTTAATTGAGACATCATTAATGTATTTTATTTTCTTTTACTGCTGACTCATCTATTCATAAATATCTCCCTCTTATAATAGCTGTTTTACTTCCTGTCTGCCCCTCTCTGGCTTCCTGTGATGTGTCAGGACTGCTGTACCTCCAGTCATCCTCCTGACCTCTCTGACAGGAGGCCTGTTAGACGGGTCGGCCAGACAAGGTTCCCGAGTGGGCCTGGCACTGGCACAGGGCACCATCCTGTTTCTTTGCAGGCCATTGTTTTCCCGCTCATCTGCAGGGTGAGGTCTCACTGACTGCACGCGAGCCATCCACGCATCCTGCCTTCGTTGCACGGCATGAAGAAAAACAAATTGGGTTTGCTGCATCGCACAGACACCATGTTTTTAAGCCCTAGTGGTAATGAAACTGTGTTAATGCTTACACATGTCAGACCAAGCTTTCATACCAAGTCACCCAGATAATGTTCATAATCTTAAATGTAAAGTATAAGTGATCATGCTCTGCTCTTAAAGGTCAAGTATAGTCCAGCCTAAAATGGAAATTCTCTCCATGTTGTTCTAATATCTTCTTTTGCGTTCTAAAGAAAGAAAGAAAGTCATACAATTTTGGAACAAGACAAGTATGAATTTGAGTAAACAATCCATGTATGACATGTTAAAACCACATAGTAATGATAAAAAGTACAGTACAATTCCATTTGTTGCTTGTTAATAACAGGACGTGTTTGGAATAGTCAGACTTTACTCTTTCATGCATGTGTGTCTATATGGGGCAGAGATGATCCATAAATCTTAATTCAGGGGGGGAAAAAAAATCTGTAATCAACAAAATTGTCTTTGGATGATGTGGTCAAGAAAAGCAGTCCAGTATTTGGTAACTATGTAACCTCACAGAGGTAAACAGAGAGCGCAGCCTCATTTGAACCCCAAGCAACCTCTTCATCCATCTGACATGCACAGACTTGGCACATTTGTTATATGGGCCACATGGAGGGAAACTCTTTGGGAAGTGTGATGAGAGCAAGAGATCTTTTCAAGGCGGGCTATTATTCTTTGATAACCAGGCTTTTGCATTTGGACTCCCTTGTGCTTTTCATTAAGAAAGGAATCACCTTGGCTTTGCCAGGATTTAATCAGAAACAGCCCACTGCAGCAGCTAAGTGAAACAGGCTGGACCTCCACGCTCTATACAATACACAATAAGTGACAAATTTGACCACAAGCTGCAGTGTATATAAAAAAACCCATTGCAATACAAGACTCCCTACTTGTCAAAACCATGGCATATAAAAACATGTTTTTGGCAACTCACTGGAATGACTGGGAAGTTTATGCCACTGATGATCTGACTTTCAGTTACTTCATTAAAGGGGAACAACATATTTTAAGTGTGTTGATGCTAAGCTTTGCTGTGATGAGAGGTTTTATTCCATCTAACACTTTATGTAAACTGAGCTGCTTTATGCGACATTATGATGTGTTGTTTTGCAGCCTGAACTAGAACAGCATGTAGTTCTGCTGTACAATCTGACAAAATGAACAAACTCTGAAATATTATTATTAAAATGCCACTGTATTACAGAACATTTGAAAAGGTACAGTATAATAGCAAACCAGTCAGAGTGAAGATTTCAGTTCAATGCAGAAATATCATAGTTTATTTATACATTTTTTATTGTCAGTGTACAATTTTTATTGTTGTCCAGAATGTTGGCACAGAAATGCTTTGTTTTCATGGGACAGTGCACTAACCTTCCCTTGACCAAAGAAAATGGAGTGCACTACAATGACATACAAAACCATATCAGCAGAAAACCAACCCAAACTCTGGCTCATACTGGATAACCTATGCCAACCCCCATTAAAACACATAAACAGCTATTAGGATGGTACTTTACACAAAATATTTCGTTTTTGAATCATTTGTGAAAAATGATTCATCTAGAGCCAACTGTATTCAAATTCCATCTGTTTGTTTAGGTGAGTCAGCAAACTGGAGTGAGTACTGACTTAACATAACAAAAAGGAAAAATGATGAAAATCATTGGTTAACTTCTGGGCAATATGGAATGGGAGAGCTACATGCTGGATTGTTGTGGAGTTGTGTGTTTAAAGTGTACTGAACTGATGAATCAGATTCACTTAAATATTGATTCATTTATTTACTCCACTTCAAGATATCGCTGGTTGCTGACGTAACCGTGGTTAGATTAATGGTGGAAGACCAACAGAGACTGTCAATACATGTTGGAAGGAGTCACGTTTTGCGCATTACATAGAAAATCTCATATCAATTCAGTCACACATGACTTAAACTAAGAATATGTCATACATACTGACTAGACATACAGTATCTCACAAAAGTGAGTACACCCCTCACATTTCAAAAACCATTTTAGTATATCTTCTCAAGGGACAAGGAAGCCTCTTCTGAAGCTGGCTCACAAGAAACACGCAAACGGTTTGCGGAAGACAACCTGTCCAAGAGCATGAATTACTGGAACCATGTCCTGTGGTCTGTTGAGACTACGATAAACTTGTTTGGCTCAGATGGTGTCCCAGCATGTGCGGTGATGCCCTGGTGAAGTGTACCAAAGAAAATTGTGTCTTGCCTACAGTCAAGCATGGTGGTGATAGCATCATGGTCTGGGGATGGATGAGTGCTGCTGATACTGAGGAACTATACTACATTGAGGGAAACATGGATTCCAACATGTACTGTGACATTCTGAAGCAGAACATGATGCGCTCCCTTCAGAAACTGGGCCGAAAGGCAGTTTTCCAACATGAAAAAGACCCCAAACAAACCTACCAAGATGACAACTGCCCTGCCGAGGAAGCTGAAGGTGATGGAGTGGCCAAGTATGTCTCCAAACATGAACCCTATTGAGCACCTGCAGGGCATCCTCAAGCGGAAGGTGGAGAAGAGCCATGTGTCTAACATCCAGCAGCTCTGTGATGTCATTATGGAGGAGTGGAAGAGGATCCTGCATTAAGGCATTAAGGCAGTGCTAGATAACAATGGTGCTCACAGAAAATATTGAGACTTTTGTTTTGACATGTTTACTTAGGGTGTACTTACTTTTGTTGCCAATTATTCAGACAATAATGGCTGTATGTTGAGTTATTTTTACAGGACAGTAAATCTGTACTGCAATACAAGCTACATATTGACTACTCTAAAATATATTCAAGTTTCACTTCTGTATTATTGTCCCTTGAGAAGATATACTAAAATGGTTGCTGAAATGTGAGGGCTGTACTCAGTTTTGTGAGATCCTGTAGGGCTGTCTTGTCCTCCCTCATAAACAGAGCCAGTTGAATAGGTTGTTTTGTGAATTGGGCTGAATACCTTGGGCTGAAATGCTGGGTTCGGCCAAAGTGTAACTTGATTGACCCCTGGCCCCCAGCTGAGACTCACTGACAGAGCATGTAACTCTCCGACCCTTCTGGCTTATGTTATGGCTAACAGAAATGTTGTCTGCATAGAAAGGCTTCAAATATCTGCCTGTACAACAGGTTCATAGGGTGCTGAACACAAACTGTCCAACACCACTCATAAATCCCACTTGGTTCACACTACCTGTACTGGTGGCTTTAGACATACAGCTCCCTTTAGTAAAGCCACCACTAGCCTATTTGCGCCAATTGACACCTGCTCCATAGGCAGCCAGAAACACTTTAAGTGTGGCTGGAGAACCTTCAGCATCCAACACGTACTGCAGGATGTCCAACACCTCACTGATAGGGCAATCAACTGGGCTGAGAACATGATCTGTGCACCAAGAGACAAACAGCTTCCACTTACTGGTGTGTGACGTGTTGAAGGTGCTCTATCACTTATGACCATATTCCTTACTCCTGCTGAACACTGAGAGAGTACCCTCTCAACCCCAGCCTGTCTGGAAAGGGATGCCACAGTGCCCCTCCATATGTGACAGCAGATCCATCCGCGGTGGCAGGGGGTGAGGCATCCCAGTTATTAGAGTTGATAAGAGGCTGAACCAAGGCATTGGCCGACAAGGAGCCACTAGAATGAGCCCACCCTCCTTCTAATCTGAAAACCATAGTGGAAAAATGTTGTTGTTCTGCTGGCAAAAAGGCCCATGGCCGCTATTCCATAGCTCCTCCAAACTGACTGAACAACTTGCATGAGCAGACACCATTCCTCTGGTCTCGGCTCTGAACAGGAGAGTGAGTCCGCCACACTGTTGCAGCAACCGAGAATGTGAGTTGGCCAGAGGCCGTCTTGTCAAACGGAGACAGGATACGGGCCTGGTGCCCCCATGGTGATTGATGTAAAATACCATCTTGGTATTGTCTGTTCTTACCAGAATGTTTCTCCCTGATACTTATTGCTTGAAAAGTCTCAGGGTGAAAAATACTGCCTACAGCTCCAGAAGATTTATATGAAAAGTCCTTAACTATGGGTCCCACCAGCCCCGTGTACCTCTGTGCTGTCAAAGTCCTCCCCTCCCACTGAGGGAGGCATCAGTGGTTAGCACCTCCCTGTATGCTGGAGGCAGTCCAATCGGCACTCCCCTTTGAAGACATTTGTCCTTTAAGTCTCAGAGAGACAAGCACAACTGGTCATAACCTGAACCAGCGTGCGTTGATTGTGAATGGGTGACAAACGTTTGGCAATCAACCAGCGTTGGAACGGAATCCCTGGAATCCAGTTGCATGCCTAGAAAGCACAGTGACTGAGTTAGGCAGCTTTACTGAAAATTCACTTTCAGACCCAAAGCAGTGACATGAGATAACAGATGGTGCGTGTTGTCGACAGCTTGCTGAGGTGATCTACCGCACAACAGCCAATCGTCCAGACGAATGGAATATCCCGGAATGGATGTGGGGGTCTACTAATTCTGTTGCACCCTTGTCCAACAAGTTTTGGCTCTCCGTTGAAAGTGCCAGGATCTGATGAGGATCCCAGACCACTGTTGGATGAACCTGGGTGCTCACTGGGGGTCTGTGATGGAACTGAAGACAAGTGTGTCGAAAAGCCACTTGTTGTTTGTAATGCCTCTCCAATGATGTAACTGAGAGTTTGAAAACAGTCCCATCACAGACCCTGAATCCCTAGTGAACCTCAGCACCGGTGAGTAGACGTATTTCCCTTTCTGATGACAAACCAGGCCGATAATCCTGTTGTGGCGGCTTGTAAGATTGCCCTTGTCTACGCTGCTGGAATGGAATGACAAACAGACATCCATTGTGCAACCAGTGCAGGGTAACTCACACTGTGCCCAATATGCGGGGATCAGAATTTGGACGCCCATGCCATGCACTCAAGAGCCTCCTGAGCAGCTGGGCCGAAAACCTGACCAGCTACTACAGGTAATTGACAAAGTTTGTTGCAACATACCTCTGGAACCTTGGACTGAGCAGGCCACACTTGCCGTCTAGCCTGTGTAACAAGCCCAAGAGCCTTCCCACTGGAGAAGGCAACTGAACCCAATGCCTGAAGAGAAGCATCAAGCAGTTCCAATGTAGTATTATCTGGTGTTGTGGTAGACAAGGCCGACTGAAGTGCCAGCAGAAGATGAGTCATTGAATTTCCTACACGAGTCAGTCCTGACACAGTGTTATATAAATCATCAGTACGCATTGGTTCAGAATAACTGCTGCTTAAGGGCCTCATCCGGAGATAGCACCAAAGAAGAGATACATGGTGCTACAGAAGGCATGTTACCAAGCCCCTTCTCCGGGACTTCAGCCATTGCCGCTAAAGTGCATGCTACTCGACCCGGTCTGGAAGAAGGGGCAAAGTGAAATGCTGAGAAAACAACCTCAGTAAAGTCAGGACAGCTAGGTATCAGAAAATCCTCTCGTCAAACAACCGGATGACACAAGAGGTTTGAAGGCCCCAGCACCGGAGAAGGTAGGTCCAAATTCAATTTAGCAAGGGCCATCTTGATTGTGTCTTGCAATGAAAATGCCACTGGCATTGCACCTTGAATGCTTGAACCAGAGTGCTGAGATTGAGCATGCACAGCAACAGTCTCCTCCAACGGTCCTGTTCATCAGAAACTAATGAATCTGAGGCTGCTAGAGACAATGTATCCAGTTCCTCCCTAGAACATTCAGCTGCTGGTTTGAAGCTGGTCAACAAGGGGTAAGGCACAGATGCTCTCACTTCCTCACTTGTGCTCTGAGTAGCAGAAGGAAACGACTTCGCCAACAAAGCCTGAACGCCCTGCATACCATTAGATATCTCAGCTACCTGGTGGGATAGTGTTGCATGGGGTCCGCTTCTTCCTTGGAGGCCCTTCAGTTTTGCTAGCTGAGAGCTTGCTACCAGTCTGAACTTTGGTTTTGACAGGCAACAAAAAAATCCAACCTTTGTTGCCTAACTTCCAATGGCATCAAATTGCATGGGCAGGGGTCAAATAAAGGCTCCCTGAGATGTTTGATGCCTAGACAGTTAGGACATTGAACATGGGCATCCATAAGGACCTAAATATGTGGAATATGAGGCAGCCCATAATAATGCCCGTACCTTTAAGAAATACAGCCTTGGTCAACCAATGGGTTAATAGTCAAGGTAAATATAACACTCCAAGAATAAGCGTGTTAAGTGGTAACCGCACGCAATAACTAATGCCAGTGAGCGCAACTGCTACACAAATTGAGTGCATTAGGTATGCACACGCAGTGAAAACATGAACCCAGGTTAACCAAAAAGTTCTCACAGCACTCACCTCAACTCCAGTGACCGGAACACTATGTTTGTGAAGACCCTGGATAACCAATGGGTCTGAAACAATCCAATCCAATCTAATATCCAAGATGACTGCAACATAATCCTAGGACGAATCCAATAAACTCCAACACAAAATTGCGTATCTTTGTTTTCTGAAGACACAGCTACTGTGGGGAGCAAATGCCAACAGAAAAACTGTGCACACTCGAACGAGATCTTTCCACCAGAATGACAAAGAGCCTATCCGTGACCTATTCGGAAGCTAATATAGCTTGTGACATGCCATCGGTTAAAGTCACATGTGACTGAATTGATACGAGATTCTCGTTTTACTGGTTGTGCATGTCTGATTTTTTGTCTTTGACCCAAATCAGCCAAAAACAAAATAGGTCTGAAATGTGATGTATCCAAATGTTTTTTAGGATTTTATAAATCTCTAGATTTAGGTGTATTTTGAGTCTCTGTAATACCTTTTCCCACATATGGTATTCTCCAAAGTAAATGTTTCAATATAAGTAATAAATGTGTACTTACATTGAAACATCTAGTAAGAAATATAGCAAAGAAATGAAGGACAAAAAGGCCATATTGGAATGGCAAGTGGTAGATATTTGATTGTTTTTTTTTGTTTTGTTTTTTTAAAATAACACTTGTCCACTTTTCCTTTCAGTATTTAATTTAGATATCAAATTTTCCATGCCCACTGTACTACTGGTGCCTACTAAAAAGGTAATTTCCATCCTCAAATAATTTGGAACGGTTTGAAGGCTTGTCAAAGTTAATAATTTTAGAGTCAAATAACCTTTTATTTATTCATATGGCAAGTGCTGTCATATCAGAGTTGGCAATTGTGTATGGCTGTCATTCAGCCTGAGTGTTATTTCTGGTCTGTGGCTTGTGGCTGCAAGACTGTAAAGCTAAATCAAAAACATATGATGAGAGAGTGACAAAATAACCACATATTCAGAGTCAAACTTAGTGCAGTGAGGTCTAACTATGTAAAAGACAACTGAAATGGTACCCAAAGCCATGCGTGCAGAGTTGTTGAGAGGTATAACGTCTATTCAGAGTCATTAATTAAGCCCGGCTGCCACCAGACTGGAATTTATGTATCTGAATTTCAGATTTTTGCAGTCATGCAAGTGGGACTTTTAACTGTTGAGCTATCAGTGGTACTTGGAATGTTTGAGCTTATCGAGGTTTTTATTTTTTGCATTTTATTTTTTCCCCCAAGGTCCACTTATAATGTAAACAGCCGTAATTTAATTTTTTTTTCATGACCATTTCCACCCTCTCTATGACCCTTAAACAATGCTGTTTTTGAGGTTGTGTCTTTGCGCCTTTGCATGTAAAATGAGCAACAGCGTTTTTCCGCTCTCACAGAGCTTCTGGGTTTGCTGTTGTGTTCAATGTAGTTTTTAACCCTTATGTGTCCTTACGGACATTTTTGGCAACTGCATACATTTTTTCACGAGTGTGTATTTTTATTGGAATTTTACTGTTTCATCCCCATTTCCTTTAATAAATCTATTTAACACTAGGTACACAAAATAGTTACAGTTGGGACCTTAAGGACAAAAATGTCCCCACTGAAACTCATTAAAATGGCAATTTTTAATCCTAGGGCAATTGAGCAATAAAATTATGTTCTTTTATAGTTAATCTTTGTTAATAGGCTCTCATTCTGTTGGCAAGGCTTCAAAATTAATATTTTTAATGTTTTTTTTTTTTGGTCTATAAAGCAAATACTCACTTTATTCCTGTTTTCTGCTTCTCCATATTATAGAGCCAATTGGATAAATTATGCATCTATAATTGTGTGGGTGTGTTGTTATGGACGTCAGAGTGTGGTTTGTTATGGGTGTTTGTATGTGTGTTATAAAAAAAATTGTGTGTGTGTAGGTGTAATATTTGAAAGAGTAAAATTCTACTGTACTGCAATCCACAAATCCAACCACTGTGTGTACCACTGGAACTTTGCTGGCATCTAATGGGGAAAATGTGGTACTGCGCCCAAACAAAATCTTATTGAAAGCTCATTTTTTGAGATTTTAACCTTTGGAACACAACTTTGAATTTATGGCTTTGATTTTCTTGCCGTTTTTGAGTTCAACATGTTTTATTAAATATATATTTTAAATAAAATAATGTTCATAAATAATTTTCATAAACTTAAAGCTCTATAACTTTTTTGTTTCTTTGTTCGCTTCACTTTTTAAACGGTTTTACTTCAACAAAAATCTGCCAAGGGTCTTTAAAATGAGACCAAGCTTAAGTCTGTGCACCAAAGCTTCAAATTTTTATGACAGTTTTTTTTCTTTTTGACCTCAGAGTTTAAATTGATGCACAAAGGGTTAACCTTCAAATCCTCCAATAACTGCCTAGTTCTTCTATAGTGTTTAGGAAAAATAGCATCTAGTCTGCATGTATTTCCCAAGGTGTGAAGTTTTGGCTGGTTAGCATATAGTCCAATGTGCAGGAAAAAAAACACTTGTTGATCTTTATGGGTCATGCAATATTATATTAATTATAACATTTTTTATAAAGAAAAACATAATCACTCAATAAAACATTAAAGCACAGCTATCAAACATATTTACAAATAGCGGATTGCAAACCAAATCCATTTAAAAGACCCTACAAATAATTGCTTTGGGAATTGGTACATTATATGTGAATTTCATTGGAGAGACTTGGAGATCAAAGGTGAGCATATTAGAATTTCTCAGTCTTTCCCATATGTTATCTCTGAAGCAGCTAAAGCTGATTGTTTCGGGCAGTCTAATCTGCCTCGATCATTTCCGCCTTGAGAGCAACATGGATGCCTCAGCGAGTAAAATCAAACACATATGTCAGAGGAGGCCATTTTGGTAGCTAATCCCATCCCAGAGGAAAGCTCATTAAAATGATGTGTACATGCTCTTCCCCTCTCTTTTTCTACAGGACTGAAGCATGCTCCCTTTCACACCAAACAGGAATATTTTTTTTTAAATATTAATTTTTAGGACTTTTTTGTTTTCAGATAGGGCAATCAGAGACTGTACAAGAAGCAAAGTGGGGGTGATAGGGGGACAGAATCAGAAAAGTGTTACTGCACTGCATATAATTGTGAATATAAATAATCCTATAAAATCTGTAGTATTCACACCATAAGAAATGAGCTTTTGCTCACACGAGTTGCTGCTGTTGTGCAAATTACCTTTTTTCTTTTGCCACTAAGGTGTCAAAAGCTGCATGGAAATTTTTCTTCCAAATAGTCAAATTTAAAGTAAAAGAAAAAAGACCTCACAATTAGTGAGTTGTTTGCATATTCATACATATCTTAAGTGTCTGGAACATTTGCATGCCTCTCTTTGCATCAGATCTGTACATTTTTCGTGAATAAAACTGTGGGTTGGAGTTGACCCAGTTTTAGTCAATAAAACCATTTTATTTAATAAAACCTGAAAGAATCAAGGAATATCAAACAAGTGTTTGACATGAAAGGGTCATTTTGCGAACACATATTCAAAACACGTTTGCTGTGATCAGTTCAAAATGCATCTCTGACAGTGGTCACATTTAACAAGAGTTCAGAGCTTATTGCTTAGTGGCTAATCAGAGTGAATTGAAAGTGGGGATTGTGAATAAACAGCACTCTCTCCACCTTCAATAGCATGACTAAGGTCCCCTTGAGCAAGGCACCTAACCCCTAATTACCTCACTTGTAAGTTGCTTTGGATAAAAAGCGTCTGCTAAATGACTAAATGTAAATGTAATTACTTCATATTGCTGGAGATGTCGTCACATTGATTGGGGCAGCAACTGAAAGAGTTAACTTAAAGGCTGGATGAAATATAAGAGGTATTTGTTACCTCTACTTTTCTCTCATGGGCCACATGGGCTCTCCACTGCCAGCAGCCAGGGGTAAACTCATTGTTTTTCCACATTTCTTTAGTGCAGCGAGAAAGCGTCTGTCACACACTTCTTTTCTGCACTTCCTCAAATCTGCCCGAAGTAGAGCAAGATGTTAAGTTCATTAAACAGCAAAACCACAACATTCTCAGACATTTAAGAGTCTCCAAATGCAATCTTGAACCATTTTAAAGTGTTGCAGCTCCCAGTGGGCCATATTTAACCTGGCCTCCTATTTTATAATGTACCTATCCAATAAACCTTCATATTCTTTTACTTTCTCAGTAGATCGTCTCTCTTGACACTCAAAACAAAATTATAGCCGGGGGAAGGATATCCCAGAAAGCCTCTTTACATTTCCAGATCTCATTAACAGAAACAGTTCTGTTTATATCGTATTAGTTCTTCAAAACACAACTGTTGTATGCTCTACTCTATTGAAAACATTTTCTGTAACCCCTAAGCATTAATATTCTTGCGCTGCCTTGTTTTTCTTGTCCTCAGTTTTTCCTTCATTATACTGTTTAAACATTCACAACCATTAGTATTCATTAGAAGATTCTGCATTTGCCACCTAGTATGCTTTTTTCCTAAACAGTATGTCGTGCCTGCATCACTGACAGAGTTGTAAAACCATTGGACATTGTCCATCATGTTCTTTTGTTGACCTACGATCTCTCATTCTGCTGGAATGCCTCCCCACCTCATATCACCGCCTGGGGATCTAAGCACCGCAAATAAACATTTTCTTCCTTTTATCCTCACTTTCTCCACGTTTTCTGCCGAACTAGAGAACTTGATGATTCCAAATAAGGCGTGTGGCCTCACACCGAATTCCATCTCTCAGGACTTGCCTATCGTCAAGTTGTCTGGCTCCGTATATGAGCGTGAGCTCTGACATATGCAGTTGCCCTGCAACAGCACAAACTCTTGTCCTCGCTCACTGTAAACATCTTTCCCCTTTAATGGATTAAATATGTCATCGTCACTTTCCTGGTTGAAGGGAGGGAAGGGAGAGAAAAGGGAAAGGCATTAATGTATCTGTCAGGCCAGTCTGACCTAAACTGGTCACATCTGAGGAGATCTGAAACAAAATAGCCTGAATGGAGGCCACGAAGGGCTGAGATGATGCATGAGGCGATAGGCAGCTAATCGGCCCGGCCATCGTTCTCAGGGTCATGTGAGGTGAAGCATCTTGTTCAAACCAAAGGAGAACTCTGCTTATCTTTTGCATATCTGCAAATCTGTTCTTTCACACCGGCCCATCACGTCTCAATCACAAGAGGGGTTCGTCTCACCATCGGTTGCCCGAGTCGCTCTTGGCCTGTACTCTGTGACCTACCTTGGCTCTCCTGGACTTCCTTCCCCCTCCTTTCTGCCGTCTGAGAATTGGGTCAGGGAGGGGAAGCGCAGGCCTAAGGGTGTATGTACATTACAAGGGTAAGAAAAACAGAGCACCAGAGTCTCTGTGATCACTTTACACTCCCATCGCCTAATCTCATGCAAGGCTCCTCTTTCAGAGTGGGAAAAACAGCTATTATTATTTTTGCTGCCCTGCAATTCCATAGCGGAGGTTGGTCTTGGAAAGGAACTTGGTGATTAGGGACATGGAGGATGGAAGCCCTGCTGGCCGGCTGCTCCTGGGTTGTTGGGATGACGGGTCAACCAGTCCACGCCCTCCCACCTGATCCGAGTGGCTTTACCTCACAACAAGGGTAAGCACAGCTGTACAAGCTGGCTCAGGGCCAGATGGATTCTGGATACTCCAACTTTCTGAGTAGTCCACATGTATCTGCACTGCATTCATTTTCATAACAGTTTGGTGAATAAAGTTCACACCCATTTGCATGACAGAGCTCAATTTTTGACCAACAACCAGTTTTTATTCAACATCATAATGCTTTATTTTATTTTATTTTAGTGATGTGGTAAGAATTGAAAATGTGAAATTGGAAAAATGGATTTTTCCACTTCCTCTGTGACATATTTTTACATACTGACATACTGTGGCTGCTTTAAGGAATTTGTTCTCCAGGGTGTGATACAAGCATTCAGTAAATTGTAGCAGAGAATTCAGGATAAGGTTCAATTTGTTAACTTTTTGGACTATAAATCACACCAGTGGTAACATGAATAACCTGCTTCACACATTTTTATAGTCCTAGCATGCAATCAGCTCAAACTCACTCTGATTTGGTCTCAGGTGCAAAGCATGTTAGGTAACCGGTATAGTTATATAAACCGCCATCGTTTACTCAACTTCATGTTGCTCCAAATCTACATACTTACCCTTTCTCTGAAGAACACAAAAGAACGTTTATGTTGGTCCAATTGACCCTTCGCAAACAGTTTGATTGACGGGCGATCTGACCAATCATAACCCAGACAATTTTGTCTGACAAAGCAGTCAGGGGAGTTAGTAGATTAACGTTGGTGAACTTGAACTTCAAAAATTGTGTGCACTCACGTCTCTCAGCGCTTGAAACAACATTCCTTCTGATGTCCATTCATGTTTATTTGATGCTATAAATGAACTAGTATGAAGAGATGGTTGGTTCACGAGCCGCTTGAAGGAGCTACAGCGTTCTGTCACAACACATTAAAGAGCCACTATATGGTATTTATTTGTTAAACTGCTTTAAAAAAAAATACGATATATTAAATATGAAACTGTTTCATATGTCTGTCGAAGTGTTTCAGTGTCCACTTTGCTCCGGGATGTATTTTCACTGCTTGAGAACATGATGTGTGGCGTGAGAGTGCATGGCTTGTCAGACAAAGCAACAGTAACTAAAGAGGGCGTGTCTTTGCGAAGGGTCAATTAAAATGCTAAATGTAAAAAAAAAAGTTAGTTCATATGCAAAACTAATGTTCTAAAAATTAAACTACATTGTAAAGTGTCATATTGAGAAATTCAATCTGAACTTTTCATTGTAAGAACAAAAGAAGCAAACTGGTAGAAAGACACATAAAACAGGTCAAATGATCAAAGGAAAAGAGCAGGATCTGAGGTGGTCTGAATTAGATAAATCCCACTCTCTCCACAAGGATATAAATGCACATGTTGTTATTATTCCCTCTCTCTGGGATTGCTGCCCCCCCCACCCTCCCCAAGAACCCCTCCCTCACCCCCAGACGCTCGTGGAAGCCAAACAGGGAGGCAGCGCTGTAACCCAGGGCTAATGAGGGGCCTGGCCTCCCCAGACACACACTTCCAAGAAGCAGACCAGCGGGGCTCTCTCTCTCTTAGAGAGAATCTGTCCTTCTCCTTAGAGGATTTTCTTTAAAAAGAATTAAAAAAAACAGACCTCATGTTTCCAAGCATGGGGCACTGACTACTAGGAATGACAAAGCCCACACTCTAAACAGAAACGAGAGACAATTATTGGAATAATTTCAGAACCATTACAGCTGAACTGAAGAAGTTTGCACAGCTCAAATGTAAACAACGTCTGTCCGATGCCGTCATTAGCGAAAAGCAGGGGAATAACACTCATGTTCTCGCATTCATAAATGCCATAATCAAATGGGGCCTGAAACAAGTTTGAAAACTTTGTAACCAAACAAAACCAAATTGACAAAATATGGCTTGTGATGCAAAAGCCTTTGAGGTTCAGGTTACCAAAACATTTACGCACATTTGATGACTTTCTTTCTGTTGGCATCAGCAGGCTTTCACCAACATTTCGTGCGATGTGTACAAACTCTGCCCGCAGTTGTTGAGGAATGTTCTAGTGCATGATAGCATGTTTGTATGAACTTTTAATGTCATATTTGGGTTGTATACATTGGTCAGAATGGTCTGAGTCAGTAACTCTGACATGTGTGTCCTTTAAAGCAGAAGAACAGCACTGTTGGAAACCTACTTGCTTCAAGGGGCTAACACTGAAGAATATACAGGGCATTAGTGTCAACAGCTACTGCTTTGCATTAGCTTGAGAACTTTCTAGCTAAATGATCGATCTTTTCATTTTCCTTAGTCTTTTCCCAACAAGCCTATTACCCACGGTCTTTCCTATTGCAAGCAATGATGTTTTTTTCTTCTCAATGTAAGCACAGAGAGTGGAAAAAGGGCAAATGGTGAAGACTAATGTTGTAGTTGGACTCAACCCAAGCTTCCTCTCCTCTCATTTGGCTCATTAAAGTCAAATCCAGCCTCTTTACAATGCAAGTGTTACAAGTCCTCTGGTCTCCACACTGACCTGTTCATCAGCATGAAGGCCTATATGCTACATTTACATTCATTCGACAGACTCACATTGCATTTAAGCGTTTTTTTTTTCATGCATTTCCTGGGAATCAAACCATTGACCTTTAAGTGGCTTGTGCTGTGCAGTACTGATTGAGCTACATGAACACTGTGCATGATGTTTATCTTAAACTCATGAGCTCAAATTTTTGCACAAGATAAAACGTGATCGCTACCTTTTTCATTTAAAGTTTTTTTCACACCATTTCCTTGGATGACCTCTCCTGGCTCTCACATAGGGCAAGCAGCCAACTTGCTGCCAGAGGCAAGTATCAGCCCTTCTTCAACGCTTCTCTGTTTATTTATTTTACCCTTCAACAATTCATTTGGCTGTAGACACTAATCTAGAAATAAGGGTGCATTTGTCAAAGTGTGTTTTGTCTGAAGATGTGTACGTTCACGTGGTGCAAAGGTTAGAGAACATGACACGCTGTGCGGCTGGCAGCAGAAGACAGACTCAGCCGCAGTAAATTGGAACTATTAAATTGAATCAATACATTCCACCCTGACAAGGCGGGAGGAAATGCCACTGGCAATCTGGCAGTGACAGTCAAGTATGTCCTCAAAGAGCTGTTCAAACCTATGTTGCATAATAGATGTTCTTCAAAGCCAAATGCACAAAGTACTGTACTTGTCTCTCGTCACCGTGGAGGTGTGCAAACTGACACCATGAGGTTATATGGCAACAGTAAAGAAAATAATTTCATCCATGCTTTTGCTTTGACACTCAGCACTTATATGAAAGCCAAGGACAGAAAACAGAGGGAAATGTCCTCGCTGCCACACACTTTGGGTGGGATCTGCTGTGTCTTCCCCAGCCTTGCAAAATCAAGAAGCCACAGACATTTGGCCCTTGTCATGCACATTATATCTCTCACTCATTTATGATCACAACATATATTCTGCTGAATTGCACAGTCAGTTCGGTCTTTCACAGCAATTCATCTCCCAGAAGTGCTGTGGTCTGTGGTTGCCACTGCCGGACACTTTTTGAACATAATCAAACAGACCCCACCAAATTTTAACCACTGCTAAATGATATGTTTGTGTGTTCAGTTACCGTCATATTTACTGTAATAAAAAAGTAAAGATTACTAAAATGGTCATTTATCATTTAAATATCTTTGGGAACAAACCTGTTCTCCAACATGAACATTTGACCTTTACTCTTTCTTCATCTTAGTGCACTTAGAGAAAGACTCAAGTCAGTTAGCAAATGTTGATGGGCTGAAGCAGTGTGTAGATGCAGATTTGTTAATACAGTATATATGACATTTATTTGGATAACTAATTATGCAATATATTGCACCGCAGTTTACAGCTACACCCATTTAAATTTGGAGCTTTTGCAATAAATGCAAGTCATCCTCATACTGTGGTTTGAAATCAGTGAAATTGGACAAAATTCAACATGTGTGGTTTAATTCCTTATCAAATGCATTATAGCATAATCAGTCATAGTTCCATAAATTCTGTTTTAATTACTTGTTAAATTAAATCTTTTACAATCTTTCAAGAAGTAGGTTCAGTAGGAAGGTGTGTTCAACTTCATGTGGCGCTGCGCTGTGTCTCTCACTTGAAGCAGTGCATGATGGCTAGAAATTTTGTCCAACTTGAGACAGCTCCGGCTCCATGATGTATGGCATGAAAGTACTGCGAGAGCAATTCAAAGGGCGGCTGACTCAGCCAGCGCAACTACTCCAGAGCGGCTGCAAGGGCTCTAATGGCAACACAGCTGTTTCACGATTGGCCAGATTCACAGATGACAACAGTGACATGTGTTTTGTTTATTCTGACACCTTCAGTTCTGCTAATGCTCACAAATCTGTGTTTTTATGACAGTTATAATGTTATATTGTGTCATATTTATCACAATAACAAAAATATAGACACAATAAAAAAATATAGACCCGCTTTATTGGTATTTAAGCCTAAGTGGTATAAGCTTATGTTTAATTGTATTCTTGTACAGATGGCACTGTATTAAGAGGTACAGGAAAAGTGTTTCTGTTTCTTCACTAAAACATCTGAAAAGTCGCAAATCTGAAAATTTGTGTATTTGACAAATATTGCATTTAATCCACTTTGTCTTTGATAAAGTATGCAAACACAGAGCAAGCGTCACTAAGGGAACCAGAAAGTATCTGAACTGATGGCTCCGTTTTCAACTTTGCCCCCAACAGCAAGTGGCAAATCTCGCTGATTGGTATGTGCAGCGCTGCATGAAGTCTTATCACATATTTACAAGTGTTCACAATTGTTCACTCTTGTTTTATATGAGCACAATACAATCATGAGGATGTTTTGACGAGTAAGTTTTTCATTCTGTATGAGCATGATTAGATTTTGTGAACGTTTTGATATTTTGTAAACATGAATTACTAAACCATGTGCAAAAGTGCAAAATGTGTGTGATATTTTAAAATCTCTTGTTAGCATGGATTAAGTTGCAAAGAGTATCTTTTATCTTGCAGAGAGTATCTTTAAAAAAAAAAAAACAGTAATTTGACTGTGCCATCCTGTCAGTCAGAAATACCACGCTCTGTCATGAAAATCTAGATTGCGAAGGCTTGTAGGTTGTTAACGCAAGCTGCCAGCAATCACATTGTTCACTACTTGGCACTAGCTGTGGTGTCTGTAGCCAATGAGTTTGCTGCTCAACATTTAAATAGCTGGTCAGTGTTTGCTGTAGCAGTTCGCAGCACATTTTCAGAAACCCTCCCCGAGCGCCACCTCCATCTGCTACAGGTAATTTCATATATGCTATATGTGCTGCAACAGTATAGCTTACATTCTCACAGCAACGCGTCTGTGTATGCACTGACAGTAAGTCTCTGTACTTGCTTTGCTGCAGTAGCAGAAATAATAAACAGCAGCAGTGTAGCAGTAAAATATTAGTTTTTCCTCAGTAGCTTTGGTATATTTCTCAAATCATCCTCAACATTTACAAACCAGTAAGTGCATTTCTCCAAACAATTCATTCAAATAGCAATGCACAATGGATTACCTGAAAATGCATGTAACTTTCTCAAAATACTAATTCTAAATATTTTATGTCAATGAACATGCCATCAGAATGACAACTGCTTGTATCATGTTCACAAACAAAATAGTCAAAATGCCATGTTGTCAATATAACATTGCACTCTGAAAATATTTCCTGATTTAAACTATGGCTATGGTTTTGATTGTCAGAGTTCTGTGTATCTGTTTCCTTGTCTCTGTCATTTGTCACATGATTCTGTTTCCCCCTTAATGCTATTAGTCTATCGTCTTCAGCTGTTCTGTTAATTAGTCATTTCCTTCACCTGTGCCCCATTCATCACTCCTCGTTAGTGTCTGTATTTATACCCTGTGTTTCCCTCACTCCTGGTCCACTATCATTTGTATCAAGATGTGTTCTATGTTACTTTCCTGGATTTTTCATTAAAGAAACCTTGTGTTTGCTACAACTTTGTCCTTGTGCTTCCCTCACGTTACATAACAGAATAGTGGACCTTAACAGTATGATGATCCAGGCTGAGGACCAACTGTGGGGTATTCGGCAGCGTGGGCGTCTGTTGGAGAGGTATGTGGAGGAGTTCATCGAGCTCTCCCATCAGGTGAGCTGGTCTGACGCGTCTAGTCGAGGCCATTAATATCATTCTCTAGCTTAATGGTTCTCAGTTTGAAATTGAAGCGGTTCCAGAAAAGCGTACTCCTCATCCAGCCCCAGCAGAGACACACAGAGCCTCGCCAGCTCACCCCACGCCGATGCCCTTCACATACCCCTCCAATGGAGCCGTTCCTGTCTGTCAGACAATACCATACCGTAAACATGGTTGTGGTACCAGCAGCGTTGTCCTGGGGGCCAAAGTTTCAGACCCGGCAATCCGATCAGTGAAATCAGCGCTGAAATCCGCCTCGCTTCCGCTATCTGCAGCTCCAGGGGTCACCCCAATCTGTTTTCCACTGAATGCCTTGGCAAGCCACGATGGAAGAGGGCCGCTGACATCGAGCCACACGCCCACGCGGCCGCCGCCTGCACTGCATTTGCTGCACCGCCCGATGGAGCGTGGCTTATTGACTTTTTGACCATGCCAGTTTTACCTGAGCCCATTCCAGTTGTCCTTGAGGCCACTCTAGTGTTCCCTGAGTGCGCTCCAGTTCTCCCTAAATCCACTCCAGAGCTTCCAGGGCTCGCTGAGTCCGCTCCAGTTCTGCCTGGATCCGTTCCAGGGGCCTCATTTGTAAAACTTAAAAACCTTACTAAAAGTGAACGTACGACATAAATCTGAAAATGAAAACCATGTGTACACCAGAACCTGCACAAAAATCCTTTTTTATATCACAGTCAGCGGAAGATTGTCTGTACGTGCATCTCCACCCAGTCTCCTCCCCGAAATCACCATATATGGAGCTTACAACGTCTAGTTTTACTATGCATAACCTCATCTGCATATCATTTCCATGCATATTCCCATCCACGTGACGCCATTGTTAATACTGTCAAAGTACAAGACATTGGGAAATATTACATATGGACTGTAAATGCCATTTGTGCCATACATATTGCTAAAAATCATGCAATATCCTTGTTGTTTTATAATAAATATATCAAAATATCCATAAAAACAAAATTGTAGCTGTAAAATAGCTTACTTCTCAGATAAAGTTTTTAGAATAATCTTGATTCATTAATTTCCACTGTCCAAATAGTATTTTAATTGTTTTAAACAATTCGAATGAAATCGAATTTATGCAGTTTTGCTGAAAATGAAATAAATGTTTTTTTACAAAACACATTGATTATTGGCACAGCCAGCATTTTTAATGCAGATAAAGTATTTCTGAAGTATAGTCCCATTCATTTTTAGGCAGACCAGGGTGATCATGAACATGAAATTGTCCAGCCATGACTTCCTGTTCCACATTATAAACATGGAGTATAAACATGAGGAAACACAAAGGCCAAATTCCCTTAATCATTCATCACAATGAGTAAAACCAAAGAATATACTTGTATATTACATATGCTAAGTACACGTTGCGAGGTCTTGTATTACCATGGTTTACATTTGAGCGATTATTCCTGTTTTGCCTGCCTGTTGTTTTCTGTTATTTGTTTTCTTGTGCCAGCCTTGACCCTTGCCAGTTCTACTGGATTGTGATTATATGCTGCCCGTCTCGACCTTCTGCCTGTATTACGACTACGATTCTGCCTGTCCTTTGCTCTTTCTGTTTGCAGTCATTTGACCATTGCCTGTACGACTACGCTCTCATTATTAATAAAGACTGCACTTGGATCTACACTCACGTTGACACGCACCTCTTCATTACAATGTTACAAATCTGCCTGGAAGAGCACATGGATCTAAATCGTTCTAATGCGCAGTGAGGCGGAAATTTTGAGACTCTCCAAGGATCACAGCTGGAGAATTGCAGAGATTTGTTGAGTTTTGAGTCTCAGAAAGCCTAAAAAATGATCAAACAGCACCTTCATCCCCACAAGTTGTTTAGGAGAGGTTCAAGCAAAATCCTCTGTTTTCACCCAGAAACAATCTCCACCATATTCAGTTGTCACACAAGACTGGAATTTCAAATGAGAACGGCTTCTATAGTCAGTTGAAACTAAAAAAAAAAAAAAAAACCTGACTGCTTCTGCTATAAATCCAATAATGGGCCATGGTTGGATCTTCCATCAGGACAATGATTCAAAACAAACATCAAAATCAACAGAAAAATGTGTCACTGAGCACAAAATGAACCTTCTGCCATGGCTGTCCCGGTCCACTGAAGTGAACTGAAGAGAAGGAGCACCAACATGGAGCTGGGAATCTGAAGGATCTGGAGAGATTTTGTATGAAGGAATGGTCTCTGATCTCTCGCCAGGTGTTCTCTAAACTCATCAGGCATTACAGGTGAAGACTCAGAGCTATTATCTTGGTAAAAGGAGGTTGCAAAAAGTATTGAATAAAAGAGTGCCAATAATTGTTCTGGAGAAGAACATTTCATAATGTAACCCCCCCCCCCCCCCTTCAATTCTTTTCCTTGAATGAAAGGTTAGATTTTTGCAAATTTTATGAATTAAAGATCAAAAGGATAAACAATGCAAATTTATTTTTATAGTCAGCTTTGATCACATTTACCAAGGGTGCCAATAATTCTGACCACCACTATAGCTATTGTACAGTCCATGTATAGAAAGTCCCCATAAACATGGAAACCCAACTTGTGTGTGTGTGTGTGTGTGTGTGTGTGTGTGTGTTGTTGGACTGCAAAATACTGACACTGTGGGTCATATAAAGATAGTCTGGTACATGCTCAAATGTGTAAAAAGTCAACTCAGAACTGAAAATGAAATGAATATATGACACATTATGCCTTTTGAAGACTTGAAATGTATTAATGAATGGTTTGTGATAAAAATTGCCTCCTCTGGTACCCAGTGGAGATTGCTATTTTTAAATCACCTCAATGTTTTCGCTACCTTGTTCTATGTGTAAATGCACAGACTTGCACATGCATGTCTGAGAAGGCCAATATATGGCCTCTTTATGTTTACATAACTTCCATACAATTGAGATATTCTACTATAAAGATCTGAGTATTCAATACCTGAAAAAAAGATAATGCTTCTTGGCTTGTCTCTGATTTTACCCTGTAGCTAAGAGCTTAGATAAGCAATTACTCTGAAGTGATTACTGATATTAGGATGAGATAAAGAGATGCCTGATTACACACAAATACAGAAGCCTTCAGTGTCTGACAAATAGCATTTTGTAAGTGTCTAAATCGTGACAAATGGCACCCATGAATAATGTGAAATAAGCTCAGTCAAAATAAGGCCAGCACTTAGTCAGATGCTTGTCTGCTGTTTTCAAAGATGATCAGTGCTATTTTTCCAGTTTATACGGCAATAGTCCAAAGAATAATAGGAAGATCCACTGACAAATACATAAATGTATCTCGTACAGTCAGACCATTTCCCAAGTTTTCCTTCCCTTCTCAAATGTGTGCTGTATGAAAAATGGAAAAGTCACGAGGTGTTTTTTATGCAAAAGTAAAAATGTACCACATATTTGGACATATTATTGTTGGACTCCCCCTCCCCCCTCATGTGTCCTGTGATAGAGTACGGGAGGAAAGACACCAGGTGACTATGAATCAAACAATGACTAAATAATAAAATTCCACAGTGATAGCAGGATTTCCATTTAGGCCAGTTTTGCTGACAAGACTCTCAGTCTCCTGGGGGCAAGCAGAGCTGCCTTTTTGCCCCGAACTTGCTGTTGACCACGAGAATTTAGTTGATTATTTAAATGATGCGGGCCAGCATGTTCAAATAAGTGCAAGTAACAACAAATGTAAGAAAAAATGACTCTGATTATTTAAAGGTACAATATGTAATTTTTTTATTTTAAAATATCCAAAAACCACTTGCACAGTGTTATATATTTTATTCAGCTGTGTACTTACATTATCCTAAATGTTTCCAAGAATTTGTAAATTCAGAGAAAATCACAATTTTAAATAGTGCCACGTCCCTCTCTCGTCACTTGCTCCTGTCAGTGACGTGATATCTGTGTTATCCCTGGTTTCCGCTTGTGTAACGGCTAGCGGCACTTTGCTGCTGTTTCGTTCAAACATTATGGACCATGGAAAACAAACTTTGGGAAATAAGGAGAAATAAAACGAGGATCAATATCGGCTAACTTTTGCACGTTATTAGACAAGGTAATCAAATGTAAACTACATAAGACTAATCAATGTTAGATAGCACAACACGACGAGGTGTTACAATATCATCAGTATGATAATCTAATGTTGATCTAACTACTGTAATGTCTCATACAGATAACAAACTAATACTAAATATTAAAAATTTCAACACACTGAAATACCGTTTAGTATGATAGTGTAACGTTAGACCAAGTGAAACAGCGCTGCGTTACCTCACAGTTTTAATTCGTCAAATAAACTGACCTGTACGAGTAGTTTGGTAGAATGAAATGTCCTCGTTTCTTTATATCCCCCGGGACTCGCATGTGCCACTGATATCTGTCTCTCATTAGCAATCGCGGCCACGCCCGGCTTCACACCACAGTCATGTTAACATGCATTCACTCATCCATAAACATTATTTCCCCATAAATATTATTAGATCCATCGGCATGACAACAAGTTCCATGATTCCATATTCACTGCGTCATCAATCTACACCTTTGTTATTGTTTTGAATTGTTTAGCGACCCCTAGTGGATGAAAAAAACTACATAGTGCACCTTTAAATTAAATGATTTTCATACTGTTCCGCCAAAGTATCAGTATCCCTGTTAATTATTTCAACTGTTAATTATTTTCAAACATTTAAACCAGGCAGGGTTTAACCTTACAGTAGTACTCTACAGTGATTACTGTCAGACTTTCAAAACCCTTCATCACTTGAATTAAGATTATAATAGTTTAATTTTAAAGCACAGCCACCACAAAATCAGACTTTAGCACCTCTTTTTACTTTGAGATTGTTTTGTGGTTAAATACAGATTCAAATTCATAACAAGAAATAGTTTAATGGCTATGATACTGATTTTGAAATCAAATCTTTGCATAGGAAACACTGGCATCTAATAATACCTTGGGGGGATAAAAGAAAGTATATACATAAACTCAAATTGGAAATACAGTTAAATAAGCATGTGAATAAGTGAATAAGCATGTGTCCTATTATGTGTCTTATTCTCTGTCCTAAACTCCTGAAGAATTGGTGTCTCATATTGTAGAGCAGTCAATGCAATTTGGGAAAGAAATCAATTAAAGGTGCAGTAGGTGATCTGAGAAATGCTAACATTAGCCTGTTAGCATTGCAAGCATATGATTCCTCCCTCCCTGCGAATTGTCATCCAAAGCCCCACCTCCTCCAAAATACATGAATGAACACACACACACACACACACACCTCTGTGGCAAAGAGACAGCGTTAAACCACCTCATATCTTAAAGCACATAACATTACAATAATAATGAACGTAAAGAACTTAGTGAGCTTGAACCTGACTGCTGCAGATTCATTTTAGTGTTCTGTTGACATGGATACGCATAATTCCGAGTCTGAGGACGTGAACGGCTCCTGTTAGTCACCGTTTGCCATCTCTTAATTACTGTGGTTATTATAGCGTGAACGCAGCACAAGCCTGTCGTTTTGATTCGGCAGGAACTGTAAAAGGTGGCTGCTGTTTGTCTGCGGTGCTCCCTGACTGACATCTGCATAGACTCTGCATAGCATGAAACGTTCTGATGATGTATGATGTCTGTGAGAACAGGGTGCGTGAGGGAATGTAAAAACATATGTTGATGGGCAGGTAGGACATCGTATTATATTCGGGCCGAATATAATGATTGGATTTACATTTTATGGTTCTACACCTTCCACAGATGATATATATTTAGAAAAATACATTTAGACCGTTTAACATTGTGATTGCTGATATGGGGATATGAGTAGACCTTCAACCAGTATAACAAAAAATGGTTCTCTAGAGAATCACCTAAAAATCACAGATTTTTACAATAGTAAATAATTTTACAATTTATATATTCAGATCTACCCCCCTTTGTAATTGTTACATTTTCATAAGTAACTAATTTAATTCAACTTTTTTTTCTCGGTAACTGTAACTAATTAACTGTAAATTACATGTAACTAGTTACTCACCAACAATGTTTATTCTCCAAGAGCAAAAGTCATATAACTTTACCTGGATCATAATAGTGAAAACTGTTTGTTTGCTGGTATGGTGGTTTGTGGGCTGTTGCCTCACAGCCAGAAGGTTCCTGGTTCCAGTCCTGGCTAAGGCAGGAGCCCACGCTTTTTATATGACGTCTGCATGTTCTCCCTGTATTGCTGTGGGTTTCCTGGGTGATGTGGTTTCCCCCACATCCCAAGAAGAAATGCAGTGACACACCAAGCGGTTGATTGGCCGTCAGGCAGTGTGAGCATCTGTCATGCTAGTTTTTGCTGTGTGTTCCACATGCTAGCTCTAGTTGGGCTCGTGTTGACGGCAGTTCGACCTGATTCAGCTTGTAGAATCAGTGTCAGAGCCACTGGTAAGAGAGAGCGCTCTGATTTATGGTGGAAAAGAGAGCTCAACATGCTGCAACTGAAGAAAACAGAATAGATGCAAATAGAAAAAAAAAACACCAGCAAATTAAGAAAACATCAGTTTGACAACACGTGCTGCAAATAACCACAACTGTCACGGTTATGTTCTGTTTGAGTTAGTTTCCTGTAATTGCTTTGTTATTGGTTACCAGGGTTACTCATTTGATTAGTCATTCCTTTCAGCTGTTGCTAAATTAGTTCCCTTTGTTTGCACCTGGTATTTAAGTTCCTGTGTTGTTGCAAAGTGCCGGACGAGCAGAATATTGCATTCGTTGTGTTTTGTCTTCCGGTTTATATTTCCACAGTATAAAGGTAAGATCTTGTAGATTTATTAATGAACTGACATTTATGACATTGACTTCAAGCATTAAAATACTCATGATAACTTTTGGTAGCTCTACAAGAAGTAAATTCAGTTCACCAGCTAATTACTCTTCGACAGTGATGCCAGATAAATATACAGAGCTTCCACAAAAACAGAAATTCAAAGCCAAAATTCTAAAGATGGCTGTGCGCTTGTTTTTCTGGCACATAAGGTATATAGTCTTTGCTGTGTTTTCAAGCTCAACTTTTTGGCCCAGATGCAGCCAACACAAGGCAACAAGTCAGCTAGTTCTTTGATGTTGGGTTTTGTGTCCCCGGCTTTATGCCACTTTTTTGTGCAAGATATTAATTACCTCAATATATCAAGTTAAATTAAAGAATGATCTGGTGTGACATCATTTCATACAAAATCAGACTAAAACATAGTTTGTTTGGAGTTTAAGGAGTTTAAAACGCCATGGCAAAGTGAATTTTCAAAAAAGCACCTTCAAACTACCATTGGTCTGTGACCATTACATAATAGGTAGGTGTGCTCTGGGGCTCCACCATATTTGAGGTGGAAACATTTCTCTTCATTTCTTCTGTTCAGTAAGTTGAGGTCAGGCGCGATTATAAACGTGAACACGCTGGAGATCTGCTTTAGAGCAGAAACTGAAATTGTAATTCTGATTGAAAGTGAATTACTGACAGTTTTTCTCTCATGCTTAATACTGTAAATATGTTTGCTTCTAAGCAATCTATTGCTTTAAGTGCTATTTCAACAAACATGACGTGTCTTGACCGGAGTGCCAAATTGCAGAGCTTGTTTTCTTAACTCCTCTCATTTTTGTTGTTTATTTTGTTATTGAGAGGAGGATATATTTACAGTACATATTCATCTAAACTATTAATCTAGTAGTGTGGGTGGCATTGGGATGTTTGCTAACTGTATACCACTGCTCAGGTATTTCAAACTTCTTTTTACCCCTAATTGAAGAACTAAAAAGAACTTTGTTGAGAGTACATTGGGGCCTTTAGACATCACAAATATGTCTGGGAGGTATGAAACCTTCAAAGACAGCGGGATCATCAGGGTCGTATCTGCTTCAGACAACAGGGTAATAGTCAGACGAAGTACCTCACTGAAATAGTTTGCACAACAGACGAGGATTATCTTAGAACTCACCAACATTGCTTTCCAGCTTTGCCGTTGCCTTTAGGTTTAACTTATCAAAGGCCTGACAAAGTCTTTTTCATTTAGTCTCCCCATCCCCAGACCTCCCAGTTCTGGCCAACAGCCACCATGGCCCCAGCTACCTCCCAACCTGCATCTGCATCTACACTGGACTACAGAAACCAGATACAGTCACCCTCCCCTGGCCTGGTGTGCGTAAGGAGGGCAGGGGGGTTTGGGGGATAGGGCCCTTACATCAGTACCATGATATTAGCTGACGGATGGCTTGTGCAGGGGTACTGACTGTGAGTAACACCCCCCCCCCATACACAAGCACATGTGGTGTCAATTACAAAAAAATTTTGTTTTTACCCACCGCCGGATGGAGAGGAAGGCTCTCTGGGCCGTCGTTTTTTGGCAGGACAAGCAGGCAGCAACTCAATTTCGTATCAGCATTATGGCATTTCGATCACACCATTGTTTACTCACTTATAAACAAACAGTACATTAGAGGCTCTATGACGAACAACAAAAGGATGATAGTAACCGGAACAATCAAACTTCTCTCTTCTGTATGAGTATGTGTATGCAGTGTATACTTTGGTTGATTTTCTGATTTTCAGTATGCTTCAATGTGTTTATACATAATAAACTGCTACACATGTTCATTTTAGTTTTGATTGGAGGAAAAAAATAAGGAAATTAATTTGTCTGGAAAGATGGAATTCATGATACTATAAGCAAATTGACAACTCCTGCCATAAGCACATGAATCCGTAATTATCAGTTAATTATCTAAAAATTAGTCAGTATATAGCATACAAGCTATTGGCTTAAATCTTAATGTAAAGTTACCAGTTTAGAGAGGAGCAGCACAATATTTTGGATGAGTTTATGAACTAGTGGTAGAGATGACTAATAAATTCCAATTGCATTATATTATCCAGTTTGTTTCCAATCCATCAGAAATTTATGTCACATAAGATGAAAAAAAAAAATACAATAAAAGAAATAAAAAAGCTTTGGTAAATTATAACTACACAGGCAAAAGTCAATATTTTAAACCCAAATTATGAGATAAAAAGTCAAAGGTATGAGACACTAAATCATAATTCCAACAAAAAGTCAAAATTATGGGAAAATTATATAATTGGCCTATAAAAAGTATTTTATCTTATAATTGATCATTTGACTTAAGTAATGATAGTTAGTTATGACTTTTATATCATAATCTTGTTTTTTGATTCATAATGTTTCATGTTATGAGTTTTGACACAATTAAAATTTTACCGAAGCATGATTTTATTGTATATATGGGCTTCCACGGGGAAACTCCATTGAAAATCTGTCAGACATTTTTTGTCAGACATAGACACTGATTTGGGGGTTTCTAGAATTCTGGTAAGCAGTATCTCACATAGTGCATACAGCAAATTATATGAAGGCACAAGCAGCATCATGCTTTGTTGAAAAGAGGATCCTGGTGAACTTTAAATCACCTTTTGTAGTAAATTTTTATAATTGTTTGAGATTTGTGTAATTACTGAAGACTACGGAGACCAGTTCTCTCTCCCAGCTGAGCACCCCGAAAATATAGAAATCCTTTCATATCTGACACCACAAAAGAAATTACTAGTGATTCTTCCAAAAGAAACTGATTCATCTTTTTCCATAATTGCTGACCTTTTCACTGGCCTTTTCATACTCAATAAAAAGTCAAAAAGAAACATTCCCGCCCACTGAGTCACTGCTGTTCACATGTGCAACTAATAGCACCTGTAAACATTGGGGGAAGTCCTTTACGCAGTTGTTAAACGAACCCCCTCTTTTTCTTCACGGAGGCCTCAACAGGGGCTCTAGTGTTTGGGAAACTGCTGTCTTGTTGATACTTAACGTATCACAAACCATTGTAGGTTTAGTGTGTTAACTTATTTCTGAGGTTCAGTTACAGAAATCTGATATGGAAACAACCTCATGTTCTCCACTTTGGGTGAGGGAATTAGCCAAGCTCATGGAAAGCACAGTTCTGCTCGTGAGCTTGTGTTGGTAATGAACTGTACCTTCAGGGCACAGTTTATTACACTGACTACCAAATCGCGTCGAGCAAATTTTATGTTGCAAATTAAGAAAAAAACTAAGCCTAAACATTTCCGGAAAACTCTTTTTGCCCTGCAGTATTCGAGAAAGAAGTGTTTTTGGATAAGCTATATTAAGCTCGCTTGAATCCTAAGTATTTGGACTGGTGCAAAAAGTAGCTTAATTGGAGTGGCTACTAGCAAGTAATTTGTTCACTTAGGAAACTCTGAAATATGTTTGTGGAAGCTGTTCTTTCTTGGTTTTTAAATGCTTTTACGCATCTCAAATGGGAAAATATGATCACCGCAAACCATGTCAAATCACAGAAGTCTTAAAGTTACAGCAAAGTTGGATCTGAATCTAAACAGACAGCTTTTTTGGAGTGTGTCAGTCAGGTCAAATTCTGAGGTCACAACTCTAGTCCAACTTCATAACAAAATATTATATATTGCAAACCACAAATCCACACCACTATAGGCCGAGGCACATCAATCAAAGGTCTGGCTCATGAGGTAGGGTGGCTCCTCTGGTGTTCTGAGTATAAGGTAATGGAAACACCAACCCGTGACGCAGACAGAAACGTCCTTGATGTAAGCGAAAGCCAGTTGTTCTGCCACTTTGAACAACTGTGCAATGAATAGGCAACGAGAGCAGAGATTGTTATTTTCTCACACCAATGAGTGATTTGCTTATGGACTGACAAGATGTTTGGGACTCTGGGATGGTTGAGTGGAGAAGATTCGAGAAACGAAGAACTGAGCCATTTCTTCCACACAACATTGTGTTATTCAACATTACTCCCCATTGGAAGCCAGGGAGATGGTGGGGCTCTAATGCTTACTTTCAGACAGCCTTTCTCTGTGAGTGAAAACCCATGACGCAGGTAATAAGACTTTCCCTAACGCAAAACCATGTCCCCTCCCCCGTTCCTATGCTTTCCATCTGTTTTTCAGACTCTATTTCTAACTTGTTTAATTCAAGTCTGAGTGCAGGTTCATCAAGGAAAAAGTTCATGACCATTTCATATCATCCAGAGTATGGTATATTTCTAGCTGCCTCAGCTTCATTTCCAAGTAAAACCAGGTTTGTAATGGATTAAAGTAAAACATTTTAAAGGTTATTGAAAGTTCTGCAATCCACTCCTTTATTTATCATTTGCAGGTCATTTGCAACTAAATAGACTTTGAAAACAGATGTAATGTGAAGTTCAGAGCAATCTTTTATGAAACATATTTCAAACATTTTTCTTTTATTATTACACAGACAGGCACCGCTTTACGAAAGTGAGTAGGAACCTTGAAAAAAAAAAACACACCGAATAGGTTAAATAAACCAAATTCCTTGATTTAAGGGAAAAAGTATGAATCCAATAAATTCAATGGGTAGTTCCATGGAAACTGTGTAAATAAGTTCCATTTCATTACCACTCTATGGCGACAGAGACTTTCCTAGAGAGCCCATGATTAGAGTCGCCAGCTTTCAGTTCAAAGGGACTTACAGAATCATGTGTCGTTCTCTCCTATGCCAACCACTGCTGATGACATGTTGTCTGTCATGACTTCAGATTTTATTGACCACCTGCTTTGTCCAGATCAACAGTCAAATGGCAATGTTTGTGGTATTTCTGCCTGCACCACCTGGCAGTGGGGAAGAGGAAGTCGGGAATGATGGCCTCGCTTCTCGTTCACTCATCCAGTGCACTTTCCTCAATTAGCTGTGAGCCAGCTCTGGGTCAAGGAAGTGCCCTGAAATCCAGTCTGTCCACCCAGCAAGAATGTAAAAAACAAGGAAAGACCTGTGTCTAGGAGTGTGTCCTAGTGTGTAACCTTGCTTTGACATGCTCTGACAATCTCCAGTCAAAGATCTCTTAACTTACACAACCATTTGGGGTCGGTAGATTATTAATGATTTTGCATTAAGAATCTTATGATCATTATTTGATTAAAACAATACAGAAAAACACAGTAATATTGCAAGTGAAATGATCATGATTAATTAATAATAGACATTTATTCTTGTTTTAATAATGAAATATTATAAAATTAATATTTTCTATTTTAATATATTTTAAATGGCAATTTATTCCCATGGCGAAACTAATCTATTTATCTATCTATCTGTGCTTACTCAATGTTCTCAATTAAAATACAAGCACATTTTAAAAGACAGAAAAGAGCAATAATGTAAATGCTAAGAATAAGAAAAATGCTAATTTGTTCATAATTTGTATTACTATAATAATACTGATAATATGATGAATATATAATCAAGAGTGTATAGCAGGTAAAAAAAGACATCCCTTGGGGTCATTGACCTCTTTTGCTACTGTACATTTATACCTTAATATGTAGAACACATCCTGATCTGTGCCAAATCAAACACTGCCTCCTCCGCATACACATAAAGAGAATTGTTCTCGGTCTCCACCTGCTCTGACATTCACTCTCATGTTGCACAGGAGGTCTTGGATCACATCAATTCATTGAAGACTATGGATCTGTCATGGAGGGAAGGAAAATGGTCTGCCTAACAACGCTGAATCAGGTTGCAGTGCCTCAGGCTTGTAATGTTACTAAATATAGGCCAATTCTTTGATTTTCAATTTGTCTTTTTTCTAAAATACTGAACTGACAAAAGTGGCCGCTCTCAAATTCTGCTAGCTATTATAACCATGCCACATTGTCCACACCCTAAAACACATATCGACACACAAACATGCACACACCCTCATACAGACACTCCAATTTTCACAACAAATGAGAGGGGACATCTTGCGGAGGAACTCTCTCACACACATATGTACACACACATATAGGCCTACTGTATGTACCAGTATAAAGGATAGTGTCATGAATGGATTTTCACATCAGAGCTAACGAAAAACTTCATGGTAAGCGTGACGTTTGAAGTGCATACAGTAAATAAACAAAAGACATTCATTGAGTTCATTGAAGTCAAACAGGCTACGTGAGATGAAACTAAACCAGACTGTACAAACCATCAGTTTACAGATTTACAGGTTGAATCTCTCATTTCAAGACAATCATAGAGGGTCATAAAAGTCTATTATAGACATACTTTCATTGAATTTATGAGCCCTATCAGATTTCCACAAACTCTTTGTAGTTCCTAGTGGTTGGGATGGTTGTCATTTGATTAAGAAAAGCCATTCATCAAACTCAATTCTTTGAAAAAGCTGGCTAAGTAAATCCTATGACCCAAAGTCCTCTAAGAGACTTTTTTTTGTAGAAGCTTAGAAGATATCAGTTCAAAGCAAAAGAGATGAAAAGCTACCTGGACAATTTTTATTCGCCACCAAAATAATGTCTGTTTCAAAGGAAAAAAAGTATTCAGCATGTCCATAAAACATATTCACAATATTTAAAGCAATTTTCCATGTTATATCACATGAATGACTACCAACTTTTGACATGCTGTATAATTTTGACATTCACTGTGTTCCCATTTTTCTTCTCATTTCAGTTACTTACTCAGGTGATCTGCTGTTATTTCTCTTACCCTGAATGGATTTTATAAGTATCTTGGATAAAACAAGGCAATATGATACTCAGAAACAGGTAGAAGAACAAAAGAAAAGGTGTAGCCCTTGCCCCCCTCACTCCAGTGCCTTGCTTTTCACCAGAGACAGCAAATCCCCTCAGAAAAACAGACTTATGTAACCACCCGGCGCACCTGCAGTGAGCACAGAAGAGAAAACTTGAAAGCAACAGTATTTGAATGGCTAGACTTAAAAGACGTCCTGCACCAACTGTCATAATATGTAAAGAAATATGGTTATGATTCCAAAAACTTTCATCTGTAATTGTTTAGAAATGACCCCTTCCATCGATTCTGTCATCAGTTTTGAGTTTATTTTAATGACTGTGAAAAAAAAGCTCCACATTGTAACCTTGTATGCTTCATTCACTATAAGAGAATGTCTCATCTTGCTATAATGAATGCCAAGCCAGCACAAACAGAACAGAGGGGAAACACTCATGCAACCTTTTGACCCTTCAGTGTGTCCACATGTTGCATGTTGAGCTTGTCTGTGGAAATGCCTTTAGCTTGGAATTTCTTGCCACCTAGTGGACAAAAGTATACGTACACGCAAAAATGGAGTCATGATTTAGTGTCATTATTGTTTTGAACCCGTTCATGAAAATATGACATAGTTGAAGGCAATCATGATACTGTAATGAACACTTAGTAGTATGGCTTGTGGGTGCAGGCCTTGCGTCCAATTTTTCCGTGTAGACTGTAGTAACTAATTAACTTTCATTATGATTTTAGTGTCAGACATTGTATGTACATCGTACATAAAACCAAAGCCAGATGTATAGACTTTGGGGACAGATCACTCATAACAAATAACTTCATCTACAATATAAATGATCTGATCTTCACATTGCAGAGGTAACAATGAATAGCAGAATTTAGACTGCGTTGGACCATGGCTTCATCTGCTTAATGTCCTTAATAAAAAAACATAACAATAATTTATGATAACTTATATACTGTATATCTACAATGCCCCTTGTCTTCATAGTTGTTTTATCTTTTGTTTTTGAGCTGAATATTTAGGCCATTGTCTATGATATAACTACTAAATTGATTATATTTACTTTTCCACTCTTTTTCCACAGCCTTTGTTGCTTAATGTACTTTAAGTTTGTTTACATACTGTCAATTAGGCCAATGTTGTGTATTCATGTGTGTCATTTCATTGCTCTGTGTTGTCCTAACAGTTATCAATATAAAGCAATAATGCATCTTGACAACATTGAACATACAGTGCATAAAAGATAATAATGGAAAGCTTATCCTGATTGTACACCATTGATAAAATAATCATGTAAATAGTGTGAACAAGAAACGTCTCAGGTTAGGACAGTAACCATTGTTCCCTGAGAAGAGAACGAGACACTGCGTCATATTATTGCCTGTGTGTGACTGTGTCTAAAGCAAGTGTGTGATATTAGTTCAATGCTGAAACAGAACGTCACAAGCAGGTGACATCATGATCAGCAAAGCATAAAAGCACAACTGGAATAACCAGTTAGCATCAAAAAAGCCGAACGAAGTCGATCCCAGGGATGCACAAAGTATTGGTCAGGTTGAAGCAAGGTTTGCAGTTGATATTAATGTCTTTTGTGATTCTGTACTATTTTGGGACAGAGCGCACTGAGCAGTTGCTGAGCCACAGATATGCTTTTTATTCCAGATATGCTTTTTTTTTTTGCTTTTCTGATCATAACGTCATGCGCCTGTGACATTCTGTTTCGCCATTGGACTGATTTCACACACGTGCTTCACGCGGATGCATTCCCAAAGAGTCAATACTATGATACAACATGATTTTTCAGAGATTTGAACTTACGGTTTTGAGAAAAAAATAAAATAAAATCTCAGAGAGAAAATGCAAGAGCTCTATTCAGTATAGGTAAAATGTAAAATTTAATTGTACACAGTGTAACCCCTCTAGTGGTTAAAAACAAAACTGCATGCATGCAAAAAAATTATTTTCCTGATTTGTTATCACAGAATTGTTTTCTTGCTGTTGTTAAAACAACTTAGATAATTTATGTGGTTTAGATAACATACTTTTTTGAGTTGCTGTTGATTAAACCAATCTCCTTCATTGTATTAACTCAAATTTTTAATTTCAATGAACTAAACATTTTAAGGCAACCAGGTTACTTACTTTTTTAAGTTAATCCAACAATAATTTTTTACAGTGTAGCGTTGTTCTTTGGCTCTGCGTGACTATGTGGATGAAAATGGCTGAATAGATATGCAGTGTAAGCAGTTTAGATGGAAAGGAACTCAAGCTGACTAGTTGAAGAAGTTACCGTAGCTATACCCATTAATATAGAATACCCATAAATGGAATATTCAACAAACAACAATATCACTGATCTGCCTGCATTGACAGCATTGCATGAGAACTGAACTGAGCTGGACAATGACATCCGTGTTTTCTCCACTTTGTTATCAGTGTAAATCTGCTTTGAAGCAGAGTTGTGAAAAGGACTTTATAGAATATATAAAGGTGACTTGACTTAAAATAAATTCCAGCACAGTACTAGCACAACCCTTCACAATAGATAATGCTTTATAATGAACTGTTAGAGAGCTACATATAGCAAATTATTTGTTTAATAAAATACCTCACCTGTTGAATCATAAAAACTTTGTTAGTTTTTTACAACTTATCAAATCCCTCAGTTCTCGCCATCTCTGAAAAGTCAAGCTGATGTTCATTCTTGTTTTATTACGAGGTTCAAGATTAACTGCTCCATGTCAATCTTTCTCTTTCGTGGTGACAGCTGACCTGTGCCGCTCCTACACCATACATGCATCAACTTTTACGGGGTAGTTGTGGCCTAATGGTGAGGGAGTTGGGTTTGTAACTTGAAGGTTGCCGGTTTGATTCCCATGCCGGTGGGGATTGTGAGTAAACAACTTTCTCTCCACCTTGAGCAAGGCACCTAACCTCTAATTGCTCCCTGGGTGCTGTCGCAATAGCTGCCCACTGTGGGTGTGTGTGTGCGCTTGTTCACTACTCACTGCTGTGTGTGTGTGCACTTGGGATGGGTTAAAGGCAGAGCACCAATTTTGAGTATGGGTCACCATACTTGACAATACGTCAGGACTTTCACTTTTTTTAAATTCTATTTACGGATATGACGCTCCACACACGGTCCACAGTTTTACGCAGTTTTCAGTGAAAACCATCCCATTAGGTCTAAACAATAAACACTTATAATAGGATTACCATAGTAAATCTGGGCAAGTTACATAGTGTCCTTTTTAGAGAAGGTAGAAAAGTGTAGTTGCAAAAAAGGTCTTTACTTTGATGAATGTTTTTATTTATCACATGACGATGGCGCTGAGTGGGGTCCTATTCAGTGAAAATTGCAACATTACACTCATAAAACTGAGCAAAACATTGCGATGAAATGTAAAACATCACTGCATAGTCAAGCTTTTAAAACAGTAGGCCTGATTTAACACAATGTTTAAATAAAACCACTTGTCAAGTTTAAATAAAAACACTTCCAATGTATGTCAAAGAAGGACGTGCAGAGCTTGAGCTGTAATTTTAAAACGTCTCAACAACAATAGTAACTCTTTGATGTATCATAAAACAGTAAAAGTTGGCCAAATATGACACCCCACAGCATCACGCAGAGTGTACTCAGGGGTACAGCAGATACATTGTCAATCACCAACAGAGGGCGCAATTGCGCTGTTTCTCTCTTGACAACGATTTTGAATAGCTGGACTGTGTGAAATACTTCAAAAATAATTACTTATCTGTCTTTCCATCCATCCCATACCCTGAATTAGTTGGAAGTTTATTTTTGTTTTAAATTTGAACGTGGAAGAGAAAGCGTCTCTTTCAAAACTCACATGACATTTCAGTTTTAAACAAATATTTAAAGTGCTTAATTTCATGTGTTGACCTAAGCCGAATTCGTTCAGACTGCGTGGCATTACCTCATATATCTCAGTTACATCTTTCAGTCCAAGTTTAAATTCTCTCTTCACATAGTTAGGCTACATTAAAGCTAAAGACAAAGCACACCAAAATGTTTAGATATTTAGTGCAAAGTTTGAATAACATTCTCCAACACAGAGGTGTAGAGATGCCCAGAGGATGCCTATGAACGGTCAATATTTCCATAGTTAGCAGCTGGTCACGTGACCTGCCCTGCCAGTAGCGGTACAATCTTTCCCTGGTTTACTGGCAGGTCACGTGACCAGCTCCCAGCCAGGCTCCAACTGCACAGGCTTCTCGTGCGCTCTGACGTGCTGCTCTGCTGCTCTCAATGTTGTTAGATGAAGCTATTGTATTCGTCTCGAGATTTTTAGCTATTCGCTTCGCTTTACCTCCCATGTTTTCAGCGACGAAGGAATGAAGAGTCTTCACAATAAACGGTAATAATTTCCCCCCCTTTATAGCAATTTCATTTGTGCATTCGATATCATGGCATCTGGCTCACAATTTATTCTTACTGCTATAGCATTACAGTAATATTATGCAAGATCCATTACACAGAAACAACTGCAACGACACACACAGCGATTTTAAGTGATTCTCATTAGAATGTGTTTTGCAGCTGGAGTGAGAGCGAGTTGAAATCCATCACATGAGCATCAACATCTCGGTTATTTGTGTCTTGTCGCCAAAATACACGTATAAATTGGTAACGTTAGTTATTTTAAGAACCAGTTGAGTCGTGAAAATGCAGAAGAAAGGGCATTGAGAACTGACTTTCAGAGGATTTAATCTGTTTACAAACATCCTCTCGATCACACTTCTTCAGGCTGGTGCAGTTCAGGTGAATCTCCATATTCAAGGCATTCCTTTGTGTCGCATTCTTAATAATCCCTTTATTGTTCAATAGCCATGATGCCGTTTTTATTGTATTATGTTATGTTTTATTTAGTGCTTATACTCTGCTTCCTTTGTTCTGCTTGTCTGCTAATCAGAAGGCTATTAATAAACCGTTGTTCTTGAGGTAGCCTGCTCTTTTTTTACTGCATTTTTGTGATTTTAAATTGTAAGTTAATTTGTTCATTACTTTTGCCTTCATGTCCTTAACAATAACACAGAAAAGCACTATGAATTGAAAGATGTAGAATGCCGAAGGTCTTTGAATATCCACCGCAATGCAATGTTTATAGTTTATGGCAAGTTCGAACAGAAGTATTTCTGGGGAACATTAGAATACAGACAGTGAGATGTTAAGCTATTATTTGGTGTGAAGAGAAGCTTCAATTAGTTTACTCACATTTTACAAGCATTCGATTGTCTGTAATTGTACATCTATTACTGCACTGTAAAGAGATTGCTGTAAATTTTACAGTAACTCACTGCCAGCTGGAGGACAGTAATTTACTGTAAAATATTTTCTTTTTCATTTACAGTATATTACTGTATTATTAACATATTATTGCTTACAGAATTATTACTGTTGAGTTTAGCTTCATTCACTTCAAACATTATTCGTTTTCTAACTGTATTAACCCCCCCCAACAAAAACAAAGAAACTCAGATACTCATGAACGATATTATAAGTCATTTGGAAATTCATTATGCTTTTATTGAGAATTAATGAGTTTTTGTTAATTGTTTTGATGAAAAAGGGAACCTGCAGATAGTTAATGCATGTAGATATGTATATTCCCAATAAATATATCTTTACAAAAATAATACACTATAGTAAATAGGAAGGGAGAAAAAGAGAAAAGCAGGAAAATGACATGCAAGTATTTTAGTTGGATCATGCTGATTACATGCAGAATATTTCAATATTATTCCTAGCTGTGAAACATGTAAACTTCGTCTTTTTCTTCTGTAAACATGGTCAGTGTTTCTTTCTCTTTCCCATACACAAACACACAATATTAGGGTTAAATCATGCCGCTTTTGCATTTCCACACACAGATGTTCAGTAGATGGAAGTAGGCCAATGACAGATCTGTGTGTAAGCTTTTGGGTGGGCTTCTATATGGCTGTATTTCACAGTTATTTAGCCTTAATTTGGGTCTATAACCTTTTAATCGAAGGGAGAAATAACTAAAAAAAAACAACAAAAACAAATTCTGTCTCAATTCCAAAAATAAAGTTTCTTTGTTGGCATCTATGGTTCCATAACATCTATGGAACCTGTCCATTCCACAAAAGCTTCTTTTATAGTACAAAAAAAATTACAATTTTCTGATATTGTTTTATTATTTTAAAATTTGGGATGCACCTTTTTTAATGATGTTCAGAGGAGAGATTTGAAGTGTTGCGAGTTCATCTCAGGATTTGTAAGGTATTATATTGGACATGTAGACTGAACATAAACACTGCTCATCTGGCAGACAAATAAACTGTTTAGTGGTGTGCTTGTGCAACGCCAGACTTGAAAACGGCATAATGTCTGAAGACTTTGAACCTCACTTCAGCTTATTCTGGTCAAAAACGTTTTGACAGAAAAAAGAAATAAAGATGTTTGGACAGAACACTACTTTATTTACAAGTTTGATCTGGGAATTTCAGTAATTTTTGAGTGAAATATGCATTAGATCAGTGGGAGGTCTGTGGGTGTGCCGTCTGAGGCTGAGGCTACACTATTATCTTCTGCTGCTCTTTGTTGATGTCATAGGGATTAGTTATTCTTATAAATCTGCTCAAGAACAATAATTTAGTGTTTTTGCTTTTTTATTGCATAAACGTTTTTATCCACCCCATATGGCCACAGTTTTATCATTCAGTGGTTGCCTGTTACAGTGAGATTAAAAACATCTCTCATCACTGAGGTTTATCTAAATGAGCTAGTTCAATCTCAAGTCTTTCTTTTAAGTTTTAATTTTGGTCTTTTCCCTCTTGTATTGTGAGCTAAAGTAGAGAAGTGGGACACGAAATGATGAGGGAGAAGAAGATGAAATGAATTTTCTTCTAAAGAACTTTAACTTGCTGTCACAAATTTGCATCACCTGACTGAGCATCACAGTTCAGTGCATTGGCTACAATGCTATGACTCTCTTTGGTCTTTTAATTTACTAAGGTGATCACTCTGTGTGTGGTATTGATCTCACACAAGGTGACGCTGCACAAGGTGAAAGAAAAAAACTGTTAGTTCACTGATCAACTTACTGTCAGGGTTTCCTTCTTACTTTTGAGACTACTGAGAAAATGTTCGTAGCAATGTATTAGGCTGCTCACAATTATTTTGGCCAATATTGAGCTCATAATTATTCAACACAATTACTCATTGACTCTGGAAACAGCATAGATTTATTAGTCCTATTGGATTCGGTTCTGTCTTGACCTGGAAGAGGTACATACATAATAAAAAAAATCCATCATTTTTAGTTAAATTTTGTGTGTTAAAACTATCAAAATATACATAATTTATTAATTAATTTATAAGAAAAAAAAGAGATATAACCATTTAAATTAAATTGTTACATCATTTACATCTGTTTTGACCCAAAAGTGAACTGTGGCTTTACATGTGAAAGTATGAGTTTTTTTTTTTATACAATTATTTTAAATGTATTAATTAGATTCTTCTAAATTACTTCTGTAAAATACTTTTAGCCTCTTTCCTACACTTATATACACATTTTTTCCTTCCTGGATTTTGCATTTTGTTTATAAACATGCTCGTGCTAGCCCACACAAGAATTCTGGAATTAAAATAAAATGACAAACAAATCAATGACTTAATGTGGTTGTAGCGCAAAAGTTCATCGAGAAAACAGTCTAAATTTTAAAAAGGAAAGGGAGTTTAAAAAAGAGAAAGTCCACATTTCACCTTTTAATGAACCATTGTAGCATGAAAGAAGATTCAAGTGGTTTATCATTTTTTTCAAAAATTCTGACTAATACTGATGTGTTGGTGTTGTTGTTAGAAGAAGAATATGTAGGTTTCATAAATTTAGACTGTTGTGACTGTTTTATAAGCTTCCGGGTCCAAACAGACCCTCTGATCTTTATATAATAACTGAAATATATATATATATATATATAAATAAAAAATGAATAATAAATAATTCAACCCCCAGAGACTGTAATAATTTACAATAACACAATACCAATTTGTAAGAAGTTAAATAAAATATAATGTACTGTAATATTTTTTATGTTTTTTTTTGTAATACAGCTGTCATAATTATTCAAGCCCTGTTCAGTATTGCTGTTTTTAAGTCACCTTTAAAGGGTTAGTTCACCCAAAAATAAAAATTATCCCATGATTTACTCACCCTCAAGCCATTCTAGGTGTAGATGACTATCTTCTTTCAGACAAATACAGTCAGAAATATATTCAAATATCCTTAGCCCTCCAAGGTTTATAATGGTTGTGAATGTGAAAAATAATGCATCCATCCATAACAAATAATCCATACGACTACAGAGGGTCAATAAAGGTCTTCTAAAGCAAAGCGATGCGTTTTTGTAAGAAAAATATCCATATTTAAAACTTTATAAATTTAAATAACTAGCTTCTGGTGGACGTCCGTACACAGAAGGCAGAAGAGTATCCTTTGACCTGACGCACAACGTAATGACGTTATTCATTTACATTAGGGCAGCCTAAGTACTTTGTAAAAGAAAAAATCCTAAACACTCAAAATAGTCATCAAAGAGCAGAATCTTGGGCCTCAAGAGCCAAAGCAGTAATGAAGAATTTTTTTTACCAATATTTACCAAAAAAGTAAATAGTTCTCCCAATTGGATATAAATATAAATATAAAAAGGTTAGATCACATGTTTTACCTGGCTATTATTTTTATTTTTTCATTTTTTTCCCTTACATTTAGACACCTACGTGTGTAAGTCACCTGTATGACAGATAAAAAAAATAATTGTATTGCATTCTCGTTCTATTTTGCCATTCACCGTATTTCTGCTACTGATAGCAGCTACTTCTACAGATACCACGTCATTTGCAGCTCCTAAATATGGTTCTTTAGTGGGAGAGAGAAGCAACTCGCATGGAACGGAAATGACTTGAATGAAACGCGTTTGGCTCTAAACAAAAGGATGTGGCGCCAAAAGATCATTACCGTAAGCGAAGGTAATGATCCATAAACTACTACTCTTAAGACTTTATTTCAGTGGTTGGAAAATACTTGAGAACACCAGATTCTGCCTAACGTGTTATTTAAGTTCACTTGTGTATCACAGTATTTTGTGCAGAAGCAAGTACTAATATTGTGTTTACGTAGAGCCACATGCATTAACCACTAGGCCATTGCTCGAATATGTGACATTTTTTATTACATTTCACTTCATATGAATGTAGGTATTGCACATTTCCTTTCTTCAACCACAGTCACTTACTTTTTTTGCTTTTTGTTGTATACTTTGGAGATTTCGTATTAGTATTTTCTCTCCACGATTATTTTTTTATATTCTTTCCTGAGAAATTTATGAGGAGTTGTTCAAATTAAATAGTTTTGTTGTTGTTGTTGTTTACTTTGTGTAAATCTAGGATCTGGTTCCAATTCATCCTACTGTTACTCACTTGTCAGTTACTCAGATGTTAACACTTGTCACTGCCATATGCTTGTGCTCAAATAAAACAACAGCACAAAATTGATGTACATTGACGAAACAACTTGCCCCGTTAATGGTTGGTCTCTGTTTCCCCCACTGTGTGGGTAAAGACTCTCCACCAGGACAAGGCTCTCTCAGTGTGTTGAAGTGCTCTACATCTGTGAGCTAGTACGAGGCAGTGATGGCCCACCCAGATGGCAGTGCAAGTGATGCCAGTTGTCCCGGCTTGAACATTGAGACAACTGCTCTCCCCCACACGACTGTTACTCTCCCCAGCTCTAAATGTTTAGCTTCTCCCTTTCATGTCGGAACAGTAAATGTCAACAAAGCAGACCTATATGCTTATTTAATACCATCCAAATTAGAACTCTTTCCTCAAACAAAAAGCGTCATACCATCCTGTCTTGGCTTGTTTAAACCTTCACCTCTTTGTTTTTTAGCATAAAGGAAACTGAAGTCTTTTTTTTCATAACCATGCTGTACTCAGATTTCCATGCACTCCCAGCAGCCTGGCCAGCAAGGCCTGATGTCACACTGAAATGTGTCTCGAAGGTGTAGTGCAATGCTTTGAGAATGAGAACTATTCCACTTGAAGCCAAAACTCCTCTGCCAAACAAACACAAAAGCTATGTTTTCATCTACTTATTTTTACGCATAAAGTTTATCAGGAAGTGACGATTTTGCTCTCTTCGACTCAATGGAATGGAATGAATGGAAACAGTGCTTTATTCGCAAATGTTTTATGCAATATTCCAAATTTGCGCACAAGTTGATTTCGCAACTTTGGATGGAAACATAGCTATTGATTATTTGACAAGCTTTTAAAAACAACCTCATAGAAGTTCCTGCTAACAGCTTTCAGCCAGGCAACTGAAAATGTAGGGACAAAGTTAAAATAATATTCTGACATACTTTCAACTTTTTAGACACTTTGTATGGCAGTATGATAATAATGGTTTATTTAATGGCCTATTTGACACAAATATAACAAGATAAAATAGCAAATTTTGAAATTTGAAACTGGGAGATACAAAACAAGCCATGCATGCATATTGCTCTTTAAAATTGCTGAGTACCTCGTATTATGTATGCTTGCCAACAAACATATCCCACAGCACACATGAATAATTCAGAGCTTTAGCCCACATTTATTCACTCATGTTTACTGTCATACGTAAGTTATAGTGTGCATTTGTGTTCATTCGCCAAAATATTCTTCAGTTGAGTGAACAACAAAAGCACCATTACTGTGACATCACTGTTTCGTGCTGAAACTGATGCCAAAGGGACATTTTATCATTACCGTCATCATGTAACGTAAAGCAGAATATGAACCAGTGATTGAATGGCAGTGAATTTTAGGTCAGGCATGGAGTTCTACATCTAGCTGGGAAGATGTTGAGCAGAAAGGCCTGTCATTCCATATACTAGTGAGAGCTGAGACAATTAGAGAGCCAACTGTTATACTCCAGCTCTCAAGAGAAATGGCTATTTATGGCACCTTGTGTAAGATCTTTGCCCACAGGTCAGCATTTTCCCTTGTATTTGACTTATAAACAGAGTTGTATGAGATCGGCAGTCAGACCAAAAATGGAAAGTCCAGATGAATTAAACGGGCACTTTTACATTGAAACAAGCAATCAAATATAAACCCCACCCAGTCTCCATTCAAACAAGAACATAATATTTCTGCCATACTTGTTCTTCAGGAATAACTGAAACTAGTTTGATCCAGTGAATTCATAAACTTGCCTCTGCTAAACTCTTTTTCTTTCTGTGTTTGATCACAAGAAAAAAAAAATAACGTAAAGTTGCTTGCAAATGGTTTTAAAATGTTTTTTGTATTATTATTTTTTTTTTTAGATTTTCTGTCAAATTTCACACATTAGATTTTTTAGGCTTCTGCTCAGTTTTAGCCATCTTAATACAGACTCATGGTGCCTGCATGGTGACATTTCTGACATAGCTTCTAGCATGTTTCATGATACTTTCAAAGTGAAATGTCCTGTGAGTGGCACTATAATAGTATAGAAATTTTTCCAAAACAGTTAAAATTTTACCCTAAACTTAACTGACATTATATGAGATAAAAAACACATTCATTGAAGCAACCATGCCATTTTAATCCATGTATCATTGATTTAGTGTTTTTTTTTTTTTATTTAATATTGAAAGTAGAAAAATGAGAATGTGGCTCCTTGGTCTGCTGAAGAATATTTGAACCATATATGGAGCTGGTTATGTGATGCAAAGTAAAACTGTATTAATTTACAAATCATGCACTATTGCAAACGTGTTTTGAGGTCTTAACATAGTATCGTACAAGGAAACATGCTGTATTTCTAAATATTAATCAATAATCTGCCCATGCAATCTTTGTGTGAAAAGGAATTCAAGTTGGTGTTTTACTGTCGCTAGTGGTCTTTTCAACTGGAAACTGCAGTGAATTGAATGGTATATTTTTTAAATGAGCTTAGGTTGAATCTTATTGAAGCTTCACAAAAAAAAAAATTAACTGAGTTTGGCTCACACAAGTACTGAAGGGGATGCAAGCCTATGTATATTTGCTTGCCATATTGTATAATTTAGAATTAATGTTCTATAAACAATACTCAGTCATTGCAGTATCCCTATTGATTTCAGAAAAGAGATACGTTACATTACATAGAGATAAGTAATGAATCCAGCAGAATGTCGTTTCTGTACTGTCTGTTGATTGGTCTGTATGAAATGCTTGCTCATCATTGTACCCATAAGGCGTCCCTTTCTCTCTCCCTTTGAAAGGGGGATGGTATACGAACCAACAGAGCTACTACACCACAGTTTCTCTTGACTCATTCTCAAGTCAAATGTAGCAGCCTAAGTTTAAAAAGCAGATAGCTTCCTCATCACCATTTGAATAATATTGCATCCAGGCTGGTAGACTCTTGTACCTCCTTTTGTGGACTGTCTTCTATCAATCAAATAGTCCCTCAAGCCCATTAAAAAATTTGCCTTTGCATAGTTTGCATCGATAGTACCTCACAATGAGAGGCAGTGGAAATTCTTTTACAGGGTTACATACTTCCCATATGACATGCAGAAGACTTGTGGGATTTTGCAGGGATTTGAAGATGTGCAACAATTCAATGAAAATACAGTGTTTTAATTATAATATTTTCAATAGTAGGAGATGTTTTAATACACACACACCCACACATTCTCTCACACACACACAAACACACAGGTTTGTTTTGCTATCAAAGTGAGGACACTAAATAGGCGTAATGGTTTTTATACTGTATAAACTGTACATTCTTCTGTCCTCATATTTCATGTTTACATCGTAATACCAGTGTAATACCCATGACATTATGCAAATTTGTGTCCTCATAAATCACACACACACAGGTTTAGAGAGGAAGTACCTCTCTAAACAGCCCTTAATTAATCTAAATTATAACATTTGTTATTTAAGTACATGTTACAATATGGTATGTTAGACAAGACCATTACATGTAAATATTTTCAAATATGGATTGTTCTGAAAACTTGTACTTTCAGGATGACAATCTTGTGGGTTATAATCTGGGGTTTCATCAAATATTGCATAACCTAATCCTTTTGCTGCTTGCTGCAAAGGTGGCAGATGATGACACTGTTTTCCTCAGGAGAAGGAAGGATTTCTTTGCTTATCCTTAGGGATGTGGATTAGGGTGACAGATTATCATCTTGGTTTATGTAAGTTTTGGGATCAGGCCAGCTTATCCAGATTTCAGATCAGTCTCTTTGAAGGTGACTTTTTTGTGTATGGGTTTAACAAAAATCTACAAAACTGATCTTTTTTTTTTATGATTAAAACACCAAACAGGAATGTTTTCATTTAACTGAAAATCGAAACAGAAAATAACGTTTATTTATTTATTTTTTTAATTATTACATAATTATGTTTTTAGTCCAATTCAATATAAACATTTAAACTGTGACTGCAAAAAAAACTTTCATGATACTAGATTTATTCAAACATGGCTACATTAAATAAAGACATCACTAAATAATGAATATTCATAGTGCATATTTTTATCAAAATGCTCCTCTCTAGAGTTATGTTTTTTCTAGCTAACTAATGATCTATGAACTATAAAATGTCTTTCCTGAGGTAAATGCAACATTATGTGGCATATTGTTTACAAGCTGTTTATTGTTTCTCCGTAAATATTGTTTGGATTATTTTAAAGGCTTTGCGAGTTTTGTGGAGCACTGCCTTTGCACTAAAGTGGTGTTGTGGTGCATTATATAATCCGACATGTTATTAATGTTTGTTATGGCTATGATCTAGAGTACCTCAGCAGTCTAGATTTTTTTTAAACTCACATAGAGAGTGATTTTAGGGAGAGGATATACAATTTAATATTATGCCAGTAAGTAGAAAAATGCTTAGTAAAGTATTTTTCTTTCCTTTAGTTGTACAAACCGTGGTTTGGGGTTTTGAGTAAATGATTTTCTCATTGTATAGTGCAAAATTCACAAGCACAGAATTATTTCCTGTGGTTGTGCTGGTTTTACAGCGATGTAAGCATACTCTCTCGGTCAAACAATTATTGTGCCTTTAACCACTTACTGTCAGTTTTTAGAAAACATAGATCGCCTTCTCTGATCACATGTACTTGTGTCAGCACTTATCAGCTAAGTTTTAAGGAAAAAATGGGAAAGGGGCCGATGAGAAGGCCATAGTGAGAAAAGGTCAGTTCTGTTTAAAAACATCAGGAAATGTCATCAACGATACTGTACAAACACAACAGATGCACTTTTTTTGTTAATTTGGGGGTGAGGGGCAAGTGACTTGTCATTGAAAGAAATGCTTAACTGTGTTTTAGTCTCAACTGCTTTATAAAAATTTTAAATGTCAGTTGGGTTTTTTTGGTGATGGGATAGAAATATTGAATATGACATATGATGGCGTGTCATGTGTGCCATGCAACTCTGTGTCCCAGAGCGAGTGACTGTCTTTGTCAGTTTCTATTTTTGTGTGTGCGACAGACTCAGCAGACACACAGGGCTCTCAGACAGCTGAAGCCTGGTGGGAATCTTTGTTCCCTTCCTTTGGCTCTGTGGTTCCCATGGGGATAATGTTTCTGAGACAGTCAAGGCCTTCATATGACCAACAGGATCTTCAAAACATTATGAGAGCTCAGGTTACCTATAGTGCCAACGAGATCTGATTTTGGACCAGTTCCTGAGTCTAAATGATGAATATGTTGCGTGCTTGAGCAGTTTGGGTTTGGTTCTGTATTACTGAGCCTTCTTATAGGGCAAAGTGAATAGGATTGGGAGTCGTTTGAATTTAAGCAATTCCAGATCCGATTCTGTTTATCGATTCTGATTCTTTTCAATTCCTAGTTTTGATTCCAGTAAAGTAGAAAAATTCAAACATTTATATCAAACATATTTATTCTGTCTTTTGGCTAAATGTTTTGTTGTAGCAGATTTTCATGAACAAATCAGTACCCTACAAATAAATAGCAGCCTAAATTAATCAGCAACGCTTTTTCACATTCTCTTACGCTTGAACATTGTTTGAAATCACATTGAAATGCATACACAGGAATCGATAAGTGGAATAGAATTTTTCATTTTATTACAAGTATCTGATTCTTGACCTTAAATGGTTATTTCACACAAAATTTAAAATTCCGTCATTAATTACTCACCCTCATGTCATTCCACACCCGTTCATCTTCGGAAAACAAATTAAGATATTTTTGATAAAATCCGATGTCTCAGTGAGGCCTCCATTGCCAGCAAGTTAATTTACACTTTAAAACTCCCAGAAAGATCTTTTTAAAAGAGTTCATGTGACTACAGTATTTCAACCTTAATGTTATGAAGCGATGAGAATACTTTTTGTATTGTATTACAAAAAAACAAAATAACGAATTTATTCAACAATATCTAGTGATGACCGATTTCAAAACACTGCTTCATGAAGCTTTACGAATCTTGTTTCGAATCAGTGTCTCGGATCGTGTATCAAACTGCCAAAGTCACTTGAAGCATTGAAATTTCAAAACACGTATGATGTAACAAAGCCTCGTCTACTGAAATCATGTGACTTTGGCAGTTGATACACGATCCGAACCACTGATTCGAAACAAAAGATTCGTAAAGCTTCGAAGCTTCATGAAGCAGGGTTTTGAAATAGGCTATCACTAGATGTTGTTAAATAAAGTCGTTTTTTAGCTTTTTTTTGGAAATACACAAAAAAGTATTCTCGTGGCTTCATTTATTTAACATTCATTTATGTAATATTCATCCTTACAAACACAAAGCCCCCAAACAAAACTTAACACACCTGTCTTCCTGACTGTATTCTTTTTTTTTTCTCCTTGTCATTAATTGTTGTTTATGTATTTCTAGATATTGACATGAAGAAGGACATAGAGGTGCTGATAGCAGAGGAACGTGCTGAGATCATCTCTAAATATAATAAGGTAAATTGTGCAGTTTACTCTCACTATTTGTTCAGATATTCACTGAAACAGTACGAATGCTGTAACTTCAGTTTTCCTATTTACTTTAATGTATGAGTTACTAATACAAATGTATATGTTCTAGAATTGTGATTACTATATATTCAGGTAGTGTATCAAGTAAAGAATTTTTTTTCATCAAAGATGCATTAAATTGTCAAAAGAGACAGGGTAACACTTTACAATAAGGTTAATTTGTTAAAATTAGTTTATGTATTAGGTAACATAAACTAACCATGCGCAATACATTTATTGTGTTAATATCAACAGAATCCTGAAAAAAATGTATCAATTTTTTCACAAAATTAGGTAGCGCAGCTGTTTTCAATGTTGATGATAATAAGAAATGTTTATAGCAAATAGGCAGAATATATGCAGCAAATTAGCATATTAGAATAATTTCTGAAGGATCATGTGACACTGAAGACTGGCGTAATTATGCTGAAAATTCAGTTTTACTATCACGGGAATAAATTACATTTTAACATGTTACTAATATAAATTTCACTGTTTTTACTGTATTTTTGATTAAATAAATGCTGCCTTGGTGAGCATAAAATGAACACCACTGTAATGATTAGTAATATAGCAACTGTATGTTGCTGTATTACAGTTTGACATTTTGTTAATTAAAATTTTGCATTTTGTGGGTATTTTGCACTGGGTTGTCATCCTCTAACCTATGAGGTTTTTCGCATATGCTTTGGGTTTTGTGACTGTTGAGTCATGTCAGTTTTATTTGTACAGCGCTTTTCGCAATACATATTGTGGCAAGGAAAAACTATCTCAGATTTGTCAAGAGGGAAAAAACATTGGGAGGAACCACACTCGGGTGTTAAAGGCAGTTTTATGTGCTAGTGCAGCAGAGAGAATATTTTTGTGCTAACAAAGTGTTTGTGGACTAAATGGCCACCGTGGTGATCAATTTGACCATGGCACATCATGGCATTCTCTAACAGACTCATTTGAAATTGGGGGAATACTGAGACTGTAATCTTTGGCTGTCTGTCACGGATCACTGCTTGCTTTTCACTCTTCTCTCCACCATGGGGTTGAGAAAAGGGCAGGAGAGCAGCAGTCGTCCCCCTCAGGGAATCAATCCACACCAACTGGAAAAGCTTTTAAACGTCAGCTGCACTGAACTCAACAGACAGGGTGAAAATTCTGTTGAATAAGTGCAGAGCAATAAATTGCTCTCAACTCATAAATCAACATCGCAGCTATATGGCATTGGTTGTATGACAAGAGTTGGGACACATTTGTTTGCATCTCACTAGAATGGTTAGGGAGCCACAGAAAAGTGTGGGCTAGAGAGAATATTGCTGATGTCGCTTTCCATAATTGCATCGACTACTCAGCAACACATTTGAAATGAAAACTTCCAGCACAGAACTGCCACTTATAACACACACACACAAACTTCAGCTTGACTATTGGAAATGTTTCCCCTGTATTACATTAGATACATAACTGGGGTGGGACGGAGACAAAATCACTCATGGCAAAAATTGATGGGGGTGTGGATTTAGATCAACAAAGTACACATTTGTTATAATCTAGATATTCAGTGGCATGTCAAGACATGTCATTAGAACCTATTGAGCAGAAATGTGTTGTATATTGTTTTTACTTGTTATTTTTCAGTTTATAAAAACTGTAACTGTAATTTATTTATTTAAAATCTCTTAACCACCTATTTTATTTGGCTCACATTGTCACACACACAGCTGTCTACTTTATCCACAGATTTACTGCTGCCATGATCACTAAAAAAAATTCAACAAGCAATTCAACTGTTTTGTGGGAAAATAATTTCATATTCCACATATGATAATTTCATTATTTTATAATTATATCATAGAGTAGCATTCAGTATATTATGTTATCATTAGTAATATAATTATGTTTATATAAAAAATCTAATCATTAGTAATATAATCATGAAAGTCTAATCTGATTCAGAACGGCTGACTTTAAAGATGCTTAAAAGTTGCCTGGAATAGGATGAATTGTTGCACTTCTGATAAAGTTTACAAAGTTTGTGTTCAAATGAGACAAAATAAAGTATTCGCTCATGTGTGTTTTTCAGGGTAGAGACGCAGGAGTTCAGATCGATCCTTGGGAGGATGCAGACTACAGTATATACAGAGTTACGGATCGCTTTGGATTTCTTCAGTAAGTCCTGGGTAGAACCCAGCATACAGTTTCCATATTGGCAAGCACCTGTTTGTTCATTTGCTCTTAAATCCCTATAAAGCTGTTTTTATTTTGTCTGAAAATAATAGTTACTCATAATGACTGTGTCTTTGATTCATACTTTATTTTTTTTAATCAAAATACATTGTCTGTCAACACATGTAAATATGTAAAGCATTCTGATATAAGACTGTGCTATAGAGTGCTGTGGGACCCAAATTAGTTTTCCCTGGTAAGGAAATGTATTGTAGTATTAGTATGTAGAGTGTTTTGATCTATTTGTTTTTCCCACAGTGAAGAAGAATTACCCACACCCAGTGCCGTTGAAGAGAAGGTAATGTAGACATACACAAATTAAGCATGTAAATATTAAATATACTATCCAGGTGATGTTCATTCAAATAGCATGTGGATATACTATTCAAATAGTGTTTTGTAGAATGTTGGGAAAGATGGGAATCACAGACAGAAACACAAAAGAAAACAAAGGATCATAGACTGAATCTGTAGCAGTGTGGAGACTCTTTTGTAAACAGGCTTATGATGACCTTCAGACATGAGCGTTTAGTATACAAGAGTGTGTGGCAGACACAGCTGGGCTGTCTGGAGGTGTGTTCCCATGTGACATTTACAGCGTGGAGGTGGCTGATGCATTTCCCAGCTGACATTTGTTCAGTTGTGTTGTGGCACATAAAGGTTAAACACTAAGGGTGGAAAAAGTGAAAGCTGTCCTCAGAACAGATGCTAATAGCTGCAGGGTGTTCTGAATGCCTGCCCTGCATCTAATCCCAAAGTACTTGTACAAATGAGGAAAGAAATATTACTTCCTTAGACAAAACACAGGAGGGTTGTTTATGTCAAGTAGCAGATATTTATACTCATACCTGTCTGTTAATGGACCCTGAGGATTATAAGTATGTGTGATATGCACCATATACCACTGATGACATATTCTTTCAGCATTTTTATTTTTTTTATTTTTTTATTGAATCATTTTAAAATTCAAATAAATAATTGAAATTAAATGAAGATGTGAGACCTATACTACCATTCCAAAGTTTGGATTTATTAAATTGTAGTGTTTTTGAAAGAAGTCAAGAGATGCTCACAAAAAACTGTATTTATTACAGTAAAAATACAGTAAAATCATGAAATACTATTACAATTTAAAGTAACTGTTTAATATTTTAATGTTTTAAAATGTAATTCATGTGATGGCAAAGCTGAATTTTCAGCAGCCATTTCTCTCTCTCTCTCTCTCTCTCTCTATATATATATATATATATATATATATATATATATATAAAAACAATAAAACTAAAACAATATATAACTGTATATGAACTAAACGTAATTCATTGTGTTTATCCAATTTATTTGTCCAATGTATATAAATTAACAAATTTAAAAAAACAAGTCATCTCAACTTTTGGCAAGAAAGTTTTTTTTTTTTTTAAATAATGATAATTAAACAGAAATTAAACATTTATTATATCTAATTTTTGGTTTTGCAAATCTTTCTTCATAAGGTCTCATTGTTTTCCTCTGCAGCAAAAACAGGTGGAGATTGAGAGGGTTCAGAAATGGCTGAAGATGCTGAAGAATTGGAGCAAGTACAGGAACAGTGACCGGGTGAGATTCACATTGAAAGGTTGCAATCATTGAGAATCTGAGAAAACACTGTGATGTAGCTTCAATGAGAACCAGAGTGATCCTTAAAACACACACATACACACACACACACACACACACACACTTGCACTTATTCCTGGTGTCTTTCTGCAGATGATTAAGAGGGTGTATAAAGGCATCCCACTACAGCTGAGAGGACAGGCCTGGGCCCTGCTACTGGACGTTGAGAAAGTCAAGAGTGACAATGCAGGAAAATATGAGGTACAGGCTAAAAACATCCATGCATAGACATTCATACACAGTAGCTCATCTGCGACCTATGGACACTATGTAGCTGTGAGTCTCTGCTGGCCTAAAGCCGGGTGGTGAGAGTGGGATTACTGGAGTTTTTTCAAAGGGATTAGAGTGTGATCTGAAAACAGACAGATGGTTGATACATTGCATGGAAAGAGATAGGAGAGAAAAAAAAACAAGCTAAACAAACCATCAGAGCTGCTGAGATTTTACGACTAGCAGGAAGTATTTGTAGCCTCCACCGTGTCGCTGAACAAGGTACCCCTGGTGCTTAAATCCTGTATTACACAAGTAGTTTTGTAAATACATTACACAGCTGTCCTGAATACTTGAAAAAAGTGAAAGTGACATGTAGGCGAGTATGGTTTCCCATACTCAGAGTTTGTGCTCTACATATCAGCCATTCAAGTGCACACACACAGCAGTGAGTATTGAACAAAAACACACCGTGAGCAGTGGGCAGCCATTCTTGCTGCAGTGATTGGGGATTAGGTGCCTTGTTCTAGGGCACCTCAGTTGTGAGTAATGAGAATGTAAGAGAGTGCTGTTCATTCACTCCTCCCACTTACATTTCCTGCCAGTACTGAGATTCGAACTCACGACCTTCGGGTTACAAGTCCGACTCCATTTTTTGTGTAATGACCTCTAAACTGTATATTTGCATTTTTTAAAGAAGTTAATACTTTTTAGGCAAGAACCATTAAAGAATAAATTGATCAAAAGTTACAGCAAAGACATTACAATGTTACAAAAGATTTCTATTTCAAACAAATGCTGTTTTTTTGTTTTTAGAACTTTCTACCCATCAAAGCATCCCGGGGGGAAATGTATCACAGTTTCCATAAGAATATTAAGAAGTTTTCAACATTGATAATAATAAGACATGTTTATTGTGTACCAAATCAGCATATTAGAATGATTTCTGAAGGATCATGTGACACCGCAGACTGAAGTAATGGCTGATTTGCCTTCACAGGAATAAATTACATTTGAAAGTATATTAAATTTATAGTTAACAGTTGACAGTTATTTCAAATAATATTTAATATTTCACAATGTTTCTGTTTTTTTACAGTTTTTTTTATCAAATAAATGCAACATTTGAACAATAGTGTAAAGGAAATCATGGCAAAATAAACCCCATTCAATATTACACAAGATATAATATCACATCATAATTAAACCTAGAGATGTTTGTCTTCTAATGTCATCTTGTAATCCACGGTAGTATGTTAAAGATGAAACTGTTTTTGATTAAGCCGTTTGTTTGATTGACAGAGAATGAAGGAGCAGGCCCAGCTGTACTCTCCCGAAATCAAACAGATTGACCTTGATATCAATAGGACCTTTCGAAACCACATCATGTTTATGGATCGATTTGGTGTAAAGTAAGTAAAAATGCAAGCATTAAAATGTGCTAAGATGAGATAACTTTTATTGCTGTAGATGCATTGTAATTTCAGTGATTTTTATTGCAAAGCTGGAATGCATCAATCACTTTGTTGCTTCTGCTCTGCTCTGTTCATCTACTACATGTTCAACACTTATCTTATAATGCTGCCACTATCTGAAATGTATGCACACTGACAAAGCACACTAATTTGCTGCTTTGTATCATTTAAAACACTTGACTGAGAACAGTTTCTTCCAACAGGCTTTCAGACTACTCTAGTTTACTATGACTCAGCTCTTAAAATTGCACATGACGGTAATGGCTCATAAATGGTTTATCTGATTGTCTAAAAAGATCACATGTAACCTGTAACAAACTGCCCACTTCTACTTTTTATATGAGTATAAGGAATTTATTGTCTTCCTATGGAATTTGAATATAGTTCTCATATAGGAAGCTTTGTACTTAGAGGACTTACTTTAGAAGTAACTAACACCCTCTCCTAAATGGCACTCTCATATTATGTGGACTTCACAGAAGTGAAGGCTATGAGACCACAAGTCCAAATCAAGTCTGCCATTTGAAACAGGGCCTAAGATTTGACCATACACATTTACAAGACAGAGATGTATGTGTTCATTATTAAAGTAAATCATAAATTAGCTCTATTTCTTCCATCAGTTTTGTAAGTGCTGTAATAATGTGTTATTTTCAAGTATTTACTATATCAGTGATGATTCAACGTATACAGTATGCACTACCATTTAAAAGTGTGGGGTCAGTAAGATCTTTGAGATGTGTAATCATTTATTTTGAAACATCAAAAATGATATTATGGACTTACATTGTTACAAAAACATTCAAACAAAATTTGACACAATTTTATATTCATCAAAAAATCCTGAAAAAAAATGCATCACAGTTTTCACAAAAATATTAAGAAGCACAACTGTTTTTGACATTGATAATAGTAAGAAATGCTTCTTGAGGAATGATTTCTCAGGGATCATGTGACACTGAAGACTAGAGTAATGATGATGAAAATTCAGCTTTGCCATCACAGGAATAAATTGCATTTGTACATATATTAAATTAGAATACAGTTATTTTAAATTGTAATAATATTTTACAATATGATCAAATAAATGTAGCCTTGGTGAACATAAGAGCCTTCTTTCCAAAACATTCAAAAAACATTTTACCGACTCTAAACTTTTGGATGGTAGTGTACATTACATATTCTGTATGAGAAAAGAGAAATATAAAAAAGGCAGAGTGGATGTTCATCAACATCTTGCTCTCTGTGTACTGCTGCTGCAGACAAACCTCTGGAGCTGGTTTCTCGATTTTGAGAGCTTGTTCCCCTAGCAGGCCAGAAATGGGAGTGATGTCACTGAGGATTTAATAGATTGCAGGCCTTAGAGAGCCAAGTGGAAAGTCTTGCTCATTTGAAGGGTGTCATTAATGCTCACACATGATGGGAGGGGCTCCACTGTAATTTGAATGAACAAATGCATCTTTGTGGAAAAATATGGATGTTTGCTTGTGTGTTGCTAATGTGCGTTTGTTTCACTGTGGTGTCACATTCAGTAAAGATTGCAACACAAGAGTTTGAGCCTGACTACTCTGATATTTCTCTTCACAGGCAGCAGTCTTTGTTCCATGTGCTCTCTGCATACTCTGTTTACAATACGGTAAGTGTACAATCACTTCCATGGTTAATAAAGAGATGTTACATAATAGCTGACTTTGTCTGTTCTTGTCTGCAGGAAGTGAGTTACTGCCAGGGCATGAGTCAGATTGCTGCCATTCTGTTAATGTTCATGAATGAAGAAGATGCATTCTGGGCTTTGTCACAGCTCATAACCAATCAGAAACATGCCATGCATGGTAAGCCATCCTCTATTATTCTGCTTGTGGCTACAAATTTGAATGTTGAATTAATTGCTAGTATGTTAAATGAGCTTCAAAAGACTATATGACATAAAGCACACTTCTGTTCAAAAGTTTTATTTTTTTATGTGTGTGAAAGAAGTCTCTTGTACTCACCAAGGCTGTATTGTATTAAAAATACAGTTCTAACAGTATTATTGTGAAACGATTTTTAAAATATATTTTAAATTGTAATTTATTCCTGTGATGGCAAAGCTGAATTTTCAGCAGCCACTAGTAGTGTCACATGAGAAATCATTCTAATATGCTGATTTGAACATTTCTTATTATCATTATCAATACTGAAAACAGTGTGCTGCTGGATTTTTTTGTAGAAATAGTGATACCTATTTTTCAGGTTTGCTTGATGAATAGAAAGTTCAAAAGGGCAGCATATTTTAATATATATATATATATATATATATATATATATATATATATATATATATATATATATATATTTAAATAATTAGATTTTTGACATGTCACTAATTTTTTACTGCCACTTTTGATCAATTTAATAAAGTATACATAAAAGAAAAGCCTTATTGACCCTATATGAGATACATAACACTTTAGAATTGAGAACAGGATATTATTGTTGGTCTTGTGTTGGGACATTTTCATCATACTTTCACATTTGCCCATCACAGGATTCTTTGTTCCCGGATTTCCCAAACTTCAGCGTTTCCAAAACCACCATGACCAGATTCTCTCCAAACTTTTACCCAAACTTAAGAAGCATTTGGTAAGATTGCTTTGGCAGAAGACTGCAAAATGTAATCAGAACCTATAAGATTAGTTAAGTTAAATATAACTTATTGTGTGTCAGTTTCTCTAATGCTGAGTTCTCTTCCTTTCTCATTACTTTCTTTTTTTTCTGTTTATATGCACTTGCATCAGGATAAGGAGCAGATGTCCAGTGGCATTTACAGCACTAAATGGTTCCTCCAGTGTTTCATTGACAGGGTAAGTGTTTGATCTCAGCAGATGCATTGTAACCTAACTGACAAGTGTGTTATGTAAGCGGTGACTAGTAGATGGATGTATATGCTCAATCATATGCTAAGCTTTAGGCATCAAAGCCAAGGAAATCATACATCAGCTGTGTGTATAAAGTGCCAAATCAGGTCCCTGCAGACAATCCTAAAAGTGTTGAGTCATGAGCTAAATGGAGGTGGAGTTTTGGCTTTATTTGAATGTAACTGGTGAGTCTGTTCTCATAGTAACTGTGATTGTATTCCACCATCGAGGGAACAAAGAAAACTTCTGGATCTGCTCAAATGAGAGGTGTCTATATGAAGAGGTGCTGGCAGTGAGAACTGCTCACCTAAAAAACTTTAACTTGAGGTGATAAGTAGACATTCAGGTTTATACAGGAAGAGATTTTGACAGATATTGTAGATATGGACACAAAGAGGGGAATTGGGATTGAGTGTCATAAGCAAAGCATTCATAGTGTGTGTTCATACTTATAGTTTGGAACCTACAGATATAAAATTCAAAAATTGGCTTTTAGGGCATATATTTTGCGACGGAACTTACCAAACGTCCAAAACACTGCTGTGCTGTGTGTATGTGCGTAGATATGATGGTATTTTTTAAAACGCAAGTCTGATGCCTGTACCGAACTGTGATGGGCAAAGTTGTTCCTATGCTGAGAAAAACCCGGTATACTTGAGCATCCAGTCTTTTTTAGAGTCACATATTTGATATCACTTACTGTTTTTGGTTTGTTTAGGTGTCTTTGGTCTGTGTTGTCTTCATATTTCACTCAAACCGTACCAGAGTTCATTTGGAAGTGGACTTTACAGGGGTTTGGGGGTTCGCGTGGCAGCTTTCACACTTAATTGAACCACATTAACAGAGCAATCGCACCACACACCCAGTTCATATTTTTATAATAGATATTCATATTGCAATAATGTAAGTCCAGGTTAAGAGTAGAACATTAAAATCTTTAAAGAGTAGTAAAAATAAATGATGAATAAATGGTAAATCATTACTGTATTTTGGGGTCAATAAGCTTTGGGGGATACAAAAGTGCCCACAGTTGAAGAAACACCCTAATAAGGATACTGATGGATGGACACACTTTGGTTAAATGAGAAAAACAGTTTAGGTAAAGTGAGTGACCATGTCTAAAGCCTGATTAATGAGATTCTTTTTATTGGTTGATGTTTGGCACAGCGCACTACTTTCCTAAGCTTCTGACCACTAGTTTCTGACATCCAACTTATTTGAGTGACCTTAAATTTGATCAAAAACACCTCATTAGGTTCAGTACAGGCTGGTGATTTATGTGACAGTCTCATTTGAAAATAGCTAATAAGTAGCCACTATACAGCATTGTAAAGCATGGGAACGTAGTTTGAGGTTAGTGGACTTGGTGAAGAGGAATTAAAGTTTAAGAAACTGAAGGAAAGAGGTTGATAGAAAGTGCTTCTCCCTTTCTCTTTCTTTGTCAGGGCCTCTTGATAGAGGGAGCAGTGTACAATTAGCAGGCAGACAAGGGTGTTTCAATGTTTACTCTGCACATACACACAATCCTGTGGGTTTGGCTCTGGAGCACAGAGAGCAGCCACTGTCAGCACTGCAGAATCCGGTCCAGCTCTGTTTCAGAGCTGTGCTTGTGGACTGGCAGGATCCTTGCTGAGAGAGATCAGCTTTAGACCAACAGAGGCCCCAGTTTAAAACTATATTTGAGGATGAAGACATTCTACAGATTTATTTTGTATGTTATGCTGTGAGGACATTTGTACTGAGTTGCCGGTCTTAGTTTATCCACAAATGTCATCTTTTCCAGACCCCATTCACACTGACCTTACGTCTGTGGGACATCTTTATCCTGGAGGGCGAGAAAGTTCTGACAGCCATGTCTTACACCATCCTTCAGCTCCACAGAAGTGAGTTTCCCTTTTTACAATACTAAATTAACAACGATTTGATGCAAAGATCTCAGAATCTATACCACATCCACTAACAACTTCATAGTGCTATTTACTTCAAACCCTAAAAGACCTGATTGTCTTGACATAAACCACTCAACACAATATGGAAATCTAATGACATAAGATACTTCACTGTGAAATTAAAAACTTACTGTACCTACTTATGTCCAGAACGTTTGCTTAAGATGTCTTTGGAGGACCTGAGAGAGTTCCTGCAGGAGAAGATAGGAGAGTCCATCTACCTCAATGATGACCTTGTCATAGAGCAGCTTAAAGTTTCTATGTCTGAACTTCGCAAAATGAAGCTTGACTTCCCACCACCAGGTTCAGCTATTTTCTTTACATGATATCTAGCTGCATGAAGCTGTACACTTGTGTGTTGTCATTTGAATGCCTTTGTCACTTTTAACTTAATTAGCAGAGCTCATTATGGGTTATTCTATGAAACAGACACCATTTACAACACCATATACAATAAGATATGTGTAAATACGTAAAAAAAAAAAAACTTAAATATTTTTAATATTTTAAAATAATATACTCTACCGTTCAAAAGTTAGGGTCAGTAAGTAAGAAAAAAAAAAAACTTAATACTTTTATTCAGTAAGGACACATTCAATTGATCTAATTTGAAATTAGTTCATTTATAAAGGTACAAAAGAATCCAAATAATCATGTTTTATTTAAAATACATGCTGATTAAACTTTCTATTTATAAAGGAATCCTGAAAAAAATATCATGGTTTCAACAAACTGCTGTAAAACAACTATTTTCAACATTGATAATACTAAGAAATGTTTCTTTAGCACAAAATCAGTATATTAGAATGATTTCTGAAGGATCATGTGACACTAAAGACTGGAGTAAAGACACAGCTCTGCCACCACTGGAAAAAATTACATTTAACAGTAAAATCTGTTTATATATATAAATCTGTTTTATATATAAACCCTTATAAACCCTTATCCCTGCATCTCTATATTTTATTTATTCATACTGTATATTAACATTAATCTAAACACATGCAGTGCTCCATCCATGTCACAGCATGAATTAAAATAATAAAAAAAATATATATATTTTTGGCCATAGTTCATGTAGGTCACCTACATTTTCAGTTCACTCAAGTTCATTATTTCTGTGTTCACAGCTAAGCCTGATGAGTTTCCACGGAAACCTCTGGGTCTGGAGCTGCCTGTAGTTCTGACTCCGGTCAAAAGGCTCAAACCAAGCCCCTCAGAAGATACGCCCAACAAAGCCCAGCTCATCAAACGGCCACCAGCCTCTCTGCACATCTCTCTACAGCAGGAGTCCATCATGCTGGATGACAGCCCTCCACAGGACAAGAAGCCTTACAAAGATGGAGGCACCGGCAGCATGTCACCCCTCCCCTCTCCCGACCCCGTTCTAGTGCACAGCCAAATTCCCCTCACACCTGACGGAATGATAGGAGCCCCTGAGGATGGCGGGGAATGGCCTCCTCCATACGAACCTCCTGTCTCAGAGCTTAATAAGACCCAAAACCAACCGGAGCTGTACGATTCTACTCCACCTCCAAATGTGGCTGAAACATCATCATCTGGTGAAATTACTTCACAAACATCTCAAAACTTGGAGCAGGACACTTCAGAGACAGCAGGGGGAAGTGTGGAGGGTGACTTACCCTCAGACAATTTCCAGTCTGTTTCCATGCAGCCTTCCGGGTTATCCAGTTCTGAAAATGGAGAGGTGCGAGATGATGAAAGTCAGAATATGGACAAATCTTCAGAGAGACTCTCCATTTCACCCAAAACGTCCTCAACAGCCTGTGAGCAGTCACAGTCACCTGCCAAACGAATCCCCACAGTCCGTTCAGACCCTCTGTTTCAGCACCCATCCAATTCCAGCCAACACTTGCCCAAGTCAGAGACATTTTAAGCCACTGACTAACTTTTATTCAAGTGCTTTGCTAGTGTTCCTGTGGAAAGCATTATTGATGAAGCAAGTATTTTAATATTTGACTGTTCAGCAGCTCAAGTTTGTTCTGGTTGAATCCGGCCGTATTTGCACAAACCTCACAGCTGGCGCATATGACCAAGATAAAGTCTTCATAAAAAAGTGAGCTGGCTCACTGTTTAATACACAACTCGACATATAGCCAGTTGTTCATAAAACAAAATTTTCTTCCGCACTCTCTGAGTTGGATATGGTTTGCACAGAACCATCACTTAATAACACCACAGCACCGCTGATATCTTTGAAATTTCTGTGTCCTAATAATATAATGAAATGGTGATAGCTGTAATTTTCTGAACCACACTGCAAAATGACTGATTTTCACTACAGCGATTTTGCACCATTCTAAATCAGCCAGTGGCTAATATGCTGTGGCTTGACAAAATATTGTAATTATTTGTTAATATCACATTACACTCCAGGTTGAATAAAACAGTAGCTTACCCTTTCTGATAAGAAGGTACAGAGTAATATACTTGTAGTGTGTGGTAATTTTAATGGTCATGATCAAATAGGCGCCGTTTGTGATGTGAATTGTTTGTTGATAGCAGCTTTACGGTAATTTTGCAGTGTCTACAAGCCAATATTTATTATTCTGATAGAAAACACCACAAAATAGTTTAACGGAATGTGCAGCAGTTTGGCTCAACATGATCTGGCACAGTTTCATTGAGACAGCTGCAGTGTTTTTGCAATTTAAGATCCTATATAGAAAAGCTGATGGCAATATTAAACATGGCCTTTAACAAGATTGAACAATATTTTTCTGGTTGTTTCCGACCACAACTTTCTGTACATTTGGTATTTGTACGTCTTTCATTTTGTACATTTAGCTTTTTAGAGTATTGTATTTTAATGCTTATATGATTTTGTATTTGTAACATAAATGACTTTAATGTCAGATTTGCTTTCTGATGGCCTCATCCAGCATAAGCCTACTTTTTAAGAACAACTAACTGGTCCTAGAAGGCTGTATCCAGGAAGTGCTTCAGGTTTATTTCAGCTGGTTTAACAAACTCATGCTTTGAGGTTACATATGCATTGTTTTACCAGAATGTTTCTCATCATTAAAATTGTAGTTTTTGTATCGGTCTACATATAATCTAAAACTGAGAAAATAGAATGGAAACAAAGGAATTAAGTATTCTAAAGTAATTATACATTCATTTATTATCACATCTTTAAACATTTTCTCTAAGCATTTTTAAGCAGCTGTGTTGCCTCTCAGAATAACAGTGTAAACCTATTGTAAGTCTGAAATGAGCAATGTATTGTTATTTATTTTGCCATTGTATTAAGACATTGATGGTTTTAAAATCTATTACGGTGTGGACTTTGTCAGATGCCTCTCGGTAAATGTCATGGTTAACAGTTTTTTGAAATTCAAAATATTTCAGTGCATTATTTGAGTTATGATAGTGTACATTCCTTTTTAAGGAGTTTTGAGAACTCCAACCAAAAGGTTTTGGTTTTATTCAGTCTGTATATAGTAAATATATACCTATTTACTTTGTTATTCTATGTTTGAATTAGATTTGCAGAAATAGAACTTTTCTAATCTGGTTTGGGCTGTGCAGATTTATTTTGACACAACAATACGCCAGTGCTCCGTGTGACCACAAGGGGGCTCTGTAAACTAACCGTTTGTTTACAATGCATCCTTACCGATTCCTGATGCCCACTTCACATCAGTTTTAGTTGTTTGTCATATTTTCAGCCAAAGTTTAATGCATTGGAATCCATTGCATTATTCCTTACATTTATGCATAGAAATGTGTTCTGATGAACAGCAATAGTAGGAGCAGCAGCGTTTTAGATGTCCTTCCCTGTGAGAACACATCAGAGATTCATACCTCAGTGAGATATTTGCTAGCATCATCAGACTACCTGTAATATGAGTATCTTTCATGTCTGTTTCCTGCTCTCGGAGGACACTGACAGCATGTGGTGACACAGGTTTGTGTGATGGATGCCACGCCTTGGCAGATTGTGAGTGCCATACATCATAATTGAGCCTCAATGAGAGAGAGAGAGAGATATGATGGGCTGACAGAAATAGAGCAGATGCGAGAAAGATGACACATCATTACTCATCTTCATAATTGAGCAGGTATTGATGTGCTCATCTGTGTTAAGTTTTGCCATGCAACACTTTATACTACAAAGGTTATTAGAGCGCATTGTGATCTACTCAGTGTGACTTTCCCTGGCCTTTAACTATGTTTGATCTAAAGGAAAAAATAAAATCTCTCCCCCCTTTTTTTTCTTTAGATCAAGTTTAAAGATAGCAGACAAAGACATAAAGCAGCTAGACTGGCAATCTTGTCAATTCATATTCAGCTTTGATCTGATTTTTATCAGCTCCTTTGAACTGAGACAGAATCAACTCTCACGGTTCATAACCCTTACAAGCTGAGCGTTAGCACTTGCATGGAATGGTTGAGATTGCACCTCTCTTTCTCCTCCTAGTTTATGCTTGAGATTATCCATTTAAAGATGGTTTATCATGACTGCGCCTTGGTGTTTCAGCATCCCAAACAAGGAAGACACGGCACCTAGCCTTTGAAAGGCCTGAGTGAATAATCTCAAAAGGGAGCACAATCTAAACAGGGTCTTTTAAAGAATGCTTGAAATCCCCCATGAGCCTTTAATAATAGAGTTTGGTTCAAAACAGACATGTTGTAAATATCATCTTACCCACTAGAAAGTCATAACAGGGTTATGAAAAGTCATCAGCCATCAATCTTTATGTCTTTACTAGCTTTGCACACTTAGATTGGGGAATATTTGCCCATTCTTCATTGCAGAATTGCTCAAATTCAGTCAGATTCCTTGGTGAGCAGCAATGGACGATTCAAGTCAATCCACAGATGTTCTATTGGATTTAAGTCAGGGCTTTGACTTGGACACTCAAGGATATTCACCTTCCAATCCTAAAGCCATTGCGTTGTTCTATTGGTGGTATGTTTAGGATCATTGTTGGAAGTTGAATGACCTGCCCATCTTCAGCTGTCTAGCAGAGGGATGCAGGTTTTCCTCAAGAATATTGATGTACTTGGTAGTATCCATTTTCCTTTCAATCCTGACCATCACCCAGGCCCCCCTAAAGAGAAACACCCCCACAACATTATGGTGCCACTACCATGCTTCACAGTATGCATGGTGTGTTTTGGGTGGTGTACTGTGTTTGCTTTTCGCCAAACATTACGCTGAAACAAAGAAGTCTTTCCTGAAAAAGTACCACACTCTGTCTCGTTTGCTATGCAAAACCACCTCTGGAACTCTGTTTGAATGTTCAAAAGTCCAAACGCTGACTCAGTATTGGCCAAAGCCGAACACATGAGCAGCACAAAGTATGCATTTGATGCTGACGCAGGAGCCGGCCAATAATGAGTCGGTGTTCAGACGTAAACAAGGAATCCTGCAGTGAGTTTACTACGTCAATGTATGACAACGATTCAAATATTGTAGAATAAAGTCGTTATTTTTGTTTTGTTTTCACGCACAAAAAGTATTCTCATTGCTTCATAACATTAAAGTTAACCACAGCAGTCACATGGACTATTTTAACCATGTTTTTATTACTTTTCTGGACCTTAAAAGGTGAAATGACTTTGCTGCCTATATGTCTGATTCAGATACCTTTGGATTTCATCAAAAATACCTTAATGCGGGTTTGGGACGATGTGAGGGTGAGTAATAAATTACAGAAATTTCATTTTTGGGTGAACTAACCCTTCAAGTGTGTCCTTTAAAAGCAAGTTGTAATCTAAAATTAAAAGTGCACTCTTAGCTTTATAAAAGGCCCTATGCAAAGCTTTTTGACATATTATTATGAAATTACACTTATATTGTATCACAAAATATCAGCGGACATATTGTCACTTGATGAATGCAAAAAGTATTCAAGTTTATATTAGAAGTTTATTAGTATTAACCATAACAGAGTGAGTATTGTATGTCAGTTAATTGTTTGAAAACATTTCCGTAAATAGTAATAGCCTGATAATTAATATCATTGAGTTGTATGATTTTTGACAACTTCCCTTTTATGAACTTTTGAAGTTTTCATAACCCAAAACGCTAAATGGTAGGAATAGCTCATTACTATACTGAGCAGGAGTGTCAGTAAAAAAGCTGAGAGAGTCTAAAAAAGCCTATAATGTACCATAGGATAACCTGCTTAAAATAGTCCAATTAATGTATTTTAAAGAGTAAATGGAATGAAGGAGCGTTCAACACCGTCCAGGGAGGCTTGAGGCTCACATTGAAAGCGTTGTGACTGCGCTCATGAAGGTAAGGTAACAGCTCCCTCTCTCCTACAAAACAGACCACTGATGAAAACCAGGATGCAACTATGGGATGCGGTCGGACAAGTGCGCTGATGCTGGGGAAATATTTCAGTTTTCTTTAACAGCAGAAAACACCAAAAAAAAAGGACTCAACAAAAGGATTTACCCTGCTCCACACGAAGATGTTTGCAGTCGATTTTAGACTGTAAAACAGACGGGGAACAAAAGCGTGCTCGTGAAGACCAGCGCGAGAAGAGACACTGAGACAAAACCAGAAAACAGCGATGCTTCATCAACACAAGCAGAGCTTTATTTGTTTTCGTCGTACTGCTCACAATAAACACGAGAACAAACCGAGAAAAGCACATCGTTTAACACTTCCACTGTCTGCTCATCACATAACTCGCCTGGAGTAATGCTTTGTACGGTACTCTAACGGCAGTAACAGACTTTAGGATGTATGAAGACATACCGAAAAGGAAATAAGTGTGGACTGTAAGTCTGACGGCTGCATCACCAAACCCCTACGTGTTTTACCTGTATTAACACTTACAGAAATGACGAGCAGTCTCTCTGTTTGTACGGAATATTGTTCTGGTTGGACTCAAGTGAGCAGTCAAGACTGACTTGGAACCGCGCATCACTAGCCAACACACACATCTCCTGTGGTGACACCGATTAGACATGGTGGTTCTACTGAGAAAAACACGTCTACGGTAAGTATTCACGATTATCAAAGTATAACAACCGACTGTGACATTTATTTCAAATGTAGGCATATATGTCAATTATAATAAATACCCTTTAGTAGCCTATATCAGATGTGGTGGGGAAGTTTTGAATGCCATTGTTGTATATGTTCATCTATTATAAAGAAAACAGTCTTTAGATATTCTCGAGCAAGTCTAAATCTGTTCTAATCTAAACTATTATCAGAAATGTGAGTGTGAAGCAGATCATTTCAACATCTTTTGAAATTCTAGCTGTACAAGATCAACACTGAAGGGCACCGGTCTGAATTTTCCACTGAGTGGGTGATGTTACTGTGATGAGGATGCGCTTTCCTCTGAAGAAGATCCGCAAGCAGTTCAAACTCCTTCTGCTGCTTGTTTTGCTTATGTTTGCCATTGGGTTCACGTATCTTCACATCAACCAAGGCAAAGCCATCAAACTCCACTTCAACTATGGGAAAGGTCAGTATGGATGACAGTGAACGTGATTTCGCAAGTATCTTTGTTGATCCTGGAACAACATTCCAATCAACTAATCAGGCTTGAGGGACATGTTTACACTTTTGAACAAGAATGTTGTTCCAGGATCAACAAAATATGTTGAGGCAGGGACATGACTTACTTGGCAAAATCACGGTAACCAGATGACTCTATAGCCTTGAACATTCATATTTTTTTTTATCAGAGGACAGTAAGGCCTTAATAAGCATATCCCCAATAGCTTCGACAAAAATCTAACTATGTTAAGCTGTCTGTGAAAATGAGACTGTTCATAATTATCAATTCAGTGTTTCTGTAGGGTTTCAAGAGCAGGTTAATGATGAAGGCACTACAGTAAAATTGAGCTGTCCATTGCTAAAGCCATTGTATGATCTAAATGAGAATTTTTCCTTCAGGTTAAAGTTTAATTATCGCTTATTTCTGCCCAGCTAACTGCTGATTATTCCTAAACTAATTTGTACTCTGGGTTGTACAACCATTAGTACTACAGATAAGACTTGAAGCGGCTCTGTGCAAAGATTATTTTCCTTTATGCTTTTAAAGAGAAATTAAGTCTGAACCACAGGCACAATTTGATGAATGTCCTGAAAGGTACCAATTCAGTGAAAAGAGTTCCCTTCCTTTAATTACTGTCAAGAATAATCACTTACTACACAATTCTAAGAGCACTAGTGACCTTTCACACATTTTTCTGTGATACTTGGTGTTGTGTGTGCATGCATTAAAGAGGTTGGCGTTAAATGCTGTTTACATATCCAGAGTGTTAGTCATACAATAGATAAAAAGAATAAAATTTCTACTATATAGTTAGAAATTATGAATTTCAGTGCTCAGACATTTTTATTCAGCTCATATGATGTGACTTTTTTCTGCTTAGCACTAAATAACATTGCATTAACTAAAAAAAAAAAAACACTTTACATTTAAAATATAAAATGTGTTTTATCAACATTATTATGATGGATATGCTGATGTCCATGCATAATACAATTTGGATGTTGTTTGGATCTTATCCAACAATCAGCACATTCAATAATTAAAATAGGGGGAGACCGGGGAGTGTTGTAACTTGGGGTCACTTGCAACACTGTCAGCCTGACAAGTCAGAACAGAGCTGTGGTGGTGTCATCAATATCATATGCTTTCATCGCTTATTTGCGATCACTGGAGAAGTGGCATGTAACTGTGAGCAACATCATAGATTTATGATTAGACATAGATTTTCAGGAAAGAAAGTAAATATTTTAGTTTAGATTATTTTTTGCCAAACAATCATTGTATTGTAGATACTTTTCTATGGGCAGGACCCTACAGGACAATAGAAGGGCCAGCAATATTGACGTTTTGGTAGGGATCCCAATTCGTCAGTCGTTCTGACGTATTGTTGAACGTGACTTACTGAAAGGGAACATCTTGTACCACCGCTGTACGGCCAGGACACACCATCTCGGCTCCACGGTGAAAACTCTTCCTTTATACCCGCTTTGCGGGGTGGAGTGTGCGATGCAAATCTCGCACACCAATGTCCAGTCTCATTTAGTTTACACTCGAAGATGATTGGGCTGTCAAGGGAGATCCCAATTCGTCTATCGTTCTGACGTAATGTCTTTCAGGGAACGAGGGTTACATACGTAACCGAGTCATTTGTATTTTTTTCACACCGGCATCCTCTCTCATGCAAAAATATGTCATATTTGCTCTCAGGAAATTTAAAACAGTTTCTAATTTAGTATTCTAAAGCAACTAAATTGTATTTTTTTTTTAATCACAGTCTCTCATTAACTTTTACCTTGAAGCCATATGTCCTTTGTTATTAGAGGTGAAGTAATTGTTGCGGATTAGCTGATAAACCATGAGTGTATTTGAGAGAGGAATACATTTGTATATTTCTAATTATAGCACAAAGGTTCTAGGCTTTTTTCCCCCTTGGTTTTCCACTGATTGAGATTTAAAAATGGAAGATAGTTGCTGTGAATTCTGTGGCTGAAGTTGACAGGCAGAGAAATTAGAGGTACAGACTCTTTTAACCCATAGGTTAATGAAATTTGTGTTAAGCTTCTCTCAACACACAAGGTAATGCTCATGCAAATGGGTGTTTTGGACAGATGCCACTGTTACCTCAAGTGAGACGTGCTCTAGGTGGGAAGTAAGAGGGCTAAGCTCTAAAGTCACTTCACCTGGTTAGTCATTAGTCAGAGGGGAGGCAAACGTCTTGGAGGGCATGTTGACAAAGATCTTTTGGAGACACACTTGTTGTCTCTGAAATAGACGTTAAATAAAAATGGCCAAGTCAGAGTTATGTAACTGGGACACAAGGCACACCACTTAAATTATTAATCTCAACTAGCAGTATAGTTTTCAGAATTGCTTTTATACTATGAATCTTGAATGCTATTCTTTTCATCAGTAGGAGAGATGCTGCATTTGTATTTAGGTGACTGAACAGTCCGTTGTCTGTTGACTTGGCTTGGGGCAAGGACACATGTAGCAGGTGGTGGTCCACTCAGCACCAAGACAGGAAGAGCATAAAACATGCAGATTTTGATGAGCATACTGCCAGTCAGAGAAGTCAGGCAGAAGCACATTATGAAATATGAAATCTTATTCAAGATGACTAGGTAGAAGAGACAGCAGAAACATTTATTACTTACAGTTATTCTTAGTTAAGGTAGTCTATCATATGCTTGCATACAGTATGTATGGTTTACGGCAGCAATAGGTAATATGGTTAAAAAGATGAAAAAAATAAAAACATATTACTTTAGTATATCATATTATGCACTTTTATGTGCAAAATATTTCTAAAATAGTTTTATGAACAGGTCAGCTCTTGAACAGCTCGATTTAAAAAAGTGCATTTTATTAATTGAATGTATCTCCTGTTGTTTAAGTGTTTTTATTTATTATAAAATGACATTATACACACATAAAAATGTGTTTGTCCAGTCAGCTTAAAGCACATGCTAAAGATTTACCCAATATAGATTACAGTCATTGATCAAGTAAAGTACTTTTCTGTGGCACTTGGCACAGGCTACTGTACCTATTGGGAATGTCCTTTATTTTATATTTTTATGAATTGCAATTTAAACAAAATTAAACACAAGTAAAGCAATTTGTAAAGCGAAATGAAGTTCTTCATTCCTGGTCTACAAAGGAAAATTTATGAAATATGAAGGAATACAATCGTGCATATGACTGGCTGATTGCACAGAATACATCCATGATCATCCATCAGCATTGACACTGTGTGTCTCTGCTTGGTGCTTGAATGTCCATGCAACCAGCACTGCTTTGGGATTTTCAGTGTCCCTCGTCTGTGCAGTTTCGAATATCACCACATAGATCACTTCAGAGATCTGTCTACTGGTTCTATACTGCATCATGAAGCAGTTTGTTTACCACCCACTCAGTTAATTGGGAGGCAGTCGGCTTACATCCAAGGAGCTATTCATGTGTCACCTACACCTGCTATGAAGTTTGGACTGAGACCGACTTGTGTGGGTCATTTACGTTCAGGTGTGAAGGCAATGGGATGCTCACAGAATGGATAAGCCCATCTGTGCTAGGCTCATTTCTTTCTTCAGCAGGATATCGCAGATATTAATATATGAAATGAAACGGTGAATGCTCATTGTAAGCATTTTCAAAACATACAGTAAAACAGATCACAGATACAGTCACAGAGAAAGCTCTTATTGGATTTGCTGGGTCTAGGTGCCTTCAGTCAGTACAGCATGTTTCATAAACTCAAACTTACTGCATAACATTTAAAAGATCCCTAAAAAAAAAAAAAAATTGGCTGCATCTCATTGTCTTTGATTTCAGTTGCTGGAACCTCAAACTCTCATTGGTATTCCTGGAGGCAGCGGTGGCTCTGGCTCTGGAGCTGAAGATGTGCTCTGCGTGGCCTGAGTCCAATTGTAGAGGAGCCATTATCATTCCTTATTCATGGCTCTTTTATTTAGGGACAGCCAGCTATATGTGCAGTTGCAGGTTGCATGTAAATTTTTAACAGGTTTTCTTTTACTGTAAGTTTACATATTGCTATACACAGTTTGAATCCTATACATTATTTCAAAATGTTGTTTAATTGTATCCTTTGTCTTATTATTAATCTTTGCCAATATTGATCATTTGTCTACCTTTCCAAACTCATGTTATAAGCAAAAATCAGAGATTGGCAGTTGTCAATGTAATGAGTATAAATCATCTTGGTAACACTTTACAGTAAGGTTAATTTGTTAACTTTAATTAATGCATTAAATAACACGAACTAAGCAATATATTTGTTAATCGTCTGTTAACGTTGGTTAATAAAAACACAGCTGTTAATTTTTTGGTCATGTTCACAGTGCATTAACTAATGTTAAAAACTAAGAAATACAACTCTAGATCTTACTAAGTATTAGTAAATGTTGAAATTAACATGAACAAAGATTAATAAATGCTGTAGAAGTGCAGTTCATTATAAGTTCTTGTTAATGACTGTTAATTTGTACGGTACGGTAATGTACGGTAATTTTGCAGTAAGAAGGAAAGGAAAACCTTTATCCATCTGCTCGGCTGACAGTACAGGTGCAGTTTCCGTTAATCCTTAGAAGATTGGTGTGACATTCAGTCATGTCATCATTATACCTTTTTCTCTTTCTGTCGGTCTCTCTTCTCAGCTGAGCTGTATTAGTTTGGGCTTATGAAGGTAAAACCACAATATCGTCACCAGGCTTTTGAGCAATCAATTATAATAATTATATATTTTTTGGACATAATATACACATCTCACAGAAGTGAGTACACCCAAAAATGACAAAATGACACTACAATATAAAGTAGTGACAAACAGCCATTAATGTCTAAATCACTAACTCACAAAAGTGAGTACACCCCTAAGTGAAAATGTCCAAAGTGGGCTGAATTAACCGTCAGTTCTCAATGACGGTTGGTTCTCTTTCATCATCTCGTGTTCGAGATTTACCTATGGGAAGGGCATCTGTACCTGACCTCTGCAGAAGCATCCAATTGCACCAAGTCTGGCTAGACAGACAGCAGCGTGCAGCCAATGCTAGGTAAGGCCCCACCCCCTTACCTGAGAGCATATAAGGCCTGCGCGTGCTGCTATTCTCCAGTTGACATTCGCTTTTCGCGATCTCTGCACTACACAGCTCGGGTTAGATTATTACTGGCCTTTCAGACTCGGATGGGGGGCACGGTGACAACACCGGGCTACCAGGGCCCTCCCGGGGCGCAGCGCCGTTTTGTTTCTTTATGAGATTTCGGTGGCAGTCGGTTATGTTTCTTTACGAGATCTCAATGATGGTCGGGTTTGTTCCTTTGCGAGATTTCTGTAACGTTTGATTTTGATCTTTTACGGGATTTTGGTAACAATCGGTTTTGTTCCTCTACAAGTTTCCATTGATGGTAGGTTTTGTTCCTTTACAAGATTCCAGTGACAGTCGGTTTTGTTCTTTTACAAGATTTCAATGATAGTCGGTTGTGTTTCTTTACGAGATTTCGTTGACGGTCAGTTTTGTTCCTTTACTAGATTATAAAGTTAGTCAGTTTTGTACCTTCATGAAATCTCAATGATGGTCGGTTTTGTTCCTTTACTAGAATTTCGTTCACAGTCGGTTATGTTCCTTTACGTCAGCAATGTTCGAGTTTGTTCTTTTACGAGATTTCATTGACAGTCGATTTGTTCCTATACGAGATCTCAATGATGGTCTGTGATGTACCCTTACAAGATTTCGGTGACGATCGGTTTTGTTCCTTTACGAGATTTCAATGACGGTCGGCTTTGTTCGTGTACGAGATTTTGGTGACAGTCGGTTTTGTTCCATTACGAGATTTCAATTATTGTCGGTTTTGTTGTTTTACCAGATTATGTTGGCGATCAGTTTTGTTCCTTTACGAGATTTCAATGACGGTCTGCTTTGTTCCTGTACGAGATTTCAGTGACGTTCGGTTTTGTTCCTTTACGAAATTTCGGTGGCAGTCAGTTATGTTCCTTTACGAAATCTCAATGATGGTCGGTTTTGTTCTTTTACGAGATTTCGGGGACAGTGGATTTTGTTGCTTCACGAGATCTCGATGGTTGGTTTTGTTCCTTTACAAGATCACAATGATAGTCAGTTTTGTTTCTTTACGAAATTTCGGTGACGGACGGTTTTGTTCCTTTACGAGATCACAACGATAGTCGTTTTTTACCTTTATGAGACCTCAAAGGCTGTCGGTTTTATTCCTTTACAAAATTTCGGTCACAGTCGGTTTTGTTCTTTTATGAGATCCCAATGCTGATTTTTTTTTTCTTTAATGAGATTTCAGTAAAGTTTTTCTTTTTTTTCTTTTGGTGACAGTGGGTTTTGTTCCTTCACTAGATTTGAATGACAGTCGGTTTCGTTCCTGGATGTGTTAAACTGTTAAAAAGGGATTGTAAACGCTTATATTGTTAGAAAAGTTATATTGTTTTATTGTTATTGCTTCCATGTAAGTTGTAAGATGTAAATAAAGTACTATATCATTTGTGATGTGAAATGAACTAACTAACTAACTACCTGCACGGTATACAACTGAATGTACAGATTATTTTTGCCCCAAGGTTATACCCCTTATTTTCTGGGGTTTATTTTAACCCTTTATTCTGTACAGTTTATTGCGACTGTACTGGGGCGTTGGGCGGTATGTGATGTGCTGGATTGACTATTTTTACACCAGCGTTACAGCCTTTATACAGTACAGCTTATTACGACTGTACTGGGGCTTTAGGACCCACTCAGGTTAGTGGGTCTCATCTAACTAATCAGCTGAGAATGGGTGTGTCAAAAAAGGAGACATACAAACAACAACAAAAAAATGTAGGGCTAGGGGTCTTCCAGGATAGGTTTGAAAACCCTTGGATTAGCTCACTAGATGATGACAATCTCTTCATCATCAAGTTGTCAACATTACCTTACCACATTTTCTTTTAGCATTTTTTTCACCACCATAATTTCAGCAACAAGAGAAAAACTAACCTTAAGTCAAGAGTCAAACTGCACAACTAAAGCAAACACTGGTCACAATGATAGTGACTTCAAACTTGTGCTGCATCAACGCGAAAATACATCGACGTGCGTGAAATGCGTTGAGGCGTCACACTGTTTACATAATGGCGGCTTCTGGTCCTGGGAACGGAGAAAGTTCCATTCTATCACAAAAACCTAGACCACGATTATCAAAAGAATGGGAATACTTTAAACAGAGGCCAAATAAAATGGTCGTTTGTTGCCTTTGCAAAACCGAAATGGCGTACAACCTATGGAATTGGATTTCTGCCAAATTTTTGCGCGCGCAAGATCATATTTTGGATGATCGCGTGGACTGAGTTGAGGAGAAAATATTCGTCTCGCAAATAAGAAAATATTTCGAGCGAACGAAAATCAGTTTTGCATTTCAAAGAAGTTTATTTGGATGTGCGCGGACATTCTCTTTCGCACGTGCAAGATTTCAGTTGCTCGCGCTCCTGATACCCGGCCTGCGCGCTCCCTAAGCGCCGACCGCGCGCCTGCTCAACACAAACACAATGTGCCAAAATTCCTGCCAATCAGAGATGAGGCTGCTAAATTCTGATTGGCTGGCTTGACAACCAATAACAAGACTCCCTGCATTACAGGAAAAATACATGGTTCAGGAGACGTTTGTTCAATGGCTTGAACACTATCAAAGTTCCTTTTAAGACTGTATAGAAAGTCTTTGATGCTTTTCATTTTAAAGTTCAAATGTCTACCACTGGACGAACACACATAAGTGGCTTATTTTTAATCAAAATCAAATCATATAATTACATAATGGTGTGTCCCAGTGTTTCTACACCTCAATTAACTGCTAAATTATTTCTAACTTCTTACGTTAAAAAAAAGATCACTAGATTATTTTTTTTTTAAAAAATGTAATAAAAATAATCGTTAGAGTAGTCAACTAATCGAAAAAAAAAATCGTTAGATTAGTCGACAGAAAAAATAATCGTTAGTTGCAGCTCTACTTCAAACTAAACATTTTTAAATGAAAATCATCATCTAAACCTTTGTTCTCAATAAGAACTTAGATATCTGACAGAAATAAAGTCAATATGGTCAGAAATTAATGCATTATTTTATATTCATTTGATTTCATCTAAGGCTGTGGTAATGTCAGTTGTAATGTCTTCAGTCTTTAGTTCCATGGATTTTTGGTGTTTATTCCAACCAAAATTCATCATCTGCCTAATGTTGGACTTTGACATCAAACAAATTTTGGGTGAAGACATCAACCCGATTCTCATTTTCAACCAAAATCCAATGTCTGATCGATGTTGGAGTCTACATCCTTTGCTTGCTGGGTAAAGGTGGAGATGGAGGTAAAGATGGAGTATGATTGACAGGTGATGAACATGCACAACCCAAATTCTGTTTTTAGCTAAATTTGTTAAAATTTTGTGATCATGTTTTGATTTACAGTTTTATTACAGCTTTCTGAGAGAATCTCTTCACATTTGATGCATGAGTGTCTGTTGTTCACTGTGTGTGATAGTGATTGAATCACTGCAGTATCCATCAGTGCATCCCCAGATAGCAACTTTGTGCCGGCCCATGCTGCGTGGATTGATGGCACTTGGGCGGACCACTCCTGTTTGCCAGATCTGGGCCACATGTAGGCCCTATCAATGCCACATATCAGCCAAGAGCAAAGAAATAAAGCATTAACAAGCCTATTAACAAACAGAATCACTGAAGGAAAGAAGAAAACAAACAACAAAAAAGAGACAAACAGAAACACAAGAGCTACAGCTAACATCTGGCCACAGCCTTAGATGAAATCAACTGAAGATAAAAGAAGACATTAAATCTCACAAGATCTGATTAAACAACTCCACAAACAGCATTACGAGCGCATTACTATAACAACTGGCTTAATTTATGCTAGACATCTACAGAAGTTCTTCTTGAGAATGAACAGAAGTTTAAATGTAAGTTTTTTTGTTGATGTTTTTTCATTTGATGTCACAATAATGGTGATTAGTGTTCCCATTAGTTGGGCTCTTATCTCTTATTAAATGCTTATCTTTACTGGCTTCTGCGCCAGTGTGTTTGAAGTGAGAACAGATGATGATAGTTAGCTATTGATGGTTTTATAATCATCATTAAAATATCCTGAATTACTGATGGTATTTGTATCTAATAATTGTGTTATGCCTTTAACACACTTACGTTATAAAACATTTGTTACTGCAACACGACATCATGCTGTATTGCAGAAATCAGTTGGAAAATTAAAACACAAACATATTATAAGAGTTAATAGTCCAACTAATTGAAACACCTATCACTATTATGGTGACTTCAATTGAAACATCCAGTTCTGGTTTAAGACTTTACTCTTGTCTGACAGGCATTGCTATGGCTGCTTGTGGCTCAGATCGGGCAAACAGGAGCAGTCCGTCCAAGTGCCATCATTCCAGGCCAGATATGGCCCAGATCATCATTCCACGCACAGCATAGCAGATGTGGGCCAGATCTGGGCCGGCACATAGTTGCTATCTGGGATGTGTTCTTTACTCAATGGTGTTGGATCTGTTGGAATTTCATAGTTCTGTCTTTGAAAGATATGATTTAATTCATTTTAATTAGTTAAGTTCTCAGATCATCAAACAATCACTACATTTATGCTAACATTTTAAAAAGATGTGGGGATATATACATATATTTTGATGCTTGCATACTGAAGGATGACTGAGGCAGTAACCATAGCAACAATAAGCATGAGAGGTTTTTTTTTTTTTTTTTAAATGTCATTCAACATTGGGATATATATCAATATGTACTGGCTTAATATACAAGTACTGTCATTATTTGTCACTTTATTATAGATTTATTTTGTGACATAATCCCTTTTTGTTTCATAAAAATAGCTGAAATCTCTACTGAAACAAATTTAGCATGAAATTAACCTTGACAGCTTGCACCTTGAAAGATTTCCTACAGAAATTCTTCTGAAAAAGTTGACTTACCTGAAAGTCACTGCATAATTTGCTGGTTCCAAAAACACAATGCTTTCTTTTTTCATTTAAATATAATTCTGTTAAATGTCTTGAGAGTGCCATAGCAAATGCACATTCCTACTGTAATATAAAGTTCAAATTCTTTTGCTGTTTTTCAAATCTTACACGTTTAAAACCCTGATTCTTAAATTGATTTGCCTTAGCTGTTAACACCTATGTCCTCGATAACTTCTTAAAATGAGTTGTTTCATTATCACATCTGTTTCAATTCACTGAAGTACAGAATATTTTGCATCTAGCAGATTTAATTGGTCCCACAGAATCAATTCTGAATCAGTCTAGCTAATGTTCACAGAGCTGGTCTTTCTTTAATGCTCTCTCTTTTAGTACTGTAAGACCTGCTGCCCTTCCCATCTGGACTGTGAGTATTTGGGTCTAGGAGAGTGAAGTTCTATTTATTCTGGTTATCTTTTACTCATTTATTTGCTTTTGACCTAATGAAAGAAATCATTGGCTGCATGTATGACTGATTTAGATGATACATCTTGTTGTTTTTGTTTCAAAGTCTACAGCACTGAAGGCACTGAATTGATTCTTGTAGCTTTTGGCTGTACTGTAGCTCTCACAATATTTCAGGCAACAGATGAGGGACTGGGCAGTCTGTTTTCTCTGTAGGAGATCTGTCTCTTCATCCCTTACATTTAATCTTCCTTTCTCTCAATGTGGGATAGTATCGCTCTTATTTGCCCAAGTAGAGGAATCTAACATATGCATGTATTCATTTATAAATATTAATGTTCTTGGCGCGCTATCCATTCTTCCAGAGCTCGGAGGCTCAGCTAAAGAACTTTACTCAGGAAAGACACTCTGCTAAACCTCCACACAGGATGAGCCGTGCGGATGTCAGCCCAACTCTAAATATGACTCTGTGAATTCATAAATGTCACAAAATGTCATGTTCTTTATTTACTGAGCTAATGATATTTTCGATCCCCTAACCCTACCTCTAAACGTAACCCTTACAGAAACATTCTGCATTTACAGAAAATAACAGATTTTTTAGGTGTGAAAATGAAATGAAAATTTTGCTGATTCTGAAACTCTGAGGTGTCTGTAGATTTTTAGCTGTGGTTTCATTTTAGTCAAGACTTAAATTAAGTATTGTGACATTAATGGCAAAATTACAGTAATTCACATTTTATACAGGAAAGTTACTGTATTTTTACAGTATTTTTCTGTTTTCTTAAATTACAAACAGATGTATGTAAAATTAGAAGAACAATCTGTAATTAATACAATAAGTATTATGTATTAATATTTAAGTATTATGACATTAATGACAAATTACAGTAATTCTCATTTTATACAGAACAATTACTGTATTTTTACAGTATTATTTTGTATTCTTAAATTACAAACAAATGCATTTAAAATTACAAGAACAAAGCTGAAAAAACACTGTTATTTTACCTGATAGGACCCACTTATAGTCTTGCAAAAATGCAAGTTTACTGAGCATTTTTTTATTTTCAATACTTTACATTTTAAAATAAACTTCTAATTGTCTATTTAGTAGTCAGTGTGTAACTAACAGAAGACACAATTTTAAAATTGTGGTACTTCTAATTAAGTGATTAAAAAGCAGTTGCAAATGTACAAAATACCCTACTCAATAAACACTTGACACTTTATGTTTTACTACCATTGTTTTACAATTATATGTAACATTTAATTAATTTAACTAACAGTGGAATGTTTCCCTCAACATCTCACGATTTTGGTGAATGTGAGCTCCTGAACATAATGCATGATGGGATACGCTTAGCCTCGAATTGTGCCATGTGTCCCAGGCTAAAGGCTCAGGAGTGATGGCGTCTGTCTCCACCACTCTTGAGTAAAATAATAATGCGGTTACATGGTCTGGACAATTTAAACTACCTTATTAAATAACTCTGTAAATAAATGCTGTCCTTCTAATCCCTTCTGAATTTTTCTCCATGTGAAGGGTTGCCAGATATCACACAAAAAAGCAAAACAATCCCCTTAAAAATCAAGACACAAAATGTAAGTTGTTATGAATAAAATAGTTCATGTATTTAGATATTATAGTAGTATAGATAGTAAAATAATAACATAAGATTGAACAATAATACTTCAACAAAACTTTGCAGAGGTTTTCCATATAAGGAGGGCTTCAAGGACAATAAATTAAATAAAATTCAAAAACAAGTTTAGAATCAAATCTATGCATCATGATATATACACATGAATGCATACTTGCACACTTATGAGTAGAACCATATGTGCCATTAATATTGTAATAGTATACAAACAAACAAAAAAATCTCATACCACATGTTAATTTGTGTGTTAGTAGCCAATCTCTCTGTTGGTCATTAGTCTCAATGGGACAGCCTGGTGGAGTGTGATTTCCTCAGATGTTGTAGTGGCAGCTGGTGCACAGATGTTAGAGTCACCGTCAGGCTCTGCGGGTAAAGGGCAGAGAAAGGCTTTATGTGTATATGTGTGTGTATATACCCATCTTGAAAGTGCAGGTGCATTGCAATATGAATAAATGCAGTACATAGCAAATTCTTTTCCTATCTTAAATCAGGCACAAAATGTATATCTGAGTGAAAAGGCTTCTTGAACAAGAAAGAATGTATGGAGGGGCTTGATTTTGTCCATAGATGAAATGTATAATACATACTACAATATTGTATAAAAATAAGAATTGGTGACATGGTGATATGGTGACTTTAACCTGAGTCAGTCAAGGGAAGCTGGTTACACATTGACTTTTTTGCTCATAAGGTGCCTCCATGTGCTCTGTCGAATTTAGAGGTTAATGACAGAATATTCCCCTGACCCGTAATAAATCCTGATATCGCTCCTTTAGCACTGTTTTTAACATGAAAACAAATATGTCAGTGAAATGCCACTTATTACTTTAATCACATTTGACACTTTATTTGAATAAACCATTTTAGACTTTAATCTCCATTCTTATCAGTTGACTCACACCTCAAAACACACAGGAAATCGTTAAATCATCTAGCACCCTGTTGCACTTAGCTAGATTGATCTTTTTATAGAGTCTGTATTGTTAAAGACCTGTCTTGTATTTGAGTAGGTGGCATGATGTAGGTGCTCTGTGTGCTGTCACTTCATCAGATAGACACAGATCAGACAGACCAATCTCAGCACAGACAGCAAGTGTCAAAACCTGTCTGGAAGAATATGTTCTGCATCCCTAGCTGGATTTTCTTCATTCCCCTTGAATCAATTCTCCTTATTTGATACCTCTAATGTATCTCCTCATATAAAGTCAGTGTTTCTCTTGTGAATTATTTTTTTTTGTATTGCATCTTCAAAGACACTTTTGCTGAAAACGGACTCTGTCCAAGTACATTAAAAATGCTTTTAGCACAAATTTTTGCTTTAGTGGGGAATCTGTTCTGCTTCGGTAGCTCATGCTCTGCCATCAGTGAAGCTATATTGACTTTCATTAGGGGAAAAATCCGAAAACGTAATTAGTAGCATGTGGAGAAAATTCTCAGTGATAGAAAAAAAAAAAGCAATTATCCGCCCAAATTCCAGTTACTTGCACACAATAATGAAGGTTATTGTTTGGAGCCAACACTGTTTATTCATTGTAGAAGCTTTGAATCTTGACCGAATTATGTTGTCAAATTATTATAGAGATTAAGATATTTGACTTCTTTATATATGTGTTAATTACAGTTAGTTGAATTATAGCTCATTAATATGTAAATGCATACACCTTACTCATTAATGCACAAGCCAGTTTATGCTGAAACTTCTAAATCGTTTACAAGTAGGCCTAATTGAAATGGGACTTTGAGGATCTAAGGGTGACCTCTGCACTTGCTGATACACTTTTGTACAATTGCAGAATATAATTCTTGCTGTGGCAAATCTATAATTCTTCAGTAAGATGCCATGCTGCATACGCTGCAGAGATAGATTAGTTTTCAATTACCTGTGTGTAGTGAAGCCTAAAAGCTGAACTAGCCTCTTCGTCATAGCTGTTTGGACTATTTAAAGCTCCACATATGAGATTTTGCTGATTCTGAAACTCTGAGTTGTCCTTAGAACTGCTGTGACAGATCTAGGGTTTTTGGAAGGAGGCATTTCAGTGGAGTATTTTGCAGCTTCAGAGTGCTGCACTTATGTACTTCAGATTCCGAGAGTCATGGAAGATATCGTAGGGAAAGAAACGCAAATATGCTTCTGCAGAGGTAGATACTAATTATAAACATTTGCATTCTTGATTAATTTGTTTATTGTTGCAATTAGCAAAATGTCAGTGTGTTCAATCTTGCAAGATTTAAAATTAAAATAATGTTCTTTTTGCATGCATGCAAGATGTGTGTATGCTTGTGTGTGTGTGTGTGTGTGTGTGTGTGTGTGCAGGTTTGGCTATGCTTGTGAGGGCCAAATGTCTGCACTTATATAGTGAAATATTATGACAACCGACTTGTGAAGACATTTAATTGGTTCTCACTTTTTTGAAAGAAATCTCTTAGGCTAACCAAGGCTGCATTTGTTTGATACAGTAAAAACAGTAATAGTTTTAATATTACAATTTAAAATAATTAATATGTAGATTAATATATTTTAAAATGCTTTTATTCCTGTGATGACAAAGATGAATTTCAGTCTTTCAGTGTCACATGATCCTGTAGAAATAATTCTGATATGCTGATTTGGTGCTAAAGAAACATTTCTTCTTATTATCAACGTTTAAAACAGTTTTGCTGTTTAATATTTTTGTGGAAACTATGATACTTTTTTCAGTTTTCCATTAAATATAGCACCATTTACTGTATTTGAAACAGAAATCTTTTATAACATTATAAATGTCTTTGCAGATTAAAAGTATTAATTTCTTTCCAAAAATCCTCAACAATATATGCATATTTACAGTTATATAGATATGGTTATATATACATATAACAACCCCAAATGCATACAACATTTTCATGATTATACTGTAAAGTTTTTCTGTCTTAGTTAGCATAGAAATTATGTTTTGTCAGATTCAGGCATGAAGACATGAGTGCTCACACCACTGCTGATTGCTCTTCTGCCTCTGCTGTGAAAACCCACTGTGCAGGGAAGGACGACTGCGTGTGTGTGTGGGTTTCATGATGCAGAAGATAAAATGCCTGCCAAAACTCAATTGTCTAGTTTCCTGTCCTGCAGCTATAGACACTCTTTTATCCTTTCAACAACAGCACTGCTCTCAAGCCCTTTCATCTGAACAAATATAACTTCACCAGATGCATCTTAAGCCTTGCCTCAGACCAAACTGTTCAGCTGATGGCAATTCTCCATTTCAAATCTTTTTAATTCAGCTTAATCCGTGACTGCAAACTCATACTCACAGACTCTGAGGAGAGCTCACTTCAATAAACAGACAAAAAGATCAACAACTCCAGAGTCACATAAATAAATCAATGTTTTGTGTCCAAGGTCAAACTTGGATCAATACAAGCGTCCCTTTAAACTATATTTCTTCGCTCCCCACCTTTGTCTTTTTGTGTAAAAAGCTGGTGAATTTTCCCCCTGCTTGACAAATCAAGCCTTCCCATCAGCCATCTGTTCTGATAAATGGAGCATTATTGGTGGTAACATGCTGCATTTTTATGTCCCTCTGTGAATCAGTGCACATAAGAGTCAAGGAAGAAACGACCATGTCCCTGGTAACAGTCATATCAGGGGACAAGGTTGTTACATGAAATAGATCAAGGTGAAATATGTCTTATTATGTGTCTTATCTGCACCAGCTGTGCTGATATTAGATATTCTGTCAGATGATTTGGACTAGAGGGATTTCAAATGGTTTGGTTTTCATCTCAAAGATGCTTCCCTTTTCTCCATTAAAGCTCAAGTATGAGCACTCCCAGTGGAAAATGTTATTGCTCAAAGGTTGTTCTAGCTTCAGATACTCAACAGAGTCTCAGTTATATACATATCAATTGTATATTTAGATATTACTCCTATAAAATGAATTGGGAAGAATTTATACAAATGTTGACATAGCTTACAGTAGTGTAGAACAGAGAATTAATGTGCTTAGCTTTGCTAAGATTATTTGGCTTTGAGAGAATTTGATGAGAAATGTTTGAATTAATTGTGGAATTATTGAAATTTGATTGCAGACTTTGGTGTCTCAACAAATCTGTTCAAAGCTCAAGACATTGGTGAGGTCTCTTTTGTGGGGGAGACAAACGTGAGATTGCAGGAATCTTTTTCTCAGAAACAACAGAGAACTATGCAAGAACTATGCATTAGTAAACAAATGTTAATTTCACAATAAGACATGTGACAGATATTATCAGGACCATATGAATGTATTTATGTTTGTGTTTCAGGTATTCCCTACACTGTGAGGATCAAACGTCCCTATAAGGATAGTAATTGCAGACATTTTTGACCTTGTGTGGTCTTTTTTTTTCATATGAGAAAACAGCTTGTAAATCGTACTAAATAGTTCACTGAGCTTGTGTAACTGTTATTTTCTCTAGGACAAATCAATGGCATGTAGGGCATGTAGAGTGGTAAAAGGTAAACCTCTCCTGAAGGACAAATTAGACCAATACATCTAATTATTTTTGGATGTCTGCTATATACTGACAAAAGAAGAGAATGTATAAAACAGAAATTTTGTGCAAGCTGTGTCACTGGGGAACTGAAAAATGTATATTTTAATTACAAATATGAACATAATATTATTTGTTTGCTGCATTTTAATGAGCCACTAGCACAAATTATCTGATAAACTTTGCCGAAAGGTACCTTTTATGAAAAAAATATTTATTTAATAATTTATAGCTAATAATCTTTAACCAAATAATTGTGCAGATTTATAAGGTAATTCAACATACATTTTTGACTGACATTTTAGATTTATTTTGAAATAAAATGGGTTACATATTAACCTGGTTCCTTTAGAAGATAATGAGATACAGTGTTATGGCGTTGATGCTCTGGGAATGCCTTCAGAGTGCGTCATTGTCCGAAGTCAAGACCATATAAGGGTACCTACGTCACAGAACCCCAGATTCTAATTGTCTGATTCTAATTGTCCGTGTACGTGTGCGTGAAATATGGCAATGCAATGCAGCATTTCGTTCCGTTCTCAAGGAATCAGATTACATACGGAGACGTCACAACCCGGAGACGTTCCCTTTCAAAGGAACTCAACACTGCATCATGGCATTGACACTATGGGTACGTTAATATCCACACCACCATATTGAACAAATGCCTGACCACCAAGGCTAAACAAACCCTGTGGCCTGCTGAATGGATTAACCTAGGAGGACTTGAGAATCTGTGGTCGAATCCATGTCCAAACTGTAAAGCCTTATGAATGTGTGCAGAAAGGACCAAGATGCCGTAACACCCAACCATGAGCATCGTAAAAGAGGCCACACTCCTACAAGAGTGGGCTCTGATGCCTAGAGGCAATGTCATTCCATACACCTTATAGCCAAGGTGAGCATGCAGGTAAACATTTTCCAACAAAGTGTCAAAACAATAACAGTTTTTTTTTACCTGCAATAGAGGAGCCATCTTTCCAACCTTCACAGCCAGTCTGTAATGAGACTAAATTAAGTTTCACAACCTTGACTGATAGACTTAAGTTCAGCAACTGAGTCAGATATTAATTCAACCGCTTTGACAGATTCAGTGATTCATTCAGTTAAGGATTCGATACAGTAAGGTAATTGAATCTTTTTGAATTATTGATTAAAAGAACCAGCCCATACGACTCATACACTTGTTCTGCTGTATAGTGTTTTGTTTGCAGCCCACAATGATAAATCAACAGAAAGATGTGTTTTATTGACATTACTTTATGATAAATAGCCTTGATTCAAACTGCAAGCTCACAAACCAGGTTAAAAAAAAAAAGAAAAGAAAAAAAAATTACCGCTGTGGCGCTGGATGAGAAAACCAAAAGTACCATGGCAAGTTTTGTTTACACATGTACATTAGAGTACCATGTAAATACCATGGTACATGAAGTTTCTGAAAGTTTAAATGGCTTTTTTTGCCTATAGTTGTCATCTTTCTGTAAGGAGAAATCAAGCGTAACATTAGTTCTGGCAAGTTACGTCAATTATGCTCGCATCCGCTGACTCTCAGCTGATCCACATCTACCCAGAGGAATACAACGACTATCAGAGCATCTCTATTTATTAGCTCCATTCAGTATTTTATGAGCAGCTTTATTGCTTTGCTCAGGAGCTAATTACCCTTCTCAGTCCCCAACTCCTCCTCTCATCTAGTCAGGACTTGGCCTTCGGATATTCCTCTTCAAATCAGACTGTCCATTTATCTGTATTTATGTTGTCACATTAAATTATTACCATCAAGAACATCAATAATATCTGCAGTACATTTATGTTGGTTCAAGGGGGTTATCGCTGCTCCCCCTGCTCTTATCCATGCTTGGCTGGATGGATGGGCAGGTAGTTCTTGCCCAGAATGGAATCCAACCTTTTTTCATTCATTCATTCATTCATCTTCCACTGCTTATCCGGGGCCGGGTCGCGGGGGCAGCAATCCAAACTGCTGCCCCCGGAATCCAACCTGCATATGCTAATTGTCAATCATCTTTGATGACAATGGTCCTGACAGAATCACAGTTTTTGTAGATACTTATACTCATAAAACATTGATACATTAGTATCACAAGCCTTTTATAATCATCTGTCAGTCTTCAGATTCTCTCTGACTCATTTAGTGGTGTTTGTCATTTATCTAGAAATACTTTAATCATTGCTGTACTCACATCAACTAATGCCTTCAGGTCTGATTTTTTTTGCATCGTTGTCTGTCTCACTCTCTCTTTTATGTATGTCTGTGTAGTTCATCTCAATATGAAGTATGTTTAGAGGAGTGGGACAGGTTTTATCCTGGTGAGCCCTTTTAACGAGACTGAAGCATCAGTTCTGATTTTCCCCAGGTGTAGTTTGCCTTGATTAAACATTGCTCTCAAGGAGAAGACAAAGCCTCTCTGAATGCCAAGAGTGTTCTTGAGCATTCAAAGATAGCAGACAGTAGCAAGAAACTTTCTTTTAATTTTAAGACTGTTATGTCTGGAAAAAAAGTTTTCAGTACACTTTCTTATGTATTTGATGTATTTCATTTACATTTTGAACATTAAGAGATTGATGCACTCATGCAAGATTTATTTATTTTTTTTAAGTGTTTGTTTGGAGCTGAACTATCTGGCTAGAGATGGATACTCTCATCGCAAAGGCCTATACATTTAAAAAGCCTTGTTCACTTCTGTGACAGACTGAATTTTTGAGTAGTGAGACCCAGATGCATATAAAATGATTTTTATATGCTTTTTTGATGAAAGTAAAATAAGAAAATATAGAATATTATTGTGATACTGGCTGGTAGAAATGCTGTCACGAATCCATCCGTATACTCAGTGCCAGATTCAAAGAAACAAAGACTTTATATTCAGTAAAGGATATTCAGCCAGCTCATTATTGCCCAGCTCCTGCGTCAGCATCACACGTATGCATCGTGCTGCTCACGTGGACAGAGTCGGCCAATATTCAGTTGGCGTTCTGACATAGAACACGGAAGCACTACACTGTGTGTGCTACATGGACAGCGTAGGACACTGACATGGGAGAGAAGAAATTGTTGAATTAAGTCATCATTTTTGTTTGTTTTTTTGCGCACAAAAAGTATTCTTGTCGTCTCATAATATTAAGGAAGAACCACTGTAGTCACGTGGACTGTTTTAAACGATATCTTTACTACCTTTCTGGGCCTTGAAAGTGGTTGTTGTGTTGCAGTCTATTGGAGGCCAGACAGCTCATGAATTTCATCAAAAATATCTTAATTTTTGTTTTCCGAAGATGAGTGAAGGTCTTATGGGTTTGGAGCAACATGAGGGTGAGCAATTAATTAATGACAGAAATTTAATTTTGGGGAAAACTAACCGTTTAACCTTTTGAGGGGTAATTGTTCAACTTGTGTCAAGAGACCTATATGGATCCTAAGTCTGTTCTTTTACCAGCAAGTGTTTTTATTGGAATAGCAATTTGAGTTATTTGTGTTATTAACTATGCTTTCTGCTCAGGTCTATCCTTAAATACAGGTGTTTTTTGTTTTTTGTTTTTTCTCGTAAAGTCAAATACGGAGACATTGTGTATTGCCACTACATGAGGTCTCATCATTGCACAGCTTATGCAAGGCAAAAGATTCATTGGATAATTATATAGCACTATTGTCACTCAAGCAGCCCACAGGATCAAACTACAAACCTTCTGATCATCATCCCAGTTTTGTGACCTTCATTCCATCACCAATGCATAATAAGTGGGACAGAAAGATATGCTACGTCTCTGACATTAATGAGAAGAAACCAAATGACGTCTTGACATATCCAATGTTCCATATTCCTGCTGCATTGGCTTTGCAACTTCCCCATCAACACAGTGACAACCTCTCAGGCTTTTCAGACTTCAAATTGAGAAACCACCTATTAGTCACATGAAAAGATTTTAAATGGAAGAAATTAGGGAAAAGGGGATATTTTATCTGTCTTCCATCTGCCAGCCTGTAATCTTGTTAGTGCCAGATGCAGTGGGACAGGCACCATGCTCCTTGGATGAGAAAATGGCATTCAGACTCCCAATTTTCCTCTGCTTTCGTTTCCTTTAGTGCCTTTAGATTGAGATTATTTTAGCCTTTTTTGTTATTCAAGCTCTCTCTCATTTCACCTGTTTTTTTCATACTTGTCTATGTTTCTTTCACTTTAATTTTCTCAATTTATTTAAATTCTTTACAGCTTTTGTGTTTTTTTGTTTTTTGTGTTGAAGTGTATTTTTTTCTAAGAAGTGTTTTTTTTTTTGAATGAAGATTTAAATTATGTATCTCTCCACAGATATGGAGAAGCAGGCAGACGGGATAGGGTCCAGTCATAAGAAACACTTACCCTCATCTCTCATCCCCTTTGAGCATGACGATGCTGCTGACAGTCAGGAGGATGGCAGGGGGGTGAGTGAGCCATGTTTTAAATCATGATCAACACTTCACTCTGTTCACTTTCAAGTAGTAAGGAGAATGTATTATGCTTTGATGTGTGTAAAACAGTATGCAATGTTTGGTATGCTGTGCTAAACATGATTTTAAAAGTTTTTTTGTACTGTTTAGTGAGTTTACGCATATCTACTCATCAGGATTTTGCCCTGGTCACAGTATCCTTTTAAATAAAAACCTCTCTAAATTAGGGTTTTCATTAATTCCATGCCAGTGGATTGTTTACATCCATGCATATAATCTCTCTTTCAGTGGCCCTGTTGGGAGCCAGGCATGTAACTGGCTCAAGGGATGAGTCTCATTAAAAATAACAGTACTTTCATACCAGCATGATACATTTAGATTTTTTGTTTTGTTTTGGTCCTTGTATATCTTTTAAATTTCCCATAAAATCAGAAGCTAGTGAGTTCCAAAACAATGTCAAAATTCATGTTTAGAAGATATTGGCCTATGCATTCAAAATTTACAGTCTCTTTCTACTGCCAATACGGATCAACATTTTTGATGAAATATACATCATTCTCAGCTTCTCCTCTGGTAACAAGGACCATACTCAGAGCTTTGGCTAACATTCTGGCAAGGTTTTCTCAAAGTAATGAACATAAGTTCTTCCAGTAATATTAATAAAACATTTGTTTAAAGTTAACTGGTCTTTAATAATGTTCTCAAAACGGTATCACAAAAACAAAAAAGTCTCAGGTTACGCATGTAACCATGGTTCCCAAAACGCTGCGTCAGAGCGCAAGGGGAACCGGCTCCACGGGAACCAGTGTCTGAAACACATATCCAATCCAATATCTTATTGACTGGCGACAGCCCATGACATCATAACAATGCGACCCACATATAAGGGCGCCCAGATGACATGTCATCTGTTATCACCTGAAGGGACTATAAGCAGGCAGGCCCCGAGGCATGGCTATGAGACGCAGCATCTCGTTCCTTGTTACTAAGACGTTCCCTTTCGAAAGGGAACTCTAGCTGCATCAGAGTGCTAGGGGAACGATATGCCCATGCTGCCATGTTGAGGGGAGTGCATGCCAACGTATGGCATTGACTGCTGTCAGAAACAGGCGAATGTAAATGAATCGCCAGACCCACTCACCCTACGGGTCATGACAGCACTTCCAGCGGTCAAAGTCTCAGCTATAAGCCTCAAAGCGGCCTCCATATCTTACAAATGAAGGTCTGCCACGACCGCACAAAGGCCTGGAACCAACAACTTCAACAGAGGGAACCAATAATTTGGTAATTTGGTCCAGAGGATAGCCTTCCTATCTGGTCGAGGACTGCATGCATCTGGTCAGTGGCATGCATGTCTTGAATGCGTCTTGAATGCTGGTCTAAGTCTCTCAGCAGGACAGCCTGGTGTGCCTGCTACACGGCCATTGCCATCTAAGGGAGAAGTCACTTTAGGGGCTTAGTTGGCAGATTCTGACCTGTATCCTAAGTCACACATAACAGTCCCTGAAGACGAAAAGAGGATGACATTGTATCTGGGCGCTCCTTATATACATGTGGGTTGCATTGTTATGATGTCATGGCCTGTCGCCAGTCAGTTTAATATTGCAGAGATTGTATGTGTTTCAGATACCGGTTCCCATGGAGTCGGTTCCCCTTGCGCTCTGACGCAGCTCTAGTTCCCTTTGGAAAGGGAACACTATTTATACATCAATTATGGAAATGTTGTCATTGGATGTTTTAAATGTTACTACTTGTTTTAGAATGTTCAAAAGTAACATTCCCATAATCTTTGCAAAATTCTACATTCCCTTAACGTTCACATAACCAAGAAAAAAAACATTTAAAAATGTTTTCAAGGTTCAGCGAACATTCAGAAATAAAGTTTTTATAACTTAATGTCTAGGTTAGCAAAACATACTTAGAATATATTTTTGTTGGCTGGGTCATCAGATTTTATGTCCAATCAAGACTATAGAATCTGTAGCTCCCATCCTTTAGACAAATGGTTCTCAAACCTGTCCTGGAGGACCACCAGCCCTGTACATTTTGTACAGTATGTCTCCCTCATCTATCACACCTGATTCAACTCATGAGCTCATCAGTAGAGACTGCAAGACCTGTAATGGGTGTGTCAGATATAGGAAGACATTCAAAATGTGCATGGCTGGTGGTATTCCAGGACAGGTTTGAGAACCACTGCCCTAGACTATAAAAGACTGAAATCGGTCACTTGCTCACACATTTACTGTTTTCTATTTGGAAAATGGCACATAGTGCACTGTTGTACATAGAGGATAGTGAACTTTTCAGACATTGTAAATATGCTTTCCATTGAAGCATTAGTAGTCTTGTTTTGTCTCAGTGTTCTCTGGTTGTACCCACCATTCCCATCTAAATGTTGTGTTTATATTATTATATTGGTTTGAGAAAGTCTGAAAAATCTGAAAAAGTTAATTTGTGATTTAACTGTGGCTGTTAAATGTGGCTTTGCTGAGCAGTGACATATACAAAACACTATTTTTGCTTCTTCTTCTTTTTTTTAAGGATACGCTCTTTGACATAGCCTACCCAGACATCTTGTTTCAATTTAAAAAAAATAAATAAATAAAAAACTGTGCTCATTAAAAAAGGGTTTACTGGGAATGGTTATGAGTTAACTTTATTATTATTATTAGATTTATTTATTTATTTCTCTGTGTAGAATATATGCCCAGTGTGTACAAATCATCCTCCAGCAACATTTGTGCCTTCCTGCAGGATGAGTTTAGCTTAGTCTCTTAGCTGTCAGCTTACTGTCTGTCCCTGTAGCTTTGACATGCGAACTACATGTGCTTGCCATGTTCACAGATGCACTTCTTTGTTAGGCTAGGCAGAGGATGGCAACAAAGCTTCAGCAAGTCAACAGAATTTACATTTAACAATTTTAACCTTACAGTAATTTCAAAATGCAATACTGAAGTGCAGCTCTGTATCCTGAAATGGGCGTGTACACATTCATGTGGGTGAAGTGCCTTGTACACAGCAGCAGTAGGTGAATTTAAATCTGCCCATCTGGATGCCACCATCAGCTGATCTGCTTGCTCCAGAAGAACACATGGCTGGGATAGCAGCAGTCACAACAGAGAGTTGCAAAGCTAATTTTGGGAGGAGCAAAGGAGAAGCCAGTGGGAAATATCTGGGACAGCTGAACCTGAGTATTGAGCTGGGTTTTTGTGATTTGTTAAACCTCAAAAGAGAAACATTCAAAACAAGACAAATTTAGATGTAATGAGGTAGAAATAAATGTGTTAGTGTGTGGGGGGACATGCATGTTTGAACTCTAGTCCTTTATGGTCATTTTGTCTTTCTGTAGTTTATAACGTTCTGTCCTCTCCTGAAGAATGTCATCAGGGACATTTGTCACATTGATTTTTACTAGTCTTCTGCACCCATGATTGATTTTCTAACCATAATTAATGTTACTCCTTGCTGTGTACTGCTGTGCCTGGAGCCACAAATAAGTCTTTAGCTTTGCTCTTTTATACCCTCAAGTCATTTTTAAATCATATATGTTTGTTAAAAATGTGATTTTCTAACAGATGTGAATTTTGACTGTAGTTTATTTGCTTATCATTAATCCTGTGCCATTTGCAGTCTTTTGAAAAGGTTATTTCCTTCTTGGTGCATGAAAAAAAAAAAAAAAAAACTTTTAGCACACTTGTTAAAGTCAGCCTGAGCATACTGCAGGAAAAGCCTAAATTAGTTTCTGCAGATCTGCAGGTGGTAATCTCAGTGCCTGATGGGCCTTTGCTGTCCTCTTTCCTCACGTTCTGGTGGTATAAGGGGTTAGAGTTTGATCTAGAAAGGCTTAGTAGAAGTTTTGTTGACAAGCTTACAGAAATCCCACTTTGAAAAGCTCCTGCAACACACATTTCTTAGCCCACTGGAATAATACAAAAAGAGACAAATCTCACAGTTATGTCTTGGAGTTTGCTAGAGCCCTGAAGAGGAATTTTAGGGTGTGAGAGATGTCAACAGATATATCCTTGATAGATTTTTTTTTTTTTTTTTGCCATGGGCTTTGGGGATTTGGGACTTTTTGACAACAACAGAAGGAGTCTCACTGGACCACTCGTCACCGCTGCTGAAAAATCATTTCTACTGTGGAAAATCATATCATTGTTCTTTGGATCCTTGCTGAAGGTGATATGAAGACCAGCAATATTCACACAGAAATGTACTTGCTGTGAAGTCCTACTTCTTGGTCAAGCATCTTGGTTAATATGAGCATTTGGATAAAAGCGGTGACCCAAAGGGACGAATGCTAACCGTATGCAACCCCAAAGCGAGAAAATAACTCGCATACGCAACCACATTTCACGAGAGGCGACTGAAAAATGTCTTTAATTAGTCAATGGCTAGTCAAGTACAGTTGCCTGTAATTGAGTTAGAGGCAAAAAATAAGTTTACCCCAGATATAATTTCACTGCCTGCTGAGCTTTAAACACCATTGCTTGGCTGAGAGTACAGTGGCTGAGAGACCTCAAAGTGTATGTGCAGCACATTTCTGTATTTGGTTGCATTGTGAATATTTGCAGCGCGTTTCTGTATTTGGTTGTGTTGTGATTATTTTCAGAACATGTGTTGTCAAACTGATGAAGACGTTTTCTTAATTTGCTGGTGTTTTTCTATTTGCATGTATTTTCTTCACTTGCAGCGTGTTGAGCTCTCTCAATGAGAGCGCACTCTGTCGCTTTCTCTTACACTCACTCACTCACAGTGAGTGAAAGAGAGCACATGCAGTACTCGTTGACAGAACTGTCACTGTCCTAATCTGACCAGTCGTCATGAATGTTTATCATTTGCACATGTTTTTAGCCTTGCCGATTTAAATATTCAAGAGCAAGAAGGCGCTGTGTGAGAAGTTTTGTGCACGCAAACTGCACATTCAAAGTCGTTATTTTGGATTTTTTTTGGTGCACAAAAAGTATTTTTGTCCCTTTTTAATATGAAGGTTGAACCACTGTACTCACATGAACTGTTTTAAATATGTTTTTCAGTAACTTTCTGGGCATTGAATGTGTTAATTGTCTTGCTGGCAATAGAGGCTTCACTGAGCCATCAAACTTAATCAAAAACATCTTAATTTGTGTTCAGAAGATGAACGAAGATCATCTTTCAGGGTGTAGAAGAGATGAGGGTGAGTAATTAATGACAATCAATTTTCATTTTTGGGTGAACTAACCCTTTAAGAGATATAACTAGTTTGGATGGAAAGGATTTCAAGCTAACTAATTGAAGGCGTAGCTATATTCATTAATAGACTCTGTACTTCCTGGAAAATAAATTCCTCTACAACAACTGTAATCAAATGACATAGAACAATGCTATGCAAAGAGCTACAGATGACAATTTATCTGTTCAATAAAATGCCTTACCTGTTGAGTAATAAAAACGCCATCTCCATGTAACTTTTACAACATTTCAAATCCCAGTTCTCTCCATCTCCCAAGCCAATCCATTGTTGATTAAAAAAATGGGTGATTACCCGTGAGGTTTGATGTTTAGCATCCTCCATGTCAAACTTTCTCACTTGTTGTGACAGCTAAATGCCACTCCCACACCATTTACGTGTCAAAGTAGCTGGAGCAACTGTTCTCCATTTATGGATATGACAAAATTTCCTCTGTTCATTGTTCCATGTCATTTTAGTTCAAGTGAAAATTTACATGCACCTTTAACAGTACAATAATATGCATCATTAGGATGCAAACCATTGTAGGGTGAGAGGTTTTCATCCTCATCCTACAGTCCCTCTTTTTTGATCTGTTCACTGGAGGCAGATCAATGTATTGGCATGCCGAGTGGGTTGAAAGCCTTCAGGCTGCAGAAGAGTTCAAATGAAAGATGGACTAACATTAATAGGTGAGATCAGAATAGACTCTCTGTACACCACCATGACCATGCCTATTTATTTTTAGACTTTCATTTCTAAACCCCTATGTTACTTTGCACTCAGGATCTGTCAGTTTTAGGCCAGTTTTCACAGGGCTTGTGAACGTTTCTTAGCAATTATTAATATTATTATTATTATTATGGAGATGTGAAAAGTTTTTCACAAAGTTATGAAATCATTTTAAATGTAGTTTGTAGATGTAATGGCTGAATTGTTTTTAGCTGTCATAAAAAAAGATGACTTTAAAAGCATGTGGCATTGGTTGTGGAGCAGAGTTTTTTTTTTTTTTTTTCATTTTTTCAATGACTGTTGCATCTTTAACTGAAATAAAAATCAGGTCATATATTGCTAATTGTTTTTTATTATTATTATTATTTATTATTATTTAATTATGCACACACTGTAACTGCACAGTATTTACATCCCCATTAAAAGTTTAAGCCTATCTAGTTTTTTTTTGTTAACATGTTTTTGAAAGACATCTTATATCACCTTATCCTATGCTCACATTGTGAAATACAATTACAATTTAAAATAAAAGTTTTCTATTTTAATATATTTTAAAATGTAATTTATTCCTGTGATACCAAATCTTGATTTTCAAAAGCCATTACTCCAGTCGTCAGTGTCATGTGATCCTTCAGAAATAATTATATGCACTATATAATAGGCTGATTTGGTGATCAAGAAAAAATTCTTACTATGACATTTGAAAACAGTTGTGCTGCTTAATATTTTTGTTGAAACTGCAATACATTTTTTAGGATTACTTGAGAAAGTAAAAAAGAACAGCATTTATTTTTCTTAAAGCACTGACCTTTAACAAAGGCTACTCTAATTTTTGTCTTGTTGGCCCGTTACAGACATACTAGTTGTTATTGTATGTTTTCTTTAGTTTTTCTGTATCTGCTCAGCTTTGTTAAAAAAATTCTTTGTCAAATTGTCACAACAAGTAGGACACAGTTTAACATTTGAACATTTGGAAGGGGCTTTCAAAGAGTTTCCCAATTATATATCCATCTCTCTTTTTAGTTTCTGACCTGTGAGTCTCTGTCCTCCTCCTATTAACCTCATATGTGGACTCTTTTGAAGCAAGGATAGTCATGCTCCCACTGTTCTATGTCCCCTGATTAATGGCAGGAAAATCGTTTCTCGTGGATGAACATCTCTATATGTACAGTCCCCAGTTAAAAAAAAAGAAAAAAAAAAATATGATGAAGGCTCCTGGTAAAGAGGGCTAATGGAGTAGATGTGTTTGTCCCTTGCTCCCATGCCTTTTGGTTTAAGCTAACATTTTAAGCCCATTATTCCACTATTTAATCTCATGACAGTAGCGTTGTCAAAAGTACCGACTTCAGTTGAATACTGAAATTTTAAAAATGTGACGATACCATCATTTCCCCCTAGCATTTTTACTGCTGTTGAGCAGATTCTTAAACACATCTGATTGGCTTTTCTGTTCACGGGCTCAAAACATATGTCTTTGATTGGGTACAATATCAATGCTTCAAAAATATGTTGTAAATCGACATTTTTGATGCTCTTCACTATTATTAGTTTGTTTTATCTGTCTGTCTATCTTAATGGCTGAATATATGGTCCTGTTTGTTTCTCATCTGACATTATGATGACATGCTATTATGAGGGGCTGTTCAGGCAGGGGGATGTGGGTCAATCTCTCTTCCTTTTTATTTTTGTCTTTTTTTTTTACCCTTTTATCTTTCATTCCGTGTTTTGTCAGTTCCTCTCTTCTACTTGGATCCAGAATGCTTCCTATCAGTCTAGCGCCATTGCACCTCCTTAACCCTTCAGAATGGTTAATATTGCAGGTGGCAATTAAATCCATGCAATCGGGAAAGTCTCCAGGCCCTGGTGGCTTTACCGTTGAGTTTTATAAAGCTTTTGCTTCCCTAGTTCTAGCTAGTTCCTACCTTAGTAAAGCTTTATGATGACTCTTCTAAAGTGGGCTGCCTTCTACCTACTTTATCTGAGGCCTCTATTTCAGTGTTTCCCAACCACTGTGCCGTGGCACACTAGGGAGCCGTGACAGGTTGTCAAATGTCCTGTGGAAAATTACCAAATGGCAAAAAATAAATAACTTATATAAAATAAACGCTATACAGTTAAGAATATATTGTCGCTATCAGGCAGAAATCTCATATTTCTATATTTCGTCATTTTTGTTTTGTTTTGTTTGTTTTTGTTTTATATTATTTTTAAAAATCAATGCTATCGGTCACTCTTTACGCCTGTGTGTGGGATTTACAAATATTTAATGAATGAAAAGGATTTTAAAGAGCTTGTGACAAAACCTCACAACCACCTCTGTCGTGAATGAAGTGTCACTGAAGTGTTCTCAGTTTGTTTGCAAAGCAAAGGTAATGTTTGGAAAAAAAAGTATAGCGTTTTCTATGCTCAAGAAACGTCTCAGTTACGCATGTAACCTTAGTTTAGGGAATGAGATGCTGCGTTAACCACTGTGGGAACACCTCTGAGTGATTGTGTCGTGAAGCACGTGTGGAATCAGTCCAATGGCGTGACGGAACATCATAGGCAGGTGACATCACCAACCAGGAAAATATAAAGCACCCCGCGATCAAACACAGTCAACATATGATTGGCCAAAGCAAGTCGATCACAGGCAATGCCAGGAGTATGGCAGGGCAACACAGCGTCTCGTTCCCTCTTCAGGGAATTAAGGTTACATGCATAACCGAGACGTTCCCTTTCAAGGGAACTCGCGCTGCGTTAACCGCTGTGGGAACGCTATACCCACGTTCCCATACGAGCCAGTGCCTGTCTGTGTGAAGCCGAAGCGCACACTAAGAGGAAAGCACAAGAGCCCCGGGTGTAGGTCAAGGGTCAAAGTCAAGGTCGTAAAACCTAACAAAGGTGTGCGGGGAAGACCACCCCGCCGCATCATAAATGTCTTGTATAGACACTCCTGACAATAAGGCTTTAGAAGCAGCCATACTCCTAGTAGAGAGGGCACGGATAGCCAAAGGGGACGGCTGACCGGCCGACTCATAGGCAAGTGAGATGGCCTCGACCACCCATTCTCTGCTTAGATGCAGGGAACCCCTTCGTGGGGGACCCGAAATAAACAAACAACTGTTCAGGTTTTCTCCACAGGGCAGCTCTGTGGACATAAGCATCTAGAGATCTAACTGGGCAGAGCACATTTAGTTTCTCCTGGTCTGACGTCCTGAATGGGGAAGGACAAAAGACTTGCAGTATAATGGGTCTCACAGTATTAGTGGGAACCTTAGGAATATACCCCGGCCTAGGGTGTAGAAATGCCTTTACCATACCGGGAGCAAATTCCAAGCATGAATATCTCCAATTCTTTTAAGAGATGTAATGGCAAGAAGAAAGATAGTCTTTAAGGTGAGGAATTTTAGAGGAACCTCTTCAACAGGCTCAAACAGGGCCTAAGTAAGACCCTCCAGCACCACGGCCAGATCCCAGGCCAGCACCCTCTTGCGAACTGCAGGTCTCAGCCTCAAAGTGCTACGAAGGAAACAAGTAATAAGAGGGTTTCTCCTCAAAGAAACACCACCCAAAGGAGTGTGGTAAGCAGCTAAGGCCGCCACATACACCTTTATTATGGAGGGGGATAGCCCTGCAGAGAAACATTCCTGGAGTGAAGTATGGTCTCAACTGAGGTTCAGTTGAGAGACCGGAACTTATGAGCTGGGCCCCCTCAGAGGCCAAGCCCACAGTTTCCACAACTCGGGACAGGGGTGATAAATGGACCCCTTCGCCTGAGAAAGAAGGTCTTTCCTGATCAGAATCTCCAATGGAAGGCCCACTAACAGCGATACTAGTTCCGAAAAGCATACTCGGCCCGGCCAGAACGGGGCTATCAGCAGGACATTGGCCCCATCCTTGCAAATACCCTCCAGAATTCCCAGGAGCAGACGTCTGCACCATGGCATCCAGCCCGAGAGGAGCTGGTTGAGTAAGGGAGAACCAGAGTGAACAGTGAGTCGTTTCGGTGGTCGCAAACTTCTGCCTGTCCGAATTTCTCCTACAGGAGCTCCATCACCTCGGGGGGAATTCTCCATTCCCCAGGCCTCTGCCCCTGCCTCGACAGGATGTCTGCTCTCTGATTTAATTCTCCGGGGATATAAACTGCCCTCAGAGAGGACCACAAGAGGATCTGGTGTGCCAGCTTGCATAAGGGGCATGACCGCAGACCCCCTTGATGGTTTATATACAAGACCACCGATGTATTGTCTGTCCGAACTTACACATGGTGACCTCTCAGGTCTGCAATGAAATGTTTTAGCGCCTGAAATACAGCTAACATCTCTAAGCAGTGTTTGTGCCACAATAGATGACGGTCCTGCCACAGACCTTGAGCTGGACAACCACTCATGATTGTCCCCCAACCTGTGAGTGTCACATCCGTCATTAGCGTAACGCGATGACAAGGAGCTCCCAGCACAGGTCCCTGGGAAAGGAATCAAGGATCTCTCCACATGACTAAGGCACGAAGGCATCGCCACATGACCTTGAACATGCCAAACGGATTTCCCCTCTGAGAAAACCCCTTGGTCCTGAGCCACCTGTACACGTTGACTGCTGCTGCCATCAGACCCAACAGTTTTTGAAACTGTTTGACAGTGAGTGACTGGCCTAGATTTAACCCTTTTACGGCTGAGAGAAGTGATACGAGCAGGAGACAAGCGTGCTTTCATCACGATCGAATCCCATATTATGCCTAGAAAAGTGGTGCTCTGGGAAGGAGACAGCACACTCTTTTTGGCATTAGTCCCAACGTTCTCATGTGGGCAAGAACAACATCTCGATGTTGAACTGCCTGATGCTCTGATTGAGCTACAATCAACCAATCGATGATATAATTGAGTATGCAGATACCCTAGAGTCGTAGTGGAGCCAGTGCTGCATTCACACACAGTTCGGCTCGACACCTCAGTGTGGAGGTCGGGAAAAAATAGCAGACACCGGCATGGAGGTTGAACACGTAACGGCAGCAAGCGTTCATCCAGCTTGCTTTTCTGTCGTGTCTCTTGTTTATCAGTGGGTCAGTCGATGTTTAATTTGGCAATCGCTCGTATGATCACCTCCACAAGCACCTCGCACACAGGGGAGTGAAGTGGTGAATCTTCACTCTCACCTGCATCGATGCTCACAACATTCAACTCCTCAGAGCTGGATATGTGAAGCACCGGTGCCTCTCCTGGAGAGGAAGTAACCGCAGAGCGTGCTTCCAACCCCTGGCAAGAGACACTAGATCTGGCAGTATGGAGATGGGGCCCGTCTCCATGCCCTCTGCCGGATCCATCTGCGAACCCCACAACCTGAGCCGCGAGGAACGCGAGCCGAAGCACCCTCATCAAAAAGTGCCTGGCGGGAGTGCAGGCTTCTTAGTGGAAGCCGCTCGCAATGCTCACAGCTAGCCCCCTCGACAGCTGACTGGGCATGCTATAAGCAACACACATGGAGTGTGTATCCCCGCCCGTGATAAAGCAAGGACAGGGATGAACACACTTTTTGAAATGCTTTTCGCCATTTTATCATATATAATGTGTTTTCTGCAACTGGACAGACAAACAATAAATAAGACAGACAGATTCACATAGAGTTTTTGTTGAAGACAGAGAAGCTTACTGTGCTTGAGCGCGAGGTGCTTTAGAGTTTCCTGGTTGGTGACGTCACCCGCCTATGACGTTCCGTCACGCCATTGGACTGATTCCATACGTGCTTCACGACGCAATCATGCAGAGGCGTTCCCACAGCGGTTAACGCAGCGCAAGTTCCCTTGAAAGGGAACACTATGTCTAAAGGCTAATGTTTTTTTGTATTTGAAGAGTGGAGTAGAGTCTTTTCCCATCTAGTTATAATTCAATATCCTGCTTCATCTATTATATCATGAGATCAAAGACAGAGCACCCATATAGCTGCAATAAACTTTATAACCTGTAAGTTGATGAAAACATATAATGTGATGCACTTACTGTCTCAGATGCGGCTGTTCCAGTAGCAGACAAAATGTCATTTGCTGGTCCAAAACGTTGCAACTCCATGTGAGCTTGATGTTCATAATATTACAATGACACATGCAGGTGTTTGATATATATAATGCCACAATGCCAACTTTGATGACCTGGTGTTTAATTATTTAAAAATATGAGGTTTCTACCCAACAGCGACGATAGCTATGTACATTTGTTGTTTTGTCATCTTCACTAACAACATCATATCACTACCTACAGTATATATGACCTTATTGTGTTCCTACCTGACTCAAGTTCAAGTTTTACATTAAATGTGATTACTACTTTTAGTATAGTATCCAGTTTTAATATGCCATTTGAAGCTGTTTGTGTTTGTGCAATTTTGTTATTTCAGTGCATGGTGTGCCGTGGTAATTTTTTACTCATCAAAACTGTGCTGTGGCAAGTAAAATGTTTGGAAACACTGCTCTATATTTTTGCTCCTTAAAAAGGATAAAGATTCCACCCTCTACGGTAGTTAGGGTTAGGATTATCAGGCTACCAGATAAATCTACAAAAAAGGAAAACATTTTTTGTTTACTCTGAAGTTATAAAATCTCCACATCACTCCTACCCTTCAAGATTGCTTCTGAAGGTTTCAAAAACCTGTGGGTCTTCTTTATAAACTCTTACAATTTGTAAGCAATTTTCAACCACTTGTAGATACATACAACCTGGGTATGTGTAGGTGGGCCTCTCTGCCTTTATCTCTTGTAGGTCACATTAATTTGGTCAAAATGGTTTTCCTGCCAAAAATTCTTTACTTATTACATTTCTTTACATGAATAAACTTAGCTTTTCTCTTCATTTACTTATTTCTTGTCCATTTTAGTTAGCTGGAATGGGGGGATCATGGAAGGGATTAATAATGGACAAAGTCTTATTGTTTACCTGGTCTGCAATGTACCATTATTTATTGTCATACAAAACACCAATAAAAAGGTTTGGAGTAAAAAAAATGATGATGATTACCCTAACCCCCACCCTATATTCTGTCAAAGCTGAGAGTAAATAATCATTCTCTTCTGCCCCTCCCCTCCCCTAATGTAAATAAGGAGAATTCATTAACCTTGCTGATAGTCCTAGGTTCTGCTTCCAGAGTGTTTGTGGGAGCCATCTGGTTAACATTTCTGTCATGTCAGAGAGCAGAGAGAAGATCCAGATCTCGTTTATTTATGAGTCCTGCCCTCGGTTTCACGTTCGGGTCGTCAGATCAACCAAACACACAGACAGCAGTGGGTAACACTAAGCTTGCAGAACATCAGGGAGGCTGATTGCTTGGACACCATTAGCAGGGATGAAGCCTTCCTTCTGGACTGCACGACGGGGGCACATAGCTTAATTGGAAAGAGTTTGTCTTCATTATTTTGTTTAGTTGAAAGTGACTTTAAATTGTCTTGAAGGCATTGCAGACAGAATACTGAACTAAAATACTGTTTCCTACACTCTTATATAAAGCACAAAACAGGTTCACTTAGTTTTGTCATGGCCACTACATATGAACTCATGGCAACATGATGATGAGTCGTATGATGAGGGAACAATATGTTTTTCTCGATATGTGTAAATAACCAGCGTAACCATAGCAACCTTAAATGATCAGAAATGGATATGACTATAATAATATTTAACTTTAATTAAGAAAAAGCATGGAATTAAGAAGTTATTGTATTGGCATATTAAATTATATTGCACTCGATGTTGCCCTGACAGCATTCGAATGAAGTTTGATATAAAAATGATAAAAGCATAGAATTTATGAACATAAAATAGGACTATAAGAATATTTGTTATATATCCCATCTCACAGTCTTTTTAATTCATTCACTGATCGTGTCTTTATTTATTTATTTTATTTATGTATTAATTAATTTTTTTATTATTATGCCTATTAAACCTAAATAAAATTAAATATAGCCTAATATGTTCCTGTAAATGAACTTCCTGTAAAATTCAGAAACAGAAATAAAACTGATAACTGTCCCCCGCATATGCAGATTGATATTTAAAAGCTTTTTTCGTTTTTATTCTTAACATTAACGTTTAGATATTTAATAGAATAAAGCACCTATAACAATGTGAACTCGATAGTTTCGCTGATTACCTTAAAAGTCTATAGATATTCCGTCAGTTCATACTGCTGTTAACACTTTCTCTGACAAGCGGATGCAATGAGACCAGTTTTCCGGTTTGGTCATATGACGTTCGACATATACCCTATTCCAGGTTGCTATGGTCGTGCTGGTTGTTTACACATTTAACTCGTTGTCATGAGAAACAGATGTCGTTCCCTCATCATATGATCTCGAGGCCATGGTGGTATCAAACATTGCGTTGTTGTTACTGTTCAAAACTCTGAAGTCTTGGTTTTTAAATAGAAAACAATAATCAAATAAATGTGTCTGTACATTACTCCTCTCTCTCCACTTTATTTTTGATGCATTTTATGTTAGTGTAAACCATAGTATGCATGCACACACACACACACACACACACACACACACACACACACACATATATCTGTCAAAGTGTGTTAACTCAGTGAACTCATTTCTTCACCAGTTCTGTGGTACAGTTAATAAATTCCCATTCCAATAATTAAATTTATCAAACCTTTTTGTAGACATCAATGAACTTACAATTTTGGTTGTGCAATTCATTAACCACTACCCACTCAACATGACACAGACAGAAGCAGAAGCTTAAGTGCTTTTCCTGCTTTCAGCACTTAATATCAGAGTTTCATTCACAGACAGGGCTTTTGAAGGAAGCTTGTGCTTGTTATTGGGTGTTGGAACTCATCCAGACATTTTAAATGTGATTTGTTGTGGCTCTTACCTGGATGGATTGTGTGTAATGTCTAGGTATAGTTCTTCATCTGCTTCACTCAGTCATTGTTTTGATTGGGACCAATTCACAGTTCTATGTGGAGGATTTGAAGGACCGAGTGGGATTATAGTGAAAACCTGCAAATGCCCTGTTAAATCTCAAGGCCAGCAAGAAATGTAGAGTAAAAAAAAATCAGCCTTATTTATAGGACATTTTTCTATGGATGGATGTCTAATATTTCCTTTGACTGTGTGATGAATAGTGTTTAGTTTTAGAAAAGTTATATGTAATTTTGCACTTAGGAAACATAGATTATCTGTTTTGTAATTCAAACAGGCCTTTGAAAAACAATGTTGAATATTTAAAGCCACATCATACAATTTATATATATACATGTATATATATATATATATATATATATATATATATATATATATATATATATATATATATTCCCTCTGCAGCCCACTTTTAATGCTTATCATGTTCCTCATTTGCAAGTTGCTTTTGGATAAAAACATCTGATAAATGAATAATTGTAAATCATATTAACGAGGGTTTCATGCACTAAAATAGTTTTAGATTTGCAGACAGAATTAAAGTCCACATTTTAATATTAATTTCAATAAATATTTTACTCTGAATAATTTGTCCTCCAAATTTTCAAATGTCAGATTATTTCATCTTTACACAAATTGTGAAAAATATGAATGGTGCACTGTAATTCTTTTTTTTTTTTGAACAATTTATTTCTCAAAAATTGTCACAGGGTTACACAACGTGCACTGTAATTCTAGCAGTTACTAAACAAAACTGCATGTGTCTTATGGAAGAACATTGTAGTCAGAGCTATTTTTCTGTGTTTATGTGCATTATATGATGAGTCACGCAGGTACTGGGCTACTCCACAGAGGTTATTGTCCCGCAGGGTCTAAAATATAATAGCTTATTATAGGCATACCCTAGTGATTGAGACAAAAACGCGGTTTGGTAGATGGATTCATTATTTATTCGCTCGTATTTTGTACGTTTTGAACAAAAAAAGTTGTACCTTTAAAAAAAGCTAAACACAATTGGGCATTGTTCTATTTAAATGTATATTATTATATGATTAGTAGTATAGCTCAGCTGCTGAGCGTTGCATGAAAATGTCTATGAGCCGTCTCTTTATGTAGGGACACTGAGCATTCCTTGTTCCTGCTGTTTCAGAGGGAAGAGCTCAAAGAATCTGCTCAGGAGAGCCATGCCAACGCTGAGATGAACAGACTCCTTGGCCAGAAGTTCCTCAGGTTGCCATGGAAACCAGAGGTAAAACATGCTTTTATAGTGTTAGGAACGTACACTTTCGTTTCCTACACAGAAGAAATGTGTAGGATACACTCTGTTATTAAAGCCACACTGACAGTGTGCAATATAGCTGTGAATCTCTCTCACGCTCGGTCTCTCTCATTGTGTGTGATTTCCTTTGGGAGGATCATCCTCCCATAGCTCTGCATATGTTAATACTAACAGCCACCTATTAGTAGTATTACAGACTCTCTCTGGGAGGATCGTTGTAGGAACAGGTCTTTCCAGGGGAATACACCGGTTTACCGTCAGGGAAACTGTATCGTGGACAATACATCATATGGGATTACCATCAGGAAATCACTACATATGGGCACCTAGCTCCAGTATATGGACTGACCAAAAGGGCGTGCATCACCAGTACTGGGCCTGGAGTCAAATTCCTCCACCGAATTCGACTGCTGCAGGGTGCTGAAAAGTAAGATACATCTAGGGTTCACTGGACTCAGGAACTCATGTGGACAAAAAGTGCACGTTAACACCTCAGGATAGAAGAAAGCCACTGTGTGCAAGCAGAGCACCCGGCCAGTTGCCTGCAGTTGACCTGCTTGTACCTGACAACACACAGGATGAAACTGGCTCAGCCCGGAGATTGTAAACTGTCGCAAAGGTATTAGGTGTTTCCCAGCTGTTCTGCGGATGTTTGTTAGAAAGGCGCCGTTGGTAGACCAATGTGATATCCATGTAATGCGTACAACTGCTCCATGGCCATCTCGGGACTCGAGTCTGAAGCCCTTGTTGAAGTGGTCTCATATGCATCAACCCACGTGGACTTACAATAACAACAAAACATTGTGCTTTTGTAAAATAATGAAAGCACACAGGATACGCTTTCTGCCATCTCTCTGTAAACTTGAGCGTGCCAAAAAAAAGAGAAAAAAGAACAAAAATCCATGAAATCTTGCGTCACACTCACAGACATGAAATATATATATAGAGAGAGCAAAATGTCTTTTAAATGAACCATTTCAATTGGAAAACAAATATTCTCAGGTTATGTTGAAACATGCATATAGGTGCGTGCACTACTGCAGAGATGATGAGTCAGCCTCGTCAACTTCATCACTGCAGCCGAAAATACAGAAAACAATAGTTTATCAGTTAATTATTAAAATGTTAAACCAATCTCCTTGCAGTTTTTTCCTGACATATTTATAATGATTACTTTTTCCGGAGTGCAGCGGCAAGCTTTATGGGTGCACTTAAATGCTGATTAGGCTATGTAGGCATTGAAGGCTCTTTATTATGGTTTATTAATAAACTTTTTATTATTATTAGTTACTAATCACTTCAAATGAATGACTACTAGTCGACCAGAAAAATCTTTAGTTGAGTTTTAGTTTATTAGACTGCTGCCACTTTAAAGCCCGGAACACACCAAGCCGACGGCCGTCGAGCAGTTTTTGAGTGTCGGCCGACTTAAGTTTTCTCAGTGTGTTCCGCACCGTTGTCTGAAATTGGTCCTTTTTGGCTTTATTTCGGACGTTTCGACATGTTGAATCGCCGTTGGGCCGTCAGTGAGAGAGAGAACTCTGATTGGCTGTTCAACATAGAAGCTTGTTCTAATTTTACGTCATCTTACCTGAGCACTCGAATGCACGAATATTTTCATAATAACACGAACGGAGTGGAATAAAGAACGTGATCAGCATTATTGATATTCAAAATGGTAAGCAAGCTCTGCTTTGTTTATGGTTTGTATACATGCAGTCTTAGTTTTGCTTTCCCTTTTTGAATGACAAATATATGCTTAAATATACAGTTATCTCCTTCATATGCAGGCGTGCTAGATGACAGTCGGGTGTCGAGCATCGGTTTGGTGTGTCAGGGCAGCTTTGGACCCAGACGCTGCTGACGTGAGCCAACCCCGCAGTCTGCTTTCGTCGCCACTAGTTCGTCGGCTTGGTGTGTTCCTGTCTTAAGACCAAATGCAAATCTAATAATACACATATTTTCTCCCAACTTACACCCATTTAAGAAATAAACTGTTTAAGTGAATATTCTCCAAGCCGGTCATCTTGACATATTTTTGTGTGTATTTGATTGTTTAGATGCACACACACAGAGCCTATTGCGGTCTATTTTGGAGCACACACAGAAAGCCACCATGGAAACAGCTTCCTTTGTGTGGATTATTGTGCTTTTAATAACTATTAATTTTTATTATTAAACATGTCATGCAATTTAGCAACAGTAGAGACTGCATTTTACATCAAACACCAATTGTGCTAATTCCGACGTTAAGTTTGGGCTTTATCCATTGGCTGTGTGTGTGTGTACAGGAATACGTACCTTGCTCTGTGAACCCCGACTGGAACCGAACTGTGGTGGGTGAAGAGACTTTGTGCCCTAGGAACATGCCACAGTGACCTTGGTGGCACGGAGGGCTAGATCTGTGCCCATACACAGCTCTGCCACCACTTTTGGGAATAATCACTCACCTTGATCCAGGTCTTTCAAGCCTGGTAGGCTAGCAATACAGCCATCGTATGTAAACCATACGGCCTGACCTACCGCTGCATATGCTCTGCCAACTAGACTTGATATCTTTTGACATGGCTTCGATGGCAAACAGGAGCCTTTAATGATGAGGATGTCCCTTGGGAGAGATAGCTTACTAAATTCCCTTTAGCCCAAGGCATCGTACCATACCCATGCTCACACAGCCCCTCTACATTCGAATAAATCAAGGCTGTGTTCGTCTCCCTAACAGAATATGCGAATCTCCATGAGACTGCTCCCTCAGTGTGCAGATCCAGGAGCAATGCTTGGCTCCCTTCACTCTTGAATACAAAGAACCTGATGACATGTTTACAGGCACCCTCTTTATACGCATAGGCGCTCCTTGTGACATCATCGGACTGCATCAGCCAATGGCTTGGTTTCAAACGTGCATCCGTAGGATGCGTGCACATAGTGTAATTCGATGCAACATAGAGTTCCTTCTAAAGGGAACATATATTATTAAACATGCTTTCATAGCGTGTTTTCATAGCGTGTACATTCATTTTAATTTATTTTATTTTTAATTTTTTGATATCAAGAAATTTTTTCATGGTATGACCCTCAAGCAACATGTACTATGTACTAGGGATGCCAGTGTCAGTATCGGCCCAATACTGTGCTCCTGTACTCATACTCATACTGCAATACCAACAACCAATACCATGCAGCATACAGTACAGTGCTTGTGACAAAGAAACACTGACAACAGAGAAAACAGACAGCAGAATGGATATAGCAAAGAAGAATGTCTATGAAGTAAATATATCCAATTAACAGAACATTAAACAAATTAAATATTTACGCATATATAGCTGCTGTGTGCAAGCTGATGAGCAAAACAGAGTGGATTAAACGCAGTGGCACAGACGAATGAGCTTATCAAGAGCACATCCCTTTTTCACAGACATCGCTGGGAAGTTTGTAGTTTGAACGGATATAGCAATAGCAAAGAAAGTAAAATGAATAGCATATTACTAACATTAACTGACATTAAAGAGAGAGAGAACACTTCTGTTGCATGCTCTTGATTGCTGATTGTTCACTCAGCACACATGAGTTGTTTGAAAACTAAATTGTGCATTAAAACTAAATTGTGCCAGTAAAAAACATGAATTGTTACATAATTTATGTATAACGAATGGTTCCTTACATTGTTACAGGAATGCAGTACAGTAATCACATGACGTTTTCAAGATGTTTTCTGTGTGCAAACATCGGAAGTGTGCACCCAGAAAGCGGCCTCTCAGACAGCACGCAAATAGCCTTTTAAGTTCTCTTTAATATCCAGCAGCCTAATAAACCTAATGCTGTCTTTGCCTTCAATGTTAATCTAACAACAAAAGACAAAGAGAAAATCCCTCACTGCTCTTGACTGTTTGAGCCCAGCTGGAACAGCTTGAAATATTCACTGTGCTATTAAATTAAAGATAAAATATGATAGAGCAATAATATACAGGTGCTGGTCATATAATTAGAATATCATCAAAAAGTTGATTTATTTCACTAATTCCATTCAAAAAGTGAAACTTGTATATTATATTCATTCATTACACACAGACTGATATATTTCAAATGTTTATTTCTTTTAATTTTGATGATTATAACTGACAACTAAGGAAAATCCCAAATTCAGTATGTCAGAAAATTAGAATATTGTGAAAAGGTTCAATATTGAAGACACCTGGTGCCACACTCTAATCAGCTAATTAACTCAAAACACCTGCAAAGGCCTTTAAATGGTCTCTCAGTCTAATTCTGTAGGCTACACAATCATGGGGAAGACTGCTGACTTGACAGTTGTCCAAAAGACGACCATTGACACCTTGCACAAAGAAGGCAAGACACAAAAGGTCATTACAAAAGAGGCTGGCTGTTCACAGAGCTCTGTGTCCAAGCACATTAATAGAGAGGCGCAGGGAAGGAAAAGATGTGGTAGAAAAAAGTGTACAAGCAATGGGGATAACCGTACCCTGGAGAGGATTGTGAAACAAAACCCATTCAAAAATGTGGGGGAGATTCACAAAGAGTGGACTACAGCTGGAGTCAGTGCTTCAAGAACCACTCTGCACAGACGTATGCAAGACATGGGTTTCAGCTGTCGCATTCCTTGTGTCAAGCCACTCTTGAACAACAGACAGCGTCAGAAGCGTCTCGCCTGGGCTAAAGACAAAAAGGACTGGACTGCTGCTGAGTGGTCCAAAGTTATGTTCCCTGATGAAAGTAAATTTTGCATATCCTTTGGAAATCAGGGTCCCAGGGTCTGGAGGAAGAGAGGAGAGGCACACAATCTTGAGGTCCAGAGTAAAGTTTCCACAGTCAGTGATGGTTTGGGGTGCCATGTCATCTGCTGGTGTTGGTCCACTGTGTTTTCTGAGGTCCAAGGTCAACGCAGCCGTAGACCAGGAAGTTTTAGAGCACTTCATGCTTTGTGCTGCTGACCAACTTTATGGAGATGCAGATTTCATTTTCCAACAGGACTTGGCACCTGCACACAGTGCCAAAGCAACCAGTACCTGGTTTAAGGACCATGGTATCCCTGTTATTAATTGGCCTGCAAACTCGCCTGACCTTGACCCCATAGAAAATCTATGGGGCATTGTGAAGAGGAAGATGTGATCTGCCAGACCCAACAATGCAGAAGAGCTGAAGGACACTATCAGAGCGACCTGGGCTCTCATAACACCTGAGCAGTGCCACAGACTGATCGACTCCATGCCACATCGCATTGCTGCAATAATTTAGGCAAAATGAGCCCCAATTAAGTATTGAGTGCTGTACATGCTGATACTTTTCATGTTCATACTTTTCAGTTGGCCAAGATTTCTAAAAATCCTTTCTTTGTATCAGTCTTAAGTAATATTCTAATTTTCTGAGATACTGAATTTCCTTAGTTTTCAGTTATAATCATCAAAATGAAATATATCAGTCTGTGTGTAATGAATGAATATAATATACAAGTTTCACTTTTTGAATGGAATTAGTGAAATAAATCAACTTTTTGATGATATTCTAATTCAATGACCAGCACATGTATACAGTGAAAGTAACAGAAGCTCTTACAATAAATTTTAACAGGCATAATTAGGCATGAAAATAACTGAAGGAAATATGTATTTGCTAAGCCAACTACTTTGATTCCTATTCTTTTGACTTCTCTGCCCAATATTTAAAAAAAAATAATAATATTAATATCGGTATTGGATTCTGGAAAAATTGGTGAATCCCTACCATATAAAGGAACTTCGATATTGTATCCAGCTGCTGCTGTGTAGCTTTTTTTTTTTAAAAACTGTGAAAACACTTAACCAGATTCTAGTATTGCCGATCGATAAGCCAACAATCCTCATCTCCCCTCCCCACCTCTTCGTGATAGCAGGCTAGGAGACCGGACACTGTGTGATAATGAAGAGACAATGATCAAAGAGGGTCCCTGACCCCACCCTGCCCCTGAGGCCCCCTTCCTTTGGGCCCGTGACAGATGAGCGCCTTATTCGACGTTGATGTTTCAGGTGCGGGGAGAACCCTCCAGGAAGTTACGAGAGCACAGAAGCTCTTATGAGGCATGTGATTTAGGGAGCATCAAATGCCAGAAATAGCAACGGCGCAACGGCACACAGGAGTCTTTGTGCTGCCCTGTTCTCCCATTGCCTATCTCACTGGATATGTGTCAATTGTTTGTCAGATATTTATCCACAATGATACACAGCAGAGAGAAAAAAATGCCCCAGTGCAGCGATAACCTCTGTTTTCATCCATTGATTTATGTGCTTTCCTCTCTGTATTATTGAATGTTATTATATGGCCAGTAGGGATAACCAGGCTGGGAAATATATCATCAGGGCTTTGGCTGGAAGCACAGTGAGATGACTCTGACAAAGGTCTCAGGCCATTCATTCACACTCCATATGCTGCAGCATAAGATGCTCTTATCATGCACCCCAGAATGTATATTAGAGTTACTTAAAATTCCGAGATAAAGGGAAGATGAATGCTATTAATTTTGTGTGACAACACAAGATTCACACGTATTTAAATCATACCTTATTCTAACAAGTACAGACAAGTCTATTACTGATACACAATGAGACCATTTGCATTTTTTTTTCATACCTCTGGGGGATTATGGTAGCAAATCCCATTTTTTCATGATTTATGGTGCATGCTGTTCATTTTTATATAGATGCTGTCACATTCTCCTTGTTTCCCCTTGCGCAAAACAAACCAGGGTGACAGTTATTCATCTATTCTGAGCATCTGAAAATTTAAATAATACACTTGATAATGCTCAGAGCTAAATTCACGGTGCCACCTGTGACCACATTGTACACTTTTTTTTCCCTCGACTTTGCAAATTCGCCGTTGAAGTGGAGTGGCACAGTCCAGTGTGCCCGTGACAGCTATAACCATCCCCAAGATGTGTCATTTTTCTATGGTGTCCTGTTTGCCTCTAAAGGGGTGGGATGCCAATACCAACATCCACACCAGCTGTAATTATAGAGGCTAAATTTACATGTGGCTGTCTGGAGAAAGACCTAAATGACTGACAGAAGGGGCAAGAGCAATCAAATGTGAGTTCACCTGCATGATGAGTAGGCGTAGACACACACATTTCTTGCTAAATCCCACCACTGCTGCACTAACCCATAAATTCTTAATTTAATCATGAGCATGAAGTTGCTGAAATGCATTGCCCAATTTTGCTGTTTATGACAATTTGTGTTTTCTGAAAGCATTGCTGCGTATCCAATAGATCATTAATCACTCTGATAAATGTGAGCGTCTTGTCAAATCCAGCTTATCGTGCCAAAACATGATAATTGTACTTTTCCTCCTGTGGAGAAAGATATATTATTGATATAAGGCCACTACATAGTTTACATTACAATTGACGTTAATAGAGGTCTCTAGTAACTGGAGAAAGGTATCTGTTAGCATTTCCATTCCAATTCACTCAGTGTTGTGTTGAAGAAAGATGATTTTTGCCCCATTTGTTGTAGTTATGGCATTTAACAGCAGGTGAGCAACTGGATCATTATGCTAAACCATGAACTTTTGGTTTAAAGCTGTTTCTTTAAAATTCCTTGTTCCAACATTATATTTTTATATATTTGTAGTTCGGTCATGACAACTCTTTGAGTGCTTGGCATGGTGATGGGTATGACAATGTTGATATGTTTGGTCTTGGCGGAATAGATCTGCTGCTGCTTTTATTGCTGCTGCTGCTGCAGAGCAAGTACAGGACTTGCTACTGTCAATACAGACACGACACACTGCTGTGAGTAAGTAAGACATGCTGCTGCTGTCCAATATAGTGTTCATGAATTACCCATAGCAGATCTATACAGGTGGAGCTGGGGAAGGTGGAGGGTTTCTGAAAGCGTGCTGCACTGCTAAGCAAATGCTACTCATGCATTTGAAGATTGAGCACGCAAGCTCATTGGCTACTGATACAGCAGGAACCAATTAGCTGTAGATAATGATGTGATTATTAGCAAGTTGAGTTAAAGGACCTATTATAAAGCCTGCGCCATGACAGAACTTTGTAGATCTTTTACAATTTGCGCGAACCCAACTTCTCACTCTCTTGCCTTTAGGCTAGAGGCATACTGACAGATCCAATTTCAGACCTGTTTTTTGTCGGGTTGTTCTGTGCACATCTGGATCTGTGTGAAGGCCTGGGGCCCTGTTCTCATCTCTAAATTAAGTGTTAATTTAGCCAAATGTATTTTAGTTCACATTTTTTTTCAAAGCATTTTGCTTTTTCCTTCACATTAATTCTGGTTACACAAAGTAAAGTCTGATTCTCTCTTTTTTGTTCTCTATCAGTATAAAGGTCAGGCCAATCTGCATGTGTTTGAAGACTGGTGTGGCTCATCTATCTCCCAGCTCAGGAAGAATCTTCATTTTCCTCTCTACCCACATGTAAGACCCGCATACGTTTCTCAGACATAGAAAGAAAGAGTTTGATAGAACAATTAAGATTAAATTATTTGTTTGACTTATAAAATGTATTTTGGATATACTCTGGTCCGTATATCATTTTCAATATTTTCATTAACAAAACCTAAATGTTGGCCTAATATTTGCTTGAGGCAGGATGTTTTGCAGACAGAGCTAATATAATTTCTTTTCTCAGTGTTTTGGAGCTGTCTGTTTAGACTTCTAAGAAGTCATTTTGAGGTGTGATTCTGTGAATTAGTGTTAGTGTCTTGGGTTTAAGAGTGAATAGGCCACAGATGCTTTTATTTGTAATTCTTCCCCACAGACCAGGACCACAGTGAAGAAAATTGCAGTGGCTCCAAAGTGGAAGAATTATGGCCTTAGAGTCTTTGGATTCATTCATCCTTACAAAGATGGTTGGTGTATTTCATAAAGGTTTTTGTTACATTACAGGGATTTCATCAAGAATTATGGTAAAAATACAGTAGTTCTTGTTTTAACAAAAATTATTCCCCTAATGAAAAATAAATATACCAGAATTCATTTGAAATATATTTATTTTGTGCTAAGTATACTACAAATACATTTACATATTTATATACTTAATATAAATACCCTGCAATTGTACTCTTGGTATACTAAATTGATATACTTAAAGTCTGATAAATTGGAACAACTATTAAGACTAATATTATACAGTGATCATAATATCCTTGCTAATAGTGATTAAAACACGTTAGACTTAATATTAAGAAATTTGCATTGTGCAACAAAGAAGTACTCCAAATAAACTTTAATTATAATATTTATATCTCAAGCATATCGTAAAATAGTAAAAGTAAACAACAGTAAAAATATATTAATGGATTTGTACAATAGTTTGTGCAAAATAAATGTATTTCAAATTAGGTTTTTTTCACTGGGGTTATGAACCCTTTGAAATCTTATATGGATTTGTTTTTATCATAATTAAAATCAAACACATGCTCATTTAATTTCTAATTCCTTCCTAAAATGCAATATAATGTATACAATTGCTGTGCCTTTATATCCTGGTTCAGTAACTAAACAAGTCTGTCATAATGTGTAAAAATAGTACATCCTATTGACTCTTGGCTTGAGATCAGAATATCTTGCGTTAAAATCGATGAACTGAATTAATATTGTCATTCTAAAACATTTCGAATTTAGAATCTTTTATTCAATCAAAGCACCAAGACACCATGTGGATGAATTATTATTATCTTTTGTTTATTTATTTTTTGTGATGCTACATGATTCAGCTTGTATTAAATTTGCAATAAATAGATGGCTTGATATTCAGCTGTAGCATTGTATGATTTAACTTGGACATAGCAGATCCTGATCATCATATTTCCTCCAGCCTATTTTTTTTTTTTTTTTGGACTGGAGTCTTCTCCAAATGTACTGTGTGCATTTATAAAAAGTGTTTTGTCATCTGTTCATAGGACATTGTTTCAGAAACATCTGGTATGTTACTTTATATTGTTTGAGGTCATGAACACAGGCATTATACAATTCTAATCATTGGTAATAACTATGAGTTCATTTTTAATGTAAGAAAATGTGTTTTGTTTAAATAAAAATGATGAATAGAATCACATATTAGTAGTGATTCATGCCCAATTCTAAAATCTTCTCAAACCTTTGTGCTGTAGCATCACACATACAATACATACACATTAAGTGTTGCTTTCTGTTTAAAATGTTCCTCAAGGCAGGGTTGACTGAGGTGTAAGAGATCTGAATATTGCCAAAGCTGACAGGACGTCTAAAGGCACACAGAAACCATTATTTCAATAGATCCGCTGCAGTCAGCACATTCTGCACTCTCTGCCTAACCTGATAAGAAAAAGCTGCTGTGAGGACTACTATATGAGCCCTGGTGCGTGCCGGCGTGATAATTTTTGCGGGAGAAAAGTTATGAGATTGTTTTCATTAGCAAATAACGAGGGTCGCTGAGTCAGGGTTTTGACTGTGGCACACAAGCTCACAAAACAATAGCAGAAGGAAGAGCTACTGTCAATTTGAGGTATATACCAGAGTACTACAGACAGCCAGAATAAAGCCACTAGCACCAGTAGGTGACAGCTGTGAGATAACTGTGACTGCCAAACAACATGTTTGCCAAACAACATGTCAAAGAAAGCTTAGAAGTGAGAACTTGCAGGTCAGTCATAAGGTTATACAGTACATCTCTGTAAATGATAAATTATTTATTTCAGGGGATTTCCAGTTCGCAATAGCATCGGATGATAACTCTGAACTGTGGCTAAGCTCAGATGAGAGTCCACTCAATGCCCGACTCCTGGTGTATGTGGGACAGGTGTGTACAATGATACATGGCTCCTAAATAAACCAGGCTGCATATATACATCCATCCATCTGTCCATCTTCCTTCTATCTTTCATCTATATATCTGTTTGTCTGTCTGTCTGTTTACTTCGAGGCTTTTGAAACTGTTCAAACTAATTTTTAAAGCCTACATTACAAAGTTTCAATTCACTTTAATTCTTCTTCCTTACATTCAAATTCAAATGGCAAGTTTGTGTCCTCAATGTAACTGTAATTTAAAACACCTTTACAATTCAATTCTGAATAGTACATGCCTGGATATTGTGTCCTGTGCATCTGTGCCAGAGAGGAGTTACAGTCTCTGTTGTCTGTTGTCATATAGCATGGCTCAGAGTGGACAGCTCCAGGAGAGTTCAGCAAGTTCAGATCCCAAACTTCCAAACCTGTGCGGTGAGTGTCATACAGCATATGTTTCCTTGATTTACCGTCATTGTTAAACGCATATTAGGAGAATATGACTAAAGGATTGTCTACAACATGGAAAGGTACTTCCTAGCTCATTGCTTTATACAGCTATACAGTATATATATATGTATGCTGTGCTCTGGATGAGCAGCAATGAGTGTTACAGGATGTGCAGATCACAGGTAAGTGACACATTTCCTTGTCATTTCTCCTCCAGATGAACCTTTTTTATTATTCATTTGTCATTGCTTCTAATGAAAATTTGAACATTCAAATCCATCACACATATATTTGTATTTTTAAGTTGAGTTTAAATAACCTGAAAACAGTCATGCCACCAAACTTTACAAAGACATATTCCTCCATTCATTGTCCATTCATTAAATCCAGGTGTATAAACCTCATACTAAATACACCTCATACTGTTTACTTTATGCCCATAATAAATGTAAAGTATAATTATGGGACAGCACGTGCTCAACTTCACTGTTAAATGAACAGGCATCAGGGGCAGTTTTATCAATTCTGCTGCCCAATAAGCGTCTGCAGAGACAGTATGATTGTTAATCACAAGGGACACATTAAATAGCAGTTTGTCAGAGCGAAGTGTCATGTCTTTCGTTTTAATCGCCCTTGTCTGTCTTCTCCAGCCACTGCTGATTGGTGCAGAAGTCAAGCTTCGGTGTGAATGGTGTGTGCCGTTGAATTATTCATCAGCAGTGTCAGTCTAAAAGCAAGCGTGTACATGTTCCAGAATATTTTAGTGCCAATAAAAATGAGCATGCTTATTGGCACTCCAGAGGGAAATGCAGAGAAGTGCCTCTTCTTTTCAACGAGCTTTGACAATGGCCTGGCAAAGGTTCAAACTGCCACAAGAGTGTCTTTGATATCCTCTGCTTTTCTAGTTGAGGACGTCAGGATATAAACTTTTTTTGACTTTTGTTCAGTTTGAGTTAGACAACTTTCTGTCTACAATATGTAACTCAGTTCTCTGTTTGCTTTCATTTTGTCTTCAATTGGGGGCTTCTTAGTTTGGTGACATAGACAGAGAAAGTTGTTATGTAATATAGACTAATGGGGTGGATTTTAGAGAGTAAACGGCAAAGATGTCGGACAGGATTGGAAATTCCCATAGTTGCTGGGCAAAATAGCACACTAATGAAATACAAAAAAAGTTTACAGAGCACTGAAGAGGCAAGACACGCCTGTCAGTCATGGATGACAGAAACTATGAAGATGCTTTACAAAGCAAGTTACATGCAGTAGAGACAGAAAACCAGTGGAAACGTTAGATGGAGAGATGTTCTAATATCATTCTCTCTGTGCCTGCAGTTTCACTCCATTGCTTATATTTGTTGGGACTGAGATACAAAGTTACCAAGAACATCAGAAACCGTCACAACCAGCAACCCCTAAACCTCTGATTTCAAGTTTAGTTATAATGGAGTTTTTGAATGCATGAATCTTTTTACATTTTCAGACTGTGTATAGATAAAAACTCTTTTACATTTTTGTCTCTTTGAAGTTTTCCCAGTTCTGTAGATGGTAGTGCCTTTAACATATAAGGGCCCCGGTTTGGTCATTAATTATTTACCCTCATATCTTACCAAACCCATTAGACCTTTGTTCACCTTTGGAACATAAATTAAGATATTTGATGAAATCTGAGAGGTATCTGACTCCTCCATAGACACCACATAGAACCTGGAAGCGCTGAACGTAAATGACACAGAAGAGTTGTTTTGTTGAATAAAATCAAGAGTTGTACTGTTGAATAAAATCATTATTTTGTTTTGTTTTTGCGCATATAAATACATTTTTTTAAATAAAATATTTTTGCGCACAAAAAGTATTCTTCATAAAATTAAGGTTGAACTGCAGTCACATTGACTATTTTAATGATGTTTTTAGGACCTTTCTGGACCCTGAAAGTGGTCATTAAATTACTGTCTATGGAGGAGTCAGATAGGGTGAGTAATTAATGATAGAATTTTAATTTTTGGGTGAACTAACCTTTTAAGCTGGGATTAGGCCTTAGTTCAATCAGGGCATTTAAGTAGCTTTTATAAACATACCCTTGAAAAAAAGCAAAAACTTTACTGGTGTGCATCTTACAAAACACAAAACAATGACACTGAAATATTTTAAGATATGTCAGTACAAGTTGCTTTCAGTTATCATGTTTCAGTTATTTCAGTTAGCAGAATTTACATCAGTAATTTTTTGTTACATTTTTGTACTTTTTTGTTGATTAATTTTGATTGTTATAAGAAAGTGTAGTAATTCAAATTATACACCGTACACTATATAAATTAGCATAATGCCATCTCAATATAAGAAATATTTGATAAAAATATATAATTTTAATTTAAAAATATAATATATTTGAGACTGTGTCTTACTCTTGTGTATATATGTATAGTCTTTTCATGTTACTTATAATGAATGGAGTATATCTGGTTTGCCCTCCATGGCTGAAGGAAAGAAAGGGCAGAGTAACTGCAGGAGTCTCAGATATTGCAGCTGACATTTATGGCAATATGTCATTTCTACAGGGCCAGCAGAGGTCAACCTCTCTTGACATTTTAGAAGTATCTGTCACAAATATGCTAGGGAATGTTAAAAGCAGTTTCAGTTCACTAAATTTACATCTAGCAATGTATTACTCTAATGCTAGAACATTTACATTAAAACTTGATGAAAAAAATGATGATTAACCATTCAGTCGTATCCATCTCTTGGCGATCCCATGGGCCATCTCTTGTCATGCTTTCTGGTCTTCTGCTTTGTTTTTCAGCTGTTCTATGCCTAGGCCTGTGTCACTTTTAATGGTGTTGAGCCAAGGCATTTTGACGACCCCTTTTTCTTGTTCCACTAACTTTCCTAAGCACATGATTTTTTTTTCTTTTTTTGTCATGTGTGGGGCTCCATATAAAATTGCTAATGGTACGTTTTTTTAATGGTATGGTTTTGTTTTTTGTTTTGTTTTTTACAGTGTAGTCCAAAGTCTTCATTCTAAATGTTCTCTCTTTGTTGTGATTTTAATTCAGTGAATCATATGCTGTCATTCTCTGTTTTTCTGTATTCAGTTCAGGCAACTGTTGTTTTGCAAGACTGTTCTGATGAAGTCATTGATTGTTCTTTCTGTTTGTTATTCCCTAATCTGTGCCTAAATTACTCACTTACTTTACCAAATGAACAAACAAGAAACAGACTTTCCTCATGAGAGAAGCATTCTCCCTCATAAGGTTTGTTTTTAATTCAATTTTTGTATGCCAAATACCCACTTTCATGTTACATTGGGTTTATGCAAATTTCCGAAGAATAGTGGTTACAGTCATCAAATTGAGCTAGATAAATGAAATGAAGGCTACTGAGGGGAACATGCATTGAGGAAAATGAGTGAGTGGTCACAGGATCTGTTGAGGTTAAACTTATCATTTGGGAATGATGAACGCCAGCATTCCTTATCTTACAAACGGAATAACCAGAAATGAACATCTCAAGACAGAAAAGCAACTTTCCTCTTGCAAACCAAAAGCAGTCCTTACATCACAGCTCAATGCTCCATTGGCTTATATTCTAGAACAACCGTAACTGTTTTTGTTACAGTTGTTTTTTTTGTTTTGTTTTGTTTTGTTTTTGTGGAAAAGTCTAGGTTACGTATGAAGCCCGGTTCCCTGAGAAGGGGAACGAGGTGCTGCTCCATGGCGCTATGAGAATGCTTTGCAAGAGCCGGTGTTCAAAGCATGTGTGATACATTACAGTCTACCACAGACAGGTGAGGTCCCAGGTCTGCTGAGGCTATAAAAGGGTGCCTAGAGAAAGCATCAGATTGTCTGATGGAAGACATGTAGGCATGCCTGAAGTATGGCAATGTAACACTCCCCTTCTCAGGGAACCGGGTTACGTAACCTAGATGTTCCATTTCAAAGTGGAATTCAATGCTGTATCATGACATTGACGCTGTGGGAATGTTGATACCCACTACGCCATGCTGAACAAATGTCTGCTCACTGTGTCATTGAAATTAACCAGCAGGCAAGGCTGTAGCCAATTTTTTTTTTTTTTTAACAAATAGAGGTCAAGAACTAATTTGCCTGAGCTGTGACATCACCAGCTCAATATCCTCCCCTCACTTTCCTGTATAACTGACCCAGGAGCAGAGTTGACTAGATACACCACAGCCTCACTGTGTCTGCCAACATCTACTAATAGGAAGGAGTAGACTAGAGCACTGCTAACCTACGTCCAAGCCCTCAGCCATCAGCTCCAAGTGACAACCTACTCCACGGGAGCAAAGTTTTAAGCATCCTGTCTTAAGGACCGGGAGAGACCTCAGGAGAGAACCTTGTTCTCTCAACAAGTCCTGGCAAGAGACCACAGAGAGGGAAGCACCCACATCAGCTCTACACCCTCATAATCTTGTGCTCTCTATCACTGATCATCAAAAGAGGCATGACAACCCTACCTCTTTGCAACTTAAGGACCGAAATGCAACAATGGGGCATTAAGGAGAAAAACTTTCTCCTTCTCCTTGAGCCCCAAAAGGTTGAGATGTTTATGGAGGAATTGATCATCCAGTCTACCTGGGGCAGATTCCTCCTTTTTCACCAACCAGTCTATCTTAAGCTTGCCCGTGGCGTGGGTCATAGCGTCAACCAGCTCCTCATGTGTGAGGGTTAGCAAAGGACTCACACTTAACATATTCATCTTGACTCCCATCACATCTAGCTCCTCAGAACTAGATCGGGCCAACAGCATGGTCTCTGCCAGATCGGAAGAAGACTAAGCTTCTGGGTCTGGCATGAGATCAGCAGAGCTAGCCTGTCTCACATATGCTTCAGACACCTTCTCACGTGAAGCATTCCCATAGTGTCAATGTCATGATGCAGCGTTGAGTTCCACTTCAAAAGGGAACGCCACTACAGTCTGTTCACTTTGATCATACTGTAACACTATGTCCTAACCAGACAAGATGTGATATGTCTACTATGAGAAGTCTGCCCTTATGAGTTGTTTGACATCTCAAACCTACTGTCTTGCTACTGCAGTCTGTTGAGAGTGTGTTCATGTGGGCATTGCCTGAATACTCTCTTTCTTTATCTCTCTCATCACCCAGTCCTGTTCAATTATTGAGCAGAACACTTTCAGATGGAGCCAGGCAATTAGTCAGCCAATTAAAACTCCATTCTGTACCCCCTCAAGCCTCTCTCAATCTATCATATCTTGCTCTAATCTACTGGCCAGTCCTTTCTTTTGGAGTCTTCAATCTTTTATTGATTGAACATTAGACATGAAAAACACACTGCCATCCCTCAAAGAACAACAAACAAACACACATAAATGCTTTTAATTGTCAATGCTTAGTTGTTGATTCTGTTGATTTGGTATGTGTGTGTGTACTGCTTTTCATGATTCAGGACACACATTTGTATAATAACATGGGTATTACACTGGCATTAAGACAAAAATATTTTATGAGGACATTTCATGAGTCCTCATTTTTTAAAATAGCTTTAAAAACATACTAAACAATGTTTTATTAAAAATGTAAAAATACAGAATGTTTTCTGTGATGGGTAGGTTTAGGAGTAGGGGTAGAGTAGGGGGAGAGAATGTACAGTGTGTACAGTATAAAAACCATTATGCCTATGGAATGTCCTCACTTTGATAGCAAAACAAACCTGTGTATGTGTGTGTGTGTGTTCAAGAAATAATTTTAAAAGGAAATAATATGCTGCAAAATGAATGTAATGTTAAATTTATATTAAATGCAATTAGTTCAATTTATAGGGGTAGAGGGTTCTCATTTTATATGCTTTTATATGTAATTCAAATGCACTTTAATACATTTTCCATTTATATGTATTTAAATATATTTGTAATTACACATTTATATAAAAAAGTTGCATAGTTAAAATGTTAATCAAGAATTTTACATGTGCGTTAGTAAGTCAACACATCAAATACTTCTTTAAGACAAAAATGTTAAAATGTTCTTTAAAGTAAACTTTTTATTTGATATTACCAATTTCAAAAGTGTGCTTGAGTGAGTTAAACAGGGTCATGAAAGTCTCTTTAATACACTTTATGGCCTGTTATGTTATTGATATTACATTAACGGCAATTACACATAAAAAAAAAATACTTATAAAATCGTCATGAAACAGAACTTGCATCTACTTATGAATGTAGATTGAAATGGCTTCTTGAATGGTGGTGGTGGTGGGGGGCTTGATTTTGTCCATCAGGAATTGATTTGATCATCATTATGATTTGCTATTGCTGTGACCTCATGTGAGTGACAGGTTGTACAGCTCTCATGCCAGTTAACACATCATTAGAGAAGAGAAGAGAAGAGGAGAGGAGAGGAGAGGAGAGGAGAGGAGAGGAGAGGAGAGAAGAGAAGAGAAGAGAAGAGAAGAGAAGAGAAGAGAAGAGAAGAGAAGAGAAGTTGTTGCATGTCACACACGTCTAGTTCCGTCTTGTTTAGTCCTATGTTATCTGTCATTGTCATCACCTGGTTTCATGTAATTAGTTATTGTCATCACCTGCCTTACCCTAATCATCTGTGTATTTAAGTTCCTGCCCGTTTCCTGTTCAGTGTCGGTTCTTGTTTGTGTTATGCACGCTGTTTCGTGTACCACTCTGTTTATTAAAACCTGCTTGTTACCCGTTACCCGCAACTCCTGTCTTCCTGTCCACCCGAACGTTACAGAAGAACCGACCTCTCATTGCGAGAAAAGAATTAAATATGGACTCACCCGCTCTGGATTTTCTGATGAGCCCGGAGGCTCGTCCGCACCTGGGCTACTGGGCCTGGATGTGCCGGAGGGACGAACGTTCCGCCTCAGCGTGGCAGCCCGGGGTGCGCTCCGAGATCGGAGCGGAGCTGGACGAGTTCGGGACCCCGATAAAACCACGAGCGAGTGAGCCCAGCCTAGAGCGAGAAACAGCCCGCCGCCTCATAGAGCTGTGGACCGCGGATCCTTTCCCCACCCAAATACCCACCCTTCAGCCTTCTCCTGTCCTTCCGGTTCCGTCTGGAAGCCTTCCGTCTGCCCCCCTGCCTGTCTCCCCGGTTCCGTCACTGGTTACGACCAGTCCCCTGGATCCGTCGGTCCCCCTGCTGCCAGCTAGCTCCTCGGCTCTGCTCCCATCGCCCATTCCATGCGGCTCCGCTCCAGCACCTCGGGCTTCCCTGCCACCAGCCCAGCTTGAGGCGGAGTTCCCGGCTCCCCTTCAGGCCTCCAGGCCCACGTCACCACCGCGTCCCGTCAGCCCGTCACCAGCGCCTGGTCCCACGCCTCCTTCACCAGCTCCTCAGCTGGGCTCCCTCGTCCCTCCTGGTCGGCATTCGGGGGTCGTCGCCCAGCTGCCGCTCCGGACATCCGGGACTTCGGCCACGCCTCCGCCCGTCACCCCTCTGGCGTTATCGGACTCCTCCCTCCTCAGTACCTCCCAGTCATCCTCGGTCCCACCACCTTCGCCCCGGCCAGCCAACGCCTCATCACCTGCTCAGTCCCGTGAGCCTGCGGCTCGGCGCCGAACTTCCGGTCCGGCGGTGTCGCCCAGGTCCGTCGGCCGGAAAGTTCCGCCGGGTTCCTCTACCTGCGCCATGGTTCCGCTGCCAGCGATCGGCCCCAGGAAATCGTCCCGCCCCGCAACCTGGACTCCTCCCTGGCTCCTCCCACCGTCAGCGCCACCATGGGGTCGGGACCCAGCCGCTCCAGGGGACTGCCCTCCTCCAGCTCCACGCCCTCCTCCGAAGCCTCCGCCCTCCTCACCTCTCCACTATGGACTATACGGCGCGAGGACGCGCCTTTTCGAAGGGGGGCGTAATGTCACACACGTCTAGTTCCGTCTTGTTTAGTCCTATGTTATCTGTCATTGTCATCACCTGGTTTCATGTAATTAGTTATTGTCATCACCTGCCTTACCCTAATCATCTGTGTATTTAAGTTCCTGCCTGTTTCCTGTTCAGTGTCGGTTCTTGTTTGTGTTATGCACGCTGTTTCGTGTACCACTCTGTTTATTAAAACCTGCTTGTTACCCGTTACCCGCAACTCCTGTCTTCCTGTCCACCCGAACGTTACATTGCAAGAGGGAGGGAAGCTATTTTTAAAATAAATAAAGATGTGCATGGATAACTATTTGTAATAAAAATATGGATTTTTTTGCTTTTTGATTTCATTGTGATTGTAGGAATTGAAATACACTAAAAGCGCACATTCACAAACTAAGTTTGCTAACTTTGTGGCACTCTCCTCTCCTTCTTCACCAAAGTCTCATGCTGTCACAGTGAGCTGCATTGCAATATGAATGGCTGATTTAATCAAAGCAACTCCAGCAGAACATCTGAAGAATAATTGTGTCACAACACAACCTCTCAATATGAATGTGCTGCTATTCATATGGCTGTCTGGTTGTGACCTCTGTCTTCTAAGATCAAAATATCTTGCTAACAGAAATCCAAATTCTGTTGTCTGTTTATACATGGAGATAGTTTACACAAGTGTTTTCATCCACTTACCAACATTTAATAAAAACCTTGTTGCAGCTGACATTAGAAATCTTTTTTTGTTTGATGGAAAAGACTACCTGGGAAAGAGAGCCTCCAGCTGCTTGAGTTTAGGAAGGTTTAGGAAGGAGCTTCTTTGAATTTACTTTGACAGTGGGTGAATTTATCTAAAATATTTCTTAGCAATCACATTGTTTCTTAAAAAGCACATGGCACAACCTCTCTTTCCTTTTTGCTTAATTTGATACTGTCATCATTGTTTCATATTGTTATGATGACGTGTATCCAGGAAGGCGCAGAGACGAATGAGTAAATATAATAAAGTATTTTAATGAAGATGCAGTCGGGAAGAACACAAAAACACGACTTAACACAAACGAGAACGGACTGAGGGAAAACACAGGGGTTATACACAGGTGCAAACAATAAGAGAAACAAGGTAATTAACAAGACACGGCTGATGGTGATGATAACAAACGAGTGGCGGGGAAAAAAACAAAACAAAGAGCACATGTGAGATATGACAACAAAACAGTCAGGAACAGAAACACGCGTAACACATATTTAGGTTAACTTGTTTTTTGATGATAGTTTTTTTATTTTTAAAAAAAAGTGTCCAATTATAAGAATGTATGTTATTCTCAGGTATTTCTCAGCGTTGTTCAGTGTTTTGTCCTACATGGTACCTGTTATGAGAAAGGGACTGACAGAAGTCGATTTAAAAGGCTGCTGTACCAGAAAAGCAGTCTAATCTGTCCAGCCATGCTTCTTTCATATATCACTATTTGGGTCTGTTTGTGCTTTCACCTGCCTCTCAGTTTTCATCATTTGTTTCTATAAACAAATTAAATGATTTAGCTTTTCCTCTGTGATGTAACTACAAAAAAAGAAAGAAAGTAGTCCCACACAATAAAAACCTTGCTTTATAAAAAGTATATTGTGATTGAAAATATAAATAAATAAAATATTGGTCTCTTGGACATGGCTACAACACACAATATTATTGTTACGTGTACTTTTCTGGAAGGAGACTGCTATAGAGAAGAATTTCACTTTGGAGTGGTTTGTAACTTAGCAGAACTTTTCAGTGCACAAACAGCAACATTACTCAATAAAGAAAGGAACCCTTTAAAACATGATGGTTTAAAATGTTCTTTTAAAGTAAAAATTTTTAATTTGACATTATTACAAAGTCCCCTTTTTAAAGGTGAACATAGTCAAGAAAGTGTACTCTTTACACTTAAGTGGCATTTTATTCCATTAATATAGTATCTTCACTTTTTTAATATATAGTACTTTTAAGATTTGAAGTACATAGTCCACTTTCAATAAGCACGCTTCCTTTTTACCAAGGAGATCTTGTTTCAAAATCAAATGAAATTACACTGGCTAGCATAAGAGGTTACTTCACTGCTAATCTAGTTTTTCTAGTAGTTGAACAAGAAAGTAGTGCTTCTTTGAGGAGGGATAGGGCACCTTAGTGATTCTGTCACTAACAATGTACACATCTTCCTGTGTCCTATGTGGTGTTTTGTGAATTTTTTTCATCTTTGCATCTGCCAATTTTTTTTTTCCTTTCCTCATCTGGTCTTTTGCTCCATACCTTTCTAAGAGTCATCCCTGCCCTCTCTTTCTTTCACTTTAATTCTTCCCCTTTTCTCTCCTCTCTTTCTCTCTATCTCTGCAGTCTTATGTCCTCACGTCGATACTACTTTGAGGTTTTGCACAAGCAAGATGACAGAGGTTCAGACCATGTGGAGGTGGGGGTGAGTACAGAACCAGAGATTGGAAAATTCTGGTAATTTACTGTAGATGTTGAAGTGTCCCCTATAAAACTTATGTGATAGTGTGTAGAAATTGTATGCAAGCCCATTTTATTGATCTTGTTTTAGACAGGACATTGTGCTACCTTTTTATATCCTTTCTTACAATTTGACTGTCCACCTAAACCTTTATGTTTAATTCAATGATTAAATTCTGCCCCCTCCTTATGCTTATAATAGTTATTGAGTGCAACAGTGCTTTTTCTATGGTGCTGGTTCCTGAAGTATTTTTTTCCCATTGATTTTTCCCATAGGGATTATAAAATGGTCTTCGTTAAAGAGTTACAACCCATTAATCAAGCCCATTAGCTACAAGGTTAATCACAAAACTTTGATTTGAAGCAAAAACGTTTTAGAAAAAAAAGAGAAAAAAATGACTGTGTACTAAATGGCTTTAGTGATGGTAAGAACTACAATACCATGAAGCATCACAAACAGCATAATCAAATTATAAAAAACTGAGAAATATAAAACTACTAATTTTTCTGTACAGCATCATGGGAAATGTAGGTTTTCCAAGAGATTACACTGTTAAACACGTTTATTTTAAAAATATGCTGCAATAATGCGGGCTGACGACTGATAATAAAATAGAAAACAAATAAATTAAAAATAGATTCAATCATTTTGTGTTATTCCTTGCTTGGGATCGCCAAACTTGAGTATGATTAGAACCCCCTAAATGGAAACATACAGTACTTTTTTTAAAATGCATACATTTTTAATACATGATTTAAAAAATTTCCATCCAAGCTCCTTTGATAACAGGTGTTGTTGCACCTTCTCTCTGTCTCTCTCCCCCTCCCATATAAATGTTAGTTAACATTGTTATTTAACATTATTTAATTAATTTATTTTTCCCTTTTAATATTCCACACTATAGGGTGTCTCACGGTTTCGGTTCGGTATGTGCTGTGTTCAGGGAAAAAAGTATGTACTACTATCAAATAAAAATAAACAAAATAAGAACAAATAATCAAACTACAATATCACAAATAAATACAATAGAGCAAAGATACAAATAAAAAAAGAGTGCTTTTCAAGTTATTTTGATGAGGTACAGAAATTAAATAAAGTAATCAAATGTAAAATATCATTGCATATAATCTTCACTGTATAAACTAAATAAAGATTAATAATTATTAAAGTTACAAAAGCTATTCAGTCAAGAGCAGTGAGCATAAATGACTGGTTGTATTAGAGCAGACGGCATTCTTTTTTTTGTGTATCGGTGTTGAAACATATTTGGAAGTCAGAATGCATAGAAACAGACATTAGCTGAACTCTTGTCTGTTTTACAGGTTGTTATATTCAACAAACCATAGATGTGTATGCATTGTCAGATTTAAGATGAACCGATGCAAGTGTGTGCCGGATTTTGTGTGGAGAACCGTACGGTTTGATTTACTAAACTAAATTCAGCTGCTTGGTACTTCAGTGCTTGCTCCCTCTTCTTCTAGATACACACTGCATTTCTGAACCTACTGTATAATCCAGGTACATAGATTTTTCAGTCAAATCAGACCTTTCTTATCTAAGCACACTGCACCACTCTATTTTGAGGCTTTAGACATCTCTAGACGACTGCAGTATGCGCAATTAAACAACTCCAAATAAATCAGCAGTGGCGTATTTGGTCTTCAGTGATCCTGTCAGGGCATATATCAATCTTTTAAAGAACAGCTGAGTAATTTTTTTACCATCAAAAAAGGACTGTCACTACTGACACAACTCTTAATGCGCTTATTTAACTACCATTCTCTTTATGTTGTTTCACGTGATCACCTATATTTCTGTACTAGCTTGTATTTTTCTGGTCAATTCTGGAGCTTTGTATAACAGCATTTCTCATATTGCTGTCTTAGGATGCATTATTTATACTCATTTGTAAATCAAAGCATATGCTAAATTAATAAATCTAACATTGCATAACCTAAAAGCAATTATGGCTAATGAACAAAAGTGAATTCATAAATGTTTGAGGTTAATAAATATTTCTCTTCTCTTCATCTTACGATGCTTCTTAGAATAGCAGCCTTATTTGTAAAGTTAAATCACAACTTCTAGATCACTTTGTTGCTTTATGATGGAATCTTTTGATGAATTATTAATCAAAATGTAAAACTTTGTCTAAAGTCAGTCAAACAAAAGGACAAACTATACAACTGAGTAATAATTTCAGACAGTTAATTAGAGTCAACTGTCTGACCTTTTTATTTCTCACATTTGACTGGACAATCAGCACAGAGTACTGATAGTGGAGATGTTAATTGGAAAGAAATGATTTGGTGTCATTGTCTATAGATTTTTCACTTCTGTTCAAAGTCTGTTAGCTGAATTGTTACATGCATTTTCTTCTAGTATTAGAGACTCTTTTTTTTTTTATCTTTAACTGACTATTAAAGTTATTATCTACACACAACGCTAATATAACCATCAAAAGCTCTCTCCTGCACAACTTTGTATTACTTATAAAGAAGAGTCCCACAGATGAAATATCTGCACTGCACAACTTTCAATGCCTGGAGGCTAAGAAGGCCCAAGATGACGCATCTGTGTTTCACTCCTTATTTAGTGTTCACTGCAGAGTGCTAGAGAATAGGAGGTTCAAAGACATGAGAGAAGCCCAATGAATAAATTCATTGAACTTGGAGGTATTCTCAGCTAGAAAGTCAGCAGGGACCAGACAACAAAAACCAAAAAACAGCTAATTATCTGTGGCAAACACAAAAATTCATATATTAACCAAAGTGCAGTGGACTAGCCTGTCGAGTTCACTGGAGAGGCTTTAGATGTTCAATGTTTTCAGGCTCACTGCATCTTTAGGATTCCCTTTTCCCACCAATTTTAAATCAGAAAAGGTAGGCTAACCTCTGTGATGTGCATATGTGCTTAAACTTTTCATGGTTGCTCTGAGCGTTAGCACCCTGCGCCAGAGTTATTCTGAGGATGATTAGCATTTTAACAGAATCCCCAGGCTTTGTAGGGACAAAGAGATCTAATAAAGCCTGTATGATGTAGTCTGACCGGAAACTATCCTATATGACATTTTCAGTAGGAGCTATTATGGTTGGTGCTGCCAATCAACAGTGAATGGGCTCAATTATTTTCATCGCCAAGACAAAGGAGAAATAAATCTGTAGCTGATGCAATAATAGCAACATCATGCAAGCTGAAAGTTGTTTTCTAGGGATTGCAATGCTTTGAGACTGTCTTTCACTGCATACAGCTAATTGTGTACAGTATTTATTAACCTTTGTTAAAGGGTTAGTTCACCCATAAATAAAATATGCCTTTATATTGTCTTAAACCCATAAGACCGTCGTTCATCTTCGGAACACAAATCAAGACATTTTTGATGAAGTCCAAGGATTTCTGAACCACACAAAGCAATGTCATTGCATCTTTTAAGGTCCATAGAGTATTAAAGACATCATTAAAATATCCCATGTGACTACAGTGGTTCAACCTTAATTTTATGAAGTGTTGAGAATACTTTTTGTGGGTAAAATCAAACAAAAATAATGACTTTATTTAACATTTTGAACTGTTTTCATACGCAGTTGACGTAGCGAACACAGTGCAGGCTTCCGTGATCATGTCAGAATGCCGGCTCAGTATTGGCCGACGCTGTTCACATGACCAGCACGATGCATGCATCTGATGCTGACGCAGGAGCCGGTCAATAATTTGTCAGCGTTCTGACATATGGAACACGGAAGCCTGCCCTGAATTCACTATGTCAACTGCATAAGACAACAGTTCAAATTTTGAAATAAAGTAGTTTTGTCTTGTTTTTGCGCACTGTAGTCACGTTGACTATTTTAACGATGTTTTTCCTACCTTTCTGGACCTCAGAAGCTGCAATGACGTTGCTGCCTATGTCTGGTTAAAAAACCCTTGGATTTCATAAAAAAAACATCTTAATTTGTGTACCGAAGATGAACGGTCTTATAGGTTTGGGACGACGTGAGGGTGAGTACTTAATGACAGAAATTTCATTTTTGGGTGAACTAACCCTTTTAAATTAATTCATTTTTAGTTAATGTTAGCTCAGGTCCATTAAATAATAATAAAACAGCTTTTAGTTATAGTATGTGTTAGTATATGTTGAAATTAACATGAACTAAGAAAAATAAATGCTTTAGAAGTGTTGGTACATATTAACTAAACTAATTAACTAATGTCAACAAATGGAACCTTATTTTAAAGTGTTACCAGTTTTTTTTTTTTTTTTAATTATATAGACAATGATAAAGGACAGTATGCGTTGGCTGCTTAGCTCGCCCTTGATCGGTGTGTAATACTGCTTAGGTGTGTATTTATCAGTGTGTGAACATGCATGATTATGTGCATGGATATATTTGTGTGTGTATGTGCGTGTTTGTGTATTATGTCACTGGGGACAAACAGACATCTGTGGCTTCTCAGATCTGACATTGTGCTGTAACTGCACTCCATCGATTCCCCAAAGGCAAATCTGACCTTGAGAAACACAAGCTGTGCAGAACAACAGGGTGAATACTAAACACTGAAGAAAACTTATTCAGGTGTGTGGATGTATATGTTGTGTTGTCCAAAACTAACCCTCATCAGTGTGTTAAAAGTAACGGTACGTCTTACATCAAACATTACATGTTTGATTCTGTTTGATTGAGTCTTTCTCAACATTCTTTGTCTGTCTAATAAATCAGCGAGTTCATAATTGAGTCAATCTTTTGAGTGTGTGCTCTTCACTAATTAGCATGCGAAGACAGTGAGTTTGATAGACACCGCTGCTCTGTTATACATTTTCTGGGCCTGGAACTGTCAAACTATAAGCAATGTCGACATCAAACTGTTCCAAATTCAAATTAATTTCTCTCATATTTTCTTCTCTCTTTGTTCTATCTTTCTCCCTATATCTCTTCCCCCTACATTCCTCAACAATACAGTCTGAAATGCTGAAAGCTGTTGTGTGGCATTGGTGTGTGAATGAAAGCGTGGAAGTGTGTGATTCTGAAGATCAGTGCGATAACAGTTTTTTTTATGCGATTGCTAAATGACCTCTTGCATAAGAGTGGCCAAGAAGTGATGTTGTAACTGTAGGGCCTCTTTATAAGAATTGCCGTGTGTCTGTATCCTATCTATTCGGGAGCCAGTGTCTTCCCCGAGAATTGTGAGGTTAAAAGCAGAAAGACAATGAGGGTGCAGGGTGGAGGGGTAATCTCTAAAAATGAATTGTGCCTGCTTTGCATTCCCTGTCTGCATTGTTTAAGCTCTCGATTCATTAAATTAATTATGCAAATAGGTAATGCAGCAAATACGGCAAAAAGTCTGTGCTGAACACAATTTGGCCACATTTACACTGCCGGTCTTGATGCCCAATTCCAACTTGTTTGACTATATCTTTTTTGTGTGTTTGATCAGCTTTTTATTTGGTTTTAACACAACGTGTACAATTTACTTTGTTACATGCCAAATAGTATACATGTGCACTCATGTACAGGTGCTGGTCAAATAAATAGAATATCATCAAAAAGTTGATTTATTTCACTAATTCCATTCAAAAAGTGAAACTTGTATATTATATTCATTCATTACACACAGACTGATATATTTCAAATGTTTATTTCTTTTCATTTTGATGATTATAACTGACAACTAAGGAAAATCCCAAATTCAGTACCTCAGAAAATTAGAATATTACTTAAGACCAATACAAAGAAAGGATTTTTAGAAATCTTGGCCAACTGAAAAGTACAAACATGAAAAGTATGAGCATGTACAGCACTCGATACTTAGTTGGGGCTCCTTTTGCCTGAATTTCTGCAGCAATGCGGCGTGGCATGGAGTCCATCATAAGACGTCTGACATTGTCCGATGTGAGTCTCACTCTTAAGAATCCAGATTGATCAAAATGAATCAGTTTGCTCAGATAGCTCTTGTCTTTTAACTAAAAGTTTTGCAAAAAGTTTTAACTCTGTTGTGATTAAAGATATAGGCCTATAAATACCGCAATTCAGAGGAGACTTGCCTGTCTTAAGCAACACAGAAATAAGTCATGTATTTTGATCACGATGAGATGAGCCAGTTCTAAGGGCATAGTTAATAGAATTTAGAAGAAGTGGTCCAATACTATCCCACAATTCCAGGAATAGTTTCGGAGAAAAACCATCTAGACATCTTCAGATTTGCCTCTTTTCATTGATGAAAGTGCATCTTTTAATTCTGTAATTGTGGGAGGTGTATCAATAAATTCTGCTTCTTCTTTGGACAGGGAAGGTAGATAAAGCTTTATTTATTATTTATTTTATTATTAACATCTTGTAATCTGGATTCCAGGTGGTTAGTGATTGAATAATTATTAATTTAAAAAAAATATTGGAACACTTTAGTATGGGGAACAATTCTAACTTTTATCTATTTGATTATTAGCTTGCATATTGTTAGAATACTGGCTGTTTATTAGTACTTATAAAGCACATAATAAAGCCTTTTTCTGCATGACCGTATTCTACATCCTTTAATCTCACCCAATATCTAAACTTAAATGCTTCAGCATCTAATTTACTAACTATTGATTAGCAGTATTAGGAGTTTATTGAGGCAAAAGTTATAGTTAATAATGAATGTGTTACCAAATTATTAATTTTATTATTAGCATCCGGTAAACTGAATTGCAGGTAGAATGAAGTGCCCTGGAATAGGGCATTTGTTTTGCCCTGAAATCTGAAAAGTGTTCAAACTGATTTGTGAATTTGCCCCAGCAGACTTTTCTCTCCTTTACATCTCTTTGTCTGTCTCTTTTCTTGCAGTGGAGACCTTTCCTGCCTGGGCTGAAGTATGATGTCATTGACTCAGCTTATATCTCGTTGTACACAGGTAAATCCTCCTTCCTTTTAGAGATTTGTTTCATGCTAAAAAATATATGCACACGTTTCAGGGAAGATAAAACAGAAAATAGAATGAATTCTCAAGAGTAACATTTGCAAACTCTGCCTGTTGCAATCATATCTGAATATTGCAGTTAACATTCACAGCCTCTGAACATCACAGCTTCTGCTGTTTGTGTGAAAAGTGACATTGTACTTACATTTAAATGTAGGCAGTGGCAACTAGGTAATCACCAGAAAACACTTGCCCCTGAGCCTCCAGTGTTTGCTTTGACAGTCAGCATGTACGTTGTACTCCTTTGCATATCGTCTTATCAAGTATTACACATGTTCACACGTTCCCCTTCAAATTACCGCCATTCATCAAGGGAACTGACTTTAATTTACACATGCTTTTAAGAGGAAGTAGAGACACAAAGTGAGAGAGGGAAGGGGAAAAAAGAGACAAAGACAACCCCCATGGTCCTCCTTTGCTTCGTTTACATAATTATTTGAGACGAAAGCAATTTTTCGATTAAGTCCTTACTGTACTTAACAAGCTGAGGGAGAGGGGGATGTGCATTAGCTTCCACACAGCCATCCCACACAGCTCACCGAAGAGTACGGAGCCTACTCCAGAGTGTTCTAATCATTAATCACGCGGACCACTCCCTCAAGGAAGACCGCACTGTATGTAAGGCAAACACACGCACACACACGCACACACACACACACTCTCTCTCTCTCTCTCTCTCTCTCTCTCTCTCTCTAGTCATGTCATCTGGGAGATGCAGATGGAGCGAGATCTCCTGGGTGGTTTAGCTTTGACTGTCTTTCTGCTCTGTTAACAACAGATACAGTATATGGCGAGCTGTCAGCACCGGCCTCCCTTCGGTTTGCTTTGTTTTTTTGTTTTGTTTTTTGTTGTTGTTGTTGTTGTTTAATCATTGTATTGTGTAATTATAATTGTACACTTCTTTTAATTTAGTTCTTCTTACATTTTCATCATGGTTATATTGATAATCAATGCTTTTGTAGCCATTTCAAAAATAGTATTTTAAAGGATTAGTTTAAACAAAAATTAAATTTCTGTCATTAATTACTCACCCTCATGTTGTTTTAAACCCGCAAGACCTTCGTTCATCTTTGGAACACAAATTAAGATATTGTTGATGTTGTTTTATCCCCCATCGAAAGCAAAGTAATAACCGTCATTCAAGATCCAGAAAGGTATTAAAAACATTGTTAAAATAGTCAGCGTGACTACAGTGGCTCAACCTTAATGTTATGAAGGGATAAGAATGCTTTTTGTGCAAAAAAAAAAAAAAAAAAACATTAATTCAACAATTTCTTCTCTACCCGGTCAGTGTCACGGATCTGCCAGGCTCTGCCAGGCTCTGCCACCAACCAATCACAACGCGCACCATCACTGGAGTTCTAATCACATACACCTGCACCTCATTAGGCCAATCACTACACCAGTTATAAGCACAAACCTCACATCACCTCGTTGTCTGATCTTGTTTCATCAAGGAGGACTCATATGACTCTCACATTGATCCTCAAGATACTGTGTTTCTATGAGCTCCCTTTACTTACCTCCAATGTCAGCTCCAATGTGTATCTCCAAATCTCAACTCCTGGATCTCCTCCTGTGTCGTGTTCCTGTGTTTGTTTTGTTCATCTACTTACCGGCGTCTCTGAGGTGTGTGCTTCACACTCTGTCACCTGGATCGATCTGCATAACCATCTGTAAGAGAAAGAGACACAGTTATTATCATTCCTCTCATCTATATCATCTCATTGTGCTGCAAACTTTCCTGTCACTTCACTGTGCTGCAAATAAAGACAATCTTTGTTTATTTACCTTCTGTGTGAGTCTCTCCGTCCGTAACAGTCAGTCTCCTACTCAGTTGACGCAGTCGTTATTTTTGTTTGATTTTTCGCCCAAAAAGTATTCTTGTCACTTCATAACATTAAGGTTGAACCACTATAGTCATGTTGACATTTTTAACAATGTCTTCACTACTTTTCTGGACCTTGAATTTGGTCATTTCGTTGCTTTCTATGGAAGATTAAAAAAAACCTCTCAGATTTCATCAAATTCATCTTAGTTTGTGTTCTGAAGATGAACGAAGGTTTTATGGGTGTGGAACGACATGAGCGTGAGTAATGACAGAAATTTAATTTTTGGGTAAACTAACCCTTTAAATGATCCATATTCGGCTATTTTACAGGGTTCGTACAAGGTGCTTAAAGTACTTGAATTTTTTTTTTAAGTGTTTTCTTCTGTTATTACATCTTTTAATAAGAATTGTATAAGACGTTTATGCATTCTTTCTATTTGCTTTTCTGACAATTCTAGGGCTTTGTTAATGTTCCCACGTTAAAGATGCCATGCACAGTCAGTGCATTGCTGCACTTGACTTGTACCTTTTTGGTTTATTAGTATATTTTTATTTATCTATTCTTTTTTAGAATTTTTCCAGATCCAATACAGATACCTTTATTTATATATATGTGTGTGTATATATATATATATATATATATATATATATATATATATATATATATATATAATCTAATTCAAGTTGACTGCTTCATCTGTCAACAAAAGTTTCTTTGCAAACTCTCCATTACACTGTGCCTCATTTACGAATCAATCTGCAGTCAAATTCTCTGAACAAACATATAATCCTCCAATGCAATCTATTAGACCATTAAAAACAAACCATTTACTTGTTCGTGAATCTGGTGTCCTTCAGAAATCTGAACAGAAATGAGTGAAATGAGCTGTTTAAACAGGACACATCACAGTGAACATTCCTTTTCCCAGTTTTTGTTATTTATCTTTACTATTAAAAAATAAGATCAAAGATGTGCAAATTACAAACCATAGGACAAATACATTTATATTCATGCATTAAGCAGATGCTTTTGTCCAAAGCAGCTTACAAGAGCTAACAATATCCGTAATATGCAGTGCCAGGTTTTTTAGAATAGGACACAATTTAGAAAAGAGGAGAGAAGAAATAGAAGAAGAAAGCTTGCTTGGGCTTGTTTTATGTCCAATTAAATTTGTTTGTAATGTGTCTGTTCAATAATCAATAAAGCCATAAGGCCTGTGACTAAAGCTTTAACAGCATCAACGGAAACATCAGTCAAAGCCTGCAGTCTTTTAGTCTATAATGACACAACTCTGCTCCATCTCTTTGTTCTTCGTCTTCATCTTGTATGTTACTGTAACCCTTTATACTCCCTCTTTTCATCCCTCTGTCAGTGCTGCGTCCTTTCTTATACCATCAGTGACAGACAGACAGACTATAACTGACTGACTTATACTTGCCCAGTAACACATTTGCAGTAGATTGATAGGACTAATTAAAGTGTGTTTTCATCAGCGGCTAGCTGAGCAGACACTGTAGTGAGCTCTTATAACTTCAGTAGATAAGCCTTAATGAATGGAGTCTCCCCACACACACACACACACACACACACACACCTGCATGCTTCAGTGCCCACAATCTGATCTCCAAGGGATTGTCTTAAAACGTGGGCAGTGTGTGTGAGCTTGGTTGCATCTTTTTAAGCCGTAGGAGTGTATCCATATAAAACAACTGATTCAACCAGAAATTAGGTTTCCCAGAGTGAGGTTGGATTTTGAGTTTGGAGCCCAGCAGTGATAGGGTTCAAGAGCTATATGTTCATTGAGGGTCTGTGCTGGCTCCAGATTTGCTGTGAAGATGAGATGCCATATAAAATCTGTACTAAAATATGCAGTCCATAACTCACCTCATCTCTGATGCGGCTTTGGCTTTCATTGGAAATGAAAATGAAAAGTTTGAAATAATGTTTTTGAAAGAATCTCTTATGCTCAGCAAGGCAGAAAAAACAGTAATTTTGTGAAGTATAACAATTTAAAATAACAGTAATAATAATTTCAAAATGTAATTTATTCCTGTAATGGCAAAGTTGAAATTTCAGCATCAGTACTCCAGTGTTCTGTCACATGATCCTTAATCAATCTAATGTGCTGATTTGGGGATCAAGAAACATTTTTTATTATTTTATTAAAAGTTGTGCTGCTTTATACTTTTGTGGAAACTATTTTTTATCGATTTTTTTTTTCTTTACTGCCACTTTTGTTCAATTTTTTGTGTCCTTGCTGTATAAAATGATCAGTTTCTAAACAAACAAAAAATGTCTGACCCCAAACTTTTGAATGGAAGTTAATGCCTATTTGTCACATTAAAAAATCATGGAAACCATGCTGAAAATCTAGGATTCAAAATAAGATAAACCTGTAATGAAACCCCTAGTTTTAGTATTTTTAAAGAATTAAAATAAAGAAGCATTAAGCAAATTGAATATTGAATATTGGGGGGGGGGGGGGGGGTCAATAGCATCTACACCAGGGGTCTGAGTATAAAGTATACTACCTCACTTATTTTCCAGCCATAGTCCAGCAATGATGCTACCATTTCTAAAATGGGAAACAAACTGCACATGTTGTTGAATATTTGTCTCTCACTGTCCTTATTCTCTCTCTTCTCTGTGTATCTGACAGATGAATCCAATCTGAAGTTGAATAGTGTTCGTCACATCCCACAGACACTGGCCAGTCACTCTCTCGCTCTACAGGTTAAGCAGCGAACAGAGAAACATTCTGCAGACATGCTCAAACCAGACCCAAGAGACACCTTCTACAAGAGTGAGTATTCCCAGTTCACAGATTCACTATTCTCAGCTATCATGCATTCACCTGATCGAACTGAGGCTCTAAATTGCTTGATAAAATAATTGATATAATAACACATCATTACACACTAATGTTTGAAAGTTTAGACTTTTTAATGTTTTTGAAAATCTCTTATGCTCACCAATGATGCATTTATTTGATCAGATTTATTTGTTTTCTATTTTTAATATATTTTAAAATGTAATTTTTTCCTGTGATGGCAAAGCTGAATTTTTAGCATCATTACTCCACATGAGTAAAGATTTTCCTTCAGAAATCATTTTTCATATGATGATTTGGAGCTCAAGAAACATTTTTTGTTAATTATCAATGTTTTTTAAAAAATTGTGCTGCTTAAAGTCGTATGGAAGATGTAATCATCTTTTCTTCCCTATGGTGACATCCGAGTGAAATGAAAAATGTAAGGGACTGGATTTTGTGTATCGGAAATTGATCGGATTGGTTGGATTGATGTCATTTGCCATTGCTGCAATGTCATGTGAGTGACAGGTTGCTAGATCAGAGAGGTTATCGTCCCACCCTTGTGTGGGTGAACACATCATCAAAGAAGAGAAGAGTTGTTGCAAGTGGGAGGGGCATTCTTTGATTAATAGTCAGTTCAAAAGAACAACATTTATATGAAATACATTTTTTTTTTCTAAGATTATATATCTATCCAATATCCATGTATCCATATTTCATTTTATCTTGTTTTTTACAGACAATTTAAAGGATTAGTTTACTTCAGAATTAAAATTTCATGATAACTTGCAAACATGAATGGTTAATTCCTTATGTGGAATCTTTGCAGTGCATTTGTAGGTTCATATGGAAGTGTACATACAGTATACCGTAGAATGTCAGTTTGTTAGGAGCAGCACCACTAAATATGTGACAATCAGGACTGAGGTACAATTAGTGGGTGTAAATGCACAAGCTAAAAGTGATGAATGGAATCCATTGGGTATTATTAGAGAAACTAGCTGATTTTTTTGTAGTACATTTTTAAATTAGGTAATTGGAAAAAGGTTTGTGTTCAGCAGCTATTTGTAACAGCTATATAAACTCATAAAAATGTGGGAATTGTGCCATTTGATGATGTGTTTGTTATCCTAGTTCCCATGATAGATCAGTCCAGGCTGAAGAATGTTCTGCCATCTTGTGTCTACTCTCCTACATATGTGGTGAAGGACTTCCCTATCGCCCGCTATCAAGGCCTGCAGTTTGTAAGTCACATAGTCTCACCAAACACACTCTCTATGTTGTTTTATTGGCATTACAACTGACAGAATATTCATGATCTGTTTTTAGCTTCTAGTTTATGAGAAACAATTGAATAATATTTTTTTATATTAATTATTTTGTAAAAATGCTAGTTTAATTTTATAAGAAGTAGGATATTGCAAAATTATTTTCATGACCATGAACATGTAGTGCAGCGGTTCTCACCCGGGATCTAATAGGAGGTCTCAGCACACCTCAAAGGGGGCCACAGGATAATAAAAATGATAAATAAAATGATTTTTATAAAACAAAGCAAACTTTAAAATAAACAGCTAAAAATAAAAATGAGGAATTTTAAAAGCACAATTTCTAGACCTGAAAAGGTCATGGAAATTATGGAATTCTTTAAAAAAAATATTCACAATATAATTTTATAGTTATGCACAGCTCCAAAAAAAGGCTGATAAATTTCTAAATGTGAGTAAAAAAAATATTTGAAATGATTACTTTTTTATTCACTTTAAAATAAACTTTTACCATAATGAATATGATATAAATCATGTAAATGTTTATTTTTTCTTCCCACTATAAAGAATTGAATAGAAATGTTCCAAGGATGTTAAATATTTTTTGATGCCAACAAAGTACCTTTATTTTTAAGACTGTGCCACTCCTAGTTTGTGTAAATAAGCAGCTTTGTCATTACCGCCACAAATATCTTGGCCTTTGAATATTGACTTGGACAGTGTTCCCCCCAAAAAGGTTGAGAACCACTCATGTAGTGGAACTTGACCTCGTCTCTTTTAAGAGATTTCTGAGCTTAGAGCAAACAGTGCCCTCTTTTGGCCACTACTGTTCAACACAGGGGTGGTGCATCTGTAAAATCTCACGCTATCCAATTACAGTCACCATTTTTAATTCTTCTGAATTTACCAAATCTCTATTTTCTCTTATTCCTATGTGTGCTCAACCAGGTCTACCTTTCCTATGTATATCCGAATGACTTCACCAGACTTACTCATATGGAGAAAAAGAACAAATGCTTCTATCGAGAGTCTCCTGTCTACTTAGAAAAGTATGAATCCCAATTGATCATGACAAGAAATTAGCCAATCAGTCAATGCCTAAATATGTAAATAAAAAGGTAAATATGGCCCTGTTATTCTTTTGCATTGTCATATAGATTTGGCTTCTATAAGTACATGAAGATGGATGAGGAGGAGGATGACCGGCCTGTTTTCTTCCCCAAACCTGATGGTCTGTGTTCAGCTGGGATCTTAATAACAGATAAGAATTCAGCAGCTGTTTGCTCTCTTTAAAATCTCACCATGACATCTGTAATGAGCCAAGCGACATATGTGTTCCCAAGGTTCAAAATTAACACAGACCAGATGCCAAATGTGAGTAGAAATGGGCTTTGAAGAGTAAATAAAACAGTTGGCCACCAACTTTATTAGGATCATTACATGGTTTATGTTACACTATTAGAAAGATACCATTTGATTGTCACTGATACAAAGTCATACAATATGGACCACATTATATCACAATATCAGATTTTCACTACTTTTTCTTTATCAGTCAAATTAAACTCTATCTTTATTTCATGATTCAGTCTTTTAGCCAAAGAATCACACTCAAAATGTGAGCATAGGGAGACTTTGAGAGTACGTAACCATAACTGTAAAAAGACCAAAAGAGTTCATAAAGAAATTATGTGTTGGGTGTTAAACAACCCATCTTTTTTTACAGAATATAAAAACTCCCTCACTGGCCATCTAATTTTGTGTGTGTGTGTGTATGTGTGAGTGCTGGCAGAGTCTTGCTTTTTCTGTCTGTCATCTCCTTTGGCATGATTTTGTACAGCAGTAGCTACACACTGCAGTGTTTTTTCTTTTTTTCCCCCCATGTTATGACAGGTGGCAACCAGCATTAACTTCAGTACCGCCACCTACTACATTGGAGTGTCAAACAGACACTGGTACTGGGTTATTTAAGATATTATCATGCGTAATATTAACATGATAACAATATTATATATTATAATATTCCTATATATATATATATATATAATATCAATACCAGCATTTTGCAATACACCTAGTACAAAGTTCCTGCCTTTCTGCACTATTTTCTCCATTTCCCTAATGACTGGCTCATTTTATAGGCTATAATTCTTCAAGTGCATTGTGTGCCAAACATTGTCACAGCATTATTGGAAGGCCTGAAAATTAAAATGGTTAGCCTTAGATTTCAATCAACACCACGACACACATCACTTACTCTTTAATCATATCATTAAGCAATTCTCATTTCAGATTATATGAATTATTTAAAGGGCTTTAGTTTGATGGGGCTCGTCTCTTCTGACAGATTTCCTGGAGGAGGAAGAGGGTGTCGACCCAGAGGAGACTATCAATTCCAGCAACCGGCCTGTCAGGAAGACCAGTCCACCCTATCAGATGTCAAGGATTACAGCCTCTCCTAAGCCTGATAGATTAGACAGGGGTTCAAAGAGTTATGTCTTACAGCAAGAGAGACAATACAATCAGTTAAAACAGCAAGAAAGGAGTAAAAGAACTAAAGGGGAAAAGTTTTATAAACACTCTCTGGTGATGGATGATGACATGACAGAAATAAGGCAAAGACAGGCAAAGGGGACTCAAAGTGGGTCACTAAATAAACAGACGGGAGCGAGCGAGGAGCACAGGGACTCCCAAACACCTGCACTGGTTCGGAGAGGGCGTTCTTTAACATGGCAACTTCCTGACACGGGACTGCCAAATAAGAGTAAACTTACAGAAACTGCTAGATCCCCCTACAAGCTTCCTCAAAAGTCTCCTCTTTATGTTTTGGCTAATAGGATTTTAGGTAGGGCAGGCAAGCCTGTGGTTGGGACCGGTGTGGTGAAAGAGACTAATACCAACAAAATTTACATCACTAGACCCCGTCCACCAGTAAGCAGACCAAAGCCTCCTGTGGAAGTGTTTCCTGGTGTCTTCCTTTATCAATCTAGAAAGACCAAGAGGCTTGTGGATTTAAGTTCAAAATGGAGGTCCTTGGCAGCTGATTCTCTCCCATGGCCGAACTTCTCCTTAATGGGGCATACGACTTCCACCCAAACTGCCCTCTTAAAGCACAGCAGCCATTCTTCTTTGCCTACAGAGCCTGGGCCTCATAATAAGGGTGACCCTACTGCCTTCACATCAGATCCAGACAGCTTGCCCCCATCAAGCTCAGAAAAGAGAGGCCACCCTGGGCTGAACTCATCTGAGAACAGCCGGCCTCCGGAGGTGCAGCCAACAAAGATCTCGGAATTGGCTCCTCAGAGCAGAGGTCTTGAAGAAGGAGAGGTGTCTGAGTACAGTTATGAGGAGGCCGAAGTGAGGCCACTTTTGACAGAGGAGGCCATCAACTGGCAGCGCACCTTCAGCGTGAACCCTGTGGACTTTGAGCTGCTGAGGTCAGACTGGAATGACCTGAGGTGTAACGTCTCGGGAAATCTGAAGCTCGCAGAGAGTGAGGTCGTTGATGTGATCTCGCAGTACATGGAGAGGCTGAACGAGCAGAATGGAGGGTGAGCTTGTACGGGTGCTGTTAAAAACGATGATGTTAAAATGCAAATGAAGATAGTTAAAGGACAGTTCACCCAAATATAACAAATCTGTCGTTATTTACCTGCCCTCATGTTGATTTATACCAGTATGATTTTCTTTCTTCTACAAAATTTTGAAGAACGTACTGGTTGATTATTTGTCCATTTTACAAATAACGGACTAGACTTTTCAAAATCAAAGTGCATACAATTTTTTAAAAACTGACCATTAATTGGACATCATGCAACTTTTCTGAAGCTGTTCAATAGTTTTGTATGAGAAACTGATGTAATTTTAGTTGTTGAGTTGAACTTAAGATTTGAAATCATTCAGACTGGTTTTTTGAACTGGAACAACCAGGTTTTGAAAAGAAATTAATTAAAATATGAATTTGTTCACAAATCGGACACCTCTCACTATTGTAAAAACCATTTAAATAAGCTTAAAGATACAGTGGGGGGGGGGATTTAATTCTATAAATAATTTTAGAGAAGGCTTAAATATTTTTTCCCTCCTTATTTATTTTTTTATTTTTTTATTTGGTTTTGACAATCACCTACCACCTATAGATTAAGCAATTTGTAATTGAACACAGAAGAGTGTTGTTGCTGTTTGTTCCTTGAGTATTGAAGAAAGCATGAGCTGAAACATCTGCTCCTTTGTCTGTTTTTAAGACACCTTTGACTTTTTTTGCACTTTTATCACTTTGCATATGTTAAATTAAAGAAATGTTTTTGATAGACCCTTGCTTTGGTCTAATTGTATGTTTTTCAGTGTTCAGACAATTTTGGCTATTTGTTGATAGAACTTTGTTTTACACACCTGAGAACGTACTGGTTATTCTTCTTGAGCACACACAATATCGTTTTTGATTAATAAAATGTATTTACAAAATAAATCATGACTATGGACCACAGTGAAAGAAAATAAATTTTCAAAAAATGAAAAATATGACCGTTTTAAATAGATGTGTGGGTTTTTTCTGTAGAGCCTGCAGCTCAAGTGTACTCTCCTGCAGTTAAGCACTCTCTCAGTGGGTTGCTTTATGCAGCTTTATTAAATAACAAATGGGAAAGCTTTATTACTCCTGACACAACTAGATTAAACATGATGTGTGGTGTTACAGTATATGCTGCTGTTTTGCAGGTACATATTCCTCATTGTCTCGTTCAAGTTCATTCTATTTACAGTACCTCTCTCTCTCTCTCTCTCTCTCTTTCGTCTTTTTGCCTCTCTATCAGGATCTACACTCTGGTCCGAATTGTAAATGTAGAGAAGAGGAGAGATTCAGCAAGGGGCAACCGTTATTTGGTGGAACTATTGTTGATGGAGGGGGGGAAAAGAGTGGTGCGCCTGTCTGACTACATCTATCTTCTGTTGCACCGCAGTCGATTTGAGGAGGGAATTGAAAGCAGAGAAGGAACTATGCCCTCGTCGCACCATACACCCTCCAAACCCCCCCTGCCCAGCGGCTCCAGTACCCAAACACAAAACACCACACTCTGGAGCACCAGCTGGGCCAAACCCCTGCTCTGCCAGCCAGCCATGTTAGAATGGAGACATGACGTGATGGTACACTTTGTTGTACCAGGTATTTATAACAAATAAGAATTCCTGTTTAATATGAATAAATCTTACGGTTTCATAGCCACTCATCTCACATGTCTTCTGTGGCAGTAAAGAATCAGGCTCGCTGGGTGCAGCAGTTTATCTCAGATATGGAGCTCCTGCACCGTGAGACCAAGGATGAGAATTTCAGCGTGATCATCGTAGACTTCCAGAGCGATGACATGGATGTGGAGCAGGCACTGAGGAAGAGCACTGTGCCCAGGTGAATACTGTGGTCTTCTCTCCATGTTTAGCCAAGCACCTGAAGAACAGAGTCCCTGCATTCGTCATGTGAGTCCTGTTGTTGAGCACACTGTTTGTACTTGAGAAAACCAAGACTCTGTGTGTGTAGGTATGAGTATCTGAGACGTGAAGGGAACTTCGAGAGATCGTCTGGTTTACAGATGGGTGTGGACAACATAGAGGTGAGAAAAAACAGATTTGTCAGTAGCTACTATAAAAGGATGGTCAGTGTTCGAAGATGACTTTTAAAGTTATTATGGTGCTCCTTAAAAATGTAATTTCATTGCTTTTTAATGGAAAGTGCTGGATTATTATATAGCTGATAACTCTACCAGATTTAAAGCTTTAATTCTTTAATTCTAGTAGGTAATTATTAGTATCCAAAAGTGGTGTTCTGCAAATCTTTGTAACATAATTTGCAACAATATTGTGGCGTATACACTGAAAAAAAAAATAAAAAAAAATTTAAAAAAAAAATAAAACAAATATATATATATAAAATATTAAGTAGGATTTACTTAAAACAATTTTCGCTCAGAATTGGCTAGTAAATTTTTACAAATAATTATAAAGAAATGGCAAGTAACACTAAATTAAGCTTTGAAATAGGTTGAAAGTGTTGAAAGGCAATTTTCTTGTAATACATACAACAGTAATCTTTGTTTTATTTATTTCATTTAATCTTTGAAGAATAATTTTGGTTACACTTTATTTTAAGGTGACGTTGTTACATTACATTCAAATAAGTACTGAGTAACATTAGTTAACTACGTGTACTTAGTGTAGAGTTAGGGTTTGGTTTAGTTTTGGTTAGTTACTTGTAATTATGCATAATTTGCTGTTACTACTATAGTAAGTACACGTAGTAACATGTAACTTTGTCGCCTTAAAATAAAGTGTTACCATAATTTTTTGGAGAAATGTGAGGTTTTTGGTTGTATTTGTCCATAAATAAATTTGAAAATGTAATTTTAATTTTTTTCAAAACTTTTTAAAATTGAAAATTAATTGAAAACGTAAATGTTATTATAATATAACATATATATATAAATATATATATATATATATATATATATATATATACAATAAGCATTTTACTTGTTGCACACTACCGGTACTCCCAACACTGGTGCTAGTATAAAATGTAATTTCCAGGACAGTCACAGCATTGTGTTCCTGTGTGACCTGCACATTCACTTCCCCCACAATATCCTGGAGACCATTAGGAAGCACTGTGTGGAAGGCAGACTGGCTTTCGCACCCATCGTCATGAGACTGGACTGTGGGAGCTCACCTCTGGAGCCTGATGGTAAGACATATACACAGGCATATTTAGAGACAGCTGCTAAACACAAACAAAACACATTTGCTTAAACACCAGTTGTGCATAATATGTCTAATTCTATTTATTGCAAATCCGGTTTGTATGTAAACAGAGTCGTATTTCTCTGCTTTAGACATGATGCCTGCCAGTTTAATTTTTGTATGTTTTTTTTTTTTTTCAATTTAATGCTCCTTGGTGAATATAAAAGTATACATTTCTTATGAGAGAGAGAGAGAGAGAGAGAGAGAGAGAGAGAGAGAGAGAGAGAGAGAGAGAGAGAGAGAGAACTGTTGTAGCAGATTTATATATGGCCCTGTTATTCACTTGTTTTGAGATTCTTGAGGAATTTGAGCTCAAAATATTTTAGATAAATATGAAAATCTCTACAATTAACCCATTCATTTATATGATGTTTTAAAGTCCGGGACAAACACATTCAAATGATCTAACTAATCATCACATCACTCCAAATAGCCATTATCAATCAGCAATCAACATGTCTAACCAAATCAGAATGAGTGGAGACATATATATATATATATATATATATATATATATATATATATATATATATATATATATATATATATGTACGCAGTCGACTCACCTGTTTCTTGACAGTTTTCAACATCCTTCCACCACCCCGTCTCCTCACACTCGCCTGGTTACTTTCCTGAACCAGAAATACGCCAAATACGCATACTAATTACTCTATCTGATTAATAGTAAGTGTGAACTCATGAATTAACCACGAGCAGAATTGATATGTGATATTAAAAGCTGATTGTTTGAAATGTTATAATTCTTCATCAATCTTATAATTGGTTATTCATATGGAGAGAGGCTAATTTAATGTATTCTAATTATTATTAATTATTTGAATATTCATTCTGATTGGTCAATATATGGATCAGGGTGTCCACCTCCTCTGGCATTTTTAAAAAGATTTCTCTCACATAGGTTACTGCACATGAATGCATTTTCAAATAAAATTGCTTTATACAATAAATGCTTCTAGGTTTTGCACATTGGTTTAAAATACATGTTATTGATCAATTTGTTTTGAATACATTTTAAGAGACTGAGGGAATGCCACTGTCAGTGTACATTTATCTTATATCTAAAATTTTTACACACAGGCTTTTGGGAAGTGAACGGCTTTGGCTTGTTTGGAATTTATAAATCTGATTTTGATAAAATTGGTGGGATGAACACAGAGGAGTTTAAAGACCGCTGGGGAGGAGAAGACTGGGAGCTGCTGGACAGGTAACTGCATTCATTCTATTGGGAATGCCAATTTGCTTTGTTAACACTGTACAATAGGATCCCATTACTTAACGTTAGTTAATGCATTACGTACCATTAACAATGAGCAACACATTTGTTGCAGTATTCATAAATCTTTGTCAGCATTAGTTTATAAAAAAATACAACTGTTCATTGTTAGTTCATTTTAACTCATGTTATATTTTTGAACATTTTTGAACATAGAAACTGCTTCTCTGTACTCTTCTTTTTCAATACATTCCAGAATAAATAAATAGATATAAAAGTATTGCCTTGGGAGCAAAACTCATCTTTGTTAAAAGGTTTCTTAGAATATGATCTGTACTGCGGCAGACAGGTGTGGCTTAACTTTCAGAGATTCAGTGATGTGAAATTTAATATGAAATCAATCAATCAATCAAAAAAAAAAATCTGCGTTACAGGTATTTCAAGTTGCCCTTGTTATAGTGTTATACATTCAAGGAGTGAGTAATATTAATGAACTGTACTTACTATAGCGTTAGGATTAGTTTAGGTTTAGTTGCATTTAATTACGCATGCATTATGGCATTATGTAGCATAATAAGGACATTGTAAAATAAAGTTGGTGTAATTACTGTTTTTTCCTCTCTTCCTCCATCACATCTGTGCCCTTCTCTCAGGGTTCTGCAGAATGGACTAGAGGTAGAAAGACTGCGACTGAGGAACTTTTACCACTATTTCCACTCCAAGCGGGGCATGTGGAACATTCCTATTAAAAGACCATCTCAAGGATAAGAGAAAAGCACCGAGGACCCTGCTGTTGTTTCTGGCTGGCTGTGTGTGGTGGTGGTAATTTCTGCCTCAGTTGACGCTCTTACATTGGAACATAGGCCTGCCACACTGTGTTTGACGTGAGCGTTGGACTTTGATATTTGGACTTGGACATTTTACTTAAGAGCTTTGCCAAAGTTCATTTAACTTTTAATTGATGAGTAAAATAGGAATGTCTGAGGATCATCATGAGCTAACAGTGGATAATTGAAGGCACTTGTACACGAGACATTTTAAAATGCTTTTTTGCCAAGCTAAAAATTTAGAGAAATATGAAGAGAGGGGGTTGTCCAATATTCTGCAGTTTGTCTCTTTATTTCAAACTTACTGAGTAGTTTAAAATAGCGGAGGTTTACTCAAAGTGCTTATAATAGAGGGTGTGTAATATATAGAGTGCTAGACCTTTACAGTAATCCAGACAAGTTTTGATGAAGGGATAATTTCTGTGAAATTGTTTGTAGAGGATTTAGGTATGTACTTTTTCCCTGTTAAAATTTCTTATTTTTTAAGAATAAATAAAGTTCATTAAAATGAGTTTTGTTAGTCCTACTAACCACCACACGAGGGCATACACGCGCATCTGGAATATTTAAGGCACCTTTCCATTATTAGTATACAATTTTCAGGCTCATACTTAATTTGATCGCTGCTATTTATTTCCTATTAAATCGATACTAATCAGGGTCGTTCATTACTGGGTCAAATTCTTCCCCAATACAGGTTATAGAGGCATTTATAATTTCATTTAAAAAAAAAAAAACATTAATCATTAATCAAATGAAGTTTTAATATATATAGATTTGCCGTAGGTTGTGTTTAGATAGGATAAAAAAAAATGAATTTTAGAAATGACCAAACATTTTTGTCCCAGTTAGAGAGCCACTCTCCTCACTTTACTGCGTGAGCTCTGTCTGATTGGCTGAGAGAAAGCTGTGCGCTGATTGGACGGAACTTTTCGTTGTTAAAAGTTTCTGTCCGATCTGCAGGGTTCATATGGCACTGGGTTGCCCATGAGTGCAGACTTCTAAACCAAGCGCTGTGTTTAGCTATGGATGTGCGTTAACTTAAGACAAGGATTTTGCCTTTACGCTGCATTTGTACAAACCAGGGAAGGGCTCCACCTCCTGTTAGGTTCTGTAAATTGAAGAAAAAACAAAAACGCGGAATAAATCACTCCACTTAAAAAATAGAGAGATATGGCAGCCTTAAGCAATACTACTATGAAGACTTTGGAGGATTTGACTCTGGACTCTGGATATGGAGCCGGTGACTCTTACAGATCCCTCAGCCTGTCCTCCTCTCAGTCCAACTCTCAGGCGCTCATCAGCTCTCCACAGCGGGGAAACTGGTGGAGCTACACGGGCTCCATGAACAGCAGGAACAACAGCTGGGACACGGTGAACACGGTGCTTCCTGAAGACCCAGAAGACATCTTCTCCAAATGTCCGAGGTTACCAGAGTTAGAGGAGTTCCCTTGGACAGATGAAGAGATCGATGTGGTCCTGCGTAAAGTTTCTGGAGAGGGACTGTCTTTTACTCCAGAGAGCGTCAGGAGTCTATCAGTGCTTATGCGGAGAGCTTTATTGCGCATCGCCAGAGAGGCGCAGCGGCTGAGTGTTGTGCACTGCAGGTGCACGCGGTTCGAGGTGCAGAGCGCGATGAGACTGATCATGAGCTGGGCGCTGGCGGAAAGCTGCGTCTCGGCCGCGGTCAAAGCCATATCACTGTACAGCATGAGCGCTGGAGAGGTTCTGCGCAAGAGCAAGTCCTCCCGCTGCACACTGAGTTTGTCTGTCGGACGTTTTTTCCGATGGATGGTGGACACTCGCATCTCAGTGCGCATTCATGAGTACGCGGCCATCTGTTTGACCGCGTGCATTGAAAATCTAGTGGAGGAAATTGGGCTCCGTGTGCTGCTGGCAGCGCGGAGGGGGACCAACACCTCCCCAGTGACGGCTGATGCGCTGGAAGCTGCCGTCAGCAATGACGCGGACATATTTGGTGTGGTGCAAAACTTCGAACATCTCATCTGCGGGAAGAACGCCAATGGTAAGACACAAGTTTTTTTGAACCCTGAATACTCTGCTAATTTTCAAAAGTGGTTATGGAAACAGGGCTGTAGTGACTTTCACGTTTTATCCTACAGCATAAATTACTGTTGTAACATAGCCGTGAGTTTCAATGAAAGTGGCTAAATAAGCACTAACTACCACCATAATATGAATTTACGTGTTTGGCAACCACTGTACTACAAAACAGTTCCTAAAAAAAATCATAGAAGTTTGAGTGTGAGCACTTTTAATTTCTTATTCTGTTCAAATTACTAGCATGTTAATAGTGCTTAAGTATTTACAGTATATCTATAATAAGGAACACTTAGTGGTTCTGCAAAATAATTACATTTTGTAATGTAACATGAGCTCTGTAATGTAAAGTGCAGCAAAGTATTCGTTTCTTTGTGTGCATCTGTTATTTGATTTTGATCTATTACAAATGTATTATTTTATTAGATTCTGAGGCACCTTTGATCTCGAAAATACTAATTATCTTTTCCACTTTCATCTGGTCTCAAAGGGGGATGTTCACAGCTCTGCATAATTATGTGTAAACTAACGTCAGAAAAGCAAGTCTCACCACTAGTCTGATCATTATGCATGACAACTCAAGGCGCAGTGATGCAGTGCCTTTGGTGTGAATACAAGAACAATTATATTAGCCATCTTTTGGGCGCAAGTGATGGCTTATTATAGCTGTGAATACATAATTTCCTTGTAATACTATAATACTGCACATAATACTGATTAAACCATGGATAAATTTATAGACCTGGTTTCACAGACAGGGCTTAGATTAAGCCAGGACCTTAGACCTTTGTACAATTAGGATATTGAAGTAGCTTTTATAAACGTGCCTTAGAAAGAAACATTACTGGTGTGAATCTTGAGACAAAACAATGGCAGTAATATATTTTAAGATATGTCAGTGCAAGTTGCTTTCAGTTAAAACAGCTCAAACATGCATTTTAGTCTGGGACTAGGCTTAAGCCTTCTCTGTGAAACCAGGGTTTAATGTTTCAGACTTGATTTGCTACACTGTGTGGAATTCACTCTCTTCCAAAGTTTACACTTTTTTAGACCTTTCAGATAAAATGGTAGCTTCCCCATTATAAATAAGGTTTGGCTGTGGCTGTACATCCCACTGGGCACACACATTTTCAGAAATGCACAAAAAGCCCATTGTTCTGCTCTAAGCCATCCATAAGCCATGTATAGCAGTGGAAAATAAGCAGAAACAAGTGAGAGAGGCCAGAGTGAGAAGAATGGAAAGCCATCACACACTCTCCCTCTGGTTTAAATCAGTCTGTTGATCGTCTCTGTGACAGGGCAGCCTTCTCGAAACAAGAGAAGAAATGATGGTTTCATTTTCATGCCGTTCAAGAATAAAAGTAAGAGTTTATTGATATCCTGTGGGAATGAAATGGAAACCATCAAGCTGCCATTAAACCAACAACAGCACACAAACTACATACTACAGGGTAGGATATATCAACACCAACTTCACTTTGTACATCTAAATGTGGTAGCTATTAACATCTTTCCATGGGTGATTTTTCCTTTGCACCCTAGGTGTAGTTCAAACACCCCCTATGGAGGCATAAGCTTAGACATGTATTGATGTGATTGATGTGACAGTGCATTTGTGCTCAATCACCCACGGCTGGTAAAATTGTTTTGCTCACTTATACTAAGATACAGCTGACCTGCGTGATACTGAGGCTTAGAAATTCAGCAGTCACATGATATTCTAAAGAACAATCAACACATCCAGGAAAAATAAGGTGATAAAATATCATTTGCACACTGTCACACTCACACAGCTTTGGACTTTGTTTCCGGTTTGCAACATTTCCCTTAGTTTGTTGTTGTGGTTGTTAATTGACTTGTCAAGTAGTTCAGCTGTGTGCGCCTCATTATCGCCAGTACTTAAGTTCTCTTTGTTTCTGTCCTGCTTCATTTATGCTTTGTGGAAGTTATTCTTTGTTCCTGTTACCTGAGAGTTATGTTAAAGTACTTTTGATCCATTCTGTTTGTGTTTGCTACAAACCGTGACACATACGCTCACTGTTAGTCAATTTTGTTCATCCTAGAAATCCAATGTTTGAGAACCAGATTTTTTTTTTTTTTTCACTTGGTAGGGACTTCAAATGATAGAAGGCTGCCATATAGGCTTTCATGTCACAACACTCTTGTCTCACATGCTGAGCAGAGCCACATCTGGAACTGTTTAGTGCTGCACAGCTTAAATGACAGAAAAAGGCCTATTTTTTGTTACTGTGGTCTTGTTCTTTGGCCTCTATGCATTTGTCCACACAAAGTGCCTCGAGCAGATGGCATCAGAAGTCTGAATTATGATGCATTAATGCTGTAGGTTACCAGGTTTCCATTTAGTACCAAATTTGAGTTCTCAGAATTTGTTTGTTTTTCCAAGATGTTATTAGGTTAGTGCAACAGAATGGTTTGTTGGATTTGTTTTTATGAAATTACAACCGTGTTGTCGTGGCAGGCCATAGGGAAAATCCCAAGCTGAAAATATATACAACCCAGCAGTGGCTGGCAGGGGGGGATTTTGTTTTAAAAACAAGCATCTCTTCAGAATGAGAGAGCACAGCAGAGAGAACCTTACAGAATATTACATTAATGGCCACAAACTTTCTTGCATCAGTGGCCCACACAAGTATAAATAATTCTTGCTTTCATGAACATTTACTGTAGCATTAATACTAGTTTACTAAAAAAAAATCTATTTTATTTGATAATTTTATCACCATAATTTTAGGCAGGGGTAAACTGCAGTCTCAGACAAGCCTTCACAATAAACAAGCTAATAATGGCCATTATGACTCAGCCATGCAAGATGTCAACCGGAAACATGATGTTATTCTTCCAAAAGGAAAGCGATTGTGCCCTTGAATAAATAGTCTGATTTAATTGAGGTCTCCACTTGGCTTTAATGACAGACAGGACATAAAAGAGCTGGTCAAATGAGGGGATGACGGTGAGACACAGTTCACATCAGATTGGCTCTCTGCAGCGTGAGAGCAGTCCCACTGAATGGGGTGTTGAGTTTTGGTCTGTGTGTGGAGCCTTGTAATCATCATTGGTTAATTATCCTCATAAAGCTTTCCGCCTACACAGCCCAATTTCTTTGAGCTTGACTACAAACCACAGAAATTAGAGCATTTCCCAGCCATGGTCATTTGAAGCCCGAGTGTGTTTAGGAGGCTGGATCTTTTTCTTAGGTAAGATTATTAGCTCTACTTTGCTAAGACTTTCTCAAAAGTCCAAATGTACTGTGGGACTATTTAGAAGCAAACATTTTAAAAAGACAGGTCTAACCTTTTTGTGTGCGCTAGATGTGCTGAAGCTGCTACAGAGAAGCTAGTATTTCGCATGAGGTCTGTGCTCTCTGTTTGCACAAATAGTCTTTAAGTGCTATTATAAACATCGTTTTGAGGATCTCACTTGGGTCCTCAAGCACCTAGAGTGGACAAATGCTTTCTATAAGGAGAGAAGAAGGTTCCTTTCTAGAGCATGCAATGACAGCTGCTCTGTGTGCGAGTTGACCTTCCTTAACTCCCCAGCATGCCTGCCTGGATCCATTAGCATCTGTTCCAAAGAGGTGTTACTTAGTCTAAATTCAGGGTGGCCAATAATGGAAGTTGTATTGCAGTGACGTTAGATTCATCAATACAAAAAATAAAAAAAAAAATCCCATTGCTGATTTCTGTATAGATGTAAAAGTGAAAGTTCACCCAAAAATTGAAATGTTGTCATAATTTACTCATGTTGTTCCAAACCTATATGATTTTCTTTCTTCTGTGGAACATAAAAAGAAGATATCTCGAATAATGTTGTTAACCAAGCCATTTTGATTACCATTGACTTCCATTGCATGGACCAAATGATCATATGATCTGCTTGGGTTTAGGGGTGGACCAACCATCATGCTTTTTTTTTCTTCTTCTAAAATTTGTATGCTCTCCTATCAATCACATTGCACAAATTCATATGAAATCGCCACCTCATAAAATGCTTATTTTTTTCTTTCATAAGATCGGGTTGATCAGGTTGCTTTTTATGCAGAATTTTCATTTTTAGGTGAACTGTCCATTTAGGACTGATCTGATTTGTGCCGTGTGAAATCTAATTCGGTTGAAAATAATAGAGGAATTGTGGTTTGTTTTACATTAAATCAGAGCTTAATGCATGTAGGAATGTAGCATTTTATGATGCAAAATAAAACATTTTATGAGGCAGCTTCAGTGTTTTGTTACAACAAAGATCTAATCACTTATACTCACATAAAGAGCTTGCTATTGAAAGAAAATGGTCCCTGTTGCACCTCATTAATCCAAATAAATGTGAAAACCAGGGGTTTAACACATTGTTAATGTTCAAAGAAGAAGGTACCTTGTTGCTTTTCATAAAGCCCAGAAAATACACTTACATGAGTGAGTATACACTGGGGAACACCATATGTTCTCCATACCTCCTGACAGCCCATAAAAATCACTACCAATCAGTCATTTTATGAATAGAGTCCTTGAGTTAATCTACACCTCTTTGTTCCACCTTTAACTGCTTAAGTAGGTGTCAAATAAATTTCAGCCTCTGTTACAGGGGATTGCTATTTGAATATAACCATTTCTGTTTGCTTGTGTGAAACTAATGATGTTAGCTGAGGATCTTTAGTAACACTGAATTTAATGTGATGTAATCAACACCTTGTTGAAAAGTAATTTCAAAGGGTTAATAGAGGATAATTAAGCATCCACATTGTGTTCCTTGAGTGATGTATGCAGTTTCTTTACCACTGAGTGCAACTTAATCAAGTGTGTGTCATCACAGCAATTACACTGAGTGATTTATTTAGCAGTATCTGTTAGCCTTCAGTCTTGACACCCATCATGTTTTATGGATTAGCTCTGGATGATTAATGATGTAATGCCGTCTCTTCTCAATATATCCCATACTTACCAAACCCTCCAACTTTGATTAATATTGCAGTCTGACAAGCTAAATTACATTAAAATCCTACTCAGTGATAACCCCGTTAATCTACAAAGGCCCAGTGAATAGTCTGTAAGTAATTAAGCTATCATCAGAAAGAGATTTTGTCCTCCGCTCAACCCCAGATCAGGAAATCCACTCTAGAGCCATGACATGTTTTGAAAAACTGCTACAAAAATACTTTGCAATTGAAATTACGGCCTCCATGGAAACTGGCTTAGGGGTTTATGGGTGAGAGAAGCGCACAGATGGAGATCCTGTATAGTACTGAGTTACTGTTGTTCTGCTTTTTCCATCTTTCTTAAGAATGAAGCTTCAGAGTGAATTCTTGGCTTTAGATTGCTGCACTCCCAACTGGCTGCTCTGAAACTGACAAGGCTTTTTAGTTATGGCTTGAGGGGTGTCAAAGGGCTAAACTGAGAGGTTGTGATCAGTGACCTGTCTGTCCGTCACCGAGATCATTCATAAATATGGCTCCTATTATAGTTAGTGGAGCTTTTCTGTTGCCTTGGATGATTTTAAATTAAAAAAATAAATAAATAAAAATGTTAGGTACACAAGTGCATTGCATCAAATGACCAAACCCCTAAGAGAACTTAAAAGAATTTGGGGGCTCGTTCGGGATTTGAACCTAGTCCAGGACCTAGACTCATGTGACCTAGACAAATGTGTTGAATCAGGAAATGTCTATGTTTCACTTATGTTATATTTTCAATTAATTTATACATGCAGTTTTTGAAATGTTTTATAATAATTGCCTCTGTAAAATAGTTTGTTCTCAAGATTTCAAGTAATCAAAAGTGCACTTATTTGTAGAATAACCCTTAAATTTATCGAAGCTGACTTGGAATAAGTGATGTTTTGGCAGTAGTATCAGTATGCCAGTAAGATGCATGCTATCCCTCTTACATTTGAGTTTGTGAACACCAGAAGAAGTGGCCCCTTGCCAAGATCTGCATAATGATTATCATTATGAAGACTGTTAAACTCCAGGAGCTTCTCATTCACAGAGGTTCTCCTAGAAGGGTCTGTTGCACTCAGGTTACAATTGACACAGTAGGAAAGCTATCTGCTTTATGAGCGGCACACTGTTTCAATTATATTGTTAGATTCATTCTATTTTTATTAGCTATGTCATACATTTAAAATCGAAATGGTCATAAATTAAACATTAAATGAAATATTACTATTATATGATGCTGAAAATATATTGGATTTAATACTTTCCAACTCTTTTATTAGGTGACTTTAAAAGTAAAATAGCATATAAAAGTGTAGACAAAGTTCAAGAAGTAAATCTTTTGACCTTGTACAGTATTTCCCTGTTGACTGGATTTGTAAAACCGAAGCTCTTCCACTGAGTGGGGGCTGTGTCTTAAAAAAGGAGCTGAACGGGATGCAGGAAGTTATTATCATCTGTGGTCTGCCCTCTGGAGATGAGAAATCTTGGCAGAAATGGTCCGTGTGCACAGTCACACACAACTAACAGGGCACCTCCCCTTTTACCGCTTAGAGATAGCAGTCAACGCTCCATGTCCTCAATCAACAGGCACTTCCAGCACAGCACCTAGTAACACAAGGGCCGATTGACTCTGGCTCTTCAGCACACTTGTGCCATTGTGCCCTGTGTAGAATGGTGGTGTTGTGGGAGCGTGTGACAGAGTGACTGGACCACTGTGTTCACACCATATTACCTGATCCAAATCAGGCAAGCAAAATAAGTTGATCACTCGTATTTAAGCAAATTAGTGTGCTTGCATTTGGGTTTGCAATTGAAAAGTTTCTTTCAGCACTTTCTTAAGGGATTTGTTCTCTGGCGAAGAACACTTCTGAACTAAAGAACCCAACAGTTCCTACACAAATAAATGGATATTATTTCAAAAAGTTATCAAAGTCAGGTTTATTGTCATTTTCACACATTTCAGAGTAATGGAGTTGAGCAAATTCAATTGTTCTTTCAAGTAACTAGTATGAATAATGTTAGAGATTTATTTAATCTGTATCAGTCGATATTTGATTTATTTTTGGGTTGTATATAATTTTGGATGCTCATTTCCAACTTTTATTAAAAAATTTCATCATCTAACAAGAGGCAATGCTAAAATGAATAAGTTATAACATCATGATGGCCTATTTATTTGGTACCACAAACAATAAGCTCCTGTTAGTTAATTAATTAACAAACAATGAGCAAAACATTTGTTTCAGTATTTAATAACCTTTGTTAACATTCATTATTCATTCATTTAGCTCAGGTTCATTAAATAATATTAACAGAAGTTCAATAATGTATTAAGTGAACTAAGATTATTAAGTGCTTTAGAAGTATTTTCATTGTTAGTGCATGTTAACTAATGTAGTTGTAACTAATGTTAACAAATTGAATCTTATTGTAAAATGTTACCACTGGTTTATTTATTGTATATTTAGAAAATATACTACACATAGCATACATTCTAAAATAGGTCATTTATTGGTAATTGGACATAAAAATGTAAAAATACTGTAATTATTAATTTATTTGTGTTCTCATTCTTAGATTTTAAAAGATTAAAACCAAGAACAAAACAGTTACTCAGTACTCAGACCTGAGAGTTTTTGTCATTCCCATCTGTTTCCAGTTCCAGTCTGGCACCCTGACAACAAGCATTTTGTTTCACAACACAATGCATTTTCTGACATAAAACTCCAACATTAGATGTCTCCGATAGAGTTTTAAAAGAAAGTGCCACATTATTTGGGAGACATCTTTCTGGTTTTATGATGGTTTTCTACAGTATGGACACACATGAGCACATTAGTAGAGGTCAAGATTGGATTCACTTCAGTAAACGTTGCTGCTCATCTTATTTCAAGCGTATTTTCTGCCACATCACTTCAACCATCCCTTCTTCCCGGCTTCTCTCTCTCCTTCTCTCTTACATTGGCACTGTAACTCTTGGTCAGGCCTATCACACTTGTATGGATTTCCCAGTCTCCCATCAGTGGTCATTGTGAGCTCAATTTCTCTCCACATAATGGCAGTGCACACACATTCCCCTCTTCCTCAGTCCACAATGATGGTAGCAGATGAGAGCGTACAGTATGTGTGTCTGTGGGAGCGTGCGGCTGCCTATGACGCATGTCAAAGCCTCACGGCTGCCAGTATAGACACGGCTAGCTGTGGGAAAGGGAACGGGTGTGTCCTGGATCGAGGGGTTTGGGTCTGTGGGTCCACAGCCTGACCAGCTGCATCACACACCCTGTGGCTCACCCGTACCCATATACAAACCCATCTGGCTGTAGAGGCCAGACCGAACAGCTACACAGCTCCTACACATGTGAATCTGCTTTAAATTTGGGGTCTCTATAAAGACATATTTCTGTATTTTCAGCTGCACTGTATTAACGGATAACTATGATCTGTAGCACATGTAAAATGACCTCAACTTAGACCAGACTGCCTCGGTTCAGGGCATATGCATATGTGGTTATAGACAGAGTTAAATTCTGCCTAGACTCATTACTACATATACTACAAAAACATCTTTCATTTTTCAACTGTTTTCTTTTCAAATATATATTACATTTGTATTTCTGTGATGGCAAAGCTACATCGCATCCTTCAAAATGATCCTAATATGTTGATTTGGTGCTCAATGAACATTCATTACTATAATCAATGTTGAAATATACTGCAAAAATTATTAATTGGAAACAGTGACATATATACCACTGTGACCCATCCACACAATTTATATGGAAAATTAATAAATGCATATATACACAGATTCTGTCAATTTAAGCTACAGTCTTTGAATATCATTCAGACAAAAAACTGCTCCACTCTGAAGATCACTCTTTTGTGTTTAGTAGGCAGTTGTAGCACGCTAAGCTGAGAATCTGCTGCTGTAGCAAAAACAAAACATTGGCAGCGGTCGAGCGAGGCCATGGTTCACTCAGCTGCACAAAGTGGCCATACAATGAGTTTGTTCAACTAAATAGCTGTAAGGAAAATACAATTTCAGAGCAATGTTATAAAAATTGTCCCAATATATCAGGTGATGATCAACATCTGGAGAGATATTTTGAGTCATCATGGCACAGATGAATGTTTATACTGTACTTCACGAATGGTTTATCGTTTAGCTTGAAGAAAACAAATCCACACGCAAATCCCTCATTTGATCCCCTTCTGATACCCAGTGAAAGAGAGATCCAGGGGTAAGGCATGGATTTCGAATCAAATAAAAAGCAAAGCAAACACATCCTGTTTTTGAGTTTGATAAATCAGCTGCCAAACATATGATCTGCTCATTAATTTGACTGACTATCAACTTGCACTTTGCTTCTGAAAGCTTGGAAATGAATCAACTCTGCATTCGAGAAAAAAACAGATCATATTTTATAACTCTGCAGGGATTGATAATTCTTTATAAGTTATACTTATGCTGTGGTGAGACCAGTTGGGAGCCACATTCAGTATGATGACCAGCTGCACACTTCACGATTTATAATAGTTCTTTATGATTGTTTCTTGTCAGACTGTTTCTTGTAAGCCATGTCACACTGTCGGATGTCAGAAAAAAATAAAGACGACGTGTGTGGAGAAAGTCATCAGGTTGTGTGCTCCTATTGGTTTTTGATTTGACAGTTAACGTAAGAGAAGCCACACTACAGAACAGGGCCTTGAAACTTCTGACACTGGCAGAATTTCATCAGACGTCAAATTTGATCATAATCATCTGCTGTTGGCGAATTATGTCAAATTAGCAATCAAAGACCACATATTTTGGCTTAGGATCAGACGGCCAAATTGTGGCCAAAATCATGCAGTGTGCACCATTAATTAATCAATTAATCAATCATAAAAAAAATATTTTCCAGAAATGGAATTGATACTTAGAGACATTTAGAAGAGCAATAAAACTGCATGAATAATTGAGCATGGCAGAAACAACTAAAGAAAGGAGAAAGAGCTATGTTCCGGGTAGAGGAAATGATGACTTACCACACTTCCTCCTCTTATCTCTGTCAGAAACACATACTGTATATGGAAACGATTGGCCTTCCCTTGGCAGTCTGTACCCCCCCCCATCCCCCCATAATTGAGTTGCACAAGACTGACGCAAAAGTTTATGTTTAGAGACACATACAATAAATTAATCAAATATTAATGAATTGTTTGACGCTGTTGTGATTTCAGCTCATTGAAACTATGTTTATGTGTAGGTGAGCTGTCTCTGCCTGCCCATTTCAGCCCTTATGCTGAGGGTCCAGACTCAGCGGTGGAGAGCAGAGAGAATGCCTACGCACAGCTGGAGCTCAGGACGCTGGAGCAGGCCCTGCTGGCCACCTGTGTGGGCAGCCTCTCTGAACTCAGTAAGTTATGACCCCTTCAATTCATATTCAGTTCTTTTGAAGGATTGTAACTGCACTGCATATTAATAGTTTAAAAAACAAATAAACAGTACGTTGTTGTCATATGTCAAAGGATAAAAATAATTCGAAATTTAGTAACAGTTGTGGTTCTAAATCTGAACCTAACGCTAATTTGGTAACTCAACGGTTCGAGTAATTAATTTTTTTTTAATTTTAAGTGATTTTGATTCACTAAATATAACTGGTTAATAGTCATTCATTCATTTATTCAATTAAACCATTTGCTTCTACAATATGTTTTAGGTTCACTAAGAACAGGCTTATAACAGTTACTGGTTTGAGAATCAAACTACACTGGTGGTACTGTATGGTTGTTGATTCGCTAAAAAGAACTGGTTCATAAGTAATTTGTTTGTGTATTGCTCTACACTTTTTAAACTATATGTTTAAATACACTTTTATTATGATGAAACTATAAGCAATAATAAAAAACTCAAGAAAAAACATTCTTGATTTTTTTCCTAATAAAAGGATAATTCATCCCCTCAAAAATGAAAGTTCTGTCATCATTTATATGACTTTCCTCTATCTTGATATTTTTAATGAAACAAGATTTCTGAAAGCTTAAGTTCATAAACATGCTGTAAATGTAATCGGTATGAATTGAGTGGTTCAAGCCTAAATTAAATCTCCTGATCATATAAAGTGATTGTGTCTCTTCAGAAGATTTGGATTAAACCACTTGATTCACTTGGATTATTTTTACGATATTGTTTTAGTTTTGCTTGCTTTTACGATACCAAGTCGTGTGGACTTTCAATGGATAGACAAAAAAAGGATGAAAGAATATTAAAAATATCTTAATGAACAAAAGTCTTTGGAATGACATGAGGGTTGGAAAATGATGACAGAATTTTCATTTTTAGGTGAACTAACCAAAAAGAAAAATAGCTTTTCTCAGCCTAGTAAAAGACTGCAGTTCTCTTTAAGAATTAGGTCACCTAAAAGGCACTTGTCGTTAAAACTTTAATGTAGAAACACTGTTGTTGTCCATTTTTCATCTCAGTCCATTACTGTCCACTGAAATGCTATTTTTGCATGATTGTTTTTACTTCTGTAAGACAGAGAGAGACATCTGTACATTTAAGTGCCGTTCTTCTGACAACTCGACATTGCAGGCCTGCCTAGGGGGGTGTGAGCTCCTGAACTGTGGGTAGTTTGTTTACGTTACAGACCACAGTTCAGGATGAGGGAGGGAGGGAGGGGGGGGGGGGTCTGCTCGCATTCACCAGAGAGGGAAACACGCTCTCCCTCAGGGGACCAGCAACACTCCTGCAGTTGTTTTGCTGGTACAAGAGCACCTTCTGTTTGGGTCAAAGGAGTAAAAAGCACCCTCTTTATGCTTTATGATTGCAGACACTCAAGCAATCGTAAAGCAGCCCTTTGTTTAACAACTAATATGCACAAGTGTTCATTAAGGTCCATGTAGACCATATGTTATTGATAGCCTCGATTGTTTCCCACACCCCTCTTTATAAACATGTATATTTCTTTAACATATTAGCTGTTGTTTAAAGAGCCACCTATAGTTAAGTACAAAAGCAGTATTTCCAGTCAAGGATAAAATGATGCATCTCCGCGGTCGCTGTGTTCTCTCAGTCTCATCTCTTTCCTCTGTGATGCTTTTCACATATGCAGGACAGTGTCCACTGACTTTACTGTAAGCTGCTCTAATGGTCAACACAGACTTTAAGGAGTGTGTCTTTGGCCTGTCCTCATCGTATCTTCTCCTCCTTTGGGGAACAGCTTGAGTCTGGATTTCTGCACTGAGAGGCAAAAACAGCAGATTTAATGCTCCTCAGAGTAATTTAGAATAAAGATCCTCGACGTTTGAGTTTAACCGAATCCTCTTCTATTTCCACATTTGGACATAAAACAGATGGGTCTGAAGATGTATTTTGCGATATTGAAATATGCTTCGTATTGTGTGTTGTCAGCACTTAAAAAAGTGACACAATTGCACTTGGCTGCACAGCTACTGTCTGTAGTTTATGGGATTGAACTGGAAACACAGATGGCTTTTCTGTATTAGCAGCGCATTGTGATAATGGTGCTTGTCTGCTTGCAGATCTTAAGGAATTTATTGCAGGGCCCATTTGAAAGGCTCAAGATACTATTTGATAATATGAAACATTTTAGATAATTTGAGCTTGAAGTTCAAATGTATATGTGTGTCCTCCAGGTGACTTGGTCTCACGTGCAATGCATCATATGCAGCGTTTGGTTTCAGCAAGTCCCAGTCTCAGTCCTGGACGTCCTTTCTGCCTGCAGCCCATCTCCTGGTCTCCAGACGCCCTTCACACACTCTATTACTACCTACGCAGTCCACAGATGGAGTCACTGGAGAACCCCAACCTTGAGCCACCCAGGATTGTCCTCAGTAAAGAGAGGTGAGATCAATGGGCCAAAACCTTTTACCTGCTTTAATAAATTCAGATGTTTATGACTTTTATTTTCTTTGAAATTAACTTTATTTTCCCCTATAGATTATAGACATACTTTGAATTTCACCTTCAGGTCTGTTCTAGTAAGATGAGAGGGCTTCACTCTGTATGGAAATCTTGCTCTGCATTCACATCAGATAATGAATACTAATGTTTTTAGCAGGTGGACAGTTATGGTTGTGAGCATGCTTCACAATCACAGCACTCCTGGCACAGACACTAGAGAAGAAGAAAACCGTAGAGGATTCGCTCTGTAATATCACACTGATTTGAATTCCAGCGAGAATGTGTATGTGAAAGATGGCAGATGTTGTTATACAAATTGTGATTAAGGCTTGTTTGTGGCAATAAATGACAGGATTGAAAGAGTCTGTGGTGAGCCAAATCAGCAGCCTTTGTAATTGCACTGTCCACATTTCGCTCTGATCCAGTTTTGTGCCACTGTTGATCTCCCCTGCACTTTGCTGGGTTTAAGCACGTTTTAAGCATTTTGGCAAGGAGAAAGATAGAGGGGTGAAGTGAGAGATGTTGGTAAATAACGGAGTAATTGCATGTTTCTCTCAGGCCTTTTCCTCTTCTTCCTCCTCTGATGGAGTGGATGCGAGTCGCCATGGTCCATGCGGAGCATCGACGGAGCCTGTTAGTGGACAGTGATGATGTGAGACAGACTGCCCGACAGCTTCTCCCTGGACTGGACTGTGAACCTCGACAGCTCAAGTAAGATGTTCCTGTTGCTTAAATTGTAGAGCAGAGTGCTGGCAACATTAAGGTCACGGGTTCAATTCCCACATACCGCAGCAAAATTTCCAATTCTTTCCATCTTTACGCAGTTAACTTTGTACTTTGGCTTTCCATCTGTAAAAGAATTTAGCCAAGCTATTGCTCTATTTTTTTTTTTTTTTTACTCACACTCTTTTAATGTAATTAACTTCAAATTCACTCTCTCTCCCTCTTTCTTTTTCTCAGGCCAGAGTGCTGTTTCACCTCCTTTAAACGTCTCGATTCAAAGGCTGCCGCGGACAAGTTTAATCTGGATCTTGGCTTTCGCATGCTCAACTCTGGCCGAACTGATCTGATTGGCCAGGCTATCCAGCTCCTGGGCTCAGACGGGGTGAACACAATGGATGACCAGGTGAACCCTGAACTTCTGATTCCCCTGTGGTTGGAAAGCTGTATGCTTGACTTCATGTTTTTTGATGTTTATCCCTCTTTCTTTCTGCGTGGGTATGTAGGGCATGACTCCACTGATGTACGCCTGTTCAGCAGGGGATGAGGCACTTGTTCACATGCTCATTGATGCCGGAGCAAACTTGGACGTAGCGGTAATGACACTGTGCTCATTCAGTCACATTATGTCTTTTTCACCCATTTATCTGTAACGGGCCATCCAGTCCTGCTCCTTTAGGGCCAATGCCCTTCCCCAACACACTTGCCTGGAACAGTGTCTATTAATCCTGAAGTCATTCCTAAGCCTGGTTTCTCCCAAGGTTTTTTTCTCCATTTGTTGGAGTTTTGGTTCCTTGCCGCTGTTGCCTTTTGTTGGGGACACTTGCTTGATATTCAGCAGTGTTTTTGGTATGCCTGCATTGGCGCCGTTGTATGTGAACTGAGCTGAGCCGGACGATTACGTCACTGTTTTCTCCAGTGCTCATATACATAAATTAACTAGACTAATAACTATTGATCTTTGCAACGGAATGAATCAATAATATATAGAATAAGCTGGACAATGACACCTTTTTCTTTGGGAGCTGCTGTGCAGCCAAAAATTATTTGCTAATTATTAATGTAAAGCTGCTTTGCCACAATTTGCATTGTAAAAAGCGCTATATAAATAAAGGTGACTTGACTTGACATTGATTAGCTAGTTTAATTAGGATTGGAGCTAGATATTGGCCCTTCAGGAGCAGGATTGGACACCTTTGATCAATATCTTACAGGTGGGCTCATTTCAGGTTAACATTCTTGAATGGATGGTTGGTTTGCAGTAATGTAACACTATGGGAACTCACACATACAGTAGAAATATTTATTTTCTCTCTCTCCTTTTGCTCTTTTCAGGTGCCCAACTGTTCACCAAAACATCCCTCTGTCCATCCTGAGAGCCGCAGTTGGGTGGCCCTCACCTTTGCAGTGCTGCATGGACACATATCTGTAGTACAGGTGAACATCCACGCTAGTTACATGTTCAGTTCTGTTTCTGTTTGTTGTAATTTTATAATAGTGAATGTTATTAATGTTCATTTTAAAAATGACTTACAAAAGAAGGCATTTTTAAGTTCCGATCTATAATATGTTAGCATTACAAACTGCCACCGGAGGACTATCGTGTTAAATGAACTTTGTTTGCCCTTCCAGCTCTTGTTAGATGTGGGAGCAGATGTGGAGGGCACAGCCCTGAGCCACCACAGCTCAGCAGAAACACCTCTCCAGCTGGCGTCTGCCGCAGGTGGGAAAAAACAGTGGAAAGTCATCCTAATCATGTGATTTCTTTTAAAGAGTTATGTTTGAAAGTAATAAAGAAAACTATTTGTGAATAGTCACAGATGCTATTTGCACTGTATATAATACTACTAATATTCAAAAGTTTATGATCTGTTTTTGAAGGAAATTAATACTTTTATAATGCAGTGACCCATTCAATTAATCAAGAGTGACAGTAAAGACCATTATGGCATTACAAAAGATTTCTGTTGCAAAAGTGCAAGAAGTGCAACGTACAAAATGTTTTTGGGATCAACCCTCCCCGAAAACATTGTGTGGATCTTTCATGTTTTTGATTTTGTAGTTATTTTTGGATCTACGCACCACCTGAAGTTTTGTATATGAGCTTTCGTTTGAACTGTGATCTGGCGCTACACTTTTCCAGTTTCTTTAAAAGATTTCTATTTCAAATTAATGCAGTTCTTATGAACTTTCTATATATCAAAGAATCCTGGGAAAAAAACATAGTTTTCACAAAAATATTAAGCAGCACAACTATTTTCAACATTGATAATAAAAAGAAATGTTTCTTGAGCAGCACATCAGCATATTAGATCCTTAAAGGATCATGTGACACTGAAGACAGCTGAAAATTCAGCTTTGCCATCACAGGAATTAATTTTAAAATATTTTAAAATAGATAATAGATATTTTAAATTTTAGTAATATTTTACAATATTTCTGGTTTTACTGCTTTTTGATTGTGTGTGTGTGTGTGTGTGTGTGTGTGTGTTTTCAGGGAACTATGAAATGGTGAGTTTGCTGTTGTCCCGTGGTGCTGACCCCATGCTGCGGGTGCATCTGACATCATCATTCTATGAGGGCATGAACTGCTTCAGTCATGCTGCAGCACATGGACACAGGTACTGACCCCTCACAAACACACACTCTGATTCAATTTCATTTCAACTTATGTATTGAATAATCAGGAACCCTCCCCCCTCCCCCCAGGAACGTACTGAGGAAGCTGTTGAGTCAGCCTCAGCGTCTGCAGGAGGACGTTCTTTCTCTGGAGGAGATCCTGGCGGAGGGAGTAGAGGAGCAGGAGAAGCAGGAAATAGTGGAGGGAGCGAATGCAAAGCTTGTCCTCTCTCCACGGCTGTGTAAGGCCCGCATTAGAGCGCTGCAGGAAGCCAGCCTGCATAGCGCCGAGCACGGATACCTGGATGTCACCATGGAGCTCAGGGCATTGGGTACACATCTGACTCATTTATAATAAATGAAAGAAAATGGACAACAAATTGAATTAGAGATGCATAAAGTGAGAGATTTTTGGCATGTAGCGCATAGCAGAGTGTGTTACAGTCATTGATTACAGGCTCAGTAAACCCACAGAGAGAGATTATTAGTGAACCATTTGTTAGATTAACCTGCAACTCATAGATAACCAAAACGAGCAGCTTTGTCACCATTATAGCTGAAGTAACAGTAGTTTTATAAGTATATTTGTGGTTTTATTTTAGTAGAATCACGTTTTCTCAACCCCTGAGATATACACTACCATTTTTTTATTTATTTAATTAATTAATTTTTTAAATGAAATTAATGCTTTTAGTCAATAAGGGTAAGAGCTTCATGATTCTGGATAAATTGAGAATGCCAATTTTTTGGTTTCAAACTGAGATCACGCTTCTCCCTCGATTATTTACTAGAGGTTCTGACAAATGTTAATTCCTGCAGTCTATTTAAAAAGTTTAATGAATCTGACCAGTGAAATTGAATAAATTAAATTCAATTGGATGGCCTACAGCCAACGCTGGCTTTTAAAATATAATAAAATAGAAAACTGTGATTTTAAATTGTAATAATATTTCACAATTTTACTGTTTATTGATCAAATAAATTCAGTTTTGGTGAGCATAATAGATGTCTTTCAAAAACAACAAGACATACCCCAAACTTTTGAACGGTAGTGTATAAACACATTTAGAATGAGGTAAACAGATTAATGAGTTTGAACAAGCTTGTTGTTCTCTCTCAGGAGTGCCATGGAAGCTGCATGTATGGCTGGAGTCCCTGCGCAGTTCCCAGCTCCAGTCCAGGACTGAACTCACGCTTTCTCTCCTTAAAGACTTCACCACTATTGGGGAAGAAAAATACTGTGAGGAGCTGCTATTACAGGGTCTTCCACTCCTCTTCTCCATTATCAAAACTAGCAAGGTAACCTTAACAAAACCATCACCAAAAACATCATGTGAATGTTAGAAGTGGGATGCTACATTTCAAGATTTGTCAGCCAATTGAAATATTGTATTAGAAATGAGACTTGTTTCATATTTGTCCATTTGTTCTTTGTTTTATTCAATTCAGAGTAAGGACATCCGTAAGCAGCTGGCAGTCATCTTTAGTCACTGTGTTTGCTCTGCAGCCGCCCCATCTATTCTGGCAGTGAAGGACTCACCTACAGCTCAGCTGGGTAATGTACTGTAGATCACCGCGCACCATTCTCTACTTACACCTGCACTATCGTTCAAAGGTTTTGGGTTGGTAAGGTATTTTTAATGTATTGAAAGAAGTCTCTTATGCTCACCAAGGCTGCATTTATTTGATCATACAGTATTATAGTAAAAACAGTAATATTGTTAAATATTATTGCAATTTAACTGTATTTTATCTCAATAACTGTTTTCTATTTGAATATACATCAAAATGTAATTTATTCCTGTGATGTCAAAGCTGAATTTTCAGCATCATTATCCAGCCTTCAATGTCACATGATCCTTCAGAAATCAGACTTATGTGCTCATTTGGTCCTCAAAGAAAAAAATCGTATTATAATCGATGTTGAAAATAGTTACGCTGCTTAATATTTTTGTGGAAACCATAATACATTTTTCAGGATTATTTGATGAATAGAAATTGCTTCTTTTTTTGTAACAATGTAAAATTCTTTACTGTCACATGATTAATTTAATGTATCCTTGTTGAATAAGATTAATGAATTTTTAAAAAAAAATCTTAAACTTTTTGGACTTTTAAACTACCAGTAACATCTCATTGTTGCAATTCAGCATCAAAAATATGACGTCACATGATGTTAATACATACGGTATCACCCTCACAGATGCTCATTTCCTGAACAACACCGAGATGTCTGATGTGATATTTGTGGTGGAGGGAAGGCCGTTTTACGCGCACAGAGTTCTGCTCATGTCTGCTTCACAGAGGTGAGTTTCTTACTCAAATTGATTTTAATGTAACATGCCTTACAATCAGTTACGTGATTAAGCTGTATATGTGTGTCATTTAAGGTTCAGAGACTTGCTGGGCCTCTACAGTAGCAATGGCACATCAGACCACATGGCCATTGAAATCACTGACATAAAATACAGCACATTCCAGGTAACCAAGAAAGCTTGGCATAAACATACACGACAAACATATATATGACATGTAAAATTTGAAATGTCTATTCCAGATGATGATGGCACATCTGTACAGTGGAGGAACAGAATGTTTAGACGTATCTGTGCCTGATTTGCTGGAGGTAAGAAAAGCATAACATACAGCACATACGCAGTGCAGTATTGTTTAAATATATATATGTAATTAAATTTAAAATGAGAATAAAACATGTCAATTTAAACTGAGATGCATTATGTCATATCCTGTACAGCTTCTGCCCGTGGCACACTCATTCCAGCTTCCAATTTTGAAGAGACACTGTGAAATCCTCTGCTCAGAGAAAATAAACCTCAACAACGCTGTGAGCATCTACCAGACTTCCAAAGTATGTACATACAGCTTACCTGAGCATATTCATTGTTTCAGCATCCAGCTTCAGTCTGTTGATGTTATCTGTGTTTTGTTGTGTGTTGTTGAGCAGGTGAGTGATGCAGTGGAGCTGGCAGTGTTCTGTGAAGGCTTTTTTCTGCAGAACATGGTCAATCTTCTGGACTGTGAGCAGTTTGAGGAGCTGCTGCTGGGTTCTGACTGCAGCACTGCATTGGATCCAAATGCACTGGATGGGCTTCAGGCTACACTGGCTTCACGGCTGCACTCAATCTGTGGCCCATGTCGAGCTTGAGCGCATGAGGGAAAAACATTCAAAATTACAGATGCGGTTAACAAAGCTCAGATTTGCAGGCAGGCGTGTGAAATCCCCCACCAACACATTGTTTAGATGTTTGTCCTCCAGGTGGTATCTTTGTAATTCCTGTTTTGTGCCAGAAATTCCTATTAAGTGCCAATGTTTTTATGTGTGAGCTATTTATTACAGTTTTTAGGACTTCAATGGTGGAATAACGTGTAAAATAGTTTTCTAAAATCGTGCTTTGGTCACGGATAATGAACTTAAATGTGGATTGAGGAGGTGTTTGATCCAGTTTAGATGGGCTTTACACTTTTTTTTTACAAGCTACTTAAAGTACCCATGTGCTTCGTCGGAGTAGTTATGTAAACTGCAGTATTATCGCCCCCCAGTGGTTAAAGTGTCTTACACCTGCCTACGAAGATTTATGAAAAATGTACATAGTAGTACTGTAGATACTTTTGTATTCTCATATCACAAGTGTAAATATATTTCTAATATGCAATATGGCAATGGTACGGAGATATCTTGGGATCAATAAAAAATAAATTATTTGATATAACATTTTTCATGCAGCAATTAAATGGCAAGCAAGTAATTTTGAAATGACTAATAAACATGTAAAATACATTTGTGTTCTGATTATTTTTTCTCATGCTAGCAAATAGGGAGTTGGTAGGATTTGCAGTTTCAGGTAGGCCACATCTGAAAATCCTAATAGCATGCAAATAGGAGTGGCAGAAGTTTGGGATACATAAATACGTAGTTTTCTTGAAACAATATGTATGAACAATACCTGAGTAACTGTCACCGCTAAGATCTTTATGTGTAGCTCATGAGGCCAAGAACTGTGATCGAGTGGCTGTGTTCAAATGTCCTCTACTTGGATAGTGTTAACCAACAGTCGAGCTACTTATGCTTGTTTTAGTAAACTTGTGTTCATTTTGGTAACACACTATAAAAAATTGTACTGTAAAATAATGGTAATCTACTGGCAGGAAGGTTGCCAGTAATTTACTGTTAATTTGTAGCTCTCCTACCAATAATTTATAATTTTCTCTTTTAACATTATGCTACAGTAATAATACAATGGAAGGTAACTCATTTCATTTGGAAAAATGATTGCTTAAAATAGTTTAAAAACTAGTATTTATATACGGCTAGCACTGTGAACTTATTTCATTTGAATACACTGAAAACGAATGTTTTAATATAAAACTCAAAACCATCTTTAATTCAAATCTTTGCAGTTCGTCATTAGCAACAATACATATGCATTTGTTAAAGTACTTTGCAAGAGATTGACACTGTATCAATAACTGTACAGTTACTGTCTTTAAATAAAGCAACATGCAGCATAACATCAGTGTTTCTCTTCTCATCATGACTGAAGCACAGGCGCTACTCTCAAGCACAATGATGACCCACAAAACTAATTAAACTAAGAGATCATCCTATATCATCTTATGCAAAAACACATAAAAACACTTCAGTTTAATACACTCTCCTTATCAGTTATTAACTTTGCATAACTTTTTTCTATTAACTTTCACTAATATTTCAGTCAAATGAACTCGTTTCATAAATAATCAGTTTTTCCTTTATTTTACAGTAATCTGCAGGCCGCAGGTTTGCCGGTAAAGTACTGTTAATCTACAGTTTGTAATTGAATTTACAGTTTAATACTGTTAAATTATGTTTCACTGATTTTTTTCTCATCTTACACCTTTTAACACTTTTAACCCCACAGCAAAATCCTCGGTTTTTAATGAACACACGTGTGCACTACAGAGTTTTGGAGTAACAATGAAGCAGTGTTGAAATTAATGAGAGAATTCAGTGATTAATTAAATGTTGCATTAGTGATGAACACCTGCTGTTAACAAGCAGAATCACTGAAGAAAAGAGAAACAACTACAACTGATAAAATTAATTGATGATAAAAAAACATTAAATCTCGCAAGATCTGATTAAGCAACTCCACAAACAGCATTACCAGCTTCACATATAACTAACCAGACTGACTTTATTTCTGTCATACATATACAGAAGTTCTTATTGAGAATTAACAGAGGATTATATGTTGTTTCATTGTTTCGGTTGATGTTACCATGATGGAGGTCAGTGTTTGCTTTAGCTGGGCTCCTGACCCTTTTAATGTTAGTTATTCTTTGGTTATGTGTTTTTAGTTATGTTTTGACATAATCATCATTTAATGTTTGATTTACTGAACTCATACAGTGTCTAATATCTTGTCAATAATGTATTAAATTAACACACTTCAATTTTACATTTCATACAGCGAATTACCAAGCAGCGGTGAGCCATAAGTTATGAAAAATATTCACACTCATCATTTACAAAAAAACAAAAAGGCTTGTTTTATGGCAGCAAAACACACTACTAAAATTAAAAACAACACAAAAACAACAGCAAAAATAAAAGCAACTAGTAAGGATTAGAGAAAATAACCAGACATTTAGGATGCATAATTTATTCATGCTGCAACGCAGGCACAGTGCCTCTGGACTGGCAGACCGAGGAGGTAGTCCCTCTTTTTAAGAAGGGACACCCTCCTCAGCCTCCCCGGGAAAGTCTATGCCAGGGTACTGGAGAGGAGAATAAGGCCGATAGTCGAACTTCGGATTCAGGAGGAAAAATGCGGTTTTCGTACCGGTTGTGGAACACTGGACCAGCTCTATACCCTCTCCAGGGTGCTGGAGGGTTCATGGGAGTTTGCCCAACCAATCCACATGTGTTTTGTGGATCTGGAGAAGGCATTCGACCGTGTCCCTCGTGGTGCCCTGTGAGGGGTGCTCTGGGAGTATGGAATCCGGGGCACTTTGCTAAGGGCTGTCCGGTCACTGTACGACCAGAGCAGGAGCTTGGTTCGCATTGCCGGAAGTAAGTCAGACCTGTTCCCGGTGCATGTTGGTCTCTGGCAGGGCTGCCCTTTATCACTGGTCCTGTTCATAATCTTTATTGACAGGATTTTTAGGCGCAGTCAGGGGCCGGAGGGAGTCTGGTTTGGGGACCACAGGATCCCGTCTCTGCTTTTTACAGATGATGTTGTCCTGTTGGCTCCATTGGGCCAGGACCTCCAGTGTGCATTGGGATGGTTTGCAGCCGAGTGTGAAGCTGCTGGGATGAGAATCAGCACCTCCAAGTCTGAGACCATGGTTTTCAGTCAGAAAAGGGTGGCTTGCCCTCTTCATGTTGGTGGAGAGCTCCTGCCTCAAGTGGAGGAGTTCAAGTATCTTGGGGTCTTGTTCACAAGTGAGGGAAGGAAGGAGCGTGAGGTTGACAGGCGGATCGGTGCAGCTTCTGCAGTGATGCGGTCGATGTACCGGTCTGTCGTGGTGAAGAAGGAGTTGAGCTGCAAGGCTAAGCTCTCGATTTGCCGGTCAATCTATGTTCCTACTCTCACCTATGGTCATAGCTTTGGGTCATGACCGAAAGAATGAGATCCCGGATACAGGCGGCCGAAATGAACTTTCTCCGCAGTGAGGCAGGGCGCTCCCTTAGAGATAGGGTGAGGAGCTCGGTCACTCGGGAGGAGCTCAAAGTAGAGCCGTTGCTCCTTCACATCGAGAGGAGTCAGCTGAGGTGGCTCGGGAATCTGTTTTGCCTCCTGGACGCCTCCCTAGGGAGGTGTTCTGGGCGTGTCCCACCAGGAGAAGGCCCCGGGGAAGACCTAGGGCACGCTGGAGAGACTATGTCTCTCAGCTGGCCTGGGAACGCCTCGGTGTCCCTCCGGAAGAGCTTGAGGAAGTGTCTGGGGAGAGGGAAGTCTGGGCATCTCTGCTTAGACTGCTGCCCCCACGACCTGGCCCCGGATAAGCGGTAGAAGATGGATGGATGGAGGTTAGAGCACAAACTATTTTCAAAATCCTTGATCATCTTGTCATAACATTACTAAATCTCATTATAAAAATATACAACACTACCCAAACTTAACTATAGATTATACTCTAAACAAGGCTAGTGAACCAGCCCAAATAAAGCAATGCTGATCTCCATCATGGTAACATCAAAGGAAACAATAAATCATCTAACATCTACATCTGTAATTTTTTTAATAAGAACTTCTGTAGACGTCTGACAGAAACAAAGTCAAAGGGGTTAGTAATAAGTGCAGCTGGTAATGCTGTTTGTGGAGTTGTTTAAACAGATCTTAAGAGATTTAATGTCTTATCTTCAGTTGATTTAATCTTTTTCTGTTCTTGTTTCTCTGTCCTTCAGTGATTCTACTTGTTAACAGCAGGTGTTCATCAGTGTCTGAATTCACACATTTTCATTCACTCTGTCAAGTGGACTACATTAGTGAACTAGTGTAGGGAATAGAGAATGAGGGTATAGGGTGTGATTTGGAACAGCCACTGAGTGTCGACTTTGAGCGCTGTTAATTCACAGTATATTGCAGTAGGCTACTTTCTCGAAAATGACACAAATTACCCAGAATACATTGTTTTCAACAGTATATTACTGTTTTAATTGAAAACGGTATGTTACTGTCAAAATTTGGCCCTTTTTTTACATCAATTTTTTTTTACAGTGCATGCTTGTATGAACTGCATGATGGATAAACTAAAGGCCAGACGGCTTCACTCAGAAAAATGAAAAGTTTTAGTGGGCTGCAAGGGGTAATTCATGCTTTTAAGATGGGTACATGTCATGACAGGCAACAATAATTTAGTCTCTTTAGTCTTCACACCATGTCTACCGCAATTTCAACTTGTAAAAAGCATCCACGTCCTCATAGAGCTAATAATTGCAGCTTGTAAGACAGCAGTTTTCTGACAGCTACTTGTACCACCTGACCGCTGCAGATTCATTAAGGTGTTGATAGTGGTGCCATATGGCTCGTTTCCATCGAGAGGTACGGTACAGTACAATACAGTATGGAACGCAATTATTTCAGATGAAACAAAAATAAAGTAGAACATATCACCATTCATCAAATGTGTTGAGATTTTGTGCACTCTATGGACAGTAGAATAAAAATAAGGTCTTCGTCTTTACTCATCTAACCCTATGTTGCAGGGGAAAGATATGAGCAGAAAACAGCAAACACACATACAACATTCCAAAGTCAATGGATTTATTTCCGTTGCACTGAAGTTGTTCACAGTAGTTACAAGGGGATACGTTAGCGGCGATTCTATTTTTCCCGCTCGGTATTAATCAAATCCGTGATACATTACAATCCAGCTCTCCCAAAGTACAAAATAGGAAGGACAACAATGTGTATTGCTTAGATTACATCTCCACTTATTCTCCACGCTGTATGTTCCCATAAGTGATCATGTGTTATGACATCCCAGACCCCTATCCCGAGATCAAGATGCAGTAGAGCATGTGGCGAAAAAGCGTTCACGATAAGGGAGATGGGAAAAAAACAACAAACTGAAAATGAAGGCATGATAATGGAGGAAACAAGTCGATGATGAAAAAGGTGAAGGGGAAGAGAAAGTTAACATCCACAACATCATGCAAATTAAAGCCAAATGTCGGACATGCAATACGAGAGATAGAGTCAGGAGCCGCAGGATCCCCTTGATGGTTTTAAGAAAGTCGTTTGCCCAAAGTTGTCTATTTACAACATGTGATTTGAGCATGTCCACCTGTTTTACACGCACAATGAGATGAGTGACAAATATCAATACTTCATTATCCCCCACCCCACCCCCACCCCCCACCCTAAAGAGGCTAGTCTACATTCTTAAATTACCAGTAAATAATTTAACATATACTACAAGCTCTTTATTCTGGTCAAAGCCGGGAAAGAAAGAGTGCTTCATTCACAAAATCGGATAAGTGTTATCGTACACAAAACACAAGATCCTTCAAACAATCTGACGAGTCGCCCTGATGCAAACAATAAAATCTCCACCACCCGGTTTTGTATATATAAATATTCCCCAGCTGAATAAATTAAAAGACAAAAACACATAAATAAGTTACAAAAAAAAATTCTAAAAAGGTCTCTGAATCCTGCAGATGTTTCTCAATAAAAATTCAACACAAAATAAATTAAAATCAAGAGTAACCCTTGAATACATTAAGCATAATTGTCATTCAAATCTAACATTTCATGAACGCTACATGAGAAAAAAAACAGGATGTGGCAACACAATTCATCTAAGCAATGTCACTCATAGACATTTGTTACATAAGGAATATTTTAGTCTGTACAACAGAATAGATCATTTACTGTGGCGCCCCCCCTCCCAGTCCCGTTTCCCAGTCCACGGTTCACACCGAAGTTCTTCCCATTATTTTTCAAATATGTTCTCCAAATCTTGTACAGCAATAACACTTGAGTCCATAAAATGTTTTAAATTCTTCATTTCACAAAAAAGACTACAATGAAAAGAATACAATCCAACAACGGTCCTCGAGGGCAACTCCTCAAACACGTGCGTTATGATGTCCAGAGTTCCATTCACCATTTGTCCTTTTGTAATGATGTCTTGTGTGTATTGTACGTTTGTGTGTGCATTAGCAGAGAGAGGGGAGAGGAGAGAAGACAAGCAAGACTTTTTTTTAAAAAAAGAAAGAAAACCTGAAAGTTTAAATAAAAAGATGAATTGTTGGTTAGCTTATTGAGAATTCATAAACATCTTTATTTTAAGGCTTCACTCCAAATCCTTGGAAATGTGTGGCTGTATGTACAGTAGCTGCAGGAGGAAGGAGCTGAGGAATAAGTTGGAACAGCTCTTGTTGGTGTTTGGGGTGTTTAGATGCATCAGAATGAGGAGTTTCCCTCAGCTGCTTGTACTGAACTTCCTGTGTAATGTGCCCTCCATCAATGTGCCATACATGAATCTTGTGCAAGAGCAGGACTTGGGCTTTAACACGTTTTCTGGATAATTCCTGGTAGCAGAAATAAATAAAGGCATCATAAAACAGAATTTAACAAAACACTGTGAAGAACAAACAACACTGGAGAGAAAAAAATATATATGTGTGTGTCTGTAGGCGCCTTTTGTAAAGTGTCGGGTCAGTACATACAGTACTTCAATATTCATTCCATTATATAAAACTTTGTAGAGGCTTGGTTGAAACCAGCTTGAGTCAACAACATCCTTTCAGTATTCACCATGACTGGATTCTTTTATTTTTATTTTATTATTTTATTTTAAAACTAGTAATCTAGTATTTCTCCTGGTTTTAAGGTTGTTCCTGTGTCCCAACTGATGGTGCCATCTTGGCTTTGTCTTGGCCAGATGGACATTTGGAGTCATTAGGCTCAGGCTCGTGTCTCTTGCTGTTGGCATGCTTGGGCGTGCCGGGCGGATGGGACACCTGCCCGTTCTTCTCGTCTGAAAAGAGCTGTTTAATTACGTCAAAGAAGTTACTCAATGGGCTGCCTGGGTGCACAGATGGGAGAAGAGGAGAAGAACAAGAAAACAAGAAAGGAGAGAGAGAAAGACAGAGAACAAATACATGAACAATGAGGATCACAGACGAGGCAAGGTGAGATGATGAGAGGCAGACTGCATAAACTGGAGATGATAAGCCATGTATCTGACATGGATACAGCACACATCTGCAGGCATGTTCAACGGTTTGACAGTACAGCTGTTGTAAAGTTCAAAGGTCTTATTGTGGTAGTGAGTATCTGTGGTTGGGCAGTCTCCATCTGATCTGTGATCTTCACTGGATGGAATGAAAACAGATGTGACTATTGATGCATTACAAAGAAATTCCTCTGTAGGAGTGATGAGGTTCAGTTAATGACTTATCCTGAATATATATACTTATCCTATATATATATATATATATATATATATATATATATGCACACACAAACTAAATTTGCAAAAACTTTGAATAAGCATTAGGGGTGTAAATATGCATTGGTACACCTGACAATGAAAATTGTCTGACTGATACATTTGTTCACAAATCGGACTGCTCTGATCATGATGTTTGTTTTTGATTAATTTAAAAGAACGGGTTCATAATAAATGTTCATTCACAAGTTGGAATACTCTGGTCACGTTGTATGTAAAGAACCAGTTGATAGGAATCTTTTTTTCGAAAAAAAAATCGGACTACGCTGGTTGTGCTGTATGTTTTTGATTCACTTACTAACTGGTTTATAAGAGTCATTTGTTTGGGAATCAGACTACACCGGTGACAGTTTCGGATGAAATGAAATGAAACGCTTTATGATAGTCTTTCGTTTAGGAATGGGACTACACTGTTTGAAGTGTTTTCTAGAGTGTAGGGTTTACCCTGGTTGCTGTACTTTTTTTAAGGAACTGGACTGGTTCTCAACCCTACTCTAATTAAATTTGTCTTTATTATATAATAATTATAAATGGTGCTAAAACTACTGAACTGAATGGAATCATGAACAAATTTCAAATTTCATCATGCATTACATGAACTAATAAAGAATCAGAATTGAATCCAATCATTGTCAGAGAATATATTTACACCCTGGTTCATATACAGCTAAGTATTTTCATGCTAAATTAATCATTTCTGCTTTAAATCAAAGGTAACCAAACCAAAAATAAAATCTCATAAATGACTTGAAATGTAGTGGTACAAACTGTTGCAGATTCTGAATACACCTGACGGCCAGATCAGAAGAATTAACTACACACCCTTATTTGACACCAACACAGGCTTACAAACCATCACCTCTTTTTCCAATTTCATAAGTGGCTGAGAAACACTGGCCCCGATAGCACAGACTGTAGCATTGCAGACTGTGGCCTATTTGAACACTAGAGTATATTTCCTTAGTTACAGAGCTTGTCTCTGAGTCTCTCAACACAATCTGGACTTCTCTCAAAATCATGGCAGAAAGCTCGAAACTGCCACTTCTCTAGAAGACAGGCTGCTTTACCACAGCCTAAGAGACTCTCAGAGAGATCTGACAGCTGTAGCGGCTTTGAGACACACAGGAAACTGCTTCAGCATTTCTACTGTGAGCCATTACAAATATTCAACTCCAGTACAGCATGGCTATTTTTCTCTTATGGGGAATGTTCTGAGCTGCAGTGAAATAAACTATATGGACAAAAGTAGGTGGAGACACACCTCTAAATGACTGAATTCAGTTGTTTCAGTCAGAGCCATTGCCACACGTATATAAAAATCAAGCACCTAGCCATGCAGTCTACATTAAAAAAAGAAAAAAGAAATCAGTTGAAAATGCAAATGAGCTCTGAGAAATATGCAACTGAGGCTTTATTTTATTGTTCCTAACATCTTGTGTGTGTTAGTGGGATCAAATTTTTGATAAATAATGGCTAATGACTTCTCTATTTCTTCAAAATGACTTTTAATACAACAGTAAAGCAAAAACATTTTGAGCATAATGTACTGTTACTTGTTTTAATACTCGTATTGTATTTATAGGGACCTACATAAGTAGGCCACGCTGAGCAAAATAGTCCCTTTAGTATTCTACTCCTCATTATATAGTGACTCTGCAGATGATTATTTCTACTGTAAAAGTCCCAAATGATCAACATGAAAGAAGTGTTTAGAGAGAAGAGGTGCTGAGATGCATGCTAACATTATGTTCAAATAGAAAATCTGGTTTAACAGATTCATAAAAGCTGCTGATTAAATGTCTAAAGGCCTTTCACCAAAGTGATTCAGATGCAACAATCGACCCACAAATCAAAATAGAATGATGCAAGAATTGAATACGGAGAGAAAAACAACATGAAGTATGTATGAAGCTTTCATCACTCTAGAGAATTTACACTTTCATGGATTGTCCTATGAAATGAGATCATGCACACACACTCCCACACACATACACACATCTGTGCATATTATATTTAAAGGGTTAGTTCACCCAAAAATGAAAATTCTGTCATCATTTACTCACCCTCATGTTATTCCAAAACTATAAGACTTATGTTCATCTTCGGAACACAAATGAAAATATTTTCAATGAAGCATGAGAGATTTCTGTGTCTCCATTGAAAGTCTATGCAACCAAAACTTAAAAAAAAGAGAGAGATAATAAAAAAATTCCTATGAATCAGGCAATGTAAAATCAAAACAATGAAATGAAATTTCTGTCATTAATTACTCACCCTCATGTCGTTCCAAACCCGTAAGACCTTCGTTCATCTTCGGAACACAAATTAAGGTATTTTTGATGAAATAGGGGAGGTTTTTCATCCTCCACAGAAAGCAATGAAATGACCACATTCAAGGTCATTCTACTGTCATTCTCCTATGCTATTTAAGTTGCAGCACTTCCAGGCTCAATGTAAACAGAGTAGGAAAATGACAGGGAAGACACAAATTGATTGAATAAAGTTGTTATTTTTGTTTTGTTTTTGTGCACGAGTATTCTCTTCGCGTCATAACATTAAGGACGAACCACTGTAGTCACATTGACTATTTTAACAATGTTTTTTACTACTTTTCTGTACATTGACTGTGGTAATTTCTTTGCTTTCTATGAAGGATAAAAAGCCTCTCAGATTTCATCAAAAATATCTTAATTTGTGTTCCGAAGAGGATGTAGAATGACATGAGGGTGAGTAATTAATGACAGAATTTTCACTTTTGGGTGAACTAACCCTTTAATACGATTGTGTCTCTTCTACTTTTTGATGCGCTAAAGATTAGCATTTCAAAGAGGAACAAACTCTTATGGATTTGGAACAACATGAGGGTGAGTAAATGATGTCAGAATTTTCATTTTTGGTTAAACTAACCCTTTTAAAGGGTCTCTGTGTATAAGTGCCACGCATTGGATACCGAGTGTATGACAAAGTGACGTACACCGTGGCAGAAGAGTTAAAATAGACCTCTTACCACCCTTTGAACGCTTCCCTGTCAAAGGAACATGACATATTACTGTAACATGTCTGATCAAATAAAATATTCAGCCTATAATGACATTTTCAATGACTTTACAGTAATGACATGAACTCAGTGATTCAATCTTTTTGCACAGATGTTTATTACATGGCCACATCTGTTGAGAGTGAAGCATGCTGGCGCTCAGTGCTGTGCAGGTCTGCTCACGGTCAGTAAGGACAGGACACTCAGGCGCACGTGCTCATTCACTCAACAGCCGCCATGACCAAGAGCCGTGGGAGAGCAGGGGGTGAAGGGCAAAGCCAGGGGGAAGGGATGGACGTGACTGACAGGGTGAGAGGATGGCACGTCTTTAAAGCTACACTGGTGATGGGTCGATCCTGATAACAGCTCTTCTTTTAGACAGTCCAAATGTACAATATGAATATAATTACACAAGTTCTTTTTCCCTAGAATTAGGTATTATGAGAGGGGTTTTGTTTGAAATGGCAAATACTACAATACTGATACTATTTTTGAGGTATGCAGAATGTAAGTTATACTGTCCACAATAATTTTCTGTATGAAACATGGAATGCATAGATGACCTGTTACATTTGCTAAAATCTGCAGTATTCAACCAGAGCACACAGTGACAGACATACCTCACTATACAAAATGTCCAAATTGACCTTCCATTTCAAAAGTAATGAATGAACCAGTATACAAATACAGCACACTGTATACTGCCTATTATTTTTAAAAGATAGTATGTGAAATGCTGGAATACACAGCTTTTGCCCAGACTTTGCCCCAAATTTCAGTTTGGACGAGTCATTGCCAGTTGCTGATTGGAGATTTCACAGAAAATAATGTATTATTGGGAAAGACTCCAGATTTTCAGCTTCAGATTATGATTTCATCCAGTCGGAAGATATCAAGCATGTATATTTTAAAACAAAGGGGCATGTTTCTCAGTACGAGCTACATAAATGTCTGATATTTTGCGATCTTTAATCATTTAGTGTATGATTCATTGTTTTTATCTGTTACCATTTACAAAGCCAGCAAGTGTAGTAGACACTTGGTATTTTAAAAACTGATCATAAGTCATGCAGTGCATTCCCCCCTTTATGCAGCTCTAAACGTTACACAGAGTACCGTACATAGTTATTTTGTATTTCTGAACTAATTCTGATGAAAACTATTGCAATTATTTTAATAAAATATAGACAGTAATGTTACAAATTGTTAAATTTGTTACATTATAGTTAAATTCAATATTCAATCTGGTTAAATTCCAATACAATTAAAATGGAAGTTGAACACATTGCATTGTGCGATACAGTACCCAGTGCAGTGTACACAATTTGAGATATGAAAGTCATCCAGGTATTTTATGCACACGAAAATGTGCTTATTGTGCACAGTAGACATACAATAATGCAGAAATGATATTATAATATTATGAAATGCCAATTTCCTTTTTCTGTAATACTCCCGATATTGCTATTGAAAAGTAAGGATTTGTCCAGCAGAGGGAGCTGTAACAGGGTCTTCACCATGTGCACAAACAGCCATATGAGAAGACAGGCAAAGGATTTCTCTGTTCTCTTATTTCATCATCTCCAGCAGGAACCACAGTCTAGCCCATCACATTTCTGCTCGTAAAACGAACAGTTTGAAGCCACATTCATTTAATTGGGACACAGGTTTAAACTGAGTATCTGCAAGAAATTTCCTGGATATGGATATAACCCTTGTTAATACACGCGAGTGTGCTCTAGCATGCTCTGTGAGCGTGTGTGACTGCTAAGGAGAGTGTGTGCGTGTGTGCCAGTGCCTTGCAATGCAGTTCTGTGCAATGTTCTTTGATAAGGTCAAACGTGTATTTCCAGCACATTTAAATAAGACATCACATCCGACATTAATGGAGCAGTAGATACGTAGATCTAACCCTTTTGAGAAGTTTATTTTCATATTATCGGCCTGAAAATGTCTTTTAAACCACCTTTAACAATAGTTACTGTAGATACTGGAAAAACTCATTTGACCTTGATGGGTGTGTGCAGCGTTCAGTGCTCTGCAAGGGTGGGCTAGGCGCCATGCATGTTCAGGATGCTGTGTAAGAGAGCAGAAAGAGAAAGAGAGAGAGCCAGAGAAAGAGGTGTGTCAGTGGAGTGACTGGCCACTCACCAGACAGCTGCTGGACACCAGGCTGGTCATGTGTACTTAACAATTGAGCCTGAATCGTCTCCACCACCCGCTTGAAGCGTCGACTGGGACCTGGAGGGGACACACAAACACAGACAACACCTCTTTTAATGTTTCACATTGATCCTTTACAGACTGGTCCATGTGTGTCTTTTGAAATGAATGTACATTTATGCTGATACATCCTAGGTTTATTCCCCCGAGAGGCTGCCTCATAAAGACTAATGGGATAGGGCTGATTTTTATGGTGCATTTGGCCCATGGCTGAGTTTATGACACGTGCACACACACGCATACTTTAAAATGCGTGACTTTAAGAGCAAGATTCATTCCCTTTTGTGTAGCCAAGAGAGTAAAGGAAGAGGGTGTGCAGTAATGGCACCAGCAGCGTGGGATCTTTTTGGATTGTCCTTTGAAACACAGCAGGTTGAAAATGCATAGTGATTACCAGGAGGCAAAAAGGCCTCTTTTAGTTAAATTTTTTCCATTACCCCCTCGAGCAGTTGGTCTATTTCCAGCACGAGAGAGGGGGAGTGTAATGGAGGAAGGGAACCGCTAGCGAAACGAGAGGGAGAAAAAAATTCTCTCACCACTGCGACAGACAAAGTTCAACATCATCAACCAGCCTCTCCATCTCCCACATACACACACATATCCCTATGCGTTTCTATGGGCTGCCAGTGAGTTTATGACATCAAAATGGGCTTCTCACTGTCGGCATTGGTTACCTGAGAGCAGTGTAAAAGTGACAGAGTAGATGCCGTTCTCCTTGGTGGCAGCCGTGCTTTCGGTGTAGGTGATGTCCACCTGGAACTTCACTGGTTTTTGGAACACGGTGGGGCCGGCCGTGGACTTGTATTCTGCCCGGAAACTCGTCTGAGACACCACACTGTGGCTGAGGCTGGGAATCTAAAATAAAAGGACAGAGGTCTTGAATGTCTTAAAAGAATTATTTACCATAAAATGAATGTTATTGTCTTTAGAAACCAGTGTCTTTCTTTTTTTCTAGGCTGTTAAGCTCCAAAATGACAAAAAAGCTCTTCAAAAGTATCATGAAAGTGGTGCATATGAATGTGCTACATTTCAAGTCTTCTGAATATGATTAGTGTGAGGAACATACATCCATCTTGGCTCTCTTTTGTGCGTTAAGCTATATCTGATTTGGAATAGATCTTTATTTTGAGTCAGGTCTTATCAATCAGTCAGTTTATACCAGTGTTGCCAATTTAGCGATTTTGTCACTAGATTTACTGACTTTCCCGCCCATTTTGAGACATTTTTCGAATGTTTAGAGACAAATCTAGCAACTTCTTAGGCAAACCTTATCTAGATTCTGATGTTGCCCACTGAACTATATTCATATTTATATAGATCAATGAATTTGCCATTATGATCATCTGAATGTCATCTAGTGACATTTAGCTACCAGTTTTAGCTACTTTCAATTGAAAGCAGTTGGCAATACTGGTTTATACTATCCACAAAACTGGTCTGAATGATTTGTTCAAGACATGAAATACAGCACTCAAGTCTGAAATTTCTGATATCTTTATGATGCTTTTGCACCTTTTTTTGAATACCCATGAAAGTAAGTAAGTGAAACAGGATTGGAATGACATGAGAATGAGTAAATGATGAGACTTACAGAGAGAAAGGCGTGGACAATATCTGCTTTGATTGAACTCAGAGGCTTGTCCCGAATCACCACAAAGATCTGCTCCTCCTTTTCGAGGTTAATAAAATTTCCAAACCAAGATTTTTTGGCAAGTCTGTCAAGAAGAAAAACAGGAGTGAACAAGACAAAACAATACAAACAAACATCACTCAACTCACGTACCATCCATCAATCAAGTATACACATTTGAATAATGTTGCAAAGGTTTGGGGTCGGTAAGTTATGTTTTCGAAAGAAGTCTATTATGCTCAAAGCAGTAAAACAGTAATCTTGTGAAATATTATTACAAAAAAAAACTGCTTTGTATTTGAATATATTTTAGTATGTAATTTATTCCTGTGATGCCAAATTTTTATCAGCCATTACTGCAGTCTTCAGTGTCACATGATCCTTCAGAAATCATTCTACTATGCTGACTTGGGTCTCAAGAAACATTTCTTATTATCAGTTTTGAAAAACGTTTGTGAAGAACAGCAGCAGTTATTTTAAATAGAAATCTTTTGTAACCTTATGAATGTCTTTACTGTCACTTTTGAACTAATGATTTATTATTATTAATAATAATACTTACTAACTCAAACTTTTGAATGGTATATATTAGATGCCTGTACTTGACATCGCACATGCTGTGCTGTGGTTATCGTGGATGCACACATTGCAATATCGATGTCAAAACGATTTATTGTGCAGCCCTAATATATATGTTTCAGTTTCACCAATAGTGAAGAACAGTTGGCAGAAACATTTCAGACCATCAACTGGTAAGTTATTTTTCAAAAATGTTAGTTAACAGCGAATACATATCAGCAGAGGTTCCCCCCAGAGAGTCTCAAAGTGAAATGCAGACTGAATGCTGTCGAGATGAGAGTTAGCAAGTTGTCAGTCAGTTGTTATGCCTCTAGGACATAGCAAGAAATAAAAAAAGAACATGTAAGTGACTATACGGGCTGTCGAACAAATCAAAACTTACATGATACGTTATATCAATTTTACATTTAAAATTCGAGAGTTCACACAGTTTTAGTATTGGTAATCTAGAATAAAATGGCAGGGGTTTGTCACAATACAGGATTATCTGACAAATGAAAAGTCCTCTGGGATGGGGAGGTCAATGGAAAGTTACTAAAACTTTTCAATAAAAAGGCTTATATGGAGGTTTGGATGCTGGCATATGGCTCATTTCTCAGCCCTGCTTGAAATCGCTGAGATTTTACCACAGTCAGTGACTATCAAGGCCATCTTTGAGCCAGCCAACATAACATGACACTAACTCACCAAAAAGTTGGAAAAAAAACAACAGAAAAATAAGAGGAAAACACAGAAGAAAGTTTCCACTGTGGTGCTGCTCTGTGTGGCTGTGAAGCTAAGTGGAACTAAAACACTGAATTATTCATGACAAACTATTCCCTGATAATGTCTTTAGCAACAAACTAGGGTAATGGGGCCAGGAACAGTGTTTGGACCACCACATTAACTTTTGAGTTTTCAGAGCTCCTTTCGACTCAAAATAATATCTGGAGAAAAAAGCATAAAGAGCAAAAGTCGAATGTCTTAATTAAACAAGCTTTAATTGAGTGTTGGTGATTTAACTCTAAACCGCTCAGGTTAACACAAAATGTGATGCATTTAGCCCCACAGCAAGTAGAATAATGAATATTGTATCATTCAATTATAATTGAGTTTTATTTTTGTTTTTATTATTTATTTGTGTTTTCTTATTTATGTTTCTTTGACAATTTGGGATTTTATAAAACTGCATATTTTACTTGATTGTCTTAAAATAGCTAATACTTACTCGGGGGAAGACTCTGGTGTTAGGTTGGACATTTCCTCTTGTGTGGGAACTGGAAAGAGACAAAGCGAACAAGCCTCAGTGGAATTTGCATCATAGTCTAAATCCAGAGAGATTAGACATTCACAACCTGAGGAGGGGAATGCTGATTAACCACAGCTAATTACTCCAAACCTGCAGAGATTAAGAGTAATTCACCTCCCCCCCCCCCACACACACACACCCATCTCTCTCTCTCTTCTATCAGCTCATCTGATCCTTTCTCTGGTAGAGGAGGGAAAGAGGAACAGCTGGAGGTGAAGGGAGATGCTTGTGGAATTTTCATTATCATTACTAGATCTATCATCAGATATAGCTGATAATGGAGTATCATTGAGTTTATTACCCAGCGATCTGTAAAATCAGTCCTTAGAGAATATACCTCACTAAGAGGGGAACATCAACTGAAAACTGCAATAAAAAAGGATTAGCAAGCATAATTCTTTCACCTAAATTCTTTCTATATGCACATAGGCTATGGTGCTTCATATCACTTCTTTAGTGCCATAAATAACTAGGGTTTTATTATATAATATCCAATATATTGTTACCATCTTATATTTCATTTTATGCGTGCATATTTCTGCAATTTTTACATTTAGATTCATGAATTAACATCATGATGATGTAAATGTGCCAAATTTTGTCAAAATGGCACATTTTCATTAGCAGTCCCTGGGCAGGTTAATGTTAAAGGGTGAAAAAACTGCTTCGGGATGTTTCGAGCATTGCTGGTACCTTGTAGTTTCCTGCGGTGGAAGCGTGGTGAGCCAAGGAAGCTGTTCTTAATGGAGTTGAGGCGTGTTCTCCATGGCATGCCTCCAATGGATGGGCTGGGGGGTGGCGTTGGGCTAGGGGTCCCCGCTGGGCTCTCCTTAGGTGTGTGAACCGGCGTTCCTTTTGGAGTTGGCAATGGGCTGCCTCTGGGTGACGGGTGGGGTGTAACCTGTATGGTGGGGATAGATTTGCCGTTGTGGTCAGTCCCGGCCAGCGGGTGAAGGTGGTGAAGCCGGATGGGCGAAAGGGGAGAAAGGGGAACAGAGAGCTTGGGTGGCACCGTGAGCGGTGGCCGGCGCACTTTTGGGCTGCCAGGTATTGGCAGGGGCATGGGTTGGCAGGGTGTAGAAGGTTCCGACTTGGCTGCAGATAGCACTGCCGTCGTGTTAGGCAGCGGGTTGGACCTGGTGGCCTGCAGGGGCTTGTCTGCAACTTTGGGCTTGGCTGGAAGTGTCTGAGTTTTGTTGTTAGGCTGATGGGCATCTGTCTTTGGTTGAAAGGTTTTGGGGGAGTGGGGGCCTGTGCCGTTCAGCCGGGACACAGGCGCGTGGGTGGGGCTGTGGTTAGGCGACTGCGTGAGTTCTGCAGATTGTGGAGGAATGGCGAACCGCCGCATGGGCTGGAAGAGCGCATGCACAGAGCCAGCAGCATAAAAAGAGCCAACATAGCCCATACACACAACACACAGCCCCATAGTTAACAGGCATTACGGCGCAGACGCACACACACACACCAACACCAAATATGAACGGATGGTGAACAAGGCACCGGTGATGAGAGGTGAGGGAGGAAATGCAGAAAGAAAGAAAGAAAAAACATGCCATTAGCACAACCAGCCAAGAGGCAACAAGACAGTGGAAATAAAATGTTCCCAAAACCAGTGTTCCCAAAACTAATCAAAACCAGCAACAAAAATTAGCAACAAAAAGCTCCGGGTTGTTGTCGGGATGAAATTAAAGAAGGTGTTGTCAGCATTGACTAAGCAAGCAGGAAATTTGTGCGATGAGCTTTGCTTTAAAAGGACGCTATTGTCAGAATACCTCATATCTTGTGAAATAATCATCATAAATTAAGTAGAAATGCCATGAAATGTGACAAATCACAATATGTATTGACTCAATTCAACAATTAGAGTTTTTCAAGACAATAGCGCCACACTATCGAAATGGCTAGTGAAAATAAGTGCAGTTGACCATTAAACAGAGCATAGAGTACAATGCTGCTGCTGGAGGTATGATATGAGGATGCTGTTTGACAGATGACGCTGTATAATAATAATAATAATAGGGTCCGAAATGGGGGGATCGGCACAATACGGCCACTAAAAGTGAAGTGTGTGATTACAATAAGTCAAGGGAAATGCTCATTAAGCATATTGTAAAACATTTAAAAGAAATATAATAGTGTGTTAACTGTACCAACTGCAACCCTAGCATGAGCATAAAGAAGAGCACAAATGCAATAAAATGGATTTTTAAAGCGGTTTCATACCGCTGGGAAGATTCTTCCATGACAAACCTTTAAGTCTGTGTCTGAGCAGTAAAACTAATCTCAGATGAGCTGTATCAACGAGTACTTCACAGACTAATTCAAATTACTTCCACCAAGCATGTTCTCTGTTTGAGCCATTTTCATCAGTGAAAGGGCGACAATGCAGCAATTCACCAAATGTAGAACATTTTAAACTGCTGAATATTTGATCAGGATCAGAATTGACTTTGCAATGAATCTAGTAGGGAATTCCTTGATGTAGCTCAAGGATTGCATATTGGGAAGTCTTAGTAGTGGATTTTTAAGCGGTTAAAACAAATCAACTGTAAAAGCTGGCTACATCCAGAGGCTTCACCATTAGCATGGAACCAAGGATTTTCAATTGATTTTAACAAGCCATTAGTGACTTGGGCTACAAATATTTCAAGGCAACAAGGCAGTGAATTGGGCATAGATTAGCATGCTTATGCTAAGCATGGTGGAATGACTGGGCTAGAAGTAGTAAAGGTGGATCGGTAGGGACAGACAGCAATGTTGCTGCAGTATTTGAGCTTAGAAGTGATATGTAATTGTCAGTCTTGTTTAACAAAGCTAACAATATACATAATTATCATTAATGCTCCATAATCACTAACAATTATGAAAAATAATCTTTCACATTGCTATATGCCAGAGGTCTTCAAGCATATTAATATACTCACATACTTTTATGTACATACTTTACTATTCCAAAGTTTGGGGTCGGTAAGATATCTTAATGGTTTTTTTTTTTAAGTCTCTTATTATCACCAAGGCTGCATTTATTTGATCAAAAATACAGTAAACAGTAATATTGTGACAAATTATTACAACTTTTTTCTATTTTAATGTATTTTAAAATGTAATTTATTCCTGTGAAGGTAAAACTGAATTTTCAGCATCATTACTCCAGCCTTCAGTGTCACATGATCATTCAGAAATTATTCTCTCACAATGATTTGGTGCTGAAGAAACATTTCCTATTATTATCAATATTTAAAAACAGTTGTACCACTTAATGTTTTTGTGGACACCATGATACAAGCAGACTACCATGCTTAATTACTGCATTGTTTTTCATTGATGAGTAGAAAGTTCAAAGGAAAAGCATTTATTTGAAATAGAAATCTTTTTTAAATTAAAGAGTTTTATTTTTCTTTAAAAAAAAAAAAAATCTTACTGACCCCAAAATTCTGAACGGTAATATATATGTATAGTAATACACCACACTGCTGTATCACCTGTTTCATTATATTCGTGCTGAATGATTGTAGATCAGATGTGTCTTGTGACATGAGTTTCTCATCAATAGAATATTCTGTAGATAGATGTCATACCAGCTGGCAATGGACAGCCACACACCCAGACTCTTTGAGTAAAACAAATGATTTTGCATGAATAGAGGGCTTACCCGTGGACTGCTGAGGGGACTAGTGGACAGACCAGAAGAGGCTCCGCTGATGGACCGAGACCTAAAGTTACACAACATAGATAGTAAAGACATTTCTACCACATGTATAGCACACTTTCGTAGCTGTATAGGAGTGTAAGCCTGTTGTGTGAGTGAAACATGATTAAAGATTTGAGATTACACTTGGACGGAGACAGCAGTATCACACAAGACCTTTATGTTTCACTATAAACTGCATTTCTGTTAATTATATGTCAACTTTGTATGCAGGCCTATAGGTCTTTTGTTGATCATGCTATTTTTACATTTTTAAGTTGCAATTAAATGTGAGCAACTTATCATTACTCATCCTAAGAATGTAAAAGGTCATCACAACCTTTTACGAGGTTCTGTATGAGACTTCCGAATTTCATTGTGTATTAGATGGTGAGCTTCAGTGGTTCTCCAATAAATGATTGGGATTTAATTGACCGTGGTCTCAATGGGTTTTGTCATCAAGGCAAATTGAAACAGTAAATCATCCTTAAAGGTGTCAACATTCAGACTCAAATGATTTGACTCCAGGAAGGACTTGATCCATAAACTGATCAATTGCATTTGCAAATGTTACTTAGATGAGAATTATGCATGGCTTCAAATTGTCATCATTCAAGCGTAAAAATCACAACACCAAATACACCACAGCCTCATTCAGCGCAATGCTGATGTTCATTATATGCCTCTTGCATTCAGCTAATTAGCTTAGCCAAACACAGCGTCAGGAAGAGAGCTCTTTATATGTGTAATAAATGGCTATGGAATAAAGTAATTCATGGAAAGAAAGCCCAGGCGCTAGAGGACAGTAATTATACGAGGAAATATTTCTACTGTTTAAGCAATGTACAGTATATGTAGTGAATCATTAATATTTTACAAGAGAGAAGCTACAACTATATTAAGAAAACTACCGCTGGTAAAAATGCTGTAATAAATTGTATAAAAGATGCAGGGGAGCTTTTCGGTTCAATGAAGTCATTACACTTTGAATTGATAACATGCATAAATGTATTTGATCTATCTAGTCTGTCAATGAAGCATTCATTTACTAGTGCCTCATTCAGTGCCCAGATACTCAATGCATTGATTAAAAAAAAAAAAGAAGTGTCTTTAAAGAAACATTCAAGGCCCAGTTTGTTATCTGGCAGATTAAACAGTGAATGCAGATGTAGGACAGGACAGTGAAACTCAAGGTTGAAGAAAAATGCCTGAGCAGAACACAAACAATCGGATAACCCCTGTCTCTCACCTACTGTAAGTGCACACATCACTCGAAGAAAAACAAACATCCAGGGTGAAGGCAAGAGAAGCGTGAAGGCAAAACGAGAGCGAGGGGAAAAAATTAACAATTTGGGATCTACCAAGGGACACAAATGCCAGACATCAAACGAAACATGAAAGGCAAAATAAGGGAGATAAGATGCTTTTGATGTGTGTGGAGCGAGCCAGAGGGCCACTGCTTTACCAAAACTGAGAGGCCAAGCCGGCAGGAAAAAAACTTTTTTACAAGCGACCTCCACTTTTTTTTTTCTTTAAATTCCCTATGAAGCAAGCTAAGCTCTTAAGATATGTCAGTGGTTGAAATAAAAGGCCAGTGCTCTCTGTTGCATGTTTTGAGTGTTAAAAACCCCACTGCATCTTTAGAGCAGAAAAGAAAGCATGGCGGTGTTTTGTACCTCTCCTCTTTGCTTTGCAGTATGGGGTTGGCATCTGAGATATCCAAGCTTTTACTGAAAACAGATTTACTACAGTAAGAGAGAGTAAAGTTAGAGTAAATTTACAGTAAGTAATAAGTAATCATGGAGTTGAGCCAAAGCATCTACACAGGGAAAGGACACGGGGCTGATGAAATGGATCACAATGAACATGGAAAAAAGTAAAACAAATTTGTAACAAAATGTGTCAAAGATAAAGAAAAACGAAAGGCACATTAGCAATCCCATTGCTCCCCTTAAAACCAATTTGAGAAGTCAAAATTTCCCATATGGCACATTTAGCATGCTGCTTGACTAGATGAGAAACTGATTTTCAGAGAATAGTAAAACACTCTGAAATCATTGTTTTCTTTTTCCACAGATTTAGCTGAGCTCATTCATCTTATTTCTCTTACTCTTCATGTGCAATTTGAAAAGTATTTCAAAGCTAGTATGCAGCTTCTGATAACTGTGAGCATTCTTCCAAAGTTTATTTTTGCTTTTATGGCAGACGTCATTGTCTTCAAATGTTCCTTTCAAAGCTTCACAAAATGTGACATACTTTCAGCCGTTCTTACTGTGGCACTTGCTGCTACGATGGTGGAGTTTTGTAAATAATAAAGGAGCAAGAGATGTGTAGCTGTACCTCTGTCCGTGTTGTGCCATGTCGATGGCGCGTCTCACAGGAACAGGAGAACCACCCTCTGTCACGCTCAGCACCTCCATAGACTTGCGCTCTGGTCTTCTCTTGTTGTGTCTCGTCAAGAGTGGAGAGTCCACTCGCTTCCTGGGAGGATCTGAGGAGACCAGTATATGATAAATTCAATGATCCATGAAAACAACCCATTATGCCAATGGCATTCATAATGGAAAAATCATAAAATCGTACTGTATTTTTCATAATATCTTCAAAAATTTAAACACCAGTAAGACCCCCCCCCCCCCCCCCAAAAAAAGAAATGGATACTTTTATTCACAAATGACAGCAAAGACATTTAATGTTAAAAAAATATTTTTATTTCAAATAAATTCTGTTCTTCTGAACTTTCTATTCATCTTGAAAAAAAATATATTAGTTTAAAAAAACTGTTAAACAACTGTTTTCAATGTTGATAATAATAAGAAATGTTTCTTGAGCACCAAATCTAAAGAATGAAAAGATCATGTGACAATGAAGACTGGAGTAATGATGCTAAAAAAAAAAAAAAAAAAAATCCATCACAGGAATAAATTATATTTTAAAATATATTCAAACAGAAAATAATTATTTTCAATTGTAATAATATTTTACAGTATTACTGTTTCTATGATCTTCCATTGAATGATTTTTTTTTTTTTACAGCTTTTATATGACCTTTCGTTTCTACTGGTGTATTTATTAAGGCTGTGTGGGAGAGGAAATTATGTCACATCAAAGAGGTGTTTTGTTAATGCCATTTCATGATATCATTAAGGATGAAATACAAACAAACAGATTAAACACGTAACAAACAAACTGACTGAGGTGTTCTTACCAATCTCATTTCTGGGTGGTAGATTCTGATCCTCATGGCTGGGATATCTCTCCTTACGGTCCAGCAGGAGGAAGTAAATCATCTTTTCCTGGTTATCACTGGAGGTGGAAAGGGCATGGAGGAACAAAATGTGTGTGGTCAAGACAGGTTTCTGATATACAGTAAAATCTGCAGTGCTCCAAAATAATCCTCAGCTCAGGCTAATTAACATCATTAGTTAAAGAGCAAAGAGCAGCAAGCACCTCATTCCCAGAGAGCTAAAAGACATCCTGCAGAGATCACAGGATATCACTTATTTCATTAATGATGCACGAAGACATAAAATATCCGCAAAAAGAGCCTGGGCGAGTTCAAAAAGTCTTGAAATTCTCCCAGCGAGAGCCCTTGTGTTGAATTTTTTTCTGCCCAGGACCACACAGCAGGAAGTAAATATGACTGTCTTTGCTGCAGGCGCCATCTGAATTGTTTAAACGCTGGGCAAGAGAAGAGACAGAGGCCGTAATGTTTTAGAAGGGAACACTCAGGCCATCTATCAGGGGGTCTAACGAAGTGATCACGCACAGCGGAGTGTGCGGAGGGTAATTGTGTGAGAACGGAAAATGACAGATGAGCAGGAGTGAAAGGGCTTCTCTAATAGCCCGCGGCCAAGATGCTGTACTGCGTGTTTACTAACTCTAAAGAACAAGGATTTAAAATAATAATACCCTCACATATGGTCTCCCAAAGCAAACGCAGTCATTCTTGTCTAATCATGGGGAAAAAAAACATTTGGTATCACGGGAAACAACCTGTCTGGGGTGAATGTGAGGCGTAGCGTCGCTTTCTTAGTTACTCACTCGTCTGACAGCAGGTCTTTCATCAGTTTGTTCTTGTCTCGGAAACAGCCTAGCGAGTGCATGCTTTCTAGCACATCTGGGTCGATGTCCTCAGTGGAGGGTAGTGTGCGGATCGCAACTTTCCGTGGCACCGGCTGTTCGGGTTCTGGCTCGTTCTTCCCTCCTCTGTGAACAAATACATAGATGTACAGAATATCAGCACAGGAGCATTGAAATAATCTAGTGTTCTTGTTTATTTTCCATTAATTGAGCACACATGGAATCGCCTCTGGCGTGTTCTGGGATCTCTGCTGGTGGCTTAAGTCACAAACAGGCCTACGTGGAATCTGCGCCCACAGAAAGCTCTGGAGGTTTGAAGCGCCCACCATTCTGCAAATGAACCGCCTGCCCGCACGGTTGTTTAATAATATTTTGGTGAATTTGATTAATGCTTTCATATACCAGAGATTAGATTAGATTCTCAGAGAGTAGATTCTCAGTTTATATGAAAACATTATCATTAACAAATCTGATGATTTTCTCTAAAAAAAAATTTGTGGAGTCATTATAAAAAAAAAAATGTCTAAAAATGTTATTATTATTTATGAAAACTAACATGAAAATTGAATTTCTTTAAATGAATTAAATTACTGGGAAAAACTGAACGAAAAAAAAAAAATTAGGACTCGAAAACAAACTAAAATAAAAATAAAAATGACCATGGATTTTAGTTTTTGATACACAGTATATTATAAAACTTGAAACAAACCCACCTACATTAAACATGAAAATGCCCCTAGACACCAATAATACAAGATTGTGCTGAGAATTTAATTATTTAGTTATACCAGTGACTGTTGGGCTCAAACTAGAAAAAACCCTGAAAATGCTAAAATTGAATTACACTCAATTGAGATGAAAATTTACTATACTATATATTTAAAAAAAAATCTAAATAATGATAACTCTGGGGCCCAGTAACAAATCATGACTAATACAGAAAGTTAGAAACTGGAGGAATGTGTTGGAAAATGAAACAGATGAAGATAAAAACAATGTATTAGCCTGTTTGGCTTAAGGCTCTTCTCTAAACACACTCACTCACTCTCTCTCTCTCTCACACACACACACACACACACACACATGCTGTGTTTTTGTGTTTTGTGGGGACTTTCCATAGGCTTAATGGTTTTTATACTGTACAAACTGTATATTCTGTCCCCCTACACTACCCCTACCCCTAAACCTACCCATCACAGAAAATGTTCTGATATTTTAGATTTTCAAAAAAGATAATTCTGTATGATTTATACGCTTGTTTCCTTGTGGGGACCAACAAAAGGTCAACAATGTCAAGATTTACTGGTTTTACTTACGTTGTGGGGACATTAGGTCCCCACAATGTAAGCAATATAAGTACACACACACACACACATTGGGTTTTAATGTTTTATGGGGACATTCCAGAGACATAATGGTTTTTATACTGTACAGACTTTATATTCTATCCCCTAATCCTACCAATCAAAGAAAACGTTCTGCATTTAAACATTTTCAAAAAAGCATTTTATATGATTTATAAGCTATTTTTCTCATGGGGACCAAAAAAATGTCCCCATAAGGACAAGGATTTTGGATATTGACATATTAGGCGCACATTTTGTCCCCATTACATAGGGTTTAGCAGGACCACACACAGACACACACACTGCTGTCATGCTGTTAAAGAAGCACAGAGCCATCATCTTTGTTATGTACTCAGTTATTGCAACAAGGACACATAGACTTATAGGACACATATACAGTGTGTACATGCATAGACTCAAAAACGCAGACACTGAGCAAAAACAGGCATGTGCCGACAAATAAAAAGTGAAGTTTATACTCACATGTACCATGTGTGCTTCTGTATCTGTTCTAACTGTAAAAAGAGAAAAACACATGAGCTAACCCATTATTTAACCATTAACAGAGCCAAACTAAGACAGCAGACCATGACTATAAAAGCAGTGAATCCATCTCTGAATGTCAGGCCGTTTCCTGCTGGCTGTCTCTAATCTCTCTCTTGTGTCACATCCTCTGATCTCTCCAGGTTTAAGTGTGGAAGCTACAAAGACATGTACATTTCAGCCGTCAGCTAATTAAAGCTGTGGCCCGCAGAACAAAAACAACAGTCATAACAGCAGCAGCCCATGAGAATGAATGGTTGTTCTGCCTGTGCATGTAATATCAGCAGGAATAACTTTAAGATTAACTGAAATCATTCTCAATAATTTTAGCAACAGAATCAACAGAAGGTGACTGGTGTGTATCCAATCAGGAGCTATAAACATTTGGAGCTTGAACTGATCCAGACACTGTGAGGAACGACACACTGAACATCTGGAACATTCAAACTAAATATTTTTTGGATAGTTGCAGGACAATCACCTGTATCACCTAGTCACTGGTAATCCAGTTTTTAGTGCTCATTTCTATGTAATTTAGGCACATTTTAGATATTTTTCACAAAAGTTTGTGCAGTTTGCATACCACAATTAATGTCATGCAAAAAGTAGACATAAATGCAATTTCATTTAAACCAGTGGCTCCAAAGCAGAGGACCTGGTTTATAGACACGAAAAGGTCATGTCAGTTTATAAAAATCTTAAAACTCTTAAACTTTTTTTTTTTTTTTTTTACAATAAATACCTTTTTTTCTAGTTTTGTCATATATATATATAAATTTAAAAAGTTTAAAAAGTGTGGTTAAAAAGTGAGGGAACCATCTTAAAACTTCTGGCACAAAATTATTAAGAAATTAATTTACTTTTAATTCTAATTATTTTATAAACTTATCTATGGACACTCTTAGTTTATGTAAAAAAAAATTAAAAAAAAAAAAATATATATATATCTATATATATATATATATATATAATATAAATATTTGTCATTACAGCATATGTATTCACAGAAATCCTATAAGCCTAGCTATATGTGTGCCACTGCACAGATTTAAAAGAGAAGTTTTTGTATTTTCTATCAACGATGGCAGCAGTAATTCATCAAATAAGGATAAAACTTGCGATCGGCAAGATCATGAATTGCGGCATGCAAATTTCATTTAGCACAGATTCCTTCACAGAATCAGGTGCTACAACAACGCAGACAGGGTGTGCAGATAAATGGTGCCATTATTCTTTATTCATTATTCATTATTATGAACTCCCCAATGAACGTGCTGACATGACAGCGTTCTAGAAACAATAATGATGTATTGTCCACATTTCTGTAAAACTGTACTACTTTTAGTACTTAGAAATACTCTGCTGGATTGCTTTAACTGGATCTATAAGATAATATTTCAAACTGGCAATAAGACAGTATCGACTTCCTTCCCACTCTGGAATCATACAAAAGATCTCTTTTATATAACTGACAAACCACACAGGAAATGGGCTATGTTTGGATCCTTCCTAGGAGAGCACTATTGTTTTCAATCACTGAGAGATGTGGGCAGTGAAGACAGCTATCTGTTTTCTCTGGAAAGCAAAAAAGGAAACGAGCATTTCAAAGGGTTGGTTAGGACAAGCTTATAAACCTCTTGTCACTCCAGCATGTTATAGGGAAAAGGGGGGATGCTCCGAAGCAGAACAATGAAAACAGTAGCTAAGGGAGAAGAGCAGAGAAATGAGGAGACCATGAAAGAGAGAAAGAGAGAGACAGACAGAAGCGCAGACACGCAAGTTTTTTGAAGCTAATGTGTGAGATCTGGACAGACAGCATGACTGGATTAGTTCTGCTGTGTGTTGACCTAAAGTGACAGCTCAAAAGCAGAATAGTTCTCAGACTCATAACACTTATTTAAGACAAATCAGTTTAATATACTGTAAATGTCTGTAGAACTGAGCAGCCAACCAGCATCTTTAGATGGTGTAGTGCACATGTAAGCTGTCACCACCTGTGATTCTCTAGGCCACATGAGCTATTTAAGAGAAATCTGTATTAGAAACAGATTATCGATAGAAACGGTATCAGGTTTTAGAAGGTTTGAAAAATGTTGAAAAAGTCAAAAATCTGACCGTGAGTCGTTTGGTGGCGTCCACCTCGATCATCCCCCTCAGGAGGTTCTGGCAGTCTGGAGGAATGAAATGGGGCATGTGAAAGACCCCGAGCTTCACTTTCTCCAGCAAGTTCCTCAGGTTGTCATCGTCAAATGGCAAAGCACCCTGACAAATAAAGAAATATAGTACATGTCAGAACTATAGCACTCATAATTAGTCCCCCCAATATTCAAAGTAATGTCAACCAATGAGTGTTTTTCAGTGGTTGATTCTTAAATTACTTTTGGTACTCCCAATCATAAATATTTATGATTTTTGGATCTTTTTGAATCTCTAATGCTCACCAAGGCTGCATTTTGTAATATTGTTAAATATTATTACAATTTAAAATAACTTTTTTCAATTTGAATATATTTTGAAATTTAATGTATTCCTGTTTTTAATGTATTCTTCAGTGACACATGATCCTTCAGAAATCATTCTAATATGCTGAAGAGGTGCTCAAGAAACATTTCTTATTATTATCTATACTGAAAAAAGTTGTATTAATATTTTTGTGTAAACATAATGTTTTTAAGATTATTTGATGAATACAAAGTTGAAAAATCAGCATTTATTTGAAATATATATATATTTTTTGTTGTTTTACTGTCAAGTTTGATCCATTTAATGCATTCTTGCTAAATAAGTATTAATTCCTTACAAAAAATATTACTGACCCCGGACTTTTGAACATTAAAAAACTTTAGAACACTACAAAAAAATTAACATTTAAATTGCTTTTTATATCATGTTTCAGTTGCACTTTATTTTACAGTACGTGCACTTACATGTAATTACAGTGTACTTACCCAGTGTACTGGGTAATATAAGGCAACTATATGGGTTAAGGTTAGGTTTAGGGGTAGGTTCAGCGATAAGTTATTACCCAGTTATTGCAATTACTGTAATAAGTACATAGTATGTACATGGGAAACATGACTAAAATAAAATGCTACCCATGTTTCCGCCTCAGATTTGGAATTTTAGGGGGGGCATGGATGTGCATCTTAAAAAAAAGTAGCGGTAAAATTGAAGAAATAGAAGTGATGAATACTTTGACAAAGAGAAAGCACCCCCACTATATTTCCAAGAGCTTTATAAAGCATATCTACACAGGAATTAGGAGGCAAAATAAATAAAGAAAAGGCTGCATAGTGAGATGATTGTGTTTTGATAATTAGCTTTGTTTTGTGCCAGATACACTTCATCATTTTCACATCAGAGAGACCCATCAGGGCCCCTGACATTACTGAGATGTCAGCGCTTGATAAATGACACAGAAAATTCACTAGCATGACTGACGGCAGGGCCACGTAAAAGATGATATAATCAAGCAAAAATTATTAAAGTAGAGAGAAGATAACTAAAAGAATGCAGATTACATCTCTAATGAAAGGTATTTGAGCACTGAAAGATCAAAGAACAGGTTCCTGGGATATGCGGAAATAATTTGATTGGTTTGTGAAGAGGAAGCTGTTATAATGGAGCACACAAACACAAAAGAGAACAGCGAATCAATTGGCTTTCCAATTTCGCTGGGGTAAACTGTCCTGTTGGGATGGGATTGTGTTGCTCTCATGGTCTTGATCAGTAATTACGCTCGGACCAGCTTGATTATCCAGTATCAAAGCAGGCCGTCTGCGTTCAGAGAATCAGAAGAGTTGTTGTCTGGTTTGAGAAGAATTTAATTATAAGCTAGTGCCATTTGTTTCAGATATGTGATATTGGAAAAGTGAAACAAGCATGGATCAGAAAGTTGTAAAGTTGATACACAGATTGGTGTGACCATACGTGTCCATTGGCGCAGAGCTAAGCAGAGATGAGCAGGCATTTTCAGTTACTGGAGCTGAGCAGCAGGCTTGCATGGGGGATTGTGGGATTGACAGTGGTGCCGAGTAATGCCAGATTCACACATACTCCATTTGCAATGTGTATGGAGTACATATGCGGTGTAGAGGCAGCACAGACTCATGTGTTTTCAAATATGACATTTTTGTAGTGCGCAACTGATTAGCAGCTGTATATCGCAAACACATTTATTCATTATTTTATTGTTGCTAAAAATGTTGATTGATCATTCATAGACGTATTCATGTTTAAACAGACTAAATTTAAACAACGTATTATTCAATTATTATCAATTCATTACTTCTATATAAACTTTTATATCAAGTTGTTCAAGCAAGTTGCAAAATGTACCTTTCTTATGTTACAAAACAAACATTTTAAATTAAATCTTAAAACAGCTGACTCACATGCCTTTTCTTTTGCATTTAAATCTTTATACAAGAAATCCTGTGAGTCATAAAGATTTTTTTTTTCCACCTCTACAAAGAGACAAGATCCTTCCATTGTTGCCTTGCCTCTCTAAATATGATGTAAGGTGTAATCTTCCTTGCTTTACCCTGGGCAAAAATTCATATGTTGACTGTGAAACACAGTAGAGTTTAATTATATGCATTTATGGTGAAATTACTACATTTTTGTGTCAATCCATATTTATTTTTATGTGAAAAATGTGCCACTTTACAGCATGTCACTTTAATTCGGTGCATGCGGCACAGCAAAAATAAACAGTGCGGAAACGATTTCTGCATTGCTGCATATGTGCGACTCCTGGAAAGCATTGCTAGACCACATCCGTGAGCAGTGTAAATTCACTGACCTGTTAACATGGGCACGTATACACACTGCAAATGAAGTATGTGTGAACGTTGCATAAGCAGTGAGAATGTCAAAAAGTTGAGGAATGATTAACTCATGCAAATGAAAGGCAAACAAATGCAAGATGGCAGCCAATCACTTTGAGGTGAAGCGACACATAGCAGTTAAAAATCAGCTTATAGTGTTTTCTGTGGATTCAGTTTACATACACATTACTGCGTATATACAGTGTCGTGCAAAAGTATTCATACCCCTTCATTATTTTCCCCTTTTTATGTTACTACAGTAAGTGAGTGACGTGATATGTGGCCAAGTATGGTGTCCCATATTCAGAATTTGTGCTCTGCATTTCACCCACTCAAGTGCACACACACAGCAGTGAATAGTGAACACACTCCTGGAGCAGTGGGCAGCCGTTTTTGCTGTGGCACCCAGGGAACTCTAGGAAGAGTCAATATCCCGCCAATATTTGATATTTCTTAATGCTGCTCTACATTACGCACCGCTCTGATAGTTGTTAGGATGACAGACAGTTTAAAAAGTGACATTTTTAGGCTGGTCTGCCTCAGCGGTCTAACAGCACTCGTCAATGTCAAAATAGCGGCCAATCAGATCAAAGAACAGGGGACTTGCTATTCATTGAAAACGAGTGTGAATTTCAGCAAGACACTTTTAGTTTTTGCAGTGATAGAGTGCATGTGTAGTAAGTAGCTAAAACATTCTACGATGTCTAATGACCCACAGTAACATACAGTGATGTGAACAACTCAGCTTTTTTTATGGAATTTCTCCATTTTGAATTGAAAATATGCTATCATTTAAATGATGTCATTCATAACCGAATGTGACAAGACTTTTTTTTTTTTTTGACATATTAGACATTCAAAATAAGAGTTTAAATGGATTACTTCACAACTATAGGCTATAATTATAATTATAGGCAATTATAGGCTAATGTTACAAAATATTTTATTTCCAGTAACTTTTGAACAATAAGAAATGTTTCTTGAGCACCAATTGAGCATAGAATGCTTTCTGAAGGATTATGTGACACTGAGGACTGGAGTAATGATGCTGAAAATTCAGCTTACACATCCCAGGAATAAATTACATTTAATATTTTAGTAAGAAAGAAATACTTTTTTTTTAAAAGTAGAATAATATTTCACAATATTAATGTTTTTACTTAGCATTGCATTTACTTAGCATTGGTGAGCATAAGACGCTTCTTTCAAAAACATTAAAAAAAGTCTTGCCTAAGACAAGATTTTACCCCAAGAAGAGATTTTTAAAGGTTTGACAAAAGCACGCCACTCGAATTATAGTTTAATTCCCTCCTCCAAGATCTTGAAATCTTTTACAGTCTAAGTAAGGAAGAGTAAGAAGATAAAAGAAGATTCATGAAACGCTCAGCATGATGAATAAAAAAGAGCTGATCTCACTTATGTCTGGTATAAAGATGATTCACCAGCTGGAGTGGGAAACCATAGTGGAGCTTTGGTGTTGTCAATCTTTTGAGCTCTGACTAGAGAGCTGGTATGACACCTTGATACTCTTAAAACCCAACTCTTGCTTAGCTGTTTAGCCAGCATTGAAATATCTTTGTCTGGATTCTCCCACATCCTCTTTCACAGGGGAATTCTTTTTTCCATTGCATACTGCTAAGAGGCTCAAATTTGTCATACGGGCAGGGGGCTACATTACAGCAGAATTATGAGACACAAAATGAAGTCTCTGCCACAAAAAGCTTTCGCTCACCACCAAAAGTGCAAAGAGAATGACTCCACAGCTCCATACATCAGCTTTCCTGCCATCATATTTCTCCCCCTGTCAGAAAGAGAGAGAGAGAAGTTAGAAGTGGAAAGAAAGACTCAGAGGAAGCTCCATTATGAGAGATGCCACTGAGAGCACGCACTTACCCTTATAACCTCTGGACAGGCATAGTGAGGGGATCTGAAAGAAAACAGGACAATATGTCATCCTCACCCAACCTTGGCAAAAACACCCATTAGAGGGCTTATACACTGAGGAAACACTAATTCAGTAATAACTCTTTGTGATTTGCATGAGGATCTTCACACCATCCTTCCTGACAAACAGCCCTATTGCCAACCACCCTATACGTGCTGTTGTCAAATGATCCAATAATATAACATTATATTGTAATAACTGTCTGCTGGGAGAGTGTAAAACAGGCATGTAATCATTTGAATTGTGTAATGCATTTAAACGGCAATGCACATCATCTGAAGCAGTCCTCCATTTTTCAACACCAATTCTCTATAAATGCCTGATTCTTCATCGCAGATGTCATATACCATTATGCAGACCGAGTCTGTATTGATAATACATTAATTTAATGGTTTTATGGTTTACTTTCTCTGCTTACTGCTCACTGTGAGGCAAAGCTATTATTGCTCTTTCCAACACCAAATTGCAAGGTTTTTATACTAAATTTAGTGTTAATGCAAGATGCTCTCGCTCAACAATTTCAATTTGCTTTTGTGCCCATTTTACACATAGCTGGTGCCTCATTTGTTCTGGGTGGAAAGAAATATAAGCTATTACTAAAATAATGTGATGAAACAAAGTATTATAGATTCTGGGAATATGTCCTCATAGATGCTTTTGTTTTGCACAGTTATTTTTACACACTGACTCTGCTATTATAAAATAACACAATAAAGTTTAATTTTAAACGCATTAAATATTATGAACTAACAATAAACAACACTTACTGTATTTTACAGTATTACAGCATTTATTAATCAAGGTCAATGTTCATTTATGAACATATTGTTAATTTCTTAATTCATGTTCATCCATAATACACAAACTACACAGCCATGTTAAGGCTATCTGTCTATCTGTGCCTTTTCAAACTTCAGTGTAAAGACATAAAGTAATATAAAAGCTAAATTATGCCTGCTCTGACCCACATTAGCCCCTAGTATCAAAGTATAGAGTTTTAATTGCTTTGCAAATGCATTTATGCTATCTCTGAGCAGCTTTAAACATTTGGTGAAAAGAAACATAATTCCACTTCAAAAGCACTTCTTTGCCATCTTTCAGTGTAAATTTGGCATTATTTATACAATTTCAATGTTAAAGATGTCTTTGTAAATATTTAAATTAACATTAACCTACATTAATAAATAATGTTGTTTAGTGTTAGTTCATGATACCTATTGCATTAACTGAATTGAAACTTGTAAAGTTTTACCATAAAATCAACTCCATTTTTAGCAATAGTATATTTGGTGTACCCTGTGCCATGGCTCCCCTGTGACAGGGCATTTAGTTAATTGCAATGACCTTACAATGCTACTCCCTAACAGTCAAAAAGTTCACAAGACCACATTAAGAAACTCATGTGATGCACTATAAACAGATACTCTCTGCCTCATTATCTTGCAAATAAAACCAGAATAACAGTTCCAGCACAATTTTTTTTCTGCCGAAGCCTGATTTCTGTGTGTGTGTGTGTGTCATGGATATCCCCTATGATAGGAACATGAGGGAGGACTGATATGGCAAATCAGGGAAGCCACGGGGGTGATTAAGCTGTTGTGAAAAGACCCTGATGGAGAGAACATACTCATTTAGACCAAGATGTGGATCGTAATTTTCAAAGATATTTTGTTATTCCTCAAGCGCTGTTCTTCTGACTTAAGCGAAGCTGGTTAAAGAGTCAAATACACTGAAATGGACTTTTTTTTTCTAATGAAATTAGCATGGTTTTTACTCTGAGCTAATCTGACTTTGTGCTAGTTAGTTAGTGCTGGTTATGCCTCAGAGAACAAGAAGCGGCAAAGAAAAGTTTCTTTGATGTTATTATTATCAAACTTGCAAGCTTAGGGGACCCAAAGTAATGGTCCAAACACGACCAGTGCTACTAGGGAATTTTACACCGTATTGTGGGTAATCTAGTTTCACTTGAATGAAGGTTCTGGAGCGGGATCTAATTAAATTGACTGACATTCCAAGTAGCCATGGCCATTTTTATGTAACCACCCCTTCACTCAAAATTACCATTGGGTTGAAAATATGGCAGAGACTTCCAGAACTAAAACTATTTTAAAATTAGGTCAGTCCATCCGCTAGGCAAGGAATAAGCCTCAGATACCAAAGAATGAATGCCTGGCACAGAGGTATGACTAGGAGGCTGTGTTGGTCTTCCTGCCTTGCTGTGTTCATACGTGAGGGTCTGCCCCTTTTAAATTCAATTGGAGTCCATTAACCGTGGTAAACAGAATACATTTGTGTCAAGCAGACAGCATACGAGGAGACTAAAGATGAATGTGTTTAATTAAAAACTGTCATATCTGTGCCTAGAGATGGGGAAAGTCACAATCAATAATTAGAGCACGCCTCAGTTGAAGGAAAGCATCAAAGCCGTGGCACCATTTTAGTAATGGCTAATAGGAGCAGAAGTACACAGACTGAAGTCGAAGCTATGGTCTGGTCACTTCGGGTGGATTTTAAAGTCTTGATTAATCTCCATCCATGATAATATGCACTGATCTTTGGCACCAAGCCCTCTCGTTTTCATTGATAATCGTGCCTCTAATGGCATGCATTACACATTCACAGGAACTATGAAAGCCAGAGTGGGGTCACGCCATAATATTCATATTTTCTACTAATAGTAGCATTTCAGGAAATGCCTCAGTGGCAGCAGGCTTAGCCGAGTATCTCAATGAAAGACTTAGTCCTTCAGTTATAGCTATCAGTTGTTAATACTGTGCCATTTTTCTGGCTCTTATCATAATGATGCATTCAAATAAACTAAGTGGTGCATTTGTGCATTAGACTATCAATAGGAGTTATTTTGCTAGTTTTCAACTCACATATTTTCCAAATCTCTCAATAGCATCTTCTCAAGACAACACTCTTCTTCTCAACAGCCATTTAATGTGACAGGGTCAATCCAGGCCTAAACTTATACTTTGATAGTTTAGGCCTGTATCGTATTTTGATCTGAATAGCATGAAATGTTGCACCCAAATTAAGTATAATTGTACCCGATTATGAAATGTAAACAGTGCATGTATGCTCTAAATATGATTTCCCCTTGTTTTATGAAAGTGAATCATCACGTATACTAGTAATTGGTGCAGGAAGATGGACTATGACTCACCCACAGCTGGTTTCTAAGAGACTATCTCCAACCTGTAGAGAAGCCATGCCAAAGTCTGCTATCCTGATGTTATTCTTCTCATCCAGCAGCAGGTTCTCTGGCTTCAGGTCTCTGTGACTGCAAAACATGAGGAAAAAATAAACAAAAACATACTTGAGGTATAAACATCTGCACGTTGGTGTATAACCTCTACGATGAGCATGTTTTTAATTTCTTTATTATATTATTTCAAAATTTATCGTCAAGATGACACAAATGTCCAGGTATCATAATGAATAAAAAGCCCCATTAAAAGATACGATCCTTAAAAATAAACTGTTTTGCACTAAGTTGAATTATTTTTCAGAAAATAAATTATTTAATAAAAGTTATCCAATGCTTATTAATATTTAAAGAAACTGATATTTGAAAAATGAAACTTGTTATCGGCTGGTAAACCTCCACTGAGCACATGGGTCTATAAAGGTGTTTGTTTTTATTGAACAATCCAGATTAACCACATTTCTTATTACTTTTTTAAGCTGCCAGTATCAGACTCAGCCCCAAATCTCTTGATCAGACATCATGGGAAACATGTTGATTCCTTGTACCATTGTAAAATCCTCTGATCTGAAGATAAAAATTCAGAGCTTTATGTGCCAGTGTCAAGAAGCGAAGCCTCTTTCATCCTGAGCGAGAAAGTGGTCGAGGAACTCAAGACCGTTTTAGGCCCAAGAGATCAAAAAGTAGCTTGTACATTTCAAGTATCTTTCAATAGAGAGCTGATCGTGACCTGTGAGCCAATGAGCATTTACTGAAGCTCTTCATTTGGGATGGTTTGGCAACAACAACTGACCAATAATTGTTATAAATTGATAGAAACGTGACTTGAACCAGAAACACTGTCCCTTCTTTTGCCACAATGACTACAATTGCACCAAAGCATTCTGAGAACTCATCAACCATCTGCAACCATAGTGAACTGGCAGACATGAAAACATCTGGCCAGGCGCCTATAGTAATTACTTGATCTTGAGATAGAAAGACTTGTCATCTTGTCATTCTTATCAATGCATTTCAGTCAAATCTTGCTTTACTAGTCAAAACAATCACTACATTATTAGTAGTAAGTATAGCTTTTAAACTGCACACATTCATCTATAAAAAAAAACTCTGCATGTTGGAGTGTTCACAACAAATGTTCACAACAAATGTGACTGCTGGAAGCTGCTATCTCTTCACCCAGAAATAAGTTCTTGCGAAGGTTAAACACAGACCAGCAATAAAGTTCTCTACAGAGATTGATTCATCTTTCTCATGCCACGGCAAGTAAGGAGAAGGAGGAGCTCTCTGTAATGGAAAGATAGCATGAGGCTCCCAGTCAATACTGGTGTGTGTTTACTGAGAGGCTCTTCTGATTAGCTGCCAGCACGAGAATGATTGGGTGAAGCAGGACTGACTGGATGATCTCTGGGTATCAGGAACTGCAAGACACAATCACAAACATCCTTTTCAAATGAACTCTGCTTGTTTTAAACATGACAACCAGATACTTTACTATTCAAACTTGCTTAACATGCTGTATACCAACCTATAACAGCATTAAGTCCTCAATTGTTAAGCCACTTTGCTGCTCCGTGTCTCATTATAATGCCTGAGAGGAAGGAAGTCTCATTATACGTTGTCTAATTAAGAATGCTCAGGATGAAAAGGCATCAAAATGAAATTGAATAGCTTCAGAAGGAAGACCCTTTGTTCTATATGGCAAACTGAACACCAAAACATACCCACTACTATACCAGCTACCAACTCTGCCCCAAACCTTATGATTTAAGAGCTCAATATAGCTCAAATATAGGGAACTGATTTCATTTCATAAATTAAATTATTTGGTTTTCCACAACCTGCTCGAAAACACTGGATTCTTCCGCCCTTGGTGGTTTGTGAAAACTAAGGTGTCCAGCTGACTTTCCCTTCAGCTTAGCTCATTTTCTTTCTGGTCCTCAATCCATACACACTTAACATAGGTGTGAAATGGGTGGTCATCATCTTCCTTGACAAAGTAGAAGTTAATGGAACCGATAAACACAATCCCTCCTTGAGGCGAACACTAGTGACCCTGCTGTGAGATTGTTGTTACACCATGATGTTGCTACAAATGGTTCCTTCAGAAGAGGATATATTACATATCCTGTATACACTTATGCTTTTAAACGACAGTATATAAAACATCAGGAAAAAATAGTCAATAATGCTCAAATCAAACATGTCATGGTCGATTGGGACACAATCAATAAACAAGTGCTAGTTTAGTGGCTTTTACTGATGTTTAGTGGTACTATCTGTGATACTCCTCGTAGACCTTATTCAGGGTAGATAGCATTTGCAATTTAAGAAACTTAACCCCCCTCCAAAAATAAATAAATAAATAAATAAATGAATGAAAAAAAAAATCCAGACAGCATGATGTGATGAAGAACCTTCTAAAAGAAACACAGCTCAGGGCCTCATTTTCATTCACATTAAATACAATATGGTGTCTACCCTAACTAAGGTCCCAGTCAGCAATATCACTTTTCTCCGATCTCTCTATCTCAATGTGTCCTCCTAATTTGTCCTCAGAACAGCACATTCACCTTTGTAGACACATTCCACACTTAAAAGCACTGAAATATGCAGACCAATAATTATAGTCATAAAAACATACTATTAATCTTGGAACTATTAGAACTTTCAATGTTGTGTTATTCAGTTTCGTTTACATTTTGGAGTTCACTGCTACATAGGCAAGTCATTACCCCATATGCCCTCTAATCTCCACTGCTGACCTCTACTTTATTCTAGAATAAATTTATTCTTTACTCTACCCTTTATTCTAGAATGGAGCAGCAAAGCTGCATAAATATACCAATTATCAAATCAACTCTCACACATTTAGTACTAAAATAGCACTCACACTGCTAATGCAGCTAAGTAGCATTACTCACAAAAGGCAGCAAAAATATATCAATCTTTCCATCCAACACTGTCAACTGCTTTACATAACACAACAGAGAAAAGCACATGTGTCAGGTCCAGTTAACTTAGACAAGAGTTAACTTGGCTCAACTCTTTTCTTCTTCCTCTCTAATAACCTTGTGTACTTGACAGCACTTGGATCATATACTGTAAAAGGCTGATGACTTTAGTCTTTCTGTCTGCCCTCACAGGAGCAGAAAGCCATAATTTTATCCTTGTGAATGCAGTGATAGCAGAAGGCTATCAACACAGAACATAATCTGTGCGGTGGTTTCAAACCCCAGAGAGGAAAATGGCTGTGAATGAGCCGAGGAAAGAACGTGTAATGCCTCCCTGCTATGCTGTTTATTCAATGCTTTCCATCAACTATCGAGAAAGGCCTTCAAACCATCCATCAGCTAGTTGAGCTGTGCTGGAAGCATGCAGCAGTCTTCATTAGGCTGGGCGCCTGCTGAAGCGCATGGTAAACAGATGCAAATATTGTGCTAATGGCTGCCCCTTCAGTGCATTAGTATATTAGCATATGAAGAGGATATGGTCGTGAGAATTCAAACAGAATCATTATTAGCATTAGCGATAGCTCTTAAAAATTTTTAAAAAGTTGAAGTGAACTTCTCGTAGATGAAAGCACAATTAGACTACAGTAGAAAACAGGCTGTCATCCAACTGTCTAGTTTGTCACTGTTCCTAATCCATGTATAGTTTATTAAGTTCTGTAGAGTAATACTGAGTTAGTTGGACAGGTTCAAACTTTGAAAAGGGACCATTTTCATTTTCATTTTATAAGGAAAATTTGAGAATTCACACTTTAGAATAAAAAAATAATTGATGATCCAGACACCACCTAATAATAAAGAATAAAGCCATTTCTCTGTATTGCAACACTTTTTGTCTGCCTTTCCAAGACACTTAGCTTTTAAAAATATATTAATTGAGTAGGTCACCTCGTTACCACAACACACTTCATAATTACTACATCAACTGTATAATTGTTCAGATAAAAACAATTACACAACAAAACGATTAAAAAAACAAACAAATGCTGGCATGAGGATGAAGGATTTGTTTCTCAGTATTTCAACTTAAAATTGTTTGAAAAGCCTAGGAACTGTGTAAGAAGGCAAAAACCTTTATTATTTCATGTTGCTGTATGGCTAATTGAAACCCTCTTGGCTCTACAGTCAGAAAAGATTGAGAGAAAGCATACAAAAAAAATTTGAGCATATTTTTCATTTATATCTCAAAGATGTGGAGAGAAAAGGCTTAAGGATACACTCAGTGATAAAAACTCTACTTTTCTGTAGTTGCACTGGAGGCGAGCCATTAATCTTTGACCCAGAAAGTGTGTGAGTGTGTGGCTAGAAACTTTTGCAAATGTGCAAAATAGTAATATCTCGATATGATGATATTTAGTATTCATAATGATTTGTAATGACTGAAAAATGCTTCACTTGAGGTGGCTTTCACCATACATAATAAATGAGAAAACAGCAGTACAACGCGTCGGACAACAACAGCTGGTGGCTATACATGATGTATGAAAACAAACAAAAAAATGTTAGCGACAACAAAACCAACACATTTGACTTTCTTGAACCAAAATAATGAGAGTGTTCAAAGCTTTGAATGCTCAAAATAAAGGATTCTGATGCCCTGTAAACAATGATTTTAACACAGCAATGAAGTTCAGAACTCTTACCATATAGAGTGACTGTGGCAGAAGTCCAGCGCAGAGATGATCTGTCTGAAGAACTTCCTGGCCTCTTTGGGTGTTAACCTGCCCTTCTTTACCAGGTAATCAAAGAGCTCTCCACCTGACACATGCTCTAGAACCAAATATCTGTGGAAAACAGCCGGGGATAAGACATTTTGATACACTGCAGCTATGAAACTCCCAGGGCATATCTACTGCCATGCCAATATACAGAAATATACAGAATATAGTATACAGTACTGTTAAAAACTTTGGGTTTGGTAAGATTTTTTAATGTTTTTGAGAGAGGTCTCTCATGCTCATAAAGGCAGCATTTATTTCATAAAAAATATATCTTTAAAATGATTTTTTTCTATTTGAATATAAAGTATTTTAAAATGTAATTCATTCCTATGATGGCAAAGGTAAATTTTCAGCATCATTACTGCAGTCTTCAACGTCACATGATTCTTCAGAAATCATACTAATATGCTGATTTGGTGCCATTTATCATTATCAAAGTTGAGAAAAGTGTGTGCTGGAGCAATATGGCAACCATTGCACATTGGTGGTGGTTGAGAATATGGCACCCCTCCATATGTAAAGCATAAATGTACAAGTATAAATGTAACAAAATGAAGTTGTGCTATTTATAGCATCTTTCTTGCCAACAAAAGTAAGTGATTATTTGAATGTAACAATGTAAAAGTATATATTGTACTTTTGATCAATTCAATGCATCCTTGCCGAATAAAATTATTAATTTCCTTAAAGTATATATATAAATTAATAAATAAATAAATAAAAAACTGGCCCCAAACTTTTGAATGGTTAGTGTACAGAGAAGGGGATCCACTGAGACCATTAGTAAAAATGTTACTATTAATTTCTTTTTTCATTTAAAACCAAATTGTTCATTACAAATTATATTATCAATATACAAAATTGAGTAAAAGCCAAAATTAATAATTGCATTTAATTGATTAGCAATTTTGCACCATAATGTTCATGTTAAATGGAAAAAAAGCCCGACATTTTCAATGTACAGTAGTCTCAGATTGCATTGAATTGGAGTGAATGTGTAAATGTGTGCAAAATAACTTCCTGTAATCGGCCTGTCTGATGGGCAAACACATTTATCTCATACTCATGCATTGATGTATTCATGAGATACATGCAGACTTCCATTCACACCCACTCACATTTGAACACACACATAAACAAACACACACACACTCACTGACACGGCAGACGTCTGATTTATTAGTCGATTAAAGGATTTTCTCATGCGATTACCTGTCAGCGTTATTTAAATTAAGGATGGATTCATTCTTGATTTGTGTGTGTAAAAATGTTCACAGGCAAATACTTTACGAGCGTGCCGGCCATACGTCTGTGTCATCTGAATATTAAGAAAACAAATTCCTAGGCTGCATCCATGGTGGCTCCTTTATCAATTATTGAAAACTACATTAAGCCCAACCACTGGAGCGCAAGCACATATCCAGAGATATCAGTGTGTCTGCTCTTCCAAACAGATACAGAGTTTACAAGGCACTGATACACACTCAGCTCATACACTGCATGAACAAACAAAAGTGGTGTATACTCACAAATATTTCTTATTTTCGTAGACATCGTGCAACTTCAAAACGTGGGGGTGTTCTATGAGCTTCAGAATAGCTATTTCTCTCTCCACCTGTAGAGACACAGAGAAAAAAAACTGGCATGAGGTCAGAGTAAAACACAAGGAAACATTTACAATAACAACCTTTGGTTAGTCTGTGCTAGCATAATGATGTTGCATGGTATTATCTTGCCTAGCCATACCTAATTAGCATCCCACCACTTTCATTAAGAGGTTAACCCATTAATCACATTTTGGCAAGCAAATAAACAAGACATTGGCTGGCAGAAATACACCAGGCCAAGTGAAGAGTTCAAATGAATTATAAGTAGATTCTAACTGGATTAGTCTTTAGAAAGCAATACAATATCATGATAAGGTGGAGCATCATTATAGTTTTCATGAACAGTCCCACATTATATTGAGAGGTGGTAATTAGCGAGCATACAGTCCTTCACCAATGTGTCCAAGTGTTGTTTTAGGGAGCGTACACTCTTGTTGCTGCAGGAAAATCTATCTCTTGTTGCTTTGGGGGAGCACCAGAAATAATTAGACTTCATTATCGGTGGGAATATGGGAACAGCTTATATGGATAATCCCACACTAATGAAAGTTACATTGTAGAAGTCGACGCTGCATTAAGTCTCCCATCATACACCTACTCAGAGACTAACCTACAGTGTCTAAACAAACCACAACCCTATTAGACCCAATCACCTTTCATTTGTTCTCAGCCAATCAACTACTGCAAAAACAATTGTAGAAGCAGAGGTGTTATAAACCCAATGATGAAACATGTTTTAGTCAGGATAGATGGATGCAAACATCAGAATTCATCTTTTTGTAGTTAAGAAACATACTTTTCTAGGCCACACAGTCCCTGTCCTGCCTTCTTCTGGGTTAAGAGTTTTCACAGTAACCCCCCCCCCCCCTCCACACACACACACACACACACACACACACACACACAAACACTCCTTCCTTTATTATTCGTATTTTCCACATTTATGAAAAAAAGTCAAATGGAAGATTTAACCAACTTCATATACACAAAATATGCACCTGGAATATATTTTAGCAATAATGAACAAGGTCCCATGTATTACAGACATTTTATAGATGTTTTTTTTTCTTCAAAAATTGTTTCAGTTAATCCATTACAAATAAAATATTTAAAAATAAAATCAAATCCTCCCTTCGAGTTAGTGTTTGCTTTAGTATTATTGAGATACTATTATAGTATACTATTAACTATAATTATATATTAACTATATATAGTTTGATACTAATTAATTTATACTAAAATAGCTAATATATATATATATATATTAGGGGTGGCACGGTACATGAAAAACCGTTCGAACCGTTCGGTTCACTTGTCTTGGTTCGGTTCGTGTGTGCGTCGCACGGTTCGATGGTTCGACGCATGCGCAATGTAGCCCCGTATTCGGACAGTTTCGCGAGAACATACATATAGACAGTAAAAGTGGAGTAAGGGGCCGTTCACATATCGCGTCTTTTGCACACGCATATTCATTATTTCCTATGTAGGCGCGCGGCAAGCGCGCTCAAAATGGAAGCAAAGCGGCCGCGCTTTCCACGGTTTTTTAGGCGCGATATGTGAACGGCCCCTAATAAAGGCTGCCCGGCGTTGGCGGATGCGCCCGTGTCATTCAAATCCGGTGCGTGGGAATATTTTGGATTTCATGTTACTTACGATGACAACGGAAATAAAACAGTAGATAGAACTGCGACTGTGTGCAAGCATTGTGCAAAATTGTGATTACATTACAAAAATGTTAATACTGTATCCTAAATTGTGGATAATTAAGCTAATAAGCTATATATCATATGCTGAAGGAAATTTCTGGAGTGTTAAAGATTAAAAGAAAAAATAACAACAAAAACCGCACAGAACCGAAAACCGTGACCCTAAAACCGTGATACGAACCGAACCGTGGGTTTTGTAAACCGTGCCACCCCTAATATATATATATATATATATATATATATATATATATATATATATTAATTATGCAGGACGCTACATAGCAATGCTACACAGGACAAGCAATTTGGAGAATGAATGGATGGTTGTAATATAAAATAAAATCATCAGGCACAGTTTATTTCTCTTATATCCCTTTTTTGTTTATGACTTATATAGGCACTCAACCCCGCCCTTTTTGGCCCTTATTGGCGGGTTGAAATGCCATTTGTCTATGCAGGTGTACAGACGTGAACCAATAAGGCTTCAGGATTCGGAGAAAACGGAATTTCCCCGTAACAAAATGGTATTTCCCATAAGCGTCAGCGAACTGACGGAATGTGAGTGAACCGTATCGAAAGGGAACTTAATTCAAGCCTTGAGGGCAAAAGGTAAGATCATGTGAAACATAAACTGAGTCAAGTGACTCCAGATTTTTCAATGGTAGGGTACATAAACACCATCAAAAACCATCTGATATAATTACAGATAGAGTTACATTCAGATCTAAGTTCAGAAGCACAGACATTTGAAAGCACACACAGATTTTTCTTTGGGCTCCATCATTCTGTTACACACACTATCTCTCTAACCATGAGGCTTCAGCCTTTCTTCCCCACCTGTCTTATGTCACTCCAAAACCAGAACACGGCAGACCCAAGTAAAGAAAGAGAGAGAGAGAGATGTCAATTTATCACAATCAAAGCCCCAGTTCTTCAAAGGTCTTTCACCTGGACCTCTGCAAAAGAAAAACTAAATAAATAATGAAATATTTCCTTCTTTAATCTACATCACGGTCTCGCTGACTGCTTTATATATGGATCCCTGTCATGGCAACCATCTCTCAACATTTTTCTCTCGTTCCCACGTTCTCTACGTGTGTTTTCTTTATTTAGCAGATGGCTTTGAGCTCTGCTTTCATGAACTACAGAGAAAGAGAGAGAGAGAGAGAGAGAGAGAGAGAGACCTCCCTGTTCTATCACAGCACATGGTCTTTCTCATTGGGTTTACACAATCACTGTAATCATTCAGGGGAACGATACTTGTTTCTGCTCCTGGCAGAGTCTTTGATTATTCCCTGTGCTATCACAGCTAGTCTCACCTGTATTATGTGTCCTTGCCAATTTGGATTGAACAAACTGCTTATGAAGCATCTTCTCTGCTGAGACTGTGCTCGAACTGAGCGCAATGGCGAAAAAGTGCTTAATGATCACTTATAATTAAATGGAACGGACTCTGTACAATCAGGTTTATCCTGGAGGCCATTCTTGGCCCATGTCAGAGCTGCTTTGTCACATGTGAATGTTGCAATATACTCCTTCAATATTAGCCCTTAGAATAACATGACCTATTCTAAGTGATAAGCCCAAATAAATAAGGAACAATGAAAGAAGTGTGTGAGTATATGTGAGTGTTTAAACAGGCTGGGTAAGTTGCAAACACACACACACACAGACACACACGGACACGGACATGCACACACACATATACACACACATTAGCTTTTCTACAAGGACTTTTCATTGACTTCAACTGTTTTTGAATGAGCTAATGATATTTTCAATCCCAAAACCCTCACAATCCTTTCTCCATCATTACATCATCATTCCATAGAAGAAGATAGTGTGAAGAACTGTTTTTGTCCATACAACAAAAAGTCAATGGTGCCACCATTTATTTGAGTACCTCAACTCAATTACTTTTTGAAAAGTTTTTCATCTAAAATTTATATATTTCATTTTATTTCAGCTTTATTTCAACAAACAAAAACAATTGTTTTAGTATGAGTAAATAATGGCAGAATTAAGACACTATCTATATGTTCATTAAGGTGCTTTCAGTGTAGGTTATTTCGCGTTTCACTACAATCGTTGGGACATTTGGCAATCACAATGCAGGCAAAACGTGACCCACACACACACACACACACTCTCATCCGCCTGTGGCAGGTGTAAAGCTGTGCTGGCACAGACAGGAGGAGGGAAATCCAAACATACAACATTTACCTGCACGTCAGATCTCTGCCAAACAGCACTTGTGATCACAGGATAATGGAGACTTCATCTTATCAACAAGCCCCAGTAATCCTGTCTGAATCCAGATGAGTTAAATCCAACTCTAATACAGAGTTAACACATACACCAAGTCAAATAAACAGAGACAGTGGCAACATACAAGGTATTTGTTATGATTTTAATGATCCAATAAACACACACATGCACACACACACTCATCTGATTATGCGGACAGATAGGAGCTGAGCAGTGATCTGCATCATTCCTCATTATAAAAGGAGAGACCGGTTCACCTCAGTGCCCTTTTTCATTGAGTTTCCATGTTTAACAATTAGCACCACTGTAATAGCATCTTTCTTGCCAACAAAAGTTATTATAAAGTGATTAATTTCCCTAGAGAGAAAGATTTCAGTTTGGGTATGACATAAAATTACAAGGTTAAATGGCCACAAGTCAGTGACATTAATGACATTGATGTATTTGGTTTCAACTGATGACAAGCAAGACTTTAGACAGGAAAGAGATTTCATTTCTTGACTTGTTTTGAGCAAAGAGGGAAAAATGAATGACTAATCCAGGATATTGAGAGAGCAAATGAATAGTAAAAGAATTGTGTGACAATGTGTGTGTGTGTGTTAGAAAGGCTTGCAGAGTACAATTTTTTCCTTTGCAATTCAGATTTAATTATGAACATTGCAATTTAAACCAGCATATTTAACAGTATATAATTCAGCACGCCCCAAACAAACAACTTTCAACCTCTGTCTTTGTAATGGATTTAACATAATTTATTATGCTCAATTATTGTGTGATTTCAGGTTGCAGATGTTGTGTGGATGCATGCTAATACAACTACACTTGTGGGAATGGTCACACAACACACAGCAAATGAATGAAGGCAGACCGAGCTCATGTTCTCACAGCTGGGACTGGGACACAATTCCCATGCATTGGAGAGCAATCCGATTTTACCCAATAACAGCACATTTAACTACATAGCTGTCTATTTGTAGTGTTTAAAAGATTGTGTTGGGTTTTTTATATTTTATGGGGCTTTCCATAGACATTTTTAAAAGTACAAACTGTATATTCAATCCCCTAACCCTAAATACAACCCTCACAGAAAGCATTCTGCATTTTTACATTTTCAAAAAACATTTAGTATTATTTATAAACGGTTTTCTACTAATTTGCAGTGGCAAAGCAACTGGAAGTCATTCATTGTAAATCTGATTTGGTCATTTATAGCAACATGAGTGACCAGGTGATGCAGTGAATGAGTAGGGATGTATGATATGTCGGCAGTCGTATTGGTATTGGCTGATAAATGTGATTTTTTAACGTTTTCGCTATAGGTTTAATGAGGAATAAAATAATTTAATAAAGGGGGATATACTTAAGCTGATAAAATATATCCAAAAGATCATGGGACCCATGTTATTTCTAGTTGTCTAAAATTAAATAAATGTTTTTAATCAAAAAGATTTCCTTATTTAAAGAATGTAGAGTTCTGAACTTTTCAAATGAGAATTTAAAACCAAATGAAATCAAACAACTTATGGATTTAACTTTTATAAAAATAAATGTCCTCATTTAAAACATGTAGAGCTCTGGAGTTTTTAGGTAAGCAGTCTAACAAAATGTATATAAATATAAAAAATTATAACATAAATCGTTACTTGTATCAGCAAAAATGTCCATATTGGTGTATCCCTACAAATGAGCAGCAACAAAATGATACTCCAAACGGAAATGCAGATAGTGAACATTTGGATATAGCAGTAATGTATGAACACCTAAAATCAGCCAAGAGCACAGAGATTCCCAGACCTCTAGGGTTTAATCATTGTCAGCGTGAGCGTGACTTTACAGGAGAGACGCCATCACCTCTCCTTCCGGCAGATCCCTGATCTATTTATCATTGATGCCTTTTTCCACCAATCCATCTTAATTCCTCAAAGCTCCCTCACCACACACCAACTTCCCAATTAAAGGAATGGAAGAGCAGCAGCTGAAGAAAACCATAAAAAATAAATAAATAAATAAAAACAGAAAAGCTGAAGGAAAGCACTCAAGTTGCATTTCTTTAATAAAGATGGAGGCTGTTCTGTAGTGGCGGTCCTCCTGGGAGCTGCTGTGGCTTTGTAACTAATTAACTCAAACACATGTGGAAACAGACACTTGAGCACGAGGGGGAAGGAGGGGGTTAAAGCAGCAGACCTTAACGTCTCACTGAAGGCTTAGACGAGGAGCGCTGGGAGGCATATCATGGCTTAGCTAATACCTCCAGAGACACACCGTACAGGATATCGGTGGATATTAAACACAATTGCCATCCCTCGGTGATAGCCAATCCATCTACACGACCAACCAGCAGCTGTGACTCAAATCAGATCCATCAGGTGTGAGTAGGTCTGAAAATGGCTGGATGGTAAATGAGTGAAAGCTCAGTGGAATATAGGAAAGGAGAACAACAGGGGAAGGGGAAAATGAAATACACAATTAAAGGTAGAATTTCTGTGCCACTAACAGAACCAAATTTCAAATATAATGATTACTTCCAACTCAGGCTCACTGGGAGAAAAAAGTGCCTGTGGTGACATTTCTGCAAATTTCTTGAGACACTTTCGAAGTGAAATGTTTAATGAGTGGTGCTTAGGGTTAGGATTAGTGTTAAAGTGCATCTAGTTTTATACAAAACAGATAAACGTGAATCGGGCAATGTTTCATTACCTTGGTTGTTCTATCACAGCAGTTGTGTCCAGTGACATTAAGGTTAATGCTCATGTTAATCACTTTTGAAAAAATGTACACTATCATCTGCACTAAACCCTGCCTTACACCTAAGCAATACTGTGAGCAAAAGCAAATATGAGATAAAAATGCATTTGCTAAAGCAAACATTCCATCTTAAATTGCTTCTACAACTGTAAGCTCTTTTATCGTGATTCATGTTTCACGGGACTCAAACCCAAAGGGTCTGCATCGCAATTGCATTGCTGTACCTGGTGAACTACTGAGCAAGTTTAGTACTGTATGCCAAAAAAAGCTATACATACATACATATGGAGCTGGTTATGTGGCGCAAATGTAAAAATTAACAGTATTCTTGTCTTAACATAGCATTGAGCAAGAAACCAAGCAAAAATACATATATTTGATCGATAATCTGCATCTGTAATCATGATTTGGGTGAAAAGGAATACAAATTGTTGGTGTTTTACTGTCACTAGTGGTCATTTCAGCTGGAAACTGCAGTTAATTGTATGTACTGTATAGGTGCAAAATATAGATAGAGGCATGTTTTCCCAATGAGCCTCATTTGATTATTTCCAAAGGTTTCCTAAAATGTTCATCCACTCAAGGAAGTGACCACATACATTCAGGATACGAGGGGACAAAATGTAATAATTTAAAGGGTTAGTTCACACAAAAATGAAAAATGTGTTTACACAAATTAAGATATTTTTAATGAAATCTGAGCGATCTCAAACTCTTTTAAAACTCCATGCAACTTCCATTTTAAAGCATCAAAAAGTTCATAAAGAGATTGTAAAACTAATCCATGTGAATTGAGCGGTTTAGTCAAAAATTTCTGAAGAGACACTTTATGAATGTTTTGAATTTAAGCTTTTATTCACATAAACATTCAACAACACACACATCGGGTAAGGTAAATGGAAGCTCAAGCATGTTTGCTTGACGTGCGAGAACCAATGAGGTTCATTCTCGTGTTATGCAGCACGTTTGAGCTAAAAGCCAGAATTCAATTTGTTCATCACAAAAAGCGACCGTGTCTCTTCTGAAAATTAGAACTAAACAAAAGTGTCAAAGTGGTAGTTGTGTAGGCTGTCAATGGAGGGACAGAAATCTCTCAGATTTCATTAAAAAGATCTTCATTTGTGTGTTCTTGTTGGACAGAATTTTAATTTTTGGGGTGAACAATCCCTTAAAGAAACAACCTCAGAAAAACATTGGTTGACCTCTATTCTGAATATTTAGAGGGGTGTCTATGCCTACCACCTCTCTGCCCCCTGTTTGTAACAGTTTGGTCATTAAATAACCAATACACTTTGAAGTGGATCAATATTTTATTCAGTAAGAAGATGTATACATAATGTACAATGAGAACACATTCACTAAATAAATTGTTAGTGTAGATACACATCAAAAAATCATGTGATTATGCCTTAAGTCACATGACTGAATAATTCGATCAGATAATTGGCGACTATCACCTCCTGGAAGTGTTTTACCCTAAACCACAAATATTTTATCAATATTTAAAATGACAGCATATATGGAAATATACCTAGTTGTTTTTTTTATTTATTAACAGTTACATTCAAGTTATAGTAAATTTCATCCAAAAATGAAAATTCCCTGAATTAACTCATCTTCATGTCATTCCAAACCTGTTAATATCTTATAGATATTTTGATAAAATGTTGATAACCAAACAATTTTGGGTACCTTTGACTTCCAATTGTATGGACAAACACTGAAACATTTTTCAAAATATCTTTATGTTCCACAGAAGAAATAAAGTAATACAGGTTTGGATCAACAAAAATTATGGCAGAACTTTTATTATTGGGTGAACTACATCTTTAATTACAATTTTATTTGAAAACAAAATGTGGTTATTTTTGTTTTGAAAATATTTAAAATAAAGTGCCAGAGATGTTGATGTTAATGGTTTGATAGCGTGAAAGCACACGCATAACAGTAACTGTAAGTATGGTTGTGCCACACACCTTCCTATCATTCCACACACTTCACCTGAGTGACCTACTAAAACAGCACTGCTGACATCCAAGAGATCTCGGCCACAGATTTCAGCCTCAAGTTTGAACAAGCAAAATGTTTCTGCACGCAATCCTGTTGGTCTTGCTCTGTCCTCTCGTCTGGACCGGGCAGATAACCGCAGCTCTCCGCTCGGTACAAAGCCTTGTTCTGTTCACAGCCAATCTGCTTCTTGACCCATGACACACATGAAATGTTTGGTCTCACAATGTTCTGCTCCCTTAAAGCCACACATGAAGCACAAGTGTGAGAAATAAAACACAACTTGCTCTAAGGCCACATAAACAACATAGTTTGAATATTTATGACTGAAAGGTTGAATTTCACCCCTAAATTGCTCCAGGAAACACATTTTAGAGGCGTGTGATTAGCATGTCTGCTATCGAGAAATTGGATTTGGAAATAGAGTGCAGTGAGGCAGACTTTGGGATGATGGGCTGGAGGATCTACGGGAAAGAACCGTTCGCTGGGTCCACCGAAGATGACTTCCTGATAGAGTTCCTGTCTATACGTCTCCATGGGGAATTTCATAAACAGTGGCTTTAGTTGAACTAAACATCACCTCCATGCACATTTTGCTTGTTGCAATATTGTTGTTTCCCTTAAGTAAACTTTGCAAATTATATCTTACAGGCCAATGTCAAAACAAGAAACACTGCTTGTCATGAATTCAAATTTATGCACGCACATTTGCATAGGAATATTGGGTGCTTTACGAGCGCCTAGCCTCAATAAACAACTGCTTTGATGCCTTTTGACCTTCCAGAAATTAGTTGCCCTGGGCTCAGTGAGGAATAAATGTGAAAAACATTGATTTAAATACGAAAGGAATGTGTTTTAATTGATCAAAAACTTCTGTCCAGAGAGGCCTTCTTCGCAAACTCAAAAATACACTGTCGGCATCTCATTGTGCTGCTTTTAATCCTCTAGCTTTCATTTCTTTGAACAGAAGAACATCTTAGGAAGAATGCAGCCATTTCCCAAAACAAGGAGTAATACGGTAAATATGTTTAGTCCTCACTTTTTGTTCCTTTGGATATTGATGTATGAGATTATATACAGGGGGTGGAAAAACTTCAACTGCGCACTGATGAGTGAAACAAGAAAAAGTGTGTATTCTTGCAGATATGACAATGTTAAACCTGAGCCCAGATTTCTGGATATAGATTTACGACAGAAGCCATTATATTCATCCTGCCGTGAGCGGGGACACACACGCTAAAACATTCCTGTGCTCATAGAGAAAAGTAATTATGATCTATCTTTTGCATCACTCACTCATCCTGGAGAGGCAGCTTGATCTCGCACACCAATCACTACCACACATGCTGTATTTAAATCAATAGTTCAATGGCGCAGTACTAGTCACAGTTTTGTGCTGTGTGGTCAAGTACAGATTTATTGTATGGAGGAAAACTGGCCACTGACTCCATTCTGGCTCAGAGAATGCGTCGTGCTGAAGAAGTGCTTAGATATCCCATAAATCATCGCTTACCCATGATACAATGTGTTGGAAACTAACTCTATACTATATACCAGGGGAATAACAACCATTATAACTGGGGGGGATTGCATCACGCCCCACTTTTCGGGTAAGAATCATTATATTTTAAGAGCTTTGTTTTGCTTGGCTGCAGTGTGAAGAAAAAAAGTGCAGGTGGCTGCATAAAATGGCCAAGCGCAAGATTCTGCCACCCAGCTGAATTGGGGAAGTCAAACAAGCCAATGTTATTTTAGTCTTATTTTCTATACTGTACTTGTCATGATCCCGGCCTGTGTTGCCCTGGTCTTGTGTGGACTTTATGTTATTTCCTGTTCTGCGCCATGTTTTGTAATCCTTTGTATTTTTTCTTGTTGATTAGATCAGTGATTATTCCCAGGTGTGTCTTGTTTGCCTATTACTCTTTGTGTATTTAAACCCCAGTGTTTATTGTGTATTTGTCGAGTCTTGTCCTTCTTGGATGCAATGTTTGGTGAGCTAATTCTGTTTGATTTGCTTTTGTTTACTCTGTTAATACAATTCTCTGCATTTAGATCCAGCTCTGCTTTCTTTTTTGAGTTTCCTGTACGTTACAGTACTATTATAATATTGAATAATATTCCGAATTAACTTTTTTTTAATATTTTTAGGCCCCGAACACAGATGGTGTGAGGACCCTATTGTAATTGCTCGGTCTATTATTCTTCTTCTCCTAAATGAATTGTATTTTTAAAGGGCCTAAACATGCTTGAAAACTCATGAATCTTGCATACATGTCAGAAGTGGTGAACATTTACATCTGATATGGGTTTCAGAATTAGGAGTGGCAAAATGGCTCGATAGTGCCACCTACAAAATTCGGTAGACAGGTGTAACAGCCCAATACCTGCAAAAAAAGTCCCTTGGAGCAAAATCTGAAAACCCAACAGGAAGTAAGATATTGTGAATTTTCTCTTAATTTTTTTTGCAGTTTTTGCCATTTCCAGATGTTGTACTTTTAAGAACTCATCCTAGAGATTTTATCAGATAACCATCATATTTGGCAAAGTCTGATGTTTGTCATGAAACAGGAAGCTGTATATTTATATACTCCTACGTTTATATACTTAAATGCATATTGCCCACCATACTCTGTTTTCCTATAGCCACCGGGTGGCGCTGGCACAGGTGCGCGGGCCCTGTCATTATTACATTTAATTATTTTATAATTCTGTCATGCTTTTTTCACTTTTGTTATTTTCTAAAATGTTTCCATTTAGCTTTAATTTATTTTCATTTCAGTCTTAGTTTTAGTAATTTTAATACTTAAACATATTTTATAGTTTTTATTTTTGGTTTCATTTCTAATGTTAATATAAATTTTCAATTTTCAAATTAAAATTATTTTCATGTAATATCTTATTTTCAGATTTATTTTAATCAACAAAAACAATTTTAATGGTTTCAGTTAACAACACTGAAAAAAGCTGACAAATGCACAATCAGTAAGACCAACTTTGCTTTTCAGCAAATCAGTTATGATTATATTATGGTATTCAATAAGTATTCATAAGCCAAGCTTAGATATGGTTTATAATCCCTTTTCAGACCATTCCTAAGCATAGACTCGTTAAACTTTCCTTAAAACAGGCTGATAATGGTAACCTTTCAAGAAAGGTCAGCGATCTGTTATTAGGCTATAAAACTAAAACCAGTTTTTATGTAGACAGGTGTGAAACCATTTTTTAAGTAGACAAATCTGCTAGTTAACGTCAAAAAGACATCTTTCACCTTCACATCCTGCAATCATAATCATGGAACACAGGTGTCCGCGTCAATTGATTTAACTGTCATTGTAGGCAGCAATGGACATGGACCACAGTTATAAATCTCACATAATGGACATTTTCTCTACTGCTCCTGTCTCAGTTCAGCCATAATGACTTTGGCAAGGAAGGTAGGAGGGTTAAAGGTCACTCCATGGTCCAAATGAAAAGGTAACAGCGTTCCTTTATCTTCTACTTCCTGATTCCTCAGGGCCTTCTCCATTTGATCAAATGATCAGTCAAAGCTGATGTGCCCAGTATCAGATACACTGGAATAGGATTGTGGAAAAACATGATCGTGGTGACTAAAGCAGTAAACATGTTTCAAAAAGTTGACTTATTATCCTTAACAATGCACTGTTATCTTTGCATTTTAAACTGTTTGCATTTTAAATTGTAATAATATTTCACAATATTAGTGTTTTAACTGTATTTTTGATTACAAAATAAAAAATAAATAAATACAGCCTTGCTGCAAAAAAAAAAAAAAAAATCTATCCAACCCCAAATTTGTGAACTGAAATCTGGCTGATAATAGAGAGGCTCTATTATGCTCTGACAATTTTACAGCAATTAAGATTTTTTTGAGATCTTCCTTAAATGAGAGTATAAAAGTAGTGACAATGGCTTATAGAGCTGAACATTCAGTTCTAAACCTCAAAGACCAAAATCATCCCTAATTAATCACGACCCACACAACTAACAGAAACTGTTCACAAATATCATTTTTACAACTACCGCATTATTACATGGCTCTCTGGAACACTCACACTCACAACATTATGAGGTCAAATATTTTTTTTTAAATAATGAAAACTTTACAGTATATTTGACCAGTGGCAGTGGTCCCAGAATACAGACTTCCTACATGGCGATGTCAATTTATTTATTTATTTGTTAAATAACTTCACCCATAAATAAAATCCCACAGTCCACAATAAAATTAAACCATCAGACTTAATTTTTGATAAAAAAAATTACTGATTGGACATATCATGTGCTGATTAACAGTTATGGACTGACAAAACAAATTCTGTCTATTCAATCCTAGGGAGGAGTGACTCATAAAACATATATTTATCAATATCACACTACTACTCTTTCAAAATTATAACCTTGAAAAGTTTCTTCAGGACAGGTGGATCGCTTCTGCAATTAGTATGCTTTAAAAATAAATAATGATAAATAAGAAGTAATCAACAATCTGTACCCATTCCTCACTCCAGTATGATTGAAAGACTCAATATGAAAGCACCCAGAACCTGAGACAGACAGCACATAAATCACAAAAATGGTATAAATATATGTATTGAAATAAATCTTTTGAGAGTATATGTCCTACTGAAAAAGATAAACCGTACATTAATTAACCCGTCTAATCATAAATTCAAATAATTCATCTGGAGTTTGATGAAAAAATGAATTTCAAAAAAAGATTCACATGAACTCAACCCAGATATATATCTTCATTGGAATATGAGTCTTTTCAATGTTGAGGTGAATCAAATGAATTACAGAGACGCAAGTGTAAATCAAATCTGTTGCTGTGCCAAATGATCAGCTCTCAAATAACACCAGCATTTTGAACAGCTCGATGACTTTCGCACTGTGCCAGAGCAACACTACTCAAGCTTGCACCTACCATGCTGTGGATTGAACAAATAACTATACAGTATATGTGGTCACTCAAGCAAGAAGACCTCCAATGAAGTGCTGAGACTTGGGGTCAAAGATGCAGCTTGATCATTTAAGAAGCAAGTGCACATGAAATAGAGGTAAGATCGAAATGTGTGCTTTAGTGTAGGAGTGTTATCACACATTTACGTCAAGCAGTTCTTCAAATTTGACAAAGAGATGAAAATTTTGTCATTATTTACTCACCGTCATGTTGTTCCAATCACTCTGTCTTCTACTGAACACAAAAAGTAGACATTTTGAAGAATTCTGGTAACCAAAGAGATTTGGTGGCCACTGCCTTCCATTGAATGGACAAAAAAAACAAAGACAATTCTCAAAATATCTTCTTTTGTGTTCCACAGAATAAAGAAAGTTCAATTTTGGGGTGAACTACCCCTTTAATGTTGTAGGATAGCAATGGTTGAATTAAACAAGAACAGAAATACAGCTACAAATGTACTCTCATGCACTTACTATCATCAACTGAAATGCATGAATGTGGGTTTTTTAAAAAAATCAGATATCACACATGTGGAAGATTTTCCACACTCCATGTGTGTTAAAGTGACACAGCAGAGAGGTATTGTAACTGAAGATAGTATAAAAGCTACTAACAATACAGTGCTCGTCTGGGTCATCAATAAACTCAAACCTTATAAAATCAGCTTGGCATCTTCAAAGAGTTATATATGCAAATTAGATGAAGATGCACCGGGCTGCGGGGAAGAGCGTGACAGCCATTTGTTTTGTTTTGTGTCCCACTCTGTGCATGCAGTGAGAGAAACATCTCCCTCACAAACACAACAATCTACCCGCAGAGCGCAGAAGAAGACGAATGATCCATAATCATTTAGAGGAGAAGAGAGAGAAACGTATATAGAGAGAAAATGACACTACTGTCATCAATGGCAGGATAACAAGATTAGGGTCAGCCATCATTCATCAGCCATTCAATATGCCTCTATTTCTGCCTCTGTGCTGGACTGCAAATTTCATCTTTTATTCCCTCCTTGCGTTTTTTCTCACTAAAAGAACAGAAGCTGGCCTGCTGTCTGTAAAATATAAAAGAAACTACTTATTGTATATACTAATATATATATGGAAACTAACTCATATATATATATATATATATACACTCACACACACACACACATATTATATATATATACATGTATACGTATATATATATATATATATATATATATATATATACAATTATACATATAAATATAAAAGAAGGGTGGGGTTAGGGCTACTGCACCTTAAACATGTTTAAAGAGTAGAAAAATAGGTATTTTTCATTAAATTATTTATATCATTAATATCATTATAGGACTGGAGTGTCTCTCTCTCTCTCTCTCTCTCTCTCTCTCTCTCTCTCTCACACACACACACACATACACAATCCATCCCTTTATATACCTAAAATGGTGCCTTTGGAGGGCACTGAAGTGTTTAATCATAATCAACATGCATTTTTTAATAAAAATAAATGAATTCCAAATGACATTTCTCATTACACTTTTCATTTAAAATAATTAGGGCTGTAAATATACATTTGTACAAAGAGTGTGGGGGGAAAAAACAATGCATAACATAATGCATAACAAAATGTATTTTTATATTATTTTAAACTACATGTCATCTTAAAACATGACAGGAAACAAAAGACCTGTGTCAACGTACCTAAAATCTACCTTAGACGGACTGAGAAATTATAATTATAATTATTGATTTGTAGACCTTTCTCAGCAAATACTGATACACATTCAAAATTTGGAGAAGATTGTGTAATGTTATTAATGTTAATGTCTCTTATGCTCACCAAGTCCACCAAGTCACCAAGTGATAGCAGCATTTATTTTATTCAAAAATACAGTAAAAACAGCAATATTACGAAATATTATTACAATTTACAATAACTGTCTTATATTTGAATATATTTAAAAATGTAATTTATTCCTGTGATGGCAAAGCTGTATTTTCAGCATCATTACTCCATTCTTCAGTGTCACATGATCCTTCATAAATCATTCTAATAAGCTGATTTGCTGCTCAAGAAACATCTCTTATCATCAAAAATTTTGGTACATTTATTTCAGGATCATTCTTCGATGATCGATGAATAGAACATTCAAAAGAACAGCATTCATTTGAAATATTATATAATAAATATTAGTTACAAAACCTTTTCTGTCACTTTTGATCAACTAAATGTGTTTTAGCTGAATATTAATTTCTTTCAACAACAAACAAAAACAAATCTTACTGAGCCCAAACTTTTGAACGGTGGTGTATGTGCAAATAATTATGATCATCTTGATGCTATGCAATTAATTAGATTAAAATGTTTTAATACAAATATTCCACAAAAAATCTAAGTTGCTGAGAAATGCACTTTATACAATCAATTCAAACTCTAAACATTAAAAAAAATCCTCAGAGCAAACATTCTGCCATGAGATCTCTGCACTGTGCCTCGTCACTGCCTTACTGCCTCAGTGATCACATCATTAAGACCTTCATCTATCTCTCTTTCCCTAGACTAAAGTGCCAGTGAATACGGATTAAACACCATCTTAAATCACTTCAGTGCAGCACCATTAGAGAGGCAGTGGTTCATTTGACTGAGAGATCATGGATGGAACGAACGCCACGGGGGGCAGAGCAGGATAAGTCACACCCAGATGTGGAGCCGTGTCTCTGTGTAGAGCGTCACAGTTCATCAGGTCTTCTAGAGCATCGGTGTGAAGAGCTGACTCCATATCTCACTCAGCAAAGCGTCAGCAGCAGCACACAAACACTAAAGTACTTCAGGTCAGCAAGAGCTAAAACACGGCTCTTGAGATCAGGAGAGAGAAAATAAAGTCTCAAATAAGAAGAGGAACTCCTGGCCTGGGGACTAGTGTGGGAGAGAGTAGGGGACATTTGACAAAACAGTCTCGTCTACTCAAGCCAGTGTTGCACTGACACTGAACATTTCACATTTTTTTGATCTTGTACATCATTTTTCATACCTTGCAAACATAAATGTTAAGTTATCTGTAATTCTACAATTTCGACACCAATGTTTTCTGGCAAATGTTTTCATACCAATATTTTCTGGCAAACATAGATGAGGGTTTGACAAAATGTTCAAATGTAATTCAAATGTAATGAATGTGTAATATGTAATAATAGTAATGGTCACAATTTAGTTTAGGGTCCAGTTCTCACTATTAACTATTTACTACGACCTTTTCCTCAATAAACTCCTAATTACTGCTTATTATTACTAAGGTAGTTGTTAAGTTTAGGTATTGTGTAGGATTAAGAGATGTACCTTAGAATATGATCAGGCAGAATAAGGCATTAATATGTGCTTTATAAGTACTAATAAACATCCAATATCCTAGAAATATGCATGCTAATAAGCAACTAATTAATAGTGAGAATTGGACCCTAAACTAAAGTGGGTAACACTTTATTTTACAGTGTCATTGTTACATATGTTACCTGCAGTTACTATAGTTATAACTAAAAAATTATGCATAATTACATGCAACTGACCATAAATGAAAATCTAACCCTAACTACATGTAGTTACTTAATATTATACTCAGTACTTAAATGTATAATTATAATGTTACAAAGACACCTTAGACTAAAGTGTAACCCTAAAGTGCTACCGTAACAATAATATTAATAATAATTTATCATTATATAGCATTTAGGTCCTGAACAAGGACCTCAAGATCACTTTACAAAGGAAAATGAAGAGAGAAGGAAGGATCAGGACAGAGTTAGGAAACAGAAACAGAGAGCAAATAAGTGAGATTTTAGTTGAGCTTTGAATATCCGAATGGATGAAATTTCACAGTTGTTGTAGAAGATTGTGCCAAAGTTGACAAAGATTGTTGATGATCTAAAGCAGGGATGTCCAATCCTGCTCCTGGAGGGCCACTATCCTGCAGAGTTTAGTTCCAATTTGCCTCAACACAACTGCCTGAAAGTTAGTATGCCTAGTAAGACCTTGATTAGCAGGTTCAGGTGTGTTTGATTGGGGTTGGAGCTAAACTCTGCAGGACACTGGCCCTCCAGGAGCAGGACTGGACACCCCTGATCTAAAGTATCTTTTCTTCTTTTAAAGTTTTATTTTAAATATTGAAAATATTTGGTGCTGCTAGAGGTGCAGAAATTGAACACTTCTCCTTGAAAATTTAGTTGTCTTAAAATATATAGTTCAAGTTCTTTTCCACCATCACTGCATAACATATAGTGTGTGGACACTGGCACTCATCCAGAGCTTGAGTAATCTCTTCTCTGCAGGGGTGCAACATGTCCCTCCTTCTCCTCAGCAGTCAGTCTCCTGGGCAACACTGGGCTTGGTTTCAGAAATGTTAGCTTTCCCCTCGGGACCCGTCTGGATTCGACACCGCACGCTGAGAGAAACTTTCACTCCAACCATCCCTAAGGCCATTTACCATTAACCACCCAAGACTTGATTAAACCAAAGAGTGATACCTTTCTGAAATGTTTACTGGGATACACCCTGCAGTGTCAAGAGGCAGTCATTTATTAGGAGGGAATGACATTTAATGCATGGTTTGTCATAAATAGTTTTGAGTAGCCCGCCTCTAAGGGAAACTGAAAGATAAGCACACTATTTAGCATTTTAAATCAGCTTTTCCACAAAATGGCACGGGACTGGAGCGGAAACACAATGGAATAAGCTTTTCCATTGTTTAAAGAGCCCTATTTTTAATCAAATTCATTTATGTAAAAACATCACCTATGCGATATAATGAATGCACACACATACCAACATCTTCCCCTTGAAGAAAGTGTTGCTGTGAGGCATCTGCAGCACATTCTCTGAGGCAAAGTAGGCCGAGGTCACCTCCTGACATAACCCTCATTAGTGTGACCGCAAAGTAAGTCAAAGAGCTTTTCTTTTCATGTCTGAAAATGTCAGAGACGACTTCATTAGTTCAGGAGGGGCCAGGCAGGGGCGGTGGAGTTCTCTGCGAGGAGCATGTTCTCAAATGCCAAGCTTCTGTTCTGTGCGTGCCACGACCTAACACACAACACCGCCTCTCCCTGGGAGAAGACATGAACACACACACACACACACACTAACAGACACTCTGGATACTGCACACACAAATAAAACCTGACGCGCTCACCCTGGGCTCTGAGTACACACATGCAAGCTCTTACTTTTACCATGTCCCAGCGAGCACACTGGCAGGAAGTACCGAACCCCTGCTTTCAACATACAGACATGCACGCTCTTCCACACACTGACAGCTGCACACCGGCTCCACGCTATGCAAATGCCAACCAACATGGCGTTCGCTGGAGGCTGAGGAAAGAGAAGAAGAAGAAAAACAACAACAGAATGACAGGTGACCTCCTGCCGACTGTCTAAACTTATGCTAATGAAGTCATTATTGCTTATTTATTCCTTCATGACTCTGGTGAGGATGAACTCCAGGAGGAACAAAGCAGCCAATGACTGGGAGACTATCCAATGAGTTGAACTGAAGTGAAGTCTAGTTAAAACAACCGTATCAAGGAGGAATCACACGAAAAAGAAGATTAGTCATGACTTTGGGACTCATGAGTGTGCAAGAACTGCAGGTTGTTGTCTCCCTCTTTTGCCTCCACCGCCGATCCCCGTCGTTCAGATATCTCGAATACATTGACGGAGGAATGCAACATCAGAAGAAGCTGTTTTTACTATAAGCATATAATTTTCTCCCCCACCTCCCTCCTCAAGCCAATCATGTCAGGTTGCCATGACAACAGCCCCTGAGAGAAGCTAAAATAAGCAGGAGATACAATAGAATGGGTTACGGGGTGACCTTCAGAGGAACACGACCAACTATCAGTCATGGAGGCGGCTTTACTCTAACTCTACGTTATTATCAGACAGCATCTGTTTGTTTTCTTAATTATGCCGCTTGGTGAGGAAGGTAAAGTAAAACAACGAGAAACACAAAAGCATGCCTCCACAATCAGACTCCCATAAGACCTAGGTCTATTTCCTGCAGCGAAGCAATTTCCCCTGCAGTCCAAACACCTACAGTATGTGTGAGCAGGGGGGTCTGGGGACTGCATGTGGACCGGATGACTGTATAGCCCTCTCTCACATCCAATTACAATGAGGAAGCAATCAGCTAATCTAAATTACTAATGCCTCACCATCCACCATGGGTAAATGAGCCATTAACCATTTAATGAAATCCATATGATGCCGGATGGACTTTGAGAGGAAATCGCGTTTATTGGGTGAAAAGTTGAAGTGATTTTTATGTTAAAGCTCACTGAATTTATAAAGCAAAATGGCAAAAATAAGCAGCATCTTAGGCATATCTTGTCATTTTTTTTTCCTTAAAAAAAAGTAATACCACAGTAACAGTTTGACAGAGCCAATTACTCACTCTAAAAACCAAAGAAAACTGCTGACTTAAAAACTGTTACTGTTATAAAATAAAAAATAAAAAAAAAGAACTCAAGGTATGTGACCACCATATTTGTTCAAAAAATATAAATAAATAAAAGCAGAAAAATTAACTAAACATCCTTACAACTGTAGGCCCAACATATGCATAGGGGCATCAAATTATGTCTAGGAAGCATCCAATGATAGTCTCCTGATCCATAACCATTTTCGAAATGGCAAGATGGCATTTCGATGGCATTGATGAGGGTTTGTCAAAATTGTTTCCACCCCAAATACATTTGTTCACAAACATGCTGCATTTAAGCATGAACCTCTATCTTATTTTCTAATAGATAAATCAAGTGCATCTGGTTATGCCTGGATCTGGAAATGGCACTCTATTGAAGACAATTAAACTTAAGAAAGAGACTATTCATTTGTCATCAGTCCTGAGACATGCTCTAACACATGAGATCAATTACTATGACTGTGTCCATTTATACATTTTCCTTGTTGGAAATTGCCTCGTGAAACTTGCGATCTTGTGTAAACCACCCAAATTTTGCAGCCAAATCTGTCGCATTTCCTGACTCTTTGCTGATAATGCTTTTGGCAGATGCAATTCATTCAATTCACACAAACAAAGATATATGTAGGAATATACATATCGTGAGCCACTTTCATAAGAAGACATACCAATTAGAGCATCTCAGATGAAGAGTCACTGTGCATGATTCAAGTCGGATAATGACCAATTAGAGATAACCTTAACTGAACTCCTGTTAATCAATGTCCACTATGATAGCATGTGTCGCATTGCCACTCCTTGCAAAACTACTGAAGATGAGTAAAAGAATTGAGGGTAATCCTTTCATTTAATCAAACAAACCCCTGACAGCAGTTCAGCAGCACAGTGACAGCTGCCTGTTTGTACTCAAAAGACTCTTTCATGTTTTGTTGCTGCAGCAAGAACCTTAGCATAATTAGGACAGAAATGGTACTAACTTTCCCTTTCAGTAAAATGTATGGTTTTGCGACAGAATAAGCTTTGTGGGTAATCCAAATGCATGTAAATCCTCATACTCACCCACCACAATGTATATGTAATGTAAGTGACAGATTTGTTACAAGCAGCTATCTTTAACGGACAACTTTCATTTCCATTATAATTCAGTGCAGAGAGACAGACTGGTTTACTTGAGTCATCTCATGGAGTACATTAAAAAAACAGCACAATCTTACCTTCATCAACACAGACTCGCTGAGTTTCTCCCGGTTTACAATTTTTATGGCAACTTTCTGACATGTGACACAGTGGATTCCCAGCTTCACAAGGCCTGGAGCGAGAGAAAAAAGAAAGAAGAGAGAAAAGAAATTCTGTCAAACAAGCATAAAAAGTACATCAACCTAAAAGCACTTAGATGATAAAAGGCTGGTCCCAGCGTGAGTTTCATTTCGGCAAAATGAGAATTCTCCCTCTAAAGCCCGCTGGTATCCATAATATGACAACCAGGGGCACTTTTCATGTCGCAAAGTAAATGTCAGAGAACATACATAAACACAAACAAGGCAAGATCAGAGTCAAATCCCCCTCAATGTTTTTTTTTTTTTTTTGTCATTTCGACGATAAAAGACTGTCACTATGCTCAAAGGCTGACACGGGCATGTATATATATCACCAAGCATATTTGGCTAAATGCCACATCTGTGTATGCTTTTATTACCCCCATACATTTTTCAGCAAGGCTCTGCATATCAAACTGTTGATTTCCCTGAAGGTTTACACAGGGGGCAGAGGGGATATAAAGATCTGACAGGTCCCTGGATCTCTTTTATATGTATGTCGTTAAAGCCCAAATGGCATCTTGCGCCACTTTCACGATAAGTCATTGATGTTGTATCACAGGACAGGACGCTCCGCAGACGCAATCTACACCCTCACAGAGGGCTCAAGGGTGCAGCGGAGAGCGTCCGGGAGACCCGATGAATATTTCATCTTGCCGTAATTGCCTTGCGCTGAGATGAACACACACAGACATGTGTAAAATACCATACAGCGTCTAATGCAACTGTGAGTCACCGCCACAACTTTCTAGGAAGACAAAAGCCTGTAGCCGAATACACAAAGATGTGGTTTTTGCGCACACAAGAATTCTGATGGCCAATGTTAAATCTGATTTAAAGACTAGCATGGTATGTTGTGTTTTGGATACTGGTTGTGACAAGCATGGGATGCGCCTATGCTCGTGTTCCCCACCAGGCTTCTCAACTATCTAAACAAGCAAGACTTCCTTGATTAATCAGCTTCAACACCAACTGCAAAATTCTGCTTGTAAAAGACTCAGTTTGAACCACATGATCAGTGAATAAGAGACAAGAGTTGAAGTCTTCCTGGGTTGTAATTATATAGTGAGGTCAAACTGATCTAGTCTGGAAAATGCTGAAGCACTCATGTCAAAAGCACTTCAAATCTCCATTAATTCTCCTAAAAATCATATCAGTCGTTCTCATTAAAACATACGGCAAACCTCTCTCATAAATTGGTGCAAAGGAAACCATGGAAACCTACATGAACACAACTAATCAGAAATAGGCTAAAGTTAGGCTAGCACACTTCAGTCAGTGTTCTGTGCGAAAAAAAAAAAAAGAAGCAAAAACAAAAAAACAAATTACATGAATGAGTCAACAACGTTGGAGCCTCTGAAGCAAGTAAACAAGCAGTGTTCTTGTTATTTGCAGAGAAAAACAACACTCGCCCATAAGAGATTTCTCAACTAACACTTGACACACAACTAAAAAAAAAAAGCAAGGTCACTGAGTTGCAAAGGAGGTGTGTGTGAACAAAACGTCTGCAAGCAATGGGAATAGTAGAGACCAAAATTTTATAAAAAATAAAATAAAACAAACTGTAATATAGAGAGTTGAATGTTGTGTGCCAAAGTATGGGAAAGGGTTCGTTCAAATATGAATACCGGTAATACAGTCTTAAAAAATAAAGGTTTCAAAAGGGAAGTTTTGCTGTGAAACCATTTTGGTTTCCCAAAGAAACTTACAGTTAAAATAATCGTTTGTATTGTTATTCTGAAGAACATTTTGGTAACACTTTGTAAGAAGTATACAGTAATAAAGTACTTACATTTATATATATATATATATATATATATATATATATATATATATATATATATATATATATATACACATAAATGATCTACATCGATAAATAATATGCAATATTCCATAAAAAAGTAAGAACTGTCCATTTTGATTTAATGGTGACTTTAAGAGAAAAAAAAATGTTAAAAAGTAATAGCCTTTCTTGCCATATTTCCCTTCACCCTCAGAGTACACCCTGTTTTTAATATTTACTCTTTACATAGTAGTAAACTGAAGAAGTTGATAAGCTAACACACACACACAGCAGCATGACATCATGTTCTCATGGCTGCACAGTGGAACTGCATCCCCAGAGGCTCGGCATGTGTCCTCAGAGGCTTCCCTCATCCTCCCGCTGCAGGGGCTCAACAGATCAATAAATGGGAGTTCATCAGTTAGAGTGAATTGCCTGCTGGTGACCTTCAGCAATAACATGCATCAGTAATCACCAGGGCTTCTCCCATCAACCACCACTCTGTGTCAGACCTTCTCTGCTGTATGTACACGCAAACACACACAGATAATACCTTTTCCCACATAGTCTCTGGCTTCTCTTTTTCTCTGTAATCCCCAAATTCCCCCAAAGAAAGTAAAGTTTTGTATTAACTACTCTACCACAAGAAATATGTCCCATGTTAGGCCTTGAGATCCGTTTATTTTCCCGGCTCTCATTCCTTTTTCTTATTAAAGAGCATGTAGCATGAGATTTGGCAGTAAAGTTGAGCACACAATAGATAACCACAGCTCTTGCCAAGGCCCTGTAGTCCCACTCAGATCTATTTTTGATTAATGTAGCAGTATCAGGGCTCCAGTATAAAAACTTAATAATTACACAGTGACTGAAACAAATGGAGTCTGTTTGAGGCTAAATGGAAAAGGTTACTCATGGTTATTTATTATGCATGTTGCTGAAACTGGTATTACAATATGTATGTAAATGACTTGTGATATTCAACCTAAATGTTGTCACCAATTTGTAAGTTGATTGTTGGTTATGAACACATGGCTTTGATTTACAAAATGAGCAGTCACCTTTAAAATCTAAACGAGTAAAAAATGTACTATTTGAGAATATTATTTGTTATTTACAGTGTGCATTTAAGACACACACTCCAAACTATTTTATAGCAATCCATTCTAGTAAACATCACCAAAAAAAAAAAAAAAAAAAAAAAAAAAAAAAAAAAAACACTCTTGAGATACATCCACTGATGTGCAACTTCAAATTTGGGTTCTAGTGGTCATCTGGAACTTGTTCTCTACACAAAGATGATGAGACCAGTCATACTCTATACTGTATTGCTGTCTCATGCATTTATCCACTGACCTACAAAATCCCAGATCAGATGGTGGTATTTACAGGTTCACTGGATCACTGAAATTGTTCAGGTTCAGCAAGAATGATTACCAAAACAATAAAGAGAACATTAAAATTGAATAAAAAGAGAACAGACTCTGAAAAACTGGAAACTCAATGTGCTATTGAAATGTATTGCTAACATTTCAGTTTTGACAGGTAAGTGAGCAAAAACATATACATTTATGCATTTATCTATAGCAAATTAGAGAGAATTCAGTACACATTTGATCAATTCATGCATTCCCTGGGAATCAAACCCATGACCTTGGCGTTAAAGGGTTATTTCACCCAAAAATGAAAATTCATTATTCACCTGTGTCATTCCACATCCGTAAGACCTTCGTTTATCTTCTGAACACAAATTAAGATCTTTTTGATGAAGTCTGAGAGGTTTCTGTTCCTCCATAGAGATCCAACGCATCTACCTCTCCAAGGCCCAGAAAGGTAGGAAAGACATCATTAAAGTACTCCATGTGACTCCTGTGGCTTAAACTCAATTTTATGAAGCGACGTGAGTGTCAATGGCAACTCTCGCGTGAACACAAAACACATACGTGATGAATCTTTTGTGAACACACTTGCGCATATGCATTAAGTTGACAAACGAGTCTGAACACAACACGTATGCGTCTTGAAGCTCTCGTGAATGTGCATTGCAGATCAATATTTTTGTAAATAAAGTGGTGAATTATGTGTTTGTTTGTTTTTTTATTTGTTTTTTGCACAAATAAAGCACTCACGTCCCTTCATAAAAACTTCCAAGACCTTGGAGTGATAGTTGCGTTGAATCTCTATGGACAGACAGACACCTCTCAGACTTCATCAAAAAGATCTTCATTTGTGTTCCAAAGATGAATGAAGATCTTACGAATATGGAACAACACAAGGCTGAGTAATAAATGTATAATAAAAAGTAATAAAAGTAATACATTTTCATTTTTGGATGAACTAACCCTTTATGAACATGCTGTTGAAGCTCAAGGAATTCAGCTCAAATAAAATGGACCTGACCTGGATCAATACATCATACAGACAATTTATCAAAACAGTTAAAGACCATGTTAAATTATTAATATTCGTGACCCTGCCAACCACCCCCACAGCCACATTTGTTTTTTAAGTGACGGCCAAGTAAAAATAAAAAGTGGCAGCCATTCGTTTTAGAAACACTTGTTTCTGTTACATATATATATATATATATATATATATATATATATATATATATATATATATATATATATATATATATATATATATATGATAATGTTTCAAACCTCTGACCTTCCACATCCAAACTCACCCCATGAGTGCTACTCTAAATGCAGTCTGTCAAAAGTGCCTGACAGAGACACAGGGCAGGTGTGAATCACAGGGATCTGATGAGCGTTTGTCTTCTCTGACTGGCTGTTTAGAGCAGGTCAGCAGGAGCGTCTTCAGCAGTGATGAGCGCTAACCACAGAAAACAGTAAATAGCTCATAAACCCTAGGAGTCGGGCATCATCTTTTATGTTTCTTTTATTTTCCTCATCTCCTTCACTGTAAAAATCCTTCAATTAGTCCTTTTATAGTTTCTGCCTAAGGGGAATGGAGGTCTTGACATCACCACCCACACTTTCACCACTGCTCTTCCCTCTGTCTTTTAACTACCAGCGCTCAGCATTTATTTAAAGGGCTGTTTTTAGCATTTGCCGCTTAGGCCCCACTGAACAGCTGGATGGAGATAAACGAGTCATTTTGCGTTTCAAATCACTAATTGTTCATGTAGGTTCCAGAGAGGGGGGGGGGCACACAACAAATAAAATTTATTTTCTCAGTTTATCAGTATAAAAAGTCAGTGTACCCACTACGATTTAAAAGAAAATGTGTGTGCGTTTTCCAGGTGACTGCCTTTTAGAGAGAAGCCATTTGGAAATTTCTCAATGTGCCATCTGTGCCTGTCAAAATGATGATTGATGATCTTAAAATCTGAATATGAATATATATGGAAAGTATGGAAATCAAGTTGGTTATGGAAGTAGTCCGAAGTTACTTTTAATAGCACTCCATTTGGGATGAAGCTACATGAGACACAAGGGAACTATCCCCATGAGGGATTCAATAAGCAAGGGATCACTCTCTTTCTCCTGTGACTCTTTTTTGTGGGCATGTAATGTAGATTGTTGCATTTATCAAGCATCATTGAAACAATCTGAGATGCCATCTGCTATAACTGCAAATACAGAGATATAATAGGAGTCCCCCTCAGGCAGAAAGACTGAAGCCCACTCCCTCCCAATCATGTCCGTGATGCTGTGCTCCGAGCAGCCGGGAGTGATTATGGCCTGAATGTCGACTCACCATGAAGGCCACGAAGGTGGTGAAGGGGCAAATAAAATTAATGTCAAGTCAACACTGACAGAACATTAACACTGATTCATTTAGCAGACACAGTCAACTTAAGATTCCCTACAAGCCACTTTAACACTGCTGAAAAATGTAACATTTTAAGGTTGATCAAAAGAATATAACAGTAGAGGGCAAAGTAAATTTGTATGCAAGGGGTATGTAAGGGGTTCAGTATAAGTTTAACGCATTCATTTTAGGCATACTGATGATTACAGTAAAAATAAATAAATAAAATAATTGCAACTCTTCTTTTTTCATTTAGAAATGTGAAGCTTATAATTTAAGAATAGTTGAAGAAGTGTGAAGCATATCGTCTTGTTGTGTCTTAAAGGTGACAAATATATATTTATTAGAAATATATATATATATATATATATATATATATATATTAGAAAGCACTCAGATTTCATCAGATCTTAATTTGTGTTCCAAACACTCAAAAAAAATAAACTTTCACTGCTGTGATTTTCATTCAAACCATCCTTGTTCATATTACTTTAAAACTCTTAAGTGTTTTACTTAAGTGTTTGTTCAATCACCTAAACATTGCTGAGTGAAACGCACAAATTAATGTTAACATAAATAACTGGGCAGTGGATCCATAGTTCCCAGAATGCTTTGCAATGTACTGCATTAGGAGAGTCAATTTAAAGCGTTACTTTATGTATTTTTCAGTAAAGGGAAAGATGTTGTTAGTTTATGTTAGTGTTTAATGTTCAATTATGTTGGACATTTAGAGGGGTTTCTGTAATGGTTTTGAATATTTGGTTACCATTATGCAGAAAAGTGGTACCTGTGTTAAGGCTGTAAGCGCTCATATATGTGGAATTCCTGCTCTCCTGCTCGCAAGTCTTACAAGTTAGGAACAACATGAGGGTGATTAATTAATGACCGAATTTTCATTTTTGGGTGAACTAACCCTTTAATAGTATTTATTGCTCCTAATGTAAAACAAACAAACAAACAAACAAAAAACAAGTTGTTCGACTATATGAATTGATTATCTCAAAATGTAGATCTCCATGCAGGTACAAGGGAATTTACCTTAATGAAATACATACACCTCCCATTATTGCTCATGTGCCAGTGATTACCCTTCCCCGGGTCAATGTAGGTTGCCTTAGGTTGCCAACCCCTGCACTATTTGATGGTTATGTTGGTTATTATTTGGTTATAGGTTATTATTTATTATTGGTTTGATGGTTATTATTTTTAGAACAAAATGAGTAGTAGAGATGCAAAATGGGATTGTGAGGTGAATGGAACTGTTATAGTATCATACTGCTATGAAAAAATGCTTAGTAGACACTCACTCAATTTTGTCAAGCTTACCAATTTTCAAATAAATCAATGAACTTGAGTCTCAAGGCTTATTTCAGGCTCATGTCCAAAACCAGTCCCAAAGCTTCTACATGGGATCCTGGGAAGGGGGAATGATTGGGCAGCAGACAGCTGCCCCTCCCTGAAGCACATGCTCCATGAGCATCTTGGGCCCGATTCAAATAAAGGGGCTGTGTGCCAACGGCATTAAACGTGTGTTTATTGCTCTTAATGAAAGCCAAGGGTAGACAAATAAATCCTCAAAGGCTAAGCTGTTATTGCTGCCTTCTGGTGGGCTGTGAAAGTGACCAAGACATCACAGAGAAGTGGACACTGATGGATAAAACAATAGATATTTTTTTTTAAATGTTACATTGATCTTGTTCCTAATCCAATCCTTAATAACAATCAAATCTAAGCGCAACACCCAATGCCAAATCCCAAAACGCAGTTGTTGAACTGGCACTGGCCAACCGGAAGCATGTGAATTTCAATGCAGAAGTGTTTTAGGGAGGTTTAGAGGGCTTTTGTAGGGGGTTGCATTATACCGGTCACCATTGTAGGAGGCTGTTGACATCTCTCTCAAGCACTGGCTGATTTGAGTGCAGCGTCAGTGATGGCTCGCTCATTACCCCACTGCCTACTGTATATTAACAGTCAAGCGTGGGGATTTTTGCCTCTCAACACATCATCTGCTCGCTCTCTCACACTCCCACTCGCCTCTGTGCATTGCTCTCTTTGCTTTCTTCTTTTTGATCTCCTCTGCTCTTAATTCATTACAGATAAAGGAGCCTCCACAATGGAACTAGATCGCATCTATATCTGGATCTAGTTTGGATAAAGACAATAGAGGGGCAAGATGGAGGGAAAGCAATGGTCCAGCTATTGTACAAAAGGTACTTCAATAAATACTGGTTATAGTTGTACAAGAACTAGCATCTATTATTCATTCAAGAATCAATGCAAGTCATGAAACAGACAGTTAACCCAAAAATGAAAAGTCTGTCAAAATTTACTGGCATCATGTCCTTTGAGGATTGGAAATGTACTGTATGAAATTTTAAATTATTTTGTCCATATGAGCAATAACTGGACCCCATTGATGTTAACTAAATGGAAGAAAAAAAAGATGAATTTTAAAAAATATAATAATAATAATAATCATCATCAACATAATAATAATAATAATAAATATATGTGTATATATATTACATATTCCATTCTACAAAAAGAGGATATTATGATGGCAGAATTTTAAAGACATATAAAGACACAAATGCTTCTTTTACTGATTTCCAACATGCTATGTACCACTAAATTAATTCTGCATGTTAGTGTCACATGATTTGAGCACTTTGAGATGGATATTAACGTCATTTACTTATTTCAGCTGAAGAGCTATTGACCCCTTCTGCTCTCCTTTCTTATTTACTGTTATGACAGCTGGTTGTCACTCCTCCTTCCTCGACCTCAGCCAATCATGTCAGCCCGTTGAAGCTGTTACAGCCAATGGGCTATTGATTAACTGTCTTTGTTACTTCACAGATGAGATTTAGGATGCTGTGATAGGGATCTCTTCAGCACAGGAGGACGAACAACCGCATTAAAGATTTATCGTTTTACATATAATTTAGTTAATGCATTCATCATGCAGATAGGTTTAAATCTGTCCTGAAAAGTGTTAAAAAGACTGAATTGATTTTCATGATGGTTTGATGATGGAATAGGTATATAATATAAGACAATCACTCTTACTAATTCAGAAAATTACGTTTCGCCACTGACAATAGTTACCAAAAAGCTCAATGGTAATGCCATAATGTTTTGGACAGTGTTGTGATTTTGATAGATAAATATATACAAGCAGTACAGCTTTTTATGTTTTGACATCATACTGGAATTAATGTGGTAAATACTAGGGTATAAGTGATAAAGTTTTCCAATAAAGTTGAAATATAATAGATATCATAAACTTTACTAATATTTTTACTGCATTTATTAATCGCAGAAAAAGACTTTAATTTATCAGGGATTCACTGAGACAATTGATAACCATTCATGTTAAGGCCAATAACCGATAAATGGTCTTTATGGAATTTTGGTACATTTTGCCTAAATAAATTAAAAATAAAACGCTAAAAACTAGTCATCACAACACTATAAATGTGCAGTATGAAAAATGGATATTTATTTTGAGATTTGCTAAAGATTACATTCAACATTGAATTAAATTATTAAATTATTAGTTTTTAAAATAGTAACTTTAAATGAGGAAACTAAATGTAAAAGTAGAGCAAAAGAGCAAGCACAAGTGTCTATTATCAACTGAAATGAATAAATAAATAAAATCTTTAATATCTGCTGATAATCAATATATTCTGAAATTCTGAAAAATTATAAATATATATTCTACGATTCATTGTTTTTTCATGTTTTTAAATAATACACTGACTAATGTTATTTTTGTGCAACAATTTATACAAAAAGTATTAGTATAAGCAGAAATTAATATTAATAAAGATGAATAAATGCTGTAAAATACTGTCCTTTATTAGTGTGTGACAATTAATCCATTTACAGTACAAATATCAGCAAATTAAACCTTATTGTAAAGTGTTACTGAACATGTTATTCATGCTTATTTGTCATTTTAATAAATATTTTATAGGTAATGCCTGCCACTCAGGCTTGGGTACTATTCATATAATCAAAAACACTACATTATATATATGAGGAAGGATTAGAGGAGACAAGCCTTCCAGAGTCATCATAAGTATTCACATGACATCCAGGGGAAAGATGAGGACCCTGTTACGCAGCACATGCACGTATAGGATATTCCTCTGAGACTGCAAAAACAGACAGACATGTACAAGGACCAGCCTTCACTCGTACACGTATCTCCTGTTCACAATGTAGTGTCTTATTTTTCTCATATTCTTAACCTTTTGCCAGTCCCTTTGGGGAGTGTACAGAAGATGTGAGAGTGTGAGAGGGTGGCAGTAGATTAGTTCAGCAGGAGTGTAAGGGCACAAGGTTAGGGAGGTTGCAGAGTTAATACCTCTGTGTTCTGGGGTTTCTCTGTGATTCTCTTATCTCACTGGGGAAGTGAAAAAAGAGTCACTTAAAACAAAGAGTGGAAAGATAAAGAAAGAGACAGAGAAAGACAGAAATGGAGAAAAGGAGGAGGGAGGGTAGGGGACAGACAAAGTGGGGAAAAAATTCTGAACAACGTCTCTCACTCAAGTATGGTTGTCCGTTTCTATTTAGAATGGCCCGTCTGGAGAAATGTCAATGAATGCTGACAGAGCAAGACCCTGAGCGCTGTTTTAAGATGACTGTGGCCTCCAGTCTGATAAAACTGAAAGTTTCATGATCATCACTTTCTTTAAGTCATCCAAGTAGGTTCACCTAAAAATCCCTCTTCTGTGGAACAAAAAAATAAACTTTTTCCCATGCAATTACAACAAATGGGACTTCCAAGCTTCAAGAAAGACACAAAACAAAACACCAAAAAAGTATCACAATAAAAATCTAATATGCTGATTTGTTTCAAGAAGCATTTCTTATAAATAGCATTGTTAAATATGGCCTTCTGAAGGCATATGATAGTTTTTTGTTAGGAACATAAAATTATTCTCTAATAGTAATATTATTCACTAATCTGTTCATCAAACCCGTCTGAATGATTCATCCATGAAGCAGATCAATTCAAAACTCACTAACTCATTAATTCAGCTGCAGCGGTTAGGGATAGTTCATCCAAAAATCATTTACTTACCCTCATGTCATTTCAAACCTGTATGACTTTCTATTGTGGAACAGAAAATAATATATTTTGAGATTTTTTTTTCTTCCCCATACAATGAAATTCATTGGCCATTAAAGGTTGGTAATCATTGGTTTGAATACCAACATTTTTCAAAATATAAGTTTGGAACGATATGAGCATGAGTAAACATATGAACTACACGAGTATGGAATACTTTTAAGATACTGTAATAGGACTTTTACTTTTTTTTTTTAGCTAGTTACAAAAAATGACCATTACATTACATTACACCATTACAAAATTTCTCATTTTGTCTTTCAAACGAGTCAAAATGAGAATAAGTGCAAGAATAGAGTATTTTTTTCTACCGCTTTAAAAGTGAAAAGAAATCACAACTGAATTCAAAGCAGTGAATGTAATGGCACATTTTCAGTAATTTGGGAACATGATGGCTTTCAGGTTTTGTAAGGCACAGCATTTTCTCAGTGATAATACGAATCAGTTTCAGTCTGCCTTAATTGTAATAACAGAGCAAGAAAGTCATAGGCAGCAGAGCATGACAGAGAGAACTTGAAGAGAGAGAGAAAAAAAAACATGTTGCTAAACAAATCACACTTTGTTTGCATTCTATTAGTATTCTTATAATATTGACAAACTAGGGAACAGCATCAACAACATAACAGTATTATTGCTTTAAAGAGCACATCACTGTTTTGTCTAAGAAAAAATATTACATCTCAGTGAAAATATAGAAGTCTGAGGAAAAACTACATCTGCTTCATCTTCCCCAACAGAGCAGCACCCCACTGGAGCAAAAGGAGAAACTGAGCGGCCCCATTCATTATTAATCAGCTAATTAAAAGAGGTTCACTCCCCCCATCACCCAGCAGATGATGAATGAAGAGGGAAGGACTAGAAAACAGGACAAGTCCCCTGAGGAAAAGGGAAGAAAGTGAGAGAGACCAATTGGGGGAAGTGGGAGTGAGATGCATCTAAGATGAGAAAGGGACACTGAGTAAACAAACAGCAAATTTCCTTCTCATTTCAAAGCAACTGAATCCTTATATGGCAGAATATTAGGAAGTGAGAGCAAGAACCATGCTGAACTTTAAGCACTCAAATCAGACTGTACACAGTGATCGAGTCTATATATCAATTACTATAACTGAATAAGAAAAACAATGTTTAAAACAGTATTTTAAGTTTTCAAAGAAAACATGGTGCAGAGAGTCTAAGCTAAAATTCAGCTTTGCCATCACAGGTATAAATTACATTTTAAAACATTAAAATGTAACATTTTACATTTCTCATTACTCTTCATACTTTATTTTTGATCAAATAAATGCAGCCTTGGTGAGCAAAAAAAGATTTTTTTTTTTTTTTTTTTTACCATCTAGTATTCGAAGTATTCGAACTGTTATATTTAACTGTTGCACTCTTCTATATTAATACATTTAATATTTCATGTTGAATAATTCATAGTAGTTAATTTATTATGAACAAAAATGAACACGTTTACATATTAACATTAACCTAATACAGTAAACACTGCCAAAAGTTTTGTACAATAACTGTATCATTGTTGCATTCCTCTTTTGTTTCTTTGGTTTTGTTACAGGACTTGTGTATTTATGCTCCCCTTGTTCCAGCGTTTCACCTCCTGTGAGTTGTTCCTGTTTCCTTTGTTTTCATTGCTGCATTGCTTGTTCCCATAATTTTCCTTATTTGTTTCCATGACTACTAATCACCTTCACCTATTCCTTGTATTTAAACCCCAGTGTTTTCCAATGTTCTTTGTTAGGTCTAGTCCTGCTAGTGTCTTTTATTCTTGTTTTCTCTGTTCCTAGATGTTGTGCTCCTTGTGTTTTTGGTTCTTTTGTTAATAAATATAATTACTGTTATTGGATCCTACTCTCCAGCATCTTTAAAGCTCACCCGCATTACAACCATAGTATCACCATATTATTTTCTTATAAGGGAACTTTCCATCTTTACAGTACTGCCAGAGAAAAAAAAGGCAAATACTGCACACAAAATCGAGACTCCAGCACTATTCCAAGTTTTCTCACACTATATGGCCATATATAATTCACAGCAGCGTTGCAGCGTGTTTGTCTGCAATTCCGCCATCATGCAGACTTTTCCCAGAGGTCCTGGAGAACTGCACATCTCCTCTTTAATTACGAGCCTTTTATATAACACACTCACACACGTGTGTGTGTGTGCACACCCGCATACACACACTGCTCAACCTGCTTCCTCAACTTAAAAACTAATTAAGCCACAGGAGGGAGCATGCTCCAGATTTTTTCCTTATCAGCCATGTGATATGAGAGAGAGCAAAAGAGTCCTGGTATCTGAAGAAGAGGAAGAGGAGGAGTCAGAGAATCTGCCCTGACACATAAAACCATGTTTTTTCATGTGTCCGAGGGGATGTCATCCTATATCCCACCCTAACAATGACCCTCAACACACCCAAATGCTGTAACAACTACTAGAAACAAATTCAAAATTGAATTAGGACACATCCTTGATTTCAACTGAATACACACTTCCATACACTGGCTTTTTCTGTACTTCCTTTTTTCCAGCTAGCTATACCTTCCTTATTCATACCACACCATTCATTACTTTGCTTATGGTGCTGAGTCAGCTTCATACCTGCGGGAACCACATGGCTATGAGAATAGTCAAACCCATCCCAGTCAAGTTAATTGAAACAGAGGGCATGAAGAGTCGACGAGTATAATGATTCGTTTATAGAGCTTTTAAATATTTAAGAACTACATTAACGGAGAAGATAATGCCAATGTATTTTCTAGACAGGCAGCACCATAGTATCAAATGGGTGTGACGCGACCAGAACGGGTATTAGCCTGACAGGCAGCCAATGCTCACTATCCTCCACAGAATATCCCATCATGCCCGTGCTTCCTTTGATCTCCACATCCAGAATGATGTCTTGAATTAGACACAAGAGCTTCCTAATTATCTCCAAACAGCTGTTTCCATATTTTGAAATACAAAAATCTTACATACACACATACATGCATATACAAATAAACATATTTTGTAATTTAAAAAGGTTTCCTGGACTTCCTGCAGGTTTGTGAAGAGGTGTTTATATTATCATGCATGTGTTTGAGGATATTACACAAAAGAGGTGATAATTACATTAGCCCAACTGTACCTATCAGTTGTCTGAAATGAGCACGGACCAAGGTGCCATTAGCAGGGGAGTCATTAAGCCTTATACAATGGATGTGCTAACATTTTATCACAGATCTTTTTACATTAGTAAAGCTTTCATGTCAGTAGCTTTCTTGATGGGGAAAGAGAGTATTTGCAAGGCTCCCCAAAATTGCATTTAACTGAAGAAAACGTTCAATGATGTTGTAGAGTTTGACATTTTAAGCCTTGAATTGGTCCTCCTTTAGTATTAAATGTTTGTCATTAACCGGTCTTTTCACATCGCAGTATATATAAAATAACCATTTGATACCATCATTATATTACGGCACTGTTTAAAGGCCTTATAATGTATACCATGGCATACAGCAAATTGCCAAGGTATTACCATCTCCTACCATCATTGTACCATGGTACTTTCATAAAATGTTTTTGTATAAGTGCATTAATATAAAAATTAATATAGCAAATAACTTATAAATGCTCAATATTAAAATTTAGTTTTATATATATATATATATATATATATATACTAAAAACACATTTTAATTTTAAATGATATTAAGTGAGTTTATGCATCACAACATTATAATTTACAGTACAAAACATAAATATTAATTTTGAGATTTGATAATGATATATTTATCAGTGTTATTAAGATAAAGTTAGTGTTAGATGACAGAAAAAGGTAAAAATAGAGGATTATAATTCAAACGTAAGAATAGAAGAATTAAGCTTGCGCATTAGAACAATTATGGTGTGATTACATTAGTGATGATTTTGCACAATTTAGAAGGCAAAAAAGCCCGTTATCAATAGTGGAAGAAGTCACTTAGTTTCAAAACAAGCAGCTTTCTGTTGGTCAAAGCTGCGAGTCTGAGTGACCAACTTGAGCAGTAGCGAAATCTAACCACACCTTTAAATATCTAATATTAACTAATACCATTACATTTAAAAACATCAGAAATCAATATGGCACCAATGTATCGTGCAATGCTCCTTTTTTGTATGGTAGGTCTGTGAGCTTAAGAAGAATCAGCAAGAGAAAGTGAAACAGATAGAGCGTAAGTAATTGCCGGGCGGTATTGAGAGCTCATGGAGCAGTCATTCGTATTAATGTCAATTACACCTGCACAACAAAATACAAATGCAACCAACTGGCCATCAGCCGCGCATATGCTCAATACTTCATGCTTTCCCTAGCTAGAAATTTCCCATTAACTCCAAGCAGATCCTGAAGTATTGGTCTAGAGATGTTTAGACATTTAGTCCTGTCCATTGCATCCATTTGTGTTAGTGGACATTTTGTGTTAGTGGGTCACCGTGATTGATTTGACACGCCTGGTACACATACTGCGCATACGAAAGAGTGGGAAATGCTCGTAACGAGAAACAATAGATGGTTATCGTCCAATTCAATTATATGACTTGTGAACCACACAGTGACTATAACGTAATAGGTGTGTAATAGTAAAGTCAGCACTGAATAAGATGTGCTGAGGTTTTGCTTCAGATGTAACATGTTTCCCCTCCAGCAGGACTGCACTGTTCGCAGTAATAGGTCATCCTGAGGCTGTTAGGTCTCTGTGTCCCCCCAACTGAGAACCTGTCAGACAAGTCAGCCTACAGCGAGTACATCAACACACACACATACACACACACAAATCATATAAACATGGACATGTATATTCATGCTAACATGCCCACAGTAACACATACTAAAATACAATCCTGAATTCTCATCTGGAAACTTCAGTATGTAACACTTTCTTAATAAATTTATATCCATTTCCCCCCAGATATGTGTTAATTAGAATTATCTTTCAGATAAACATACAGTGCTGTTTCTTTGTATTTTCTTAGTGTTTTTGACACACATGCAAACTGAAGGTTTTAAAAACAGAAAAAGAAACAAGCAAGTTGCATTTCTTTAATAAACAACCAGCAATGGCAGGTAATAAATACCACCATGGCACATTATCCCTTGAAGGCTATTTAAATATATTCCAAAGGTTGTCCACTTGAATGCCAGTTGTTTTTAAAACATCTAGAGTCAACCCCCTTGTATAAAAAGAGAGGTAGAGATGCCCGAGGCTTTTCAACGCTGGTATATTAGTTATGAGAATTTCCTGTGTACAGTAAAGGACGTTCCTACTGTACTCCTGCTGTGAGGGGAATTCTGGGCTTCTGTTCTTACGTAAACGATCAAAGTCTGGAACACCTCATTACTCTCTCTATGCTCTGAGCTAGGACCCCTCCTCGAGGATCCATGAAGTGGGCCAAAGCATCCATCATGGAGGCCCAGAACTGAGACAAGCTCAGAGGCTCACAGGGGCCGTCACAGGAGACCGGGTGTCATTCCCCAGAGGCTCGCAGGGAGATCCAGAACACAGCGATGGATGATGACTGGATAGTACAGTATGTGTTCAATTTAGCTTTGTATATTATTAATTTCCATGGTATTTCTGCTGTTACTTAGGTGATACCAAATATCTTTAAAACAAGAATTAAGAATTTTAATTTTAATTCACATGCATGAATTTTCTGTTCATCCCTCATCTTGGAATGACACTGGAATGGTTGCAAGCACTACATTCCCTGCAGCAAAGACATATAAAGTCAGAGAGTAACTGTGAGGCTAAGTGGTTTGGGAAATGGACTGCCGATAGGCCCAAGCTGCCTTAGTGCCCTTGAGCAAAGCACTCCAACCAAATTGCATCAATATATGTTCAATCACTCAAGTACAGAGTCTACAGAAAATTAATGTCAGCTCCAAATAACAGGGTGCCAGTGAAAAAAACATCATTTTAAAATCAGTCTTATGTTTATCATTCATGAGGTTAAAACATGGCCTTTCTGCAAGCAGAGTAGTCTTGTTTATTTTTGCTCAGACTAACATTATTTCTGCAGTTTCAAAATGGCAGCTAGTCACTAGACGAAATCATGTTTAGAGCTCAATACAGGTGGGGGACAAAAATCAATACTGTATAATATTGTGTAATTTCATAACTATATTAAATCAAAATACAGTATACTGAAGCCAAGAACCTACAGCTTCGTTTTATGGCATTCATAACATAATACACTGGTTACAAAGTCCATTACATCACATAATGAGGCTTTTCTCTTATTTGAAAGCACAGACTGCAAAATTCAGCATAATTTAATGTATCCCAATTGTACAGATTGAAAATGCCCTGTCTGCTTTCAAATCAATTCACTTTGGTTTTACAGCATTAATGGGAAGAGAAAGCTAGATGAGGAAGGATAAAGCAATTTACAAGTGATGTCACATAAAAGTCTTACGGCCTTACAATATATTGCCATTTGTAGTGGTTCACAACTCAAAAGTAAAGAATCACCAGGGATCCCTGGTGATTCCCACCTCCATAACTCCGTTCCAGCCTAACTTGGATCAGCACTGCAATCCTTACACAGAGGCTTTGGAAAATAAATAGTCTCTTTTCGCTCCACCCTGTTTCTGTGTGTCTATCTCTTCTGCTGTACTGGCAGGCTACAGAAGTGATATGTGAGAGCACTCGAAAAAGAGAGGTTTTATTCCCTGCTGGCCGCCAGCATGGGCACTTTCTGTGCGGGAGCACTCTAAAGAAAGAGAAAATAAATGAAGGCGTAGAGCTCTATCTGTTCACAGATATGCAAAATAAAACCAAGCAAGAGGGATCTGGATGGTAAAGTTTCCAGAAGATTCTCCCATTCAGTTCAGTTCTGAATATGTGCAGACATCTCTGTTATTATTTTACAGCTCCTGATCCATGGGATAAACGTGCTCTGTGCAGAAATACTTAGCATTTAACACAGAGCAATAGAGTGGTACAGGGATAACATATTTTTTAGGCCAACTCGGAAGTTAGCATCCCCCTGGTTCCCTCAACAAACACCCAATAGGATTTTTCCATTGGCTTTTGGATTACTGCAGAAAAAATAAGGTCTGTGGCAAACAAAAGCTTATGATTCTTACACATTGTGCTCATTGTGATAACCTTCACAAATGAACACTTTTATGAATTTTGAAGTGTAAATACAACCGGCAGAGGCTATAAGCGAACAACACTATGGTCACATGACTAACATCACCATCACTAAGCTTCTGAAAACTCTTTCAGTTTTTGTTTAAAAACATTTTCCCTGAAATTTTGAGTTATAATAGTTTGAAAGAGCGCAATTATAAACACAACAAGGCTTTGAAAGTGGACTTGTTATAGATAAGTTTACCTGTTCGGCTGTTAATGTGTAATGTCCTGCAGTCCCAGATTGATCGTAAGTAAGTGTCGGGCGGTATTGAGAGCTCATGGGGCAGTCATTCATATGGATCATTTTGCATGTTATATTTTAATCAATTAAAATGGATTTAGAATTTTTTTTTTCATCATATCATAATGCTAGAGAGCCCTACATATGACATTCAGATAAAAATATATATTGTGGCCACGAATTAAGAATTCGTTCACTGGCCATGTTGTACTAATCTGTTCCCTCGCTTTGATTTAACTAAATCAAGAGAAAAAATTATTACAATGTGGCCACGATTTAGTAAAACGAGGGAGATCAAACCAACATGCAGGAAAAAAGAAAAGAAAAAAGATAATATCAGAGGACACTTGCAGACCCTAGTTTCTCTGTGTCTGTTAAAATAGGGGTTTAAATATGGGAAAAGCCTACCAACATATGAGGACACTGTCTGTAAAAAGCATTTCACATGTACACACAAAGAACATGAGAGCGTTTTCTGCACTGAACACTGCGTTGAGTTTCACAACACTCGCAGCGGGTATTACAGGTCATATCTGAACCGTAGTGAGCGTGTTTCAAGTTTTCAGAATCAGAAAGAGCTTCATTGCTAAGTTTGTTCACACACACAAAGGAATTTGTCTTGGCGACAGGAGCTTCCATTGTGAGAGAAAGTACAGACATGATGCAGGCACACATGATAGCGCAGACAAATATAGGAATTACACAGTAAAGATGAAAAACAACAATAATATAAACCAAAAATTTAAATAATGCAATATATTACAGAATTAGGAAACTAGAGAAAAAATAAATTGTTTAATTTTTTATGGACATATTTACTCTTTATCGTCTGTAGTATTACAATTTTACAGCTGAACTATAATTTGATTAATAATTTTACGATTATTTTTATTAAAAACTCAATTTATGTCATATCAAACCTTTGATCAAGATTAATCTTACAGTAATGTCAGGTGTTTTCCAATCTAAAACTTTTTGATGGGTATTGAGATAGATTACTTGTCTAGTGGCTCCAGGAATGGAAAGGTTTGTGAACTCCTGTCTTAAATTGTCAGATAATAATTATTGTGACAAGGCAAGTGTAGAGCCAGTACGCATAGAGGCGCGTTTAGCTGTATACGTAAAAATTTTGTATCGTATCAGCGTTTCGTCCAAACGGATCCAGTGTTTTGGGAGCCTGAAACCACAATTTTTTTTATTTTTTAAACCAGGTCCCAGAGTGGACAAATATGAAAACGACACCCTTGCTTTTTTGTGTGTACAGCCAATCTGTAAATTTTGTGAAAGGATGATCATTCACGTTCTGACCCTAGTCAGACACCACTACATCAACGCACAATGTTTATGCACATGCTCAAAGTCTTCTCCGTTTTTAGTGTATCTCTGTGGCAGAATTACAGTGCTACATACTGGTCTGGCAGGATAGGGAAAGCCATGGATTTGTGTGAATGTGGCCTTAGTTAATGTTACAAAATCTAGTGTGACTCCCAAAAACTGTACTTATTAATTAAATAATACGATTTTTTAAAAAAAATACAATTTATCTTTAAAAATAAATTCAAAATTGACACTTTTTGGGGGGAAATAATAATTAAGATGTGTATACTCATATGTATTGAAGGTGTAAGGAAAATATTTTCTTATACAGTAATCAAATATAAACTCTAACAAATACATCCTAATTTTCAACCAGTTATGCATTCAGGCAAGTCCTACGTTTCACAGTATGGATGAAATGGGTTCACAATGGGTTATAGATCCATTAGGACTAAATCATCAGCATGTTGTCACTACATAAGGTGTGACCCTTCGTAACCTCAAACCCACAGAAGCCACAGGGAGACCAATCAAAGGTCAGTTTTGGGTCAGTTATTCATAGCCACTTCTCAGCAATCTCATATCCTTAATTGAGAAAGAGAATAGATCTGACTTTGCTAACACATAGTCATTGACTCGATTGGGGAATGGTGATAATTGGAGGGAGAACCCAAGTGACTGACATGCCTCCAGCCCTTGGACTGCAGCCCAGATGTTCACCACATCAATGAGAATCACACAATTCTTCAAAAACACATGCAGCGATAATGATCTTTTGTGAGAGTCAACTTCTCATTTCAAATCCGTGCGCTTGCCTTGCCTACCACTCAGTCTGTCATGAGAGATTTCTATATGATTCACAGAGCTGCTAATTAGTAGTCAGTGAGTCTTATCTAAGATTCAAACTCCTACAGCAGCACTTACTGTCACGATTACTGATTGAGCTGGGAATGGAAAAGACTAACGTGAAATGTGAAATGACTTAAGCTATTGATGTTTAATTGATAACTATGGTGGCTTGGTGATGAAAGATGTGTTTTTAGACATGACTCAAGATTTCAGGGTTTTTTTTTCATGTTGTCACTTAATATTTATTTGACTGATATCAGCTGACTGCATGTGAATGAGTTACATGCACAAGATGATTTCAAAGAGGTAAAGAGAATCTCTTAAATACAGAGCTGTGCTACCCTGCACGCCTTTTCCTTCCTTCTCTCTCTCTCTCTCTCTCTCTCTCTCTCTCTTCTTCTTCTTCTCTTTCAGAAGACAGCACAATGACATGACCCAAATAGACAGTAGCTCTCCTCTGATTGGCTGAGATTACTCAAAGAACCTCCTTCACATCATCAGCTTTAATAATTCATTCATCTACGCACAGACTCCCCATTACCACACGTCCTGGCAGATGAAAGTCAAAAACTAACTTCCACTTCACAAGAAAAGAGTCTTAGCAATACATAAGTATTTGCAAAACATACACATACGTTTTATATTGCTGAATCGGATTTCATGCACCGTTGAAAGAAATGGAAAAAATTAGCAGTCAAACACTAAATTATGTTTAAACAAATATATCAAACATATATCCATTCAACTAATAATCCTGTAACACAGTGGTTCTCAACCCTGGTCCTAGTTGTTTATATATTTCACAATGTTACATCACAACATTACAAAAATCTGATACATCTATTCCTACACACCCACCTCTAGGCAGAATAAATGAATCTTTATATCCTTGTGTGCGCAAGTATCACACAGCAGTAACAACTCTTTCCCACAGGCTAGCAGAGATGTTATCAGCTATCAGTTGCTCTCCAGCAGGGCACAGGGTAAGAAACCCACCTTAAATGCTCACCCTGACAGACCCTCACGCTGGGGCAGGAGGGGGAGATGGAGCGAAGGAGAAGCTGTGAGGGGGTGAGTGACTGACAGATCTGTGAATGAATGCAGGAAGCAGTCACCTCATTTCCCTCCAACAGCGACATGCCGTTATCCATTCAATTAGACATCAGTGGTCAGTCTAAAGAGTGAACAGACACGAGGGAAGAAATGGAAAAGAGAAAAGATGGAATAAGCGAAAGGTGAGGTGAGAACATGGGTTATAGATGGAGGGTTTTATTTGATACAAAAGTTATTTTGTGAAATATTATACAAATTTTAAATAACAGTTTTCTATTTAAATTAATATGTTTTAAAATGTAATGTATTCCTGTGATGGTAAAGCTGAATTTTCAGCATCATTACTCCAGTCTTCAGTGTCACATGATCATTCAGAAATCAGTCTAATATGCTGACTTGCTGCTCAAGAAACATTTATTATTATTAATGTTGAAAACAGTTGTGCTGCTTAATATTTTTGCAGAAACCGTGCAACATGTTTCACGATGTCTTGATGAATAAAAAGTTCAAAAGGACTTATTTTAAATAAAAAGAAATATTGTAAATCTTTGCTGAACACAAATATTAATATCTTTTATTAAACAAAAGACTGAGTCATTTCCGAGTCCGAGTCAAGTGCCAAATCATGAATATCAAGTCAAAGTCAAGTCAAGACTTTTATTAATATTTGTCAAGCAAGTCTCAAGTCCTAAAATTTGCGACTTAAGTCTGACTCGAGTCAAGTCATGTGACTCGAGTGCCCCACCTCTGCAATTGGGTTACATTGTTTGGCATGTTATTAGGCCCAGTTTTGGGGAAAGAAAATATTGTAGGGAACACTTGTTTACTCTATTGCTACCTTTTCCTGTACAATACTCTCAAAACAATTTCACACACAGATGGCATGTGTAACGTAAACGCAGCGCCCCCTCCAGACCCCAAGGGCATGCTTTACAATGCAGCTGTGGTGACACAGAGTGATACGGACGACAAGAAAGTGTGTGTGTAGTAGTAGCAGTGTGGATTTCATTGATATAACATGCAGCGCTGCATGTCGACTGAGCTTAACCATCCTGAGTACGAGGCGTATACAAGAGCTCAGAGATCAATACAACACAGACAGACCGAAGAGAAGAGCTTTGATTAGGAGGATTCGCTTACAGCCCTGATTCACTCAACACTTCACACGCACAGAAAATGACTACAGCAATTTAACAGGACACATGCAACTGTGAGCTACTTAGATCATCTCTAACACATGTGTCGGGAAGGTAATCATGATCATATTACTGCAAATGATCTGTCCAATTTTATGTGCTGCAGTAACATAAACATTTATGGTGCAGATAGTATCCTTATTACCAGTCTAGACTACGGCTTTGAACTAGTAGACATATCCCCACTCCTGAGACACACTCACACACACACACACAATATAGGGCCAAGGTAGTCCTAGCCCAAGGCGGTGTGTCATGTATTATAAATGCAGCATCTCTAAATGCCTCTGCTCTTCTCTCGCCCTTCCTCTCTCTTATTTGCCATGTTTTTAAGACACAGAAATACGTAAAGACTGCCACATGACCTAAATGCCCTTTGCTCCCTCTCTGCTCTTGATTTTTTTCCCTCTATTAGAACAGAAAATGAGAGACAGAGAGAGCTGAAAAAACAAGAGAAAATGTCCCTTTCATCCTCACATATTTTCACCCACTTAGAGACGGAAAATGTCAAACTGAAATGCAGAAATGCTGTTTGTGTATGTAAACCGTCACAAACACTCTAAGTTTGAGGTTGGTAAGATGTTAATGTTTTTGAAAAAAAAGTTTCTTTTGCTCATTCATTTGATCAAAAACACAGTAGGAAAAGCAATATTGTGAAATATTATTTCAAATTAAAAACTTTTTTTCTATTTTAATACATTTTAAAAAGAAATTTATTCCTGTGATGGCACAGTCTTCAGAGTCACAGAAATCATTCGTATGTTGATTTGCTGCTCAAGAAACATTATTATCAGTGTTGAAAAAAGTTGTGCTGCTTAATGTTTTTTATTCTTTTTCAGGATTCTTGATGAATAGAAAGTTGAAAAGAACAGCATTTATTTCAAACAATCTACAAAAAACTTTTGATCAAATTAATTTAATCAATTTAAAAAAATCTTTCTGGTCTTTTGAACGGCAGTGTATGCAGGTCAACACATTTCTACGCAGATTTTTTAGAAGCTAAAATTCAGATGCAAAGTACTTCGAATGATTATCCCATTTTGCCGTAATTTACCATCTCTCTCTGTGAACTTAAGCGCGCAAAACATGAAAAGAACTGAAAATCCATGTAAACTTGCCTCACAGACATGAAAAACATATCTATAGAAAGTGAAATGTCTACATTTAAATGAACCAATTCAAATGGAAAACAAATATCCTCAGCTTATTTAATCCATATGAAATGTGCACTACTCCACTACTGAGGAGATGATGAGTCAGCATAGTCAGCTTCATCACTGCAGCTGAAAACAGTAGTTTATTAATTAATTATTGAAATGTTAAAGCAATCTTCTCCCTGTTTTTCCCTGACACATTCCTAATCATTACTTCTGGCGCTGCGCCGCAAGCTTCATGTGCGCTTGAACGCTAATTAGGCAATGTGGGCATTAAAGGCTCTTTGTTATGATTTATATGGTTTATTAATAAATGTGCGATTAGTTGACTATTGCACAAAATGAACAACAACTAGTCAACCGGAAAAATCTTTAGTCGAGGGCAGGCCTAGTTTGGGAAGTGACTATTTGTTTGTTTGACCAATGGCAGACAGGAAACCAGTTTGAAAATACTTCTTGGTCAAATTTTTGGTAAGGCGAATGCCGCTGAAATGACACACTATGACTTTAAATATGTAAGACAGAGCTAAGTGTGCTACACTTGTACTGGTATCTGAAAACATTAGCTTTAGTTGTTTAGGCTAATTTGATAAAGTATGTCATTTCGTGCCACTAGATGCACCACACACATTGTTTATACTCATGTAAACCAACCTGTGAATTGCTTACTTTTAAAAAATACATAGCACCTTTAACAACAAAAACATGCTAGTGACAGAAAATAGGAGGGGAGTTTGAATTCTACGAAATCTGTGGAGCTTTCTGGGCACCAATTCTGTGTAGACCAAACTGTAAGTAATCTGTTCTTTATCTGGTATTATATGGGAGTTTCCTCCTCTCTTCTGCAGACAGAACAGCACACAAGCAAAGAAAGCAGGTGCTATTTATAGATGGCAGTCTCGCTTTCATTCAAAACACATAGACAAACCCACATCAGCTCCCACTAGCTCTAACAGCACCGTCACAGGACTAATTCTCCATTCTAAACAATCTTGCGCACCTACGCAGGCACATGTGCGCGAACGTGCAGACACGGGCGTGGGCTTCTCCTGCAAAACACTCATATCAGAAGGCACTCTGCTCTTCCATCTCATGGAGAAGACTGTGTTCATAAAAGCCCTCGTCCAATAAGAGAAGCGATTCTTAAAATAGACTCCACTCACAATGAGACGGAGAGAGTAGCCCCAAGGCAGAAATATAGAGGAGAAGACATACGAACACACGCGCTCAAAAGCCTGATGTAACTCTATCTCAAATAACATCCATCATTCCCTGAAAGAGAGCTAATGAACTCACTTTTAAAAAGGAAAGGCACGCAGGACTCATGCTGCAGTGACAGTAACGAAACACTGAATTGTCCTCTATGAACTTCACAAAAATAGTATGAGTTTGCAGAGCTCAATCCCAGACACCACATAATGTCTCTCTCTCAAATGATCCAAGACCGTTTACCACACAGCCTACATCCTGTACTTACTGTAAACTAACCAAGTTAAAAGCCTATGAGAGAAAATGTGTGTGTCTTGTGTGTGCTAGCTTTGCTGGCATGTTGCAGAGCAACATCAATATCTGGCCTTTCTGATGCATATTCTCTTTATGTTCTGCATGGCTCTATGGATTACTTCATTTGGTAACACTTTATTTTGATAGTCCACTTTAAACATTCTATAAGTAACTTTGCAATACAAGTCAACAACCAGTCATTAGAGTATAAGTAGTCTGCTTAAAGAATTAGTTTATCCAAAAACGAAATTTCTGTCATTAGTTTCTGTCATTATGTTGTCCCAAATCCGCTCATCTTCGGAACACAAATTAATATTATTTTTGATATTTTTGATGAAACCCAAGGGTATCTGAACTACGCATAGGCAGCAACGTCATTGTACCTTTTGAGGTCCAAAAAGGTAGTAAAGATATTGTTAAAATAGTTAATGTGACTACAGTGGTTCAAACTTCATGTTATGAACTCATGAAGTGACGAGAGTACTTTTTGTGCACAAAAACAAAACAAAACTAACCACTTTATTTAACAATTTGAACTGTTGTCATATGCAGTTGACGCAGTGAATGCAGTGCAGGCTTCCGTGTTCTATGTCCGACGGCGAGTCGTTACAAGTACATGTCAACTTACTCTTATAACCCTAACAATCGACTAATACTCTAATAAGAGTTCCTGGCAGCAAATTAGTGAGAATTAATTGACATGAAGCTGCAATGTTAGGTAACGCTCTAGAATAATGTTCATTAGTTAAACATTAGTTAATGTATTAACTAACATGAACTAACCATGAGATATACATTTGTTACTGTATTTACTAATCTTTGTTAATGTTAGTTAATGAAAATACAGTTGTTCATTGTTTGTTCATGTTAGTTCACAGAGCATTAACTTATGTTAACAAGATTTTAATAATGTATTAGTAAAGGTTGAAATTAACATCAACAACGATTAAAAATTCTGTATAAGTGCAGTTCATTATTAGTTCATGTTAATTAATGAACATTATTCTAAAGTGTTACCCAATGTTACTTATATTTAGTAGAATCAATATGTAAAGTAGATTATAGAAACTATGTGTAACTTGATTCTGATTGGTCAATTGCAGCATTTAGCAGACAGATTTACTAATATTCACAGTCATCCATTGCAAAAACTGTAGTATATCGGTCTGATCATCTAGGTAACTGAAACTAATAAGGCTGACTGTACTTTATAGTGGAATATTTATTATTTTTATTTTTTTAACCTTTTTTCAGAAGTGTATTCAAAAAAGCTTATATTTTGAAGAAATAAATGAACATTCTGATAAAAACATTTTCTAAATATTTTACGACAATGACCCTTACATATTTTTATCAGAACATTTATTACTTCAAATTATTTCAGTTTGCTATTAGCTCAGAAATGACATAAATATGCACTCACTGTGGGCTTTTGGTGAATGAGTGCGTGTGTGTGTGTACGTGTGTGCGTGTGCAGCAGTTATGTAGGAGGTGGCGTGCCACGCGTTTGTGGCCCTGCGTGCAGTGAAGCAAGGCCAAGCAACACCTGGTGCCACCTGACAGTGCCCTGCACCATATCCGTACATCACAGACACCCACATGCAGCACAGCAGATGGGCACACAGCCAAGTGGAGAGAATCTGTGTGAGGACCTCATGGCCAGACACATGCTGTCAAAAAAAGAAAGATAGATAGAAAAAAAAGGTGCAGACAAGGTAAACTTTTCAAATGAACACATCCAGAATGCACAAAAAACTGGCTCTCTGTCTTTCCATAGCTTCTCTTACTTTTCTCATATTTCTTCCCACCTCCCACCTCCCGCCTCCCGCCTCCCATCTCGCCTGCAGTCAGTCTGTCAGAACATTTTGGAAGCTGGCCAGAATGAGTGTTGGTGACTTCACCTTGATATTGCCTGTCACAATGCACCTCCAGCAGTGCACCACACCCGTCCAGAAAACACACAGGGATGTGTGGTCCTGGCAAACCCTATGTTCTGGAGACAAAATGCCCTCACAAGGATGGCAATAACAGAAATCGTTGACCTTGTGAGGACATTTTTTGATCCCCATGAGGGAAACAGCTTATAAATCATACTAAGTGATGTAGAAAGTTTTCTGTGATGGGTAGGATCGTTTAGGGATAGGGTTAGGATTAGAGGATAGAATATGCAGTTTGTATAGTATAAAAATCATTGTGTCTGTGGAAAGTCCCCATAAAACACGGAAACCCAACATGAGTGTGGGGGGGTAAAACCTGAAATCACCAACACAGGAAAACAGCTTCAAGACGGCATGAAATGGGAATTCACCTATCTATTTTTTTTCTAAATTGAAGTTATTGATTTTATTGTGAATGATTCACCCATGCATGTATCAATATGTAATTGTTTTGCAAAATTTAATAACTCAATCTTCCGGTAAAGCGACAGACTTTCTAGTGATGTATGCAAGACTTCTCCAAATTAGTCTGGTTAAACCCATCCCATTTCTTACAATTGACTGGCATTCAGACAATTGCAAGCTCGCATTCAGATCTGCTTCCATCCAATCAACAACTGATGGATCAAAATATGGAAGAAAAGGTACATTGTGGTACATTCTGGTACACTGCAACTTTATTAAACATACTAAATATTGTCTTAAGAGAAAATTGTGTCACCGTTTAGTCATCCCATATTTCGAAGAACGTTGGTTTTTGGTTCACATTGATTTTAATTGTGTGGACAAAAAAATCAATTGAAGTCAATGGAAATCAAAGCTGTATGCTTACCAACATTTTTGAAAAAACAAATGCATTTAATTTTTGTGAGTATATGATGACAAAAGTCTCTTCTTTTTTGTTTTTTGTAAATGGATGACTCCACATGACAAAGAAATAAAAGTGTGTGTGTCAGCCCCTCTACTCCTTCACTGGACCCCTTATATAACACTGCCACCTTACTAATTACTGTGAGTGCTACGAGCACAGATGACGTCTGAACATCAGTCTGGTGATATAAGCAGCCCTTTGTCATCTTACTACAGCCAGGGGACAAAGGGAGGGAAAGGAAGTGAGAGGAGAGATAGAAACTATAAAACTGTGCATGTGACACAAAATGCTTAAGGGATGTAGACAGAGTGATGTAAGGGATTGAGAAGAGTTGTGTATGTGGGTGTGTGAAAGGGCTCCATCTTCTCACCCATCAGCAGAATGATCAATAATAATGTTATTGTGCTGTATCATGTGACAAGAGAGTGGAGGCTAAATGGAATGAATGACACACAGCCCATTACAGCAACACTCTCACTCATACACACTACTGTATGGAAGCTGCTTTACTCCAACCGAGCCCGCTTCCAAATTCACAATTCAAGCTATTTTTGTCCTTCTACAGTTATGACAATAGATTTATTTTAAAATTATTTTAACAATAAAAAACTGATGAAGTGGCATAATTCCTTATGTGGCAAACTGATAAGGTTACTTTCAAATAAATGCTGTTATTTTTAATTTTTTAAAGAATATTGGAAAACACTTTAGTTACACTTTATTTTAATGGTCCACTTAAGACACTCTACTAATTACAAGTAACTTTGCAACTAAATGTCAACTAACTCGCAATAGCGTATTAATTACTCTATTAATTATTAATTAGCTAACTGTTAGGATAGGGTTGGGTGTTAAGGGAGAAATAAATATTTCTTGAAGGGAAAAAATGGCAGGGCTAGAATATATAAGAATCAAAGTTGGATCTGCTGATCTAATGATCAAATGTTGACCATTTAAAGAACAGTTATGTAACAATATTTGTTAATGCTATTAATGGAAATTAACAAAATACGGGATAACCATTAAATTTATATCTAGATATATTTTTGCAAATATTCTGAAAATACATGGAAAGTGTAGACATGGGGAATTCTAAGTGTAATCAATACGCCTTCCTAAAGAGAGTGGACAGACAGAAGAGAGGCTTTTGCGACAACAAATTGATGAGGACCTTTCATGATGTCCACACTTTGCTCTAGAGCAGGGCCACCCCAGCAGGGCTCATATTTCCATGACCCCCTAATGGAGACAGATTACTTCAATCCACTAAAGTGAGGGCTGGCGGGAAGAACAGAGCTCAACAGAGAGAGATTCCAGGGTTCCCTCACAGATTGTCTTATTCTCTCTCTCTCTCTCTCTCCATTCCCTCATTCCCTCTCAAGGGAAATGGCGACACTGTGCCCCATTTTGTCACTGTGAAAAGAAACCTTATTGGCTGTAAATTAAAGCTCTGCCGTGTTTGAAGGCTTTGAAGTGGGAGGCTTAGGGATGATCTGGGACACACAGAGAGAAAAGGAAAGAGATTGGAAGGAGAAGTCCACAAAATTCAAAACATTTAGAGTAAAGCAGCTCTGAATAATCCTCCTTCAATCAGTCTCCTTTAACCAAAATATCATTCACACGCATGACTCCTCCCTGCTGCTGGATTCACTGGATATTAGAATGCGAATACAGTCAAAAAGTTCATCAATCCATGTAAGCAATCAACATGTCATACACCTACTCTACACTGAAAAGAACCGATGCTGTGTTGCAGCACAATAGCGGTTGTCGACACTGCTAGTGCAAAGGCTCCACATCACCTCAGAATGGCCTGTAAGCTAGTATAAACAGTGAAATGGGTGAATATTTTGTTTGCTACTAAGAAAAATTCCCTTGCATTAAAGCAGACTTTGTAAGAGCAATTTTAAAATGTCACAGAGAGAAAAAGTTATATAGTTAGGACAGAAAAACAATAACTTAAATTACTAAGCCAGAGACCAGAAAAGACGCAAGTGGGCTTTGGTGTAACAGGCAAACTTAAATATATAATAAATAAAATTCTTAGGAATCAATGGCTTATGACAAGCAGATGACAAATATTGGTAAGCCAATCATTATTTTCATGGTATATTCAAGAACTATTGTCTAAATAAATAAAATAATAAAACACTAAAAACTAAAATCAAACATTTTAAATGTGTAATTTAATTGGTGACACTTCACAATAAAGGTCCCATCAGTTATTTATTTGTCAATGCATTAACTAGCATCAACGATGGGCAATACATTTGTTACAGTATTTATTTCATCCTCGTTAACGTTAGTTAATAAAAATACAACTGTGCATTGTTAAATCATGCTAGCTCACGCTTTAGAAGTAGTTTTTATTGTTAGTTAATTGTTATTAACTAATGTAGTGAAATAATGTTAACAAATGGAATTATTGTAAAATGTAACCATTTCATTTAGAAATCACAGCAGACAAAAGTGGATATTCAAAAAATGGATATAAAAATGGATATTCAATTTGAGATTTGAATTTTCACATTCAGCAAAATGATTAAAATATTTAAATATTAATGTTAAACAGCCGTTACATTATGGAAAAGGTCATCTAAACATAAGCCATTATTGTACCGATATGTGCATTCATAATAAAATATATTCAGCTGTGCATCAAAAATAGAAACAGCAACTGAAGGTCTATCACAACACAAAGTGCTGCGCCACAGTGTATATTATACAGCTCAGTTGATTATAATGAGAGAGAACTTGTTGTCACATTGCAATGTGATGCACCCACTCATCCAGTACAGAAGTGAAATCTGAGGAAGGGTCTCTGTTCTGTTTTCTGTTTTGATATGTCTGTATTAGCAGAGTAAGGATAGTGCATCTGTTTGAGTGTGTGTGTATGCACGCTTATGCACTTATGCCTGTTAAACGCTCATGTGCAGTGTTGTGATGGGAGACAGCAAGGATGGACGAGCACTGACAAGTTATCAAAAGGTCAGAGATGCATTTCTCTCATCTGTAAACGTTCTCCATTACATCTTATCTTCAAAAACAAAATGTTCCTCCTGCCATTATATTTCCTTGCACTGTCAAAATCTAAGAGAGGAAAAACAACTCTGATAACAGATTTATGTTTGTGGGACTAATACGCAGTAAACAGTGGATTTTCGTGAAGGGCATTTCATGACTTTCCTGACAAGTATTTCTCTCATCAAAAAAAAAAAAAAAAAAGAAAAGAAAAAAAAAGTGGTTGATGTCATGCATTTTACTATCACGCTTTCCAATCTTCACACACAGTTCATTATTTCTCTCACCTGACCTTCAAAATATGAGCGGTATTCACACATACAAATATCCATGGCCTGATTTATCAGCAGCAAATCCTCTTTGCCGTCGGTATCAGAGGACGGTAATGGAGTTTGTATCGGTCCACGGAGGTGGCATTCATCTTAACCCACTTTTAGGCAATAATCTACATAAACTCCACCACCTCTTGGGAGACTGACGGCACAAGACAAATTACAGCTTCAGGGCAGATGTGATTGTGGGTCCTCCGCCTTTATGTGTGTGTGCAGATATTGTTCTTTTATCGTCCAGCCACCACGTAATCCAGTGGCGTTTAACACAACAGGAGCTGGCGGCAAATATCGGGTCTGTAAACTGAAATTTGAAGGCCAGTATCAGAGATAGGATTTGTGAATCCCACGCGCACTCACTCTCTCGCACGTCCCTTCTCAGGAGGTGTGATAATGACAGTTTGATTAGCTTTTAAGTGAAGACCTCTCTGGCATGTCTCCTGTGGGGCTTTTACACCTCATCCCCTATTAGCATGATGCACAACATCTGACCACAGCTGAGCACATACATTAGTCACATGATTAGAGAGAAAAACACTGGTGATAGCACATGTGTTAAATTACTTTGTAGTCAGTATTCCCAAGCTAAGAATACATTCTCTCCCTCTACAAGAAAAGGAATGAAGCAAATCAATTTCGTCAACCAACAGAGAATTGAAATGAAAAAAAAAAAAAATAGATAGCAAATTGTATGTATCATGTTGATAGTTGCATTACAACTAACTGAGATTTATGAAGGTATAAATGCATGTGCACAGAGAGACCACATGCGCAGAGGACACAGTCAAGTGAATCTATTCAGGACCATGGACAGCAGCACAAGTCTGAAATCACATACAGTCAACGGGCTTTCAAAATCTCCTCCAGCTAATCCTGGAATTGGATGAACTGGACTGCTGCCACTGCCAAAATGTATCCATTCTCACACACCCTCTGAGAAATCATTTTCAAACTCAGAATGTGCCTGAAGTGGAAAAATCTCAAAACTTTTTGGGCCTTGTTTACACTTGTATTTAGTTTTGACCAATGTTGTTAGTAACTGAAACCAAAACTATTCAAAATTATTTCTGTTAATGGAAATAAAGCTGAAATTAAAAAAAATATAGATAAATATTACACAAAAAACTTATTATGAACTATAATAAATATAAATGTTGTCTTGGCAACTAACTACAATAAGAAAATTTGAAATACTAAAATGACAAACAGACAAAGTAAATTTAAATATTTAAACATAAATATTTAAAAACTAAAACTGATAATGACAAAACCACATAACAAAAATTGGATCTAAAATTAAGTAAATAAAAATAAAATTAAATATTAATAAACTTTGTACTAAAATAACAATGCTGTGATATATTAACAAGAATGTTAATATCTTATGTAAATGGAGTCTAAGAGTCAATAGTCATTGCCTGTATTCTATTGCAATGTTTGTAAGGCAGCAATATAATACCTTAAATGTATTTATAGTTTCAAAGTAATAATCTGAAGGTGTGCTAAACTTTTATATACTTTTTGTAAGGTTAAAATTTGAAAATCTCTCATTAATAAAATGTTCAGCATTAAAAATGTGTCATGATCTAATCATGTTTGCATATTGAATTCTGATTTGCATACAAATGTTATGGCAATGGCAAATCAGCTCTGATGCAGCATTTCTTTTAAAGGGATCCTTGATTATGATTTCACTTTTTTAACTTTAGTTAGTGTGTAATGTTGCTGTTTGAGCATAAACAACATCTGCAAAGTTGTGAAGCTCAGAGTTCAATGCAAAGGGAGATATTTTCTTTTACAGAAATCCCTTTTTAAGGACTACAACAAATGGCTGGTTGGGACTGCAACGAGCATCTTCCTGGGTTGATGACATCACAAAGACACAAACCCTAAAGTTCACTAGCCCCACTCACTGATTTAACCATGGCAAGTAGTAGTAGGTAAATGAAAGACGTGCCAATAACACTGGATCGAGCAACTAAGCAATAAACATGCCTTTGCGGTGCCAGGTTGCCGAAAAACACAGTAGCTGAATTGGATTTGCACTGAGCCTGAAATTAAAAACCAATGCTGTGCCTTCTATATTGGATCCAACAGGAAAAGCGCAACACACTTATGTGAGTAAAAGTTTTTACTGTGTAACCATTTCTTATTTACAGATTGTTTGATATGTACATATTATCACCAGTGACCAGTGATGTCTGATATGTAATGAGGCCAACAAGTCAGATGTGTTTGTCTCAAAATCATTTATTGTCAGTAAGTCAAAGCAGTGACTAAATGGTCAACTTCACATGGTTTCTCTTAGTAGGATGAAAATAATCTATTATTTCAACTGTGATTAAATTGGATATAGAAAGCGAACAAAGAACGCTCTCTTTACAATCGCTGGAACTGTCAAACAGAGCGAGTGTTCTGGACTCTCGCCAAAACTTCCATTAGAATTTATTAATCTCTTATTTACATTGTGTTTGCACTGTTAGTTATGATGAAAGCATTCATTAATGTGCAGAAGTTGAGTTACACTGATGAGATCACTGCATTCATGTACTCAATATGTCTATAATCAGCTACATGCTCATCACTGCAACTTTTCATGCCACAATCTAAATATAATGCTATAGTCAACACTTTTTACAATTAGTAAACCTTGAGAACTGTAATAGTAAAAATGTGCTAATTGTTTTCGAGAGAATTTCACATGTAATACTTAGCTATTTCCATATGCAAAGATGTTAGCCAATCACAGCAGTGGGTGTTCACACTGAAGTCTCACAGCAGACATGCCCCTTAAAACAGACATGAGCATTCAAACCACAGAGCTAAAATCAGGGTAGGAAAAATGCCTTTTATTTCGAAATTATGACAAATTTTGATGTAAAAATCATACTAACATTATAGGTGCACCTCAGGAAACATTATAAAATAAAATAATGCAGTCCATGACCCCTTTAAGTAGAGCCAACCATTTTATTCTGCTGCCTTGCAAGCACTGCTATTTTGTGAAAAACAGCTACTCCTTCAACCCACATTTAACATCTGATAAAAAGAAAAAAAAATCCTTCCATTGACCTTATTCTTAAAATAATTTGCATACTGAACTGTGAATGGTCTAATTTTTCTTGCATATATTTAACCATTTATAGCCACCTTTGCGCAGCACAGTGACCATGTTCTGATTCTTGAGTGCCGCTGACTGACATTTAATTTACATTGATCGCCTAAAAGCAAGTGACCTAAAAGTGTAACACTTTTGTTCCCTTGCACGCACTGATATTTCCTTCAGGAAATGCAAATATAGTGTTATTTTTTCTACTCACATTTAATGTGTGATAACACATCAGCACACTCACACAAGAAAAATCCTTCTATTGACCTCAAAATGTGGCTACACGCCACAAAACTTCCCAGAAATCATCCGGCAGTAGCAGATGCATGACAACAACACAGGCGGCAAAAGTGACTTAATAGGCGGAAATTATGAATACATGCAAGGGGAAGTGTTTCTGTCCGTTCACGGTAGCATTTCCATCCCTCACCGAGGCCCGTTCTCCAAACACAGAGCCCTCGCAGTCAAATAAATGATGTAGCCGTGGAAAGAGGCATTCAGGTGGAACATATTGCATTCCAGGCAACATGGCTCGCTCCTACATGAAGCGCCATCACTTCCCTCTCTCCCTCCGCTCCTCTGGCCTTTGCTTCTTGACGGTCTTAAATGTGTGCTGCTGATGATAATCAACAACACATCAAGAGACTTTTTACTGGGACCCAACATGACGTTTAAATATTGGATACAACGCCAACAAGCGACACCCTCGTTGAAAGGAATGTCAGCCTGCTTATGTATGTAGACAGCTAGTGAGTTTAGATTTAAATTATGAAATTATGTCAAGAACAATCAGATCATTCAATCCTGTTCAAACGAACACTCCAGCTGTGTTTGTGATTTGGAATTATAAAGAACGTCAGTTGCATGAAAGATTATCTTCAATAGTCTAAAAAAGCACCATCCAGATTTGTCAAACCTCTGAGGGTTTATTTAGCATAAAGCTTAAGATATTTTAAGATGTAAATAAACAGAGAATAAGACTACTTTGCTCACAGACTTGTACTGTCCATGCACTTAGGTGACTTCACAATACCAGTTTAGCCCTGCTCACAACAAAAGCTCTTTGGAAAAAGTACCCATCCTCATGAATTTTATACATCAAATATTGACAATTCAATTCTGGAATTTAACACAAACATAGTGTATTATACTACAACTCCCGGTAACACTTTACTTGAAGGGCATAAGACTGACTTGACACCTTCATAATCGTGACATAACATAAGTCATGAATATGAAGGAGGGTTTATGCATGTTTATGACAACTGACATAAAGTGTCATTCGCTCAATTATGTCGTTTTTAATGCAAAGATGACATTGTTTGAGATGTCTTTGTTATGATAACTTGACACAAACCAATACATCATAACCTGTCAGTATCTTTGTCATGACAACTTGACATTACCAAGACATATAACAGCGTCATGAATATTTTTCTTGACCTAAACTACAGTGGTGCTTAAAAAAGTTATTTAATTATGAAATGAAAAATATTCATGACACTTTTATAAAATAATTTGACAGAGTATTAACACTTAATGACATTTTAATGACAAATTCAATTTGTACCACTGTAGTTTAGATCAAGAAAAATATTCATGATGCTGTCATCAAGTGTTAATACTCTGTCAAATAATTTTATGACATTTTAATGACAAATTCAATTTGTACCACTTGAAAAAAAAAAGTGGTCAGAAAAATATTCATGACACAGTTATTATGGTCTCATGACAGCCAGTGTCAAAACCAACCACATGACATTTTAATGTAATGTTAACCCATAAAAGTAAAAAAAAACATAGTTTTGGTAAAAAGTAGTTTCTTAAGTTTTATAATTAATCTGTTATGTCATGTTTATGACAAATGTATGACAGGTTATGATATTTTGGTTTATGTGAAGTTGTCATAACAAAGACATCTCAAACAATGTCATCTTTGCATTAAAAATGACATAATTGAACGAATGACAGTTGTCATAAACCCTCCTTCATATTCATGACATGCGTAAAGTAAAGTGTCACCCTTTTTTTTTCCTTTAAACTTTACAATTGACCAAAATCTATTGATAATCAACTCGCCCACAACCTTTTCCACAAGCTTTTTTTTAATGTTGGAATGGATATATACACTTCTGTTTAAAAGTTTGGGATTGGCAGGAAATTAATGAAGAAATTTTTTTTTTCAACAAGGACATATTAAATTGATCAAAAGTGAGAATAAAGACATTTACATTGCTACAAAAGACTTCTATTTAAAATAAATTATGTTCTTTTTAAGTTTCTATTCATTAAAGAATCCTGAAAAAAAAAACAGTTTTGCCATCGACAATAACAAGAAATGTTGCTTGAGCAGCAAATCAGCACATTAAAATAATTCCAGAAGGATCATGTGACACTGACGACGTTAAAAAAAAAAAAAAAGAAAAGAATATACTGCCAAAGTGTTTGGCCAACAAAAGGTAGAAGCACAATTATGTTCTATACCATTTGGAAAAGCCTTTACACCTGGAGATCGCCTGTAATGCTTTAAACTGCCATGCTAAGTAGGCAGCCCGCTAGGTTTTGGACCAGAGCTACAGCGTCTCAGTTACTGAGGTGGTTAAGGTCAGTGTAAGGTCACAGGTTGGAGATTTCAGAAAGCATCTCTCGCACAGCAGTCCTTCTCTCTGTCTCAGCGTGGCTCTCTGCTCCAATCACAGCTCTCCCTGCTGTGGGAGATAATGAAAGCAGGCGGACCCCTCTCGTCAGACGGCCTATCAGCATCACAGAGGTATAATCATCACAGGCAACCCCCTCCCAGCTCACACACACATGCACACAAATTATTCATCCCATGTCTCGCATTCCATCGCTAACCCCTCTCGTTCGTCTCCCTGCTTCTCCATCATTGATTACTTCAGCTGTTTTCCCCATCCACTTCCAAGCTTGCAGCTGGTACGTGGATTGTGAGTTCATTGGCACGTTGGTCGATCAGATGAAAAAGTGTCAACTTGCCATTTGTTCACCCTGTGAAGAATATTCGCATGGTGCCAGTGGGACGGCAAATAGGATATCTGGCCATTTCTGAGTCAATGATGTTTTTTCAACACACTGCTTGTCAGTCCTCAGTCAGGACCATCACATGAAGTAACTGTGAGCAATGCTGAAATCATAGACTGCAGTCCAATAGGATTTTTGTGTTTGAACATTTGCATAAATGCCTCTGAGACATCACAGTGCCTCAGACATACACTATGCTTGCGTTCCTCCCACTCAGAGTAAGGAATCGATTCATGAGTGATGCCTAACGATGTGCAGCCACAGAGGTACAGAGCGAACCAGACTGCAGCAGGAGGAGGAGAAGATCTGGGATTGCGTGTCTTGCTGTCTGTGCAGCCCACTCAGACAACCTCTCACTTATGCTCTGTGCAACGCAGCCGAGATACGTCACCACACTGCTCTACTGAGGAGAATTTTCAGTCCTCACTAAGATTTGGTGCTGAAACTGTAGTGTTGAACTCATTTATTAAACACAACCACAATCAGTTTTCTTTTCTCTGACTAAGACTTAAAACATGCAGCATATATACAGATGTGATTTCATTCAACATTCATCAATCTGATTCATTCATCTGACATTGTAATCTGAACAAAGGGGTCATGAATTGAGTTATTCCAATTGTTAGTCCAAAACATGTTTTGAAACCAAGCTCAGAAAACAACTCTATTGGATTTTGTCACTTAAATAAGTCAGTCTGATGAAAGACCGGTTCTCTGATCAACGCCTACTTCTTTGCCATTTCCTCTTTAGTCCCGCCCACCGATCCGCGCATGTCATGTAGTGGTAAATACGAGACAAAAACAGGATTACAGCAACAAAACCATACAGATGCCTCTGAGGATTGCAAGACATTTTGAAGTGCGGAGTTGTAGAAACACATAGTCATTGCATTGCCATTCTTGTGATCCTAACATTAAGAAAGCGTGGATGAGCTTAATGATTTAAGTTCCAGTCAGATCGTGTCAGCAAGACACTGTTCGTTATTTCACTTCATTTTACCGCAGATTCGCTTTTAAACAAGACAATTCAACGCAGGCTTTTCAGAGATACTGAAAATAAAAGATGATGCAGTGCCAATTACATTGGATCTGACAGTAATGTGGCAACATACAAGTGTGTAACAATGTTTTTACCATGTGTCACTCTGATACTTTAATAGTAGTAATACTAATTCATAGTTTAATACGTGCTGAGTATTTATCAAGTATATATATATAGTGCTGTAGTCAAACTGAACATCTGTGATAACTGTGCTCCTTTTTCCTTTGCTTCAGTATTTGTAGGGTTAATGTTTTGGATTATTGCATATAGAAGAAACACGCAGAGAATGCCCCATTTGTTATTGTGTTGATCTAAGCCATTTTCTAATCCTGAATAAAAGCTTAAATGACATCATCTGTTTTATCATTTAGTAAGACATGAACACAGTTCATTTCATTTGAAACACAGCACTGCAAAATGACAAATGTATATGTTTTTCACTTTATCAAAAAGGATGGACTATGAATAGACTATAAGAACATTGTTCAAACACTGGTACATTCATTCATAATTCTGTTAACACAAAACACCGTAAATCATCCTTAGTCAATTATAACTGTGGTAACTCCAAGTACTTCAACTTTATTTGAAAAAACCAAGACTAATAAAGCATATACGCATAAATGTTTCACATTGTTGGCAAATGCTTCAACTATGTATTAAGATATCTGAATTTTTCAAAACAATTCTACACGTGTAATGGCAAGGACACTGAAAATTATTTTAATATGCAAAACTGTTACCCAATCATAGCAGTGGGCATTTACTTTCAAGTCTTGAATGCGTCACGCCTATCAAAACAGAGTTGGGGAAAGAGAGGGTCAAAAACAATACAGAAAATAGTGAATTACTTCTAAATTATGATGATTTTTATGTAAAAATCTTGATCATCATAATGAAATCATTATATGGGGACCTCGGAGAACATTATGAAATAAAAAAATAAAAAAATTAATTAAAAAAAATGCAGTTCATGACCCCTTTAAATTGTGGTCTCTTCCTTACACAAAGCCATTACATGGATTCAGAAGACTTCAAAAAAAAAAAAAAAAAAAAAGAATTTAAAAGTCATATAAATCACTTTTGTGATTTTTTTTTCTTTTCTTTTTTTTAGCCATTCTACTTCAATCATATTATATAGAAAAAAGTATCTAGGATATTCTTCAAAAATCCATTTTTTGTCTGTGTTTAAGAGAAGAAAGAGTCGTACAGGTTAGGAACAGCATAAAGGTTAGTGAATAATGAATTTTCATTTTTATGGACACTACAAAAAAAAGACAGCCAATTCCAAAGACGCATCATTACATAAGGTTATTCTGCAGCTGTGCTGGACTCCTGTTTTATTAGAAAACCTAGAAGTGCTGAACAGCGCACATGACAGAGGATACCCTTGTGTGTAGCGGCTATAGAGGCCAAAGCACTGTTTCACCTGCGTAAGCAAAACACCGATGGCAATGCAAACCTGTTTGGTGATACACGATTCTAATGACGACAAACACTGCATACATATGCGAGCGCCGGGGTCCTAAAGACAAGCCTCATGCATAGTGCATGACTAAACTCCTAACGCACACAAATAATGAGGTGAGCGCAAGTACGTGGAAGACAGAGGTGGACGGACTGTGCCGGCGCAGCCCTCTCAGGAAAATGCTAAATGTATTTTTGGATTACATCAAGATCAACAAAGAGGAGGTGAGATGGTAGGGGTTAAGTCCTCATTGCTCTACATATTGGAGCTCAAATATGGAAAGCAGAAGCATGGCAGAGGGAGAAAAGGGGGGTTTAATCCATTTTGATCCCCTCCCCTCTGCCAAGCAAACCCCACAAACAAAGGCATGCCCAAAAAAAAATATCACATCCACCTCCGCTACAGAGAACTCGAGTGCAGGCACAGGATGGGCTCCTCAGCATGTTAATCTCCATAAAGCAAACTATGCCAAAAGTCGTGAGATTATTCTAAATGTCACCTTTTTAATAAGCATTTCAAACATCTATTCCAACACTGGTGACAGATAACATATCTATCCTCCGGGAAAAAGATTGGGGAAAATGCGTACAGACTGGAAAAATATGCTATAACGAAAAACATTTCAATCACAGTGACCATTTCCAGAAATATCTCAAATGTACTATTGAAACAAAAATCTAAAGTAATTGTAACAATAAATCTGTCTTCAAAAATGCAGATATCATTACTAAACTACCTGATCTAACTGTACATTGAGCAAGAATCCTTCCAGTTGTCATGCCAACACCTGTGAATTTCCTGTTGTAGATTCCATATCATTTATTGTTAAATGTAAATAATAAAACAGCATCATCAGTTAGAAACCTGCCCTTAAAGGGTTAGTTCACCCAAAAATGAAAATTCTGTCATTAATTACTCACTCCCATTTAGATCCACATCCGAAAGACCTTCCTCCGAATGCCGGCTCAGTATTGGCCGACTCTGTACTCGTGATCAGCACTAACGCAGGAGCCGGCCGATAACAATGCATGAAAATGACATTGAAGAGAAGATACTGTTGAATAAAGTCGTTATTTTTTCTGTTTGTTTTTTGAGCAATGTACTCTTGTTGCTTCATAAAATTAAGGTTGAACCACTGTAGTCATGTTGACGGTTTTAATGATGTCTTTAGTTTCTGGACCTTGAAATTATATTGCTGTCTATGGAAGAGTCAGATACCTCTCAGATTTCATTAAAAATATCTTAATTTGTGTTCCAAATATTAACGAAGGTCTTACGGGTGTGGAATGACATGAGGGTGAGTAATTAATGACAGAATTTTCATGTTTGGTTGAACTAACCCTTTAAGGTTAAGGTTTAAGGTTTAAATTCGAAAGAATAAACTAGACTACATTTTAAAATCATTATTAACAATATCTCAACGTTTATCTCAATAAAAACTCATCATGGTGCATCATGGTCTCCAACAATAAGCTGGTGTATGGTGGCGCAATATGGCTGCCACTGCATCATCCTGGTGGATGCTGCACATTGGTGGTGGTTGAGGAGATTCCTCCTTCCATATGTAAAGCGCTTTTGAGTACTCAGAAAAGCGCTATATAAATGTAAGGAATTAATTATTGTTACGTTTCCAAAACCAAATAAACTGCCTGTATAACAAACAATTTAAGGCATCATAGGTGACTATGATCCTTATCCAAAACAAAATAGACATTTTAATAATGTGGAGAATATTGCATTTTAATATTGATGGAGAAGGCAGCCCTAGAATGCATTATGATGAGTTCAATGAAAAATCAATCTACTATAGCAGATGATGCAAGAGTTGATTATAAAAATTAATTCAATACCAAAAATCTTTAAAAAAATTACTGGAAAACAATTAAAATTATATAAATATATATTTATTTGATAGAGAGGCAGATAGAATGGTCGATAGAACAACAGACAGACAGATGACGAGACAACCAGAAGGACAGGCGGATTGACAAGACATGCAGACCGATCGACCAGACAGACAGATTCCACATAGGTTCCACTAGAGCTAGGAATCTCACTTTGTTTTGCTCTAACTCAAATGTTAGATAGTACAGTGACTCACTTACATTTAATAAGACAAAGCACAAAAAATTCTTTGGGGATCTTTTGAAGAAAGTAAATGGGTCTAAACTTTTGCCAACAATGCTTTGGGAAAGTCATCTGGGGACTATGTGCATAAAAGTTGGCATGACGGCTCTTTTTATTACTGCCGGAATGGGGCTTTACTCTTATTAAGTGGCTCATGGTCTTTCTCTCCAAACTCTGGAAGTTCTGAGGCCACATGTGTCTGCAGAGCCACTCAGATGCACTGAGAAAGACAGTTCAGGTCCTCGGCTCATTACAGCAATAAAACCGCAGAGCGACGAAATCCTCTTTTGGCCCTTTGTAATCCTCCACAATCACACCAAATTACATCTGTAGAACGCTATATGACAAATACCCAAGAGGGATGGAGAGGAGAAAAAGAGGACGGACGGAGGCACAAAGGAATGAAGGAGCAGAATAACAGAGCACTCGGCGCATGTAACCTTTACGTCTCATGGCACGGTCGTCTCATCAGACATGCTTCACAGAGGAGGACGCTGGCACATCAGCCACCCGCCCCCCACCGATATACGTGTGCCTGAGTGTGCTCTGGATGGGACACTCGATCAGAGAGCCCGGGGGGGTGTGGGGCCCAAAAAAAAAAAAAACTTACCAGAATCGTTTTTATGCAGTAATTTAAAGTCAGCGTGAGCTGTCCTACAGGAAGACCGAGCCATTACTCAAATGATGGCAGAGAAAGTGAACACATATAAGGATGTCAAAATATGAGAAATATATTTCCAGACTTTCAATCTGGCTCAATCTATCAATGGAACTAAAACAGTCTCTAACCTAATTTCATGGGATAAATGGAATGGAAACAGAAAAGGTCCAATTCGTGAGAAGACACAATTGAGCGTGAATGAATTTAAATAGAGACAGAGCAGTCAAATTCTAAAGGACTAACTATATCTTACCCACTCAAAACTGCTGACAACCAACAATAAAAAATAAATAAATAAAAAATTACATAGACTATCCAATATTGAACTATAATACTGTAAATAACCCAGCATATGAGTCAATTTGAGCCATTTTTTTAAAATCATTTTCTACTTTTCACACCTCCAGTGTACAACGTACAAACAGACTGAAGTGGGTCAGTAACAATCTTTCTCCAGGCTTTATGTTGTCAACGAGATGCAGAGACAATCTGGAGGGGAGGGGTTATGCCAAAAGTCACAACCGAATACACTGGCACTTATATTTATAGACAAGCACACATTTGCCAAGTTGAAACCTCACAGCAAACCAGCCATAATGGCTTCCCAGTGATCTAGCGAGAGGTGAAAGTGCTAAAGGGGGAGGGTTTGTTTTGAAATCATTCTGTATTCTCTTCTTTAGAAGATCAATTTGTTCTATAGAGAGAGCAGAGAAGTCCAGCCTTCTTTTGTCTGTGGAAAGTGAAGCATTGGACAAGTGTGGCAGGGGAGTCAGCCTCTGAAACACAACCTGCAACACAACACAAGAGACCGTTCACAACTACACATGGTGTCCTGCCAAGAACAGTTGCTATTGATCCAAGGCCTGAAGTTCCCTTTCCTTAGCACAATGTATGCAAGAATATGTATATGAATGAGTGTGTGAAGATATAAAGGTGTGTGATGATATAAAACATTTTCTGTGGAACATGTTAAATTTAATTATTTGAATTACTTGATACAAAAAAAAGAAATGACAAAAACATAAATAATGCATTGTCATAAATATTGCTAGAAGAAATGGAGCATTATTAACAGCATATGTAAGAGCAATATTTGTCCCAGCAATTTCTGCAGTGTGCTGTGTATACATTTTATATTTATAGGCTCAATAATAATCTAATAAAACATATTATTTTCGTTTGAAGAGTCCGGTTACAATTCTGACAACAAATAACCAAAATATTGCCTGAAATATTGAAAGACAGAGCCTTTGGCATAGCTTTATGAAATTTTAAAATTCTCTTTTTTCTGTCCTTACAGCGCAGAATCTGATTAAAAAAAAAAAAAAAAAAAAAAAAAAATCATCCAGCAATTATTTCATGGGTGTCTGTTTGGCAAAGAAAATGAAAAAGGGAAAATAATTAAGAAAAACTCAGAGTACTTATCAACAAGAAAGAGCGGATAGGCATCAGCAGAAAAGTAATTTCACCGTTCCTGATTGTGTCCCAGACCTTATGGGGGGTGGCAGAGTGTTAAATACTTCCTCTAGTGCAGTCAGCAATTTCCTGTGTGCTCAGACTCATGGGCTCTCCGTTGACCTTGCTTTTGGGAATGGGTGACTGTGTGCAAACTGCGATCAGAGACGTAGTAACATCAAGTGTGGCATCAAATGTTAATCAGCCTGAGTGTTTTTTCGAAATTTGAATAGACAAGATGAAGTATCTAACGTCTATGGCTGGTATTTACAAAAAACGTGTTAGTTAGTATTTGAGTGTCAATTAGATTGGACTTACATAAGAAACTGCAAAAAGGCCATGTTCAAGGCAAGTTGACAGAGTGAATGTGTTCATTTTAGAGTATATTAGACATATAAAGCCTTTGCTTTATGATGGTTATGATCACAGCAAGGATGATACATTTGGTTTAAATTAAAACAAAAGTGCTCAAGAGACATCACTAGTCTCATCATCAATGGCTAGGACCACATGATCCTTTGATGGTCAAAATGATGTGGCCTTTCCACAGCAGAAATATAGAGCAGTGATTCTCAAAATCAGCCAAAAAACAATTACCTACAGATTTAAGTAGTGTACAAATTACTCTTAGTTTATAATCTAACCTGCTGTTTTGTTATTATTTCTACTTTTGACGAATGAACTGATAATCACTTAATTAATAGAATGTTGATGGTTTATGTAAATTAAAATAATTATATATTTTTCAGGACTCTTATTTATTTATTTTTTTACATCTATATCCGCCAATCAACTCATGGACCAGTAAAAATCCTCCACAGACCATCAGAGGTCTGATCCACAGTTTGAGAATCACTGATCTACACCATGAAAGTAAGACTGAAAGGCTGGAAATAGGAAATGTCAAAGCAGACTAAATATCACCACAAAAGCAGCATTCCGCATCTCGCATCTCGCAGTACACAGAACACACACTTTTCAGTGTGTCAACACATGAGCTCTGAACATCATTGGGTTTGAACAGCACTGCTATTATACTGGGAGTGATGGTACACTTTGTATAAGGGATCACACTTCATGAACAGGCTTCCATTGTTCCTGCATTGCTGTAATCATTACACATGCGTGAAGTGTCAAACCAACGGCAGTGTTGAGAAGCACTATGACATCATACACTGGAGATGAATGAAACGCAGCTACTGTGGTGCGCCAATAACTGCATGTACATTTCCTCGTACTGGATGTCTGCAATACCACCCCCCATCTATAATATGAACCCTGGGGATTCACAAAGGAAACCACAGTTCCTAAAGGCAGATACGAAAAAACATTATGACTGCACAAGCCGCAGAAGTCAGACGCTAATACTCTTACTGTACAGGCACAGACAAAGCCACAGACGGCACAAGGTTCCTGATTCCCTGGTGAGGCATCAGCGGGTTAAGTCCATAATCTCCAGGAAAAAAAAATCCATATTCACGGGTCTTTTGATCAAGATACTGCCTAAAATCATCCAAAATCTACTAGTCCCTGAAGGCATTATTTTAAGTATTTAGATTTTATTTTTCCATTTTCATTTTCATATGCCTGCCAAGCTAAACCCCTCTATTATTAACCTGCAGGGCATAAAATCAATTCACTGTGTCTTAATTGACTAGCCAGAGTAGAAGGGTCAAAATGACTTTTTAGATGTTATTTTAGGCAGTAAATGAATTCCATTCCCATTTTTAAGAAATGTTCAATCACTGAAAGTTTCTTGCTAATGCTATAATAGCATCCCCCATCTGAGAAAATATGCCCTGTGATCCAACGTCTCTCTCCAGCCCAGTCTCTCATAGTCAGGGCTAAATGGCTTTGTGATAAGCCTGTTGTTGATGTTTTTCACTCTCTTGAAAATCAATGAATCCTGACAGTTTCCCTCCTTATTCCTGCCATAGCCACGCATTCACCATGAAATGGCTTTATTCTTCACAGACACTGACAGAGGCGTTAACACACAACCATGAATGATATTTGTAAAGAACGCTCATTCTTCAGCAAGCTTTCACTCTGGGGCGTCCTGTCCTCTATTCTTTCTCAGAGGCGTTGCTTCAGAGTGTTTCTTTTACATTTGCTTGGATGAGTTTTGATCTGCAAGGCAGGTGTATAACAGAAGAAAGCAGGGGCAAGAATCTATCATGAGGTACATCATCAGACATGGAGAATCAAGCAGAAAGTATTCTTTGCATTTAGTTAAATTCACTTTGAGTCAGAAATCCGGCTAAAGTCATATCATTTAATAAACAGCTAATAATTATGTCATTGTGATGCGTAATGTGTATTGACTACTTCAAATATGCGATTAAGCATTGTGTCATGAATTAGCTCAACTACGCAAACAAAACCTGTGCATGTAAATGTACTGATTAAACATGCTAACTTAATTTAACAGTGATTCATTTAACATTCACCCAAAAGATTATCCAAACAAAGGCAGGTTGGTGTTACATTCAAAGGTGAGAAAAATCACAGCCTTGACTGATATTAAACCTAGGCTAACTCTAGCAGCTAAACAGATTAGCAGCTCCTGCAGTTGCACTATAAAAGGATGTTTTTTAAATATACTTTTAAAAATTGAAGTACAGTACAAGTGCACGTGTAAACTTCTTTTCCCAAGTGCAAGAATCCACTAAAAGTACTTTTTTTATTATTTACATATTGTCCAATTACATTCAGCTTTTTTTTTTTTTTTTTTAATTACAAAAAATCCCTGCTTTTCTGTTTGTTTAGGGCCTATTGTCTTAATATGCTTTGTGAAATGTCTACAGCTCTTTTAGACTAAAAGAGCAATTCAAACACTCTACTTTGTATGTGGAGTATGTTTATAAAAACAGCTTTGTGGAAATCCACCATAAGCAAATTACAACTGACTGGCCATAAGGGGAATTAAACATCAATGGTGCTTCTGGCTTGCCATTTGCTTAAATTGAGGGGGCTGATAGTCAGAGGAGGGCCTACAGCAGGTGGTAAAAACTCCAAATGACTAAAAACAGCAGCTTCATCATTGTCCAGATTGTGTTGATTGTTGCATATCCATGCATAAAATTTGCCCCATTTTTGGTAAATCTACTTACGTTGCATTTTTTTCACACTATTTTGGGAGGTGCAAGACGGCAGCACAAAGAAAGATGGGGGAGGGTGGCATAGCACGCCGCAATCAGAGCCTATGCTAATCGGCTTTAATCCAAGAGCAAGTTTAACTGAACAATGAAACAAGGAAGTCGAGAGAGTAAGAGAGAGGGAGTGAAAAATGAGAGCCAGACCATGTCAAAAGTGAAAGGGTCAAAAAGCAAGAGTCATTTATGTCACAACAACAGCTTCCTTTTTCAGTTCCTTATCACTGCAGTAATAAAAATAGATGGAATGATTCAGAAAGTTGCTTCTAAAAGCATCCGAGATGTAGGACACCCAGGTTCAAGCATCCTGACATTTATTCCCATACTCCCCCTCCACGTTCTGTAAATGTGCGACTAGCACCTGTTAAATGATGCTTGATAATGGAGCTACGAGAAAAGTGCTTCATGGGTTTTCATATTCCTCACAGGAAGCACCACGGCAAGGGTTGAATCAGTGCTAAAAATACAGTCCTGCTCTACTATGAGTCATAGACCCCCTCCAGCAGGCATGCTCTCCAGCCAAACACAAAGGAAGCGCTGGGAGAAAGATGGAGGGAGAACGTGAAACAGACAAAGAGGGAGATGGAGAGCTGGGGGGTGGGGGTGCTTTTATAGGGGTCTTCAAAAATCTGGGCTGTCATCCAAAAAAAATGACGTAATCTGCAATTGTTACCTCATTAGTCTTTGATTATTCTGGAAATATGGCCAATCATCCATCAAGCGCTGGTGTTGTGATGCTTGCTCAGCGAGAGGTCAGATTCATACTGCCAGTTCAGTTTTAACACCACAGGCCATTTTTGAAATATGCATTGCATATTCATGCAAGTTGGCAAAGGGAAGTAGTGCATAATGTGTCATTATGTTCTCATCACTACAGAGCAATATGTTACGTATATGATTTTGCTACACACCATCTTCTAAATTATGCAATAATGTCCTTCACCCTTTTTCCAATTCAATTAATGTGGCCTCACTGTCATTTCTAATCTAATCTATTTGAACAACAAAATGATCATCAGGATGAATTTATTTATTTAATTGAGTGAAAACTGAAAGATAACATTTGAATGATGACATTCCATGGCTTATATATCTACAGCCTAACCCTAACAGAGAAAAATAGTGCATATATGTGACCCTGGACCACAAAACCAGTCATAAGTTGCACGGTTATATTTGTAGCATTAGCCAACAATACATTGTGTAGGTAAAAATGATAGATTTTTCTTTTATGGCAAAAATCATTAGATTTTTAGAGGATATTAAGTAAAGATCATGCTCCATAAAGATATTTTGTAAATGTCCTACCGTAAATGATTCAAAAATGTATTTTTGTAAGTGGATATGCATTGCTTAGGACTTGGACAATTTTAAAGGTGATTTTCTCAATATTTTGATTTTTTGCACCCTCAGACTCCAGATTTTCAAATTGTTGAAACTCGACCAAATATTATCCTATCGTAACAAACCATACATCAATGGAAAGCTTATTTATTCAGATGATGTATCAATCAAATCCTCAAGCCTTTTGCACTCCAAGGTCAGGTTGCTTCATAGCAAACCTATCAAGGGTGTTAGGGTGGCTTCTGTGAGGGGTGAATCTGACCCCTCACCTCATCCAGCACTCTGACTGTATCCAGCACGGAGTGACGCCCTTGAATCAGTTTGGCATTGAGCCACAGGCAAAGTGACACGGCCAGTTCAGAGAGTCTGCCGAGTGTCTCTGAGCGCTGGCCGCAGATCAGTCAACACAAGGATGCACAATCATTACATAATCAAGGAACATGAATAATGGAGATAATAGTTGTGTATAGCACAATGTCACAACGATGCTTCTGTCATACATTGTGTATTTGTGCATGTGTGTTGTGATGGTGGTGGTGGGGGTGACAGCCTTAACATGCAGACGGCCATCTGTTCTACTCAGGGCTGTGGCTGCAGCTGTGGGGGGCCTGACTAATCCCCAAACCCCCTCATCTGGTCAGCCGGTGACACAGTGGGGCAACATGACCTCCTTTCATCCAGCTATCCGAACCAAACATGCCTAATACCTCACCCAATTTAAATCAGAATCAACATTGGTTCAATCTCACTCCAAAAAATGCTGGGTTGTTTCAACCCATGTTTGGGTCAAATATGGAAAAACACAAACTTTGGTTTCAATTTTTAAATCAAATTTTAAACCCAACGGTTGGGTTTGTCCATATTTGCCCCAAACATGGGTTGAAACAAGCATTTTCTTTTCTTTTTTTTCTTTTGTTTAGAGTGTATCACTGACCATTTACATGCACTTCATTTTCAGATTAAGGTCCATATATTGGTTTACATGGTTCACAGGTATTGGAATATTCCTGCATAATCAGCATATTCCAGATAATGTACATTCTTTTCCTGCCATTCTATTGAGGAAACACTGGATATGCTCACTCTTTATTTCAACAATGTTTAAGTAACTCGCAAATTTTTATTCATCTTTCAGTCCACAACAAACAACAGTGCAATGAATCCCAAAATTCCTCCGTGTACGTGTTAATTTCTTTGAATGTTTGTTACAAATAATCCAAAATGTTGTAATAGCTAGATGCTTCACAGCATAATCTTTTTGAAAGAAGACAATCAAAAATACAGTACAAAGAGTAATATTGTGAAATAGTACAATTTGAAAATAACTGTTTCAAATGTATCAATTTATTCCTACGATTCCAAAGCTTAATTTTCAGCATTGTAACTCCAGTGTTCAGTGTCACATGATCTTCAGAAATCAGTCTAACATGCTGATGTGCTGCTCAAGAAACATTTCTTATTATTATCAATGTTGTAAACTGTGGTGCTGCTTCATATTCTTTTGGAAAACATGATACATTTTTTTGGATTAATATATACATCTGTGATAAATGTATATATTATATGAAAGTTTAAAACAACATAATTTATTTGAAATGGAAATCTTTTGTAACATCATAAATATTTTTAATCTTACTTTTGATCAATTTAATTTGAATATATCACAGGCTAAACCAAACACTCAATTTTGGGAACTGTCCATTTTATTTGCTCTGCTCAACATGCCATTTTATCACTGTTATTCAATGACATTCCCAATCCATTAAACATATAAAGTCCAGAGATGCACACACACATATAGGCCTATTCAAACACTGCTGTAACCATAGTGACAGGGCTCAAAAGCAGAGGAAGATGCCCACATGTAATGTACTGAAATAAAGGATTTTTCTTCTTCAGCATAAAGCATCCAAAAGAAAATAATATCTTTCATAAAGCACTCTGTGGCTAATGTAAGGAGAAAAATAATACTGGACGGCAAAAGTGTAATATGGGTAATATAAAACCACGGAAAAAAAACAATAATGCACTTGCGTTCAAACACAGGCCAGAGATATGCTCCTTTATGAAACTATATATCAGCAGCACTCACAATAGACAATAAGAAGAAACACTATGCACCAGAGTGTCACAGAAATCAATTTTATAGGTTATTAATAAACAGTTCATGGTTTAATAAGTCAATTTGTCAACATTTTTAACAACTGAATAGCCCTGTAACAGCTCAAAAGAGATCCATTTATCAATCACTGCTTGACTTTCAGCTGAGCTTAAAAAATGAATACAGAAGAGGCACCAGATCTGCATTCAGTGTGAGGGCTAAAATCTGAGCACAGAGCAGGCCCTGACCCCTCCTTGTGACGGTCTGCAGGGCTGTGTGATGCTGTTGCCATGCTGAACCAGGCAGCACTCGCCCAAGCCAGATGTGCTCAGCATGTGTGCCGCACCATCTCCACGGAGACACGTCTGGCAACAGTTGCTGTGCTGTAATGCAGTAACGTAGCCTCACTCCTTGAGTCGCCTCAGTCCAGAGCACAACTAAATTAGAAAGGTGCGCGCACACACAGACAGGAATTAGCTCCCAACCAAACTGTCTCTTTCTCAATGTGCCCATGGCACTACCTGTCATCATTGCAGTCAAAGTGAAAATAATGTCTGTTCACCCTCTCCCCACATCCCTAATCTGATTATGCCACTTGATCAGAAGCCTGCGCAGAGGCTAAAAGCAGCAGAGAATCTCACACACTAACACAAGCGCATACGCAGACACGCATGAGCAGTCGTGGGGCCATCTGTGTGTATTGTGCGGGGTGTGAGGGTCTTGACTTTGCAGAGAGATCACAACCCCAATGTAGCCCGAGGCGGTGCATCGCCATCTCTTGTAGTTTTGTTTTTAACATATTTTGAACAGACGCAGAATGGCCAAGTTCCTTAATTTGTGTGTGTGTGTGTGTGTGTGTGTGTGTGTGTGTGTGTGTCTGTTACAGTAATACGTGGGTGGATTTCCAATTGCGCCAGGGATGGATTATTTTATTTTCTAATGGGGGTAAATGAGACAAAAAAAAAAAAGTCTCTGAACCGTATGCTCTGCTTGGTCTGATGTGCCAAGCAATATCAATAACAATGATTCATGTTGACACAGTTATCTAGTTAGTGAGACCTCTCATTGGCTCTGTCCGGGTCATATGGATATGAGGGGCTGGTCACATGATGTCATTTACAACACAAAGCTCATTCAGGCATGGGGAAAGTCACTACAGGAGCAGGGCTACTTGAAACGGAAACAGATTAATAATTTCTTGTCAATTGCACAAATTTATGCAGGTCATTAACTTTTATAGCTCAAATAAAGAAAGTCTGGTGATATGTTACATTTACAGTGTGTTACACAATAACACACATAAAGTATGATTCATTTCAATAGCATCAAAATGCACATGAACTACACTTTAAATGTTAGGTATGATATATAATATGTTTTTAAAAATTATTAGGGCAGAAAAAAATAGATTTTCTTATGAGCCGGATCTTTTTAGTGTATCAAAAACATACAGGACCAATGTAGACTGATTCCCAAAACAATCTGCTCTTATGAACGGTTTGTTTTAAGGAATAGAAAAAGACCGTTGTGGATCAGTCTGGAAAGCTGGCCTTTATAATTCACAGCATAAGCTGAGAGAGAAATACTTTCATATGCAAAAACAGCAAAATGGACAGCATAACTGAAAACACGAAAAATGAATCAAATTGAATTGTGAGCCTATGAATTAGAACTGAATCAGGAAACTGGCATAACTCAGTGCTAAATACAATTGAAATAAAGATGAGTGATACATGATATTCCACATAAAAAATAACCATAAGATAAGAGTATTATCAAACCAGTTATAGGGAGTACTCACTACATGATGTATGTAGCATGAAATTACAAAGATTTACAATGAAATGCTCTGTATCTTTTGTATCTGTAAGCTCTGTGATGCATCTCATGATAGATTGGCTGTGGATGCCACTAAAGCTTGCCATTCATTCAGTATGACTCCAATTCTCCTGCTTCTCCTGCAGTGCTTTACTGTTTGCTTCAAACCAACATACCTCAGCAATGATCATGTGCAAAACATGCCTATAAACCCATTTACTTGCCACATTCAAATTAGTAATAATGGTAGAAAATGGCTATGGTGTCTGAACTGTTGGATGGATCCCTGTAGAGCAACAAACCTCATGCATTCCTCATGGAGAAACGGCTGAATATTTCATTACAACTATATTAACACATACTAAGTTGACAGGCAAAGAATTAATGAGGCAGTGCCACAGGCAAACTAATGAAAGCACTGAAAAATAACGTCCGTAACCTGCATTTGCTTGGAGTAACATTCAAAGAAAAGTGGGAGAGGAACGCTTATGTTATAAATAACTCTTCTATCTCTCTGTCTTTCTCTCCCTGTATTGTGTTGGTGTCAAAATAAGCAGCCTTTGTTCTGACTTCCCACTGATTTCTAAATTTAATCACTGAAAACACTTTCGCCATTAATTTAGGTGCTTGTAAAGCTACCTGAATAACAATAATCTGTTCATTCTTCTTTCAGGTTTAGTCCAATTAAAGGCGCACCCAGTTGTTTTAGGTTCATGTTGCACAGGACAGTGCTGCAGTTGTCTTGGACTCAGTACTCAGTCAGTACAGTTAAGACAAGGTGTAGGTTGCGGTGTTAAATACATAGTTCCAAAATCATTAACTCCCATGTTATTGCAAACATCTAATTTTTGCAATCTAATTTTGGGATCCAACTGACTTAATGGGCAAAAATATTGAGACATTTTTCAAAATATCTTGTCTTATGGTCAACGGAAGAAAAAAAAATCATACAGGTTTGGAACGACATGAGGGTGAGTAAATAACGAGAGAATTTTTATTTAAGGGTCAACTATCCCTTTAAGGCCTCGTCGACCCGACAGCTACAAATGGGAGCGCTTTCTTGTGGCAGCCAATTTCAGGACATTGAATAAATGGCATGAATCCTTTATTTCTCAAATGAAAGTGTCCAATACAGATGTGGTTACCATAAAAAAGGCTGGTCAGGTGATCTTAACAAGGTGACTCGCTACATGTAAAATAAAATGGGTTTTATTAGCCGGCTGATATGACTTATCTCATGTGTGATGTGACTGAGCATCAAAATAAACATGCAAAATGATCACAGTCCCACAAAGGATGACCGTGTCGGAACACTTTAAAGGCAAGTCTTTCAGGTCTTCCAGCCACTGTAGACAGAGGTAACCAAGAACCATTAAACAGTGTTCCGTTCTACTGGAACCATCAGGCATTCAAAACTCCCATTGGTACACCAGATCCCATCATTAGGTGTGAAATTATGAGCTTACAGATAATATCAGACAAGGTCCAAGCTCAAATTCAGCCTTGAAAGGCATTATTCAGCACACATTAAGAGATGGGGGAGATCCTCATTCACATTCTAATAACTCAGGCAGAGAAGCTACAATCAATAGCTGGACCCTCCAGGCAAGGCTAAGGAACCATGCAGCATAGCCGTCCGAAAACATATGTATAAAATTCCACACAGCCTCCCCCGGTTTCCATAGAAACCCTCAACTTGCCTTAGACAGAAGGAAAAAGATGTGCTGCACAACCAGTGATTGGTTGAAAAGGTGTAGTACTTCCACACAATTAATACTCTCAGAAATTGCACTCTGTGATTTTCAAATAGCTGCAATTTCGAGTGTACATACACTCATTCCCTCAAACCCTGTACCCATTTTTACCTGTACATTCTATCCTGTAATTTACAAAAGGTAATGAATGCACGAATTAGAGGGGCCTCCAAGCATTAGCAACCACCTGACTAATGACATGGCTTGACCAAACCCCACCATCTGGACAGGATATTCAGCCCTTCTGGGTTCTTTACTAACCTATCATGCGTACAAAACAACATGACACCTCATTTCATTCATACAGTTACTTGCACAATGGCACAAATGCCCAAGAATATAATAAAAGAATAAATTTGTATTGTAATTGTCTTATTTTTATTTTCAGTTTGCTCTGTGCTTAAATTCTTTGTTCAGCCTTCAGTCATGTTTGAGTATCTTTTTGCAGCAAATCTTTGTTTTGCTTTGTTTTTTTTTTCACCAAAAATTCATTCTGTCATTGTTTTGTCACCCTCATGTCTTGCAAACTTGATTCACTTTCTTCTGTGAAATATGAAAGGTAAACTTCCAAAGAATACCAAAAAGCACAATAAAAGTGGTCTATACAACTAGTGCATTATTTTGCAAGTTCTAAAATATGTTTATGTGAGAGCAGAGTTGTCTGTTTCATAAAAAGGAATCATTCTTGAGATTTGGATCTTTTTAATGAACCAAAGAACCAGTTCACAAAATGTTCACAAATTAGACTGATCTGGTTCTTATGTTCCACTCACTGACTCAATGATACAGGTGCAACTGTTGACAGCTCGCTGGAGTGGAAGATCCGCTCATCACATATAGCTATCATATGGCTTGGCGATAACTTGAAATTTAGCACACGCTGTATTGACCGCTTTTATGATACTTTTGCAGTTCTGTCATGAAAATCAATCGACATTCATAGAGTGCATTAAATATGGTAAAAAGTTCAGAAGTTCAAACGTGCTTGTTTGACCTGCAAGAACAAATGAGGTTTGTTCACTTACATTGTAAAGCATATGCATTCATTAAAGTTTACATGGAAATTAAGGCCTAAATTTAAACCGTCCATCCTGTTAAATGAATGTGTCTCTTCAGAAGACTTGGATTAAACCACCTGATTAACATGGATTACTTTTATGATCTCTTTATGACCTTATTGAAGCCTCAAAGTTTTGGTTGGGTGGATCAAGGAAAGGACAGAAATCAGTGAATAAAAAACGACAATTTTCATTTTTGGGTGAAATAACCCTTTAAAGTTTTGAACTTCATGAAAATGTTTACTCTCCCTCTCAAACACTCTGTATGTTTGTCTCTCTCTCACTCACTCTCATTTTCATGTTCTCTACAATCTATTCCATTCAAACTCTCTCTTTTACTGTCCTCTCCCTCCACATCTTTTTCTGTACCTTTCACTTATTTCACCCCCTCTCCCTCTCACTGTCCGTGTACTATCAGCGTATTCTGTGCTTGTAGTCTCCGTTTTGGCTTGAACTTGCAGACAGGCACGAGAGCACTTTACATAGGCTGCAGGCTAAACGTGTATCCTAATCCAACCCAGAATTAGTCCATCTGTTTAGCAGTTACCCACTGTTTGACTCCTGTGTCACTGCTGATGTACTGGTACCATTTCAGGATACTTATATGTACAACAATGTACAGTAAGAATGCCATTTGTTTAATTATTGCTTCTGGCTGTGCCATTTCTGATTAGTTGCTTCTTCACAGTTTGCAAGTCGCAAATCAAGTCACATTAGAACTGTCTGTCAGTCCTGTGACTCCAACCTTGGGACTGTCAATACCCTCCAGCTAAAACCTCCATAGGTTGTGTAAAGAGCAGATACCACACATAGCGTTCATGGCAAGACAGCAAAGCTGTCAGGGATGGTGTGATGGAGATAGAGAGAGGGACATGGTAGGGACAACACCGGGAGTTAAGGGTCTCTGCTGTGTTTCTCTGATAAAAGGCTTCACAGCTGCATCAGGCACTGGGGAGCAATTTTGTGTAGTAGGAACGGGGGAGGGGAACACCAAAACTACACAATGCAATGTACAGCACCACACTACATATGATATGAGTAGCACAAATGAAACGGCTTAAATCTTAAATCTTGTCTGTACAAATCACCAGATTTAAATAGAAGGGAGACTAGCCTCTATTGTCGTCTTCTAATGTCTTCTATTGAGACATTCAGAGACTAGATACACAAAATAAATCTAGTCATTGATCCTATAAAAATCTAAATTTTATATGTGTTAGCTTTAGTGTACTCCTATACTAAAACATTGACAAACTTCGCTTTTAGCAGATGTTCACAATAAAAATGGCCAGTCTTTCTATTCTGGCAAATGGACCAAAACATATTGATGACTCATACTGCACTACACAGATTTGTTTTGTTTTATTTTTGTACCTAATCAAATGTTTTCTAGAATGTGAATGCCCCTCCCTCTTTTATACCATCTTCCACAGATTATCAATATCAAATTCAATAGGAAATATGTAAACACAGAAGAAAAACAATGCTTTTCATGAAACTTCGTTGAGTTAAATACATTTCAATTTTTTTAGGCGTTGGAAATACTAGATGATGTTTTTTCTTGAAAGTGACTTTCTTGTAACTTTTTTTGTGACCTCATTTAGGGTGATTTATCTGAATAAATTTGCACTGCATGAAGACATTCATTTTTTTCAGTTCAGGCATGTTCAGTTCACTGGGAATCAAACCAATGTTCTTGGCACTGCTAAACCATTGCTCTACTGTTTGAGTAGGGCTTTTACTAAACTTTATTTTTCGTTTTATTTTTTATTGAGTGCTTTTTAATTAATTGTATTAAATCCAATCAGAGGCAATTCAACCCTGACTTTAACATTTGTACACAGATTTAAGACTAACACTGAGTCCTATCAAAGTTACAATTAATTCTATAATGTTAAATCTGCCAGATTAGGAGTTTAGCCCACCTGTTCTGCTTGAAGGTAATGGATGACTTCATGCTAGTGGGTTAATATGCCATGTAGGTCCCAGCAATTACTTAAAAAAATCTTTGAATAGTTTAAGTTTTCGGTCTCCATATGTGCAGTACATTCTCAACCCCAAAAATAATAATCGACAACAACACTTGTACTTATGTTTCTCACCATGAAAATATTTATCACAAAAAAATGGCAAGACAAGCATAGAATCTCTCTAAAATGTTTCTCAGACTCATAAGAGAAGATTCAGTGTAAGGAAAGTTAATGAAGAGTGACAAGAATGAGTAATAAACCGCAACTAAATATACAATATATTTGTATAATTGCTAGTCAGCAAGGAATAAAGTGTTGACAGTTCATTCCAGCTTTAAATGAGAAATATATCTAATCCCATGTATAAGAGCCCATCAGTGGAATCAGCTCTGCTTTACCAATCATTCCAGCGCACATTCCTTCAACATTTTTCTGTAGGATTAATTTCTTGCGTATGACGTAAAGGATTCGTATTCCTCCATAGATTCATCTCTGTACATGTTACAGTGTTAATAGCAGAGACTGAATGTAATCTACATAAATCAAGGGTGGGAAAGAGGGGCTTTGGAGGACTGTTGCTGTCTACCTCTGATCTCTAAGATGGAAAGCATGGGCATTGTGAGAAAATGCTTGTGGGAAGGGGGCGCAGCCATGACAACCAACCACTGCTATCCGGCACTTACTAAATGAGAGCCAACTGAAGGCTGGAATATGTCTGGGAGACTGCAACCCCCTCAGATAGAAACACACAGACAAATTGTTCACAAAGTCAGCCCAGCAAGACAGTCAACAGCTGACATTTCAAACAGGCTTTCAGGCTAAAAACAAAACAACCTTTGTGGTTATGAAGAAGAGGTTTCCAAAAGTCTGATTGATTTTCCCCTCCTAACTATCTAATTTTAAACAATAACTTCACTCTCTTAGACAAGGAAACTAATTGTATAATACAGCTCCATTTTGATATTACAAGCTTTTGTATTTAAAGTGATAGTTAAAAAAAATTTTTTGTGTTGTTGGGTTTTTTTATGTGCTATATTTACATACATTATATATATATATATATATATATATATATATATATATATATATATATTATCACTGTATGGACAAACATACTTTAAACATTCTTCAATGTCCATTATTTTGAGTGCTGCATAAGAATCATACAAGTCTGAAACAAAATGAGGATGAGAAAATGGTGACAGATTATTTATTTAAATATTTCAAAACAATTTGCATAATTTGCATATTCTAAATTTCTTAATATATAACAAAGGCTTAAAAAGAAGCCAATTGTCTCCCATACCAAGTAAGCCATTCATAGTAGAGCTTTTTCAAAAGCATATTCAAAACATTCCAACCAGAAACATTTGGATAAACCAACATCATTAGTTTCGGGCAGAACTATCTATTTGTCTGAACAATGTCAGCCATTATTTCCACACTTCTGGTTGGTGCTGTTATTGGCACTGATTCACTTCTACGTGACACTTAAACACATAACTTCGGTCTTTATCGACCAAGGACGTCATTCACTAAACTTCCAAAAGTTCCAAAAGGTAACAAAATAGGCTTTATTATTTATTTATTTACTTAGTAATCATTATTAAAATATCAAGAGAGTTTTATACTATTGCGGCAGTTAGAGATTTCAAAACGAACATGATAAAAGAGGCCGTATGTTGGCATTTTTGTAGTTTACTTGAAGATTTAATAAAAGATTTAAGTTTTACCATAAAAAGTGATACATTGATCATAATGAATTAATTTGTGTCAAGATTGCACATTAGTCACAGAAATAAAGTGCTATTTACCGTTATTTCACAAAAAAAAGAGGACACATACTTATTCAGTCGTGTATGCATGAATACGGATAATAAATAATGTTTATTTGTAGTCAGAGGACAGTATGTTTACGTGACATTTAGAAAGAATGATCATTTCTACACATTTCCCACCAAAAACACAACCTGAGGAGCTCTCTCCAGTGACAGTCCCTATACAGTTATATTTTCAGTCAGAGAAACGAAAAACCTTCCCGAGTTGCTTTATTTATTTTATGCCTTATGCGGAGCTAAATATGTTGAACAGTCCGGTAAGATACAAGACGTACTAACAGATAAAGTAAATACATGATTGTGATAGCCTATATGACTATATGTCTGATTTCTTCAAGCAGTCGTATTTACCATGTATGGTAAAGGTTAGCGTGCATAGTCTTTTGCATCGCATATTAATATTTCTGCCTTATACGGTGATCAGAATCCACATCGGATCATATACAGAAGGTAATTCAAACAATGACTCGCTGCTGTCTGGAAGTGAGTTTTGAGCTAAAATGATTTTAAAAGTCTTTAATGCTGACATTAGCCGGTTTAGGTATGAAATCATCTGCTGAGTTGCCATCTCAGATAAACTCTGCCTTTGTTCATAACCACTCCCTCAAGCCCGAGCTGGACCAAGGTGTTCAGCAATCCAAAAAACTGGCCCGGCAGTGGAAAAGTGGCTATTCATGCATTTAAGGGTTAAGTGTCATAGGCCTAATACTAAAACTGTTTTTTTTCTAAACTACAATCTGGCAAAGAGAATCAGTGGCCTCTCATACATGAAATACCTTGGAGTGAAATGAACCCTACGTGCACTGCAGCAAAATGACCATACTTTATGTGGTTCTGCCCGCAGCTCTTCATATACGCCTTGCACCAGTTACAGACACTCACTGGCCCTGAGGTAGCATGTATATATAGCTTGATTATCTCCATGTCCATGCTGGAAGTGCGGTGGAGGCCTGGGGCTCTAACACCACTCGGCATGGAGCCTGCCCATACACGCCATCTAACCCTGACCCAGCAAGCGGGCGCTGTTTCTGCCCGTGACAGTGTTCGTGATTCAAGTACTCCACCGCTTCATTAACGGGCCTCCTTTGGGACACCCTGACAAAGTGAAGGAAGGAGAAGAGGAGGGAATAAGTAGAGCAGAGGGGATACAAACAGAATGAATTAGCAGAAAAAAAAATACACAGCAACTTCATGAGTCTCACAAAGCAGGTATTAGGGGTGTAACAATATATTGTCACAATATATCGCAATTAGGGATGTAACGATTCAACTCACGATGCGATACAATTCATTATACCAGTTTCACGGTACGATTTTTGTCACTTTTTTTTAACAAAATTAAATTTAAGACAAATTATGAATTTAAAAGTATTCTTTTATTATTTATATACGTTATTTAAAAAATCCGGCAACATTTTACAGTAAGGCGTCATTTGTAGAGTACAATGCATACAATCCCTGCACAAGCACAGCTTTCTCCTTCAGTCTTTGGAATACATCCTTTCTCCAATGTTAGATGAGGCAGACCAGAATTATCTTTCTACGATGGAAAATGTCGTAGAAATTTTCTTTTGTCATGAAAACACAGATCTCCGAGGCTCTTGCATTCATTGCTGACTGCTATTGGTGTATATTAGTGTGCTATTAGAATATATTAACATTATCTTGCGCTATCTGCACCTCAATGCCTCATTTTTTTTCATTTTAAATTCTGCCAAACCTGCCATTAAATGAGGATGGGTCATGGTCCTCAACATCAGCGCTTACCGCTGCTACGCTTTACACTCGAGTTTGCTCACTGTTCTCGTGCCTGTAAAGCGGTGTCACAGTAATCAGCTTCAGTGACAACACTCCTGCTGTTTAAAATGTGTTTCGCAATTTGTTTAACATCTCAACCGACTTGAATCGTCACATATTTTAATCGATTTTCAACCGACTCAAGGTGCATCATTACATCCCTAATCGTAATACAAAACATGCAACAATATATATAGAGGATAGTGACAATGTGTATTGTGTATAGTTCTCCCAAAATTAAACATTTGATTAAGCATCAAATATGGTAAACCCAGAATGTCAGCCTCCATTCCATGTTTATTCAAATCCAAGCCCAATCCTGATACCAAATTTAGCATTTTAATGAACAGTACTTTTGTTTATCATATATCTTAGAAATAATAATAAAAAAACTACCATTTTAACTTCATTTAGGTTTGTTTAAAGTATCATGAGAGTATTGTATTGTGAGATTGGAATAGTTGTATCGAACCAAATCGCGACATGAATGTATTGTTACACCCCTAGCTGGTATTGCTGTAACGTTATTGTTGTAACGTTATTGTTTTTCAGTAACCACTACCACAGTCCAATCTGACTCAGCCAGAGATGTCCTGTAATCTTCCTCTGCCTACTTTCAACCGACTTGAGCAGCGATGACGCTACGAGCGAAGGCTGAAGCATCACAAAGAAACAGGGAAGGCAAAAATACAGGCACGTACATCCGTTTTGATTTGGGGAGTTGAAGGAGGGGGGTAAATTAAACTAGAGCGTCCTTTTTACTGTTTCCCATGGGGGTCCCGCTTTAGCTCTGAGAACTCTCTCTCTCTTTCCCTCATCCCCAAACCCACCCCCTTCCCATCTATCCCTACCCCTCCCCCAAGCTCGTCTTTCTATGTGTGAGCCTCTCTCATGACATATGGGCTCTCCTCTGCAGCGGCAGCACTGAGAAGCAGCGTTCATTGTGCAGCATTCTCTCAGCAGCCATGCCAACGGCAGCAGAACTAGCAGGAATACCCTCCGCTCTTCTAACCACGGGCTACACAAGGATTTATTTTAAGAAATGGTGCCAATAGTTTAATTGCCGACAAAACATTCTATTCGTAAATGAACGGTGTGACTAGTCTCTTCAATTGAACAACAAGCAATGCATGTATTTACAGTCATTACTTCATATAAACATATTTCTAGCACTGGTTGCATAATGCAACTTACTATTGTTCAGTTAATTGAGAAATCTGACTATAATTCTGCTGATGACTTGTTAAAGAAATAGTTCACCAAAAAAAAGACTGGCCTGCCCTAACTTTCTGTGTTAATGGGAAATTTATTTTGTCACAGGAAAACAAAGAAGTATGGGGAAAAAACATACTTATATGAAAAAATATATTTGAAAATTTATTTTTTTATTATAAGGAAATAAATAAGATAAATATCTTACATACCTTATCTTATTATAAGAAGGAAAGTCATAGAGATGTGGAATGGTGAGGGTGAGTAAATGATGACAGAATTTTCATTTTTGTGTGAACTATCACTTTAAGACCCCATTAAATGGCTTGATGATTGCAGTTTATTATCCTGTGACAAAATATTTCCTATTGACATTGAATATTGAAATGGTTTGTCTGTTTATTTTTGGAAAGCCGATAGCTTTTAGTTTATATATCTGATATGGATCATGATCTTCTAATTGTAGTTGCTAGGCAGCGGTAGGTGGTCATGGAGACTCTTACTGGACAAAAATTTAGACTTGCCCAAGAGTCCAAGATGAGTCATCATTTTTTTCCCCCATTTTCCCAGAAGAGAGAAGTTACATCCAAATATCTGTCAGAGTATATGCTAAATTTAATGAAGAAGTTCTCGACTGTTGATGAAGTGCATTCTTTAAGTAGGGTTTTACATGAAGCAGGGTTTTACATGAATACATACTACACCCACCATGTTGGCACGGTCCATGGCTTGGACCTGTATTTTATTTGACTTGTGACATACTAACAGCAACCACAAAAATAATTTACTTGGGTGTTTAAGCACAAGTAACAACTTTCCTGGTATCTAATATCATATACTATACTTGAAAAGATCCACCTGCCTCAGACTCCTCAATTTTTCAAATCCGACAACTACTCAGCAGGCATGGACTTATGGGATAGCAAAGTGTCTGCACTAACTGCACACTTCAGAATCTCAGTGGATACAGTACATTATCCACATTTAATTTGCCTATTTCATAAATACTGTGCATTCAGACATCATACTCATACAATCTGAAGTACTGGACACAGGAAAAATCTGACATTGGGACACAAGAAGAAGAAACTGCCAATTTTAGATACATTTATTGAAAAAAAAAACATTATTAGTTGAAAATGAAATTTACCATGAAATGTTTAGGACATTATATAAATAGCATTATATAAATTAGTTCACTTTATAATGGCAGCAAACGGGACCAATGAGCATGAAGCCGAACAAAGTGCATCCATCCATCATAAACATACTCCACACAGCTCCAGGGGGTTAATAAAGGCCTTCTGAAGCGTTTGTGTAAAAAAATATCCATATTTAACAAGTTATAAAGTAAATATATAGCTTCCACTGGACCGCCTTCCATATTCAACTTAGGAAGAAAGTGTTAAACTCTCGCAGTTCAAGATGCTTACGATACGTCCTTCGCCCTCCGTATTCAGCTTAAACCTAACTGACGAGATGTCCCTGGATGTCAGTTACGTTTTTTTGTAAGTTAAATAAGGAAGGCGGTCTTGCTGAAGCTAGATATTTTACTTTATTATTTGTTAAATATGGATATTTTTCTTACACAAATACTTTCGCTTCAGAAGGACTTTATTAACCCTCCGGAGCCGTGTGGAGTACATTCATAATGGACGGATGCACTTTGTTGCTTCATACTTATTGGCCCCGTTCACTGTCATTATAAAGCTTGGATGCGTCAGGATATTTATTAATATAATTCCACTTGTGTTTATCAGAAATAAGAAAGTCATATACACCAAGGATTGAGGGTGAGTAAAGCTTGGGCTAATTTTCATTTTAAAGTGAACTAATCCTTTAATGATTAAAACCAAGTGCTACATTTTTGAAGCTGCCTCTTCATCCAACATACAGTCAATGTTAGATTGCAGCCTTCCTGGTTACTTTTAACTGGAAACATGAGAACCTGACTATCAACTCTGGCCTCCATGTTTTTTAAAATACAGTCAATCTATACTCTAACAGTTGCAGTTCATGTGTTGCATAACAGCTGCAGGCCCCTGACTTGGATACGACTGGTCAGGGATATCGACACAATGACTGTTCTCTACCAAAGCCACACCAGAAGAAGCCACTGGCCACAGAACAGAGCACAAAAAAAGAGAAAAATGCCACCAGATCAATAATTTGTCAACACTCGTATTTCATGCAGCAATTCTCAGCAATAATCCACATAACAATAACCTTTTTGTAATTAATTGTGTGGTCATATAAACCTATTGATAAGTACAACAGTCTCTCAGTGGCCTCTAGCATAACTAAAGTAAGACTACTTTCCTTCACAGCCCATCTCAAACTTCAGCACTATATTTCAGCACCGCCGGACTGCAGAGGGAATCAGGTTGAACGCATGCTGCACTACAGATGCACCAAAACTGTCCAATCATCAGCAGCAGCATCCGAGGGCCACCTGTACCCTGATGTCAAAAATTCAATTCTAGCTCTTGTACGAGGCAAATGGATTCAGCAGTGGCACCTGCAAGTGCAACCGCATCCCGTTGTCTGACAAATCGGGATTAACGGCATTAGGCAGAAGCAAAGCGAGCCGCAAAGCCGAACTGTCATTTGCGAAGCCCGAGTTCCTTTTCTAGAATGAACATACAAGCGTTTTCCAACTTGTTCCAGCCAAAAAAAGCATTTCGCAACTGATAAGATCTCACCGGATGGTCAGAAAAGTATGCTAAGGTACTTAATCTGCGCAAAACCTCTCTACACAATGACATGTCAGCACAAGCAACCGCACACACACACACACACACTCACACACAAGCAAGCATCATATGTAGTCATCGCGCGACTGTATTGAGCAGCAGCATCATAATGTGTCATCATCCCTGATCTCAAGCACACAAAAGGACAAACCTGTCTGTCCTTTGCCAAGCGTCTTTTCCAGGCGATACGGTCCCACGTAATTCGCATGTTGGGAGCTGTTGTCTTTTCCCATCGATGACATTTTGCTTTACACGAATGAAGTTGCGATGCCGACAAACTGCTGCAGTTCGGCAATGAAGTATTTCTTCAGTACCGCAGTTATTTCCCCGCCCAGCTCTTGCTCCAGACGCTGCCTCTCTCTCGCTTGAGGATCGGTGGGGCTGCTGCTCTCCTCCGCGTCTCCCTCTTTCTCTCTCTGCTGCCGAGCGCTCTGATAATCTCACAGCAGCGTGTGTGCGCGCGTCCGTGTGATGCTCAGCCTGCGCCTGCGTGTGTGCGCGCATAACACACATGTCTCATCACTGCTGAAGAGCGCGGACTGATGCTGTTTGAATAATCATCGTCCACCAATACTGCATCATATGACAAATTATGAATTGAAACCCCCTTGTTTCTGATGGATGCACTGTACTAATAATGATTTTTTTTTTAAAATTAGAGACACAAAATGGTTAGTAGAAGCTTAGTTTAATTTTTGTAATTAATTATATAGGCCCAGTTAAAATGTAGTGTGTTCGGCATATTATTCCACAAATACGCTGCACTTAAGGAGAATTAGAAGAACGACGAATCCTATGTTGTGAGATATCAGATGTAGCCTATTTGATAAACTATTGTCTGACATAAAATTAACCTTGCATAGCTAGTTTAAACATGTCGCAAGTCAAATATCCCATCCCCCACCGATGGTTCAGAGGTCAGAGGTCTTGGCCTTCTCGACTGTGTTTAGCAATTTAAATAATACAACAATATTACATCAATCAATCATTTTTACACAATCTTTTTTGAATTATAAGCAATATTAAACATTAATATTGAAAAATGCATAATTCATTTGAAGTATAAAAATGATCAGATTTATCACTTCCCACATTTTGCATACAACCCTGTTGATGATTTCCCCTTTACAAAAAATAAATAAATAATGAAAGTATGAGGGAAGTAAATAACCTCATTACTTTTAGACAAATTGAGTTGACAAGCTCATCCTTTCAATCATTCAGTTGATGTGGTCTATTTAAATGTCTATTTAATGTTTACTGCTAGAAAATCACACAGATTCAGACTTTAAAATATCATATATAAACAGTCTCATCTCCTGATGTTCAGAGTTTCTTTATTTAGGGTTTGTTATTGTCTTATTTATAGGCCTACACTTTTTACAAGCAGCTAATTCAAAAGCCTTTTTAACGTTCTCTGTAAACTGCCCCTTTGTCATACTTTTGAAATCACATACATATATCAAAATATATACTTGTATACTAAAAAGGCATGTTTTTGCTTTGACCAAGCCAAGTGGCTCAGCTCTTTGAGAATCTGGTGCCGCTGAGATTTTGGCCTTGTTTCAATATATTCCCAGGTAACTTACTTCAGAGCTTCTTAAAGACTTTGAAGTCACTCAGAACATCTGGGCAGGTTGTGTCTTATCATCTCATCCTCTCTCCCTCCCTTTCTCTGTCCTTTCCCTTTTAACTTTCTTGTTGAGAGTGTGACATGTAAACAACTGTCAGTCTCTCTCTGTACGAACAAGAGCTATGCAGAATTTTGGGTTATTTTTTTTTTTTTTTTAGCTATTCCAAAACATGTCATATGATTTCATGATTGTTTCAGTGATTGTTACTGCAATAAATCTCTACAGTCTGAGACTAGAAGAAGAGAACACTCTGATGTGATTAAATCAGAGGTCAAATGCGGTTGTGACCATCTGCCTTTTTTTATCACAGAAGCTGAAGATGTAGTGAAAAGGCAGATGAGGCTGACCTTTAAATATCTCTCACACTTACAATGAATGACAGGTCGTTAGTGTAGCAGGTTGACCTGTAGAGCCCATAACAACAGGGGTTTTACAAGCAGAAATTCCCATTAATTAATTGCATCCCCTTCCCCCCATTTCATTTAAGTCATTGTCTTTAGCTGTTAAAGCCATAACCTGACAGTTAAATCAATCAACATTATCTTTTGTCATTCCGCAATGGCCCGCACAATATGGAAAATCTGTTCAGGGTAAAACATTACATAAACTACTCCACTTCTGTGCAATCAGATAATCCTCAAATCCTGTTGAAAATATTCTGTTGAAAATAAGTTTTCGTTTGTTTTGAAGTGAGAAATAGAAACGGATAGGCAAGTCTCTTTACTCAGTCTAAAATGAGGATTGCACACGGCACTCAGTGCTCAAAGAAAATCAAACATTTTAAAGGACTGGAAGAGATGTGTACACTAAAGGTCCATCTCTATGAATAATGAGTGCATGCTTGAAATTTGATTAGTTTGGCACTTTTCCCAATAGAATTTAAAGCAGTTTGGGGGGAAAAGAGCTATAACAAGAGCAATGGTTTGAAATATGAAATATTATGTGATTAAATGTCATCATGACTTTATCATAACTATTTATATCCTATAAATCTGCATCTGTATTATTACACAATATATTGTGTCAAATCTAAAAAGTAATGACATCATTCTATACTGCAAACAATTGTGAGTTAGATGTATAATTGGCATGAAACTAGACTCAAAATATAACTTAAAGGGTTAGTTCCCCCCAAAATTAAAATGCTGTCATTAATTATTCACCCTCGTGTTGTTCTACACCCGTTTGACCTTCGTTCATCTTCGGAACACAAATTAAGATATTTTTGATGAGATCCGACGTCTCAGTGAGGCCTCTATTGCCAGCAATGTTATCGAACCTCTCAAGATCCAGAAAGCTACTAAAGACATATTTAAAAAGGTGCATGTGAGTACAGTGATTCAACCTTAATATTATAAAGCGACGAGAATATGTTTTGTGTGCGAAAAAAAAACAAAATAGCGACTTTTCAACAATATCTAGTGATGGCCGATTTCAAAACACTGCTTCAAAGCTTTACGAATCTTTTGTTTTGAATCAGTGATTCGGATCGCGTATCAAACTGCCAAGCCTCATTTACTTAAATCACGTGACTTTGGCGTTCCGAATCTCTGATTCGAAACAAAAGATTCGCAAAGCTGTTTTGAAATCGGCTTTCATTAGATATTGTTGAAAAGTCGTTTGACGGCGATATTTGTATGGTTACTGACATTCTTCCGAATATCTTCCTTTGTGTTCAGCAGAACAAAGAAATCCATACAGGTTTGGAACTACTTGAGGGTGAGTAAATGATGACAGAATTTTCATTTTTGGATAAACAATCGTTTTTTTAAGTTAATAGAAGTGAATCTAAGCACTTGCTGTATTGTTATGTGCCTCTTAAGAACATATGTATGTCCTGTAATTTGTGGCTGTTTGTAGAAATCGCCACCATCAAGCTCATTAATGTAAATAAAAATCCATTTAGGGGAACGTGGATGTCTCCCTTCGCATCATATTTTTTAATTATTGACCTCTGCATACTGCATTTCATATTCACTCACTCAAATGAGAGATATTAGAGAGTATATTACTCTAATGTTCCTCTGTGAATTGTTGACACATGTTTATAAGTGTCAGCTAATGGAGCCTCTGCATATATTCCCATGGAAGTGGTTTTATAGGCTACTGCCCAAGCAAGGGCCACTAATGATAAAGTAGCTCTGTCTGAAAACACAATAAAATTTGCCCTGCTTCATGTTCAGTACTATGGATATTTTGGCAATCATATCATATAACGTGATTGTGTTATAGATGAATTCCCAGTTAACAGGGTAAGTTCTCTAAACTTTAGCTAATGTTCTGGCAAGGTTTTCTCAAAGTTATAAACAAATGTTTTTGTTTGTTTGTTTTAATAGAATATTCGTTCAAAGTTATATGGTTTATATAACCAAGAAAAAAAAACTGTACGTTTTGAACGTTCACAGAATATTCATGAAAAAAAAGTTTTCCTAACAGGTAACACTTTACAATTAGGTTCATTAGTTAAACATTAGTTAATGTATTAACTAACATGAACTAACCAATACATTTGTTACTGTATTTACTAATTTTCATTAATGTTAGTTAATGAAAATACAGTTGTTTGTTCATGTTTGTTCACAGAGCATTAACAAATGTTAACAGGATTTTAATAATGTATCAGTAAATGTTGGAATTATCATTAACAAAGATTAATAAATGCTGTGTAAGTACAGTTCATTATTAGTTCATGTTAACTAATGTAGTTCACTAATGAACCTTATTGTAATGTTTTACCTCCTAACATAATAGGAGTGTTTGCATAGTGTTCTTAGAATATATTTTTGTTAGCTGGGTTTCAACATGAATAAGAAACCATACAGGGCTAATCTTTCTCTTTTCTACTGTTCCATAATTTAATTCACCTTCTGTTTTGACTGTTAACCTTTAGCACAGTCTTTCACTAGAAATATAATGAAGGCATACAAAACTTCCCTTCAGAGAGAGAAAAAATTCATATTGATTGAGTTACTGAAGTGGATTGGTCCTGTATTTCGGGACCGCAGCAGCTGGAGCTGGTTTTGATCATTCTTCATTGACCAAGCAAGGCTATGAAGTTTGTAACACTGCTGCAATGCCCTCTTCAGGACACCTCTGAAACTCTCAGGGCACTCGCTCAGAACTGCAATCTGCACTCATTGACTGTGCTTTTTGTAGCTGAGCATTAGAGGACAGAAGCAACACCAGACACACAACAATAAAGAAATATGTTGGGGAAAGAATGACATTTTGAAATATTACATGCATTGTTGTTTATATTTCCCAGAGAATGTCTGACGCACGAGTGTTGCAGATACTGATCAGAAGTAAAGGTTGAAAAGTTAAACACAGAGGTAGATGTGCAGTATTTGCAGATACTGGAAGATATGTGTAATTCAGTTATTTAGTATGTGAAAGCTAAACAAAACCTCCTTTCTAAAATATATATCCTTACCTATAAAGACCAATTTCGTGAGAATGATTTAAAGTAGAGATTTTCAAATTTCTCAACCGATACCGTTAGCCGATTATTCAGAGTGACATCTGCTGATACTGATAACGATAGTTTGGGGGTTCTGCCTTTTACATCTTCTAAATTAATGATAGTTTCATTATAATTAATAATTTATCATTATATTTTTAATTATTATATTTTGAAAGCAAACAAAACCTTTATTAACACATTATTCCAATTAATATTGACTAACACACTTTAAATTCTAAAGATTCAATTAATATTTCTTAACTTTCTGAATGTTTTTAATTCATATAATTACTATTAATATTGAACATCAAACTGGTTTATTAGCATTTTCTTTACACAAAGCCCAAATGCAGTGCATTTTCCTGCCCTCTTTTGATTGACAGGATACATCGGCCTTGACTATCGGCTGTTTTTAAATTATTGGCCGATAGCCAATAATGTGAAAATTTGCTTTTTTATATATATTTATATTTATATATATTGATGCATCTCTAATTTAAAGCATTACTATATTAAAACAACTCGTTTACAAAGGTAAATAAATGACTTTTATACTAAAGCCAAAGTAAATTATTGAAAGATGATCTAGAAAATATATATCTTCTAAAAGTTTTTTTAGAAATCGGAAAAACTGAACAGTAACAATAGTACATTAATTTAATGTTTTGAAATTTGTTATTTCAATCAATACCTTAAGTTATTGCACAGCCCTAAAATTAATTTTCTTCTTTTTGTTTTTCAAATTTTCCCTGAACCCAGTTAAAACCCCTGCTCTATTCATATTGTGGAGTGGTTCCTACAACAATTTGCACACACCTTTCTCCATTAAAAATAGTATATTCAGGCTAGCTCATCCACTTGATACACCTCATTTAAATATCCATGACCTTGCATTTTACCTGCTCGCCTTTTCTATCTGTACTGCTTTACCTTGTGGGTGGAAATGCAGTAAACTTTCATTAGAAGTTGTTACATACTTACTGAAATCAGATTGCAGCGTAGCAATAAATGAATCTATCATGAGATACATTGTTACGATTCAAAAGCACACAGCATGAGAGAGAACTTTTTCAGTAGCTCATAAAGTAGGCTTTAGGAACCAAATAAATATACTGCTCATCCTTAATTATAATTAGAGAGAGATGTTTCTGGGGTAAATAATTACTACATAAGGCACAAATTGTTAGTAATTAGGAGGCGACTATGGTGCAAGCAGAGATAATTAAGTCAGCAGTGCTTAAATAATTGCACAGTGGCTAACACAGAATGCTGCATTGCAATTGTAGTCCCGTCAAATCAATGCAATTACATTAAAGCAAAGCTGCATAGTTAACCTCAGACTTAATGCAGAACACATCTCCTCTAATACTTGCTTGTTCCTAAAGCATGGGCTTTGGTTTTATGCTTATTGTCTTTTGTTTTTACCATTCTTTATTACACGGCTCTCTATATTTTGGAATAAAATATAGAGAGCCGTGTTTTTCTCTCTATATACACGGCTCTCTATGTATTTGCGGTGATATGCTTTATTCCTTACCATTAGGTCCACAGTATGGTTAGGACCATATTTGAAAGCACCCCTTATACCCTTCACTATTCCTTGTGTTAGTCCACATATATAATCCATTTGAACGAGTCAATGAAAACAAGAGAGGGAATTCGGGACATTAAGAGCGCAGAAATGTCTGCTGTTTTTACACTTATAGATAACTGGCAAGCTGGCAATCCAGTAACAATGAAATGATTTATCTTGAAATCTGTCACTGTAAACTAGTATAGACCATAATTAAACACTTAGTATGCAATTATGCTGGAATTCATTTGCTGTAATCCTCACAGTGCATTTTGGGTAGTCTCTTGACTCTGGATACATGTATGTCAGCCACACACTCGTTATTGTATTGAATGAGTGTGGTCGATAATGTCCACTATGTTTCGGGCACCACTATAAATAGTCCACTTCATAAGGGTATAGGGCACGATTCTGAAAACAGCTTTACTTTAGGTCTGGAGCAACTTTAAGCTTTAATGATAGAGACCAATCAGGTTGCAGCTTCAAATAGAAATCTGCTTCTCAAAGCTGCATCTTAGTCTGCATTTAACTCCACTTTTAGACATACACTCACAAACTTCCCTAAGCACTTCCCCTCGGGGGAATCCCCGCCACCATTTTGAAGTGCATTCAACTTCGTCAAGTGTGCAAGGGAAGTTTATTTGGACAGACCCTCGACCCCTCGATTTTGACTGAGGGAGCAAGTCTACTCAATGTGCACACAATTCTAGTGTATGCTATGCTATTGGTTATTTTGACATTTAACAGTATAGACTTGTAGTTTATTGTATTTCTATTTTCATTTGTGTAATTTTTTATATTTTCTCCAACACCCCGAGCATGCATACAGCCCTGTAGAATGGTACATAAAACAATTTCATAAGGAAAAAACTGTAAATAATAAATCATCTCCATTGCGGATTCTAAGTGATCAAGAGCCCAAGCGTTCCATTAAAACGCATTGCAAAGGTTCTGCCTATAGTAAGCACTTGTGCAATGTAAGTAATGATGTACATCCGAGTGAACGAGACAATTTGGATTTAAACCCAGCCTTAATGAGGCTGTATCCTTCCAAGTCCAGTCCAGCATAAAACATTTAGACAGTGAATTAGACCTCCCCCCACGGTCATGGTGTGAAAATACTATTACAATTATAATTTGAGAAATATTTTATATTAAAAAGCTTTATATCAACTGACTTTGTATTAATGTAGTACATATAATTACAACCATCTGTGGTCTCCCAGGTTTATATTAGCCTATGCACAGTTTAGCATCATGTGATTAATTTACAAAAGAAAACGTTTCTCTTGCATTACATAATGAAATTGGATAAGCTTAGTGCTGATTCATTTTTCAATTTGAATTCTTTTTCGTAAATTGGAATGTGTGCAAAGGATTTTGGGTGATTGGAGGATGCGAAGGATACACTATATGCATCCTTCAAAATAAGCCAAATGAAGGGTGCATATTGAAGGCTGTCTTCAAAGAATCCTTCCAATTGAGACATCTTTTGATGAAACTTGATGATGTGGCCCCTGACACGTGCAGCCTGACGTAGCCTTCCGATTGAGAAGCACCCATTGTCAGGAGCTACTTTCATGTCGCTCGAACTCGCTCGCTCTTATTTCATATAGAAGCAACTCCTGCCAAATCAATTGTAGTGAAAATAACCTCGGGGAACTTAATAATACTGTACTATTTTTGCTATCTTGGTACCAAGCCAATATTTTGCACATAGTAATGGATTATTTTTGATTAGCAGAAGCTTCAAAGTAATAAAATACAAAATAATTTGTGATGGACTGGTCATTTATTCAGGGTGATTCACTGCCTGCAGCTCAAAACACTGGGAAAGGATCCAGCGTTGCTCCAACCTTAAGCAATTGGGAGAATGGATGGATGGATTATAAAATAATTTAATCTCGAATCAATATTTCATGCAACAATACTTATATGTCAGCACTCTGAACCTCATGTCAAAACTTATCTTAGGAAAATAACCAGCTGACTGTGCATTTAATACTTTTACTATATTTTGGACAAAGTGTACTTTAAAAACCTTTCTGTATGAAACTTCCAAGTGAAAATCATAATCTTATTGATTATGATTATCTTATTTTAAGTTCATGTATTCGAGTGAAATGGCTTCTCAAACAAGAAAAAAATGTAGGGCGGGACATGATTTTGTTTATCAGGAACTGATTGTATGGTTGTGGTTTGGTGTTGCTGTGTGAATTCATGTGAGTTACAGGTGTTCCCGCCCTCACTCCAGTAAACATTTCATCAGTGAAAAGAGATGTCATTGCAAATGGGAGAGATAGTTAGGTAACACTTTATTTTACAGTGACATTATTACATATGTTACATGTAGTTACTATAGTAATAACTATAAATTATGCATAATTACATGCAACAATCCCTCTAGTAAGTAGATGTAGTTACTTAATATTAATTTATTAATATTACTTAGTACTTAAATGTATAATTACAGTGTAACAAAGACACCTTAAAATAAAGTGTAACTGAAAGTTATTATTAAAGGGGTAGTTCACCCAAAAATGAAAATTCTGTCATCATTTACTCGCTCTCAAGTTGTTCCAAACCTCTATAAATTTCTTTGTTCGGCTGAACATAAGGAAGATATTTGGAAGAATGTTTGTAACCAAGCAGATTGTAAAATAATAATTATGTGCAATTTCTGCTGTTTTCCATAAAAATAAGAAATGTCCATTTTGATTTTTTTTTTTGGTGACCCACAAGTATGGGCAAATTTTTTCATCAATCCAAAAGGCTTCCAGTATTTATAGGATGGATTTTAAATCCTGAGGCCTTCACCATCCATAATATTTTTGCTCCGTCTTCATTTCCTTTGGGGATCCACATTGGTCAGTTCAGTCAAACCCTTGTGCCCTGGGTTTTGCCCCAGAGAGCTTTCTCAAACTAAGGTCAACAGGCTGTCAGAAAGAAGAAAACATATAACATTCCCATACGACAGGGCTTCCACTGAACAGACAATCAATGTTTCAACTTTCTCTTGTCACTGCAGGCTACGACCGCCACTCCAGCTGAGAATAACGGCAATGACCTGACAGCCAATAAACACCTTCGCTAGTTTCCTCCGCCACACATGCAGGGGCCAGTAAAAATCGACAATGCCATGGTGACACATTAAGCCCCATAAAAATATTTGAGGGCTCTGTGTGCTTTCTTTTTTATACAAGCATTTTGTTGAGTGTTTACAGGCCTGATCTAAAATACTACATCAAATACATGGTGCAGTAAATCAAACATGACTTTCGCCACCTTTGAGATTAAAGACACTGAGAAGGGTTGTAATCTGTGCGGTTCAAAAAGGACATCGAAGGTTATCAGTTGGTGCAGTACCACTGCAGGCAAAAAAAATCAGAATTTCAACCTAGATTGTGGAAAGAAAAGGCAGAGAAGATTGGGTTAAAAGGAGTATAGGCTGTTCTGAAGGTTAGTGATTGAGGTTAGCAACTATGACAGGCCTATTAGCTTTAACATCTCCACCTGCTGACACATCACTGCCTAGCAGCAATAAGTGAATTAGATTTAACATCACATCCAGCCGCCACACATCTTCTGTCCCCCTCAACCCAAACCTGAATCATGAACAGCACAGGTTCCAGTGGCGGCGGGCTGTTTCTTTCTCTCGTGTGCAATAAAAGCTGATTAGAGTTGAAACAGTTGACCGGTCCTACCCTCCTTCACAGCTGCTGGATTAAAGGCTAAAGCCCATCATCTGTGAAATGAAATTTCAAATGGTCGAACAGAGACAGTCTGAGGTGCCGAGTGTATGTATACGAGTGCTAGAGAGTAGAAGGCAAAAGGCACAGCACGCAAGGTCACGCATAACCGCTATAAGGATCATATGAAGATGATCAACATTTATCAGTCAAGTGGTGACGGGACACACTCTGCATTGAAAGGTACGAAGCCCGGTTGTTAACGATAGATATGGGTTTGAATCAATTGTGTTCAAAGCAGAGGTTTAACATGGGAAGTTCTTGGATCTTTAACGTTCTGAATTTTGTGAATAGTTCACTTAAAATGAAAATTTCGCTGACTATTTGAGCACATCAGGCAATGGAGGAGGTTGAAATTTAAATCAAAGACTTAAAAACAGTATGTTCATATAAAACTAAAAGCACCTGACTGAACCTTTTCTTCTAAGAGTGTGGTAATAATATACTTATATGGCACACTAATTTGTATGGTCTACTTTTGTAGTCAACATATTTCAAATCTAAGGCTATACAGCAATGCTGGCTGACAAGGGTGCTGAGACATATGGAATGGATTGCAGGGTTGCCATGTAACAAAATCAATGACCAATTAAATTAGCCCAAATAACTAAACTCAAAATACTCCGCTCCCAAAAATGCATATTTTACAGTCACTTTTATTATTATAACCTGAAAATGACTGTATAATAGTAATTATAAAGTATTTTTCATTAACAAAATCTTACCTTAAAGGGTTAGTTCACCCCAAAATTTAAATTCTGTCCTTTATTAATCACCCTCATGTTGTTCTACACCCATAAGTTCTTAGTTCATCTTCGGAACACAAATTAAGATCTTTTTGATGAAATCCAATGGCTCAGTGAGGCCTCCATTGCCAGCAAGACAATTAACACTTTCAGATGCCCAGAGAGATACTAAAAAGATATTTAAAACAGTTCATATGAGCACAGTGGTTCAACCTTACTATAATAAAGCGGCGAGAATACTTTTTGTGCGCAAAAAAACCCCCCAAAATAATGACTTTCTAGTGATTTGAAAACACTGCTTCGAAACTTTACGAATCTTTTGTTTCAATTCAATTCTCGTTGCTTCATAATATTAATGTTGAACCACTGTACTCACATGAACTGTTTTAAATATGTGTTTAGTAGCTTTGAAAGTATTAATTGTCTTACTGGCAATAGAGACCTCGCTGAACGATCGGATTTCATTAAAATGGGTGAAATCATTTCATATGGGTGTAGAACGACATGAGGGTGAGTAATTAATGACAGAATTTTCATTTTGGGGGAACTAACACTAAGATTGACAGCTGGTGAAAACATTCCATTGGTAGTAATGTATTTTAGAACTATTTAGTAAAATATTTTAAAACTATTTAAAAGGATAGTTCACCCCAAAATAAAAATAAAAAAAATTCTCTCATCATTTACTTAACCTCAAGTTGTTCCAAACCTATATGATTTAAAGAAAATGTTATAAGAAGATATTTTGAAGAATATGGGTAACCAAACAGTTAATTGGTACCACTGACTTCAAAAATATAAAATACTATGAAAGTCAATGGGGCCCATCAACTGTTAAATGACAATTTTCATTTTAGGGTGAACTCTCCCTTAAAAAAATCAACTATTTACAGAATACAATCTAAAATAAAATAATCAAGATATTCTTTAGTTTATAACAGATGCACTTTTTTAATGCTTCTGTACTTGACTTATGATACTATTTTTAATTTATAAATTAAAAGCAACAATCCTGGAAAGACCTGCCAAACTGTTACCATGGAAATGAAAAAAGCCACACAGAGGCTCCCAACCACTCTCACAAAAATTCCAGCACCTGGCACAGCATTATGACTGGTAGAATACAAATTAGGTAAAGTAAAATATTTCAATAAATGTATTTTTGTTAATATATAATTGCAATATGTCAAACATTTAACCCACAGGAAACAGTTTAAAAGTAGCCCAGTTTTGTGCGGAAAACGGCAGACTTGTCAACCCTGAAAGGTTGTTCAAAGCTCATTGTGTATTACAGATCCGCGTGTCATGCAGTTTGTGAAATTAACAGAAAATTTGTGAAAGAACAATAAATGAAATTATACTGAATAACTATGTTTTTTTTAAATGTCAAACATCTAGTGTGACAGTGTAAGATATTTAGATAACCAGACTCGGATTTGATCGGTTTTTTGTTTTTATTACAGATATTCTTTTAACATGTTAAATATCATCATACCTCAAAGACATACTGCACAATAATTTGGTCATTCCATTGTTTCCCTTGATTGTATGCAAAACACTTGATTCATGATTATAATGCCATATTCTTTGCTGCAAAAAAGTTCCCTTCATATTATGTGGTTTCATACACCATATCTCAAATAGATTAGTTAAATCTGAAGATTACTGCATAATATGCTTGAAGTAACCAAGTACATTCATGTAAACTGACTGCATAACGGTTATCACAAGCAGAACTGCAAAACGTGTCATGTAGTGGAGGATGAAAATCATAAAGCATTAATAATGATAAAATTAGATTCTGAGATGTTAAAGTAGATTGGTTTACTGACTTATCTAAAAATAAAACAAAGATTAGAGATTTATTCAGTACAGATACATAAATTGCTGATTAAAAAATATAAAAATAAGACTAACATTCAGGTTGCGCATACTGAATGCCTTTGCCAAACTTCTTTACCTTTACCTGGTATGTGAAAAGACACTTTAGAAGAATATGAGGCACAAGTTACAAAAAGTGCAACGATTGCTATTTTTATAAGGCTATTCTAAATTCCTCTTGCAGCTATTTGATTTCCTTTATTTCCCTCTCGACAAACCTTAAAGGTCACTAAATATATATATATTTTTGCATAATAAAGATATATTCAATGCAGTTGATGTCTGTAATCTTAATGCTGTGAATGTAAACTCTCCGTTTCACACAGATTTGGGGGTTTTGGTCCTGGGTAAATTGCAATCACCTTTCATATCTCAAAGTCTGTAATTTAGTTCACCATGTGGTATAGTTGAGAGGGAGAATGATTTATTTGGACAGGTCAGTACAGGTCACTGAGGCCTGCTACTTTCCGGGCCTTCTGCATCAAGGCTCGCAACTGGAACTGTTTTCTGGAGAGAAGGCGCACATGCTGCACACAAACACACACACACGATAGAATATTCACATTAATATATTTCAAATATTGTATTTTAGCTTAGACAACATGACATTGACAAAAAGGGGTTATGACTAACCTTGAGGAAGACATCCAAGTCAATGACATCTCTGCGTAACGCTTCACCCAAGTAGAAGATAGTGTCCTCTATGGCGTTTTCTTCAGCGTAGAGGTTCAGAATCTGCTTATAAAGAGGAGCGGTGGGCACAATCACATCATCAATGTCATTGTCCTCAGACTGGTTCTGCATTCTTTCCAGGGCTGCAGTCAGCTCCTCATCTTTCTGCTTGAGGCAGTCAATGTTTTTGTCCACATCAGCCTGCGATTCAATGGAAAGAACATGTTTTACTTTTACATTTTATAAAACAGTTCTAAGTATTACGTTGGGCAGGTACTTTGTTAAAAAGTGACTTATATTGCATAAATGAGTAGAGTTACAAGTAGGGTTGTCAAAAGTACTGGTACTTCGGTATCAAGTCGGTACTGAAATGTTAAAAATGTGATGATACGGAGCGCTGTTGACTGGATTTTGACTAACTTAAACACCTCTGATTGGCCATTGTGTTCACACACTAAATAGATATGTCTGTGATTGGAAACAATGATCAACACTTCAAAAACATGTTGTAAATAGAAAGCTTTCAAGCTCATCACCGAGCACATACACAGTAACACACGGGAGTGTTTGAAAGCAGGTGTCTATTAGCTGAACGGTCCGCTGATAGACGCCTGCTTTCAAATGCGCCCATGTACTTTAACATCTCAGCGCCCATGCCAATCAGAGGCAAGTTTTAAGTTTGTCAGAATCCGCTCAACAGTGCTCAAAATGTTAACATTTCAATACCGACTTGGTACAGACGTGCTGGTACTTTTGACAACACTAGTTATGAGCATCAGTCACTATTATCAGAGTTATCATCAACTTCAAATCAGAATGTTTGGCTCATTTCAACTGCAATTACAAATATTTTTTTCTTCTATCTCTTGTACCATTTCCAGGTCTAGTCTGGTCCCCATCTCCTCCAGCTTTTGGTGGCCTCTCTTCAGGTCCTCCTCTGTCCTTTTCAGGGCATCCAGCTCTGCCTGTGCTCGATCCATCTCTTCTTTCATCCGCCTGCGCAATTTTTCACTGACTGCAGAGACCAAAGATGCACGGATTGTGTCCTCTCCTATGGTACCATCACGAGTGGGCCCTGAAACAAAAATATTTGCAGGTGTTTGATAGTACAGGGTTGTTTTTTCCCAAGTTCACTACCATTGAAAATTTTGTGGTTGGTAAGATTTATTAATGTTCTTAAAAGTAGTCTTAAGCCAATCTTAAGTTGCTCAACAAGGCTGCATTTATTATCAAAAACACAGTAAATCTGTATTATTGAGAAATATTACAACAGTTTAAAATAACTTTTCAATTTTAATATATTTTAAAATGTAATTTATTTCTGTTATACAAAGCTGAATTTTAGAAATTATTCTAATATGCTGATTTGGCGCTAAAGAAACATTGCTTCTAATCAATGTTGAAAACATTTGTACCACTTGATAATTTCATGGTGAACTGTGATGCATTTTTTTACAGGATTCTTTGATGAAATCTTTGGTAACGTTATAAATGACTTTACTGTCACTTTTGATCAATTTAATCCATCCTTGCTAAAAATTAATTTCTTTAAAAAAAAAAATTGGGGTCTTACTGACCCCAATGGTAGTGTACTTGTTTTTGAGACTGAAACAAGATTAGAAATGCATGATTTTTGATTCTTGGTGTCTGAGATTTCACTACTCTTGCTCACCCACTGTAGTGATAGACGGCACCGGGGTATAAAGAGAGGACCCGGACCCTGAGGTAGTGGGGTATCCAGAGGCTGCTGCAGGATAAGGGTAGCCCTGAAATCCCCTGAAAGACAGAAATTAAATCATGGTCAAGCTTTATATTAAGTGGCCTTAACTACTATGTACTTAACAAATTGCTTATAATGTACATACATGCCGGTGCATTATAATTACATTTAAAGTACTTGCATTTAATAAACATTTGTAGTTACACTGTCAACTTTTCCCCTAACTGTAACTCAAACCCTTTTTTATTTACAAAAAATAAATTACAGCCTATACTATGTCTGTCTATGTATATATACACACTTATTTTTGTAGAAAATGACCAACCATTTCACTAGATAAGACCCCTATTCCCCGTCTGGGTTTGTGTAGAAAGCTTTGAAGCTGCACTGAAACTGTAATGTGGACCTTTCACACATTGAACCCCACTGAAGTCCACTATACAGAGAAAAACCCCAGAATGTTTTCCTCAAAAACCTTAATTTCTTTTCGATTGAAGAAAGAAAGACATGAACATCTTGGATGGCATGGGAATGAGTAAATTATCAGGAAATTTTAATTCTGAAGTGAACTAATCCTTTAACTTACGTGTATTAACATTCAAATTACAATTTAAAATAACAGTTTTCTATATGAAATTTATTTCATGAACAGTAGTGCTGCCTAATAGATTTGTGGAAATGAGATTTTCTTTTAATTCTTTGATAAATAGATGCATCCTTGCTGAAAAGTATTAACTTCTTCCCAAAAAAAACAAATGGCAAAGATTTGTGATTTTGTGACATGCAAAGCACTTACCCTGGATTGGCAGAGTGACTTTGACTATAAGGCAAGCCTGGTGTGCTTGGCATGTAAGAAGCTGGGGGGGGGGACATTAAATTATTGCTAATTCACAAAGTCAAACAAGTGTAACATAAATCGTAAAATGCATTTTAAATCAGATCCAAAATATTGCGATAAATCAAAACAATCAGACATAAGTATAAGCTCACTGTTAGGTGGGCCTGCTGCCGGGAAAGCTTGGTAAGATGCCTGAGTAGTGGGCCGAGAGAAGACTGGTGGTTCCTCTCCAAACACCACAATCATCACCTGGATCAGTCCCAACAAATCAGACTGGGGCTAAAGAAGAGACAAGCAAAGCAAAGGAAAAGTGCATAAGTTTACGCCTTGCTAAATTAAACGGACAAAGATTAACACACTTACTGGTTTCCAATCATGCAGGTATGGGAGGTAAATCTTTCCATTGGCATCAACGTGTTTCCCGGTTTTTATCATCATGGCACTTGTGGGTTTGACAAAACAGATGGGAGGATTGTAGGGATACGTGTCAAGAAGCCACAGGCAGATAGGAATGTTGTACACATTTCCTATAAATGAGGAAAACATTTAATAGGTAAAACGGTTCACCGTAAGGAAATTACTCATCTGGATACAACTGGATTGTTAAAGCTCAAACAAATCTTTGAAAGCAGTATCTCTATACCTCGGTAGCTTACTGGCACTGTTCCCGTGAGGCTCAGCAGCTCTTTGGTAGAGCCATCATTGAACACTGAAAATAAAAATAAAAAACATTGAATGAGAGCAGGCCAGGGCAATATATTTACAGTACAAATTGAATTGATATCACTCGGAAGAATCAAAGGATTAAAACATAACATTACAATAAATATATGAACAGATGACAAATCTATAAAACAGCCATGAGTGCATTCAGAATATTTCAAAGCAGTGCAATATATATATATATATACACACACACACACATACACAGTGGGTACAGAAAGTATTCATATTCTGATATTTCAGTTTTTCTTTTTTAATAAATCTGCAAAAATGTCAAGAATTCTGTGTTTTTCTGTCAATATGGGGTGCTGTGTGTACATTGAGGAAAAAAAATGAACTTAAATGATTTTAGCAAATAGCTGCAATATAACAAAGAGTGAAAAATTTAAGGGGGTCTGAACACTTTCCTTAGTATGTGTATATATATATATATATATATATATATATATATATATATATATATATATATATATATACCTTTTTTTGCAAGGACATATTAAACATGGTTCTCTCTTTAAAGTTTCCCCAACTCCTTAAATACATAATTTTATGGAGAATCATTTGCTTTGAAAGGTGGGTTTCTCTTTGCCAGCAATCCTTCTCGTCTTTCAATGAGAGTTATGTAACAGTATTTCCTTTCTAAAGCATCTGACACATTTTACCCCACAGCTACCACTTCATTTGATAATTCATAGCCAATCTCTAGCCAAATAATTTTGCTTTGAAATAAAAATCTTCTTTTTTGCAATTAAAACAAGCTTACCACTTCTCTGATGTGCATCTGTAACACATGACATGTATATGATAGGCCCACATAAAATATGCTGGTTTGCTAGATTAAGAACATTTTACATTTTATCTCTCTCTACTGCACAACCAACAATCAGAATGTCTCAACAGTGTACACAACGGCCCCAAAGAGACACCGAAAACATGACAAAACATTTTTGGATAATGCTTTCAATCAGGCTGATTTTTGAGAGAAGTATAAAGTTCTTCTCAGGTTTACACAGATGTTTTATCAGAGGAACCACGGGTAGAGTTACTAAGCACATATTGCAACTTTTGACAAAAAAAAAGTGTCCAAATACTTTTGTTTTCGTTAAGTATAAAGTTACACATAATTAAAATGAAAACAAAAGTAAAAATTACTTCCTACAGGCGAATTTAAAAGGCCGTAAACTCATGTTCTTGTTATCTTTATTGAAAATGAATGTCAAGAAATCACATTCAAACACTTGTTAGTGTAGCTGAAGTTTGGAGCCACAGAAGTCTTACCGTAGCTGTCCATCACAGGTTTAAGATCTTTATAGTGAGGCGTAACGTTTGTTAGGTCGCGTGCGGTCAGATCCCTGTATTTATAAGTCTGTGTAAACAGAAAAAAATTACCCAGAAAATTGAAAACGGTTTGTAAACATCTACTCTGGTATGCAAGTGTTTAACATACCTTCGCCAGCACTTTCCGAAGAGAACTTTCGTTAACTGCCGTCATGTTTAGAAAGATTATGAACTAGTATATTACTTAAAAAGACTGTACAGCGTTTATCAGTTAAATCATGTAGTTGTGTTATGGACGTAAACACCAAATCATCGCATCCATTACTAACAAGGAAATCACGGCTGAACTTGCTTTACTTCACTTCCGGTCAGATGACTGATGACGCATGTTCTCTGAAGTTACACACTTCATTGGCAGAAGTGCAGGTTCTTCTGAATAAGAGCACTGCTGCAAAAATAATTTTGAACTTTACAAATTCATCTTTAGGGTGTAGTGACTAAGTAAAATGTAACTTTTAAATATTCAAATGTAAAACATGTTAAGGAAATCAAAACAAGCCTGTTTATTTGATACTTTCTTTACACAATAATCATAATGGTAGGCACACATTTATAATGACAGATTGTTAAATTGATATTCAGTGTTGTCTTCACACCATAGACACAAAATAAGAAAAACTTCTTAAAAACGAATATGTTTAGGTATTAATTGCTGCAAAAAACTCATATGCTTATTTAATACCAGAGCCAACACAAACTTTTGCAATTTCTTCTGTAGGAACGCTAGCCTACTATAACGCCATGTTCTGCTATTGTTGTTGTTGTTTGTTTTTTTTTAAATATTTATTAGCAGCATTTGGCATATGACATGTTCAAAACAGAAAAACACAGTAGAGGTCCAATGTAGGCTAATTTGAGGGCATGTATTTGTGTATTTTACATAATGTTATTGAGTGTTATGGAAAATGGCCATTAACCAACCATATTAATGCAAGCGACAACAATATTCAGTAAGTGGCAGCAATCACACCACGAGATAAACCCACATTACTCTGTGGCAGAGTAAATCCATCAAAACCATCTGAATGCCCACAGCATTCTGACAGAAACCTTGAAGGTCATAACCATAGCTACTGACATGTGATTTAAAGGGAGAATCATATCCGCCCATGAATGTCCTTGAGAACAATCAATAGAACAAAACACTCTGCAATCCTTATCGAGCAAAATCATCAAATTTCAGCCAGAAAAAGAAGACACTCACTGCTATTCAAAGACATTGTTAGGTGTTCATCTGATTCATGTAAATTAATTATAGAAAGACCTTTGTTTAGAATTGAAATCTAACAGAAAGAAGGTCCTGTTATATGATAATTTACAGTAATTGTATAATACAAGCAATCTGATGTCTGATATAAATACTTTTTCTCAAACATGGAAAATTTTCTTCATAACAGCACGAGGGGAAAAAATGCAGTTTAAGATTAAAAATATGATTCTAGGTATGTAACCCTATGCCCTGAACATGGGAACAGCACAGTTCTGGCAAGAATATCAACAAACGTTTTTTTTATTCAGTCTAAGCTTTTAAGTTTATAGTTTGCATTCATATATATATATTTTTTAAGAGACCTTCATTTATTTGTCTTCTTTAGCCAATGCAATTATGTGAGATGCGTTTGTGTAATACCTTAAATGAAAAGCATCACATCTGGATATTTAATCAAGCCACAATTCAAAGACCCTGAGGGGCCATTCAAAAACAAAAAGAATAAATGCGATTCCATAGCATGTCCTGTCAGAGACGTACCTTCTGATCGCAATCTATTGCACTATAACTCGTGATACACATACTGCATATGACTATTCTCTTTGCAAGAGAACGTAATGAATTATGTACATTTTATTAGGTTAGACTTCCTCTAAGCAAATGACAATACAAATCTTCCTCACATCCAGACATATGCTAATCTAACCGATGTAGTGATTCTCCTCTCCATCTCGTAAAGTGTTTTTCTAACATACACATCTGACAAAGCAATATGGGAGGTTATTTTCTGAGCTATTTCTTTCAGTTAAGAGTAGATAGTTTGTTTAATGTAAATATATTTAAGTGTGACAGTTCTCATCCAGTCGTAGCAACTCCAGTGTTGAGACCATAAAAATGAGGTACAACTTCTTTCCTTTCCAAGTAAAGGAGAGAGACGGGAACATCCCTAAGAAGACTGCAGGGCTGCCAGAATAAAGATTTCCCTTTTGCACAGTCTCCTCTAAACGTCCAGCGTCTGTGTAGGTGTTGCAGTGTTTGTGGTCTGTAGGGCTGCACTGCTCTAAAATCCACGCCATGCACAATCACTGCAAAGAGAAGATGAGAACTGAGTACACACGAGTCGCAGTACACAACAGCTTAATTATCCATCAATACTTGTATGTTAAAATTATTGAGAATCATATATCTATATACTTATTTGCATAAGTGCCCCAATTATTCTATTTTAAAGGTTCCTAATTTTGTTTTTTACAATAGGTTCGCATGCATCCAAGGTCACAAAAACACTTTAATTTTCTCAAAATATACATTGCAGCATCACCTCTTTTCTCAAAGTATCTGAAACAGTTTAATAAATGATTGGATCTCTAAACCCCTCCCTTCTGAGAGCCTGCTCTGCTCTGTTTGGTCAGATGGCCCAGTCTGTTGTGATTGGTCTATAGTCTTACCGCGCGTGTCGGAAACTAACACCAAGTCTATCCACCTTATTCCTATGCACCATGACGCTTTTTCACGCGAATTATGGGTATAACTTTCATTAAGCTGTAAAACAATAAGTGAAAGGGTTGCTTTATGAACGCAATAATAGGGTTTTTTACAATGAGATGGGATTATTCTACTCACCCTTCAACCTACGAAAGTTAAAAGGACATTTAAAAGTGTAAAAGCATCTATAAGATACTTTCAACAGACCATGATTCTTTCCACAGCAATACGCATGGGTTAAATATCAATGTAGTAATACATATCTGTATTATGTAACATACGTTGCCTTAATCAAAAATGTTCATTAACTTCAGCATTGCATGATACTATTTCAAAGTGCTTTCAGTCATTTTGACAGAAAACAAATTGTATTTACTTGTGAAAACAAAGACGTGAGGATTTGAGGAGAAAAACGAGAGATTTTTGAGCACAAAAAGTATTTTCGTAGCTTCATAACATTAAGGTTGAACCACTGTAGTCACGTTGACTATTTTAACCATGTCTTTAAAACCTTTCTGGACCTTGAATTATGATAATTGCATTGCTTTCTATGGGGGAATATGCCTATGCTTTCTATTTGGAAGTGCAAGCAAAGTGGATTTGCTTTCACAGAGAAGAAAAGTCTTCTTGTCATTTCAACAACAGGAATCAAACTCATCCAGGCCTCACCTACAACTACAGTGTTTGAGGACGGGTCAAACACTGTTTGCGGGCAGCCAATAAAGACCAGCTGCTGGCATTATGTACATTTTTACAAACCTACCTATGTCCATGCAGGAAGTAGACTTCAGAATTGGTTCTTTCTTTTGGGAGACAATAATAATAACTCCATTTATTATGCACTTTGATTTTTGAAACTTTGCAAACCTTTTACATTCACAAACAGTTATATTACACACAACATGAAAGGTAATATCTGAAAAAGCATAATATGGGCACTTTAAAATGTTCACCAGCATTCAGAATAAAGGTGTTTACCAGATCATGACACCACACAGCGGCAGTTCATACAGTCTTGGCCGTTGTCATCTGGCGGGTTTAGTTTCCTCAACTTATGCTGCCTGATTTCACGGACTAGTGTGTAAAAGGCATCTTCCACTCCCTAATTAGAAACACACACACACTAATTAGAGTTTTTATGAGCTACATACATTCAGCCTTGTCATGGAATTAGGACTGCTTGATACTTGACTGAATTATTGGTAATGTTTCTAACCTGTCTTGTCTTGGCTGAGGTTTCAATGTAGGGTATACCGTAGCTACGGGCGAGTTCCTGGGCTTGTCTTGTGTCCACAGTGCGTGCTGGTAGGTCACATTTATTACCCACAAGCACCATAGGCACATCATCTGAGTCTTTAACCCTCTTAATCTGTTCCCTTTAAAAAGAAATGCAAACAATCAACATTTATAATATTTTTTAGAAACAAAGAGATGTATTCTGATACTTCTTTTCCAATCATTTAACCTGTACTGATGAATGTCCTCAAAAGACTTGGTATTGTTGATGGCAAAGACACAGAGAAAGCCCTCTCCGGTCCGCATGTACTGGTCTCTCATTGCACTGTACTCTTCCTGACCTGCAGTATCCAGGATATCTAACAAACACGTCTCTCCATCAATCACCACCTGTTTCCTGTATGAGTCCTGTGAGGAAGAACAGATCACAAAAATCCAAAGTAAGTTGTTTTTTCTGAATATTGTAAATTCTCTTACTGCTTAACATACTGTGAAATATATTCTGTCACTGATAAAGAGAAAGTGGAAACTTTGGACTATTTGACGAAATTGGTGGGAATATTTTACCCTCCGAATGATTAAATTTTGATGTTTTCTATTAATATAATATTATATTTGAACTATATTCTGCATCAAGGCCTATTTTTCTATTCTCGTCAATTCATAACATCAAGGTTGAACCACTGTAGTCACGTTGACTATTTTCACAATGTCTTGACAACTTTTCTGGACCTTGAATTTTGTAATTTCACTGCTTTCTATGGGGGATATAAAAAAAAAAACTCTCTGATTTCATCAAAAATATCTTACTTTATGTTCCGAAGATGAACGAAGGACTTACGGGATTGGAACAAAATGAGGGTGAGTAGATGATTCTTCAGGTGAACAAACCATTTAAATGTTGGCTGCAGGATCAGCAGAGGCCAATCAGCTTGCGCCATGTGGTAATGTGATTGCTTGCAGATTGCATGCAAAGGACCTATCAGCCTGTGGCATCTGAATTTTATTTGCTGAAGTATAACATATACATATATACAGGGTTGGGGAGTAACGAAATACATGTAACTTAGTTACATATTTAAAATACAAAATTTGAGCATTTTTAATGGGTGGTAATCAAATTACATTTGCATCCGAAAAGTATTTTAGATTACTAAAGTGATTACTTTGAATGTAAACTGTGACGGGCAATAAATGTAAACAGCAATTAATGATTCTCTGACTCTGACCGTCTGAAAAAGCATCCTAAGCTACATTTCTGCTCATAAGTTTCATACCCCTTGCAGAATATGCAGCATTTTAATAATTTTAACAAAATAAGAGGGATCATAAAAATTATATTTTTAATTAGTACTGTCCTGAATAAGCTATTTCACATAACAGATGACTGAATTTATAAAAATTGCCCCATTCAAAAGTTTGCATATCCTTGAATCTCAACTGACATGTCATTACCTGGATGATCCACGGCTGTTTTCATGTTTTGTGATACAGTGAAAAAGGTATAAAAAAAAGAAAAGATATTTGTGAACTTTTATCTCACAATTCTGACTTTTTTTCCCTCCAATTGCAAGATATAAACTCACAATTGCAAGTTATGAAGTCAGAATTGCGTGATGAAAACTTGATATTCATATTTTTTTTTTCTGGAAAATTGCGAGTTTATATATCATTTCTGACTTTTCTCACAATTCTGAGAATTTTTTTCTCAAAATTGAGAGTTATTAACTCACAATAGCAACTTTATATCACGGAATTCTGAGAAAAAAAATCAGAATTGTGAGATAAAAACTTTTTTTTGTATTCTAAAGTATTTAGATTAAGTTACAGAACTTCAGTAATATAACGATATTATGTTACAAATTACTTTTTAAAGCATGTATTTTGTAATCTGTAGTGAAATACATTTTAAAAGTAACTTTCCCAGCCCTGCATATATAATAAACTATTAAATATGAGACAAAAGTAAGTGACTTTGTAAATGATCTTGAATTTTATCTTACCTCAATGGTTGGGTCGTATTCATCAACAAAGTGGTTCTGAATGAGCTGGATGGTCAGAGCACTCTTGCCCACACCACCTGCACCTACCACCACCAACTTATATTCTGTCATTCTCACTGCTGTTGAGTCAGAAGCTGAAAGAAAGCAACAAGGAACAAGGAAATTTGATGAGAAAAGAGTTGGGAAAATGTTTGAATGAATCATTATAAGTCTTACCCAAAATCTGTTGAACAAATTAAAATGAGCTACAAGGAAATAGAACCAACAGGGAGTTCATAGGAAGACTAATAATAAAAATACTAATAATAAAAATGTAAAGTATACCAGTGTTTCCTGGAGTAAAGCAATTACATTGGTGACAATATTTAAGACATGTGAAATAACCATTGTCTAGTGACGTAACACTAGACAAAAAGAAAAGCTATTTTAGGCTGCCGGGGAAACTTCTCTACAGGACTTTCCCTGACAGTGATCTATTTGTGTTTTAGTTCAAATGTGTGATTCACTGCCAGAAGGATCTATTTCACTCACAACCTGTGCAATTTCATCCCTCCAAACTAGATTTGAAATTCTGACAACCTATTTCCTAAAATATGGATCCTCAGGAGAAGAAAAGCTTCAAAGAACCTACATATAACAGCTGACCATCTAAGATGTGCTGGAAAATATTTTCCGAATCGTCATCCACTTTTCTTTTTTTTAATATTTATCTGAAAGTATTTCCTAAACTATTTTTATATCTCCTTCCATATGGAGCCGTTAGCATATCTATAATATTTATTTAACCAAAAATGAGTCCAATAGAGATTACCATACAACTACCCATTACTTGCTAATGAGATCAAAAAGAATTATAGGTCATCTGACTACAAGTCATCTGATGTTTTAAAAACATCAGTCGAGCCATCAGGTTCAGCTGTGGTCACTGGACACTGCATCAAGTATTCCATTTGAAAATCTATTTTTAGCTCCTCCACCTGTCATGTAGCCTTACCTGTGAAAATTATATTCTTTGTCCCTTCTTGAAATTTACAACTTTTATATTGCTTTTACAAATTATATTATAGGCTCTGGATCATGGTTAACATGTCAGGCTTCAACTTTTAATTACTAACCTGAGTCAAAATACTGTCCATCACACTATACCAGGTAGGAAACTTCCAAAACCAACACAGACACACACTATTATATATATATATATATATATATATATATATATATATATATATATATATATATATATATATATATACACATATCAATCATATTATATATATATATATATATATATATATATATATATATATATATATATATATATATACGTGTGCTTAGCCGAAATACAATACAATGACATCACCTTTATTGACTTTTCAGATGGTGGGCAATGTAAACAACGTGGTCAGTTAGCTGAGTGGATCTCGCCTTACAATACGATGGCAACCAATCTATATGATGACATAATAAGTTTCAAAAACGTCCATAAACTAAACCATTACTCTAGAGTACAAAAACTATTCTTCATAGAACGTTTGTTGTCTGTTGGTATAAACAAAGTCATTTCTCCTGCATCGATCTCTACGTCCACACGGAACACAGCTGTATGTATGTGTGAGATTTGCACAGCTACAATGTAACGAACTAGAGATGAATGGAATTCAGGCGCGCGCACTGATTTGACGCATTTGTTTCGTTTTCCATGTTCACTACAATACAGTAGTAGTTCTTCAGTTTCGAGATGCTGGTGAAATGATTTATGCCTTGGTGCCAATAAAATGTTCCGTCCAGCGTCTACAAGAAACATGTTGTTGCTGCTGTTATTCCTGCATGACACACAGCACAGAAACACAGCAGCTGGACGAGTACTTACAAAATACGCGACGCTGTTCGCTCGTCTCGACGACACTCAACACAAGTCAATAATATGTCGACATCCCTCCCGCTGCTCCTCTCAAAGCTCTGCTGCTCTCAACAGTTTTCGTCATTAGACAGCGCGTGTTCTTCTTTTTCTCCTCGCGCGCTACAGATTCGCTGAAGCAGATGCGAGCAACACAAACACCGAACAACGAGCTGCCGGTGTGAGTCGACTGATAGGCGAGCAGTGTGTGTGTGTGTGTGTGTGTGTGAGAGAGAGTGAGAGTGTGTGTGTGTGTGTGTGTGTGTGTGTGAAGGGGGAAGAAGAAGAAGAGGGCGCTTAGAGCTACAGCACACGCCCAAACCTTGTGTGTCTCAATACACACAACACCACGCACTCTCTGGGCTTTCACAGGTGGGCTTTCTCATGTTGCAAAACACAAAAACAACATCCTTTCTTTATTCTTTGTCTTTCTTTCTTTCTTTTTTTCTTTCTTATTTTTTTATTGTTATTACAGAACAATGGCAATAGAGCTAAGTTGTTGTGTGAGAATATTTGATAAGCAGGCGATATAAATGTGTCGTTACTGTCTTTCTCAGGTCGTTGGTGAATTATTTTAATGTACTTAATTAATATAAGCCGTTCTCAGAGTTGAATAACTCACAGACCAGGTTTAAACTAGTCCTTGACTAAAATTCATATTTGAGCTGTTTTAAATGAAAATAACTTGTACTGACATATCTTAAAATATATCAGTGCTATTGTTTTGTCTCAAGATGCACACCAGTAATGTTTTTTTCTTATTATTTTTTCTTTGGCACGTTCATAAAAGCTGCTTAGATGGCCTTATTGAACTAAGGCCTAATCCTGGTTTAGCTTAAACCCTGTATATGAAACCGGGCCTGAGTGGTTTATTCTTTCAAAATCACTCCACTGTTGTAATTTTTAAAATTATCCACTAGGTGGCAATATATCATCTCCGTAGCCTTGAGGCACACACTTCCAGTCCCTATTTAACCTCAAATATACTTCAGACAACCACTTTAGTTATGAGACCGCAGTCCTCATAAAAACAGTTAAAAGAGTATAAAGAAAAATCTTATTGTTGTCATTCTCTCGTCACGAATTCTTGTGTTTCTTGTCCCTTCCTGCTGAAAGGCAGCCAGAGAGTCACATGGCCTTTTGTATGACGACCAGTGCGTGTTTCATTGGCTGATTTGCTTGAAAAAGCATCCATCGTCAAGGCAACCAAGAGCCGCAGTCCCACTTCACTTGTCTGGTGAGGCCTTGACAAAGTCACACAGATCATTTTTTTCCTTCTGCTTCTCTCATCTCCTGTGCATCTCAAGAGTTTATAAAAGGTAAGTCAATAGAGGAGATGTACAATGTAATGTGCTGTTTAGCCATAGAAGTATATTTTCTTGTAGTGAAAGCTGCAGAGAAATCACACACGATCATTGGGTCCTGAATGATAATGCATGACATTTTATAATTATTTTACATGTTTCTTTGCTTGTCATTGATATGCCATAAATGAATATAAATGGAGTTTACTTGAATAATGGTGACTGAGTTGCCACAATTCTTTATCTGTTGAGAGGAATGGATTGTTAAATGCATTGTGCTTTGAGCAGTTAGTTTCCTCATTTGTTTCATTACGGCATTCATCACTTTCAGACTTTATTTGTGCCATGTCTAACAAGACCAAGATGTTCCATTGTAGATAACAGTGTCTGTTGTGATGTGAGCCTTTTCCTCTCTCTGTCATGTAAATTAAGAGCAAACATAGCGTCATCAAGGTGGCCATGTGGATAGAGAAAGCATAAAATAAAGGCAAATGTAGACAATCTCTGCAGGCCGTCATGTACATCACCTCTAGAGATGCAACAAGTTGGCATACTTTAAAATATGAAAAGCACTGGAAAGTTTGCTTGTGTAGCAGTAATACTTTGTATGTAAATGATTTCTGTAAGAAATGTGTTATATGTAGTACAAATATTGTCCCAAGAGGATATCATTGTATTGATTTTTAACTATATATTCAGTGCTTTTACCTGCTTTGTCTAGGGGGTTTCAGATTATGTTGAGGGTTGCGGCCGTTCGTGTGTTAATGTGGCAGATTAAAGGGTTTAGTCACCCAAAAAATGAAAATTCTGCCAATATTTACTCTCAAGACATTCGCTCATCTTCGGAACACTAATGAAGAGTGAAATATGAAATTTAAGAGCTTTCTGTCCCTGTATTGACAGTCTACGCAACTACAATTTCAAGCACCAGAAATGTAATAAAGATATAATTAAAGTATATATTATAAAGTATATATTTACGCAACAAGCATGTGTCGTGGTGCTCTCATAAACGTGTGCTGGAGTGAATACTTTGTTAAAAAAAAAAAAAAAAAGTGGTAAATTATGTTTTTTGCGCAAACAAAGCACTCGCATTGCTTCATAAAAATGAGGTTAAACCACTGGAGTCACATGCGTACTTTAATGATGCCTTCCTTTCTGAAGCTTGAAAGTGGTTGTTGTGTAGCTGTCTATGCAGAGACAGAAAGCTCTCGGATTTCATTAAAAAGATCTTCATTTGTGTTCCGGAGATGAACAAAAGTCTTATAGGTTTGGAATGACACAAGGATGTGTAATTAATGACAGAATTTTCATTTTTTGGTGAACTAACCCTTTATGATGATCATGTAGCGCAACAAGAGTTTTAAACATTTTATAGCACTCCAAAAATATATGTTTGCAACAAGCAAGGTATTACTTTTACTCATGTTTGATTAGAGATTTGGGTTTTTAACTTTTTTCTGCATTAGTTATACTACTGTTCAAAAGTTTGGTAAGTCTAAATTAATATTCTTATTCTGTAAAGATGCATTAAAGTGGTCAAAACGGTTAAATATTAAGCAGCACAACTGTTTTCAACATTTAAGAAATGTCATAATATGATAATAATATATAATAATGAAATGTAATAATATTTCATGATGTTACTGTTTTCCTGTATTTTTAATTAAATCAATTCAGCCGTGGTGAGCAAAAGAAACTTCTTTCAAAACTATTTAAAAAATGTTGAACGGTAGTGTACTTTTTATCACCTAATAGAAAATAAAAGTAAAAATTCCTCAGACTTACATTGAGGTGTCCTGAGCCATTTTATGTTATCAAAAAGATACTATGGGGTTGGGCTTTTTGACTAGGGCTGGTAAGCAATTGCCTAGCAACCACCCAAAACACCTTATCAACCTTACAGCAATGTGTTACAATACACTGAGACCTTAGCAACCACATAGCAAGACAGTGTAAATAGCACACAACACCTTAAAATGATGGCAGCAAATCCCTCCCCCAGAATAATGTTCCCTACTCCTAAAATGAACAGGTGGGAAAATATTCATCTTACGATACACTCCAGAACACCCTAGTAACCACTCATAACATTCACATTTTAGCAATGCAGAAAAACAACTTATATACCTCATTCCCACAACATCCTATTGTTACAACATTTACATTTTCTTACAGGCAAGTATCATCTGGTAAGTTTTAAGGAGGAAGTTATTCAGTTTATAGAGGAAGCCTAATCAATTGACCTGTACAGGAACACAATGACCACAGTTATGTCACATAAAAACAATGACAGGCAACAGAAGAAAAAAAAAGTAATACTAAGTGTACACTTTGCCAGTTTTTAAAACCGGGCTAAGATCTTGACAAAATACTGACAGCGAGAATGAGAAGTAGGGCAGAGAAATACAGAGAGAGATAATGAGAGCACTTTTACTGGTGTTACCTGTGGAGGGGGAGGAGCATGGGAAGGCTGAGCTATGTGTCAGCATTGTAGAGAGCGGAAAGAACAAGCGTCAAGAGACGAAACGAGTAGTGCGCCATTAATCCTGCTCCTATAGATACGGGAAAAACAACACCTGTTGGACACCAACATCTGTGTTACAGGTTAACTCTTTGATTTTACATTAGACACACTTGAGGAAGGTACTTTATGAAATTTATTCATCATGGTAACCAGGAAGGGGGACACACAGAAGCAAGCTTTCAACTCTAAGGTAAATATAGCTTTCTCTCTGACCAGCAGGTTTGTCTAGTTAGTCTTCAGACTTGACAATAAAATGTGACAAATTTTACACAGGTGTTTCCATCCTGGCTGTAAAGGAAAGTAGCTCAAACAAGGAAAAAGTAGCTGAAATTGTTTTTGGATTATGTCATTGATTTTAATCAGTAAGGAACTGAAAATAATTTACATAAACCTGATAGAGGTAAACCATTTCTGTTTGGAAGCAGTCTGTTGTTAAAAAAATTGAGGTTACCAGATTTAGCAAAAACCTTTATTAATGAAAAGGGAAAAATGCCTGAGGGTAATTAGTCAGAATGGTTTAGTCATAATTCAACTGTGTATTGTTCATGGCTAATGCAGATAATGCATTTCACTTGACGGTTGGACTGTGTGGATTGTCCGATATGAGTTTTCTCAGTGAAATCTGCTGTGCTCAGGTCCTTTGACTCACTCTGTCTCTTATGTAAACGTAGAGCTGAATAATGCCTGAGTAAATTACTGCTCGGTTTTAACTCTGTAGAGTTTGTATTTGTGATTTGATAAGGATCTGTTTGTTCAACCATCTGGGCATAGTGCTGTGTCAGATGATATTTCTTTTGTTGAGTAACTATCTTCTTTTTTTTGTGGACTTTTTGAATATTTGAAGTTTAATTTCATGAATAAATAAATAGGATCAGTTTGCAAAGTTGCAAATCAGCCTTCAAGATTAAAAACAATCATTTCTGTTTTCTGATACTTTGTCGACAGGGTCTACTGTCATTTACCTTTGCAATATGCTCAGTTTGTGCACTCAACAACAAGAGCCACAAGTGGTTTAGCTTTATGTTTTGATGATTTTTATTAAGTCAGAGATCAATTACTTCATTCACCATCTACATGAGTAGATTCTTCTCCACATTCTTTCCTCAGATCATTTAAGGAAATATCTTATTACACAAATTTGCATTAAAATTCTGCTGCATTCCAATCACCTGACGACATGATGTCACTTTATTTGGATATGCAAAATAAACTACAGTCACATCTGCTGCTGTTTGAAAACTTTGAGGAAAAATGGTCGATTTCATTTACAGTTTAAATGATACAGTTTAAATTATGGATCTTGAAACTAGTTTGAAAAGCATTAGTGTTGTGTGTAAAAAAAAAAAAGGGGGGGGGGGGTGGCAGTCTGTCTGAGTTATGTTCCTGCAGCCCAAGGCTACAAATCATGTTGTAAATTAAGTGTAGAGGTTGTCTCACTCTGAGGATGGTTTGAAAGAGAGGACCACTCCCAACCTAAAGTGAGTTTGTAGTTATTCTTTGTGGAAATTACAGATTTCTTAGAAGGATCTAGATTTGGTTTACTATGTTTACCTAACAAAAATTTACTTAAAGGATTAGTTCACTTTCAAATGAAAATCACCCCAAGCTTTACTCGCCCTCAAGCCATCCTAGGTATGTACATGACTTTCGTGTTTCTGACTTTCTTGTTTCTGATGAAGACAATCAGAGAAATATTAATAAATATCCTGACGCATCCGAGCTTTATAAAGGCAGTCATGCGCTACCAAATGAGGATGTGCTGAAGAAAGTGTCTCCATCCACATCCATCATAAACATATTCCACACGGCTCCATGGGGTTAATAAAGGCCCTCTGAAGCGAAACGATGTGTTTGTGTAAAAAAAATATCCATATTTATGGTTATGAAGTAAAATATTTCCTCCAGACCGCCTTCCGTATTCTTCAGAAAGCTTATGATGTACATCCTACTTCAACTTCCCTATTCATCTTAAGGAACTTATGCCAGCCCAGTTCTGTTTTTTTTTAAGATACATATTTTACTTCATTTCTTGTTAAATATGGATATTTTTTACACAAACACATCGCTTGGCTTCAGAAGGTCTTTATTAACCCTCCGGAGCCACATGGAATATGTTTATGATAGATGGATGTGGATGGAGACACTTTCTTCAGCTCATACTCATTTGGCAGCGCATGACTGCCTTTATAAAGCTCAAATGCATCAGGATATTTATTAATATTTCTCTGATTGTCTTCGTCAGCAACAAGAAAGTCATATACACCTATAGGTTGGCTTGAGAGTGAGTAAAGCTTGGGGTAATTTTCATTTAAAAATGAACTAATCCTTTAAAACTTCTTACAGTAAAAATCGACTATCGACTAATCACAATGAAACAAAAAACAATGTGTGTTTTAATGATAATGTCAAAAAGAACACACTTTTGGTTTGGTGTCAGCGAAGAGGTACTTGAGCATTATTGATGAGACTGTGGCGTACATAAGACAAAAAAGGTTTGGAACATTGAAACACAAGTGGTGATGCATATCTCATACGGACTTTTACGGTAACCTTTTATTACTACTTCCTTTTTTAACAAGAGAGTACTGTTTTAAAAAGCTCCTGTTACTTTTGTACTTAAAATTAGTCTGGAATTCTTTAGCAGGAAAAATGAGGTTGATGCACCTGTAATGCTGCATACCAAAGGTATCGTACTTTGTTTGGAGACACTATTTGCTTGCAGTCGTCAATGAACTCACATGAGAGGGAGGTAGTACACTCCTTCTGCACACAATGGGGAAGGTTTAGATATGCTGATCTACGTAAGCAGGCCAGTTTCACCCCTTTAACACTAGAAACCTAATGCCTGTGAGACACATCCCTGAGCCTGGTTCTGGCTGGTTCACATATCAACTGGAATTTAGACAGTTTACACATTTTTCTTGGTTCTCATTGTTCAGTGAGAATGCCATCAACATACAGTGTCTTAGTGTAGGTGAACTATCAGATGACATTTCAGGTCAAAAAAGAGAGTTCCCTATACTATAGGTCATTCAGCTGTCAGACAAGTAAAGGTCTTATGGCCGCAATGGATCATCTTTCATCGTCAGACTGAAGAAAGAACCCAAAACCTGTATTTCTAGTTTGCCATATGTTTCTAGTAGCATGTGCCCTCCTGGGTATTCTTCAAAGCCCATGTTGACAGGGAAACATGAGAAAAAGGATGGTTTTCCCAAGCATATTTGAGCTTCACACCTTCAAAATCCTCATATTCAAACAACTGTCAATTCAAACTTTGCAGTAGAAGAAACTTTGTGAGATTGATGTTAGTTACTAATTAATTACCTTCTTGTCTTAATTTGTTATATAATTTAAAGTGTCAAAGCCCCTTGATACTGGTTCATTCCTAATTCTTCACATGATAATACATTATTGAGTTCATAGAGTAAGTTAGAACCACTGAATGTTTGATGTTCCTGGTCATGATACTGGTTTAGGGTTTATGGTCTTAAATTTCAGGAATGGAATGTCTAGGCAAAAAGATTTCAAGGGTCTCCACTCCACACTTCATGACAGATTTGTGTAGTTTAAAAGACACTGGGAAAACAACTAGGATCTACTGCAGGTCTGCTGACGGAAGTGAATAGTGTGCGATTACACTCACGTCATCAGATCTGCTACAGACAGCAATGAAGCTGTTCACAAAGTTTGCTGAATTTTTGTTTTTCTTGTTTAAAGCTGCAGTCCGTAAATTTAGTTTCTTTGTCGCCATCTCTGTTTGAAACCTGCAATTGCAGTCATTTGTGGAATTATCATCTTTACGTGGGTTGTGGGCTCCTCAGCACTGATAAATCTAATGTTTGCCGTCAGTCACCACAACAGTGTGGATACTGTACCTCAGAATCACAGATTCTATGTATCAGAAGTATGAACAAAATAAGTAATATCTCTGGCACTTTTGTTTTGACCAACTGAGAAAAAAGCATCACAATTGTGATTCTAATGGTGATTAAATCTAACAATCGCTTTGCTCAGATCATGTCAAACCATACAAATTATTGTTATATTTTGTTCCCAAATTGTGAATGTTAACAACATCAGCATCGCGTGGCTATGTGTATTTAGTGTGTTTTAGCACTACCTGTAGATTTCAATTTCTGTATCCACTCCGCAGTCCGAAGTCTTTCGCTTTTGATTTCGGGTGAATCTCCAGTTGTCACTGATGATTGTCATTTGGACCTTTCTGGATTACAATCCGACATCAAAATGATAAGTTTAATTATTGCATCTGCTGTGAGAAAAGGCAATAAATGATCCGCCACCTTCAACATCCTCGCATGCCGTAGAGCCCACTAGCTGAGACTCCTTCTTTATGTAAACAGACGTGACGTAATGACGCAAAAACAAACGGCTGCATGCTCAAATTTCCTGTGGAAACCCACCAATACCATTTGAATTATGAAACATTATAACAAGCTTACTGTTGTAAATCAGGCTAAGCTAAGGAGCTAGTTTTGAACACTGGCTGGTTATGTACTTGGTGAAAATTTGATTTTGGATCATTTTTAACCAAAAAAAAGTTACGGATTGCAGCTTTTATAGGTTTAAAACATGAAAATTATATTATATTATTATTGACTTTTTCTTGCATTTCTTTAAAGTGAAATAGAGGTATTTTTGTTTAAATGGCATAGTGTTATGTGCTCAGCCACTGACACCATTTTCAACTTAACAGAACATGTTCCACTTTACCTGTTTGTTTTGTACTACATTTTTAGAATAGCTGTTTTGCATGTGTGAGTAAAACAAGATATGTGGATAACAATGCTTATATAGGTTTCCACTTTTTGTTTTACAACATAAATTACATGTGATCATACCTCAAATGTGAATTTTGAAACTGTTGTGTTTTTTTTCAAACTTGTGTTGCTAAATAAGAAGTACATGCACAGGGATGCAAGTTTGTCTGCTTGAGGAATCAGATCAGACCTTTGTCCTTAGCAGTAATAAAACCAGAACTATGGCTGTTGCATCAATGCATTGTGTTTATTGCACCACAGTTTTTTTGTATTGTAATGATATGGCTGTATTTGTACACCAATAGAAATGAACACCTTTCTGAAAATTGAATGTTTTTCACAACGACAGATGCTACAGGGGATTTCATAATTAACACATACATCTTTGGGCCAATTATAAAGTTCTGATGGAGAAGTCATGACTGCTCTGTGCTGTTTACAGTAATAAAGGCTGGGTCAGAATGTGTTCTGCAGCTCTCTAGTTGCACACAACCTGATCTCATGAGAAAATTGAACTATTTTACAAAGTGAACTTAACCGTCAGTAGGGAAGTTTGCGATAGTCTTCTGTTTCCTATTGTGACACATATCCGGCTTCTCGGACAAGAAAAAAATATGTAGGACAGGACTTGATTTTGAACTGTCATTTTTGATTTCATGGTGACAGTAAGTAAATCGTGTATGAAAACATGCAATATGCCAAAACATAAAATAGTTCCAAATTGCCATGAGGGTTTGTTGCATAGCCACTGACCACTGTCACATTGTACAGGTAAAACGGTAACACTACAATACGGTTTCATTAGTTAACTACTTTAGTTAACACAAACTTGAATGAACAATGCTTCCACAACATTTATTCATTTTAGTTAATGCTATTTTCCACATTTACTAATACATTATTAAAATCAAATGTTGTATTTGTTAACATAATTAATGCACTGTGATAGGGCTGCACGATTAATCGTAAAAAGATTGCGATCTCGAGTCAAGCACCCACGCTTATTTTATTAATGGCAATAATTCACGTCTTTTAAACCTTTGACAAAATTATACCGGAACATTCACATATGTTTTGAGACACACATTAGTTAGCCTATTTCTGTGTTACAACTATTCAAATTATCACATAAGTACTGAGATATAAGTTTTAAGTTAGTATATAAACACTGATGTCTAGCACTGATGATAGCGATCAAAATAGAGCAAATTACCTTTTGAAACGAACTTGGCACGTCAGATAACGGTTGTATGAATTACCACTAAGTGGTGACAAGTCATTGAATCATTAATTCAAAAGATTTGTTCAAAAACATGATTCATCCAGTAATGAAACAAGTATTTATTAAATAGTCACTGAATTAATTCAAAACCATTTTTTAAACAATGCATTCAAACATTTTCCAGCAATTAGAGTCTAGCAATTTATATTTTGTCTGAACCTCTAGTAAATGACTTCCAATTTTGTTTGCTTGTATATCGTGATCTCTATTTGAAACCAAAACATTGTGATTCTCATTTTATCCAGAATCGTGCAGCTCTACACTGTGAGCTAACCTGAACAAAGATTAATAAATACTGTAACAAATGTATTGCTCATTACTAGTTCATGTTAGTTAATACATTATCTAATGTGAACAAATGAGACCTTATTGTAAAGTGTTACCGATAAAACTAAAGCAGTTCTCCTCATGAGAGGAGAAAAAGAAAACTGAGTTTAAAGTCATTTCAAATCACTGACATACCAGTATTTTCAAGCCGTTGTGTGAATGTTATCCTAAAAAAGATGTGTGAACAGCAGATATGGTCCAGTACATTTACTGGAAAAATAAATAAATCACATTCAATGTGTGAAAACAGCAACGACTCTTACATAAACACAAAATGTTCCAGCATTTTAGCCTAACGTTTAATTAAGGTATAATCTGTGAAGGTCGCTGTGCTAAAATAATTGATTACAACATTTAATAGAGGTGTGGCTTAATCAAGACAAACACATGACATCTCTGTTACAATATAGCATTATGAAATACAAGCCATGCACGAAACCTGAGCCTGTTCGGTGAAGATACAGAAAGACAGACAATATTTGTCTTTACTTTATCCTGTATTTCTTAAGGTTATTTCCTTTTTGTTAAATGAATGACCTAGTGTGACAGGCAGAAGTGTTGTGACTGCGAGTACAGTACACACATTCTTTGAGCATGTGAGCACAGTTTCAAGGTTTGCAGGAATGCGAAGGTTGGTTAATGATTGCCTCAGGAGTCAAGCATTATGTGCAGGTTGAGGACATGAGACACATACTTACTCACCTCACAGAGCAGATTAAAAAAACATAAGGAGAGACAGCTTTTAAGATATCCAGTGTCTTAACCTGTTCATTTGGCAAAAGCAAGTGAAACATCGGTGTTTCAAAATAGAGTTGTTTTTTGTGATTTTCAGATCATGCTGTATAGGGGAGATATCCTTAAAGCACTTTGAACTGTTCCATCTCACTATTAAAAATGTTTAATTAATGAGTTTTTTTGTTTGTTTGTTTTTCCAATGACTTCTCATTAATGTGTTGGTTGAAGGGGATTATTGTCTTTGCTGATAGATAAAGCAGAAGTTGTTTTGAGAGGTTCTTTGTGAAAAATACACCTGGTTCAGTCTAGATTAACATTTAACCATGCTTCTAGAGAAACGTGGTGTCAGGTTCATCAAAGTGTATATTGTTCCTCTTTTGAACCATGTTATAACAGCTACATATGACACTCATGCATACATTTTCATCACATCTCTTTGGTTTAGTATAAAACATTATCTAACAGTAAATGTTTATAATACATTTTGGTATTCATTGGTTTAACCATGGCACACTTTGCCATTATCCGACTTGAAAGGCAACATTCCTCATAATTGAATACCAAAACCTTTTGAGTGTATTAATGCAAAGACTATGTGTCTTGTTATAGTTTTTGGTGAGTTTAGTTAGTTTGATTTATTACATTTAACTAAAATTACAATTTTCCTTTCTGAAGGACAAAGAAAGGAACAGAATCACTTTGGGTGACCTGGGCTGCTTAACCTATTCATTTTAAAAACAAAGGATCATTTTTGTTAAATCATCCTAAAAGTTAAACTGCTTAAAGGGTTAGAATTAAAAAGGAAATACTGACTCCTGATATCATGACTATTTAAGGACAGTTCACATCCAAACCTGTTTCTCTACTTGCATTCTCCCTCGATCATAGCACACAGTGTGACAATCAGTTCTTAATATACATTTTAACAACACAGAGATTAATGCTCACACAGTTCAGTATTTACATTAACGTCTGAACATATAAATACATTTTTGATGTATAATCTTTAAACTTCATAAACAGTAAATAAATTATGCCTTTTGTTTTTTCTTTATTTTAAGTAATTGTTCTTCACAATCTGTTCAGCAGAGCACTGTGATGTAGAGCTGCTCCTTATTGACTTTCTCACAGTCATGGAGCTGAAGGTTTGGGTGGATGGCATTCCACGTGTTGTTTGTGGCCTATCAGAAGATACATCTTGTCAGGATGTAGTCATTGCTCTTGCCCAGGCTATAGGTAAGTTTTTAAGTCTCTCTCTTACTCATTTTTTTTTCTTGTTGAGTAGCGAATGCATTTATATTTTAACGTATGCTCCTAATGTGCTCTCCAGGGCAAACTGGTCGGTATGTTCTCATCCAGAAACTACGGGATAAAGAACGGCAGCTTGTGGCCAGTGAACGCCCATTGGAGTCATTGGCTAAACTGGGTCAGTTGGGCAATGAAGTGCAATTCATCCTACGGCGCACCGGCCCCACGAGCAGTGAAGCCTCTGACCAAAGTCGAGCCCCGCAATTACCCAGACTGCCAGATCCGGTGCCCCTCAAACAGAAAGAGCCAAAAAAAGCTCTTACTTTCAATCTCGGGCCCTCCACATCGCCCCGAACTCATGTAAAGCAGGTTGAAAAACCACCCAGAGACTCCCAAGCGCGAGGGGTGTCCCCATCTCCACCCTCGTCTCTTGCCCAAGCTGGTCCATCCAAAGACACACTCTATCAGCAGATTCTACGACAACAGGGGCAGCTACAGTCTCTGCAGGGACAGCTGGAGACTCTAGAGAGGGAGATGGCTGTGTGGGGGCAGTCTCCTCCTCCAACCCTTTCCCCTGACCTCCTTGAGGAAATGGACCACCTACAGCAGTTTTTAAGGCGGAACGAGGCTGAGCTGGCCAATGTGCAGTACTGGGAAAATGAATTTCAGTCTGAAGTTCAAAAAGAAAAGGAAATGCTACGGAAAATAAATGAACTCCATTTATCCCTAGACAAACACAGTCAAAGGCTGCATGACAGTGACAGCCAATCTGAGCTGCTAGAGCGAGATATTCAGATTCTTAGTGAAACTAAGAGAAATGGTATGCTTCAAGCCAGACCCAGTGTTGAAGAATCTGTACTTATAGCGAAAGAACAACTGAACAATCATCAGCGTCAGGCGTCTGAACTGCAAGCATCAATTGAAGAGACGGAAAAGGTGTTAAGGCTGGCAGATGAACAACTGCAGGTCTGCATTTCTGTTTTTTTTCACTCAATACGCACTTGTCATATTATCTATAATGTAATATTCCACTAGAGGATAAGTTTCTAATACTCACTAATTTAATTATTCATGGGGGTGAGTAATTGAAAAAAGAATTTTCATTTTGGGGGGAAATAACCCTTTAAGTTTTGACAAGAATGGAAAGGGAGGCATAGAAGTACAGTGCGCTCAATGGATTGTACTGTTGTTTAACAACCTACTGATTGTTCAGATGACAAAACAAAAACATCTTTCTAAAAAAAACTTTATTAAAAGCTGTGAAAATATCCTGATCTAATACCTTTAAACAGTGCTTTCCATTGTAAAGGCTGTAAGTCTATGCCTCCACAGCCTCATTTTTATCCACGGTAAAGTCAATTTGGCATCTAACCTCACTGTCTATATCAGCCTGCTCTCCGGCCCAACACTCACGTCTCTCGTATCACACCAGACTCGGCCTCTTGTTTCATACAAAGGCAACTTGCGGCATCTTTCATCTCAGTTATTGATTGTAGTGTAAATGACCTCAGTGGACCACAGTGTTAATATTGTTGCTGTATTAGTCCTGTTGCTAGCCTGATTGTTTTGCTTTTTAAGATTATATACAGGTAGGATTATAAAGTAATTTCAACTCAACATTTCATGTTCGCGTATCATCCTGTCGGGGTTTAGTTAATGGTAATGACTTGCTGACTCTACAGTATCCCTTACATAAAACCTCTTTGTACTAGTTGTTGCCTCACACCAGTACAGTAAATGCGGACACAAAAGCATGTTGTGTGCACTCATCATGACTAACTGAACCTCATACTGCACACACTACTTCACTATTACGTCATTTGTCGTCTCACTCCCATCTGCAAGGGCAGTGCTATATTAATTTGTCCTACAGGTTGTTGTTATCACAAACAATACTAGTCACACCTTGATGGTTGAAATTAAAATGAGTGAGTGTGTGTGTTTAGCATCACTATGCAAAGACAGCATTTTCATGCTAAAGATGTGTTGCTGTCTTACAAAAAAAAAAAAGCATAAACCACACACAGTTCTGGCTTTGTCTAACAAATATTTCTGATCGCAGTATAAAGGTATGAAAAATGACATGTAAGACACATTGCTTCGCCATTCATTGGCAATTCATTACAAGAAAAGAATAGAGAACTATGCGATAAAGGAACATTGATGTTTGAAATTTAATGCTTCAACTTTTTCCTCCAACCCAACACTAAATCTCTCTTATGTTCCCCTGTAGGCTAAAACCAAGGAAATGGATGATCTGAACAAGGAGCTACGCCAGTGTAACCTGCAGCAATTTATCCTTCAAACAGGAGTCACTCCAGCACAATCCAATCAGCAAACAGAAGACATCGATTTTGCTCTCCTCAAGCCTGATGGACAGAGCGATGAAGGTAACATTACAAGCAGCTTTCATATGCCAACTAGTTGGGTCTTTTCTACTATACTTGGGGCTTTTTGTGAATGTCTTCCAAATGGGAAAATACTATCAGGTGGTTTCAGAAGAAAACTATACATAACAAATACCTGACACTGTGTTTATGACAGATTCAAATTCCGCCATCTTGGAGTTTAACCCTCGCACCACTGCCAAGCAAATCCTAGGGAACCCACGCAGTCTCCAGAACCCGCTTGTCTCCAGCCTTCATCCAGAGGGTGTGTATGTGTGACACACAGCTTGCACACTGCTGCCCTCTGCTGGCCTAAGTCTTCTGCTTGTCCACTTCTACCTCTTCCTGCTTCTCAGAATGCACGCTTATTTTACTGCACGACTCCTCTCCTCTCTGGTGGCTCTTTGTATTGTCCAATGCACTGTAATGGACATTTTTCTGACTAGACAATTCAACTGTACTGCCAAAAAGACAGAGAAAGAAAGAACACAAACCAGCATGTTCACTTTGTCGTCTGTGGTTGCCTATAATCAGAGAGCAGGTCTCTGTCCGTCTTGCTGTGCCAAGCTGCTACAAACAAAACGATCACCTTCCCATTTTGCTGAAACCTGCACTGCCTTGGGGTTCTTTCATGCAGGCTCACATGAATCATGTGCTTCCAGTGTGCTTTGCTCCATGTTTCCTGCTTGGCATAAGTGTTTTATGTAGAAAGAAATTAAGTAGTTCATTTCATGTCTCTTTATGGAACTGCCTCCAGTGGATGCCGCTCATATTGATCACGTGTGTGAACAGAAATGTTGCAACAGACTCAAGGTCAGGCTGTAAAATGTCTGGCTGTAAATGGAGCATTTTGATGTTTGATTTTGAGGTTTTATGCTGCTGTTTTTTTTAAGCTAGAGCTTTTTTCTTTTTCTTTGTTCATATTTTCCACACCCTTCTTTCTTTGCAGTCTTCCCTGTGTCTGTGATATGAAACATTACCACCATCAGTTGCATGTAAAAACATATTTTCCAATCATCCTCCATGAAGCCCAGAACCTCATTCCATTTTGTGTGTGTCTTGCAGTCCTGTCATCAAGAGAGACATCATGGCGATAAAGTCTGGAGTACAACCCCAAGGAATTATTCACTGTTCACTTTATATTATTTCTACTTAATTTTATCTGAATGTGTTAATTATAGTTTCTTTTGTATGATACTCTGTGAAATGCATTTGTGAAAACATACTGTAAGAATAAGTCTATGTAAATACAGTGCTGTCTTTGTAATTATTAAACAGATTAAGATTTTTGAATGTATTTTAACAATCTTCATATATTTCATTAACTAAAAACATACCAAAATAAAAAGAAATCATTACATTAAGTTTTTAGATTTATTGATTTTCCATTTTAAAATTATAGATCTGCTACACATGCTGCTCCAAAGCAAGTAGGGACTTGCTGCCTATTTCTCTACAGAGTTCTGCTGTGAGCATGTAAGATATGTTGCCGCATGAATAAACATACATAAATCCTTTAACAGATCTAGACAGGTGGAGATGGGGGAGGTGGAGGGTTTCAGAGAAATTTTGATTGCACACTGCTGGACCAGACCAGTTAAATGTTGATCAAACAATCTCATTGGCTGCAGGATCAGCAGAGGCCAGTCAGCTTGCACTATGTGACTGCTAGCAGATTTCATGTAAAAGACCTATCAGGCTGTTCCATCTAGAGTTTCATGACTGATATATTATATCACACACACACACACACATATATATATATATATATATATATATATATATATATATATATATATATATAATTAAACTTTATTATAGTACTGACCATAAAATATTTTTAAAATTTTAAGGTTTTAACTATTAATTTTATAATTATGTTTTTAAAAATCATTTAGCTATTTATATTTTCCATACACATTGAAGTTTGTCCGGAAGCCCTCTGTTCTGAAGATGAATCAACAGCAAAATGTTGTTATGAATAAAATACTAAAATCACAAAATTAAATGTTCCTTGGTTACTGATTGACATCCACAGATATACAGTTGCAACTGGTTTATGTACTTGGTTTATGTAGACTGTGCTATTAATAGTCCATAATCACATATTTTAGTTTGATCTTTTCTCTATTTTGATTAATAATGTTTTGTTGATCTCTCTTTTTCTTTAGCAAGATGGCATATTACAATAAAGTATTACAATAAATAATAAACATTAGGTAGACATTTTTCGTGTCTGTTCAGGATTGTTTGCCTACAGGTGTTTTTAAGGGGAGGGACATTGTATTTGACAAACATTTGTATACACAATGAATAACTCATATTTTGGACTGTTCTTCCTGAAGAGAAAGACTAAATTTGAAATGTATATGTCTACTATATTGATTTTTTTTCTTTTTTTATGTTTTGGAGTATACTATACATATGTATATATATTAGAATAAGTGCTTTATATATCAATATAACGACTCATAATGTCTTATGTAACCTCGGTTCCCTGAATAGGGAACAAGACACTGCATATCGTCGCTATGGGAACACCTTTGGTGTGACATATGTCTGAAGCCCTTATACCATCACGTCATTTTATTGGTCAGTAGCGCTTAGCATCGCCCCGAGAAATACATCACATATGCTAATATCAGTGTGCTATGTGCAACTTCATCAGATTTGTATGTAAAAAGGAAGCACTTATCGAAAGGTAAGGGATGCAGAGATGATGCAGCGTCTCATTCCCATTTCAAGCAACCAAGGTTGCATACATAACCGAGACCTTCCCCTTCATAGGTTCACTCAATGCTACGTACCATCACAATGTGAACAATATACGATATCCCCTGAAGATGGCTGGAAGACAGATAGCGAGGAAAAAGCTTCAAGCAGATAAGGTGTTCGGAGAGGACTAGGGCTGTCCTTGACTAATGATTTTTCTGTTCAACTTGTAGTCGTTCATTTTAAGCAATTAGTTGTCTCCTTACTGGCAGAAGTAATGATTATGAATGCGCAAGGAGATTGCTTTAAAATTGTAATAATTCATTGATAAACTAGCGTTTTCTGTATATTTTATTTCATCTGTAGTGATGAAGTTGACGATGCTGACTCGTCATCTCTACAGTAGTGCATGTTTCATACAGATTACATAACCTGAGGATATTTGTTTTCCATTTGAATTGGAACTTTTATTCACTTTAAATTTAGAAGTAGACATTTCACTTTATATAGATATATTGTTCATGTCTGTGAGGCAAGTTTACATGGAGTTTCGGTTCTTTTCTTTTTTTTGCACACTCAAGTTCACAGAGAGAGATGGCAGAAAGCGCACCCTGTTTTATTTTTTAATTATTTTTACAAAAGCACAACATTGTGAGTGCACACAAACAAAAGTAACTCTTCACAGATTCAAAAGATGCATTACTCTTATCTGTATGGCCAACAATGACAGGGTATTTTGAGTGCAAGCGATCGCACTGTTGCCTCCATGTTAGCTGTCATGCAGTAAGCGCGCTAACCTTCAGCTTCCACACTCCACACTCTAAACTCCACACTAAAATTTTGGTCAACCAAGCCTCTTCTTGTCAACTAACGGTTAGTCGACTATTAGGGGGCAGCCCTAGAGAGGACCATCCAGCCGCAACACAAATATCTTCCAATGAAGAGCCTTTAAAAAAGAGCTTGAGAAGAAGCCATTCCTCTGCTGGAATGAATGTGCACACCTAGAGGCGAAGCCATGTCAATCACCCAATGACACATTCTCTGTTTGGTGACGGCAGCTCTCTTGTTTTTACGGCCAAAACATACAAACAATTGGTCAAATCTACACCACTGGACTGTGCGGTCAACATAGATCTTCAACGCCCTCACCGGGTATAGACTAGGAAGTGGTACATCCCTCTCCAGATCAAGAGGAGAAAAAGCCACCAAGACCACCTCCTGGAAGTGAAATGGGGTTGATGCAACCTTAGGAACTCAGGCCTATGTCGCAGCAAGACTTTAACCAGCCCCGGGGCAAAGTCCATACAAGAAGGGGTAATTGAAAGAGCCTGCAGATCATCATATTCTCTTAAGAGATATATGGCTGCCACATAAGAGTGGCAGGGGAAAAACGACTCTGCAAGAACTCCAGTATTGAAGCTACATGGCAATGAACTGGGTCTAGGTCATGTTACACCAAAAGGCAAAAGTCTTAAACTTAAAGACATACAGGTGCCTCGTAGCGGCAGCCCTGGAGTTAAGAATAGCGTCTGTAATCTCAATTGAGAGACTAAAACACATTTACGCACTCCACTCTCTGGTAGAATTCCCCTAACCTGTGAGGGACGCGCCTGTCAAGATAGTCTTGTGATGACAAAATCCCCCTAGCTGGACTCCTCTGCGAAGGAAATGGAACCTCGTCCACAGACGCAGAACGCGAAAGCCTCTGCGTGTAACCATAACTCTGCGGAACAAATGGCAGTGAGGCGAAATCTTTTGGCTTTTCCACCACTGGAATGGCCTCATGTAGAGCAGGCCCAACTGAATCACATGGCACACTGCTGCCATATGACCCATCAGTCTGCGGCATAAACCTACATGAGCTAGACACCCTGTTCTGAACTGACTCCGTAATGACTGAACACGCACAAGAGACAGATGTCCCTGCATCGTACGAGAATGTAAGTCCACGCCCAGAAAAGTTCACTGACTTGGCAGCAACACACTCTTATGAAGGTGCAGCGCTTTACGCCAAAATGATTGCACAAGTCATCAGAGAAGAGATATTGCTGCATGTGGCATGGGAAGTTGTTTTGATTGTTCACTAGGGTACATGAATGATTATAAAAAAAATATGTGCAAGGATAAATCATTTATAATAAATACTGCAATATTTAATAATAAAAAAAAGAATTAATTTTGACTTCATGGTGACTTTTAAGTTGAAACTTCATTGCTACTGTCTTTTCGTAAGCACACTATTGCACTTTTTAGCCACATGATGGCACTGCTGTGCCGCCTTTTTTTTAAAGGGCTGTAAATCACGTGATAGAATTCGAAACAGACACTGCTGCATTTTCTTGAAAATGAAAGTACTGCTCTGTTAAAAGTCCGTCCCTACTCTGCTCCACGGGACATGAGGAAGTAGATTACTTACCAGACAGACATACGAGCGGAAGAGTTTCTTTAGCATCTCAACAACATGCCTTCTTTAAATGGTATGTTCACACTTTTTTTTATCTTGATCTTCAAGAATTATTACAGATTTGTGTGACTGTAATTAGTGAACACTATAATGTTTTAATTAATTTGTCTATAGTGCTTGTGACTCTCAGGTTTTGCTGTATCATTGTGGTGGATATAATAATTGCTAATCTTGACAAACTCAAGCTGAGTTTAATTATTCATTCTGTCTAGAAAGAAAACACTAATTTATTATTTATGTTGAAATATATATGCCTTGCTCCTATCAATAGGTTATGATGTTAGGAATATGTTGGTTATAATATTTAAACATTAATAAGAATAAAATTACACCTTTTTTTTTTTTTTTTTTACATGAACAATAATTTTCCCATAGGAAACCAAAATGCCAATAAGGAAGATGACTTTACTGGAAAGAAACTCAAAGCACTTCCCACTGAGCTACTCCAGAGAGGTGGAGATGCAGTCAGAGTAGATCTACAGCGTAACAGACTCAAACAAATCAGCGGTATCTCGCAACTGACAAACCTGAAAGAGCTCAACCTGAGCAGGAATGAGATCAGCGATTTCCCCCAGGAAATTAAATTGTTACACCAACTGGAGAAACTTTATATGAACCAAAACAATATCAAAACCATTCCAGAAAATGTGTTTCCGTCCTTGGAGAAACTTCAATTCCTAAAGTTGAGCACCAATCGGCTTGAAATGCTACCCATGGATGTGAACAGGTGCCAAGATCTCACCTACCTGAACCTGTCCAACAACTGCCTGAAGAATTTGGATCCTATTGTGAGTCTTTCACACCTTAAAGAGCTTTACGTCGAGAGGAACCAGTTGACTGAGCTACCAGACCAGCTCTTTCAAAACAGTAGTTTAACTCTGTTCAAAGCTAATGGCAACCCTCTTAGAAAGCCCCCTGGGGAGGTCTGTGCTGGGGGATTGAGACACATCCAGAGTTACTTTTCAATGCTTGAGGCAGACGCCAAAAATTTTCGCACTGTGAAGACCATGTTCTTGGGGACCTCCATGGCAGGGAAATCCACTCTGTGCCGCAGTCTGAAGCAGGGTTGCCCTGTGCAAGTGGAAGAGGGCGATCGTACTGTAGGGATCGATATCAGTGAAGTTGATTGGAACGGCATCCGTTTTTTCTTTTGGGACTTTGCTGGACAAGAGGAATACTACATCACCCATCATGTATTTATTACAGCTCAAGCTTTTGTCATACTTGCCATCAACCTTTCCAGGTATTTATTTTTCAATTTTAGACATTCAAGATTAACTTTATTTTTTATTTGTATATTTCCTTATTGAAAATTCTGCCATTAAAGGCACAATATGTAATTTCCCACTAGAGGTCGTTTATTCAAAACAAAGGCGTAGCTTCATGACGCATGGAATCATAGAAGGTGTTATCTCGGGACTGAGATGAGCTAATGTATTAAAGATTTATTAACATTACTGTAGTATGAAGCAGGGTGTGGCTGAAACCCATTGGAGTGGAATGAGGCAGAATTTATATATATATATATATATATATATATATATATATATATATATATCGTCTTTGGTGTTTCCATGGTTTCTACAAAATAAAACCAGAAATTGAGGGTAATGCAGGTATGATGTCATTAGACGATGCTCTGTGCCCTGGTTAAAATTGCTTATTTCTCTGTATTTAAACATTCTTGGAAACATAATGTAAGTACAGAAGTCAACAAAATATATAACATTGTTCTAGTGGTTTTTGGATATTTTAATCCAAAAATCTTACATATTGTACCTTTAATTACTTTCATTAATTATCGAGTCTCTTCAGAAAATTTGGACTAAACCACTCAATTTATATGGATTAGTTTTACGATCTCTTGATGAACTTTTTGAAGTGTCAAAGCAGTAGTCACGTAGCTGTCTTTGGAGGGACAGAAAGCTCTCAGATTTCATCGAAAAGATTCCAGGTTTGGAATGACATGAAGATGTGTAATTAATGACAGAAATTTCATTTTTGAGTGAACTATCCCTTTAAGTTAAAATAACTATTAAAATGAACTGCATTTTATTTATTTATTTATTTTACAGTTACAACATGGATGAGAAGAGTTTCAAAGACAATGTGGGCTTCTGGATCAAAAACCTACAACTTAAGGTACCAGACTCAGTGGTCCTGCTTGTGGGCACTCATGTTGACCAGTGCAAAGATGCGACTGAGGTGAATGAGAAGAAAAAACACATCAAAGATGAGGTGGACAAAATGGTTGAAATCCATGAAGCTAATTTAAACCACCGGAGGGATAACCTCCAGGATGACGATGACCACAGTTTGAACCGTGATCAGATAAAACAGATCGAAAGACTCACTGAGTACAAACTAAAGGTAATTTGGTCTTGTATTGCTGTCTAGATAAAATATGCATCCAATAAAATGTGCTGCCATGATCTGCTTCATTTCCTTTTGTTTTTAGATCCTTGATGTTGTACCTATAGATTGCACTAAAAAGGGGGACATTGACACACTACTTACTCGCATCAAAAATGATGTTTCGAACAAAGATATATTCCCCAACATAGAGCAGACAATACCTAGATGCTACTATGAGGTGGAGAATGAAATCCAAAAACTTCTGACAGATGACATTCCAGAGCATGGTCAGTTTTTTTTGTTTTGTTTTGTTATGTTTTTTTTAAGAGTATAATGTTTGTTCTTTTTTTTTCTTAAATAACTTTCCTAAGTCTGAAATTTGCACCTGTTAATAGGAATTGTGAATCAAGATGAGCTCTTGTGTAAACTGAAGAATAGTAATGATACACTGGACGATGACCAACTGAAGTTGATTCTTCAGTATCTTCACCGAATAGGTGTCATTATGTGGTACAAGGAAATCCCAGAGTTGGCGGGTTCTGTATTTGTAAAACCATCATTCCTCATCTCATTGTTCAAGGTTCATGCATCAAACATTTAAACCACAACCATTAAATGCCTTTGAATGGCCATACTAATCAGTGTATCTCTTAGAATGTAATATAAAATACTTCATCGCTTATTTCTTTTGATTCTGTCACAGACTATTGTGAGACATGACCTAGTCCAGGAACTGAACAAGATTTCCCCTGCACAGCTGAAGTCAGAAAATGCACTTGGAATAGACAGGAAAAGATGGATCAATGATTATAAAGACAAAGCATCCTTAAGCAATGTGGCTATTAGGATCCTGGTGCGGAATGGGCTCCAGAAGAATTACTGCATTACTGATGAAGAGCTAATTAAGGAGGTTGTTGGCTCCAAAAAGAAGGTGGGGAGTCTCCTTTCACTACTAAAACACTTTGATATATGCTTATCAACCAAACATAACAGTCCTCTCAATCCAGAAGCCAACGAATTCTGTCCAAAGAAAAACTGGGTGGCCTCAAATCCAATTGTGTATGAGCCAGATGCTTGTCTTTTCCCAAGTTACCTGTCAGACAACGAGCAGGTAAAGGAAAAGTGGGAATCAGACAGTACAGAGGACCTCAACATCCATGTGTACTTCCTCCCTGATGTACCAGATGGTTTCTTTCACAGGTAAATGCTTATGCATTTCTTTCTTTTAGACAAAATAATGAAATACATATCATTGCAGAACATTCTTGATTTATTCACTCTGTTTTCTGTATGGGAATGTGCAAAGCATTATCAATCCAGATGCCAGGATGATTTGCGCAAAAAGCTAATTTAAACTGATTTGAATGTAAAGGAATTACCTTGGATGACTAGTATGACATAAAACTGATGCTTGGTTTACAGACTTGTCATCAGGACATGCTCCTTATACTCTCCATACTGGATAGGAAAGGATCAGTGTATGCTGTGCAGTGGCAACAAACGTTTTCTGCTCAAAGAAGGCCGTGATGAAGACCAGTTCATTCAGATCCGCTGCAAAGACAGTGACCGTAAGATCCCTCTTTTTGATTAAGTTTGTTTTTGTTTTTTTTGCAAGTTTTTATTTTACATTTGTATTATATTAAGAGGACACTTTGAATATACATACACTACTGTTTAAGATTTTTTAATATTTATAAAAGAAGTCTCATATGGTCACAAAGGCTACATTAGTTTAATCAAAAATACAATAAAACATGAATTGTGAAATATTATTACAATTTAAAACAACTGTTTTCTATCTTAATATATTTCAAAATCTAATTTATTGCTGTAATGGCAAAGCTGAATTTTCAGCAGCATTACTTTAGTCTTCAGTGTCACATGATCCTTCAGAAATCATTCTAATATGCTGCTCAAGAGACATTTCTTATTATTATCAATGTTGATAATAGTTATGTTGCTTAATATTTTTGTGGTAAATTGATATTTTTTCAGGATTATTGAAAATTCAAAAGAACAGCAACAAAGTAATGTAGTTAATTGTCCCTTTTGATTAATTTAAAGGTGCAGTAAGAGATTTCTGAGAAAAGCTGTTGAAAGTTAACATCAACACAAACAATTGACCCTTCGCAAAGACCCGCCCCCTTTAGTTACTGTTGCTATGTACGACAAGCCATGGACTCTCATGCCACACATCATGTTCTCATGAAGTGATCGTTGTTATGATTGGTCAGATCGCCTGTCAATCAAACAGCCGGCAAAGGGTTAATTAGATGGATGTTCTGTGCATTTGTACATAGTCCTGGCTGTGTAAATAGGAAAAAAAACAAAATGGCTTGAACCGATCTGACTGAGCACCAAAATAGAGGTCTGCAATCCCGCAGTGCGGCTGAGTGCGGCGCGGGACAAGTTTTGAATCACTGATTGCGGATGCGGGAGGGAATGAGTCAAAATGATTCATGGGCTCTCACAAAATATCATTATCTAATAATAGCAGCACACAGAAATCTTTCACTGGAGATTTAAAGCGTTGTGTATATGGACATTGGAAAATAATAGCGTGTAGGTTTTGGGTGAATGATTTTTTGTCTTCTTCATATATGTATTGAATCTATATAATTATATTTCACTTATAAATGTTTCCTCCTGTAGTTGAAACCCCAGAAGACATCCAGAAAGCATGGAGAGTGATAAGGGAGATTATGAAACGACTGAACACACTGACAGAGCAATGGCAAGGGCTGTACCAGCATGTCGTCAGTCCCTGCAAGGCCCAGGGGTGTGACGAATTCTTTAAATGGAATGACTGGAAAGAATGGTTAGAAGACTCAGGAGCAAACATATTTAATGTGTAAGTTGTCATTTGACTTGTATTCCTTTTGTGTTCTCAACAAAGCATTCCTGATTTCATTGTGTAGTCATTTTCTTTCATCAAATTATATGTTTGGCTCATCTTGCTTTTAATTGTATTAAGATAAAATCAAGTGACTGAATACCGTGTTATGTCTTATAGAGGAGTAGAGGAGAAACAAACTTGCCGTAATGGTCACCAACGAAGGACGGAGTTGCTGTTCCCTAAAAGTAAATATATTTATTTACAGAGAAATACAACACTCATTTATTCTTCTGCCTTTTATAATTCTAAAATATTTTTGTCTGCAGCTCCTGACGTCTAGACCTGAAGAGAGGACACACATATAACAAATAATAATTTAAAATTAAATTGACTTGATGTAAAAGGAATGATCACCACATCAGACTACAAATGTGACATTCCCAAAACAGTTTGAAATACAACTTGTATGTTATGTTTACATGATTAATGAATTAATAATCAACCTGACTGTGAGTACAGAAAATGTATTCTAATGTCTTAATATTTTCAACACCACACATTATAATTGCTCCAAACCAATGAACTAGTTACCTGCATTCTATTTAGGTTTTATTTTATGTTTTTTATTTTTTTGTCTAGAATGGACAATCTAACATTATTTAGGTGAAAATATGCAAGATTTTTGTAGTTTAATCTCAGTAAGAAATTGTTCAGTGGATATGTTGTCTTGTAGAAACATATTGTCGCCGCTAGGGGGTGATCTATTCATTTACGTTACACATTAAGTTTGAGAACTATTTATGGAGGGCTAAAGTCTTGCTGTTGTGGAGTCCTGGCTTTATCATGTTATGAATTGTTTAATAAAGTTATTCACATGCCAAAGTACCATAGAATTTACCAAGTCTCGTATTGTCAGTCTATACTTGCTTCTAATGATCTAATATATATATATATATATATATATATATATATATATATATATATATATATATATATATATATATATTAGTATATATATTATTTATAGTATATAATGCATTAGTGTTATATTTTTAACCAAAAAATTAGAGGAATGCCTCAGTTAAGATTTTGATTTTGATTTTTTCCATCAGTTCAGATGTTTTCTTCATTATAAAGTAAATATAGCAAACTCACTGTCAGTTGATTTTGTTGAAATTTATTCACAGTATAGTATTAATGTTATGGTTCACTTGGAGCAATCTGGGGTAAGGCACACACTAGCTCAAACACCTTGTAGAGACTTTATGTTGACTTCTGTTATATTGAGCTAATTATATTTTCTATTCCCTAAACCTAACCCTCATATAAACCATTCCTCGTTTTTATTAAGACGTGAATTAATATGTTCATTAAAGGGTTAGATCACCCAGAAATGAAAATTATCCCATGATTTACTTTCCCTCAAGCCATCATACATATGACTATCATCTTTCAAACAAAGAAAATCTGAGATATATTTAAAATTATCCTTGCTCCTCCAAGCTTTATAAAGGGTGTGACACATTTTGAAGCCCCCATCCATCCGTAATAAAAGTAATCCATGAGGCTCCATAAAGGCCTTCTGAAGCAAAGCGATGCGTTTTTGTAAGAAAAATATCCATGTTTAAAACTATAAATTCAAATAACTAGCTTCTTTTTTCCACATTAGGCTCTGCTGATCCACACAATGTCATCATGGTTTTACTATTCTTCTGGAGACGTCTGATCCTGACAATGTTTGAAAAATCTGATCAAAATCAGAAAAGTATTTTATTTTTTTAATATCTGTACATGCGATCAGGTCGTTAAAAGTTAGTTATGTATTTAAATATCTCATTTAGGCCAACTTTCCTAATACCACTAACAAAACTGTGGCAGTAGGTGATGGTACTTTTATAGACTGTAGCCTATACTGAAATACATGTAGGCCTACTGCAAGTTCGAAAAACATGTTTGTACCATGATAGTCCACGTTTTGGCACTTTTTTGTGTAACACTTTAGCTGTCAGGTTATCCAACAGATAGACAGGTAGACCGACAGATAGACGACAGAACTTGAACGTTTAAAAACTGACATCACTCCATCGTTTTATGTGATATCAATGGTCAACACCTCACTTTTTACATTCCACGACACGGGACATATACGCGTGCGCCGGCCGAGCATGATTTCCCAGAGATAGGCAGTGCCTCATACGCGTGGCGCAGTGCGCGCACAGAATAGTTCCTTTGAGTTTGTCAAAGCCACGCGCCCGGCGCGCGAAGCCCGAGCAGGGGATTCATGCAGGGGGCGGGGTCTTTCTATGGGAGCGTGCGGTCCAAAAGGGGGTGGAGGTGTGGCGCACGTGTAGAAAAGGGAGAGCAAGTTGCTCTCCTCTCAAATCATTCGCCAAACAGGTGAATCGCTTCTTGCGAGCCACGCGAAAGGCACGAGAGCGGCGCGTTACTTTCAAACTCCTCACCTCATCTATTTATTCCACGCGACATGGACGCAACTGTCATCGCTACGACACAAATAACTCAAGAATCGTTTTATCAGCCGTTATCGGACACCCTAGTGCCTCACGCGAAGCAGGACAGGGAGTGTAAAGTGCTGAAGAGACAGCGCTCGAGCAGCCCAGAGCTACTCAGGTGCAAGAGGAGACTGACCTTCAACGGACTCGGCTATACAATCCCTCAGCAGCAGCCCATGGCGGTGGCCAGACGTAACGAACGCGAAAGAAACCGTGTCAAGCAGGTGAACATGGGCTTCCAGACGCTTCGCCAGCATGTGCCGAACGGAGCGGCGAATAAGAAGATGAGCAAAGTGGAGACGCTGCGCTCGGCGGTGGAGTACATCCGAGCGCTGCAGCAGCTGCTGGACGAGCACGACGCCGTGTCTGCTGTGTTGCAGTGCGGCGTCCCGTCTCCTTCGGTCTCCAACGCGTACTCGGCGGGCCCGGAGTCTCCTCGTTCGGCTTACTCCTCCGATGAAGGCAGCTACGAGCCTCTCAGCTCTGAGGAGCAAGAGCTGCTGGACTTCACCACATGGTTCGATAGATATGAATCAGGTAGGAGCAATTTTTAGGCGTTTTCAGACCTAAGTTTTACAGAACCAGGGGCCCCTCAGCCAAACCAGGGGCCTCCAGTTAAAAAAAAAGAGATTTTTTTTAATAACATCATACAAATACATAAGGATAGAAAATAGTTCAAGTTCTATATCTTCTTCTTGATTACCTTCTGGTTGAAAGCTAATTTCATCCAACACCTCTTATGACTGAATTCTATTCATTTTTGATGCCTACGACTCATTCCGGTTATTATTCTGTTACAGGTGCTTCGCTGACTACTAAAGATTGGTGCTGAAGGGACAGCACAGGACCGGGACAGGTCGGAGATACACTGCCTGCTGGTGCCTGTAAAGGACCCGAGTTCATTGACTGAGCACTGGACACACAGAGGGCAATTTCCAGCAATGTGCTCATGCGCACATGCAACACTCGCAAGTTTCCAAACGTTAGAACTGTACGGGACTTGAGGAGAGCGAGGAGGTCTAAACTGCTGACTTTTGTTTTGTCACCCCATTCTGTATTCAGCATTTTGCCCTGTTGATGCAGTAATGTGTAAATGCGACTGAATGAGCCAGTTCGTTCCTTCCACATTGTACAAATAACGAGGTGACCAGATGTAGTAAAACAAATGAGGAAAAATAGTATCAGGTCCCATAAATGCCATCTGTTAGGGAATACACTAACATTACTCTAGGCAGCCCACATGCAACCTGTATATTATAATATTTTGTTAGATATGTGACCACGTTTTTGTACTGGATGAATAACTTTTGTATCAAAGTGTGCACTTGTGTGTTTTTATACAAACTTGTGTATATGCAATTTTTATGAAGAGAAACCCTATTTTATGTAAAATAAAGTCTTTATTTATTCAGATAATTGCATTGTTTGTTTAAAATCAACCAACAAACACCAAAATATGTTTTAGAAATGCTTTTCACACAAATGTAGATACTTAAGTATATTCAGTGTATAAAATATATTAGAATAGCACTGATGTACATTCAACTACACATACACTTTATCTTGATTTCAAATATTCAAAAGAAGTGGCTTTGAGTATGTCAACATGGTTTAATTAATGGGAGTCATTTACTGTATGAGCACAAAGGAGAGTGACAGGCAGCTGTAGATGGGACACAACCTTGGGATACAGTGCGTGAACGGTTAATTTTTAAGCAACAACAAAAAAGTTGAAGAGTAAAGCAATTTATAACCCCCGAATACCTCTGTAGTGTAACCAATGTGTCTGCACCAACCTATGGAGGCTGTGAATAGACGTCAGCTGAAGACTAATGGTGATGAACTAACTGTCCTGGAGGGCATCCAAAATTTCCTACCAATGTCTGTTTTCCTGTTCACATTTTTTCCCTTTCAGTTTTCTTTCAGATATATACAGGAGTCTTATCAGCAAAGATAAGCAGACCTGTTTAGGTTTATGCAGTTCAAACTTTCACTATTTAAAATGTAGCATGCAAAAAGCAGCCCTATTCTTGCTTCAAATGACATCCTTCAAAGTGCTCCAAATGTGAGTCAACCAAGCACTAAGGCTCTGAGTGCATGAAAATTAGCATTTTCTATTGTGCGTGCGAAGTTTGGATGCACTGTAAGGCCTTTCGCCATCATCCAATCAGACAGACCCGTGCTGATTTTGAATGGCCTCTGATTTAAGTGACACAAAAGCACTTTTGTGTGGGGGCTACACCATATTCATCACATTGTGCCTTCAACATAAATCTGATTGGATGTCTTGGGCACTTTGATGTCGCTCCAGTGTACGAGTGGCATTGTGGTATCTAACTTCTGTCTGTATTACCTATTTTCAGCACTTAGAGCAGGAGGTCCTTTTAATTTGTGAAGAGTAAATTCATAAAAAAAAAATCTGCTCTCTGATAAAACACCAGCAGAATGATTGACACTACTTTACAGAGCCTCACACAAAAGCCTGATTTGGGTCCAGTGACAAATGAAAGGGGCCGGGTGTGGGCCTCATTCAGACTAATTTTAATCTTACACTCCCTCTGTTTTTTTCTATCTAGACTCTTTTCTATAGTTTCTTCTCGTTTTGGAGATCATAGGATAGTTCTCAAAGAAGGAATCCCAGTGTTACTTGAGCATGATCAATGGAAAACTTACTATTTTACAAATCAGCAGCCAAATACTCAAAAACGATATTTTATTTTTGGATTTCATGCCTTACATTGACAAGATTCCCTTTTCCTTCTCAAAAATATCCTGTTTTCTCTCTCTGCGTTTGGTTGTTTATGTCTCTCTCTCTCTCTCTCGCGCTCACGGCTCATGATTGTGTGCAGTCAGGTTGATTTGCCCTGTCTGGCTCTGCATGCTAAACGCTGTCTTAAATTGCCCAGCACCCTCCGCACACACTCCTTCTTACACACACAATAGTCATCCGTCTCGGCTGAGGGCCAACACCCCCCCCCCCCCCCTCCTCCAAACTTCTTCACACACACCCAAAACAAACCCTGCTCTCAGCACTGTACTCCTCAGTCCTGCAGCCGATCTAAAAGAGAGAGTGTGTTTTATTCCACACTCATCCTTTGACTCCCTTTCTGAGAAAATTTCATTAGTGATGTTTAAAAATAGAACATAAGAGAAAGATTAGTCCTGTAATGCACGACGATTAAACAAACAGTGATTTGGTGAACCCGTGTGTGGTCAGCGAGTATTCTCTGTGCGTTGGTGCTGGCCAGGGGCCTTGTAAGCAAATACGCTCCTGAAGTTCCTATATCTCTCAGCCACACTTCCATTGTTGTGAGGCGACTCATATCTCCATGGCTTCTGATTGTTTGAGGAGCTGGTCTGATAGAGGCCCTCTTTGTGGGTGGCTCTCTGAATTTATTCAGGCCCCCCAACGTAATCTAAATAATCAACTAGCTTTTTCAACTGGGATGAAGGCTGGTGGCTGATTAGATGTTTGTGTTCCCATGTTTATTTCCTGCCGATCAGCTGTGTTGTCTCATTATCTTATGATGATTGTTATCAGAATGGGCAGTTATGACCTCATCGTTTGGCTTCGTTTCAAACTGCCCATCCCATCTTCTGCTCATTTTAGGATGTCATTTCATTAATAACTTTTCAAAGTGCCAGTAAATAGCATTATTTTTCAAGACCTGAAGGGATGTAATTGATGTCATGAGTCGTATGCTCCAGTGATTTCTACTATTCTTTCTTTAAATAAGACTATATTGGTTTTCATTTTTCTTTATATTACAAGAATTATTGCTGAAGAGCCATTCTGACATTTGTTTTCAGTGATTCAAGTTTTTTATTTAAAAAAGATTCACTGGGAGCCATTCTGTGTTTCATTAATAAGGGTTTCAACGTTTTTATTTTAACGTTTTTATTTACACTACATTCAAAATGTTGGGGTCTGTAAGATTTTTAAATGTTTTAGAGAGAAGTCTCTCATGCTTACCAATATATATGCATTTATTTGATTAAAAATAAAGTAATAACTGAAATATTATTGCAATTTAAAAAAACTGTTCTCTATTTTAATATATTTTAATATGTGAATTTTCAGCATCCTTACTCTGTTCAGTGTCACATGATCCTTCAGAAATCATTATAATATGCTGATTACTAGAAACATTTCTTATTACTATCAATGTTGAAACCATGAAACCTATATGTTGTTAGAAAAACCCAGCATTTATTTGAAACAGAAATCTTTTGTAGCATTATACGTGTATTTAATCTCACTTTTGTTCAATTTATTGCATCCTTGCTGAAGAAAATGATTAATTTACTGACCCTAAACATTTGAATGGTAGGGCATGTTTTATTTTTAATTTGTGCATGCACCTTAAATTTACTTTAGTCTTCCCCAATGCTTAAAACATCAGGTACAGTTAGTTTGAGGGCAACACAGAGTGACAGCATACAGTGATGACCCTCTGAAAGAGGTCACACAAAAGCTAGGGTGTCACTCCGGATTCCATCCCTGCCATTTTTGGCCTGCCCGCTGTATGCCATTCTTCAGCTGTCCCTCCGGGCCACCATGCTTCAGACAAATAATGATAAGACTCTACTCCTGATAAGCTTCACATGCTTCAAAGAATGATGGCTGTGGTACCCTAAAAGAAGGTTAAAGCATCTTTAGTTTTGGTAATATTAGTCCACATATACGTACACATCTGTGCGCGCATGATAGCATGCAAGATTAACATCTTGTGACTTCAGATGGGTTTCCAGCATTCAGTATCTTTAATTTCCAAGTTTAATAATTTGCCTGGTGTTCTCGCCTCCCCTTATCACCCTCTGATTAACAATCTGTATGTTTAGTGTGACACTAAAGGCATAGATGTGAGACCTAAGCTCATTTATCAAATGCCTGATGATAAGGTACATGCTCCAAAGACTTTTTATGTCAATAACTAAGCAGGTGCTGGAAACCACTGCTATGAAAGGCTACTGAGGGTTTGGGGTACTTCGAAAGATTAATTGTTTGATTTTTAAACCTATATGTAAAACTGAAATTGCAACACACGCATATGTGTTTGTGTATATATACAATACAGATTTGTGCTGCATCAAATATAGCAATAAATTTCATTTGAAAATACATTCAAATAGAAAACAATTATTTTAAATTGTAATACTATTTTACAGTATTACTGTTTTATATGGAAGCTCGTTTCTGCCACTGAAAAAAAATAAAAAGAAGATTATTGCGACTTTTTATCTCACAATTCTGATTTTTTTTCTCAGAATTGCATGATATAAACTCGCAATTGCACGAAAAAAAAGTCAGAATTGTGAGATAAAAAGTTGCAATTGTGAGTTATAAAGTCAGAATTCTGACTTTTTTATATCTTGCAATTGTAACTTTATAACTACCAATTGTGACTTTATATCTTGCGATTCTGACTTTATAACTCGCAATTGTGACTTTATATCTCGCAATTCTGAGAAATAAAGTCGCAATTGCCAGTTATAAAGTCAGAATTCTGACTTTTTTTTATATCTCGTAATAGTGACTTTATATCTCGCAATTGTGACTTTATATCTCGCAATTGTGACTTTATATCTCGCAATTGTGACTTTAAAACTCGCAAATGTGACTTTAAAACTCGCAAATGTGACTTTATATCCCGCAAATGTGACTTTATATCTTGCAATGCTGAGAAATAAAGTTGCAACTGCCAGTTATAAAGTCAGAATTCTGACTTTTTTTTATATCTTGCAATTCTGACTGAATTCAAATGTATATATCTTGCAATGCTGAGAAATAAAGTCGCAATTGCCAGTTATAAAGTCAGAATTCGGACTTTTTTTTCGAACTGGCAATTGTGACTTTATAACTCGCAATTTTGACTTTAAAACTCGCAAATGTGACTTTATATCTTGCAATGCTGACTTTATAACTCGCAATTGTGACTTTAAAACTCGCAATTGTGACTTTATAACTGGCAATTCTGACTTTATATCTTACAATTCTGACTTTATAACTCGCAATTGTGACTTTATAACTCACAATTGTGACTTTATATCTCGCAATTGTGACTTTATAACTGGCAATTCTGACTTTATAACTCACAATTGTGACTTTATATCTCGCAATTGTGACTTTATAACTCGCAAATGTGACTTTATATCTTGCGATTCTGACTTTATATCTTACAATTCTGACTTTATATCTTACAATTCTGACTTTATATTTCGCAATAGTGACTTTATATCTCGCAATTGTGACTTTATAACTCGCAAATGTAACTGTATATATCTCGCAATTGTGACTTTATAACTCGCAATTGTGACTTTATATCCCGCAATTCTGACTTTATATCTCGCAATTCTGAGAAATAAAGTCGCAATTGCTAGTTATAAAGTCATAATTCTGACTTTTTTATATCTCGCAATTGTGACTTTATATCTCGCAATTGTGACTTAATCACACAATTCTGTGAAATAAAAATCACCATAATCTTTTTTTTTCAGTGGCAGAAACGGGCTTCCATAGTTTTACCATATGTTTTGATCAAATATAGATGCAACTTTGTGAAGCATAAAAAACGTTGTTCAAAACAAAATCTGACCCCAAACGTTTGAAAGAAACTGTAAATTTTTTATGCTATTTTTTTTTTGTTTCGCTTATAATGTTAGTAGTATTTTTTGCAAGAAAATTGTCATAATTCATTTTTTTTTTACATTAAGGATCACAAAGAATTTGATTCATCACGCATAAAAACTGACCTTTTTATGATGTGTAATCATTTTTACTCTTTTTGAGCAAATTTGCAGAGATTCCATGCGATACATACATTCAAACAACTCAAATCAGATCAGTTGCCCCTCAAAGACCAACTACACAAAGCCCATAGACCTGTGCGTCTGATTGTTGTTCTACATTCTGTATTTGAACTTCCAAATATACACACAGATGACTTTCATGATAACTCCATGGCGCCTTTCTCAAGAAAGTGTTCATGCTTGATCAAACATTCACTAAACTGATTATCATTCAGCACTCATCAGTGCACTATAGCTGCTCCAAACAAATACAATGACTGTTTACACTGGTCCAGTTATTTAGAAAGCAGCAGTGCATCACATAGGCTAGTGTAAATTAATTCCAAAGAAAATTATTTACACAATCTCCATAATGAGAATACGATGAGATTGATTTGATGACGACCCCCTAAACACACACACAAACTCATTGTCAAATCTCCTAATGCAATTACATCGAGTACGAACTCTGCACTTGTGAATGGCTCACAACACACAAATCTGCCCTTGCAATAAACACGCAAGTACTTTTTCCTATCGTTTTGCATTTCATCTCATTCAGTGAAGACAAAAAGAGCTCACATGTGTACGAAGAGCAATATTTACCTCTCGCCATACACGCTTATTTGTCTGTGTAGACAATTTAGTGTATTTTTAAATATTTAACCGTCCAGACCAATCCTCTTGTGAACGTTGAACTGTTTCTCTGCAAGGGGCTTTTGTGTTCCCAATGCCTCACCCCATGCTTTCCTCATTGGGCGTATTTGTCTATCATTGCAGAAAGACATAATGGAATTCAGGCTCTAATCACATCTACGCTTTCTGCTGTGTTTTTTGTACGCTTCTCTCCTGCTCATTATATCAATACTCATCTTCTAGCCGTCCCGAGCCGCCCTCTGTGAGCGGAGGACAGGAACGGAGGGTGCGGGTGGGGTGGAGAGGAGTCTGAATGGGTTTATGGGGGGGGGTTGGGGTTTGTTGAAGGGGTCTGAAGACTAAAGGTTTTGGGTTGTTGCTGCCCCTTCAAAAGAGCCAAACGTACCATTAAGTCTTTGTCGGAGAGCTCTTGTACTATGCAGATTTTTCGCTAATTCTATTCACAGCTCTCTTCTACCCTAGACATTGAAAAGACTGCTGGTTTGGGATGTTCTCTTGACCCCCCCACCACCACCACCAAAAAAATGTGCTTGTGTTTTGTGGTTACACAAAAAATTATTTCTCAACTTTCATTAGAAGTTATTTTCGGCCACTATTCACCAGCTGAAAGCTGGTTGATGGGATGCTTAAATGCACCACTGGTGACATCCATATATTTGTCTCCATCCTGTTTTCAAGGTCAGTTCCTCTAAAGAGCACTGTTTCGAGGTTAGTTCTTCTTTTACTGCCCTCTTTCTTTCTTTCTTTTTTTTTCCTGTTTTGATGCATATTCCTCTTGTTCAATTAGATTTCTTCAGTCTGGAGTGAAATTTGGGGAGCTTTAGACCCCACCCCTCTTGAATTTGAGCAATAAGTCTACTGTTATGCAAATTCTCGTGTTTAAAACTATTAGTTCATTTGTTTCTGACATCCAATGCCCTTTTACATGAGCTGAATGTTTATTTGGTTGAGGGTGTCTTAACAGAATACAGTGTTCTAAACTAACAGAAATTTCCATCGTGTCATATTTGCACAATACATTATTTATTTGTTTTTTTTTTTCTTACCTGCATGGTCTACAAAGTGTCAGGTAGAGTTCAGGAAATTCAAGATGAGTTCAGAGTTCGACTAAAAGTAAACTGCTTTCAGTTGAAGGGTGACCAAGAGGAGCCATGCTGCAGGTCAGGACGGAATGTGCTGGAGAGAGAAAACAGGTGACTGAGCTTCACGTCACTTGTCCATCGTTCTCACAGGCTAAATTATCACTGCGTACTCTGAAGCCTCACTTCCTTGTCACCAACTCTAACTCTTATTTAGAGATTTAAAAAAAATGGACTTAAAAAATAACTGAATGCCTTTTTATTAGCATGACCATCATAGAAGAGGTGTGTTAAAGTGTACATTACTTACATCACCATTTAAAACTTTCGGGTCAGTTTTTAGTGTTTTTGAGCAAAGCCTTGTATGCTCACTATAAGACTGCATTTATTGAATAAAAAATACAGCAATATTGTGAAATATTATTACAATTTGAATGAACTGAATCTATTTTAAAACGTAATTTATTCCTATGATGGCAAAGCTGAATTTTCAGCATCATTACTCCAGTCTTCAGTGTCACATGATCCTCAAATTCAGGTACACAGTCATCCATTCAATGACTTTATGTTGTTTCATGTCAGCACACTGCAAAGGAGCCTTAACATGCAAACACCACAAATATGATAAGCAACGGTGATTCTATGGAATGCATGTTGAGACATTTGCCCCTGGCTCTGTTGATACTCGAGACAAAAAGTAAACCGTCAAGTAACTGCCCCTTAACTTGTTGTCACTCACACTCATATGAGGGTTGGTAATGGCACAGACCCAACTGTGATGACTAATTATGCCGTGGGTGAAAAATATATGCTGTGATGGATAACTCTCACTGAAAAAAGGTCAAATTAAGGAGTTTGTCATTTGAATACCGATTATGAAACACTGTTCAAAGGTTTGGGGTTGGTAAGATTCTAATGTTTTTGAAAGAAGTCCCTTATGCTCATCAAAGCTACATTTATTTGCAGGGTTGGGGAGTAACGAAATACAAGTAACTAGTTACGTATTTAAAATTCAAAATTTGAGTAACTGTATTTCATTACAGTTACATTTTAAATGGGTGGTAATCAGATTACAGTTACATCTGAAAAGTATTTTATATTACCAAAGTGATTACTTTGAATTTTAATGTCATTTAAACAGCAATTGGTGATTCTCTGACTCTGACAGTCTGAAAAAGCAGAGTAAAGTTTCATGTTTTCATGTTTTGTGATAGTTGTTTGTGAGTCATTTTATAATTCACTGGTCACTGCATCTTTTTCTCACAAGTTTTTTTTACCCTCACAATTTTCTCAGAATTCCGAGATTTAAACTCACAATTGCAAGTTATAAAGTCAGAATTGGGAAATATAAACTTGCAATACTCTTTTTTTCTTGCAATTGTGAATTTAGTATGTGAGTTTATTTGTCATAATTCTGACTTTTCTCAATATTGTGAGATTATATAACTCATATTTGACTTTTCTCAATATTGCGAGTTTATATCTCATAATTCGGACTTTATAACTCGCAATTGCAACTTTATATCACACAATTCTGAGGGAAAAAGTCAGAATTGTGAGATAAAAACTTGCAATGACCTTTTTTGTGTTTGTTCCACACTTATTAGTATTCCAAAGTATTCTAAAGCATTTAGATTAAGTTACAAAACTTGAGTAATGTAACGAAATACGTTACAAATTACTTTTTAAAGCATGTATTTTGTAATCTGTTGTGAAATACATTTTAAAAGTAACCAACCCAGCCCTGTTTATTTGATGAAAATGATTGATCAGACAAAACTGATATTTGTAAAATATCACAATATAAAATAATGTCAAGAAGTGTCACAAGATCCTTCAGAAATTATTCTAATATTCTGATTTGGTGCTCAAGAAACATTTCTTATTATCATAAAAGCTGAAAGCAATTGTGCTGCTTAATATTTTTGTGGAAACCATGCTTTTTTTCCCCCACAGAATTTTTTGATGAATATAAAGTTCAAAAGAACAGCATTTATTTGAAACATAAATAAATTGTAACAATGCAAAAGTCTTTACTGTCACTTCTGAATTAAATGTATCCTTGCTGATTAAAAGTATTAATTTCATAAATAATTAAATATATTTCACAAGTATATATATATATATATATATATATATATATATATATATTTATATATATATGAATGGTAGTGTAAATGGGAATAGGTGAAGGGAAGAGTGGACTCTCTTCTCCAAACTCCCTTTAGAGTCAGGTTCAGTGTGAATTGCCAGAGAGTGTGTGCCATTCAGTATTCCATCATTCTTCTGGTGAGAATGGAATGGAAAGTGACAGATCCTGAGGCAGTCTTCTGTGTGTGTCTCGAAAGTGCGCTTGATTCAAGACGAATTCTGAGCCTGCCAGGCACAGCTGTACCAACCTCGTCTCACACTCATAGAACCAAAGAAAGAAAAAAGGAAAGATCGGCATGATGAAATGATGTCCTATGAGAGCATGTGTGATTTATGTTTTTATTTTAAGAAATTCATACAGACTAAAAACAAAAAAAGATGATGAATAAACCTGCAAATGTTGGTGAATGAATGTTGTGAACTCGTCATTCTTTTCACAAAATAACATGACAAAAGTCACCTAAACTTGTTCTGCATGAAGTTCTCCCGCTTTTCTCTCCCACATTTTCTCCTTCATGACTTATTTCTTCCTGACTGATGTCCTGTCAGAAGAATGACACATTGTATGTTAGAGTATGGCAATGGAGTACCTTGTTTCTTGTTCATCGAGGTCAAGATCACTTCGAGTCGCACTGTTTGCATGAAAAGCCCTTACGCAACTATCCTATCCCTTCTGCAGTGGGGGCAATCCACTAACTGACACAAAACTGTATTTTGCCCCAGAACTTAAAGCTTCGTTTAGAAGCACCTTTTTTTCACTGTTTATACAGATATTGATCTCAAACAAACATAGCAGCACAGTTAAGGTAGATGTCTGCACTTGTTCTCTGAGTCGAATGGTCTATGGCTATTTTCTCAACCACAACTACATACCACATAAAACTGAAATTACATCTACATATAAATATACTCTCTCTCTCTCTCTCTCTCTCTCTCTATGTATATATATATATATATATATATATTACTCTTGAGAGTACTTTGGTCATAAATTGGACAACACTGGTCCTTACGTATCTTTCTGATTCACTAAAGCACCGACTCATAAGAATGATTTTGTCATGAATCAAATTATACTGGTCCCGCTGTATGTTTTTGATTCTGACTCCATGGGCCGCACTGTATGTTGTTTGTGCTCGCAGTCCGCGAGGGCAAATTAATATAAAGGCATTTCTTGTTGTTATTTTGAAACACGAAACCTTAAAAAAGTATCACATTCAACATAGACTGCAATATATTCAATATTTGTATGTTCACAAAATATGCTTTTGTGCTCTGTACTTTCACTCATAGTCTTGCATGTGAGTGTATGTCATTTATCACATCAGTCTAGTGCACTTTTATTGCAGGGCCCCTCCACACTCAGCAGTGGCAGATGGGTTGGACTGCAAGGAAAAGGGCTTCCTGCTGCGTATCCTTTCGCTCAGTTGAGTTGTGGGGTTGCAGCATGTTGCCTAAAACGCCCCACGTCGTAGCACAAGGCAGCGCGTACAAAGTCCAGGCCTGCTGACCTGGGGCCAGTTATTCTCGTTCACCATAAAATGCATTCCTTTACCTCCTCCTCCTCTTCCTCCTTCCTCGTGCTGTTTCCCTGCACTGGTTCTCCATTTTGAGACTCCATTCATGCTCTAATCGCTTGGACAATGGACTTGGGCTAGGCCTCTTGCCGTCTTTGATTGAGCTTAGAAATCACATCCTGTCAAATGTAAAGCAAAGACCAGCTCAATCTGTGATAGTATGTGGGGAATGGAGGACCATCTGTCCATCACAGACAGGCAAAGGGACCTGCATCAAAAGAGATTGCAAAATAGATAAGCAGTTTCAAGAAAAATGAAGCTTAAACTGATGAGAATAGAAGCACAGGTATGTTTGTTCTTTGATCTTCCATCCAAGTTCAGTTCAAAACAAACACACATCAAAACATCCTTCCCGTGACCGGCCTGACACTCGCTCTCTTCCTTTTCCATTGACACCTTCTCTCTTCCTACTCATTACATCACTCCATTTTTGCCCAGTGGCCAGACACCATGCGGTCTGGATGCTGTCTGCTTTGCGCCTTCTTTAAAGGCCAGTGAATTTGCAGAGTAATGGCCATTGTGCTTCCCTATTGATCCCTAACCGGCCATATTGAGGCCCAGCAGGATTTCAAAGGGACAAAAGCAGTGTACTGCATTGTCCTGTCTTCTAAATGAAGAAGTCCGTCCTCCTACAGAGAACAGTCCCTGGAAATGTCAGCAGAGAGGGTCTATGGGGGAGGAAGTAAAGGAGGGAATGGTTAATTATTAATACACTAATACAGCTCTTCAGCAATTGCTTTACTCCCTGCTAATTTCTACAATGACGATAGAATCCCTAGAGGTGCACAGATGTTTGTCCTCCTTCAGTATTACAACATATTCTGAGGAAAATGTGTGGAGATTACCCGACTTCTGAGCATGTCTTACAACCCATTTTCAGTTAATAAGGTGAACACTATTTGTAAGCAAAATGAGAACGAAATAACCAAATTGTTACTTTGTTTTATGTGCATCTCAAACTTCTATATAATGCCATTACATTTACTTGCTGTAAACTGAAGCTGCTTTAAATATACCAACTGTACTATCACAGTAAAATAAATAATAAGTAAATAATAAGTATAAAATAATAATAAATAATCATGTGTATTGTAAATTTAAAGTTGTGTATATTTTATTTAGGAAATTGTGGTTCAGTGGTTCATATTGAGAAAATTTCACTAATAAAAATGTATTGAAATAATTTAAAATAATTTTTCAAGGAAACTTATGCAGTTTTGAGGCTTGAATTGAGGAATTAGGCTGATTAAAATTAAGGGAAGAAGGCTATCTATTTATTTTAAGAGAATTAGTTCAATTATGCCATTTTATTTAGAAACGCCATTTGGTAGTGATTGTTACATGCATCTCCCAGCATGCTTTGCATATGGCTGGAAATGGAGAGTAAATATTGAAATTAAGTGTTATTTTATGTGTTTACATGAGTGGAGGGAAACATCTGTTAATGTTTAATGTTCAGTTATGTTTGACATTTGAAAGAGTTTCTGTTATTTTGAAGTTTTGAAGAGTAAAGGGTTCGTTTGTAGATAACTGCCTGTACTAATTTTATGAAGCATATTGCTTTGTTCAATCAGTAAAAGCTTTGCTAATGACAGTGCAGTAACACGTTTGTTCATACTTGTGCTGTGCCAGCAGCATACAGTCTTTTAATTATACAACATGACTCAAAGTCAGGGTTAAAATTGAGAGTCAACTTATATTAAAAAAGCACATTTCACCAAAAATATTAAATTCATTATGTCATAGACTAAATAATTGAGGAGATTTTACATAATTTTTCTTCCAGGGGGGAATCAGGGTTAGTCACTTTCACAATTGTGTTAAATGTCAGCTTATACATAATCTCATTTTGTGTAATTTATGTGGTTGATGTTATAACCCTCATTATCTGCTACCCTGCCCTATTTTTAGTTTCTACACTATAGCTCAACAGTTTTTGCAAGATATTACTACTTCAAATAAATGCTGTTCTTATGAAATGCTTATTTATAAAAGAATACTGAAAAAAAAGTAACATGGTTTCCAAAAAAAAAAAAAGCGTTGATGATAATTATAAGAAATGTTTCTTGAGCACCAAATCAACATACTAAACTGATTTCTGAATGATCATGTGACAGGAGTAATGATGCTGAAAATTTTGCTTTGCCATCACAGGAATAAATTACATTTTAAAATATATTAAAATAGAAAACAATTATTTTAAATACAATATTAATCTTTCTTCTGTATTTTTGATCAAATAAATGCAAGCTTGGTGAGCATAAAAGACTTAACATCTTACCATCCCCAAACATCGGTACATTTTATCGGTACTGAATTCAATTGCCTTTTGGGAAGAAATGCAAAGTTTTGAAACTCTAGATGTGCAGGCTAAGGGGCCGTTCACATATCGCGCGCATATTCATTATATCCTATGTCATTATATCTTTTCCGCGCGCATATTCATTATATCCTATGTCATTATATCTTTTCCGCGCGCATATTCATTATATCCTATGTAGGCGCGCGGTAACCGCGCGCAAAATGGAAGCGACGCGCATGCGGTCCGGCGCGCTCGTTTTTTCCATGCGCGCCTGTGCCGCGGCGAGATGAAAACATCTCAACTTTTCAGAATGCCGCAAGCGCACCGCGGGTCATGTGACAAGAGCTCTTGGACAAGTTTGTGAAATTCTCCATGTTTTTTACGTTTTTGAAGGATAAGGTGCACCCAAACACTGCGGGAGTTTTTCGTCTCCAATTAATAATACTGTACAAGAGCTACTGCAAGGGCTTTTCGGTGATGGGAATCCATTTAAACTTCTGTGTAGTAGTGGAGAGTGTTGTTCATGGTTGCATAGCAACCACAGACGCAACAGAAGCGCAAGCTCCGGAACGCTTGCAAAAAGCGCTTGCAAAAGAAGGAGGAAGCGATGTGGCCGCGCTTTCCACACGTTTTTAAGCGCGATATGTGAACGGCCCCTAATAGGTCCTTTAACTCAACCTGCTCGTAATCACATCATTATCTATAGGACACAGCTGATTGGTTCCTGCTGTATCAGTAGCCAATGAGCTCACATGCTCAATCTTCAAATACATGAGTAGCATTTGCTTAGCAGTGCAGCACGCTTTCAGAAACCCTCCACCTTCCCCAGCTCCACTTGTATAGATCTGCTATGGGTAATTCATGAACACTATATTGGACAGCAGCAGCATGTCTTACTTACTCACAGCAGTGTGTCGTGTCTGTATTGACAGTAGCAAGTCCTGTACTTGCTCTGCAGCAGCAGCAGCAATAAAAGCAGCAGCAGATCTATTCCGCCAAGACCAAACATATCAACATTGTCATTCCCATCACCATGCCAAACATTCCAAGAGTTGTCATGACAGAACTTAAGTGTTGTGAAAAGCACTTGAAAATGACACCAAATTAATAATTTTATATAGTTTACTAGCCCTTTCTCTTGTTTGTTAAGTATGTCTACTCATACATAGTAAAAGGTTGCACCAAAAATATATACTTTTTTTCTCCAATCGTACATAGTGTGTGCAAGCAAATACCTATAGTTGTTAAATACAATTACACCAGCGGCCTTCTCTTGTGAGTGCTATTCCTGTGCCTGCACTCCTCTAATGAACTTGCTGTCTCTCTACTGGCCTAATCCCTCTTTTCAGCTGGAGGGTCATTTGGTGCAGATGCACATCCAAGCCTTTCCAAAGTTTAATTAAACATTCCCCAGTTTCAGCCAGACTGCCCTTCTCCCCGCTAGCCCATTCAGAGTATTGTGAAGAGTAATGGCGTCCTTGTTTGGTTTAAACCTGTACCCCAGGCTCTGTGGCTCTTTGGTAAAGAGGATGCTGTGCTTCCTTGTAGTCAGAGGTGGTGGGGAGGTTTAATGAGTCTACGAGGCAATGATCTGCCAGGACAAAGCAGGTTCATTTATGCGCTGGTGTCACATAACCACACGTGCGCTCCTTCCAGAGGTTCATTTAAAACTGCACTCTTACTGAGCTGCACTGGGCAGCATTTCAGTATAAAATACAGACTTCTCTGGTAGAAACAGCCCTCAGTCTGTTTTGCTAAAGCAGGGGGTGCTTTCCCCCTCTGTCTTCCATGCGAATCACATTTCTAATTCATTATCGTTTTTAAGATGCAGTTCTTTAAAGATGAATTCAAATGGCTGTAATCTCCTCGCCATCTGCCCGTGCTAATTCAAAGCCTGACTATTATGGATGTGATAAGACAAAAGTCAAGCTTTAGTCCAAAATCTTTGTTTTTCTTTTATCAATTCAATTTCTTATCTCCCTTCACCAGCCTTCTAGAGCAGAATAGATACAGCCTTTCCCTGACCATTTCAAGGCTGGTTGTGTTTGAGAGCATTTTTTGCGGGTCAGTTGATTCCCTTCTTTGTGTTTGTTTGCCTCATTCTCTCTTTAACTAGATTCAATGTGTTTGCTTTTACTTTTTTTTGTTTGGGGCTGGGGGGCTGACACTTTACAAGGGTTGAGCGAAACAACCCGACTGGGTCTCTTGGGGCTCTGGTTGACCGCACAGGTCTGCAAGCATATGGGATGGGTCTGGCAATCAAATTACCTTTGTCTTCTTTGGGTAAAGAATTAAAAACGGCCTTTAACAACAGACTGACTTTCAAGGGGTCGGTCAGGCCAGTGCTGGGGTGAGATTCCATGGGTGCTAATTAGTAAATGAAATAATTAGATCATCTTTCTCACGTCTTTCACAAGCTGTTCGCAGGAAGCTTGAAAGCAAAGAGTGGTGGTATGTATAAGGGTTACGGGGGCATCTTCACGAAAAAAGAATAATCCAATCTGCATTTTCTCTGCATTATTCAGAATCTTTGTATAGTCTTAGAAGTGTTTGATTCCATTGAAACACTGAAAATAATGTACCAACTTCTGTATCAAGCCCTTCATTTATGGGCTATTACATAACAGATATAAGATACAATAATCAAAATTTAAAAAATGTAAATAAACATAAATAAATTATATATCCATTTTATAAATGGATATAAAAAGGATAAAATCTGAAGAAGTCAGATGTGTTTGTAAATACTCTTCTAGCTTCTAGCCTTCTTTTTCCTTCTGGCCTTTGGATAAAAATGTGAAAGGTGAATGGAAAAAGGCCATGGGTGGCCAATTAGAAATGGTAAAGGGAAAGGTCTCTTTGTGTAGCTGTCCCCCTACCTAACTCCTCCTTCGCACTTTGTCTATGCATCTTTATAATGCTTATAAACCAATAACCCAATTACTGCACAAAGAGAGAAGCAGGCAAAAAGCCTACTGAACGTCCTCTGTTTAGAAAAGTAATATAGTCTTTGACACTGCAAGGCCTAAGTAACCTTGTTAATGCACCTGTTATTGTCTTTTAGCAGTTCCTTTTCATTGTCTATATGGGAAGAAAAACTTTGTGTTGTATAGTTTATATATCTTCCCCTTCTCCAAATGTGTTTGGATTGTTTTCTCACCCTTTGGGACAATGCAAATAGGCTTTGAGAAATGAAGTTCAACTAGTGATGATACAGAAATCCATCTGAAATATTTCTGATGTCTGTGAAAGTAAGGAGATACGCATTTGATAAAGATCGTGAAAGTTCATTAGTGATCATTGATTTCGAGGAGTTTTAAGAGGTGCGCTCAGAGCTGGTGACGTGCTCCCCAAAACTACGAATCTTTGTGTCAGCATGGCAGTGGGCTTGACTTTGGGGGGGCTCTTTGTTGGATTGGGGACAAAGCTTCCACAGAGCAAATCCCTTCAACTACAAAGAAGCTGATTAACATGAGAAAACGTTCAGTTGAGGAACCATATAGGCACGGGATGATGAAGGACTGTGGTTTTTAGCAGTTCTTGCAGGATGGCATCATGCATTGGAACTCCAAAATTCCAGATTGTTTTCTTAACACTCTTAAGAAAACTCTATTTCAGAAAGTTCTGTGAACGCTTAAAACACCCTTTTTAGGAAATATGTGTTATAAAACATTCTGGAAAACATTAGCAGAATGATATATGCCTTCACTGAGAACAATACCACAATATGTGTCTAAGCGCTGTACAGTAGCAGACAAAATTGTGTCCAACTATGCAAACGTGACAGAACAAGCATCTATTTTGAGTATACATAGTCATACAGAATCTATCAGGGATTTCATCTAGATTGCAAACAAACCCATTTCACTTTACTCAGAATCTGTCACCTACTTCAAATAAAATTTCTGAACAGGATGTTGATTGTCACTGTTTTGGTTTACAACAGAACTGACATTTATGATGACGAACAGAGGCTAGTTAAATCTGTTAATATAAATATAACCACAATGTTCATTGTGCTGAATGACAAGCAACAGGCTTTTCACTTTTGTGAAAGTGTTTTAAAGTACAGTATAATGCTGTGTTTCATTTTTACTGTACATTTAAGCATTCCCTGCTGTAAAATCCAGCATTGCTGCCCTAGTGAAAAATAAATATACTAAACTGTGTTTGAAATACGTTTATTTCACGCTAAGTAAACTAGAAATGCATTTACATATTTTGTACCTTGCAATTTTGGTATTCTAAACTGGTATACTTAAAGTCTAAGCTAAATTGGAACAACTAATTTTGTACTTAATGCACTTTAATCGTGTGTAAGTAGTGCTAAAGCCCAACTAAAGATTTACTTAAGAATATTTGATTGTGCTTAAGTGGAACTATTGCAAGTATACTTTAGGCACACTTTAAATATGCATTTAAAGACAGATTTTATTCAAAGATCATACAGTCCTTATCAATAGCGGCATTTAGGCTTAATATTAAGAAAAAATAAAGTTTAATTACAATTTTATATCGATAAGTCTCAAGCGATCTGAACATGGGAAGCGGGAGTGCTGGTGGACCAGCTACACCAGCTCAGTTTTGCTCGAGAACAGCATGACGACTATGCTGGTCCAAAAACTAGACTAGCACTATACCAGCTCTAACTTGCATAAACCAGTTTGGACCAACATGGAATTCATGCTTGATTTTTCAGCAGGGTTTGGCAGACACTTTTATCCAAAGCTTACACATTTACATTTGATTTTCATGGGCAATCGAACCCATGGCCTTGGCTTTGCTAGCACCAATGCGTTACTGTTTGAACTATGTTTACACTTATAAGTTGACACTTCTAATTTAAAATAACACATCAAGCTTTTCTCCCTCCACCAGTCCATTAGTTGTTTAGTCTCTTGACCTGCCAGCCAAAAACTCAGGCTGTTATTGTCAGTTTCCTGAGGTTGAAAGGAAGTGTCCCAGCGAGGCCTAACACGTTTTTTCATCCCGCACTCAATACATCCTGTGGTCTTGAAGCGGCCGCCCAGCAAGTGCTCAGTCAGTAGTGGCTATGGGGTAGTACATTATCCCTAAAGTCCACTGTGACTCCAATAAGAGGATTCCAAACACCACTGAGAGTAGCCACTGCTCTAAGTCCCTGAGAGGAGGATTTCAGTCCACAAGTCATGTCCCTATACTGCAGTCCTGGGATTAAGCAGGAATAGGCCCTGCTGTTCCACCTCCTGCCCTGGCCTGTCCTCCAGTCAGAGACTAAGGGACTCCCTTTTGTCCCTGATGAAGCCCTTCTCAGCTGGGGGAGCGGAGGCTTTTTGTGTGCCCATGGGCTCGGGAGAGAGGGGCCACAACTAATGAGAGATGAGAATTACCCGTCTAAAGCCTCTCATCTTTGACAAGCCCTCTTGAAACTCTCTCTCATCAGGCCTCAGCGCTCCTGCAATAAGGAGATAATTACACCGCTGTTTGGAGTGAAAGGCACCTTAGGCTCGACCGGAGGGAAGGAGGTCACGGGTTGACCCTAGCGTGCGGCCAGTGTGACCCCTGACAGTAGGCCGCAGAGATTAGTCAATGGTTTACAGCACTCGGGAGGGCTGACTTTTTCCCCAGAGGACGGTATGCTGCAGATTCCAATAAAATCAAGTGCTAGGGGCTACAAGTTCGGCCCTGAAAGAGCTGACCATGTCAACTGTTCCAGAGTCAGGTCACACTTTTGGATTCTAGGCGTTTCCTGCTTTGTCCCAATGATAAAACTGTTCCAAGAAACGTGGAAACGAGTGTGAGTTAAAATGAACACTCTATAATGTACACAAATACATACTTACTCTTTTGAGACTTTAGGCCCGTTCACACCAAAACGGTTTACAATAAGGTTCATTAGTTAACATTAGTTAACTACATTAGATAACATGAACTAATAACAAACTACACTTTATTCATCTTTGTTAATGTTAATTTCAACTTTTACTAATACATTATCAAGAGTTGTATTTGTTAACATTATTCAATGCACTGTGAAGTAACATGAACAAACCATGAATAAAGCTGTATTTTATATTAACAAACGTTAACAAAGATTAACAAATACAATAACAAATGTGTTGCTCATGGTTAGTTAAAGTTAGCTAATACATTAAATAATGTTAACAAATTTTTCATTTTTTCCTCAAAATGAATGAAGACTGTAAAATGCAAATTCAGAATATTGTGCAAACCTACAATAATTAAACATGCTAAATAACACAAATATACATATGGATTTAATATCCCTTTATTTGCTAATAGGTCAGTCTTTCCGCTGACCTTTGATGATCCAATTCAACCATACTAATAAACAAAAACGAGTTTACATCACATTTGTGTTTAATTTTTTTTTTTTTATGCTGAAGTATGAGTGTTGAACTTTCTTATGGCTTGCAGCAGAGCTGAAGGAATTTGCATTTCCTTCAGTCTTATTCATTTCACTTTTTGGGGTTAAAAGGCCTTTACATTTGCCAGAAATAAAACTTTTTGTTGTTGTTGTTGTTAAAAAACAAACAAGCAAGCCCAGCTCAGGTGAGAAAAAATAACGCAAAAGTAATGTAACACATTACTATTCATAAAAAGTAACTAAGTAAGGCAATGCAATTTCCCTAACACTGATGATAACTACGTGTAACAATAATGGCAACTATAAATTTTTAATAATTCAGTTACACTTCATTTTAAGGTGTCCTTGTTACACTGTAATTATACATTTAAGTACTGAGTAATATTAAGTAACTACATGTACTTACTATAGGGTTAGGATTAGGGATTGGGTTGGTTTAGTGTTAGTTGCATGTAACTATGCATAATTTATAGTTATTACTATCGTAATTAAATGTAACATATGTAACAATGACACTGTAAAATAAAGTGTTACCAATAATATTATGAGAATAGGCAAGTCCACACCACAACTGTAATGAATCTGACACAGAGGAGCAATATCACTGCAGTCACTTTCGGAATATTTTTTTCCAGCTGATGAACGATAAAAACATTGACAAAAACATTTAAAGCAGCAGACAAAATGACTGTAGTGTGGTTGGTGTGGATGCTAGTATAGCTATCATTATAGTTATCGTTCTTGGAGTGAACAGCCTTTAGATGCATAGCTATACACTCTCAGTGTCAACACAAGCCAGTCCCACTTGTTACTTTGGAACATTCTGCCAAATATATAATGACAAAAAAAAAAGTTTCCATAAAATTGATCTAGAATAAAGAGCATTCAAAACAAATGATCTTAAAGGACATTTTGACCATTTCAAATGTCATTCAATTGTTTGTAACTCCCTGAAGTAATAAAAGACTGACTTCCAATGAATAAAATTCATAATGGCAGACGGCGTGGACGGCATTAAGCTCTCTGAGCTCTGGAGCACCACAGATGCACTGGCACCTCATTTATTATCATCAGGACCAATGGGCCTTGCTGCATTGTGCGTTCAACTCCAACTGAGCCAGTGCACTTTGCCTAGCAACATATATCCCTGCAGGCCATTCCAGTTCAATGCCTGCCCTGGACTATGACCTCCATCACACACACATATGCACAGAGACACCGCATACAAATGTCGTTTCTCAACACGCACTACAAACGCTATTCATTTTAGCTACAAAACGCACAGAACCGGTCTGAACAATGCAACCAAAAAGATATCCCCATCTAACCATTCATTTTTAAAAACGGATAGTTCCGGTCCTAGATTCTGATTTGGTCAATACAATGTTCATGACTTAATAAAATAAAGCAAAATTGTGACAGTTATGGTGCAAAACACTGGTTCACTTGAGTGCTCATAAATTGACCTCATGTTGTTGTTTACACATCAGCGGCGCTTTATAAGTGGTTAAAATTTGTAATATTTTTATGCAGTAACTGTTTAGTTATAGCAATACATTGTATCAATATATTCATAAAAGCACTATTTAAAATATATATTTGAATTATTCTAAATATATATTCTACATATTTGTATTATTCTTTAGTATGAAATATGGTTGCTTTTCTGAGCATAGGTAGAGTTCAGTTACGATAAGTTGAACGACTGTCCACACTTTCTCAATCAATCATTCTTATTCATAAAAAAAAAATTGACAACAAAAAGAGAGAAAGAGAGAAAAGGAAAAATTATTTACTCTCTCTCCTCCTTTCACTCTCTCTTTTCTTCTTTATGCATTTATCACAACTGAAATCACTTTATCTTTTGCGCTCGCTCCACTAAATAATATTAGTTAATGAGAGGCGTCATGCTCTACAATACTGAATAATATAAGCCCATCAACCCTGCTTTACCTCTGGTCCCTCAAGGCCAGTTCTTTTCACTGTGCTCCCTGTCTCCTAAAGGACAGCTGCAGCAGGACAAGACAACCATAGCAAATCCTGAAGAAAGCTTTATCAGAGTGGCCATGAAAGAGGCCAAACTAGATTTCCCTACCAGCCAATCATATGGCCTCTCAGTTTTTACCCTCACACAAACACTGAATTACAAACAGTCCTGCTAATGCGAGTGTGTGCCACTATTCTATCTGCACTCCTCCCTGCACAGCGGGGTTCTTGTATTGGGATGCAGCGTAATTTGAGGTTGTGGCCCCTGCTGTCTGAGTGGCACATGCCCGCTCAGGAAAGGGTATGAGGCTGGCGGAATCCCTGCATTCCTCACCGCTCACTTTGAATAGCACTTTAGCAACAGGGAGTTCTGTGTTACCAAATAGGAGGGACTGAAAAATCTACTGGAGTGAAAAAATAACCGCTTAATTGTACATTATTGTGTTTATGTCAGTGAGGCCAACGTAGTACACATTTCTAGCTAATTTGGGTGGGTGGGGGGGTTATTCAAATTAAAAATATTATTTTATATTAAATATTATTTATTGTTACATGTTTTATGTATTACATTTATTATTGAAAATGTTTTTTTTTATTTAGCAAGGGTGCATTAAATTGATCAAAAGTGACAGTAATGGCTTTTGATTTGTTACAAACAATTTCTATTTGAAATAAAATGCTGTTCTTTTGAACTTTCTGTTCATCATAGGATCCTGAAAAAATATTATTATGGTTTCCACAATAATATAAAGCATTTTTAACATAGATAATAACAAGAAATGTTTCTTGAGCAGCACATAGACATATCAGAATGATTTCTGAAGGATCATGTGACACTGAAGACTGGAGCAATGATGCTGAAAATTCGGCTTTCAGGAATAAATTGCATTTTAAAATATATTAAAATAGAACAATTATTTTAAATTATAATAATTATTCATTTTTATTATTTCAAATAAACGCAGCCTTTGTGAGCATGAAAGTCTTATTTCAAAAACATATAACAAATTAAAAACAAATCTCACCGATGGCAAACTTTTGACCAATAACGTATATTAAACATTAAGTTTTTAAAATGACTGAATCAGATTCATAAGGTTACTCTAAAAAAAGGTCATTTTTAAGGGTAAGTACTGCACATGCACACTTTTTTACATTGCTGGAAGGGTTTAAATTATTGTGTGCTTAAACTGCAAAAAAAAAGAAAGAAAGAAAGAAAGAAAACTAGAATGATGAGGCTGAATGATGTATCCCGTTGAATAGTCATCTTATTTTGTCTGTCTCAAATTTCAATAGTAATCATGAATTTGATAGAGAGCCAAAAAAGCACTGACTCAAGTGGGACAGCAGCACAATAAGTTTCACTCCGTGGTAAGAAAAGTACTTTTCATCTAAGTCTAAGACACTGTTAAAAGAAGCCCAAACTAAGACTCTTCAACATCAATGCATCACTTTTGTGGACATTTTGGATGCAGCAAAGGACAGCCACTCTGACTGTGAATGGACACCAGTTTATTGTTGTGGTATCAGCGCAATAGGGGGCAGGCCTTACCAACCCCTCTGAGAGCCTCACACAAGAGATGCTGCTGGTGACCGGAGAGAAGAGGGCTGGTGAGGGCGGGTCCAGTGCTTCAGCCCAGACACTCCCTTTTTTTCTGTTCCTGCCCGGTTACATTGTGTAGGGGGCCCGGCCGGGGCAGGACAAAAGGGAGCCGCGGGCCGGGTGGTTCGAATTCCATGTGAAGGTGTTTGGAGTGTGTGCTACCCCAAAACCCTCTCTTGTTTTGGGGAGAGGGTGGCTGAGGACTGTGGATGGGGGGGTGGGGTGTCAGTGTGACGGATGGGTTGTGAGTTGTTGGCGCTTTTGTGGATGGCGGTGTGTGTCTGAATAGGGACGTGCTGCCTCCCGCTCTGTGAGTTTCTGGAGCCTGAGGCTGGGTGTGTGGCGGGTGTAACGGGGGATTTGATTAAGGAATAGAAAGGCAAAAAAAAAACTTTCAGGCTTTTGGATGGAGGCGAGAACACAATAAGTGAGACTGAGTGAGCATGCCTGCCTAATATTAGCGTGAGGCACCGCATTAACAGCCTGCTGTGATGGGAATATAAAGACACTGGTTTCAAACTAAAACTGAAGCATCCACTAATGTTTAAAGTAATGTCTAAGAAAAACAAGATATACAGTTCAGAATCAAAAGCAAGAGCTTAGAAAATAAAATCATATGCATCTTATTTCCTGATGTTTGAACCAGTGTTGTTATCATTAGCTAACATTTTAAAAAAAAAAGTTAAAGCTCAAATTAAATGAAATATGAATATTAGATGAAAAACTACAAATATTGAAGAACTAAAATAAATTAAAATTCAACAATATCTATTAAAAATGACAAAAGAACTTAACACGATTATTAAAAATGAAACTAAAAACTGAAATTTAAAACAAAAGATCATTCAAAATATTAATAAAAACGACATTGGCCAAAACAGCATTTAGAGAACCAAAAAAAATGTAAAAAGGGACAGTTCAACTAAAAATGAAAATCATTTGCTCCCCCTCATGAAGTACTAAACCTGTATTACTTCTTCTGTGAAACATAAAAGAAGATATTTTTTTGTCCGGACAGTGGAAGTGAATGTGGTCCAGAGATGTTTTGGACCAAAAAGACTTAAACATTCTTAAAAAAAAAAGTGTTCTAGAGAAGAGAAAAAAATCATGCATACAACATGAGGATGAGTAAATGGTGTCAGATATTTAATTTTTGGGTGAACTTTCCCTGTAAGACTCACCTATATTTCTTATTTTGGATACACACAATGCCATAATCTACATTTCCATCACAACACGGACCGTATCACATTCTACACGTTTGATGCACGGACAGACAGCAGTAATGAGATAACATTTGTCTGCTTGCATACGTAATGGAGCAGTTGAATAAGATAAGCTCCCTATTGCTTAATAAAAGAGTGCTTCTCCGGCCTTGTCCTTAGTGCAAAAGTCAATGGGAGAACACAACGGCATGCATACTAATAATGAGCCCACATCCCTGGAGCCTGGGACTGTTTTTGTTCTGGGAGCCTGAGCCACTGTTTGAGCCTCCGTGGATGTCTCTTTCTGAGGGCAGATGAAACCATCAGAAGCCCAACATCTCCGCAGGGATGACAGTTAACAGAGCAGCTCACCTCAGACTTGTGATAGTTTGATGGGCGGACGATTAGCATTTCCTGCTTGTAATCTTTTGTGTGGCAATGAAGGGAAGGTATGTTTGCTGTTTTGCCAAGTGAAAGTGTGGCACTCACCCACTTTTCCCCTGTGGGGGATCTTTATATGTCCCCCATGAGCTTGCAGACCAGACTGAACCGAGCTTGGAATGGAGCTACATGTATATTTGTTTATAATATATATATATATATATATATATATATATATATATATATATAAATATATACATACATACATATATATTGCAAATATATAAAATAGGATAAAATATAAATATTTGATAGTATTTTACGGTAAAATGACTGTAATCACAAAAAAAGTTATATGCTGAATATCTGACATTGCAAACATGGTCAAAATTGTGTCAAATATCTGTGTTCACATTTTAGGCCTTGATGGCTGTCAAGTGCTGTTCCCCTCATTGAAAGGGGTGGTTTGATGGGCAGATGATTTCTTCCTTGTTCTCTTTTGTGTAAAGGGAAAGTATGTTTGCTGTTTGAGAGAGTGAAAATGTGGTCCATACTGACTGTCCCTCAGTGGGGGGTCTTACCCATTACAATAAGCCCCAACTGAGCATATAGACCACTCTTGGCATAGGGAAAACAAAATATTTGTATCACCTGGTGCTCTAAGGCATTTAATGCAGGAGGAAGTATCAGCAAAATCCTGAGGGAATTACTGAGGCATCCCCTTGTCTGGAGATTCCTGAGAGCAAGGTGCAAGAGGGGATAGGGAGAGGAGGGGGATAAGGGAGACACAAAATAAGACATGATATTATGGGGGGAACATTCTCAATATATTATACACCAAAACTTAAGAAAAAAAAGCATGATTTTGTTATATATGTCACATTTATGAACATCGCCCTCAAATGCAGGACTATATATCTCAAAAATGGACTGTAAAATGGTGACAACAAAATATTCAGACAATCAGATCAAATCTGGACATCACAAAAAGCTAGAACAAAAACCACAGCAAAATAAAAAAAAGCAAATAGTTAATTTGGTTCAGTTACATGATATCAGCGACGGTTGGTTTCTTTGCGTTTTGGAAATTTCAGTGATGGTCAGTTTTGTTCCATTATGAGATTTAAATAACGGTCGGTTTGTAGGGGTAGGGGTTCCCAAACACTTACCTGGAGAACCACAGCACTGCACATTTTGCATGTCTCTTTGTCTGACACACACATTTCAGGACTTGGCGTCTCAACTAATTATACGAGACTATAATGACAGTTGGTTTTTGTTCCATTATGAAATTTCAATGATGTTATGGGATCTCGGTCGGTTTTGTTTGGTTATGAGATTTCAATGACAGTTGAATTTTGAACAAATCAAACTGTCAGTTTTAATTACGAGATTTCAGTGATGGTCAGTTTTGTTCCTTTGCAAGATTTCAAAGATGGAATGTTTTGTTCCATTATGAGATTTTAGTTGGTTTGGACAGTCAGTTTTCATTGTCAGTCAGTCAAATTTTCATTTGTTGGGTTACGAGATCTCAATACGGTATGTTTTGTTCTATTAGGAGATTTCAATTATAGTTGGTCTTGTTTCGGTCTTGATCCCCCTACCCCTACCCCTACCCATACCCCTACCCCTACCCAAACCCAAACCCAAACCCAAACCCAATCCCAATCCCAATCTACACTTTTAATATTTTTAAACACTCGTTTGCAGTTTATTTCCACTTCTAGAACATTATAGGTCGGCAAAAGGCGGAGTCGTAGCCGCGTTGATCGCGTTAATAGCCTGATCAGCAGTTCTTACACGTTATTGCTGCGCCACTGGAAACGTTACACTTTGTGAATCAGGTTTGAAATGTGACTGTCCCACACATTGGTGAGTGGAGCTAATGTAAATAGCATTTGCTAACAAGGTATGCTATTTGCACTTAGTATAAATAAACACTCTGTATTTGAAATTGTAATAATATTTCACAATATTACTGTTTTTCTGTATTTTTATCAAATAAATGCAGGCTTGATGAACATGAGACTTCTTTCAAACACATAAAAAATAGTAATAAAAAAGGCAGTGTCTATTTACACTAAGTGACAATAGCAGCATTTTCTTAGCGATATGCTATTTACACTAGGTGAAAATAAAGATAGATTTATACCATGTAAAAGTAGTTCTTTGCAATAAGAATAAATAGTAATTAGATCTCTACTTTATATTGGCTGATACTATTTCCACCTCAGTATTTTTATAACAGGATGCAATAATATCATATTGTCTAAGTGATTATATTTATTAAAATGATCAAATGGATGCTGCCTTATTGGGATAGTAAAAAGGTGGTTTTTCAGGCAATTCGAAAAAGGAATATTTCGCAAAACTGCATTGGAAACAGTTTTTTCGCATTTACAATTGACCTGCCGTAGGCCTATGTAAAAGTCGACCATTCTTTAAGCGTGCGAAGTATGTTTGGACAGAAGACGAGAGCTCTTCCTTAAACTCATAAAAGACAAAAGTATTACGGGACTACTGGATTTTGAACAACAAAGAAATGCCACAATTTGAATTTATCGATACCTCGAAGCAGAAAGGAGGGAAAAACACCCAGAAACATCTCATACGTGGCTCCTCCAAAGTATAAAGGGCTTCCTTGCCATAAATGCTTGGATAACACGCGTAAAAGTCTCCTTTAATTAAAAATAATGGCTAGTGCAGTGACTGGAGGTAAAGCCACCAACATCCGGTGACATGATTTTTGAAATGACTTACCGCGAGAGGAAAAAAGACGTTTTGGTTGCATAACATCGGTTAATGGAAACGCCGTCATATCGCAATAGTTTTCTTTATCAATATTTAGAAAATATGCAAAAGTTTTGCACAAATCTGTATTGGAAACGCTTGATGTATGTAGATTGATACAATATTTGGACATGAAGACAAAATAGCATTAGCCTATATGTAAAATTCATAAAGTTTTATCTTTTACTGTATTGAACATAATTTGTTCCCTTACAAATGTGAATGTATGTCCACACATTCACGGAAGATTTCTAGTTCCCAGCATGCTTTACTTCTGACTGTTAAAGGAAGGGTCAGTGTTGAAGTGTTGTTTTGTTCAAATCATATAAGCTATAGGGGGAGATCTGTTAGTGTTTAATGTTCTATTATTTTGGAATTTAAAATAGTTTCTTTTATGTCTGAGTTTTCGGGGCTACCATATTTGTGTAAAGACATGAAGGAATATGATTGGTGTTTTGGTGACTGGTTTACATGCAGATTTGCTTGTGCTGTTGTTAACTAAATGTATAAAACATATAATGGTAAAATTCACAACATAAAAGGTGTATTCCCATGTGTGTACTGCTTATATCAGAGTTCTCCAACTCAATTCCTGGAGAGACACAGGTTTGCTCAATTTTGTCCCAACCCTAATCAAACTCTCCTGTTCCAGCAAGTCAAGGCCTTCAGGATTACTAGAAACTTCCAAGCGGGTGAGAGTTGGAGCTGGCTGGAGCTAAACTCCGCAGGGCTGTGACCCTCCAGGAACTGAGTTTGAGATCGCGTGGCTTATATGTTCAATAGATTTATAAATGTGCAGTACCAAATCTTATCACATGAATTAAATCTCTCAAGATGTCAGCAGAGGAGGATTAAACAAGTCAACAAACCGCATTGCCAGATTCACTTTTGACTTCATAGACAGACTTCATGTCACCATTAAATAATCTTGTTTATGTCCCAAACATTATTTGTTCTTACCCCATTTGCAGATCATTTTGCTTGTTTTAATATAAATCTGTATATGTATTAACGGCGCGACACATTTACTACATTAAAATTACATCAGTTTGTGGCTCAATCAAGGTCCAGTTCTGGTTTATTTCTTTTCTTATTGCTAATTCACTCATAATTACTTGACCTATTCCACCACTACCTTAATTACAATTAAGTATAAATGAATTGTTTTCAGATGTTGTTTTAGTTGTTAGTCCAGTAGGCTACAAGTTTTTTATGTTTAAATATTAGACATATGCCTCCCCAGACTGGTTGCTGGCTCTTGTTTGGCAGAGTGGAACATCAATGCTGGTCTGCAGGATTCAACAGGACTCCACTTTTGTTATAACAGACTGCCCCCTGGTGGCTAATTATGCTCAACATTTTTTCTTTTTTTAAAATGACCTTTTAAATAAAAGAAATTTATAATCAATAAACTGACAGTAAAGACAATTATAGTGTCACAGAATATTTCTATTTAAAGTCTGTTTTTTTTTTTCATTTCATTCGTCAAAGAAATGTATTAAGGTTTTCCACAAAATTAGGCTACTAAGAAGCACAACTGTTGATCATTGACAGTATTTGCCTGAGCAGCAAATCAGCATTTAGAATGATTTCTGAAGGGTCATGTGACACTGAAGACTGGAGTAATGATGCTGAAAATTCAGCTTTGCTTTATTTTTGATTAAAATAAATGCAGCCTTGGTGAACATAATGGACTTCTTTAAAATAAAACAAAATGTAAAAATCACACCGACCCCAAACTTTAGAATGGTAGTGTATAAAAATTCGTCTTTCAATAGACAAATAAAATCTCTCTTTATAGTAAGAACGTATTATGAAAGAATACAGGGCTTATGTGTCGAGCTTTGTGAGTGAGACTATGTGGATGAAGCCATTACTTTACATTTGACAAAAGGGATGACTTCATCTTTTCTGTACCATTAGGATTCATGAAAGAGCCATTTTTTCTCTGTGCTGAATGTGCTTTGAGATCAGCGGAGGGAAACACAGGGGAGGGAATGTGCTGTGAGCTATTCTCCTATTTACTTTTATGGCTCTTCCGTTTTCCTCAGTGTGGTAGCAAAATAGAGCCTGGGGAGAGAGAGGGAGAAGTGCCAATTACTGCCAGTCTGCTATGGAGTGCTTTGGCCTTGCCTCTGTTCTTCCATAGCAACTCATGAATTGCATGTGTGTACATGTGTTTGTGCGCATGAGTCTCTCCAACTGCGAATGTACTACAACAAACAGTTCATTCATGAGCAAATATTTCTCTCGAAATCCTTACTTACAGATGAGAAACACAAAAAATATGCTTTTTAGTGGCAAGATAAAAATGCATAAATAAAATAAATGGATAGATTTGTACTAAAGCATACGTTTGTGTGCCAGGGTTGTGAACAGTCTGAAAATCAGAGTCATTAAATTCTCCATAAGTCCACATTTATGGCCACCTTCCCATTCTGCAACTCCCATGTCTGTTCTGATAGATGGTGATCCAACTCAAACTTCTCACACTTCCTCTCGGCTCCCTGTACTTGTCATTATTATAGATGGGGTCTATTTGGTTCCATCAGTGTTGGTAGAGCAGAGAGAGGAGAAAGATTTCCACGTGGAGGCAGAGTAAATTATTTGTGTTCCATAGAGAGGAAAATGGGTTAATATTTTCTTCATAATTGACACCTTCACAACAGGGAATTGCTCTCATTTTTGTTGAAGCTAGGGAAAAAAGTCTGAAAACTGCTCCATATATCACTGTAAATTTAAAAGCTACAGCAGTAAACAAAACCACAGACCTTTCAAAAAGAGAATGAGGCCTTCTGAGGCCATTATGGAACGCTCATGGTGCTCATACTTTCGCCACTACTTTTTCAACTTCTAGTTTAGAGTTGGGCTTACACTCAAAAATTTGGAAATTGTATTTATTTGATTAAAAATATAATAAAAAGGGTGATATTGCAAAATATAATTTTCAAATATAAACTAACAATTTTCTATTATAATATATTTGTTTAAATGTAATTTATTCCAGTGATAGGTAGTTGCATTTTACTCCATACTCCAGTCTTCGGTGTCACATGATCCTTCAAGAAATCATTCTAATATGACACTTCGGTACTCAAGGAACATTTCTTCTTATTATCAATGTTGAATACAGTTGTTTTTTGATTAATAGAATGTTCAGAATAACAGCACTGATTTGAAATTGAAATATTTGGCAATTTAAAGTGTCCCATCCTGGACAAAAGGTATTTATTAAAAAAAAATCTTACAGACCACAAACCTTTGAATGATAGTGTACATTTATAAAATTACTGTATATTCTTTTTAACAGTGTCTTGAAAAAAGCTAGTGCATTAATGACATGGAGTACAACACAACACTAGATCTGTAAACTGTAAGAGTAAACACATTTAGCCGAGGCGGTGGGGTTCGTTTGACATGGAAACTGACTGATGTGGTACAAACATTCCTCACTAGTTAACCTCTGACCTCCACTTAATCAACTCCTTCTACTGTATATAATCTACAGTATGAAAGTCATACCAACATGAAATATTTAAAATATTTGTGGCACAGAAAAGTATTTAAAAGGCTCACTTTATTGTTGGTGCTCTGGATCCCAAGGCAGTCAAGATAAAAAAGCCTAAAGAGGCTATGATTGATGTTGATGAAAGCGGCAAATGGCTTTGAAACCAAATCCCCCTCAATACGAGCTATGAAAGGACTGAGAGTCTATGGGGAAATGCAGGAATGGAGCCCCCTATTCTGTGAGATACCAGATTTGTTTCATTCAAACCCCTCTCTCAATTCCCAAAAAATGGTATTTCTTCAATATGACTAAAGCTGTTTACTGCATTTTAAATTAGCATTTTTGCATCATTGGGAGAGTTTTGTGCTTTGAAAAAAAAATGACTTTAATATTTAGTGACAGTTCACCCTGCCTCTATCACATCTGATTTATAGTTTGAAACTAGAACTGAATACAATTGACAGATTTGATAATATGAATGCAAATATTAGACTTGCATTTCCTGCAGGCAAGAAAGGATGTTATTTTTTCCTTATACCATTCTGCCAATAAAACGATGTGGGCAAATAAACAAGTATAACTCTAAACTATAATAATGACGCATGTAATTGTTTTGAAGGGAGGGGTTCATAAAGTACATCAATCATGCAGATCAATATAAATAGTTCAATATCATAAGAAAGCATTACTGTCCCAGCATTCACAATAAGCAGCAGTGGACAGTCACACATCATTCTGTAAAGCCTATTCACATTCAAATCCATGCTAAGATGATCTCATCTACATGTTACACAAATTTTCTCAAAAACGGATACGAAAATGTCATGGTTGAGCAGATGGTGGAGGATTGTAACACTGACATTAACTTCTACTGGGCCTACAAATATTGCACACAATGGACGACATTTATGAAAATCTCAGTTTGTTCATTAAAATGAATTAAATTGAATATTTTATACTTTATGCACTTTCTATGTGTTACAACTCACCACGGTAGTGTGATTTGTTTGACGTTCATTTTACAATATAGGTTTTTTTTGTTTGTAGGACATGTGCCAAAAAAAAAAAATGTTGCTATAACACTTCTCAGTTTCCCCTAATCATTAAAACCCCATCAAAAGAAGTATTCTCGTCGCTTCATAACATTAAATTTATCATGAAATCAAAATTTGTCAGCACATTACTAGTCGTGAGCTGAACAATTAATCCGTGCATAAGTTAATACACAGAAAAATATTGTGGTAATCTTTCATCAAAATCTGTAAAGTTACTTCCGGTCCGGAATGGCATTCCTTCTCTGATGACGTCAGTTTGACGGACCTTGAAAGTGGTAATTGTGTTGCAGTCTATAGGAGGCCAAAGGCTCATGGATTTCATCAAAAATGTTCTAACGGGACATTACATGAGGGGTGTAATTAATGACAGAATTTTCTTTTTGGGTGAACTAACCCTTTAAGGAAAATTAAGAGAAAGTAACTATTTGATTACTTTTTTTTTATTATTATTATTATTATTATGTTTGACTGCAAGTAAAATCCATTTTTTTATACCAAAGAATCCTCATGGGAGGAAAACAAAAACATTAAAGGGATAGTTCACCAAGAAGATATTTTAAAGAATGTTGGTAACCAGACAGTTGACTTCCAAATAGGAAAAAAGAAAATACTATGGAAGTCAAAGCTACAGTCAACTGTCTGGTTACAAGCATTCTTCAAAAATATTTCCTTTTGTGTTCAGCAGGAGAAAGAACAGGTTTGGAACAACTTGAGGGCGAGTAAATTTTCATTTGTGGGTGAACTATCCCTTTAAAAAAAAATCTTAAACCAGGTAGCCTGACCAAACTGGTGCTCATCATGTCTGATCGGCTGAAAATGCCCCCAAACCATCAAAAACCAACCACAAACATCTGGAAAACCAGATGTTTTTATCTTCTTCAGCAGCAGGAGAGGATGAATGTATCAGCGCATAGACTAACAATAGCCGAACTCCCCTATCCTGTCACGTTATTCGCTAAAAACACAAAGCAGAACATTGGAATGACACGTGATAAAGTAACAGTACAGGACAGCAAGGAATATTCATAAATCAACAAGTGGCACCTACACTTGAGCCGAGCTCCCAAATGTCTACATGATTTCTGTGCACTGCTTTACATGTTTGTAAACGACATCAATCCTGTTCTGCAATGTAAGCGCGTGCTCTTCAGACAGAGAGCCCAGCTCGCGCGCCAGCGGTTCCCTCGCGCGGTACAGTTCACAAAGCAGCTTTGCGCCGTTTGCGGAGCGCTTCATCTCAGATATACGCCGGACTGTACTTCTCCGAAATATACACGAGGAATTTAGCAGTACTGTGTGATATCTTTCCCACAGGTCAAGCACTCTGTATCCGTGAATAAGCCCTGCCTCGTTATCAATAAAAAGCAAATGTCCATTGATTGTTTTGAGAAGGTTGTTAGTGGTCCTCTCCATTACGCGCGCGTCCCATTGGAGACTGAAAATGTGACTGACAATTCGATCAAAGTTGGCTGTTAAATAATCAAATAAGATTAGATCACTCCACTGCATTAATTCAACTAGATATGCAACAGTCATGTTCGATATAGTCTGAGCAGAAAGTTGCAATCCTCCTCTTTGTTGTTTTCGTAAGTGTAATGGAATAAACACTTCAGTGGCATTTGGGATGAACTCCGTGAGAGACACAATGGCATTTGGCGACCATTCTAATGCCTCGATATTTTCCCGCACACTTGCCCACTGCTCACTGGTCAGGTTCAGTTTGGAAAGCGCCAAGGGCGGAAGGTTGGAAATCCCAAGCAGTTCCGCCAGATAATACGAGAGCGTTTCGCCCAGCACTTGATCCGCGTCGATGCCGTACCGCACGCATGCTCTCCTGCCGTCGGCGAAGGTCGCGAGACGGTTTGTGGGTCTGCCGCAGCCCGCTTCCAGCGCAACCACCCGAGCGTCCCGAACCTGATCCCTCCACTTCCTCTCGTGCTCCACGCCAAACACACGAGTGGAGAGACCTTCCAGCCACGCGCTCCAGAAGACCCGGTGCTCGATCACGTTATCCAGAATGAACGGGGAGCGAATATGAAAACTTTTTTCATCGCGCAATCCTGCGTTCCCTGGCGTGTGTCTTTTAGAAACATTTACCTGCTCGTTTGCAACAGAAAACACGACGCCAGAGCCTCGTTCAGTGGTTTGTTGGACAAATACGGACCAAAGATGCAACTTCACATTTCCTATCCAGGTAACTATTCCAAGCCACATACAAAGCGACGCGCATAATTTCACCTTGCCGGCTTTCATGATTTCAAAACGCATTTTAGTCCATTTCGCTTTACATTTGCATCTTCTTACACGAGTGTCCTACGGTTGAAATATAATCATTATGAATGTTCCCTCTCTCTCTCTCTCTCTCTCTCCTCCCAAACTCTTTCTGTGTTCAGCACAGCTACACTCGCGTGGACGCGAACCATGTGACCAGATCATGAGACTTGACAAATGTCTTTTCACATTTCTCTCGGGGAATGAGAAAGAAGAAAATTGAATGTTAGACGAGAATGTTTAAACTTTTCTCGTAAATGCACAGGTCACTATTTGGATTTGATCATTTTTACAGTCTTAACTATCAACAGTGTTTATTTACTCAGGGAGTAAACGCCTCAGACTGAGGTCTCTAGCAACGTCTTGGTTACATGGCGTGATTAGTTTGAGGATTGTTACTTAAAGGTGCACTTTTTGCTGATTAAAAAGTTTTTGAAGATTCCTGTCAAAAAGGTTGTTTTTAGTTGATATGAAGTGGGTTGCTGTGAAATGAAATGAAATGAAATGAAATGGTACCACCATATTGACTTCACATGACCAGTGTAATGCAGTTTAAAAAGTTATGTGCCCTTCAAGTGGAATGGAAATATAGTAATAAAGAGTTGCAAGCACATGAATGACCAATAAAAGTTGTATTTACAAGTGGGAAACTCAGAATTTTAGATTTAATTTACTATCATCATAAACACTGGTTTGTAGGGCATATTTGTTATTCTTCTAGTTCCCTATAGCAGCCAATGAATTGGAAGTCCTGCAAATTCTCAAAAATAGCTCACATCCATATTGAAATATATATATATTATATAAATTTTTACCACATTGCAAAATGGATATATAGAGACAAGTAAGCAGAAAGCAAGTCTGCAGTGAATGGTGTAAATTGAATCACTCAACTTTTTGTGTAACAAAAACATTTATTTGTCATAGCATGTGTACAAATAAGGTACAGAAATTGATATTTTTCATCATTTTGAATTCAGATGTAGTTATTTGGGTTCATTGTTCACAATTTGATTCTTATGTTTTGTTTAGGCTGCTTCCGTGTTGTTTCCCATTTGAATGCGAGACATGTTGTAATAATGATGAACGCCCGGCTCGAGGAAAAAGTTTCCCAGGTGCACTTGAAGGCAGCATTACTACTTTATAATAATGATTAATTTTATATTTAGTGCTCTTAGCCAGTGCACAAGGCATAAATATAAAAATGCATCTAAGTAAAACACTATAAAAGTCTGTACAAATAGGGCACCATATACACAATGTTAACATGTATTTTCCATATTGATTTTTTACAGGTGTTTTACTCCGTATTTTGAAATACACATTGCATTGTGTTGTGTTTTATGGGCATTTCCTTTAACCCTAAACTTCTTGGATAATGTACTGGCAGAAAATTACCTTTTCTGTTCTATTTTTTCTATGATATTTTTTTCTTACAGTGAAATAAATTATAACTACAAACATACAATGTATAGTGTACATACAACAGACACTACATTACAACTGACTTTGAGTCAACAGGATAGTCCAGAGTGATGGTATGGATATGTGTGTGATCCGCCAGACAGTCCAAACACAGTGAGTTTAAAAGGAAACATCAAATGTTAAAACAAACATTCCTTGCTAGAGTCATGAGACAAACGGCAGCAATCTGCAGCTCTCACACCACAGATTGGGAATAAATGTTGGGACATCAAGTGCCAAGCATAAACACATGATGGTCACAGCTGCCACACTGCAAAATGCATCCAACTCCGCCACTGCAGAGAGAGAGAACTCATATAGACCATTGAATTGCAACAGGCAGTCATATACAAGCACACACTATCAACAACATGTACAAAATGGCTGAAATTGACTGAATGATAATGATAAAGACTTCATATGACCTGGAGAAAAATGAAAAGAAACAAGACAAGACTTGTGAAGGCTGTGAAGAGGCAGCAGTAAGTAAACAAACTTCATGCATCCATTCCAGTAGGTGTCAGTATAAAATCCAAGAACACTGTTAGTATTGGCACAAGAGCCACCTGAACCTAAATACATACTGAATGCACCTTTAAATAACACTTATTGATCATAGATATTTCTAACATTTAAAGGCCGATGCTGACATCATTAAAACTGGTTTCGTGTGGTAATATCAAAACATTTGGTTTTGACTTGTTACTTGAATGCACTGCCAGACATACAGCTGGTCAGATCATGTTCTCAAACTGTCTGGCATGGAGCATGAAAAAGCTGCAGGTGTTGTGCCTAAATCCTCCCCCTGCCACCATTCTGTCACTATTCAGATGAATGCGCACACACTGACTTCGAGGCTTTGCACCTGCTGGGAAGACTGGGAAATGTTGTGATATTAGTGTGTTGGTCCCCAGAATGAGAGGCTGTTATCATGGAACATAGCTAGACAAAATCACAGAACTGTTACTTGTCTAAAGTTCTGCATTACATAAAATACATGCAATGTTTAGAACATTATTATTTAATGCAGGGGTTCCCAAGCACAATCATGGAGACCCCCCAACACTGCATGTTTTCCATGTCTCCAATCAAACACACCTGATTCAGATCATCAGCTTATTAGTAGACCTGAAATGGGCATGTCAGACAAAGGAGAGATACGAAATATGCATTGTTGGAGCCCCTCCAGGAACGTGGTTGGGAACCACTGATTTAATGAATACAAAACCAGCATTTATTCTGTAAAACCCTATATCTTTGGTTTATGCTTTTGGTTTTAAGTCTGCACTGTCAATGAAAACCAATCAAGCCTATCTGCATGGAGATGTTGTGTTGTATTAGGGCTGGCTGTGAGGACAATGAGCTCTGTCTTTGCTAGGTTGAGTTACAGGTGATGTTCTTTCATCCTGGACAATTTGTCTGAAAGTAGATTGGTTCAGAGACAGTGATCTGGCCTTTGAGAACCGGTTCGAGTTGTGTGTCATTAGCTTGAAAGGCATCGGACAGGTCCAGCAGAATGGTTGATTTGGAAGCAGCATTGGCACGCTGCAGGATTTCATTGAGGTCAGTGAAGCCTCCCTGGAATGTCCACTTTTGAAGCTAGACTACAGAAAAAAGCCCTAGGCAAAAGAAAGCCCAGACTGACAAGAACTCAGGACAACAATACTCAAAAATAAAGTGTAATAAAATATTTGTTAGACAGTTTGTCTGCTCCAGGCTGCTTGATCTCAGACAACGGGCCTGCTCAAACATAACCGGCAGGATCATATTAATCACTTAGACAGGTATTATAATTGTGATTTAGCAAAACAAATAATAAGAGGAAGAAGCTTTAGGTGATTTTGGCAATTAATGTGAAAAACTATACATGTGTACATTTAATTATTTAGCAGATGCTTTTATCTCAACTTGCTTACAAATGTGGGACATCAAAAACAATTAGTCATACATTTAAACTGTTATATTATGCAGACAGTTCACTCCATATTCTAGTCTACTACATTCAAATGAGTTTTATGGCCCATTATTCTTTTACTTTGTGAATGCAACTAAGAACAGTGATGAAGGTGACATAAAAAAGGAGCAACACTAAAATATAGTCACTAAATTTTGCAGAGCTGCACAGTTTGTGTGCCAAAGTGGCAAAGTACCAAAGTGTCTGTTCCCTCAATGTTCCTTCTCATTGGAAATGCACGTTTTAGAGAACTTTGTCCAGAATGTCCATGAATATTTTAGAGAGAAACCCTTTCCCACTTCAGACTGCCCTGGAGCAAGAGATGCTAAGTAGAACACACCATCATCAGAAACGGCTCTTGAAAGTTTCTTATTTGGTAGTTGACTCGAGCTCAAAACATCCAGAGGCAGGTTTAGGTTTTCAATAAGTGATTACAGTCTCCAGCTATCATAAGTTATAGAGCTGCACAAAGGATATTATCCAATATTGCTTAGATGTTGGTGGATTGTGACTGCCCCTGAACAGCAGTACAATCGTTCAAATATCACTTTAAAACTGCCAACATGATTCATAAAATTCTTCAGTTCGGATGGAAATTTGTTTGTATGTACTGTAGTTGCCACAGCTGAAACAAATTATATGTCAGGGTTGCATGTAAAACATCTATGCCACCCCTCAAAAACATAACAAAACAAAACCATATAGATACTCTTAGTGAGTTTGAAATGTATTGTACATATATGACACTTGCCTTGTGTTGAACACAGTTTCGTTGTTAGATCCGATTTCAGTATGACAGAGTTGTACAACTGATAAACATTCTGAGGACATAACATCTTTGAATTTGTTTCCAGTGCGCACACAATCATAAGACATGCAAAGCTGGAATTGTTCATGGATTTTACCATTTCAATAGAATGAAAAGAATTTTAGGAGGTTTTTATATGGAAATTTGGGACTGTATGGTATAGTGAGAGTAGAAACAGGCGGTGATAAAAAAACAAATTAGAAAACGGGGATAGTGGGATCTGAGATCATTTTAGTATACTCCTCTAACTAGAAGGACAATTAAAAACTTTTTTTGTGTTGTGTGTCTTGTGACACATGTTAATCATCACAGTCACAAGCGCAGGGGGGTTTCTTCAGTCAGACAGAACGAGCGTATTTGGGAACAGCTAGGAACATGGAAACTCAGTTTCCATGGGAACTCAAAACAAACGGGGAAATGTTTTCCTCTTTAGTCTGTCCTGCTCGACCGTTCTGCTAAACACAAACACTCACATCTGTATTTTTGAAATCAACCTTAGAAAAACACTTAAATTTTCTCATATCAAAAGTGAAAGCTGCAGCAGAAGGCTGAAAGTCTAAGAAAATAATCCAAATGGATCAGGCACATGGAAAAACAGATGGGGGAGGGGGTTGGTGAGAGATCTCTAGAGAGAGAGAGAGCGAGAGAGCAAATGAAAGAATGGTTCTCAGAGTCAGTCATTTGTATTCTACCTCTCAACATCCTAATACATGCTTAACCAGTGAAATGACACCTTTATCAAGACGTGTGCCTTGCACATATATAGATGTACAGACACTGTATATACATGTTATATAATGAAAGTACCTTTTCACTTTTTTTTCAACAGGGCTCAGTACATAAATTATTACCTAAATGATTATAATTGAAGACTCCTCTAAAAAGTACATTTACTGTTGAAATTCCGACATTTTCCCAAGCTGCTTCAAGAATTTGGTTTGTTTCCAGATCAGTATTGAGAGGAATATTTTGAAGTAACTTAGTAACTGTGTCTAACAAACAGACAAACATGACATTGGAGAATTGGTTAAAGGTTTCCCCTTGTGCTGTCTCAAACTTCTTACGTCACAGCAACAGTTGAGCAGTGAAACTGCAACAGACTGTAAATTGCGGGAGAGACTGAGAGAATAGTATAACAGAAAGAAGCAATAGATGAGAGAGAGGGAGTGGGAGAGGAAAGCCAGAGAGACAGAGGGGGTTCTAATCACTGGCCTCATGTTGCAGGAGCTCATTTGACACAACAGAAGTCTTGGCAGAAGAATGCTCTCTCCCGCAGGCCAGCTGGCTGTGAGCGCAGGGATACGGATGTCCCCTAAGTGTGGATACCACTCTGCTTCGCTCCCTATCCTTCTTTATCTTCTTCAGCTTTTAAGCACTGGGGCATCTTGGCCAAATGGTAAGAGTTTTGCAAGGACTGTAACATTTACTTTTAAGAGTAATGACTGTGTTTCTCTGACACAATCACTGTTATGTGCAATGCTCCGTGTAATTAAAATACCACAGCCACTGGAAAATATGTGTATATGACAGCATGTTTAGTCCTTTTAACACCACTTAATGATATTCTGCAGGTTACTTTCAGTTAAAGTGTGCTTTAAAGATCTGCATTAGAGGAACGTTCCTTAAGTCCCGATTGACTTTTTTTCATATGAGACTTGCTGAATTGTGAATTTAAATATTCATGACAAGTTGGGTTGTTTGCAAATTTTAGATAATATTTAGCCATGTATTGTTCAAAAATATAGAGGTATAGAGTTATATTTAGCATTTAGTAAGCCTGAATGCATGTGCTTAATGTGCGTAAATCACATTGGACATTTTCTCACAAATGAGAAAAACAGACATGAGATAAATGCACCAGGAAATGGCCATAGGAACCTGTTTGTAAAGTCAAAGATAACAGGACACAGACTGGAATCTTGCTCCCACAAAAACTGAATCACTGGATTAGGTTATAATTTTGCCACTGTTGCACAATTATTACTCTCCTTAATTATAGTCTGAGCAAAATGATGGGTGATGGAAGATATAATTACAAGACTGGTAGTCAGATCTATGACAGAAGCTTGGCTTGAACCTGCCAAGACGGTCGAGAACTTAAATATAGTTTGGCTGTCTACACAGCATCATAAACGTGAGCATTGTTTTTTCGTGCGCAATATTCCCTCATAGCTCACTAATTGTTAAGAATAATGACTTTTCTCTGACTGAATGCGGTGACTTATTTTCCTCTAACATGCCAAATTAAATTTATCACAGTAAACAATTCATTTTAAGAAGGTACCATTCACATAAAGTCAGTCACATGATTTAAAGCATGCAAGACATTCTGTTTCTGACTTCTGGTTTAGTTTTTAGGACGCAGGAGGATAAGTGTCCCGGCCCACAGTGGAACGCCATGTGTCGTACCTGCTGTGAGTATGAGCAGATTGCATGTAAGTGCCCATCTCAGGGAACAAAAGTGGGCTACGCTGTACCCTGCTGTCGAAATGTTCTGGATGAGTGTGACCCCTGCATCTTACACCAGGGTAAGATGGAACTCGTACTTTTTATAACCTGCAAGTTTATTTTTTCAACTTTAGCAGTTCATATTATTGGATTTATATTGCCAATACATCTGTGTAAAATAGATTTGTAAAAAATGTATGAGCTTCAGCATAGTTCAGTTTTTTTTTATTATTTATTTATGCTTTCCATTTTCTGCCTTCAATATCTATCTATCTATCTATCTATCTATCTATCTATCTATCTATCTATCTATCTATCTATCTATCTATCTATCTATCTATCCATCCATCCATCCATCCATCCATCCATCCATCCATCCATCCATCCATCCATCCATCCATCCATCCATCCATCCATCCATCCATCCATCCATCCATCCCACTATATTTCTGTATTCACTAAGGTTGCAGCATTTTTGACAACTGCAAGACTTGCAACAATGGCACCTGGCAGGCCAAAGATAATTTCTACATCACAGGCAGGTACTGCACAGCATGTCGTCAGGGATGGTCTGGTGGAGACTGTCTCAGTGAGTATTTTGGTTCTTTCCAGAATCCATTTAATACATTAAGTTTAACTCTATTGCTTTTTATTGTCACGAAAATATCAATGAATTTAAATACACACTCCATTTGCCAACTTTAGCATGTGGAGAAGTTATACAGAGACCACATGGTCATGTGACTTTAGAGAGTTATCCAATCAATGCCAAATGTGAATGGACACTACAAGTTGGCAGAGGAGCAACGATGGAACTCCGGTAACTACTATAAATGCTACAAAGCTGATTTAATAATAAATTGTAGTTTAAACATTTCCCAATTGGAATCAGTTTGAAGAAGCTATCATATTGCCTAATATATAAATAAATAAATAAATATATATATGTATATATATATATATATATATATATATATATATATATATATATATATATATATATATAATATTAGTATGTTTTCTCCATACAGGTTCTCAATGATTAGCCTGGAAGTTGACCATAGTTGTCGATATGACTATGTAGAGGTGCGGGATGGGGACAGTCTGAAGTCGCCTGTGATTGGCAGATACTGCGGGGATGAAAGTCCTTCACCAATCAGAAGCTCAGGAAACTCTCTGCATATTCTTTTTGTGTCAGATGGCTACAATAATTATGATGGATTTTTTGCTACATTCCAGGAAGTCTCAGGTACAAAAAAGAAAAAGAAAAAAAAACAGCTAGCTGTAAAGTTTATTTATTTGTTTGTTTATACTGAATATATTTTATTCGTAGTTCATTCATTTATAATAATTTGGTTATCAGATCCTGAGCCATACAAGAACACACACTTAAAGAGCGATTACATCAAAAGTCATTTCACCAAAAATGCCATGGTTTAATTTTTAGTGCTCACATACTGCATCATTACATTTTACTTCTTTTCACAAGGGCAAGCACCACCTCTCTGTGCAACCCCCCAGAAGCCTGCACATGGAGATCTCTTCCTGCGGTACAAGGAAGGTGACATCCTCAGCTCAGTTCAGTATCTTTGCTATAAACCATACAAGATCAAGGGAGCATCTCAGCGGGCATGTCTTCCCAACGGCACTTGGAGTGGAATTGCTCCTGCATGCATAAAGGGTATGCTGACTCTTATGTAGTTATGACAACTGCTTTTAGTGATACACCCTTTGAGACTGACAAAGCCGCTTACAGTCAGAGTCAGGTGTGCCTGTATGCCTAGGAGTCATGCTTCTTTGAATTTGAGATCATGGATTGTCAGAATGTCTTATTGAGATCTTTCAGTATTTTAAAATATATGAAAAAAGGTATTTTAAATACATACAAAGCTCTATATGTTTTGTTAGTAGAAAAAAAAAGGCTACTGGATCATTGCAAAATTCAGTGACTTGTTCTACTACCATTTGATTTACAGAAGTGATCATAAAAGACTGTCCCACTCCACCACAAGTGCACAATGGATACTCCGCAGAGGTTTCAGGCTCTGATGGCAGAATAAAATATGTGGAATATTTCTGCAACAATACCTACATTCTCAGTGGAGACTCGAAAAGAGCGTGCCAGAAGAATGGGACCTGGAGCGGCAGTCAGCCCAGCTGTGTCAGAGGTACCTTCTCTTCTTCAAGTTTCTAATCAGTTCTAAAATATCTTTTGTTCACATTGTGAACTTGAACACTTAAATTGTTTTACAGCCTGCAGAGAACCTAAAGTTTCAAAACTCGTGCGACAGAAGGTTTTAAAATACCAACCTCCTTCCAGGTAGGCATTTTTCATTCCTTTGTGACAGATACTAAACTCATAAAGTTGTTTTATAGGGGACATATCATGAAAATGTGTTATAGTGCGTGTCCATAGGAGTTTTGCATAAAAGAGTAACATGACTGCACATGTTAGTCGATGAGATGAATCAACTCCACAACTGCATACATTTATCCACTAACCATTCAGAAACTATGTATGGATCCGCACATGACATGCAGGGAAAAATAGTAGGATAAATTGTGCATTTACTAATTTGTTCCCTCGATTTAATCAAATCATGTGCAATTTTGATTTAGCAAATCGAGAGAACGAAAGAGTAAATCCTGCGCACGATTTAGCATACTGATTTACTTTTTCTTTCTATGGAAGCATATGGGTTGCAATATTCAATTTGAAATATAATATGTAAAATGGCAATGCATTTCTGTATTTAAGTTTACATTTTCCATACCCATATGTGCAATGTTTGGAGCAAAATGATAATTCAAATTCAATAATATAATTTACATTTGGTATTTCCTATACTAACATATAATTTAAACATATATTTTTATGCATTATAAGTTGCAAAATTAAAATGAAAATGTTTTACGGAAATGGTTATATGTTTAACATGTTCAAGCAAAAATTGTAGCAAAATGATTATTTAAAAGTTATTTTTCTTAATTGCATTTACATTCACAAATAAGACACCTGCGATTGCAGTTTCATTAAATGTCCCGCAATGAATGTAGCAAAATTCAGTGTGGATTTGATCACGTCCCCGCCCCGCCCTGTCAACTATTGCGTCAAGGCGGGGCCAGGTGTTGGAAACATGGCGGCAACAGAGCTAAAGTGCGAGGCATTTACAGGCAAGATGAAGTTGGGCAAGAACAGCAAAATGTGTGAGATTATGTGTGTCTGTCAATGTGTTAAAATAAGTTTAAATTATTTTTTAAAACTAGTGTCGGAAATAGCGAATGTAAATTTGAATTTTCATTTTGGTCCAAATATTATATGGTATGGAAAATGTCAATTTAAATACAGAAATTAATTGCCATTTTGCAAATTGAATATTGCTACCCATATGCTTCCATAAGAAACATCCTGTTGCATTCTAAAAGTATGTCCTTCAGTGTCTGACTCCAGGATGAACAATGGAAGGTTGAACACCATTACTGACAATCATTTTGGCTGTGTGTGAGATTCTCCCATTTTGATGTTGTTGGGCAACCTTGATCTGTTAAAGCTCCGCCCTCTTTTGTAAAGCAGCAGCTCATTTGCATTTAAAGGGAAACACACAAAAACAGCATGTTCTTGCTCACACCCAAAAAAGGGCAAATTTGGCAAGAAATAATAAAAATGAACTGTGGGGTATTTTTAGCTGAAACTTCACAGACTCATTCCAGGGACACCAGAGACTTAAATTACATCTTGTGAAAGGGGGTATAATTGGTCCCCTTTAAAGAATTCTAAATCCTTATTTTATCCCTTTTAATATCAGGAAAAGTCCAGTCCACAAGCTGTACTCTACATCCAGTCAGGGAGGGACTGACGCAGACTTGCTGGGGAAAGTTTTTCCTGTTTTCGGAGATTTGCCACCAAGTTTCTATCATATTTATACCAGCATAGAATATGAGTGTGTTTCAGTGCTTTACAAGCCTTCTGGTAGTGCACGCCGCACATGCCTAAAGACTGGCAAGTGGAGTGGTCGTCATTTCTCCTGTTCACCAGGTGGGGGAAGCACCAGCACATTTACAGCATGCAGCATGTTTTGGAACCAGATTTTCTATTTACAAATATTTCTTATGTACTAATAACCGTAGGCTGACAGGCTATATATATAATATATATATATTAATATATATTAATTAATTATATATATTAATAGAACTTAGTGCCATAACTCAATTTAGCACTCCTTCTCTTCCAGTATGTGGTAAATTGCCACCTGCCAGTCCTCAAAATTTAACAGAGATTCACTGGCCATGGCATGCTGCCATATATACCCGTCTGTACAATGCCAGTCCTCTTATGGCTAGGACCAAAAGACGGGGGGACACATTTGCCGTAGAGGAGGAAGAGGAGGTGGTGGAGGAGGAAGAATGGGTTAAGAAGGACGAGAGATGGCAGCTTGTCTGCAGCGGGGCTCTGGTGAACCAGCACTGGGTTGTGGTAGCTGCTCATTGTGTTTCGGAGCCTGGACGAACTGAAGCACTCAGTGCAGATGATCTAAATGTAGTGATGGGAAAACGTTACCTCAGTGACCTCAGAGAGAACAAGAGACCACAACACATACAAGTAAGAGCTTTCAGACTACACTAAAAACAGTCCAGCTTGAATGTCTTGCAGAAGCTGCTCTAGAGCCTCATATATTCTGTATTACCAGTGCAATTCAAATATGCCCCGTTTAGTTTATTTCACTGATTTTTGAGATAAGGGACAACACATGTTAGAAGTTAGTTTTTATTATTTAATAATACATTATTTTTAAACATATATTTGTAGACAGAGGTCTCAGCTAATGAACCGCATGTAGGGAACATGTTTTTTCTAAAAATATACATTTATTCACTTCGGAACTTAATTTGTGTCAACTCTGTCAGACGCATTAAAAAGCAAGGTATTTTAATTTGATCCATCCAACAACAGTGTAAAGTCTTCAATTATGTGATAATGGTGTTCAGTAAAGGATCTAAGTCAAAAAAATCTTTTGAATTTGTTGCAATTTTAAACACTTTGTTTGACAATTTTACATTGTGACCTCATGCTGAGGACAGGCTAAATTACAACAAAAAATAACTCCTGACATTAATAGAATGAGACCTTTCCATAAATCAAACAGCATTTCCATATTTTGTGTCTCGGAGGGTTCTTGGAAAGCCCAAAGCCATACAGAGGATACTGCAGACTAAATATACGCATTAAAACTCAAGGCACATTCTTATCGATAATCTATGATTAGGCTTTGCCAGGTAGTCTGCAGGATTATTTCATTCTCAAACTGACCAGCCTCTTTCAGTGCAAGCCTTTCATCATGTCTGTTCCCACACAGATTGCTCAGATCTTGATCCATCCAAACTATGATCCACATGTCTTAGACTCCGACCTGGCCATTCTGAAGCTGGTGGACAAAGCTCGAATCAGTGAGTATGTGTCCCCCGTTTGCCTGCCGTTTCTGCAGGGTGGCGAGGTCACTGCAAAGCAGGCCTTCCTCACTGGTTGGCCCGTGACAGGCCAACACAGGGCACATACAGACTCCGAGGCGACACGCACAGGACTGATAGAAGTAGCTGATGTGGTGAAGTGCGAAAGGCAATACAGCACACACGGGGTTCCGATCAGTATGACCGACAACATGCTATGCGGACGGCAGCATCCACTAAGCCCTTCTATGATTTGCCCTTCTGAAACCGGAGGGATTGTCCTTTTACCCTCTGTGGACTCCCAACTCACTTCAGAGCTGGAGCCTTTTCCCCCCAGTAGAGCAGAGGACACTGATTCTCATCGTTCTTGGGAACTGTTGGGGCTAGTGAGCTTCGGATATGATCTACAAGACTGCAATCCAGATCTGTACACCGTCTACACACGGGTAGCTAACTTTAAGAACTGGATTGAAAAGAATATTGCATAGAGCTCTAGATCTAATAAGTGATTGTCTGTACAGTATTTTCTATGTTCCAGATCATAGACAGTGGAGATGATACATTTCTATTTCAATTCAGTTCCTCTGATCGAGTTCTTCTTTTTTTTTTGCACATAAGTGAAATCAAATGTTCACTGAAGAGAGAAAGCATGACACTTTGAATTTTACAACAAGTTTATGGCCTCGCATGTGGGTGAGGATATGTTTTTGCAAGGTAAAATAAAGAGGAAGCGTTCCATGCAAATTCAGTCACTGGGTTTGCAGGCCTTAGCTTGTCTTTGGTCTCTCTTGAAGATGTTTCACAACCACATTTTGCTCATTCTTTTTGCACAAACAGTATGCATGTACTTACACTTGTGTTTTGTGCAGTTCTTGTCTACCAAAACTAGGACAGTGTATTTATTGTTCAAAATATTTTTAATTAAATTTGAGGAACACAATGTGGTATTTACTGTTTTTAGTCATTTTAGCAGATAGTTTATCTAAAGCCCCTTGGGCAACTTAAAGTTAAGTGCCCCCCTTAAGGACACACTGGTAATAGCTCATGGCTCACTACTTACAAGGATCAAACCAGCAACCTTCCTAGTGTTCACTATTACACCACACTAAGGATATGATGATGATATTATGATGAAACATAGAAGTTTCTCAAATCAATCAAAATTCTTAGTTTATATAAGAATATATATATATATATATATATATATATATATATATATATATATACCACATATGTGCACCACTGTTCAGAATTTGGGGTCGATAAGACTTTGTTTTTGGAAAAAAGTCACCCAAAATACATTTATATTTTAATTTATTTTAAAATGTGATTCATTCCTGTGATAGCAAAGCTGAATTTTCAGCAACATTACTCCAGTCTTCAGTGTCACATGACGTGACTCTTCAGAAATGATTCTAATATGGTGATTAGATGTCAGTCAAGAATTATTACTTACTATTATCAATATTGAAAAAGTATCATATTTTGTGAAAACCATTCTGTTTAAATGTTAGATTACCGTACCGTGAAACAATATTATATGTAAGGATACTCTCAGTCATCAATCGTTACTTGAGTAAAAAAAAAAAAAAAAAAAAAAGTTACGTTTATCGTCAATAATTGTTCCTAGGTATTTAAAATTCAAGACCTGCTGTACAGTTTGTCTGTTTATGATGACTGGTTTGTGTGCAAGGGCTGTACCTCGTATTCTCATTTATTTCTTCAGGTATAGCTTTTTTGTGTTTTAAACATTAAGATGCAAAAACTACTATCAATCCAATGAACAAGACTATTATGTATAATATACTCAAAGTATGAGGAGCAGTTAATTTCCTTCTAACAGGAAACCAATGGCATATCATCAAAATACTTTATGAGGGAAAGATTATCATCACACTGTAATTCATTAATATATACAGAGAACAGTATTGGAGACAGTACACATCCCTGTGGTACACCAGTATTTAAAGGGTTAGTTCACCCAAAAATGAAAATTCTGTCATTAATTACTCACCCTCATGTCGTTTCAGCTCTCAGACTCCACAAAAGACAGTAACTTAATTACCACTGTCAAGGTCCAGAAAGGTACTAGAGACATTGTTAAAATAGTCAGTGTGACTGCAGTGGTTTACCCTTTATTTTATGAAGTGACGAGAATACTTTTTGTGCGCAAAAATAAAACAAAAATAATGATTTTATTCAGCAATCTCTTCCCTTCCCGTACGCAGTTGACGCTGTAAGCACAGTGCAGGCACAGTGTTACGTCTGAACACTGTGTATCAACAATTCAGGTTAATGTTGAAATGGTGTGGGGTATACTTTCTTGACACACTTTGGCTTCTTAGTACCAATTGAGCATAAGTTAAATGTCATAGTATTCATCTTCTGATGGCTACTTCCAGCAGGATAATGTGTCATGTCACAAAGCTCAAATCATCTCAAATCATCTTTTTTGAATACTCAAAATGGCCTCCACAGTCACCAGATCTCAATCCAATAGAGCACCTTTGGGATGTGGTGGAACGGATCATTGTAATCATTGTAATTAACATGTTGGATGCAAGAGAAATATATGCATGTGTATATATATAAAATTGTTCACTTGGGTCTCAGATACACTGACAGAATAATCCTTGAGCAATTCAATAATTTTGTGTACAAATGCAGAGGTGTGGCATCATGATAGTGGGCATCCCTGGGAGTTGTTCTCTGTTTTCCACACTGTGTTGGATGTGATTGATGTGTGTCTGAAAATAGAGGGTATAGAAGCTTGCTAATCTGTTACTACCTATAACCTCTAGGTAGGATCCTGACCTTATGCCTGTGCATGTGGCTGCTTGTGCATGTGTTTGTGTGTGTGTGTGTGTGTGTGTGTGTGTGTGAGTGTTATGTATGCACAGAATCTGTTGGATGTTAAAATGAAAGGGGGTTATAAAGTTGAGCAAGTCTAGGCAGAGCTGTATATTTATGTTCATGGTTTGTAGGTTTGTCTATTTATCTAACATCTTTGTTTTTTTAAAGATAATCTGAGGTACAGCAAGAGTGATATTCTGCTTCATCGAAAGATTCAACTTATAAATCTTTCTCCTTTGAAAATGTGTGCTTCGTTCTTTTATGTACTTAGCTGACTCACACTGAGCAAATAGTCTTTAAATGCAGTTGCTAAGAATTGTGAAAACTGTACTAAAGTGTTAAAGCCTCTCTTTCAGTAATGACAAACATTGCAGATTTTATTTACACTGACTAAGCATCACATGTGAAACTATTGCATTGTGGGTGGTTGTGGGACTGGTTTCAATTAAATCTTATAAAAATGGTTTTAAGCTGAAAGATAGAAATAAATAAATACAAATATGGTCTCAAAGTAAGATTATTAAAAAAATAAATATTTTAAATGAACTACAATAAGGTAATTTACAGTGGAAAATATGTGCATAAGGTACTGTAGGCAATGCTCAAAACTTCTCCAATGGGTAGTTGATGTTCTAAATATTATTGTAAATTATAAGTCCATGTGTTTCATTTTGACAGAGTTCTCTCTGGTGACATGCAAGGATTCTCCAATCTTTTAGTCTGATTAAACTCTGCCCCTCCTTGCTCGTATTCATTTGCCTCAATTTTTGCATGCAACTCCCACATCTCAAAAGCCATTCAACAACAGATGCATAGAAAGCAAGTCTCCACCCTACATTCTTTCTTATTCAATAACAAGTTACGCTCAGATACACACCACAATATGGAAGAAATGATCTGTCAAGGCTTCCGTTTCATTGCGACTTTAAATAGTATCACAAAACTTTGAATTTTTTTACTAAAATAGTATTCTCAGAAGCAGCGTATATCCCAGGGTGCCGTAAAAGGGCATACTTGTTCAGCTTTGTGCTCCTTATAACATGTTTGGTACTTGTTCAATGATGTGAATTTATTTTGAAATTTACTACATGATTTATTCTCACTAATGCATGATGCTTGAGCAATACAGATCACTGACCTCAATGATGTTGTCAAGGCTGGTATGGGCCTGTCTGGTTTTTTTTTTATGTGATCCACCACATGTAGCTCACCTGTTGGTGCATCCATCTGGACTTGAGTTTACCTACCTACATAATCAAGGACTTAATTTCTTGAATCATTCTTTTTTTCCCCAAAAGTTTTCCCAAAATTTAAAGTGTTTTGAATCTTTTAAATATATGGAAGCTTTATATAAACTATCTTGAACTTTCAAAGTGGGTTATGTATAATAAGTTTTATTAAACCTACCTTCGGTCAAATATCCACATCAGGTGCAGATGTCACACATGTGATGCAACACAAGCTTGTGTTACTTAATCAACCAACCCTTGGGAAACATTGTAATTGTATTTAACCATACAGATGAGCAATGCCATCTGATCATATCAAAAAACAAATTCAGGGAAAATCTGATTTTGGCAATAGATCATTTGTTAATCATATTCAATATCAATTTCAGGTTTGTTCCTGTAGAGATGCATGCCATTGCGCCCCCGCACAAGAACACACAATCAAGGTCATTTTAAAGCCTTAGATTTCCAATGCAATGTTATGAATGGGAATGTAAAATTAAATTTGCTGTTTGGATTTAAATATATGCAAATGCTTAAGAGTCTATGATTGGATATTTAATGCAGTTATTATCCTATTTCTGTCACAAGGCCAAAGTTGAGGGAAGATGGACTGAAGACAGAGGATCAAATATTAAACAGGGTTTTATTTACAAGAGAAAGCAGGCAGGAATAACAGAGTGCACATAAACATAGCATAAACACTAATGCGTACACATACATTAACTGACAACCAAAGACTGAAAACAGAGGAAATAAATACAGCTGTGGTGGATTAGTGTCCAAGGGAACTGATGAATGGTGGGAAACAAAGACAAAGGGACACGTGATTGATAAAAAACTGAAAGTCCATGAAAGTGACACTAAACATGAATGAGTCCAGATAACTGTGACACTAGCATGTTATATGTCTGGCAACAGTTCATCTAACCCTAACTGAAGCTTTTCATTTAAACAACCATGTGGGAAAACACATCATGGCCATATTCCAAGATGACAATGTCAAGATTCATCAGACTCAAATTGTGAAAGAATGATTGGGAGAGAGCATGAAGAATCATTTTCACACACAAATTCATTGAAAGTCTTTGGGATGTGCTGGAGTAGACTTTACAGAGTGCTTGACTCTTGTACTGTCAATACAAGATCTTGACCAAAATTTGGTGTATCTCTTGATGGAAATAAATGTTGTGATGTTATTTCTATCAAGAGGTGCATCACTTTTTGGGCAAGATTAAGTGCCAATTCATGTGTGAAAATGATTCTTCATGCTCCCTCCAACCATTCTTTCACAATTTGAGCCTGATGAATCTTGACATTGTCATCCTGGGAAATGGCCACGGTGTGTCTTCCTACGTGGTTGTTTGCGAAATGAAAAGCTACACACTTCATCAATTAGAGTCAGAAGAACTGTTGGCAAACACGGTTGGTAATCACTGCAATAATGATCCAATCATAGAATCATAAGCATTTGCCTTTTTAAATCCGAACAGCGACTTTTTTTTTTTGATCTGGCAGTGAAACATAATGCATGAGAGGCTTTAAAGAAACACTTTGTGAACATGCACTTTCACCTGAGAACGTATTTGCGTGTGTGTGTGTGAACCATGGCTGTGTATAAGGGATTAGAGAGGTTTGGAACAGATTAGTTAATTATAGACACCTGTCTGCTAAGCATGGAGACTGGAGTCAGGTGGATGAGCTTGAAGAGTGTGCTGGACAGCATTCGGCATGGTGTAGCACAGGTGCGGGGGGGGCAGACAGCAGATGTGAGACCATGTGCCTGTGCACATTCCTTGCATGTGGCCACTCTCCAGCCTCTCCACTTGCACGAAATGAGTGTTTCATCTGGTGGGACAGTAGCTAACCTGCAGATTCACTACAGTCTGATAAAGCAGTGTCCATATGTTTAGCAGGGACAAATATTTAATGTCTTCTGTTTTTAGTCAGCATTTTGTTAATCTGGAAAAGGCAAGCCAGTTTTGAGTATTTATAAGAATATTTATAAAAGCAGAAGGTTGAGATTTTATGTCACTAAATTGTGCCATTAAAATCACTCTTGATTTTACAGTTTAAAACACTGAGAAGGCCTCTGTCATCATGCACTACTAATTGTTTGATGTGATTAGATGGATCTGATAGCATCTGTGCTTAGATCATGAGAAGCCCCTGTCTATTTCTGTTATATAAGGCCAAAGTCTGCACACAACTGAAAGGTCATCACAGGTCAAGATTGTGTTTCCCGAAAATAATGCAAAGGTCATTATGTCTCCATAGAAGGAACCAAACGGTCTGTATAAATGTATAACATGGTGTATATGCAAATAATCACACATACAACCAATTAAGTTAGTTAGGATCTCGTTCACAGATTTTGCATGAATCTATTTTTCAGGAACATTATTGCCTGACAGCTTGCCTGAATCTGTATTTCTCCCATGCATCACTCTTTGATTCCGTTCATTCATTTTAGAGCTCATTAGAGAAGATCAGACCTGGGGAGTGAGATGGAGGGGTTGAAACAATGAGAGAGAGGACGAGGAGTCTCAAGCATATTAGCTGCTACTTACACATAATCTGGGTGCTAGACTCCTCCTCTGTATTTCCCCACGGAGCCCTGAGCAGAACCTCTTCGCCCATTTCTCTAGTACTAATGGTGGGATAAGATCAATTTAAAGACAGAAGATTGTGCATGGAATCTCCTATCCATCAATTTGATTGATCTTGCAAGGAAGAGTTGCTGATTGCACCATATCAATTACTTATTGTACTGCTGTCCACCTGGTGCTTGGAGTTTTTGATTGACATTTCTAATGACCTGGACCGGATTCCCTGATGGATAAATTGTAGATTGACAGTGTTCATTCAAAGTCATTTGTATAGCCCATGGCTATCTAACAAACTGCTGTGAAACTCTTCCCTTTCAGTAACTGCACTACAACAGGTAAGATGGATGATGAAAAGCCTCTCAGGATCGTCTTGCTTGTCCTTGCAATGTTGTTATTTTTATTCTGCAACTTTAGAATTGTGTTAACCCGGTGAATAGCTGGTGGATTTTGAGCTTTATAGCTTTATACGTTTGGTCGGCAAAGCTTTTATTTTGCTTAACTTGTATTGGTAGGTGTTTACAGAAAATTAAAATTACATAATTATATGTTCAAGTCAACAAAGTCTGTAGGAAATGCATGTGCAATGTATACCTTTAATATTGTTGCTTCACTTAATTGATTTCCTTAAATGAACTGATTTCTAAGATCCAAATGACAAGCACTTAATCTTTAAGACAAACTCTTTTTTGTCGCTCACCTCAGACTTGTTTTGTCACTAATGAGATTGCATAGAATTTTTGCTACAAGTAAATTATTAGCAGCCTTTTACATTTTATTCTAACGTTTACACAATACATACACAGTATATTTTTATTATTACATTTTGTTTTTTTTATGATAAATTTATAGTATTGGCATTATATTATCAGAATGCTATTCTTAGAACTAATAATTACCAATCAAATCTTTTGGAATTGTTTTAAAGAAATTAAAGAATTCAAATGCTATTATTTACGGTGTGAAACCAAAACATTCATCACACTTTGACTTTTGCTACATGCTCTCTGGACTCAACTGTTGTGCAACGCAATTACTGCTGTGCTCAAATGGCTAAAATTAACCAATTGCCAGGCTTTTATCTCATTAGGACTGGAGCTGTGTGTATCAGACAGTCTTTGATTTCCTTGGCATCAATCAGCTTTTTAATCTTGTTCAGATGAGCCTAGCTGCTTTGAGAGTCCACAATGTACACAAACAGTTGAGAAAACTTTATGTCATTAAAGTAGCTTTTGTGTTTCTTTTCTGATTTGGTAGTTGTTGTTAATGCGTATTAATTTTTCTTTGCTTTTTCATAAATCTTTCCATTCAGGTAATGATGATTGGATAGTTTTGGTCCAAACGTGGCCTTTGAGATACATATATACATATACAGTCATCCTGCTGCATCGTTGCAACAAAGAATATACAACTTGGACATCATAAAACATCATTTTGCAATATACTGTTGTTGCATGCATGTGCTTAATTACCACAAGCCTAGAGGTTATGTAACCAAACAAGGTTATCTCTGTTGGAGAAGGGGGGCTGACTTCTAAGAACCTTTTAATCCAGACCAGAGTAAAGCTAAACAACTCTCGTGGCATGTGACATGACATGACCGCCTGTAGTTGTTGGTAGACAGCTGGCAGACAAAAGTAAAGGTGACAGGCATGTTAAAGTCAGAAAAGCCAGTACTGCTGATCACGTTCCTCACACTTCCAAAATCAGTGAACAAGGCCATTACAATGAAACTAAAGCAATATTATAGTACAGTACTTAGAGAAATCCACAAAAGTAATTGTCTAACATATGTAATGGTGCTTTTTTATTACCTTTTATTAGTGTGTAATATCAAATGTTACCTGGACTGATACCATTACATTTGCATTCCACTCTGTGGTTCATGGACATTGATTGCATCTGCACTATACATACTGTGTGCAAGCGCTCCTCGATTAGATCATTTATATTGACATATTTTACTGTCTGCTCCACTTTTTCCATCTTCCAGTGCCAACAAAATGCAGAAGCAAGTCGAGATCAGAATGCACGAGAGTCATTTGGACCCTCCTACACCACCTGAAGAGTCCATGTGTGGAGGCTTCTGTGAAAAAATGATGAGGAACATGTTACTTATGCTCACAATCCTTGGCAAGTTACTTTAGCATTTTTGTTACTTTAGCAGTTCGCTAATGAAAGAATACTTGTTACTGTTTGTGGTAAAATATGCACGTATATGCTGATTATAATTACATGAAAGCATGCAAGTCAATGCAACACAATGAAGCTATCCTTCAACAGCAAGTTTTTTTCCAGTTACGCCCAAGGAGGTTTTTCTTTGTCACATTTGCAAAATGAATGAATTGAATGTTTTTTTTTTAATTAAAGCAGTGCTTTAATTAAAACACTATTATTACTCCACGATACTCATCAGACAGTGTTTAATAGATTTGAATGAACACATATATACAGAATGTAGCAGTTAATTGTTAATCAATATTTTTGTTTGTTTCCCAGTACAAATAAATAGACATCCTTAAAGACAAGATGCATTTTCTTAAGAAGAAAATGTAAATTTATGTTAAAGATGTCATGGGATAAGAAAATATATCAAACAAATCAAGCCTGATTAAAAATATTTTGTAATGCAGGTCTATTGATTTAAGGCCTTTTTCCCCACTTGTATCCTTGTTTAGGGCCAGATATACTTTATCACTCACTAGTTTGCTTTAAGGCTTGGTGTGGCACCAGAGGAAACAGACCAAAGTGTGTTAAATAGACATCAATGTTTTAAATCGTAACTGTAAGCAGCTATTCAATCGTATTAATATCAATTGTATTAAAATATCAATTTATTTTCTAATCTTTAAAAGTGTAAAAAGTTTACATGCATGTATCAAAGTACACACGTAGTTCGAATGCTGAGTGGGTTAGCTTAGACAAATGTCCGATTCACTGGTACTTTTATCATTGAAGTCTTATTTCTGCACCCTGATGTTCACTGTGATTCTCCATGTCTGTTTCAGGTGTGATCATGGGTTCAGTAATTGGCATTCTACTGAGGTACGCATCACCACTCCCCGCTGATGTCATTATGGTCATTGCCTTCCCGGGTGACATTCTCATGAGGATGTTAAAAATGGTGATTTTGCCTCTGATCATCTCAAGTTTGATCACAGGTACTGTTATACACTTTGCTAAACTCCTCCAACAATGCTATTAATTCCTTCAAACTTTGTTTTTGTTTATTTTGCTAGTTGTATGCTGGTAAGCCAGCATAAATAGAGCTGCATCAGCAATGCGATATTGATATAGTGTATCTCAAAGACCATCAGCAATGAATTTACCCACAGAAAACTTGCATGCAATGACTTCGGAGTCAAAGTCATAACCACAATGTTATAGCTTTTATCATTTGAAAAATGGAATAGGTACAGAAATAGTGATTTTGTTTTTAACTATTTCTTTGCAATTCAGTAGGAGATAAAAAAAACGAAAAAAAAAACATGCTTGTTAAATTTAGGGTGGATCAGTTTCAGTGTTTCATGAGCAGAACATGTTCAAACATGTTAGCAAATAAAATAAAATAAATAAAACTGTAATTACATAATTCAAAGCATTCTAAATGTATTTCTCGTTCTCTAATCATAGCAATAATAATGAAACTTATTCAGAGAAACTTTTGTCTGTAACTTTTAGTAATGCTGCTTAGTGAAAATGCAACTAGTATCAGTAGAAATTTTTTTTTGTTCTTTATTTTTTTTAGGATTAGCAGGGTTGGATGCCAAGTCCAGTGGTCGTGTAGGCACAAGGGCCATGGTGTATTACATGTCTACCACCGTCATCGCAGCTGTGCTGGGGGTGGTCTTGGTGCTCCTCATCCACCCCGGTAACCCCAAACTGAAGGCAAACCTGGGCGAAGGCAAAAAGAACGATGAAGTGTCCAGTTTAGATGCCTTGTTTGATCTCATCAGAAATCTGTTTCCAGAAAATCTTGTTCAGGCTTGTTTCCAGCAGGTGTGTTTATCCAATGTGTTTTTGATTTCATATAATTTCATTAATTTAATATCAACTTTATTTCTGTTAATCTTTCATTTGTTATTTCTCATTAGTCTTTCATTAATATACAGAGACTGAATTATTAATATTAAACAGTTCTTCTAACTCTTCTTGTAGATCCAGACTGTTACTAGCAAGGTAGAAGTAGCTCCTCCTCCACATCCAACTCGGTTTGGACGAAATTCTACCAAGGGTGCAGCAAAATTTGTGATCAAGAAGTCTCTTCAGTTCAAGAGTGGCATGAATGTGTTAGGTATAAGATGGCTTTGATTCCATGATGTATGAAATTGTATACATATGTGTGTGTGTGTGTGTGTGTGTGTGTGTGGCATTGTGGTGGCATGGTTAACATGGTGGCATTGTGTTTTTTGTCTAGGACTCATTGGGTTCTTTGTGGCATTCGGCATATGTATGGGAAAGATGGGAGAAAGGGCCAAGCTGATGCTTGATTTCTTCAATGTTCTCAACGAGATCGTTATGAAGCTTGTCGGCATGATCATGTGGTCAGCTTTTATGATTTTTAATGAGTAAACTTTACACACTGCAAAAAAATGCTTTTCTTAGTAGTTTTGTCTTGTTTTCAGTACAAATATCTAAAAATTCTTAAGTCAGTACTAGATCTTTACTAGATCAGTAAAATGACGTAAGATTTTATATCTTGTTTTCTGAAGAAAGAAAAACTAAATTGAGTGAGCTAAAGTGAGTTTTTGATTAAAACAAGCACAAATATTTGCCAATGGTATAAGAAAAATAATCTTATTTAAATGGAAAAATAATAAGTAAGAAAAACATTTTTTGCAGTGCATGATATCCATTTTCTACTTTTAGTATTTGTTTACTGATTTATTAACTGCGACACATATAAAGTTTGTATACTACCTTTCAAAAGATTTATTAATGAAAATAACTATATTTTGAAAGCAGTATCTTATGCTTACCAAGGCTGCATTTTTTTTAAATACAGTAAAACAGTAATATTCTGGAACATTATTATAATTTAAAATAACTGTTTTCTATTTTAGTATATTTTAAATTGTAATTTATTGCTATGATTTTAAAGCTGTATTTCCAGCATCATTATTCTAGTCTCTAGTGTCACTTGATCCTTCAGACATCATACATTTCTTATTATTACAGTTAAAAAACAGTTGTGCAGCTTAATATTTTTGTGGAAACTGTGATGCAGTTTTCAGGATTTTTTGATGAATAGAAAGTTCAAAAGAACAGCATTGATTGGTAACATTGTAAATGTCACTTTTGTTCTGTAGTGCTGTTCAATTTAATGCATCCATGCTGAATAAAATTATTAGTTTATTTTGAAGAAATCTTAATGACTGTAAACCTTTGAACAGTAGTGTTAATGATGGTGATTTTAACTGCCTCAAACTTAGATAAACAGTCAGTTCAAGAGAGTTAATTTCCTGTCATTGAATTACTGATTAATCTGTTTGTTCGACTCTTGACTTTGCTGCACGTCTCTGTCCTGTTACAGGTATTCCCCCGTTGGTATTGCATGTCTGATCTGTGGAAAGATTATTTCAATCAATGATCTGGAGGTGGTGGCCAGGCAGCTTGGAATGTATATGGTCACTGTCATCGTTGGACTTATCATTCACGGAGCCATGTTCCTTCCTTTAATATATTTTGTTATTGTTCGGAAAAACCCATACACATTCTTCATGGGAATTTTCCAGGCTTGGGTCACCGCTTTAGGAACAGCTTCTAGGTAAATGATATAACTTTTCCTTTAACTGTGCCATGTTTTTTACCTTTGAGAATTTGTAGACCCATCGAGTTAAAGAGAGGAAAGGCCATTGTTTCACTTCGCATGTTCAGAAGTCGAATAATGAATAATGGCAAGTTATGCCTCTTTTGTAGTGCTGGGACGTTACCTGTCACTTTCCGCTGTCTAGAGGAAAATCTGGGCATTGACAAGAGAGTCACACGATTTGTATTACCTGTTGGAGCAACAATCAACATGGACGGTACAGCTCTTTACGAGGCTGTAGCGGCCATCTTTATTGCCCAGATGAATGGAATAGAACTTGATCCTGGTCAGATTGTGACAGTCAGGTAAGATCAAATGTATAGACACAATATGTCATCCAAAAAGCATCATAAAGGTATTGTGTGGTATCTTAAACTAGGGAACACTCTCATTGAGTCAGGAATGAATAGAACAATCTGATTTGTAAACCCAAGTAATTATTTTCCTATAATGGTCAGCACTGCAACTTGTTTGAAACAAATGTTGATAAAATCACATTTTTCAAAGTGAGAATTAGAACAAAGTGATGTATTATTCTTAAAGTTTGCAACTAATCAAATGGAATATTTATGTTTTGTTTGTAGCCTTACAGCGACTCTCGCTAGCGTAGGAGCAGCCAGTATTCCCAGTGCTGGTCTGGTGACGATGCTTCTGATCTTGACAGCTGTGGGACTACCGACTCAAGACATCAGTTTACTGGTGGCGGTCGACTGGTTGCTGTAAGTTAAATCAATCTCTCTGCTGATTTTGTGGTAAACAAGTTTTAGCTCAAGGATTAGCTGTCAATCAAAAATGATCTCTAGTTTAAGATCAAATCTTGTGGCATGTTTAACCAATTCACCATTTGCTTTGCATGTTGATACAAGCCCTAATGGCATCTGGAGTTGTTTAGCCTCGAGAGATGTGGTACCTTTCTTTGTTTTCTTCTGCTTTATCAAACAGGGACCGTTTCCGAACATCAGTCAATGTCGTTGGTGACTCATATGGGGCGGGAATTGTGTACCACCTCTCCAAAGATGAGCTTGATCTATTTGATGCGCAGCAAAGGCCAGATGACTTTGAGATGGCCAAGACACAATCCTTTTTTGAGAATAACACTAACCATGGTGTATATGCATCTCACAACTCCTGTCAACCGGTCCAAATAGATGACTGCAAGGTACATTTCACTCTCACAGACATAGAAACCTGTATGTAGATGCTTTTATTTCTTTCCCCAACATTGTATGTATTTTTTTTTTACACTTTTGTATTTTTTGATCATTCCTGATGTGAATGCATAAGAAATGAAACAAAATGAAGGAATAAATAAATATGTTTTATTTATTTGTTCTGGTGCTAGTGAAATAGCAGTTTTTGTGCCTGCTTTGTATATCCACATCAGTATTTGGATATGATCAGTTTGGGCAATTATATAGATGCGTACAGCAAAGCTTTCACATTTTTGTATTGTACCAATGCCAAGCTGCCTTTGGCTATCCTCAACTAAAAATGAAAGTGATACAAAGCAGTGTACTAATTCGCACCTCATTTTTACCATCTACATTTTGAAACGACAAAGGCTGCTATTTCATTCTTTCGGGCTCAGTGTTTTTAAGCTTGACAGAAGTGATTGTGATTGTTTTCCACCAGTAAGAAACTGCAGTGTTTTTCTTTCTTTAATGCCTCACTGCACTTGAGTAGACATTTTGACCCCGTGTTTCAAAAATGCATAGGTCTGTGTGGTAGCAAGCGTGGCACTTTTCACAACCCCTTTTAGAAGATTAGCTTTGGGCAGAGATTCACTGCAATTAGGAAAAAATGCAAATATATACAAAATATAATAATTCAAATGATTTTCTCTACCTGTATCCAGTCTTTCAGCATTCTGTAAGGAATCCCGCTGCAGCTAATTATTGTCTGTCTTGTGGTGGGTACATTTCTGTGAATTTGGATATAAATGATACTGTTAAAATATCAGACTACATGGACTCTCTGCTCCAAACCAGAAACAGTTTAGTTAGCACCAGTTAATGCATTTTGACTGTGCCTTGGTCCAACAGTTAGTTGTCCCTGATAATTGCTTTCAGGTAACCTTGGCCTCAAATGGCTCCCCTGCAGAGTTCTCACTTGTTGAGGAGGAACCATGGATACGCGAGTAACACAGCACACAGATCCAGCTCCGCCTTATCCTGAGTCCCACAAGCTTATCCTTTCTGGTGAAAACCAAATGCTAATTTTATACATATAAACAGTCAGAAGTTACCACAAAACTTTTCACATGCACAACCACTGACTTTTCTCAGTTCATTTGACAAACAAAGGGAAGAGAATGTAGCTCGGAAGTAGCTGGTGCTCATAGTGGTTCAGCTGGTTCAGCCTCATACATTATAATTCACATCCAAGGATTACGATAGTTGTAATTCTAGGCCTTGGGTTTGACGATAGATCTGAAACCTGCTGCCTTAAGGCTACTGTATAGAAGGATCACAATGGCTTGTCCAGCCTGGGACCCCAGACTGACCCTAGAGCACTGCTAGTGGCAGGAGGAGAGAAGTGCAGTTTGTTTGCTGGAGATACCTTTGACTGGCTTGGCTTAGGTGGATTAACCCTTGGTGGCGGCACTCTAGATCAGCCTCTTATAAGAGCTTACCAATGTACTTAGAGGTTCTGAAATAGTGGTTTGCCTCCAAATGCTGCCACTTATTTTTAGATGCACCCAACGTAAATGCCACGTCAGCAATTACAGAGCGATTAGACATAAAGTATGACATTGAGTTGACTGGCGTTATCTGAAAGGAATGTTGGCTTTAATATCCTACATAATGGACCGCTTAAGAAGAAAGAAGTTTTCATTTCCGACATTAGGAGTGTCCATGCGTGTTTTTTGTTTGAGGGAAGGGACTTGCATGTGTGTAGGTTTTGTACGTATCTGTGTGCTTTGTTAAGTTGTCGATTTATTTATGTATTTATTTGCTAAGTTACAATCTTGCCTTGAAGACATCATCTGCAAACGGTGCAGACAGAAGACTTTAGGACATTAATTTCAAATGCATTCCCATTTTCTTGGATCGTAGATCGCTAATAGTGTTTAATTTTCTGAGGAGCCTTCTTGGATACTCAGATATTAAGTCCAGTTGAATGGATTCTATATTCGCGCTGATAATAGAGGCCCTCGTGTTGGTTGGTGCTGAGGTTGTTAGCATGTTATACTAACAGAAAAGAGATGACGGAATTGAGATCTATCATTAAATCTGCACTGTTTATTTAGTAGTCTCTAATTACTATTATAGCAACACGATAAACATTCCTCTTTTGCACCAGAATCTTAAAATGTTCTCATTAAAGTGCCTCCTTGCACTTTCTGTAAATAAATAAATAAATACACATATATGCTGTCATATTTTAGATATATTTTTCATGGAAACTTAAGTATTTCATCACTTTTGTCTGTTGTTTTATAAAACAACGGCAATTCATGTATTCACTTTAGTGTATTGTTTTAGGTGGATTAGAGTGTCTTAGTTATCATTATTATATATCATATACGTCACTGGGAACAGATGGCTGTGAAACACTGACTGATGAGTAAAAATGTATGTATGTGAATGCAAGCATATTTTTCACTGTTACAATTCATTGTGTCTCTAATATTGTGTATTATTAAACATTTTGGTAGGGATACTGACACTAGGGGAAAAAGTCAAATTACTAATAATTATAAACCTGGCTTGCTACAGATTTAGCAGCCCTGTGGAGGGTAGGGAAAATAAAGTGCAACCTACAGTAGATACAGTATCTGTAATATAAATGTGTGCACTATTGGAATATCTGTTCAGGCAGGGCCTGACACATCTAGAGGTACTGTGATGTATGTTATAAATGTGACCATCCTGCTCTTTTTATTTGTGCAACCCTGTTTGGTTTCAAAGACACTGTATAACATTGTCTACCAAACTCTTCACTTTTTAAATTTGTCTTTTTCCTCTATTTTTCTATGATTTACCAATAACAAATTGTAAATAAAGGCAATGCTTCTTGTCTCAGAGTGTTTCTGTTTTGTTTTTTTGTTTTTGTTTTTTTCAGTTTTCCCAAGTCTTTAGACAGTGGGTGTAAAATTATTTTATTAAAACACGTAAATATGATTTTACAATCTAGATTCGACATCTCATATATTTTATTGAAAGACTCATGCCACCGGAAATGTGCTCTGAGAGTCGACAAAATATGTCTTTATGGGTAATTTAATAAACGCAAAGATTTACAATTGCTTCATTGCAATACAAACTGGATATGGTTTCTCTATTTATAAAAGACAGGGCAATGTCAAACATTCAAAGATGCACCATTTCTCACACAGTACATAGTACTTACGAACAGATGAAAACCAGTATAAAAATGTTTTATCACCATATCATTCTTAACCATCACTAACCAAGAGATAATAAGCATTTTATATTATTGAAATAATACTTTAGAAAGGAAAAGGACAATGGAAATATGACATTTTTAAGCAATAAAATGGAAGCAAATTGCACTCCGAACAGAAAAAAAAACATCAGTGCAAATAAAAGCTACAGCAGAGTTTTAAACCTACACAGTACCCATTATTTTCTTTTAAAAAATATCAAAGATACTTTTTATTTGACATACTGTGTATTATTATTATATTTTGATCTATTTTGAGAGCTTTTTTCAAAGCTCAGGCTCTGGCAACGTTAGCCATTTTCCCTCCATCAGCTTCAGCTACGTTACATTAAATACTCTCTCTCACGGTCATCCAGAGAGGTGGCTGTAATGTCCTCTTTTGTACCGTTCTTCAGGTTCGTAACACTCATCAGTGCCACTATCTCCTGCTCTTTCTCTGACAGTGGCAGCGTTTCTGTTTTACTGTAGTCTTTGTTATGCTCCTCAGTCGTGATGTTTCTGCTCTGTCTCGGACCATACCACCTAAGTAAGGAGTTACATTCAGTAAACTAAAGCCAGGCTTCAATGGCTTATGAATGTGACGAATATACTGAATTAAAAAAAAATCTAAGTAAACTTACTTGTCTCGAGTGGCAATAGCAACAAGTATGCATACTACGGCTCCAACAACCACGCAGAATGCAAAGATGATCAACGAAGCTGCGGAGAAGTGAAAGATGGTAAATTGACAGATTTACATTGTCAGTTGAAGAAACTGATGGAATCTGCAGTGCTGTCATGTGAACTTACTAGATGGCCCGTCGTCGTGTCTGGATGATCCTGGAAGTGAAGTGATATCAATGAATTCAGGTTGACCTGCATTGAAGATACGTTTGTAACGAGACATAATGACTCAAAATATTATGTAGTAACACTGACATCAACATATTTAAGCATCACCACTTGATGATATTAAACATTAATATCAATTAAAATATAGCTTATTTATGTGACTATTATCAAAGGGCAAACTAAATGTGCAAAGATGGATCTAAATCCTTTGGAAGCCTCTTTCCAGGTGACAAAAAAGGTAAAGATGAGAGAAACTTTGAAATAATAAAGAGTCATGTTGTGAAATACAAAGTCACACTATGAGATATAAAGTCAGAATTATGAGAGATAAAATTGCATTTGTGAGTAATAGTGAAATTTTGAGAAATAAAGTTGCATTGTGTGATATAAAGTAGCAGAAACATGTTGACCCAATATATAAGAGAGCAATGTGTTGTGGATATTGTGGGGACATTCACCTTCAAAACTGGCGTTCAAATTTCGGCCCTTCTTTTTACCCACAAGTGTCTCTTCTATGGAATTAATCTCGGCTGGTTTTGTGGTGGTCAACATTGTTGTGGATTGGCTAGGCTCGATTTCTGATGCTGATCCACTCCCCTCTGTATCAGAGAACAAAACACTGGGGGCAACAGAGGATGAGTTCTTCCCATAGCTGGGCTTGTTGTTTGTAGAGCCTTTAGTGTCCAAGGTAGCCACAGTAGAAGGTCTCACATCAGGAAGAACTGTTTTGGGGACCTCAATGTCATTCAAAGGGGAAGTTTCTCTTTTTACTCTTCCCAGTATCTCTTCCAAATCTACTAGAAAGCCCTCCGTCTTGACCTCCTTAAGAATGTCTTCATGTGGCTTTGCATCTTCGTGAGAAATCACATAAAAGATTACTGTCAAAAATCTTAAATATTTAATTGATGCATCAGTGTTTTGCATATCTGTGCTGACACCAATGCAAAATAAAAGATAGGAAGATTGCATTTCAATGTTAAACTACACATATACTTTGCATGTCAGTATGGAGTGAATGGTCAAAGAAGAAACAATAATGAACAGGAAGTCACATCCTAAGTGTAAAAAATCAAATCATCGACTTTTTTGTTCCTCCTTCATTGTGGTTCTGTAGGTGCGTAAAAATGTGTGAGGTCACAGAGATATGACTAATGGTCTGGATTAGGCGTGGCTGGATTAGGAACAATGAAGTGTATGTCTGCTGCATGCTTGCTTCTTCACAATACACACCCCTCAACTCAAAATAAAGCTAATTCAGCAAGAGTCTAAGCAATCTAAGACAAAATGTCTGCAATAAAGTACATTATATCACAATCTATTTCCAGGTACTGCAGGGAATACAAAAGGGAACTTACTCTCTGTGGTTTTGTTTCCATTGGTTAAGCCCTCAGAGTTACTTTTAACAGTATTTTCACAGTTTACTGATGAATCTTTGAGGGAAGGAACATGAAAAATCAATGAGACATAAAACCTGTAGGTTTGCTTTTATATTATTTCTCGTTAAGACATCCCATTCTCTTTACACTCACCTGACGGGTTAAAACAGTAAACATCAGAAAGATGTTCTGCTGCTTTAGAGTGGAAGGTGACCTCCGTGGAACTGGAGTCACAGTTTGGACCATTAACGTGTGGGAGGAACGTGACATTTTGACCATCAATCCAGCCGTATCTAAACAAAGGTGTGGGGTTCATTTAGAAATTAAGTACTGTCATTAGGTAATATCAAAAGAAGTGCATTTATGTCTGAACATGTTATTTAGCTCTAGGCTATTGTATAGAGCCTGTTTTCTTTACCTGCATGTTCTCAAGCCTTTTTTGTAAGCTTTAATGATCTGTTCCTGTGTTGCCAGTTTGTAATCTAAACTCTGACACAATTCCAAAGCCTGTTGGAAAGTAAGAGAGTAACGGCTGGTTCCCTCAACATGGACAACATCAGCAAAGCTGCATCTGCCAATGTGACCTGTCAAAAGAGAAACTAATGTCAACATTCAAAGTCAGAAATTTTTATTTATGTATTAATTGTTTTCCATGTATAATCACACTACTGATTAGATTGCAAATGAGGGCCAAATGTAGGCTCTGTGTGTGACAGCTGAGCAATTTAGCATTAGGTATCATTAGATAAATCTCTTAATGAATCACTGCATGTGCAGACGTGAGCACATCTGTAACACATCTAGGCCATCTGTAAGCGTCTGACTTTGTAAATGACTTTGTTTTTGTCTCAAAGTAACACGTTTAGACTAGCAAGCAATTTTAAAGACATGAATTAGTGGAGCAATTCATATATAGAGTGAATGAAGAGGGAATAAGTGAGTTTGATGTGATTAGACAGCAGGTTTACTAGATGGACTGAGGTTGCTGTCTACAAAGACATTTGTATACATACATTTATTTTTTTTAGAATACAAGAATTAGTATTTTATGTCATTTTCGATTTAAGAATATATAGATATTTGTGAAAGAAAACAAGACAAATATACTAAGAAAATCACTTTTGCAGTGACGTTAGAGTCAAAGAGAGGAGTTTAATGAACTCTTGAGAAACTACGATTATATTATTATATTGTTTTATATGTACAGTAAACTTAACAAGCCAGGGGCTGTATTACAGAAACATCATTACTCTAGAACCCTATCTTATCTGTAACCATAGCAGAATCAGTTAAAACCCGTCAGATCTTAATTTCATTCCTAAGATAAGACATTTCTGTAATACAACCCTAAGCCACTTATCTATAAATCATATTTTAACACCTGAAATGTATCTATAAAGAATATCGTCAATGCAATAAAAGTGAATGAGCATAGATGAGATAACCTTAAAAAAAAAAAAAAAACTTTATTCACATCCAACAGCTGATGCTTTGGAGTTTAAAACCATAGCTTTTGTTATAAAAACCAAAAAGAGTTACAATCTCATAAATATCATTATCTTGCCACTATAAATGCAGCTTGACCAAGACCATGCAAAGCCATCAGAGGAACCTCTGAGATCAATAAGTAACACATTCACCAGCACTCACCCTGAACCGGAGCTGCCTGAAGTAGAGCCGGTGATCCAGTAGTAAGTATCACAAATAACAAAGTCCACATGGTCAGTGCTGTGTCATGTGCTAGATGAAGGGAAGTATACCTGTTTGTTGGCCCTGAACCAGTGTGGTTCTTACAGTGCTTTGGTTCTCTTTTGTAATTTTCTGAACCCTCTAGAGATGTCCCTCGCCTCTTTTATATGCTCAGACGGAAGTACTTGGTGAGCAATAATGGGGTGGTGCTATAAAGAACACACCCTCACCATTGTCTCTCACATTTCCTCTCTCTCAGGGTTTGTACCGCCAGCATTAACACGCCAGACACCTTGAAACTCATGGAGTTCTGTGATCTTGTTTCTATGATCTAAATAAAATAATTAATTTGTTCAAATTGTGTCTTCATTCACTCATATTTAAAAAACACCTGCATGTAATTACAATTAAACTGTTGACCCTGCAAAACTGTTCAATCTAACCAAATCACAAAACCTGTCCCTTGCCTTACCTGTTTTCCACATCAATAGCAGCAAAAGTGTGTTGCAACATAAACCACGTGTTTTAAAATGTAATTACATATAGGCACCTCTATAAATTGGGACTATAATTAAATGTATATGTCTGGATGAATTTATTTTTTTATTCTTTTCAAAATGAAAAGGCGAGCAGTGGGAGAAAATAAGGTAGTTTGCGGTGAGGAGGGTGGCCTCCTGTATTATGATGAGTCACTGCAAACATTGCAGTGGTGGGGCTGACTCAGGTGTGTGAAAAATCACCTCGCCCCATGTGTGCTGATACACGTTCACTTCCTGCTTCAAAGGCGGGAAGAAAGTAAAAGGGACTGCAGGTGACTCGTAGGATGTTATCACAGGCCAGACAACTGCGGTTTTTGTTTTCATGCTGGAACTTGTGGATCTTAAATGGAACTGAAGAAACTACTGATTAATATGACAATATTTCCTTAACATTTTATCTGTGAAATTAGTAAGAAGCAGGAGTTTCAATGCAAATTCTAATGAAAGTGGTAGATATTTCTTGTTATTCCAGGATGTAACAGATATTTGTTGAGTTATCATTAGAGAAGTTAATGAAATACAAAGAGCTGTATCATTTTGCAAGTGGCCAATATCAAAATTACTGTACCTAATGGGATCAATAAAGTTCAGTTTGTACAGCCATGCATGTACAAAAAATCTCATATTTCCTATTATTCTAAACACACATAAAGTTCCCAAAATGGACTTCAAAAGTGGAGCTAACATTTAAACAGACAGTGCATTCCTTCTGATCATCCTTAAAAGACCTGTTTCATTATTATTCTACAGTCATTTAGACAAATCAGTCAAATATGGTCAGACGCACACACACGTTGGGGTTTCATGTTTTTTTAAGGTCTTTCTATAGACATAATGATTTTATACTGTAACTGTATATTTGGTAGCACTATATTTACAGTCCTGTTCCGCATGTACATACTTGCATATTGCACTATCTTGGAGTTGACCTGATTTACATTTCACTACTGGCTGTATATACTCTATACAACTGTGTACGTGACAAATAAAGAATCTTGAATCTTGAAACTATAGATTTCAATAACTGGGTTATAGCTGGTAACCTAAACCTAACCTTAACCCAGGGGTCTCCAAACGTGTTCCTGGAGGGCCACTGTCCTGCGGCGTTTAGCTCTATCTTGCCTCAACACACCTTTCTGGAAGTTTCTAGTATGCCTAGTTAGACCTTGATTAACTGGTTCAGGTGTGTTTAATTGGAGCTGAAACTAAACTCCGCAGGACAGTGGCCCTCCAGGACCGATTTTGCAGACCCTTGCCTTAACCCATACCTTATATTACTACTGTCTTGAGTAAGTACATTGTAAGTACATGTAATGTAAAATAAACTTTAACTATATTCTATCCCCTAAACCCATCATAGAAAACTTTCTGCATTGTTAAATTTTCAAAAAACATTATTTAGTATGATTTATAAGCTGCTTTCCTCACTGAGACCAAAAAGGACTTTGGATAATTGCCATCTAGCTGAACCATACACACACACACACACACACACACACACACAATTGTACAGCTATCTTTGTGTCTTTGTGAGGACATGAGGATTTGCCATGCGTTTATCTAGACAAATAAATGAATAAATAAATCTGTATTGCACTGTAATACTGATTTAACCATAACAAACACATTTTTCATGCTACTCTGAACACAGCTGACACTAAACAAAGTGCAAGGCTACAAGATCACATTACTAGCCTACTCTAGTTAGGCTAGCAAAATGCAACATCATTTTACAATGCAAATAGCTATACTTTATTTTCACACTGTAGCACTTTAATATAAGGTTTTTTTTATATATATATAATTGCTACGTTTCAGATTGTCCGATAAAATAACTATATTAAAATAGCCTAAATGTGTTTTTACGACTTTTATCTTTTAAAGATCTGCACTTCCGCCTTCCGCTATTGCGCAAGTGTTTGATCACGCCGTTGGTTTGTGTTCTTCTGCGCCTCGAAACTGAAATGTTCGTCATAATAATGTCTTGAACTTCGTTCAGATTTATTTTTTTTACAGTCTTCTTTAAGTGTTTTAACAATGTCATCGGTCGTGAACACGGCACACGCGGAGAGCAACGGGATAGGGGTAAACCTATAATGTCCTTGTCCCTTGATTTGTACAGTATCTGTAATACTCGATATTGTTTGTGTCTCAGAAGCTTATAATGTTTTTTTTTTTTTTTAACGCGACGTTATATCATTGTTTAAGGATCAGGAACATCCTCGTGTGCTCATCCCAGAGCTCTGCAGACTCTTCTATGAGTTGGGCTGGGTGACAGGAACCGGGGGAGGAATAAGCCTGCGGCATGGGTTAGTCATGGCATTTCACACCAATAAAATCCTCTGTGTTCCGCAATATTCACTTGCTGGGTCAGTGACGTAAAAAAAGTGCTCACGATAAATAATGGGAAGGTGTTTTTTTTTTATTTAACTTATATGTTTTATTAAATGACGACTGAACATGATGTGCAGTGAAAAATTATAACATTTAGTAGTCTTGGGGTCTGCTAGGTCTCCTCTATGAAATCATTTCCTGTTTTGTTTCACCCCCCAATTATTTAATTATATTTTTATTGCAATCTTTTAAACAAAGCGCGATAACATTAATTACATTAAATCAAATGTTATGATAAACAAATATATAACAATGAAAATAAAAGGGAAAGCAGCTAGAAAGTCTCATCAATAAATAAGTGTAAAAGTTACAAATTATTCAAAGAATAGATTTAATGCTTTAAAATAATTTACAGGTTTTTTTTTTTTTGCTTTATTTCTTTTTCTTTTTTAATGTATACAAGTAGTGACCTATTTCTATTTTTAAATGAGTAAAGTAGTTTTTTTCCCTTCCCAATTACAGTTGTGGATAAAGAATTATTCTTATATAATGAGTAAATTCACAATATGCCGGTGTTATCATAAAAAAATAAAACATCTATTATTTGTAATTTAATGTTAGTACTGTTTTGTACAAAAAAGCCAGATCACACCAAAATAGTTTTGTATAAATGCAATCATAAAATAAAAGGACAAAATACTCATTTCCCTCTTTACAGAAAACACATTTCAGGTCAATATCTTTACAAAACTTTGCAGTTATCTTTTTTGCAAGAAAAATATGATCTTAAAATGATGCTTCCATAATTTTATTGGTGATACAAAAGCGTTTGGAGATTTTAAAGGTCTATTTCCAATTCGTATCTTGAAATTGTGATCTCCAAAATTTGACACATTGTTCTGAGATAATTATTGTTACATTTTTTTGTCTTAAATTCCAGTTTAGGACTACGATCTAAGTTTGGCTTTTCATTTATATTATTTCCTAGCGAATTTATAAGTTCTTAGGGAATGCCGTTGATTACCACCATATACTCATTGACGGGTATGTAAAATGAAAATTTTCCTAAAAATTCGGAATAAGTAAGTAAATGTCCGCTACTATTCAAAAGTTGTGAAACCAACACAATATTTTCCTAAGCCAATTAACTGAAAATAAAGATTTATTTTGGTGTATAATGTATTTATATTCAATCATTGAATAACCTCTAAATAATTACAAATTCCATGATTAAATTTCTTTATATGCACAAAATAAAGTAGGAGAGAGAAAAAAGGGAAGCATCCATTCCGTATAACACCCTTCCCCAGCCTGTTTGTATACATTTGAGGGATATTAATACACAACATTTCAATCACATGCAGCAGAATTCCTACTGAGGTAACAGATAAAAAGGTCCCAAGTCTTGAAAATTGTCCAATGTTGCCTGTTCTTCAAGCCATAGTTTAGCAGCAGGAGGAATAACCTTTTTCCAAAATAACAACAACTTCTTGGCTGTTATCAGACGATGTGTAAGGAATTTCTGTTGAGCACTACTGAACTAATATATAATGTCCTAATAATTAGCAGTTGGTCAGGTTCCAAATTTACATTAAAGACATCGGGGAAAATCCTATGTAATTTATTTTTTGAGAAGTGTAATCTATGTAAGATTTGAATGAGGCACAATCTAGTGTTGACCGATTGTTTATCAATATCCTCCAAGCCATTCCGCCAAATCTCCTCAGATTCCAATTCCCATCTCTCACTCACATTCCTCTCTGATCAAGTTTCTGGGGGGGAAATAGCTGCTTGTAACCTTCCATAGATTATGGATCGCTGATTTTTGTTTTCCTTACACTGCATGAGACAATCATCAATAATTGAAGGTGGGACCTCATCTAGGGAAACATTGCATGTAAGCAAGTAATTCATTATTTGTAAAAATCCCAAAAATATTGTGTTTTGGAAGGTTGTATTTCTGTTGTAGTTGCGTAAAAGAAACTAACTCCCCATCAAGATAAAGATCCTTCACTATGCATATAGCTAATTCCTTCCATTGTTTAAAGGTAGTATCCAACCTTGAAGGGGGGAATGATGGGTTATTTGCAATTGAAATTAAGAGGGGGTGTGATTTTATCTTTAGGAATTCTCTTATTTGTCTCCAAACACGTAACTGACTCTTCATGTCAGTAATGCAGTTTGGTCTAATATCACTGGGGAAGGTAGTACTGCGGCAAGATCATAAGGATGGCAGTAATCCCGCTCTATGTGAGGCTAAACTGGGGCAGTAACCGACTGTTCCAACCGTAGTGCAAAAACCAGTCAACCAGTGGCCCAGTAGTAAAGGCGAAAATCCGAAAGGGCCAAACCTCCTTCATATTTGGATTTGGACAAAGATGTTTTTTTTTTGTTTTTTTTAAGTCTGTTACTAAATTGAAGAACAATCGAGTCCAGATGTTTATAGAAGGATTTAGGGAGACTAGAATTGGAATATTATGAACAATAATGTTGGAGGTAAAAATATAATTTTTATGGCATTAATTCTGCCAAATAAGGAGATTGAAAGAGTTCTCCAATAGTGTATACAGGTGTGTAACTTAGACAGTAAGGGGTTAAAATTAGTTTTGAAGCGCATAGAATATTTACAGGTAACCACAACGCTCCACTCGGTTGAACGCTATTTCGCCATCCAGTGAGATTACAATCAGATCATCTCGGATTGCTTCAGGGTGATAGATTATATTAAATAGTTGTCTAGTATTATGCATAATACTTCTTCCTGGAATAAATCCATGCTGATCTGTGTTAACCAGTTTATGAATTAATTTGCTTAGTCTATTAACAAGTGTCTTGGATAATAGTTTGTGATCAACATAAAGAAGGAAGATATGTCTGTATCCCTCGGATTTTTACCTTTTTTAGGAATTGCAGAGGCAATAGCCTCAGTTGGTGATAGTTCAGTTATTAACGCTTGCTGAGAAGTTTTAAGCAAATACGGTGTAAGGGTATCACTACACTTTTTATATAGTTCGACTGGTAATCCATCTGGGCCGGGAGATTTCCCTCTCTTTAAAGAGTTTGTGTTCTTTAATTCCTCTAAAGAGATTTCTTTATTAAGAGATGTCCGATCTTCTGAAGTTAGAGTGGGAAGATTACATTTACCTAAAAATTCATCCATTGCTTGTTGGTCCAAATTAGTCTGAAGAGGATAATTTTGAATAAAATTCCTTACAACATTGGTTTATCTCTTTAGTTGTGATGTATTGCGTCTTACGTTTAGTCTTTATTTTATGAATTGTCCTTTCACTATCTAGTTTTCACAGTTGTCTGGTTAGTAATTTATGGGCATTTCAAAGTATTTCTGTTTAACAAAATGAAATGTTTTCTACATTTTAGTAGAGTAGAGTTTTATTGTATTCGAACCTCATATGGGAAGCTTGTTAATATTAAAAGTTCAGTTGATGTTTTGACTTAATGCCTGGCAAAAATAACAAAATTAATTATAATTCATAAATTATAAACATGCATGCGTCCATGCAATTAAAATGTGTGGTATTCATTACAGTGTATAATAATTATTTCTTCTTCCAGTGAGCACATTTATATAGCTCCCTCCGGTGTACAGAAGGAGAGAATACAAGTAAGGCTTTTTTTCTGTTCATGAGTCATCTGCTCCACACATTACTAGCTTGTTTATGTGTATAATGAAGTAAGGCCAACAAACTATCATTCTATTCCTGTTTGTAGCAAGAGGACTTGTTCGTTTGTGACATTGATGAGAAGGACATCAGTTGTCCACCTCCACAGAAGAAGCTGAAGAAAAGTCAATGCACACCCCTGTTCATGAACGCCTACACCATGAGAGGTATGTGTCCACACACAGTGTTTTGTTCCAGCTCTGTACTTTAAGCTACACTACATTGTCATTTTTTTTCACAGGAGCTCAGGCAGTTATCCATACACACTCAAAGTCTGCTGTCATGGCAACTCTCATGTTTCCTGGCAAGGAATTCCGCATCACACATCAAGAGATGATCAAGGGGATTCGAAAAGGAAACTCGGGCACAAACTACAGGTAGTACTTCCTACTAAGATGCTTCACTAGTCAGTGATCCAGCATATGCCATTTTTACTTTAGTAATATGTGATGTGTTCTTGTCAAATAACACTTAGCTGTTAAGATATTAGTTGGTGTGAACATCTAAAATCCTGCTTTTACTTTACTGTTTGTATGTGTTTTTGCCCCAGGTATGATGAAACTCTAGTTGTTCCAATCATTGAGAACACCCCAGAGGAGAAAGACTTAAAAGAGCGCATGGCCCGAGCCATGGACATGTACCCCGACTCCTGCGCTGTTCTCGTCCGCAGACACGGGGTCTATGTCTGGGGAGAGACCTGGGAGAAAGCAAAGACAATGTGAGCTACGAAATGAAATGCACACATCATGACATTATTCTGTGTATGTATACGAAATGTATTTATCTTTTAAATCTGTATTATTTTTTAGGTGTGAATGTTATGACTACTTATTTGACATAGCTGTTCAGATGAAACAATGTGGCCTGGACCCTGCTGCTCTTCCCACTGAAGATAAAGGCATTGTTTGACAAATATGAGTCTGTACAATTAACTACTGTTACCATCATTATTTTAATGATGAATACTGATTGTACATTGCAGTGGTTTTATTAATGTACATATCAGCATTTTCCATTTAATGACTCTGTAAAATGATTGAAAACAATAGTTCTCAAAGTCAAATGTCAATTACTTGCCAACAGAATGAAATGTAAGAATGCAGATTAGAATGGCTAACATTCTGAAGCTAATGAGTGTCATTCTTCTTTTTCTTTGGCTTTTTCGATGCTTAGCGACAATGTCATGATTGGCATTAATTTCCTAATTTGGCAGCTGTTTGTATTATTATAAAAAAGGAATATTTCAGAGTAATATTAATTTACATTGGGTCCACCCAAATGCTTATAAATGCTGTTTTGGTGTTTTTATGATTATATACACTACCCTTCAATGTTTTGGGTTAGTAATATTTTTTTAGTAAGATTTTAAGGTGTTTTTGAAAGCAGTTTATCATCAAAGCTGCATTTATTTGATCAGAAATACAGTGAAAAACGAATATTGGGAAGCAAAATATACATTAACTTTTATATTTTAATATATTTAATGTAAGTTATTCCTGTAATGGTAAAGCTGAATTTTCAGCATCACTACTCCAATCTTCAGTGTCACATGATTCTTCAGAAATCATTCTAATATGCTGATTTGATGATTGAGACATTTATGAATGTTAAACAGTTGTGCTGCTTCATATTAGAAAGTTCAAAAGAATAGCATTTGTTTGAAATGGAAATCTTTTTTTAACATTATAAATGCCATATTGTCTCAATTTAATCCATTCTTACTGAAAGTATTACATTTAATTAAAAAAAAAGTCTTGCTGACACAAATCTTGCCACACAAGTTTGAACAGTAGTGTGTGTGTGTGTGTGTGTGTGTGTGCGTGTAAAGGATTTATATTTGTTTATGACCCTGGAACTGTGTTTTTGTGCCCTCTAGTATTGTACATAATAGAATTGCAGTACAGTTATGTACAGTCAGGTAATATAGCCAGGAGATGGCAGTGTTGTCTCAGTGGCCTTTTTATACTTTACAAGAATTCATGTGGAAGTGCCCTCTGCAACTTTGTATTTTGCCATTTTTAGTTAGTTTGCATTTCACAGCTTAGTGTCAGTGAAATATGAATATGTTGTTCCAGAGTTGGGAGAGAAAGACTCTATAAAATGTTATTTGTGGAAATCCATGTAGCCATGTTTTGCTGCCATCCATTTTGTATTACTTCTGCCCATCCATTTGAATGAACATTTTTCTTAAAGGTTCTGTAATTCGCAAGCTACCCGTGCCTGCTAGAAGCTGTGGGGCTGGTCTGAGCTGAGCTTGGGTGATTCAAACCCCCTCAGAGGCTTCTTTCATCATTCCTCCATATGCTGCTGCAGTTAACATCTCTGAGGGAATGCCTCTTGTAGAGCACGTTTCATCAGTCATGAAGCACTGTATGCTCTTAATCTGATGCATCCTTCTTTCAAAACTGCTGCAGACTATCACAAGTCTAAACGCAACTGATGCTGTGAAAGAATATCCATAACCTTCTGTAGTCCCAAAGAATACAATCATATTTTATTGCAGTGTCCTTTAAAATTGACACTAGATCATTGAAGAGACCATAAAATAAACTTATAATACAGTTTATGCAAATAGACCCCAATTATTAATAGAATCTGAATGAGTAGGCTATTTGAGTACAGCCCTTCTATATGAATAAAGTATTTCTGAGTGAAGCAGGGATAGTTCAAATGTTTCACTATTCTAAATAGAGAGATAGTCCATTTAATATCTTTATGATATTATGGTAGTACCATTGTTTCGTATAATTTATTACAAATAGACTATCAATTAATAAATGTAGCAATATAAACGATTAAATGGATAACGCATCTTTTGTATATTTTTGATTGGACTATAATGTTCACACTGTCAGTCCAAATCCGATTATTTCTGTATCCGACTGGAATCTGATACACGTTGTTGTATCGCAACTGTTCAGATCCTATTTGTGTGTCCATGTGGCTCTTTCGGGAAATCTGCACATTGGTTTCTATGGCAATCACGAGTTGGTAAGCATATGCCAAAAACAACAACCGCAACATGTCTTATTTACGACATGTCAGTGTGTAGCCGCTGCGCTGGACTACTGCGTCTTCCAAAACATGTTTCCGTTGTCATTTGCTGCTCGTCTGCAACACAACCTTGTTTCTGCAGTGACTTTCAGCATGTTTCTTATAACAACGTCTGACGTTTACGTTTTACGCGGCGTGAGAAAGTCACCTTAACCACGAGAAAGCAGAAAAGTCAGACTGAAACGGATTTCCAGGAATGCGAAATAAATAGGATTTAAAAACACATATGAAAGTAGCTTGAAACGGATTTGATTTTGATTTTCTTTCTTTTTTTGCCGTTCACACTTAAAGCTGATCGGATTTTAATCGGATATGCAGAAAAATCGGATTTGGAAAAATCTGAACGTAGCCTTATTCGGTTCGAGAATTAGACTGCTGTATGACTTTGATTAACTTGAGTCTTTGACTCAGACTTCACAGATCATGTTAGTTCTTGCTTTCAGCTAGAAAAGACAACAGAAAAACGATTCTCACCATCATTTTGTAATATACTTTCATTTCGTCCTAAACAGGTAAAAACCATGTTGCGTAAATAGTACTCCTTGCCTCTAGACATTTCAAATTCATTTTAATGGGAGTATTATTATTTGGAAACTCAAGATCAACAGTCCATTCGGTTTTATGTTGGTGGGTGAATATTTGTAGAACGCTCCTATCTGTATACTCGCAAAAAGCTTTGTTAATTTTGGAGAACAGATCTCTTCTGCTAGGCTAAAATAGGCACAGGACAAAAAAAACATGAAAGAACATCAGAAGGTATGCGTCACAGAAGAAGAGAGCAGACATGAGGATGGAATCAACAATATTTTAATGATGATAGGAAAACTCAGGAACATAAGGCAACAAAGAATCCACATGGTTGACTTAGCTTAGTAATCAGTTTTTGTTTCTGTTATGCAGGTCCCAGGACAGAAGAGGATCGCAAGACCGATAGAGTGGATGAAGAAGACAGGCTGAGTAGGTAAGTAGTCGGGTGAGTCACTATAGTACAGATGCTGGTCATATAATTAGAACATCATCAAAAAGTTGATTTATTTCACTAATTCCATTCAAAAAGTGAAACTTGTATATTATATTCATTCATTACACACAGACTGATATATTTCAAATGTTTATTTCTTTTAATTTTGATGATTATAACTGACAACTAAGGAAAATCACAAATTCAGTATGTCAGAAAATTAGAATATTGTGAAAAGGTTCAATATTGAAGACACCTGGTGCCACACTCTAATCAGCTAATTAGCTCAGAACACCTGCAAAGGCCTTTAAATGGTCTCTCAGTCTAATTCTGTAGGCTACACAATCATGGGGAAGACTGCTGACTTGACAGTTGTCCAAAAGACGAACATTGACACCTTGCACAAGGAGGGCAAGACACAGAAAGACATTGCAAAAGAGGCTGGCTGTTCACAGAGCTCTGTGTCCAAGCACATTAATAGAGAGGCGAAGGGAAGGAAAAGATGTGGTAGAAAAAAGTGTGTACAAGCAATAGGGGATAATCGCACCATGGAGAGGATTGTGAAACAAAACCCATTCAAAAATGTGGGGGAGATTCACAAAGAGTGGACTACAGCTGGAGTCAGTGCTTCAAGAACCACTCTGCACAGACGTATGCAAGACATGGGTTTCAGCTGTCGCATTCCTTGTGTCAAGCCGCTCTTGAACAACAGGCAAGGTCAGAAGCGTCTCGCCTGGGCTAAAGACAAAAAGGACTGGACTGCTGCTGAGTGGTCCAAAGTAATGTTCTCTGATCAAAGTAAATTTTGCATTTCCTTTGGAAATCAGGGTCTCAGAGTCTCAGGAAGAGAGGAGAGGCACACAGTCCACGTTGCTTGAGGTCCAGTGTAAAGTTTCCACAGTCAGTGATGGTTTGGGGTGCCATGTCATCTGTTGGTGTTGGTCCACTGTGTTTTCTGAGGTCCAAGGTCAATGCAGCCGTATACCAGGAAGTTTTATAGCACTTCATGCTTCCTGCTGCTGACCATCTTCATGGAGATGCAGATTTAATTTTCCAGCAGGACTTGGCACCTGCACACAGTGCCAAAGCAACCAGTACCTGGTTTAAGGACCATGGTATCCCTGTTATTAATTGGCCAGCAAACTCACCTGACCTTAACCCCATAGAAAATCTATGGGGCATTGTGAAGAGGAAGATGCGATCTGCCAGACCCAACAATACAGAAGAGCTGAAGGCCACTATCAGAGCAACCTGGGCTCTCATAACACCTGAGCAGTGCCACAGACTGATCGACTCCATGTACGCCGCATTGCTGCAGTAATTCAGGCAAAAGGAGCCCCAACTAAGTATCGAGTGCTGTACATGCTGATACTTTTCATGTTCATACTTTTCAGTAGGCCAAGATATCCTTTCTTTGTATTGGTCTTAAGTAATATTCTAATTTTCTGAGGTACTGAATTTGGGACTTTCCTTAGTTGTCAGTTATAATCATCAAAATTAAAAGAAATAAACATTTGAAATATGTCAGTCTGTGTGTAATGAATGAATATAATATACAAGTTTCACTTTTTGAATAGAATTGGTGAAATAAATCAACTTTTTGATGGTATTCTAATTATATGACCAGCATCTGTAGGTATGAGCGACGAGACCAGACAATGGTGTGAGAGTGGTTTAAATAGCAGTCCATGATTGGTGACAGCAGGTGCAGGTGGTTAGTATTCTGGGGAACGGGAATGAGGGGGAGAAGCTGAGGAGTCTGGCTCTGAGGGATCAGAAGGAATTGCCGCTTTTTAAAGATACATTACAACTTACTGAAGTGCTTAATCTCCCATGCAGTCACGTTTCAACCATGGAAAGACAATACTACATTTACATTTATTTCAGGAAAGCCATCAGCAATTTAAATGTTGTAGCTATACATTATATGTGGCCTACTGTTTTTACAACCCCAATTCCAGAAAAGTTGGGACATCTTGTAAAATGCAATAATTAATCTGTTATTCGTTAATTATATTTTACATTTATTCAACTGAAAAAATAACAAAGAAATCATTTCCAGTGTTTTCACTAGCCAAATTAATTGTATTTTGTTAATATAAACAAATTTGATGGCTGCAACACACCCCAAAAACGTTAGGACTGAGGCAAAATAAAAGTGAAAAGAGTATAGAATATCCAAGTTTAACTGTTTTGAAACGGTCCACAATTAGCAGGTGAGTCAATCATAGGTGAGGGTATCATGATTGGGTATCCACCAAAGACAAGCAAAGATGGGTCATGGCTCACCACTTTGTGCCAAATTTTATGAGAGAATTGTTAAATAATGTAAAAATCACATTTCTCAATGCAAGATTGCAATAAATTTAGGTCTTTCATCAGCTACCATACATAATATTATGTAAAAATTCAGGGAATCCAGAGAAATTTCAGTTCATGTAGGGCATGGCAGGAAAGGCAGGAAACTTCTTTTCATTGTGCATGACCTTCAAGCCCTCAGATGGCACTGTATGAGAAACTGTCATTCTCTGTGGTGTAGCGGATGGGCACACAGGGCTCGATAACCCCCCTGTGCTGGGTTGCGTCAATAGATGATGATCATCTATCGATGATAGCCAAAGATATTATAAAAAGCATCAAACATTGGCAATATTAAGAGGATTTGGCATTAAAGGTGCAATATGTAAAATCTTTGGCGTACAATCAAAACAACAACAACGACGTAACTTGAATTATGGGAACTGTTGTCTTCAACTACTCCGCTGATTTAAATCAATCAGATGAGAATTGTACATCATGTTCATGGATGAGGTAAAGTAGTAGTTTTATAAATGTTGAACTTGATGACATGATTTTATTTCATTGTAATGAATTAGCCACAAGTAAAGCAATATTTAACAATAAATTGATTGTCATAGATGTTACTGCATTTGTCCAATTCATTGGTGTGATAATACTGCACAGTTTAATGTGTTCAAAACTATCATAATAAAAGTACAGTTGAATGTACCCACATCATTTGCAAAAAGGCTGATTAATATTTATGTGAAACACTGTATTCAATTTCCATTGTTTATCAGGTGGGGTGAAGTGTATGGCAATGTCAACAAATTAATCACAAACCAAATGCAATAACGCTGTCCTTAATGAACATTACTCGTACAGAATGCAACTCATACGCAGTTTTGGCATTTGACACATTTGATGTAGTGAAGTATTTCAGTAAAGCTACTGTATAAAACAAAACTACAGCCAACAGCTCATAAAATGCCTTGAAGTATTCGTAGTGAACATCACCTCACCATTTTTCATATCATATGCATAGACAAGAACAAGACATTCAAACAATAAGACTAACACTGTTGTTCGATATAATAATCATAAGTTTTCTGTCAGTAAAGGAATCCAAATAGTTACTCACCTGTCTATTAAAACACATGCAAGATCAGCGTCTCTGTCTAGTTGAAGTTTGTCAGGAAGTTCTCTCCATTTAGGAAATGCCACACCGATGTTGATCCTCGTTATATTTCTCTTCTTGTCCCAAAATCTTCTTGGGTGTTTTGGTTGACGTTTACATTTATGGGACTTGTCTTTGTTGACAGCTTCAAACAGTGAAGAATAATTGTGTTCCATAACGACTGTGCATGACAAGCTAGTTGCTTGATAGATGCTACAACTACTATTTCCTCATTTGTCCATGAGATTATGCTGTCATGGTTTCTACGGCAGTAAAAGTGGAAACTGAGGGTAAAACGGATATGATGTCATTGACAGGCTATTCCCACACACGTCCCGAGCCTTGGTTAAAATCGCAATATTCTCATGATTTGCAAAGAGTTGGAAACATTTGGGATATTGTAAGTACTCAACTGAACAAAATATATAACACTGGCCTAGTGGTTTTTGGATATTTTACTGCAAAAATTTTACATATTGCACCTTTAATGTAAACCTGTTACATTCTTCTAGTCTATTATCATTACCATTTGGTTACTTTTATTATTAAGTTAATAAATTTAAATTAATAAATTTGCCCCACAGTCATTTCTGACGTGCTGTGAGGATAATAAAAGATTGGGCTACTAGCTCCTCTTTGAAAATGTTTTAATACATTTTTTAAGTCTATTATACAAGTAATTAGGCCTATAATTAAACTTATTAACAGTCTATAATATTTCCTAACACTGCAGTCATAAGTGAAAATTAAGAGCAGCTTTACTTCAAGCACCGACTAAAAACCCTGTTTAACACGAAATACTATTCTTCTCATATGTTTTACTACATGTACAGGCCACAAGAGAAATAATGGAATAAAATAATAAATTCGTCTCTGAGAAAATATGCTCCCGTTAATGCAGCGTCAGATGCCTACAGCTCCGTCACTTTTTATTTTTATTTTTTTGTTCAATAGTGAGTACTGACCAAAGTTAAGACTTTTTGACCGACATAATTCTGCTTGCTTGTGTGATATCCATTGGGTCACCTTCTTGATTTAAAATGGAAAGATTTCGAATATTGCGAAGTAACACCTCCCCCAAGGTGGGATTTGCACTACGCCACTGATCATGCTACTGTGTTAAATAGTACTGTGGACTCAGGAGTACTGTGGAAAAAAGTTGTCACTTAACACAGTTGCAATGAGAAAGCTGTTCAATGCAGAGATGACGCAGAGATCTCTGAGTCTGAGAGGGTTCAACAGACGGTGGCAATGTGTCCACATTTCAGCTTGTTTTTGGGAAAAACTGGCATTGAGTTCTCAGTCCCCAAGACAAAAGGGACCATCGGCTACAGGTGAAAAAGCAAACATCTGTATGGTATGGGGGTGCATCAGTGTAAACGGCATGCCTGACTTGCATTTGTGTGAAGGAATTATTGACGTGGAGACTTGTACTGGGATTGTACAGAGACATATACTGCTTTCCCGGGAAGCAAGACAATGACCTCATATGACCTCAGACACTCTACGCCAGGATTCCTCAAATCCGGTCCTGGCCTGCAGAGTTTAGCTCAAACCTGATTTTATTGCATTTTACAAAATGTCCCAACTTTTCTGGAATTTGGGTTGTATTTCAGTGTTAATTAATATATGTAAATATAAATGGCAATTTAATTTTTTTTTTTTGTTGAAATGAATTGTTTGGGCTCTGCTGTTGATTTTAACCTGTAATATTACAGTTAAAAACCAAGTAAAATGGTTTACTTATTGTAATTTACAGCCTTATTTTGGAGAGATTTTATTTTCCTTAAGAAAGAATGACATGTCCCTGAATTAATATTGAATCAAAACGCTTATGAAAATTAACTATGGTTACTACAGCGTTATTATAGTTTTTCACAAATTGTGAAATCTGTATCAGTACCCAGCCCATAGTTTTATTTTGTTCTGCTATTTGAGACAAACATCTATTTCAGACATATGGATCCAAGCTAAAAATGGTTTGATTCTGGCTGCATAGGTCCCAACCTGTAGAGATGAAGGAAAATGTTGGGCACTTGTTGAAAACAGCAGGTCCGTATTGCAGGCTATCAGGGGTCAAGCGTAATTTGCTGTCTTTGTGCGTAGCTCCCACTGAGCACCATCTATCAAGATATCTCTCTCTCTCTCTCTCTCTTTCTCTCTCTCTTTCTCTCACTTTCTCACTCAAATTGTAGTGTTGAATAAATCCAAGAGAGAAGAATGTGGCTAATAACCTGAATATCCTGGTGAGGAGGTTATGAGACCACCAAATCTGTTTATCAAAAGGCTGAAAATGTCTGCCTTGTGCTGAAATGAAACAGGGAAATCTGTTAGTGGTGAGCAGGAGTGCAGAGAACCAAAGCCAACTAAACTGACAATGTGTGTATGCAGGTACTTTGAACATAAGTTGCTCTTATTGATTTCAAGCACATAACCTTCTCTGACAGGTTTTGGAGGATTTAGAGTGGGTGCATATGAATGAGTGAGGTAACAATGCCACAGACACGGGCTGGTGTCCTGTAGTGCATGTGTTATATTTTATGTTTAATCATTATGATTAAAGAGTAGAACATCATTAAATAAGTCTGAGTCATTTGAAATAGAACTTGTTACCGGTTGCATGTTACTCAGCTTCTTTTATTTTCTTTTGTATGTTTGGATGATTAAAAACAAAAACTGTTAAAGTAATAAAACTAAATATTACTGCTTACTTACTTTTAGAATCAAATATTAAGATGTGAATCAAAATATGATTAACCATACTGTAAAATAAAGCCAACATGAAACAGAGATATGATTTTTACATTCACATTTAATCATTTAAGCAGATGCTTTTATCCAAAATGACTTACAAATTAGGAGAACAATAGAAATAGTTAAAGCAACAAAAGGGCACTAATATGAGAGTGCTGTGACCAGTTAGTCTAGGACAGTACACGTAGTATGTCTGTTTTGTTTATTTAAATTAATAGGAAAAAAGAATAGAAAAAGTTTTAGTATTAATGGGTCGTGTGTTAATGACAAACATGCATCTTTATTTTGTTTTCTTAACAACCCAATAAGAAGTCTTAATATAGTAGTCCTAATATTATGAGAATATAATATAACATACAGTATAAAAGTCCTAATATCTGTCCGTAGTAATACAACTTTATTTAACCAATAATTTTTGAGTTTTGAGTTTGCTAAATGCGAAATGTCTTGTTCAGCCAAAATATCCTTTTTTTATTCATGGTTTTATATGACTCTTAATCTTAAATAATTTTTTTTAACATTGAATAAGAGAAAATCTCGCACACATATATATATATATATATATGTGTGTATATATATATATATATATATATATATATATATGTGTGTGTGTGTGTGTGTATATGTATTTTTTTAGATGCGCATAGAGCTCAATAGGCTCTTAACACAGAGACATCAATCACCGTGAAAATCAAAAAACATAAAGTAAAAAGATGAGCTCAACATCAACACATCACAAACAAATGGTGACAACAACAGCATAAATTCATGCTGCAATGCATACTGAACAATTCAATATTTTCTAATAGCAAACAGTTTGCTTAGACATTTGGAGGAAATCATTGCTCTAACATGTTATGTAGATTTAATAAAATTCACATTTCTGTGGCTCAACAAGCCTTGTGTGCTGGATTAAATGTATTTTTCTTTTTTTTTTCAGTTTTACATCAACACTTTCTGTTAAACTACCTTTGAGCCACACTGAAAAGTTTTGAAATGGGTCACACAAGTCACAAGATGGGCATTGAATATACAGCAGGATATGTGGTATTTTTTCTGTTTGTGATGAAGGTCTAAAGCAATCATTTCCTGCTTGGCTAAAAGAAAGGAATCTGGAATGGGCAAAGGTGCCGGGATACATTAAGGGGGTAATCACAATGCTTTTTCGGCCACACTTCGTCTATGCCTAGCAGTGGAAAATCAGGGTATTCAGCTCTCACTGAGCTGCGTCGCTAGAGACATCGATCATCCCTGGTCCCTTCCACAGGCTTTGCTTGTTTTGCACACATGCTCATTTGCAGATTGATTCAGGCGCCATCGATTCGAAGCCTTGAATCAACCAGCTATGTCCCCACAATTACAAGAATGACATCTTTTATCCCTCGACATCACTGAAGTAAAACACAAGCTAGAGCACTGATGATTAAAGCTGTGAGACAAGTAGGCATGTGTGAATTATTTGTATTCTTGTGATTCATGTTTTTATTTATTTTAGTGCATTAGCAAATAAACTGTTAGAGGTGTGTGATATAAAAGGCACAGCAAGTTATTGAGGAAAAATCTTTCATCTATAGGCAATTTCAGTGAGATTTCGATTCCAAGAGTCAGGTGTTTCTCAGAGCAGTCAAATTGCAGGTAACAATGCTCACAATACTTTGGCAGCCATAGTAACAGAGATATGCAGCTGAGTGAACAATGACAGATGTGCATGACAATACTACAGTTTAATAATCCTGAAGTAAACTAAACAATACCTGAATACAGCTACTGAGGCGGACAAGTCTCCCCTAATAATCGGATATGGCCAAATTGTCCCCTATAGTATTTGATATTATTGATGCAGCACTGTTGGTAGGATGACAAAACGTTTCTAAGTAGCTAAAATATGTAAGAAGCTAAGCATTTTAAATTTGCTTAACAACTGCTTTATGTCAGTAATGTCCAGTAACGCCAACAATTCAAGTTTTTTTCATTTTTTTTTTGTCAAATTTTGCTATTCTGAATTGAAAATAGCCTATATCATTTTACGTAATTGACTCTTCGCAAAGACCCGTCCCCTTTAGTTACTGTTGCAATGTCCGACAAGCCATGCGCTCTCACGCCACACATCATGTTCTCACACAGTGAAAAATACATCACGGAGCAAAGAGGACACTGACAACACATTGACAGACCAGACAGAGCAGGCTACTTTTGATATGAAACAGTTTCATATTTAAAATATTGTAGTTTCTTTTAAAGAAGTTTAAGCAATAAATACAGTATAGTGGCTCTTTAATGTGCCGTGACAGATCACTGTAGCTCCTTCAAGCGGCTCATGAATCAACCATCTCTTAATACTAGTTCATTTATAGCATCAAATAAACATGAATGAACATCAGAAGAAATGTTGTTTCAAGTGCAGAAAGACGTGAGTACGCTCAATTTTTCAAGTTCAAGTTCACCACGGTTAATTCACTAACTCCCCTGATTCTTTTGTTGGACAAAATGGCGGATTCGGAGTTATGATTGGTCAGAACGCCTGTCAATCAAACTGCCTGTGAAGGGTCAAATCATGAAATAAAATTTGTGATCCAAAGAAAATGTAACAAAATCAACATGAGATTGTCAATGTACATATTTAAAAATATTATTTACATACAAATAGTTTAAATGCATTACTTTATACAGTATTGTTATACTATTTTTCTTTCTTTTTCTTTATTCCCTTTAAATCCTTTATTTCTTTAATACCTTTAATGCTTTAAGGGCATTTATTAATGCCCTTGCCTAAACAATACAATGACCATATGTCTTTGAACATACTGAAGTGTTGACATTGAGACTCTGACTTGAGAGTTCACCTTGTCTGAGCAGAAGTGAAGTAACTGCATCAGATGTGATCGAGTAATGGAACCTTGACGTTTTCAGTGTTTATTGTGAAAACAGCAATTTTACATGGTATTTAGAAGCACAACAGTGCTAAGTGAGTCATCTTAATGTCACTTCAAGCTTTGCAAATGTTTGTGAGGGCTTTTTTTTTCCTAATCCAAATTTGATCTCCCTATTTCTGATGAGTCACTGCCCGAAACCATGCAACATGTGATGCTTTGACTTATGTCAAGATGATCCAAATTGGTTCCATCAAGTGAAATGGCTCAAAAATTATGTTTTAAAGGGATAGTGAATATTCATCACCACCATTTCTTTTTTCTTTGAAAGATACTAGGCTCCTGTGTTGTTTGGACACCAACATTCTTCAAAAATATATGACATAATTTCAGTTTTGAATGAACTATTCCCGTAACAAACTAAAACCAATATACACATTATACATACCCATATATTATACATGTTAACATTTCAGCTTCTGTAAACCACATTTAAAAGAAAAAAAAAAAAGACAAACTAGGTCTTGATGGTCACCCCCCCCCCCCTCTCTCCTAACTCAGTGTCTTTTTTTCATCCTCCTGTCTTTAGAGTGCCCATTGCTCCTCTCTCCGCTCCCTTTGTATTTCTTTGAAATTGCTGGCTATTGCTGGGAGATTCCTATCAGAACAGGTTTTGAACTGAGGGGAGACACAGAACACTTGTAGAATAACAATGAGGCCATGGCTCTGGCTCTAATATTAACTTATTGAAAGAGTCCCCAGGTATTGTGTTACCATTGCTGTCTTTAGCATATTTCAGCATGAATATTAGTCTTTTGGTAGTTGTTAATAAAGGCCATGGAAAGGTTAGCCCATCAGAGAAGAGGCAATGAGTAACATTCAGGATTCTCAGATGTTTCAATTTCGTTTGAGGAAGATAACGTCTTTAAACTCTGAAATTTATTTCACATATTCAGCGAAACTATTTTATTATCCTTAGTTTTATTTAAATTGTCATCGCATCATGCATAACTGCAGGGAATTGTGCTCACACAGTGTTCTGTTATGCAGCACAAGCGAGTTGTTGGTGCTTAGATACACCACTCTCATTTTGCAGAGACTTTTTCCAGACACAAAAATAAACCAGCATTGAAATAAACCCAGTGTTACATAACATCAGACAAATAACTCTTGCAGTGTCTCAGTCTGTGCCTGCCTTCCAATTTGTTGTTCATGATGTTCTGTTAGTTTTGCTATTCGCTTCTTAACAAGGACGCAGGTGCCTTGACGGAAATTCAATTTGATACTATTAATGAGAAGATTCCCTCTGTATGAAAACGCAGAAGTGCTTAGGGGATTTTTCTGTGTGTGTAGGTTTTGTGCTACAGTCTATTAATGAAACATTATGCACACCGTAGAGTTTCTCTGCCATGCTAGGCTAGAAGTGGTCATTGCTTTACAAGGAGAGGTCCATGGAGACCCCTAAATAGGCATCCCTTAGCCAAAACCCTTAGAGAAGGACTACCTAGTTGTGTAAGCCAACAGCGAACGCTCATGCATAAATCACACTCTTTAGTCTCTAAGCTTTCCAGTTTGTGAGCGCCTGTGTGATTTGTCTCCCATTAAGCTTAGTTTCTTGTGTCTATTGAGGCTTAATTCTGGAATTTAGAGGGTTTTAAAGGTAATAATGTATTGATCTGAAGACTGCATACTGATGTATTCAGTTTTAGAAACTTCAAGACATCCTCTATGAAGAAAACTTGAGAACTGATTCAAAGTCATATGTTTCATAGCACTCCTTTACTGCTAATTATGGGATTGTGACAGCATTCCACAGTCAAATCATTACGGAACCATTGGATTACCGAGAGAACTCCGTAGCGGCAGAGATGAAGGTATTGTGACTTTCCTAGTAGTGACAGTGTTTGCCAAGTATAGTCATTGCCTGCGGCAAACTGCACCAGCAGGTTGTGAAGACAGGAAGCTCATTGAGTGATAGGAGGGTGACGTCAATTTGTGAGTCTTTTGGGAGCTATTCTCCTGAGATCCTTATTTTTAACATTCCATATAGTACCATAAGTCTTATGATGGCTCGGTTTGTTCTTATTTGGAGAGGGAAAGGTATCGTGAGGAGTCGGGCAATAGAGAGATCACGACCCTTTTGCTAAGCAGATAAAATGCTGCTGTCGACATTGTCAGTCCTTTTTCTTTGACGCAAGACTTTTCTCCCTTATACGAACATTGCAGCGAACAGGAAGATAGATGGACCTACATCCTGCAATTTGCTGAATCTTAATCAGACTAAACAGAGATGCCTTGGGAAGTCATTACCCTTCTATTATTTGAAAGGACATGAAGGAATAGCTACATGGGCAAAGCTCCTGCAGAGAGCCCTTCTATTCAGCCTTGTAAATCAGACAATCCATAGAGGAAGTGTCATAGGGGTTTTGAAATACTCTGCCTGTGATTAGCCTTTGACCACGTGGCCACATATTTGCTTAAAAACCACTCTGAGCCATTATATTTCACAGCTCTTCAAAAACACTCTTAGATCCCAAATGCAAGATGGTTCTTAGATTCAAACACCTTATTAAAGATTGAATGGGCCTTCTCTGTGTTTGTTCCAGTCAGAAATGTTGTGATCAGCATGACATCTCAGTAAAATGCACAAGAGAGAAATAAATTGAAATGCAAATACTGAACGACATGATAGTGTCCTTGAAGTCAATGGCTATTTTTTTGTGTTTGTTTTTTTCATAACATATCATGCATGTTTAATATGAGGAGGGAGCTTACTCAGCAGTTTAATTAATGGGCAATTCATTGTTGGCACAAGCATTTTGACCATAAACACAGGCTAGTTAAAGGGATACTCCACCCAACATTTCTCTCATCATGATCTCACATTCATGCTGTCCCAGAAGTTTATGGCTTTCTTTCTTGAACACAAACCAAGATTTTTGGAAAAACAATCCATCTCTGTAAAGCCAGACTCAGACTACAGGCGTTTTAAAATCCTAAGTGATTGTGAAATCTGGTTTCAGCACACGCATGAGAATCTTCACAGACTGTTTTAGCGCATATCTCAAACATGCACACACTACAAGATTTGAAAATTGAAAACTATCATGTCCAGAGAAACACCTAACGTGATCTCATGGGGAAGCAGATCGTCGCTGACATCTAACGTCGCTGTAGCAGGATGTGCGCTGCCAAGGAGGCTGTCCCTGAATGGCCGACTTCGCCCAGGTCCCCTGAGTCTCCAGTGTCCACGGAGGCTCCAGTGCCCTCTGTAACTCCGTGGCTCCCTGAACTGCCTGATACGCCCTGGGCCCCCGTGCTCCCGGCTACGCCCTGGTCGCCGGCACGGCCAGTAACACCCTGGAGGCCTTCTAACCTGCCAGCACCTGCCCACGACCTCCAGGGTGCTTGCCCCCCCTCCCTGGTTGGACTCTTTCTGGGGCGAGGTCTGTATTTTGCCTGCATTTTGAGTTGGAATTGAACCTTGAGTTTTTGGAGTGCATAGTGAAACTTGCACGAGAAGTGATCCTCTGTGTTTTACACGTCATTTCTCGAGCTTTAGAAAATGCTTATGTCAGGCTTTAAAACATCCTGATGCGGTGCTTCACAGCACTTTCATGAACCCGAGTATGGGCATTGGCTGGAAGCAATGGTTTACAGCTGAAAAAGTATAAAGTATTTTTCTTACACACACTTATTGTTTTACTTCAGAAGACAATGATTTATTAACTGGGGTCGTATGGATTACTGTCATGTTTGTGTGTGTGTGTGTGTGTGTGGTTTATGAAGAATCAATTTTGGGGATCCCATGCACTTGTATTGCTATATACTGACAGAGATGGAATTTTTTTTTTTCTTAAAATCTTTGTGTTCATCTGAAGAAATAAAGCCTTATACATCTGGGATGCCATGAGGGTGAGTAAATGGTGAGAGAATTTTCGTTTTTGAGTGGATTATCCCTTTAAATATCCGAAAGGATGACTTCCTTGACTTTGGTTCCAGCCCAAGAGACAATTCATTACATGTGCTTTCGTAGGTTTAAAAAGAGAGCACAAACGAAAATAAACATGTCTCCTCAAGATGAATTACAAGCCCAGATCATTTTTCCCCTCAAGCCCCATGAGATAGTGCTTGCTGACAGTATAAAGGAGTTTTTGTACTTATTGTTATTGTTATGTCCACTTCACGTGTAGTTATTTTTTTGTTTTTGCTTACCATGGGACTCAACTTTTAATCATACCCAGATATTGCCAGAGCAAATACATTTCTCTGCTGCATCCTTAACTTTAGTGCTTCTTATCACTTAACTTAAAAAATGTCCCAGTTGTGGTTTGCGGTTAGCAAGATAAAAAGTAATTTAATGCCATTTAGCTGAATTAAATATGGAAGAACAAGGTTGGTTTTGAAGTTCTATTTTGTTGATTCATGATGCAACTTGGCACATAGATTTCTAGGCCTGATGCTTGCAACTGTACCAGCCGTCATCTGCTTCTGGCTTGGTTCTTATAGCACTTAAAGTTGGAGAAGAGCAAACGCATATAATAATTCACATAAATCTATTTCCTTTTCTTGATGAGCCTTACATAATTTTCAATCTGTTGTAAATAATGACTCTCAGACGCACATTTAAAAAGTCGTGAGCCAAATGAAAACAAAAGAGCAGCTAGCATTGAAAGTGAAATGAATACAAATGACTGCTCCATAAGCATTAGCTATCTCAGCTTGCTAAACACCCTGAATGATAATAAACACAGTCTCTCATTTGGCTAATGACAAGCATATTGTTTTTGACACTGGCACATGAATTTTGACTCTGTTCCATCTTTATATTTTGAACCCTTGCTCCTCTTTTACCGTGAGCTCGACCAGCGTCTCACGTTTGCAATGGTTGGGTAGCTTTCTCTGTAGGAGGGGAAATGAGGACAGTTTGTCATTATCAGAGCAGGCTTGATAGGAATTTAATCACAACTGCACATTCAGCAAGTCTCTGACATTATTGAAAGAAAAAAAATGTTTTAAAAAAAGAAAGCAAGAGAAATATTAATACAGAGAGGCTGACAGATCACTCTCATTAATCAGAAAGCAGTGTGCCGTCCTCCAAATGCATGCTGTGCACGCTGCAGGTTCACAGGCCTGTACTGCTGTTAGTGTCCTTCCCATTCAGAGAGGTGAGACCAGCCACATGAAAAGAGCTTGTGGATTTAGGACTGGTGCCATCCTTGGACTTGTGACATATTCTCTGTTTCAGATAATGAATTGGATTCAATTTGTTCCAATTTATAGTGAACAGATCAAAAGGTGCAGAGTAAGTAGGAGAATTAATAAATAAGGATGGAGTCATGAGAGGAAATGTGTGTAGAGGGATGATATGTGACTCAGAGACAAAGATAAGCAGTTTAAGCCCTTATAATCATTTAACAGCAGCGATTTAATAATGTTTGACTTTTTTTCTGGATTTGATTTCAGGCAATTGCCTGGACTTAAGTTTGCTATCAAACTGGGACAAGTCCTTCCTTGTAGGAAGGATGGAGGATATTTCTAATGCCAGTAATTCCATCTTGAAGTTTTACGCTGCCACACCCCTTCCTCTTGCTACAGAATATGAGATACTGAAACAGCCCAGAGACAGCTGAATAAAGGCGGTCTTCTGATATTTTTGTTTCATCTTTGTCTTGCTCTTAGTTTGCAGTCAGCATTAAACCGTATTAAATCCAGTAAGTCCTCCAACAATCCATTACATGGCAGAAAAATGATGTTCATGAGATCAATGAAATGTTTTTTCCGACATGAAATTCATATGGAGGTTATACTAGGTTCCTCAAAACTACCTCAAGGTGCTAATCTCCTAAGCATTAGAATAGGAAGTCTTTTTTTTTCTTTTAATGATTATTAACGTGCTCAGAGGATACATATATCACAACAGATTGTTTTTTTGGTTTGTTTTGTTTTTTTGACAGATGGTTGCTTGTTAGACATACCTGCACTCTTAAAAATAAAGGTTCAAATCAATGGTTGCATCAAGATGGAATCTTAATGGAATCTTTCCAATGCACAAAATGTTCTTTATAGTAGAAAAATGTTCTTTAGATTTTTATAGCATTCTTTTGCAGTTCTCTTAATAGTTGTTCACCGAAAGATTCTTTGGGGCAGCCAAATGGTTCTTCTATGGCATCGCTATGGAAATCTCCTTTTGGAGCGTTTACTTATAACAAAGTATTAATAAACCTCTGTTTGTTTAGTCATTGACTCAATATCTTAATTTTCTGTTTCTGTAATATCAGTTTTTTCATGATGCTTTCAGATGACTTGAATAAATTAAGATATTAAAGTGGTACAATGCAGTAAGAGTGCATAATGTTAAAACCGTTCATGTCAATATAAAAAATCTATATCTATCATCTGTGTATATATAAATACACACACACACTTATGTGTGTGTGTGTGTGTGTGTGTGTGCGTGTATGCTTGTGTGTAAGAAATGATGTGATAGAGCATTAGTTATTGGGTTAACTGCACCTCCTGGTCCTTCTCTCAGAGGACTCACTAATCTCACTATCTGCTGTGGAAAGACAGCTTTAAAGATGCACCACTCACACATCCACTCACTCCTTATATTCACAGAGTTTCTACTCCATTGTGCTTCCATCTCAGATATATGAGGTGAGGTGAATGACCATGTGCTGGGGTCTCACAGGATCCACTGGTGCATAACATTGTTGACTGGCTGGTTTTAAAAAAGAAAATATCTTGCGGGGGAGGAAGTTTTATAAGAAAAATAAGCAGTGTGTGTTTTGTTACACTTGTGAATGTGAATTAATGTCATTTGTAGATGAAGGAACAGTGAACTTAGGATGACAACCAGCAGACAAGCCTTGCAAATTCTTTTTGGACAGTTTTCAGGAACATGAAGGACCTGGTTTAATATTAATGGTGTAGGATTTGGGCTACCTGCATAAAAGCAGCTCAGACTCTCTAATTATAGCTGACACGGTTCCTCTGCTTATAATACACATGTGTGTTCACCGCACACTCCTTCTTCATGAATATTCATTCCTGTGATATTATCATACTCTGAGCGGTGACTCATTGTGCTTCACATCTGACTGACATGAACAAGATTGAAAGTGAGGATCCTCATGAATATTCATACAGCCCTAACAAAAAAGTAATTATGCATAATGTCAGAGGGAGTATTTCGTAAATGTGAATGTAAAATGAAGGGGAAAATGCAGCCATATTAACTTCAATTTGCTTCTCTAATGGAGGAGCACATTTATCCCTGAAATAACCTCATGACAAAAATATACATAAACATGTTTATAAATATATCATGTGTATCACATAAATTTATATATATAAACATATACACACACATATACTCACACACACACATTTAGTTGGACAAGAACAGGGCTAAGAAAAAGCAGTTGCCATGCTTACACATCAAACAGCATGGCAATATCTGCAGTGCAGCATCTACCCTCCTGTATTAGATTTACAGCAACAGTGTCTGACATGGAACATGGTGAGACTAGGAAATAACAGTGTTCCATCAAATCTGTATCTTTGGGGTGCTTAAAAAGCATGTGTCTTGCAGAGACACCAATCCTGGCAAAAATGTAGACAGCTTATGCCCTCCTTTGCTCTTTTTTTGTTCACTTTCTATCTCCTTGTGTCTTTACTCTGTTCCAAATCTATTATTCATTCAAGCAAGTTTTTCAGCTGTTATGATTAAATCCATTATCCAATACCCCGAACAAACTTCAGTTTTGCCTGTGGTGTTTTCTATGAGCTTGCATGCTTTCATTCATTATGGATTGAGTTAGAACATTTCTAAGGACAAACCACTTCAGATTCATTCACCTATGGCCTATTTAGATGTCACTTTAAAGTCTTGATCTATCAGATTGCTATGCGATTGTGTATCCAAATTCCATTTGATCGCATAAATGTATCTCCAGATAAAAGATATAAATCTGATCTACTGTTCCTGTGCAGTATGCAAATATTAATCCGTGTTGATGCTAATGGCAGGCAGTAGAATTTTTCTGCACTTGATGTGGCTCATTAAAACTAAAAACAGCAGGCGGCTAAAATTGTTTATCCATGATTACTCACTCACATATATAATACAAGGCTCCCCCACTTCTGAATATGCTGACATTAGTCTTTTCGGAAGAAGTACAGTTTGCGCCTGTGCTCTCAACAACCAAATACATTTACACTTGCCACATCTTTGTATGCCTCAAACCACCTCCTGAGGTTATTGAGTGATCGAGTTTCTATCCATCTTACATTCGCCTTAGAGGGAATTTACACTTTTTTCTCATGCTATGATTCAACCTATATCATTCAACCAATAAAATCACATGACGTGACCAACAGTAAATATCACTTCAGTAATTATATATGAACGCCAAATGCACCATGCTTTCCTAGAAACAATTAAAGTGCACATAACCACCAAATCATGACAAGTGAAGAAAACCAGTTGAAGATTTTTACATACCAGAGTACTGATGAATGGCTCAATATGTTATAAGCATCAAGCTGGTTAAAAGCATCTTGACAGGCCAAATCGTCAAATATGTATTCATGTAAAATCAAGCCTATATTGTCAGCCAGACTTTAATGAAAATGAATTTGCTGAAGCAGATGCTGGCAGACTGGAACAGAAAACAAAGCCTGTTTCCAAAATAACTGTGCAAAGGGAAGCCAGGAACAATAGCTGGGTGCCCTAAAGTCTACTGAACATGTTTCTAACAAGAAACCAATTTATACTGCTCCCAGCATCTCCACTACTTTCTTTTGTCAACAAAATGTAGTCCAGTCTTTCTGCACTATAAAAAAACAGGATAAAGATAATCCCAGATTAAAGGGTATCATTTTTTACAAACAACAGGGTCTTTAAATGACTTTATTCAGCTATAAAGTGAATCTTTTCAATACTTATGAAACATATGAGCTCTTAGCAGCACTCTTATCAAGTGAACAACAGGAAGGCAGATACATTTTTTTGCAGATTTATTTGCAAAATTTTATAGGAACAATGGAATCAAAAGCCACTGCCCATTCACACATGACATTAGAACACTTGTAGGAATCAAAGCCAATGATGTCATGAAAAAGCTCCAAGCTGGCTAATGTTACTCTCATTACACTCTGTTGTAAAAGCTCGTCACTCTCAGACATGCATCAAAGCATCTGTTCTCATTAATCTCTCCAATGGCCCTCTCTTTTAATTATCGGTTAATGAGACAAATGCTTTGTCAGATATACTTGGGATCAAATTATGACATGGGGTGTAGTGCACAAGGGACTGTCCTAGACCGCATGATACCTGCTTAACCCCAAGAAAGACAAGCTGTGCTTCTTTCTGCAGGCTTGCTGAGTGGATTAGCCCTCAGACAAGCTCCTAAAATTAGCCCTCTGTCCAGTCTATCAGCCATTGGATAAACAGGTTTAATTTTGTTTGGCAACATAATCCAAAACAGCTTTAATTAATGGAAAATGAATGCAGCTTTAGCAAAGGTTAGGTTCTGCAGAGGTGCAGAGAAGAGAGCAAAACAAAACACAGGTCATGAATTAGAACTGTAACGCAAGAAATTTTAAAGAGAAATGTCAGAGGATTTCGATATAAGAGAAGAGGAGCTTGGGTTTGTTGCACTGCCCTATTTGTTTGAGAGGCGTCTAAGCTTACAATACTCCTACATTCTGTCATACATTGCGTCAGGGTTACTCATTTGGCGGAAGTCAACTTGCGCATTCTGGGCGCGGTCGTCTGCTGGAAGCTCATTATTTTATTTTATAAACTTTTATATAAGGATATTTGTTTTACACAAATGCATCGATTCACTTCAGAAGGCCTATATAAACCCCCTGGAGTCGTGTGGCCTAATTTTTTATGAATGGATGCAATTTTTTGTCTTCAAAATTTGACCAGCCATTCACAACCATTATAAACCTTGGAGGATATTTTAAATGTATCCCGGATTGTATTTGTCTGAAAGAAAATAGTCATACAATCTAGAATGGCTTGAGTAAATCGTGGGATAATTTTAATTTTGGGGCGAACTAACCCTTTAATTGTAACGTGAAGATCATGCTAACCCACTAGTAATGAGTCATCTGTGACCAAATCCGTCTGAAGGAATTGCTAAATATCTGGATCAGTAATCTATAGTGAAAAGCATGATAACTCCTTGGTAATGACCTGAAGTCATTGTAGTCTTTGGAGGGTTTTGTAAAGATTTGGATAATAATGACTCAAATGTTACTACATCCTTCTAAAGGAATGACTGATTATTTGGATCAGTATTCTAAAGTGAAGATCATGGTAACCCACAAGTAATGACACAAGTGTTACCAAATCCATCAGAAGCAATTACTATTTTGAATAGTACCTTACAAAAAACTCAATAGCTTACAATGACTTCAGTAATTACTTGAGAGCTATTATGCTTTTCAAGTAAAAATTGATTGAAAAAAAGGTAACAATGGCAGGTTAACACTTTTTACAGTGAAATTGTTTTAACAATCTAAAACCTGAAAAGCTGTCTCGATGTGGAAAACAATACACTTTAATTTAGCCATTGAAAGCTTCTTAATTAGCTTCATTAGCTAAAAGTTTAAGCGTCATCAGCTTAAAGTTCAGGAAAGCTCAGCTCAGTCCAGGAAATTGTTTAACATCAGCACTGGAGCAGACCCAGTGTGCTTTACATATTTAATTTAAGAGAGCCCTGCAGGCATAACATGGTCTCCAGACAGCATCGGCTATTGTGCTATCCACTGAAATGTAGTGCAAGAAACAACTGTACTGCCCCTAAAAACAGTTTCAAGACATCTTGATACACACAATCAAACTTGGACACATGACTTTACATTGTGAATTGAGAAGTAGCACCCAAACAATCCATTACTATCCATCTATGCATGGCTTTTCTCAGGCAGGGGATATGTATCTGTGTTGTCTTTATCGCTGAGGTCTGTCAGTGCTAGCACTGCTGTGTGATTTGGTGGAAATCCATCTGTGCGTTTGCTGTTCTGGTACTGTGAAACTCTCCAGTCTGCCAAAGCTATGACTTCGAGCCGGCTCTTAACACAATTGTCATCTCAAAGACAAAATGTTCTTGTCAGAGCCGTGAGACGCAGTCACATCGTAATTCAGTCACAGAGGCGCAGTTGCATGCACAACCTGATCTGAGCTTTCAACAACTTGTGTCCTTTAGAGGCAGATGTGTTCCTTCTTCGATCTCCTCTTTTCTATTCAAGACCACCCTATTGCTAGTCCTCAGAAGATTAGATATTTCCACCATTCTTTTAGCATATTTTTGCTGTATTTTCCATTCTTATTTGACTTCTTCACATGGCTAGCAAATCAGTTTGCACATTCTCCATTTTGGTTCGTATTTTGTTATATATAGATTATTCAAATACTGATGAAAAGAAAAAAGAAAGCAAACAAAGAAAACTCTATGTAAACACACACATCAGGACAACACAGATGCTGGATGACAGTGAACCCAATCGCAGGCGGTAAACAGATCAACAATAGTAATGGAAATGACTTTGCTTGATGAATAACCAGCTCTCTAAAACAATGAGAAAGAAAATCACAGTGGAGATACAGGTAGGTACTTGCAGAGGAGTCTGTGCAGGCTTTTTGATAACAGAGATGGGATCAGACACTGACTGTGAGACCTGCAGAGTGAGTATTTGTGCAGTTAGTGATTGCAGGTGAAATGAGGAACAGGTGTGGGCGTTTAATAGTTCAGAGAGAGAGAGAGAATGGCGTGCTGGTGAAGAGGGAGAGTGCGGTGTAGGTGTGACAACACTAGAATTTGTGTAAAATTGAGGAAATTGTTTGTTATTGTTACCCCATCATACTGTAGAAAGGGTCCACATGATGTTAATCCTTATATAAAGACATTTTTAATTTTTTGTAGTGTGGTTTTCATGCTGTAAAAGGAAAGACTATGTAGAAAAATGTGGGGCACAGCTCAAATTATGGTTTTGGTAATAATTAAAATATTTATTTTTGTTCCTATGGTGACATTTCTGCTAAAAGCACATTCAGTTTTAGGCGAAACAGATGAACATGTATCTGCCAACGTTTTATTATGTTGGTTGTTGAACGTATCGCTGCAGTTTAGAAAAGAAATGTACAGTGAGTGGTGCTAAAAGCTTAATGCTCAATGGCAATTGAAAATAGCCAAGACTACAGATGGTACACTCCTATTGCTTATGAATGGGAGAAACTGCAATGCGCCATATGGCGGAATACGTTCTGCCAATAGCCAGTTGGTAAAGTTATTGCGTTACTGCAGCTGCAGTTAGAAGTGCTGGTTCCAGTGGAAACCTGGTTGGTCTAGCCAGGCTGGTCAAACCTAAAAAGTAACCTTTATTAACACTATTTTTAGCATAAGAAATAACAATTATGGGACAGTTGATGTCCGAAATAACTGCCCGGAGGTGTTGCAAATACGGCCCTGTGAGTGAACAGACTTTCCTTGAAAGGGACTTTGATACTACATACACTAAACCGTACTTTAAACCTAAACGATAGCGCTGACAATAGCAAAGATGAGATAAAAAACATTTGCTGAAGCATTCATGCCATTTTAGCTTGCTTCTACATGTCTTTGAACTTGTAGTTTGAGGGGCTTATGTGCCTGGTGCGGCGCTGTAATAGGTTAGCTACTGAGCAAGTCAGTGATCTGTCCCTGTAATTATAATTTGTGAGAAAAACAATAAAAATATGTTGGTGCTCTACTGCCACCAGTAGTCATTTCAGATAGAAACAGCAGTGAATTGTAGGTACGTTTTTGGCGTTTCGCAAAAATGTAGACTCATGTTTGTCATTGAGCCTCTTATGACAAAAGAAACAACCAAAAACAAATCAATCCAGTTTTACTGTATTTATGTAATATGCAAATGTTTAACTCACCTTTAATGGTAAATACCAACTGACTAGTGGCAGCCAGGAAATTTCATTTTGAGACTCTTGTTTTTTATAATACACCCCCTCCATCAAATGCATTGGTGGAATTTAATTTAACCTGAATATCCTCAGTTTGGCGTAGCAGGAGCTAATTAAAATGTGTTTTTGCATCAAATTGGAATGTCATATTTTAACCCTCCTTGTGTATTCTGGGGTTTAAGCAAAGATTCAGAGCAAATAAGACAAAATATTTTGGAGGATTATAATATGAAGTGATATAATTCAGTCTCTGAAGTGTTCAGATTCATCTGATAGCCATCTGTTATCAGCAGTCTGGCTGAGCTCAAGTTTCGTGGGCAAATTCTTTGCTCAGTTTGAATCTTGATTCAACTCTCAGGTGAGGGGTCCTGAAGGCTCCTCCAGTGCCTTATTTAGAAGTTTTATCACTGCTTTAGGCTAAAGAAACAGAGATAAAGTGAGAAAGACACATCTCTGTTTCCCCACCACAGAGACATGCTGTCATTTAAGCAAATGCCTGTGTTACTCAGCTGCATGCCCTGTAATTCCTTTCTAAACTGCATGTGACAGAGTGATTTTATTTTTCTTTCTTGCAAACAATTGACCCTTTCGCAAAGACCCGCCCCCTTTAGTTACTGTTGCAATGTCCGAAAAGCCATGCGCTCTCACGCCACACATCATGTTCTCATAAAGTGAAAAATACGTTGCGAAGCAAAGAGGACACTGACAACACCTCGACAGACAAGACAGAGCAGCCTACTTTTGATATGAAACAGTTTCATATTTAAAATATTGTAATTTTTTAAAGAATTTAAAACAATAAATACCGTATAGTGGCTCTTTAATGTGTCGTGACAGATCACTGTAGCTCCTTCAAGCAGCTCGTGAACCAACATCTCTTCATACTAGTTCATTTATAGCATCAAATAAACATGAATGAACATCAGAAGGAATGTTGTTTCAAGCGCAGAAAGACATGAGTACGCATCATTTTTCAAGTTTAAGTTCACCAACGTTAATCTACTAACTCCCCTGACTGCTTTGTCGGACAAAATGGTGGATTCGGGGTTATGATTGGTCATATCACCTGTCAATCAAACTGCTGGCGAAGGGTCAATTATTTTCTGAAATCAAAGGAGGGTTTAGTATTTGCATGTAGCATTTATGCAGCGTTCATTCATTCATGTTTGAGTCTGTCTTTTCTACCAAACCAAGGTAACATGAATCAATCTTTCAAGAAATAGACAAGACTGAACAAACAGTGGTGAAATGGTTCAACTGCGGTGGATGGGTTACATGAAAATAATGCAGTGAGCATTAACATAAAACAGATGGGGAGTGCTAGTGGTCGCTGACTGATTTTTTTTCTCCTGTAAAGCTGCTTTTATACATAATTTAATCCTACATTCTCTGGTTTTTATTGTTCTGCTTGTCAAACAAGTTGTCATAAATATTTCATACTGATCTGTTCTCTAGCCAAAACTGAGGCTGTATTTTTTGAAGACTTTAGAGATATATCAATAGTGATGTTGCTCTTGAAAGAGTAACTGAGTAATTGTCTGGCACAGTCTCCATTGGTTTTAGTGCTAATTATTTCTGCTTGAAGAATGGACCTCCAGAGAATAAGCACAAGCATAATAAGCAAATGTTGATGAAAAACAAAAAAAATGTCGGCATTTATGATACTGCAAACCGGGCCGCAATCGTTCAGCTAAACCCATTTCTGCTTTATACACAGGGCTGGTAAATGAGCTGAGATAGTGCAAGCATATTGAATAAATCTTATGAACCAGACATTTTGTGCAACATCTTGTCTCAGGGGTGATTTGCCTCTAATGTTTGATTTCCCTTAAAGTGCATTTTTGTCCAAATGAAAGTCCAATTGCTTAAATATAACAGGTTGCTAAGTGCCATTTGGGGGTAAATGTAAAGATGCACTGTGTGTCGACATGTATCCGAGTACGCCCTCTGACATGCTGTCGATTGAATGCTGTCAAAAGATTATCTATCAGCCAAGGTCAAGACAGCGCACATGTTCACAGGAGTTTGACCAAACAAGACAGGACCGATGGGACCTTCCATTATTGGTCTGCATGTGGAGAAAAAGAGTGTCGTGTCCTTAGAGCCCTCATGTCCATCTGTGACATACACCCCTTCATTTGGCAACTTCCTCTCACACCCTTGTCTCTGAACAACAGCCAGAAGAGTTGGATGGGTTAGCTGTGAATAGATATACTTACAAAATTCAGTTTGACCTTTTGATTAAGTAAGCTGTGCAGTGTTTAATAGGCTGGAAGGTTGTACTGATTTGTCTACAAAAGATGTAGCTATAACATTTGTTACATTATATTATATTTACATTATATTTTATTAAATGGCTCTCTACTTGATTCTGAGTGGTTAGATATTTCCTTATATTCTCAATATTCCCAGTTTAAAGTTAAATGAAGAAATATGGTTCCCATTATGTTGGTAAAAGCATGGAACTTCCTATTTTAATAATTTACAGCTATAACAGCCCCGTCTGTGTGTTCTCCAACCCTATCCGTTCCTGCCCCAACCATCTTTTTCCGCCAAAATACTAATCACTAATCTAACTACAAATTATCATATATGTTTTGGTACGTTTGTTATATATGTCTTGTGTGCCATGTTTGTAGTTAATTGTAGTTTGTCATGTTGATTAGTCTCCCCAGGTGTTTCTCGATACCTTGTCAACTTGTTTCCCCCTGTGTATATGTAGGCCTTGTGTTTCTCTTGTGCTTGGCCAGTCGATGTTTGGATGGTCCAGTGTTTGGTGTTTTCCTAGTCTTTTCCCTGTTTTGGACTTTTTTCAGTTTGTTTAATAAATGTACTCTTTTGCACCTAGATCTTTGCCTTCTCTCCCAAGATTATGCAAATCTAAAAAAATGTCTGTTTTTAGTGTCTTAATCAACTACTGAGTCATCTGTATGTAGTTTGGTTTCATGCCACCACAGTTCTATATATAGGGTATTCCCTCAGCTATAAGGAATGGAGGGGCCTAGAGCTTGAATTTGTTGTTAATAATAAATATTGTCACTCACTGTGTCATGCATGGACTCATGGGTCTGTATGTCACTGACGAGTGACACAGTGAATCCTATTGAATTTCCTGCTTGAAGCAAACTACTGCTACTATGTTTTTGTTATAATACTGTGTCCAGGAAAAAGTGCACGGGGGATGAAAGTTCATTTAACATATATCTTTTAATAATACAGGAGAATTACCAGGAGATTTCACACAAACACCATTAAACTATAAACAACGCCAGACAAGGACTGAATGAAACACAGGGCTTAAATAGATGAAACACAGGGGAGCAAACAAGAGTAACGAATTACACACAGCTGATAGTAATGAACTAATGATGACGGTGGCGGGAACATAAACAATGAGCACATGTGAAGACAATCCAGACAGATACACGTAACAATTTATTATTAATATTAATATTATCATTATTATTATTAATAATAATAATAATAAATTATTATTATTATTTAAGCATACTCAACATGGTGGAATAAGAATTTTAAATCTGGTGACATGCAGAATTTAGAACTGATATGAATGTTCAGACCTCCTTTAAATTAAGTGTGTTTAACTGCTATATGTACTAGCAAAAAATTCAATCTCTTGATACAATGCACAGATTCTACATATATTTTAAAACACCTGCATGTAATTACATCAGTAACTAATTTCTGTTATTACATCTATAATTGCACTGTTAACCTATCCTTGAACCGAACCACATCACAACCTAATCCCACCTCAAAAGTGTTTTGCGATACAGCATGAAAACAATAAGTGTTTAAGCACCAATAAGTACCATAAGTACCAAACAATCCTTTTTTATGTTAGTGCATAGTAGTTAATGACCTTGATAATTGCATAGATTTTGTATTGGCGATATGGTTCTGTTCTGGGTAGGAACGCTCTGTGCATCCATGCAGCCTAGCATGATTAAGAGAGCAGGGAAAGCAGCAATAACTGCCCTAAGGGCAACAGAAACAACATATGCAGACACCATTAATGTCAATAATTTAACATGTACACATATTTCAAGTATTAGTCTGATTCAGGGGAATCAGAAAGCCAAATCCTGACTGACAGAAGGAGAGTAATTAGCTCCTGAGAAATGCGATAGCTGTTGATAATACAGAGGAGCTTACATATGGATGCTGTGATAGGTGTTGTATAGGAGTCATCTGGGAGTCAGCTGATACAAGCTTGACTGACGTGACCTGCCAGAACTGACGCTACACTTAATATAAATTGAGACCAGATGTTCTTACAATCGCAGTTTCGGTTTCATTCTGTTTCATTCAGAAAAATATATGCGGAGATTAAATTAATGCTTAACTTGCCATTTTCACCTTGTATTTTTATCACCCACTTTTACACAGACTCATTTGTATGCTATGGATGGGTTCTAATCTCAAGACGTATATATTTATTGGCAGCGTCTTAGCATTAAAAGAGAAGTATGCCAAAATACAGGTAAAAGCCTTCTTGAAAATGTTCCAGTTTTGCTCTCCGTAATGAACACTGAACAAACAGAGCCTTTACAGAGTTCTTTATGACTGCTTCACAACAATAACTTCCTACAAGGCTTTAACGCAAAACACAAACAGTCAAAACACAAATCTGCATTCCACATTTCTATGGTGTTTTAGAGCAGCTATATAAATAGAGGTGACTGCTGAGCAATGGGTCTGTGATTTGACCTGGTTTACTTGTGTTCAGGCTAAATAGTGCAGTTATCTTCTGCCTGCACCATATGATGGCCATATGCTTTTCTATGAGATGCCATGCCAAGAACCCTACAGCTTCGCCCTAGAGGCTGTGCTTTTTGCTGGCCTACTTCACACATTTAAATGCTTAAATCATATATTAAAGCGTGTATACTTTGACTGGACACAAGGAATACAAGTGAAGCATGGTGGTGGCAGCATCATGCTGTGGGAATGTTTTTCAGCGGCAGGGACTGGGAGACTAGTCAGGATCAAGGGAAAGATGAATGCAGCAATGTACAGAGACATCCTTGATGAAAACCTGCTCCAGAGCGCTCTGGACCTCAGACTGGGGCGAAGGTTTATCTTCCAACAGGACAACGACCCTAAGTACACAGCCAACAACAAAGGAGTGGCTACAGGACAACTCTGTGAATGTCCTTGAGTGGCCCAGCCAGAGCTCAGACTTGAACCCGATTGAACATCTCTGTAGAGATCTGAAAAGCTGTGCACCGACGCTCCCCATCCAACCCGATGGAGCTTGAGAAGTCCTGAAAAGAAGAATGGGACAAACAGCCCAAAAATAGGTGTGCCAAGCTTGTAGCATCATACTCAAAAAGACTTGAGGTTGTAATTGGTGCCAAAAGGTGCTTCAACAAAGCATTGAGCAAAAGTTGTGAATACTTAAGTACATGTGATTTGCAAAGATTTAAAACAAACTTCTTTCACGTTATCATTATGGGGTATTGTTTGTAGAATTTTGAGGAAAATAATGAGTTTAATCCATTTTGGAGTAAGGCTGTAACATAACAAAATGTGGAAAAAGTGAAGCGCTGTGAATACTTCCCAGATGCGCTGTATATTTGTGTAATGAGGCTAAACTGGCCATTATTACAGGCAAGTATAATTTGCTTCATTGCTGTGCTAGTTTCACATCACCCTTTAAACATTCATGTAGCTCAAACAGTAGTTCATGGCACTAGCAATGGCATAGGTCATAGGTTTGATTCCCAGGATGTACCTTTAATGTGAAATGTAAGTCTCTCAAAATGCAATCACCTGCCAAAAGCATATATGTAAATGCATATCAGTCCATGATTTTCTGACATAACTAACAATAATTTAACTTTTAACTACTCTTTATTTCCTTTTATATCCTTTTATTAGTTTGTTTGTAGTAAGCAATCTGTTCATTAAAATAACTACCACATTTCACAAAAATCTTATGTTAAGGAATTACTATACTGAAGTTGTGAATGTGAGGGACTGAACAGCTGTGAAAATGAAAATGAAAATGTAGGCTAAAGTTCATTTCAAATGTCATATGCAGAGTAAAGCAAACCAATGCCAAGGGCATGGGTTCAGTTCCAAAAAAATGCATGAACTGATAACAGGAAGCATAAATGTAATGCAAGTCAATATGAATAAAAGCGTCTACCAAATGCATAAATGTAAATAATATTTGGATGTCCCAATAGGCTCTGTTAGTTCAATTATCAGGAAACAGAAGCTACATCAAACCACCTACACATTGCCTGAATGATGTTGTTGTCGTTGCTCATAACTCTTTGTATGACCTGGAAGGACCTTGTGGAGAATGATCACTTTCAAAAGCATTACTGAAATAAAAAAGAATCTCAAAAAGAATCATGTTTGCTAGGAGTTTGCCATAAACATTTTAGTGACCAACAGGCCCAGTTCAATGATTTTGTTACTGGGCTGGGGGCATTTTGAACATAAATAATATTGCATAAGTAAGAGTGAGTAATTAGTACAGTAATCATTGCTCCGTTGAATTACTTTATATTTATAACTTACCCAACACTGTGTGTGTGTATTTTCTGTCATGAAACTCTAGATGGTGCAGGTCCTTAACTCTATCTGCTTGCAATAACATCATACTCTATAAGGCACTGCTGATTGGTTCCTGCTGTATCAGTAGACTATGAGTTCACTGCACAACCTTCAAATATCGCTACTCAACATGGTCAGCATTTTCTGTTAGCAGTTACAGGGTGCTTTCAGAAGCCCTCCATCCTCCCCAGTTTCACTTGTATAGATCAAACATCGTCATATCCAGTACCATGCCAAACACTCAGAGAGTTGTCATGACATGAGATATTATATCTTCTGACATACTGTTTTTCATGTTCCACTAAAATGATTTGGTATACTACAGCATGGAATTTGTGGAATTTGATTTAAGAAAATGTAAAACTGTTTAATAAAAATATTGAGTAGTTTGCTCTAAATCTTTAGACATTTTGGACAAGATGCCACCATATGCTGCCTAATAAATCATCAAGAAACAGACAAATAATGGGGGATGGTATCTGGAATCATTATTATGTACATATATTGATGTGACGATGACACATTCTGCTTCTCAGCATTGACACTTACCAATCACCATCATGGCTGTCGTCTCTCACAGACTGTCATAAACACAATTATCAGGAAAGTGAAAGGAAATGATAAATACTTGAATTTGTTTGCCTCTCTCTGCAATCACTTTCAGCATGTGAACCAGAAAACTGCAGCTTCACCCATGACAGGGAGATCTGTCTGTTGAGTTCACGTTCTGCCCATCTATGCCTGCACTGTGTTGAATGTGCATTTTTGTGAGATTTATAGCAGTCTCTCTGTGAATTTCTGTGGAGGAAAAAAGAGAGTAAAGGTGCCTTTCATTCCTCAGGCAAATGGTAGGAGGGAGATTCAATGACAGATACTTATGGTTCACAGCAGACAAGACACTAAATAGATTTATAGAAGTCTACAGATGTCAGGTTGAGTCAGACTCCTGAACATTATGACTGTGGCAATTTTGTCATGATATAGTAGATGACACCTTGATTTAATGAGTCAGATCTTATCACTGATATCTCTATGCTTTTGTTTCAAAAGCAGACAGGACCTGAGTCTAATTTCACCCATTTCACGCTCAGACTTTTATCACACAGGCTGCTTTGACGTCCATTTGTCTGCCCATGAATAGTCTCAGCCTCAGACTTCACGCCCACGGACCGTTGGCTGATGCATGAGGCACACAAAATGGGAAATGGGAAATGGAAAAGTCATCATCTGACTGGTTGAATTCTACAGGATTTCCAGGAGATGTGTGTGTTGCATTATTTAACAGTCCTTCTGAAAACAAAGCTGTTGTGACGCCAAGCCCCCTCATGGAATAAGAAAGCCTCTGTGTATACAACTGTGAACAACGACAAGCGCTTTTCAGGATCAACTAAACCTGAATGAATAATTTATTAGATGCATGTCGGCCTGTTATCGTAGGGACATCGACTTTACATTTTCATGCCCCTAAACATGACGGGGAGATTGGTTACTTTACATGTCGTAAGACGTCCTCTTGGGCATCCCTTGGTCAATGAAAGCTGCAATTGAGTCGAGACTTCTGAATCTGAAGGTCTGTCTGTGCAAGACTAGTCCATGGATAACACGGTGCACCAAACAGGAATAAATAAAATGGATGTCGTTTTCTGAATTTCCACACAAATTCCTTGTAAATTTCTGGCCAAGATAACATTGCTCAATTTCAGTCATCACTGAGAAGCAATTTTGCCCTTCCCTCTTTCTTCATGCCTGGATGACACTCAAAACATAAAATTTGATCTCAAAGATGGTGTGATTGCAAATGTCCAAACAGCATCTTGAGAAAAGACAGTGATATCTATTCAGAGGCGCCTATTGCGAGCGATGCACGGGAGAGCTTGATGAGTAACAGTCATTTCCATCCTCCCCTCATTCAGCCTGGGGTCTGTTCTCTCCTGCTGAGAACAATGTGTTTGTCAATTAGCTTAGGAAGGTGTTTTTGCTCTGTGGGGACAATTTCTGTCTCCGGGCAGCAGACACCTTCCAGAGTCCACCATAATAAGACTGAGATAACGCAAATGAGATCACACGGCATATGATTTTGGTGATGAGTGACTGAAAGTCCCTAGGGTGTGGAAATCCTCTGAGAATATTATTCCCCAGTGTCAATTCTAAAACAAACACTCTGTTCAGCAAGACCTTATGGAGATGTTCACATACCAAGGTAACACTGGGTAATTTCACTTGGGCACAACGGATAATGAATAACATCTGTGTTTCTTGGTTTGATAGGATGTTACAGAACAGGTTAGCACCTATAAATCAGATTAGGATCATTTGAAATCCTAAATCTGATGGAGTCTCAGACTCCCTCAGGTGACTGAAGCCCAAAGCAGAAATGATGTTTTATTGCTGTGAGGACTGAATGAGAAACTTATGGGATCTGTCCATTATGAATCCCCCAAAGAGACATTTTCAGGTTAAAAAACCCCTGAGGCTAAATAGATCTTAGTAAGGGTAGCATTTTGTGTGGATGAAAACAAGCATCTTTCACAGACTTATCCAACCCCTCCGGTTCTACTCGCACCTCTCTGGGCGGGATTCGAACTGGCGTTTTGGGCATGGGAGAAGACCACAGACAGCATCAGTAGACAGTGCACCTCTTGAAGTGAGGTTTACCCACACAGCTCTTACTAGCTGGCCTCTGTTACATTTACAAAAGCATGCACTGTATAAAGTTCCTAGATCACATTTTCCACAACTCACAACAACATTAAAAACTGTTTTATGGAGTTTTTGGCTATTTAAAGTTTTTGTGGAAAAATTTTTGTCAAACAACACTATTTCTCTCCCTCACAGCATTGTTTTAATTTCTATCATTTCTAGTCAAATTTGGTACTGCACTGACTAAAGGTCTCTTCAGAATTACATTCAAATGTGTTTCATTGTTCATGAGAACTTTTGCAAACGCACAGAAAAATTTACATAAATTGGAAATGATATTGTGTGAGTATGCTTACACATGCTGTGCATTTCATCTAAATTTGAAAACTCAAAATAACATGCAGAGCCATCAGAAATAAGGCCAGTTAATGGAAGTCAAACAAAAGTAGTAATTGAGCCCTGTGCTGTGATTCTATGAAACGCTAAGATGCAGAACAGGCCAGGCTGTTTATGTTGTGTGCTTAATAAAGACAGAGATTGCTTGGCTAAATGAGTCTATGAATTTCTTATAACTTTAGGAAATTGTTCTGCAGGCATTTTTCTTCAATTCTGTGGCTTCGTGCAACCTGCTTAACAACTGCAATAAAATGGTGCATTTCCACAACCAATATTGAATTACTTCTGAATTTGCGGTTACTTGTTCCAATATAGGCCACAGTAAATCATTTTTGCACTGTGGTCTGATAGAATAACGCTTCAGGATTCATATTCAAGAATAAACTGAGGGGCACACATTTTTCAGTACCAAAAGGTAAATGACATTAAGTGAAAATGTCATGGATGTACAATATACAATAACCATATATTTTTTGGTTGTAGGGATACTTCCCTCCACAAAGCTCTTAAAAACAGTCTCAGTGCTCTATGGGCAATTCTCAAACACTCTCTTAAAATATAACTTGATATATGCCATTTGAAATTCAAAAGTCATTTTTATGAAGATTGATGTAAACTTGTCACAAAAATATATGGCTGTTCTGAGATGCTACTGGTTCGATCTTACCCATTTCACTGGTGTACATCTGTTGTTTTCCAACCTGCTGGGCTGATTTTGAAATTTTCTGTCAGTTTATGCCCATGTCGTTTATCTTGAACAGTGTCACCATCAGGTCTGATCAAACTGATGAAAGAGTCTTCCGTCACCAGTCCGTCCTTCCCTGTCCAGACTGAGGGGAAATGGGGGAAGAATGGGTGCCTGCATCTTGATTTAGGCATGATGGCAGTGGGAGGACCTGACTGAGTCTCTGGGCTTTCAAGAGGCCAAGGAGGAGGACATTTATCATCTAGCACTGAGCTCAGCCGGGGAGTCTCTCCTCCAGCCACTCCATGCTGTGATGGATGAGCATATCACATAGGACTCTTATTATTTCAAAAGAGGCCAAAGGAAAAGCCAGTGAGTTCAAATACTGAGCGATCAGTCGCAGTGGTGGATCAGAGTTTTATCTCAGAATCTAATCCATTTATGGGCCACTTACACATTCTTGAAGTGGTAGTTGGTTAAGGACCGATATTGTGTGCCGAGGGGAGTGAGAGAAGTACAGTATTCTTCTGAGAAGAGGAGCGGTGTCAGGCATGGGCCAATGCTCCCTATAGCATCGCTGTGTACCAGGGATATTATAGGTTTGAATTTTGAATGTAGTTTTTATTTCTAATTTAGTTTGTCTTGCCATTTTTTTCATTCTATGACTAGGAAAGTATTTCTGTCATGACAACTCTCTGAGAGATTGGCATGGTAATGGATATGGCAATGTAATGTATTTGGTCTTGGTAGAATAGATCTGCTATGCTGCTGCTTCAGAGCAAGTACAGAGACTTGCAACAGTACTGTGATTCATTCACAGACATTGCTGTGAGCATGTAAGACATGCACATAGATCATACATGAAATAAACCCTATAGTAGATCTATACAGGTGGAGCTGGGGAAGGTGGAGGGTTCCTGAAAGTGCACTGCAGAATGCTAATAGCAAACAATGCCAAGTATGGTTGAGCAGCAAGCTCATTGGCCGCTGATACCACAGCAACCAATCAGCCGTGTTATGTAGATAATGATGTGATCGCCACCAAATGAGAGAATCCATCAGCCAGCGCCATCTAGAGTTTCATGCCAGAACTTTGTATGTTTCTCCTAGTTTTTAGTTTGAGTTCATTCAGTTTTTATTTTAGTTTTTCAGTATTTTTGTGCTGCTAGACTTAAATATCTTTTGAATAGTTTCATTGTACTTCTAAGAGAGTGTTATGCCTTGACAGTGTTATGACATTTTCATGTTTAACAAAGGTTTTGGTAACACTTCATTTCGATGGTCCACTTTAGATATTCTGTAAGTAACTTTGCAACAACATGTCAGCTAACTCTCATTAACTATGTCAATGTCACCTTATTTTACTAACCCGAACCCTGACCTAACAGTCTACTACAGTCTACTAATACTCTAATGAGAGTTAGTTGACATGTAGTTCCAAAGTTACTTAGCAAGTGGAAAAAAGTGGACCATAAAAATAAAGTGTAACCAATATTTTTTATATGTAAATGTTTCTCTTTTTTTCTTTATATTCTGTATATGTAACCTGCATCTTCTGTTTAGGTTTAGTTTTTTTTTTTTTCTCTCTCTGTTTCTGTTATATCTCCCTGTTATTTAATCCCTGAGTGGTTGTGTTTGCTTTATCTCCTTTATCTCCATTGTGGATTTAATAAAGACTGTTTGTGTTTGGATACTCCTTCATTGTGTGCTTATTACAGGCACACATTGACAGTATAGGACAGCTAAATTTATGTGTGGCTGTTTTTTTATTATTATTTTGGACTCATTAATATATATTTTATATACAACACTGCTGTGTATGAAAATAAAATGTCAGTGAGAGTAAAAATATGTGAATTTTACAACTCACGGATCATGGAAGCAGACATGTCTGAGGGTCCAGTGGTCCAGAAGTCCAGTGGACTAATTAGCACTTACACTTTGTGGCATCAGTACTATAAAAATAGACTATATGGACTCTAAATGATGCTTTTTATATTATTCTCTAGAGTCTGTTAAACAACACAAAATATTCTAATTCAATTTTGTATTAATATTGTCCTTATTTTTATGACATAATGCAACATAGCTGGGAGAAAACAAGCCGTAATTGTGTTTTTGACACATGGGCCACAGAACTGATTTGTAGTCTAGACTGTCCCCTCGTGTCCTCATATGTTCTTGATGAGAGAGCGAGCAACATCAGAAGATAGAAGGGAGGTGATGGAGAAGGTTGGGGATTTGGGGCAGAATGCAATACAGCACTATGTCATTTATCTGTGAAGTGCTAGACAGAGAGCTGTGGCATTCTTTACTGCCACAGTACTCAGAAACATTATCCCAAAGACCGGACTACTCCACGGTTCAGTTTGGCGAGTACAATGTTTCTTTCTTTCACATCTCATTTTGTCTCTTCATTTGCTCAGATGGGAATATCTTAGGACAAGTGTAATTCTGAGCAACAGTAGTTCTTGTTATCTTGAATTGTAAGGCTGTGTCACCAGAGGACTGCTTTTTTAGGGGAAGTGTTCTTTGATTCTAGTCACCATCTGGTATGCCTTCATAGCCTGGGGATAAAACTGATAAAAGGCACCATCCCAGATGAAAGTTTCATGGGCTACTGTACCTGGACGGGTGAGACAGAGAAAGAAAGACGAGAGACGAGTCCAGAGAATGATCCATGCCCTGAGGTAAAGATTTGAATGATTTATTTTGCCAGTCTATTTAGTGGAGCGGAGAAGCCTCATGGATTTCTTCAGGGGCTTTGTTGTTTTATTGTATGTCCTTTGCTGATGAAATGTTCAGGACTGACTAAATTTTGTTTTTGAACACAGATATACTTTTGATTTGGGAAAAAAAAAAAATAAATAAAAATAAGTAACTCATCCAACTCTGTTGAGAATTTTTAAAGTCTTTTAAAGAATTTTATGCTTTCAAGATACTATTTTTTTCTTAAATGTATCCATCCATAATAAAAGTAATTCGTACGGTTTTAGTGGGTTAATAAAGGCCTGCTGAAGTGAAGCAATGGGTATCCATTATATAAAGAGAAATATCCATATTTAAAACTTTATTAACTATAATAACTTAATAACTAGCTTTCGACAGATGGCCGTACCCGTCGATTTGCAGCAGAAGAGTAAACTCTGACCCAACGCAATGACGAACATGGAAGCGCAGAGGCTAGAGCAAAACAAAACACCAGTCACGAATTCTAAGTCTAAAACGAGAGATTTTAAAGAGAAATGTCGGTGGACTTTGATATAAGAGAAGAGGAGCTTGAGTTTGTTGCCCAGCCCTACTTGTTTAAACCACAAGAGATGTCTAAGCTTACAATACTCCTACATCCTGCATCATAGATTGCGTCAGGGTTACTCATTTGGCGCAAGTCGACTTGCGCAGTATGTTTACGGTCGTCTGCCAGAAGTTTTAAACATGGATATTTTTCATATAAAAACACATCGCTTTGCTTCAAAAGGTCTTAATTAACCCCCTGGAGCCATATGGATTACTTTTATTATGGATTGATGCATTTTTATTTATTTATTTATTTATTTACTTCAAAATGTGGTTCTCCATTCACAACCATTATAAAGCTTGGAGGAGCAAAGATATTTTTAAATATATCTCAGTTTGTGTTTGTCTGAAAGAAGATAGTCATATACATCTAGGATGGCTTGAGGGTGAGTAAATCATGAGATAATTTTGGGGTGAACTAACTCTTTAATTTGTTGTGACTTCAAGCTAAATTTTCACTGCATATAGTAGTAGTCTGCACATATTTCCTTAATTTTTGGATTTGACGTAACTATTTCCGGATGATAATTTTGTTCATTTTTTTAAATAAAAAAAGTTGTATAATGTAGCTTTAAAAAAACATAACTATTTGAGAAGATAATAAATGAACATTGGTGTTGTTTTCAGTTCTATTCACTTCCTTTTACCTGAATCAATACATCATTTTGGTAAAACTTTACTTAAAGCCTTTATGTATAATGCAGCATAAAAGTACTTTTAATGTATTAATGCATTGTATGGTCTCTTGAATAACTGTAACCACAGTAATAATTACAATATGTACTGTCTATGTTCACTGAACACACCTTTAGAAAGTATAAAGCATTAACACACATTACAAACAACCAATTGCAGATTCAACGTGGATTATCTGCAAATATTATAATGCATTTTAACTTTGGTAACAAATATGAAAAAATATAATGCATTATAACGTACATAATGAATACCCTTATAATGAAACACACTTTTCCTGCATGCAACAGGAAGTATTAAGAACACAAGCTATAATTCCAGATGATGACCAGAGAGCGGCTCCCATGTGTGAAACATTGGTTTCACAGCCCGCTTGTTCCATAATACATTGGACACCTTTTTGAATTGGAAGGCTGATTGTGTGGTACTTCTCAAGGCAAACAGAATAAATCAAATATTGAGAGATGAAAGATTTGCTTTTCTTTTTATTGTTGCTTTAATTTCATGACGCATGGTCTCTGGGGGAGGCAAGACCAGTAGTGTATAAAGTACTTGAAAGCCATACTTAAATAAAAGTATCTTACCAGAAAATGACTTTGGTAGAAGTTAAAGTCACTGTTTAGAATATTACTTGAGTAAAAAAAATTTTTTTATATTAAACATACTTAAGTATTGAAAGTAAAAGTACATGTAAGTGCACAATACAAAAGGAGCAGAAACTATTATTAAAAATTGTTCTATACACAGTTTGAGCAGCAAGATTGTTTTAACTCTATTTCTCACATTGAGTTCGCTTTGAATTTAAAAAATTGAAAAATGTTTATTGTAAGTTTTAAATATAAAAAAAATACTAATATATTAATTATACCTTGATCATTCATGTTAATTCATAGAGCATTATAACTAATGTAAAAGGCCACTTTAAAATGTGTAAAATGTAAATGTTGAAATTAACAATGAACAACAAATGGACTCTTATTATAAAGTGTTACCATTTCATATAAATCCAAACAATCATGCTTAAAATGGCCATGCATCTTTGCTCATAAAGGCATATTATATGTATACTTTCACTCCTTTCACTCCGCTTCTATTGTAGAAAACTTGATGATCTAATCAAAATATGTGTTAAAGTGCGGATAAAAAAGAACTGAAATCGAATACATTTCCATTTTGTTATGTTTTTGTCTACTAATGTTAGCATCCTCTCAGCCTCGACGGCAATCATACAGCTGTTCTCCACTACTGCAGCATCTAGTCAACAAACTAATTACTTCAGTGATATGAAAACATATACTGTAGTGTACTGTATAGCATACCACTTTGTTGTCTATGTTTTAAATCCGTTTTTCAAGTGTCCATTTCCGTGCAGCGCGCAGCCTCACATCACGTGTCAAAACAAACTCTACCAGGCGTCAGTGATAGTTTTTATTTGGCCTCTAGAGGTCGCTCTCATACCACACTCTTCTCAGCCGCTTCAGCAACGGACGCAACCCGGAAAATGAAATCACCCATTTTGAACATGCTTGCTTGCAGTCTGTGTTCTTCTTTTTTTATTTTGTTTCAAAAAATGCTTTGGGGAAATGTATTGGAGTAAAAGTATACATTTTATTAGGAAACGTAGTGGAGTAAAAGTAAAAGTTGACAGAAATATAAATACTTTGTTACATTACACCTCTGGGCAAGACATGTTTTACTGCAATATAGAGCAGTCTAAATCCTATCTGGTGTCTGAAGACAAAAGCTAATGCTCTTCTCTTTGCTTCTTTTCTTGTTATTTCATTTTGTTCATTTTGTCTCTACGCTCCAGTAGAGAGGTCACGGCTGCTGTAACTCAGAAGAACTGATAAGACAGAACGATCAAAAAAGGCGACACAGACAACATTAGGTCTGCTCAATTCTAGCATGATGCAGTTATTTTTAGGACAAATCCACAAGAAACTTAGTTTCAACTCAGATAAACCAAGATTGCCCAAGCAACACTTTAGAAAATACCAGCAGCCATATCACCCAGTAGCCCAAGACTTGCCCACTGAAGCTAAGCAGGGCTGAGCCTGGTTAGTACCTGGATTTGAGACCTCCTGGGAAAAACTAGGTTGCTGCTGGAAGAGGTGTTAGTGAGGCCAACAGGGGGCGCTCACCTCTGTGTGGGTCCTGACGCCCCAGTATAGTGACGGGGACACTATACTGTCAAAAAGCACGGGATGAGATGTTAAACTGGAGTCATGATTCTCTGTGGTCCATCATGGCCTCCTAATCATCCGCATATACTGATTGTCTTCATCACTCTGTCTCCTCTCCACCAATAAGCGTGGGCATTCTGGCACAATATGGCTGCGGTCGCATCATCCAGGTGGATGCTGCACATTGGTGGTGGTTGAGGTGATTCCCACTTCCATATGTAAAGTACCCAGAAAAGCATTATATAAATGTAACAAATTATTATTATTATTGTTACCAAACGAAACCCAATGGGATGATACGCAATACCATAAACAGTTGACCCCTTAGATGAGATGTACTACAAGTATAAATGCACTGAAACCTTAAATTTGAATCTTAAAATAAAAATGCAATACAAACATGAAGATAAAATTTAAACAAAATTTTTTCCCCTGGTTTTTGTTCTTCCAACAAACAGAAGATGATTTATCTAAATTTCTAAAAGGAGCAACATCAGACTTCAAAATCTCTTTAAAATCTCTTAAGTTTGTTATGCAATGTATGCAGCAAATATGTAAAAGACCCTGGTTCAGCGAAATGAAGAGAAAGGCCCTCTAGGGTCCGTAGTCTGTTAGATCCAGTTCTGCATCACGATGTGATTAGAGCAAAATACCCTGCGCTTAAAATTTCATACTGGTTTAATTTTGGAAAATCTTTGGATTTTAATCAATTTGCTAAATATTTGCAATGTTTTGATGAAGCCACAACACATTATTGACATTCTTCTTCCACCTTAACTTTACGCTGAACTTTTTGAGAAGGATGTGCTTTGCCTTTGTATGAATTATAGATGAAGTGTTTGGTTCTTTTGATTTGCTGCACCCCTCAGTGCTAATATGCTGAATGAGGCTGCTGTTTTATGTGGTTCAGTGCCGCTTTGTGCCTTTGCTTTCACTAAACTCCGACTAAAAAAGTGTAAATTATACCTTTTTATTTAAATATCAGTTCTATATGTTTTATTGAATTTGCTTGCCTGTGTTCATGTGTATATTTAATTACATCACTACTCTTATGCAATCTGTTATTTCCTTAATTTTGTCAGAATCTCAGTGCGACCTACTTTATCATTAGAGACTAAAAATTTCTTTCTAAACACCAAAAAAATGGCTGACATATTAGTGTTGCGTAATCATGAAAGCCCATCTGAAGAGTGAATGGCATTTGAATGGCTTATTACAGGAGGAGACATATAAAGGGAAGAGGGTTTCACTCTCTACTGAAAAGTCAGCCAAGTCTATAGGGAATATAATTAATTTGGGCTTATCCACTTCAACCAACTTCAGCTTTACATCACAGCTAATTTCCAAAGTAACTCCTATGAGGCATCACATCCAAACTTTTGTTTAAAAAAATAAAAAAGGTAAAACAGCTGAAACGCCTATAGTCTTACTCAGCATAAATGATTTTTACTTAGATGAGTACCGCACAGGAGTTCTAAGGAATCTGCAGTGGATTGAGACCTTTGTCTGTTAACCAAGTGATTATTTTTAATGTCAGGGCGATCTTTCATTGCACAATTACTGAAAGTGAAATGTCTATGCCAGTGCTGCAGTATTATTTTTATGTGGCATATTTTCATTGCCTATTTTTATGTTACATATAAATCAATGTGATTATGATAACGGAATTAGTGAATATAAATAGCATTTTTAAATTGACGAATGGTATAGAGCTCAGTTGTTTATTGCTAAAAAACTCGTAGGCACTACAGATCGAAACAGCCATTTTTATTTTTTTTTTCCTCTCTCTTTTTTTCTTTCTTTGTTTTTGTTGTAGCAATGGGAACTGAATAAATTTACTGACTGAAGTACCTGCATTCAACTCAAAGATGGGCACTATTTAATTGTTTGGTTGCTTATTTGGGTGTATTAGCGCACTGATTTAAACCCACGTGCCTCAGAGGCAAGAAAAATCTTTGAGCCAAAGCTACAGTGAAAAAAAAATGAAAGAATTATAAATTTATTAAATTATTAAATGTATCGCATTAGAATAAATTCATTTATCACAAAAAGGAAAGCAATGAATTAAACTATGTCCTCAAGCAATATTTTAATGACACATTGAACAATTTTGAACAATTCATTGTTTCTCTTTGTGTAGAGCATGCTAATAATTAAAGGCAGGGAACTCCAGTAAGTACAAAGTAAGTACAATAAAAACAAATACAGTTGTTCATCATAGTTAAATTGCTGCCTCTTCTCCTTCTCCTTTTTTTTTTTTAAAATAAATAAAAGAGTTTTTATTTTTAATTGTCATGAGGTATCTGAGTGCACAAAATGAAAATTATTTTAACTTTGCTCACTCACAAATCCCTGCTGGTTTAGGTAAGTTACTCTGACTCATTATTTGACCTGCATGCTCATTATTTTGCCTTTCAGGCTCCTGGCCAAAAAAGCACAGGATGAAGTCCTGTAATTTCCCTCACTGTATTCAGGAGAAACGTTTTCTTATACAACCAAAATAATTATTACACCAATTGTAATTTTATGCAGTTAGATTAAGAATAAAACTAAACGCATCATCTTTTAATAGCCTCTTTTTTCATTCGTATACACTTATTTTGGGAGAAACGTGCTCCTCACAAATATATTCTTCAAATTCGTATAGTAAGAATAAATCCCAGAGTTCAGCGTTGGCGGCCTTGTCTCTGCTGTGTGGTCCCTATCATATGGATATTCTATGTTGAGGTATAAGTCATTTAATATTGAAGTGAGACAGAAAAAAACAAGAGCAGTGGGACAGCAGTATTAATGATTTAAAGCTATAGCCTTAGTATCTTTAGAAAGTCTCTCCTCTTGTCTTTCTTTCTGCTTCTTGAAGTCTATCCTAGAAAGATGACAGGTTTCTGAATGCAAGTTCTGAACTACAGATGTGTGGGATGTAGTGAAATAGAATTAAAAATTAATGCTTTAGGTACAAAAAGTGTTACAATCAAACAAAGCAACTGCTAGAAAACGACAGATTTTACAGTCCATCCATCCATGCAGCTGTTCATCCACATCTAACAAACTGCACTGCACCATATAGTAAAATCATGTACTGGCTGTAGCATTTTCTCACTCTATACAGTTTTATCAGAAAATGAATTCATTCATTCAGTCAACACATGCACAAACTGCTGAGCTTCAGAAAAATGAATCAAAGAAAGCAAAATAACTCTGCATTTTGAATATGAAAGTGTTATCAATTCAAAGTACAGTCTTATTGATGAATTTCGTTTCAACAGTTGCTTGCTTTATGCGGTATAACCTTCTTCCTCTACTACAGGTATTAGTGCCCTCCTCCCACCCCCTCAGAGAATAAAAAAATACAAATCTATTTATTTGCAAAGCAGATGAACCACAGTAGTTGAGGTAGTATTTTCCCACTGTCTTCGCTGAACCAGCAGAAAGGGAACATCCTATCTATAAAATCATTATCAGTAAATGAAAAAGCAACAGGCACATAATATGGTAGGGGGTAATGAGGCTTGATGGATCATGACTGTCACCCACTGGCCTTCATTTAGTGTGGGGGCTGGGGGCAGAAAAAATTAGCGCAGACCTCATGAAATGAGTGAAGAGCTAGTGACAAACACAATATTGAAATAGCTTGTTTTAATATAAGCTGCACATTTTCTTCATACCTAAAGCATTCAAAAGATTTAGTGCAGGGATTTGCTAATTAACTTTAATTTCCTTGTAATTTGAGGTGTACCATAAATTGCACATGCATTTACATAACAAATTTTGGAAATATGTATGTCACTGTCCAGAACTGATTTACATTTACATTTAATCATTTGGCAGGCGCTTTTATCCAAAGCGACTTACAAGTGAGGGAAACAAACAAGCGATTTTTCATGAAGAGGCAAATAGACACAGAAAGTGCTCACAATACAAGTTTCAGAGTAACATAAGCTAGAGTAGGAAGGGAAAAAGGAAAGGATAGATTTTTTTTTTGATTCCTCAGTCTGTTGTAATTACAAGGAGATTCAGGAAAATATATCAAACAGCTTTGGTGTCTATTATGCATTCTCGTTGGTTATTCACACAACTGTTCATGAGGTACAGTTGCCTGATATCCTTTAAAATCACCTAAATGCATCTGATGCCAAACTAAATCAAGTTAACATATAATAAACAATAAATAAAAGTAGTGAAGTAGATGATGCAGTGCGACCAGAGAGATATGATATAAACCAGGACAGGGGTGTACCAGTGATCCCAATAGAAACTAACCTGTGTGCATAATGTACCTGTATGCATCGTAACATAATGACAGTTTAAGCAGAGTTCTTAGTGGAGTTCAATCACAAAGAATGATCAGAGGATGAATTTCATCTACAAATAAGGTAGAAGAATCTGTAGAATTTTAAATTTACACCTGCTATGGTGTTTCATCTGTGACTTTTATCTGTTGAATGAGTGTGTTCTGAGCTGAGGCACTGCACCCCATTACAGTTTACTATATACTTTTGTTTGCATCACGGATAAGGCGAGAGCCATTGGGACATTACAGCACACCCGGATGAAAGAGCTACCACTCAGCACTGGTTGTGTAATTATGATGGAATGCAAAATGTACTGGAAATATATACCAACAACGCAAGGTTCTTTACCCCTGTTCAAACTCACAACAGGGTCACATTACATATATATATATCTGTGTTGTAAAACTTTGGAGTGGTGGTATTGCTTTTTCTTTTTTTGTAATGCTTTTTCTCTTTACATTAACTGCAGCGACAGCCCCCCCCCCCCCAGTTAGTTATGGTTGAGTGCCTTACTCTAAGCCTTAATGGTGATAAAGAGAGTGCTATCAGTAACTCCCCTTTCATTAGATCGCAGAATAGTGGAATAGGGTGAACAGTATATTGCACTGATTAAACTGAAGCCTCATCAAATGGACCATGTCACTTCAAAAGACTGCTGTTACAATTTAACATGAGGTGAACTACGCAAAAGAACAGTTTCAGGTAGATTTGTAACAGAGTATAAAAAACCAAGCACTATATTTTCAGCCTATAAGCTGTTCATATGATGCCACATCCCTCCTAAAACTAGTCTCAAACTAATATAATGAGGCCTGACAGAGCTAACAGTGCTGACACTGACTTGGTATGATAGACCAGGTTAATGCCAGCAAATAGAAGTCCAACTAATCAATAATTCAGACCAGCAAATCACTGGCTTGTTCGAAGTCAAACCAGCTGCCAATATAAGCTGCATTTTCAAAAAGGGAACATGAGTGTGCTTTAGCACTGCTACAGTAGGCTATTACAGCATATTAGGAATCTCCAAGCTATATGACATTCTATCTCCTATTAGCACGATAATTAATGATCATAATCCATCAGAACAATTATACAAAGTGTTCCACTTTGTATTCTTTATAGAGGCTTATGGTTTAAGAGCATTCAGCATTTGCTGCTATATATAGTATACTATGAGGAAAGATCATTTTTAAAGAACTTTACTTCAAGCTTTAGCAGAAAGTATACCTTTTCCTAGTTACTTTCAATCCCTTTTGTCATTTCATTATATTTCAACATGGACCCACTTTGTTCAAGTATTGCAAATATTCATCCCCAGAACAATAAAAAATAAAAAATCCAATCCATACTTATACAAAAATTATTAGGAAAGAGCTGTAGCAGTTTTTATTGCCATGCAGTGTTTTAGGATAAAATTACATCCAATGGGGCCTTTAGTCATTCATTCTACCCCAAAAAGAGTATGTGCCAGGGACTAAATCTTATAGAAAATAAAGTAAAATAAATTGGGTCAGATATGTTTAATGGATTCACAAAAAATATTAAAGCTGCAAACAGTACCTTGGTCAAAAAAAAGAAACAATTTTGCCAGTAAAAATGTATTTATTGAAAACACCTAAAATGCTTCTCCGCATATATTTAGAGATGTAGTGTTTCTTGTGATGGTTGGCAACTTGGCAGAGAACAGAAATATCGAGAGGGCGATGAATGCCGGTAGGTGGCAATCCCACATCAATTTGTGCCAAAAAAAAGAGGGGGGAAAATCACTACGGAGAAAATCCACACATATTAATAAAGCCAAGTTTAAATAAAGATATCACGCTGTTCTTTTGGCTTTGGACGAAATGAGCAAGTAAAGACTGCGCGCGCGCACACACACAGTGATGCGCATCATTCAGCAACAGATGCGTTTCAAACGCGCAGTGTCAGGTTTAATACATCATCCGTCAATCGCTGCAAATATTCCCTTCTCCTGAGCCACATTTTCACAGACGGTGCCTCTCTCTGTGTGCTTACACTTTCTATTTACATTTTCTGACGAAACATTGAGCTGGCCGGCGCAACAACGATTTGTAAGCAACACGAAAAAAGGGGGAAACTGCAGCGCCAAACAAACGTCGCTTTAAATGAGCCCAGACGTTGTGAGCTGAGCTTCACGTAGGGGACGTATTAAGTTTAATATGCTGATATTAAACTACAGAATTAGCTATAATATCCCTTACCAACACGAATTAAAATGTTATTACATGTAGAGTGTCAAGTATTCAGTCGAGCCGCTGGTTCAACTTTGAGGAGGCTCTGCAGTGGACATCGGTCACGAGAAATGAAGGCGAGAGGAAGGAGTGCAGACTCAAGGAAGCTGTGAGGTGATGCTGTAACACATTCAACAGCATTCAGCGGAGTCAGCACGTTATGGTACATCTATGGACTGCGGTGGTGGATGTGGGCAAGATCTGAGGAGCGTGGGGCCAGTACGCGTTGAGGAACGGCGGTGTGTGGCAGTGGTTTTAAAGGGCACATCTCGACCAAGTCCTAACTCTACTGGATTTTACCCAAAGGGAGGCTGTTGAAAGCCCTTGTGGTTTAGACATTTCCTTCCTGCATGTGGATACTAGGCTATACTATTTTATGGGTCCAGCAAAACATACCAACGGTGGTAGATTTTTCCCCCTTTTCTTTACAGATTTTGTAGAAGATTTGTTCTCTTCCAGCCCCCCTCCCCCTTTTTTGCACCTGCTTTGCTTTGTCAAAGCTCACCGAGCGCTTTAGAGCGCGCTGCTCTTACTTGCATCTCTGTACATCGTGCATGGATTCTACATGAACTGGGGTTTTGTGAGGGCTGCAGTGATGCTCCCATTTACTGATATCGCCTCACAGCTCGCATTTCCTGACAAAATGGGTAAGAAACCGTAGCCTAATCTAACCGATCTGTGCAGATCTATTTTAAAGCGAACGTGATTTTTGTTTTTATTAAGTTGACGCTGCATATATTTTTGAACGTTTCCTTATCTATCTATCTATCTATCTATCTATCTATCTATCTATCTATCTATCTATCTATCTATCTATCTATCTATCTATGCTGCAGGGGATAATGGTTTGCATTATTTCTATGGCTGTAATATGGAATATTGTGCAATATTTATTCATCTGTCTTATGCATTTCTGTTGCTCTACTTACCATTACTTTTGCTAGAATATGGCGTTGGGTCATTCATATTCTGTTCACATGTGCATTGCTATGCTCTAAAGAGACAAGGGGAAAGAGGCAGTGTATCCATGATGGTCGACACAATGTTTCTCATTGCTTCTAATAGACCCCAGTGACTTCTAAGGCTTCCTGAACAGACCCCAGTGACTTTTGAGGCTTCCTGAAGCTTAGTAGTTAGCACATTTCATCATAACCCATTTTATAATTAATTTGTGTTCAAAAAAAAAAAAAACTCCCAGCAGTGTATTTCCAGGAAGGCTGGCATCTCACACTGGTGCTAATCTGCATTTAACATTCAACCCTCACAAGGCTTTAGAACTTCACTAGATAGAGACTGAGGTTCTGTAATGGACACTATAAGCAAGTCTGGTTCATTGGAAAATCTTCTGAGCCATGTATTGGTTTTTGAGAGAGCTTACGTAATTTATGATGGATGATTCATGGGTTTGTGGGTTGTTGCTTCACCAGAGGTGTTGAGGATTGAGGAGCTGTCTTTTTTGGGGAAGGTGCTGAAAACCATTGCTAGCTATGGCAGAAAAGAAAATTATGAGCTCAATTATAGTATTTTAGAAAAAATAATTCTCTAAAATTAAAAAACCTTTTGGGGTCACTTAAAATAAATAATTATATTAATTTGTAGTTTGCAAGGATGGAGTGATACTGTTTCCAGTAAAGTATCTCCTGATAATCACACCTTTCTGTTGTGAAAACATTCTGATTCAGTTTTTACTTATCAATGTTAACCGACAAGTATTGGCAAATTTAGTTCTGTCAAATAAGTCTTGGTCAAATAGGCAATTTTGGAGAGGATAGCAATCTATAGCTTTGAAAGCATGAGACCCCACTCTCACTTTAGACCGCTCTCTCCAAAGCCACGCCTGCTCCAAAACATGTGATCGCGCACAGCCAGAGCAGAGTCTGCAAAGCGATGATGTTAAATTACCTCATGTCTCAAAGCACATAACATTACAATAATAATGAACGTAAACAACTTTAAAAGCTCTGACTTGTATCACCTGACTGCTGCAGATTCATTTAGGCATTGACAGTGTTGCGATAGAAAAAATATGTAGCATTAGCAGAATGCGCTGATGACTTGTGATGTCTGCGCGAGCAGTATGGAAATACATACAGTATGTTGACAAGCAGGTAGGACTTCATAGCATTGCATTGAGACTGAATGCAATGATTGGACAAACTTTTTTTTGGTCCTGAGACATTCACAGAAGATATTATATATACATACACAGTGGGTACGGAAAGTATTTGGACCCCCTTAAATTTTTCACTCTTTGTTATATTGCAGCCATTTGCTAAAATGATTTTAAGTTCAGTTTTTTCCTCATTGATGTACACACAACACCCCATATTGACAGAAAAACACAGAATTCTTGACATTTTTGCAGATTTATTAAAAAAGAAAAACTGAAATATCACATGGTCCTAAGTATTCAGACCCTTTGCTCGGTATTTAGTAGGAGCACCGTTTGATCTAATAAAGCCAGGAGTCTTTTTGGGAAAGATGCAACAAGTTTTTCACACCTGGATTTGGGGATCCTCTGCCATTCCTCCTTGCAGATCCTCTCCAGTTCTGTCAGGTTGGATGGTAAACGTTGGTGGACAGCCATTTTTAGGTCTCTCCAGAGATGCTCAATTGGATTTAAGTCAGGGCTCTGGCTGGGCCTTAACTTAAATGATTTTAGCAAATGGCTGCAATATAACAAAGAGTGAAAAATTTAAGGGGGTCTGAATACTTTCCGTACCCACTGTATATATATATATTAATAATTCCACTTCTATTATCGATTGCTCTCAGGAGAGTTTTAACCTTTATAACATACAGTGTTTATGAAAAATATTGCCTACCCTTCCTTTAAACAAATGAGCTAATTCATGTTTTTTGTTTTTATGGCTGTCCTTGATACTTAATACCTAATAATTCCCTCCGAGCACTTTTGTTCTCCACCTAAGCTCCTAAAGAGCAACAAACAATAAAAGAATAGCAACAATATTTGACAAGTTAATGCTTGCAAATATAAAAATGATTCTGTGTGTTTTAGATAAATATACTAGACGGGCTTTAACTTTGCCTTTCACTGCAAATAATCCTTGACAGATGTTCTGAGCATTTTCAGTCCACTGTGGACCATAATCATCTTAGCCAGCTTAAATGAAAGCATCAAATAGCTTAATTACAATATTTTAGAGAAAATGAATTCTCTAAAATTAAATGTGATTAAAATCGTATATCCATTGGGGTCACTATTTTAAAAAAAATCATTATATTAATTTGCATTTTGAAAGAATGGAGTTAGCTATACTGTTTCCAGTAAAATATCACCTTATAAACTCAACTTTCTGTTGTGAAAACATTTTTCTTTTCTAAAATTAATTCCTGGGCTGGACATTCCTTATCCCCTCTTTTTTGATTGATAATTTGTCAGCAGTTCAGAGAAACTGATGCAGACACTGACATGCTGTCATGAGGTTGAGTGTTAATGTATTGAATGTGTCTGCTGAGCCAAAAAAATGCCAGGTACCATTCAGTTCCCCTAAGGCAAGGAGAAGCCTGTAAACGAGAGCATTTAGCCAATATCACACACATTAACCTCAGTAATCTCTGCCACTTAGAGAAAAATGAAGCAGTTCAAATGCTTCTGGTCAACCTGACGCTTCATAAAGACCATCTCTGATGTGGGTCAGGCTGTGCAAAATTAAAAAGTTTAATGACACCGACTGAAAGGATTGTATGGACTAGCTTCTTCAAAAATGCAAAATATGTGCTAAAAACAAGGACGATTGTGCTCTAGCGAAATTTGTAAATGTATTTTTTTTCTCATTGCTGGACTGTTAATGCAGTGAGGCAGAATGAATGACGGCACCGTGGTGTACTGTTCTCGGGTCAGAGGAAGTGATGTTAGACAAGATATAATCCAGCCAACAGTGAGCCCTGCTTCTGCCAAACACACAGCCTCACCGGCTTTCCTTTAAAAAAGGTGTTTTATTAATCGTGTGCTATCCCTATTACTCCATCCCAGACGAACTGTAAGTAACAATAGTACAATAATAGAATATTAAGTGGGATAAATGTCTGACTTCCTCTTTAGCTAAAATGTTTGACCTTTCCTTTGGACCATTACTGTAGAATCGATAGCACTTGTTAGATGCATTCATGTTTATGTCAGCCATTGTGAAATGTACAACAACAAACATTCAACTATTGTGGTTATTGATGAAATCTTTCTGTTGTGTTTAAAGACAATATCAGCGTAAGCAATACATTTCTAATTCCAGAATAGCAATGATAGTCACTCAATTTAATGCAAAAAGAATATCTTTTGAATTATGCATTTCAAGATTTGTGTATTAGTACTGCCAATGAATTAAAGAATCATTGTGCTAAAATACTGGATACAAGACTACAAGGCACGAGCTTGTGAAGCTTTGTTTATCCTGTAACTTATTTTTTTAACAATCCTCATATCTGATCTAGTGCCCAGGATGACTGAGCTACGAAAACCCCTCTGGTTTTTATGTGTTTTATTCAGGCTTTATGTTTATGTTTAATAAGGTCTCCAGTGGCAGATTCTTGCTGATGATAATTCTGGAATCACCAAAGGCTGTTGCTGGGTCATGTGGCCTCTGTGAATGCCTGTTCACATTACTCTTCTGTGAATTTGTACTGGAGCGAAGATACCGTGGTTTATTACCTGCAGTATGTTGGTTGTCACAGTAGATCTCCCTTACCAATTTCGACTGCACTGAGGTGAATGTGCTTCTGGAATGGCCTAACCTGGTTTCCTAGCTCATTGCCTTTTGCCTGCCAAGCAATATTGGGGTCATGGGTTCAAATCCCACTTGGAGCCATAGTAAAATTCATCAAGCATCTATGTAATGAGCTACCCTGCATAGTGACACAAGCTAACAATTAGATCCGTTCAAAATGGCTCCATTTATAGCCCTGTGAAGCTGTGTGAACTGATATATAAGCACACACCATTGATGTTTTTAGCTGGAACACATTTTCGTTTCTTTATCGTCTCTTTTATTATACAATGAATCAGTTGTTGATGTAGACATATCAGTCTGATTTATAACTAGTCTGCTTGTGGCCATCGCAAGGAGTAGATCGCCTAATGTGAATTACGCAAGCAAAAGATGTAGGTCTTGGGGAACAGGATGCAGCCCAAATGGCTACAGATAAATGATGGAGCGAACATGCTGCACTGGTTTTAGTTCTGCAGCAGATGTCTAATGCCATGCACGGATACAAAAACCCTTTCTGAGAGACATTTGGCACATTGGAGAGGAGCCAGGGTGTTGCACAGATGCATAGGCATAGATAGGTTAATGTTCGAGCATTTTAAATCTATAGAAATAGGTCCTTTTGAGCAGCTTATTAAGCAAACCTCTCATTTCAGTGAGAATGAAAATTGACTTCCATACCCTCAGGCCTCAGTAACTGTAATAAATGTCTGTGCATTTGAAATACTCAGCCTTTGCGGCTCAGTCAGAGCCGCCATAGAGATTGTGCTGTCACACAATAGCGACAGCCTCTGTGTTGATTGTTAATTCAGAAATCCTATGTCAACACTATATCCTACAGATGAGCCAAATGGCATAAATTGTACTGTTCAGTGAGATTAGTCAGTGGAGACAGAGAGGGAGGTGTTCTCAGCTCAGCTTAGCTTATAAATATCACTTTGCCTTGATTGCACTGTATGTTTGTCATCACCGCCGTGGAAGGCACAGTACAAATCTGGGTTGCTCATTATATTGGAACCCCTTTTCAAACAGCCACCCTCCCCTCCCCAGGAGGATGTCTTCTCCCACTCTCAGCATATTTCGGATATGGGAGAGGAACTTGAAGGCAGTTGGCTTTTTCAAGCCTCTCACATCAGTTGGCCTGGATTCACAAACACAAGGGTGTCAGAGAGATCCATGTCTTTGAGGCTTATAAATCACAGACTTCCTAGAATACATACTGTTGTGACAGGGTCCGGGATCGAAGCTGTTCCACAATAAAAACATTTGCCAACTAACAGACTCTCCTAATATGATGGCAGAGGCGGATATAGATCGACACAGCTTGGCATCTCAGCAGACACATCATTCTGGGACATTCTGTTATACATGAGCTAGTGCCTGAACAGTGCGCTTGAGTAGCAAATGATGTAAATAAATGCATTCCCATTCTGTGTTCACACCTTTAGTTTAGGTGGTCATTTTGATTTAATTCTCATTTTGTTTTAAACAAATCTATCTATCTATCTAATCTCTCTCTCTCTCTCTCTCTCTCTACATATATATATACATATATATATATATATATATATATAGTTTCAAACAAGTTTTTTTTTAAAAGATTTATAGTAAATAATTGAAAGATTAAAAAAAACACACACTCACACAAATTGCCCCAATTCTCAATTTCAAATTCAGATCTCAATTTCTTCTTTCATTTAATCAAATTGCATGTTTTTTGTTTGTTTGTTTGTTTGTTTTTTGGCATGTGTGCAAAAGAGTGAAATAGTCATACTCTTTGCAACTTCGTTGTGAGCCATCACATACAAAACTATCCATTCAATTATGTAATTATTATTAAATAAACATGGAATGTTTTCTGTTTATATGTAGCATTTTGCAAAAAAAATAATAATTCATTTATTTGGTGACACAAATTTTTAATATTTTTGCAAAGGTTAAAAGCATTTGGGGGAAGCAAGAAGATTTTTTTCTATTTTATCAATCTGTTTTTGAGAGCGTGATAAGATGTGGTATTACAGTATGATATGGAACCTTGACTGTTCAATAGAAATCAAACTTGCATGTACAGTACATACTGCCCTAAAAATCGGATAAGGGAGTCTATTTTAAAACAAGCTAAAGTAAAAATGCTGCTGATGACACACATCTCAAATAAGACTTTTAACTTCTTTCTCTTAGGGGGATGATTTAGGATTTTGATGCATAAATCAAATCATTATACAAATCTTTTGTGCCAGTTGTATTTAGATTATTGAATAGAGAATTCCAAATTTAAATTGGTATATAGTGGGTTTTAATATATCTTGGACTGTTGCATTATACATTATTATTATTATTATTATTTTATTGTATGTAATGGTATGTATTATGGCTTACACGAGTCCATTACTGGCTGTGTTATGGTTGTCCAAAAAAAAAAAAAATCAAAGTATATTTTCTATTAAAAAAATATTCCTAAAAAAAAACTAAGAAAATTCTGGCATCAGAACTGATTTCATCCCAAGCCACTCTGGTGTGTTTTCTGTAGGAGATTCTATCACACACTATCCAAATATTCCAGTTGTTCTATGAAATTGAAAACCAGAATGAATTGAGGTAATGTGCCCGACTCCTCGGAGAGCCACTCAGGGGCTTGAAACACACTGGATTTATGTGTGCCGGCATGCTTGCAGCTGAGTGCTTCAATTGGCCAGGCTTCATGCAGAGTCACTACTAATGACGGAGGAGACTATACGACCACAGTCAGATTATAGCTTGGAGGCCCTCAGCTGCTCCTATTGTCATCTCAAGCAGAGAAAGTAATGGTTACCACTGTTTGCCTCCCCTGTTCTCTTCTGCATTGTCTGTGTTGTGCAGTCATTAAGGTTAATGACTAGGCGGATGTATTTGTTTTGAACGGTGAAAAATGTAGCTCAAAGGAACATGTAGGTGAGCTGAATGAGATTTGGGGCAGTGTGCTTTCACACCATGTTCCTCCACCAGAAGTAAATTGTTGGTCTGCTGTAACGCATTCCCTTCACTTTTGTGGAGTGAATGCTGCCGCTCGGACGCACATGAAGCAGAAGCTCGCATTGTAATTCATGTTTTTTGTATGTGACAGCACCGTGTCGGTGTGATAGATACTTCGGCAGAGGCGGCACTTCAGCCACATCTCATTCCCGCAAATGGATGCTGAGTGTCCAGTCGGATAATCCCTCTGCTGACAGGAGTGCAAACAAATGAGGGCGTTCCATACATTGCTAAATGAATCAAGATTGTCATTACCAACAGCCCGTCTCATTTGAAGGCTTATGCACAGGGCTCGGTTCATCCATCACAAGTCAATAGAAGAAGAGTCAGCCCCTATACGTCCTACTTTTCCGAGAGGAACCGTGGTAGGTGTGATAATGACAGCAGCTAGTGTCTCGATAACGGGGCCTTCATCGATATTGAGCAAGGTGGTTGATGAGTAAAACAGGCTCCCTTGTATTAATCGACCATGGGGGACCACTTAACTGAGTGAAACTGCCCGCTTCCACACACTAAAGCATGTCAGTGCATTAGAGGAGCAAAGGCTCTTTGAGTGGATTGGCTGTGTAATGCAATCTGTATGCACGGGATGAGCACCATGCTAGCTGTGGCTCCTTCATTTGTGCTCAACCAGCAGGGTCAGGCTGCTGTTGTCTTTTTCCTCACTCTTCTTGTCTGCTCTATTTTTGCCTTCCACAATCATCAAGTTTAATTTAAGCACATGCACAAAGCGAAACACCAAGTTCTCATGGCAACACTGAATCTGCCATATCTGTAGTATCTGTACAATGACACATAACCATTCTTTTGAATGCAATAAAAACACTGTTGTACATTCAGACAACATACCAACCTATGAATCTAACTGCAGTAATGAGAGAGTAGAATTATCTATTAAAGCAATTTCTCTTTTAGACAAAGATTTTGTGTTTTAATTACTACACATGGTAACTTAGCTAATGAATAATGAATGTGGCTCTGCACTGTATGTGCTCTGCCTTTTAATGCAGCACTATCACTCTTTGCCTCAGTCTCCTGACTCTCTCTATTCTGCTCTATCTGCGTCTGTCTCTTGAGTTCAGTTTAAGAGGAAGACAGAATGGATATGGCTTCACATCTGCTTCACAAAAAAAATGTGGGTTTAGGAAATATCGAAAGGAAAGTGAAACAAAGTTAATGACTCTTTCAGATTGTGGGGAGAGTAACAGTCTCATTAGGAAACGTCACTCTTTAGAGACTTTTATGTTTCACCACCAAAACGTCACTCTTCTGTTTCAAATTCACTACCATTACAAAGTTTGGGGACAGAATGACTTTTTAAAATGTCTCACCAAGGCTGCATTTATTTGGTCAAAATTTCATAAAACAGTAATATTCTGAAATATTTTTATTTAAAGTATTTCTATTTTAGTATGTTTTAAAATGTAATTCATTTTCAGCAGCCATCCAGTCATCCAGTGATCCTTCAGAAATCATTCTGAAATGCTGATTTGCTGCTTAAGAAACATGTCTTATGATTTTTATCAGTTAAAAACGGAAAGATTAAAAAAGAATTTAATTGAAATCTTTTAATACAATGTAAAAGTCTTTAATGTACCCTTATTGATTATCACTTAAACAATAACTTCGGAATAGATGTGTAGATTCAGTTTATTTTGGAGGATTTCCTTCCTTTCCCCAAGACTGAATTGGTAAAAATTTAATTCTGTCATTTTTAAATTATTTAACATACTTTTTTATTTTCTGTTTTGTGTGCAACACGTCGTAAATGCTGCTCTCTTTATGTATGATTTTCTGTAGTCTGTGGAGCACAAAAGAAGATATTTCTAAAGTAAGTGGGATCCAAAAACACTAACTTTCGTTGTATTGGGCCGAAAAAGACATTCTTCAAAAATATCTTCTTTTGTTGTGCTTTGTTCCACAGAAGAAACAACGTCATGGTTTGAAATAACATGAAGGTGAGTAAAAGATGAGAGCATTCATTTTTGGCTGAACTGTCTCTTTAAGGTGTTATTCACCACAATACTCGAATCTCACACTCATTTAAACATTCAGAAGTACCTGCTTCAAGAAATGTTACAACACATTTGTATAAGAGTTACTAGAGTGACAATTCCTTTACAAGATGCCCTAGACTAGGGGTGGCCAACGTCCTGAAGAGCCACAGTCCTTGCTCCAACCCTAATCAAACTCACTTGAACAAGCTAAACAAGGTCACAGGGGTTACTAGAAAGATACAGGCAAGTGAGTTGTTCCAGGGTTGGAGGAAGACTCCGCAGGACTGTGGCTCTCCAGGACCGAAGTTGCCTTTCCCTGCCCTAGACAGATGTAGTGAGCGTGTTGAAGTTTAGCCCTAAAGACAGCTAAGTTTTGTGACTCTCAAGATCCACCTGTTTACATGTCCAGAGGCAGTACAGGAGATGGAGATGGACCACTCATAGAAACATACCAACAATAGGCATGGAAAGTCCTGCTGAGTTTGTTCACTCGAGCTTTCACTAGTCTAATCTTTATATACATATATAAATAAATATATTGTGTTTGTATGTTTTAGAGATCTCAGTCTCTCCTCATTCAAGTAGATAGAAGGTGTAGTTATATGCCAATCGCCCGCATTTAAAATAGCTCCCCAGGGGTGTCACCATGATGGTCGCCGAGTGAATTGCCTTTAAGGGACACTGAATCTATGAGAAATTTCTTGCACAACTTCTTCCTCCAAGAAGGACCTCGGATGTTTACATAACAGTGTGTGCCATGCAGCGTTGTAAATTTCCATTCCTTTTGATGTGAGATGAAAACAGTCATGCTGTATACTCTTGACAGTGTCTCTTTTTCGTTGCCAGCGCAATGCTTTATGGACTGGCTGTGCAAAAGGTTTAACAGGAAACAATGACAAGCACTTCAAAGTGGAATTGAACCGGGTTGATCTCAGCCATTATTAAAACACCCATTTCGAAGATACAGACCATAAAAACTGTAAACAACTGTATCAATTTGCTTTTGCAATTGTTTAGTAGAGACTGTAGAGGCTCTAATGCAAAGCCATGAATTATTCCTAAGCAAGCTGTCTGTGTGAGAGAAAGGAAGAAGTAGACAGACAGAGAGACGAGAGAGGGAGTGAGTGTACGTTCTGACTCACAACTGCTGTGCAACAGCCTGGACACAATGTGGGGTCCAGTCGTTGAATTAATACTACAGCAATGAAAGAGGAAAGCCTCCGTTCACTGCAAAACATGGAACGGTTCTCTGAGAAACGATAATAGATAGTGTGTTTCACTCTTTTTTCTTAAATCATACTAGCGTCAAACTGCCACTGCAGAGCAGAGCTGGTCATACAATGCTGGTTTTAGATCTTTTTTAGATTTTTAGCGTGACTTTGCACTATGAGACTGGTTGAGGAGAGTAATTGTAAATTTCGGTCCTACTTTATATTAGGTACCCTTAACTACTATGTACTTGCATCAAAAAATAAGTACAATGAACTTATTGTGGTCATATTGTATTGCAAAACACTTTATTGTTGCTATTGAGGTGAGGTTAAGGACAGGTTTGGTGGTATAGGTAGGTTTAAGGGTAGGTTAAGGTGTAAGGGATGGGTCAACAGTGTAATCATAAATGTAATTACATAAATTAATTACAGATGTAATTATATACACATATTTTAAACAATGTATGTACACAATAAGTGCATTGTATCAAATGATTAACTTAAATGTAAGTACATAGTAGTTAAGACCACCTAATATAAAGTGCCCCATATTTCATATTTTAGCAAATTTTAATAGTGAGATATTAAATGCTGCATACATAGGCTAACTACGCATATAACATTTTTGCCTTAGAGTTCAGAATGACATTTACATTTGCAAATGATTTCAGTACAGGCTGCTCAGAATACATGATACTTGCTAAGCTAGATCTGTTTAGTTGGTTGATGTTTTCTAATTTCTAGTCAGGAATCAAGATGCTGTTAAAGGTAGGGCAGGCAATTTTGGAGTGGCTGGCTATAGCAAGTTAGCTTTCAAAGCATGAGATCACACCCTCCCTTCAGAAGGCCACGCCTCCTTCAAAACACATGAACATGCACAGCAGATTGTGCAAAGATTCACGTGAGACGGTGTTAAATTAACTTGTGTCTCAACGCACATAACATTACAATAATAATGAATTTAAACAACTTACAGAGCTCTTACTCGTACCACCTGACTGCTGCAGATTCATTTCGCCCTTGAAACACATAAATCTGAGTCTGAGAACATAAACAACTCTGGGTAGAACGTCACGGGTTGCCATTTCTTCAGTACGATTACGACATGGCGCGAATGCAGCGTAAGCTCGTTGTTTTGGTTCAGGAGGAACTGTAAAAGACGGCTGCTGTTTGTTTGTGGTGCTCGGTGACTGTCTACAACTCTGCATAGCATTACGGAACATGCTGATATCGCGTGTTGTCTGCGTGAGCAGGATGCACGGCGGTACCGAAATGCATATGTTGGGCGAGTAGGCAAGTAGGACAGTGGACTGAATGCAATGATTGGACAAATATTTTTTTGATCCCGGGATTTCCACATAAGATACATGTTTTAATATATAGACCACTTCTTATTATTGATTGCTATCAGGATATGAAGAGAGTTTCAACCGGTATAACAAAAAGTGTTTATAAAACAAATTGCCATACCGTACCTTTAAACATAGCTGAGTCTCTAAATCAGGGATGGGCAACTCTGGCCCTCAAGATCCATTGTCCTGCAGTTTAGCTCCATCCCCAATCAAACACCTGAACAAGCTAATTAAGGTCTTCAGGATTACCAGAAACAAAGCCGCCTGCAAAGTTAGCAAAGAAAAAAAGCATAATGCTGCAGTACGCAGGGGGAATGGATCTCAATGGAAGAGAGGCTTCACTTCGCTGAATAAACGGCTTTTGTGGGAAAACAGCTTATCATTTAATGAACTGACAACCTATTGGCATGTTTGCCAATAAACTATAGTTTTGGATTGAATTGTTTTTAGAGTTTGCACAGAAATAATGTTGTTCTATAAGAGAAATCACAGATTTTTTGTGACGGGTATGATTCAGTTTACGGCACTTCGCGTTCATTCCTTAGGTATCCGTAAACAGCGATTGACTTTTGCATGACTCTGAAATTCAATGACGTCAAAGCTGTGATGTGTTTGATTACCTAGGCACACAGTGCCTTGTGGAAAGATCAAAGGAACTGCTCATATGTCCTCAAACTTACTGTGGTGTACCCCCCGAGGCATTTAACATCCATCTGCATACCTCCTCTCTTCCACTTGAGAGTGCAGTCACATCTTTTACATTAAGGGACAATATTTGCCCTCCTTTAACTGATTTTTCAATGCATTTTTTACTTTTATGAATACCCTCATAAAATAAATAATGTTTTAAATAAATATTATCAATAAAGAAATATGCAATGATGCTAAAAACATTTTACCATTTTTTAATGTTTTAAACATTAAACTAAAACTGCCAGTAGGTGGTGTTAAGTCACTGTCTTAACGAGCGAGTCATCGAGTCGTTCATTCAGTGATGAAGCAAGTGGCTGTATACATGAATGGATCATTGAATCAGTCTCACAATTCATTCATTCACGAAACTGCTGTTTGTTGAAAACTACTATTGCTTTCATTGGAGCTATAATTTCGGTGCAAAATAGAGCAAACAATACTGATAATGCTGTGTTTAACATGTACATCACTTAATATTACCCTTTTGTTTGTTGAACTGTTGTATAAAATCAGTCACATTTGCAGTCATGTGGATATTTGGGAAAATTTGCATTTATCCTTGTATCATATAATATTGTAGTCTTAAATTGATCTCTATGCACAGTCTGTGTCTATTTTTGTTCTTTATGCTAGTAAGTGTTAAAACCTCACTTTTACAAAGGTACATTGTCAAACACGGTAGTAATTTGATTAAAGCAGCAATTTGCTAAGGCAGCATACTCTGCACACAACCTATCATGTGCACGCTGCTTGTGTGGATACAGTCGCTTTTGACCATAAAAGATGAGGTCATTTGATTGGATGCCATGTATTTGGCCTTTTCCGGCATTTTGCCTTTTAGAAATACATGCTCAGTTTTAATGTTATTTTAAGGTGGGATTGAATAAAATGAAAGGCAAAACTCAGAATTTTGTTTGCATGCTCCCTCTGTCACGAACGTACAATTTTTAGAAGAAAGTAAGAATAAAGGTCCACCCCTGAGATCGAACGAATTCTCCCAAATTATAAAAGAAAAAAATAGTTACGAATTGTCATGAGATTGTGTTGGAAGTTTTTAGAAATGGAAGTTTTTGGAGGTTATCAAGTATAAAAGGATATTTTGGTTTGAAACTTTTCAGTGCAAAAACTTTCCATGTTTAAATGAAAACTTTCAGATACAGTAAATACGATTCCCATTGCACAGCACATTTTGTGTTCATGGGCACACAGTGAGGTATAGAATACTGTAGGTACATGCTGAAAGGTGACTTTTGATTTTGCATTTCATATTTCATGAGGTACTGTCTCTGTGATTCTGGATTCGTTTATATTGCATTCAGGGGTCAGAGCGGTGTGCTTTTAAAGATTGCTGTCTGCTGTGTTTTTGCATGGTCAGCACTCTGCCTCCCTGATTTTCAATTTGAACACTGAAGTAAACTGAAGGGGCCAGGCCCAGGAGTGATCACTCTTCTCGCATAGTCTGGAAGAAAAGCGTCTTGTGCTCTGTCACTACAGATATTAAAAGTACTTTGCTTCAACAGCAGTGGGAAACAGCAGGGACAATAAATGTTTTACCTATCCAAGTGTTAGTGCAATTAATTTTTCCTCAACCCTTCTCTGCATTTTTTTTTAATTCACTTTTGTATTGCACACACAGACAGTTGAGTTGTGAATGGCTCACTAAAAAATTTCTAGAACACAATGAGAATATGCAAGATCCCCTTCCCTCCAGCTGTGTTTCCAGCAAGGCCGTCTCCTGCCAAGACTCTCTTTGTCTTGTAATTGTATTCTTACTCAACAACTTAGCCTATTACAATATGGATTTTCTCCCAGGGATGTGGTTGGAGAGCCACACTTCGAACACTTTGAGAGTCGTTCGAACATTTCCGCTCTAAAAGATTATCTGCTAGGGTCTGTTGTGTTGAAGATGACTAATGTCATTAAATGGGTAAATCTGATAAAGTCCTGATGTTTCTCAAGTAGTGTGCTCAGAATAGCTAGACAAAAATATTCAGATGCAGCTATAATGCAGCAGTGACATCAATTTGTGGAGAGCTGCTTTCAGTAACCACTTTAACTGGCACAACAGTGCTATACATGCTTTAGCTTCATCTCCTATGCCGTTACGGTTTCAGCGCAAGAAATGCGATAAAGATGGAGATTAAATCTTCCTTAACCAGCTTTTTTTCCCACTAACCTGCTGCAGTGCTGTGGGATGTGGTTTTGGCAGAATTCCTGACATTTTTAAAAGTGCACCAATATTTTTGCTAACAAGGCCCTCACGACATCAGGAAACATGGGGGTGCACCATCCCACAGCCAATGAATTACCCCCCACGGCTCCTGTCTCTGCCAGAAATTTTGAAGTCACATGCTTACATGCCATATCTCATGGTTAAATGAATCCAGTCAATATTTAAGGCCATCGCAAGACCATAAAGCTGACTATCGGCATGAGGTCCACTAATGATTTAGCAAATGGCCATAAATATAGACAGTGAATTTGATTTAAGTCAATATCTTTAACTCATCTATAACTCTTGAGTTTCCCTGTAGTATTGTACAGCTGAGTGTTGTTCATTAGAGAATGCAAGTTTTCTTTTTGCTGTGAATATGAATAGGTGACTAAATTAACTGCGGAAGGTCATAATTTCCCAAGTGAGGGTTGCTAACATGCTTGCAAGTAATGATTGCAATTTCATTTTCTTGATTTAATAGGCCAAGGAAAACAATTAAATTGCAAGTGATTCTCTGTGTTTGGGCCTGTGTTTATCTCAATTCAAACTCTTGAAAGTTGCTCTCAGCTGAAAGCCCAAGGGATTCTGGGCTTAGCTAATGATAATTTTTCTTTAACAAGTTCATCAAACTAATGCTATCAAAAGTGATATTAAAAGCTGCAAGAATAATCAAATATCAGTGTGTATTAGATAATAGTAGATACATGTAAGCAGGATACCTTAAGGAGATTCTAATACTAACATTATGAAGTTTTGGCTCTAGACATATTTGGTGGGAACATTAGATCCATGGACAAGATCTCCCTACAGTCTGATCCACCCACACAGCCAGAGAAGAGCGAGAGGGGGGAAAAAGTGATTACGGCCATTTCATCTGATTATTCATCAGTGTCATTATGATAATGGAGGCAGCATAAGTTATTTTGGCACAATCCAATGATTGTGGCGATTATACCTGGCCATAGACGCTTCAATCTAAATTACTTTACAGTCTAAGACTCCTCTGGATGCGCAAGGGAAGTAGAGGAGCTGCAGAAGATCTATGTGGGAGTAATTTGCATTACTCCCTCGTTTTGTATCTATTTTCTCTGGCGAAACTGCTTGAAAAGTCCTTCTAAGAGGCAAGTAAGGTATTGATTTTTTTTTTTTAACTTGCTTAAACACTCCAGTAGGATAGGGCTTCAATCATTTGAAAGATGCGTATCACTCTCTTTAGAATATACTGAAGCTCAGATGCTGAATTAAATCATATTATACGCACTACTGTTTAAATGCAGTGCATTTTGGTTGTATTTGGTCGAGCTGGAACATTGCAAGAATTTTAATGTGCGTGAAATAAACCGCAGAAGGATCATACTTTTCAAAATTACTTTGAAATCGCACTCTTTCAGAATAAAACGTCAGTTTTATCCCATTGTTTTAATGTTATTGTCTACTCAAGGTGAACATGACATGTACTTATAGTGCACTTTAGTCTTTGTAAATTTAAATGGAGGGCATCCATTTGTAAAGCCTCTTCTTTGGCTTCAACGCAGTCTCCCCATTTAAGTAAAGGCTTTGGCAGGCATCCCATAAGCAAAATCCTTTCTGTAAGCCATTGTTTCCAGGTCCCGGGGAGTCAACCCAATGTCTCCAGAGAACTCACTTTAGTGTGTTGTTTTGGTTTGTCCTTTTACACTTCTAGGGCAAATAAGCGGAGCACATTGCAAAGCACTGTACTGTGTATGTAAGAGATTTAATAATAATATTTTATTAATATTATTTCAGAATATTTTGATTTAGGTAATAACTGTTAATGCAATTTTATGTTGCCTCTAACCTAACAATGAAAAGGAAATGGTACACATACTATTTACCTTTTAAAATGACATTCACTATGCATTTTATTAGGTACAAATTTGTTTACAGTGTAAGATGTTCACTGTTTGTACCCACAACACAACCATGACAACATTTCGATGTGTATTCTTCCATAACACTGAATAGATTGCTGTCCTTGTGGAGACCCTTGGTGTCCTAAATGTATGAGATTTACTGAAATAACAAAGAGAGGAGGAGCACAGTGTGTACCGAAGGATTGCTTCCTAAGAATAAGATTCTGTGAATATTAATTGGCTGATTTACCACCAAATACATAACCTGCTATAAATAAAGATCTCAGTTAATCATTCAGATCATTTTGAACTGTTTTATAATTATTAAATTATTTTCACATATTTGAAGATAAACAACAAAATAAAATGATCAATAGTAGATGAATATAGTGCATTTGGTATAATGACTTTAATCAGTGTCCTGCAGGAGCTCTTATAAAAGAGACAGTCATCAAATGGCTTCTCTCTGATGTCTTCGAAAGCTTTTGAAAGAGTTTTCAGATATTGGTTGTGAAACAAAATGCAGAGGATGACGGAGAGCATGTTGTAACCACCAGGGAACCTACAGGACAAGTTATTGTGATAGCGAATGAGCCTAGACTGTAGCACTCGTGTGAATATAATGTCTGAGATAAGATTAACATGAATTAGTCTAAAACCTGGGGGGGAAAAAAACTGTTTTCAATAGTTCTCTGAAGGAGGTTAATGTTTACTAGATTTTCACACTGATGTACCTTGATTATATTCATCTTTAACTTAACAAAGAAGCTTATTTTAATTTGTTTACTCAAAGAATCTGTTTCATCAAACCTCATCTTTATTTTTGTGTGTTATACATGTGTTAAATCTTTCTCTGTGAAACACAGGCCATTAATTTGATTGACATAAAAGACCTCAATGAATATGCAGGCTTTGGAAAGAGAAAAATTCAGTCAAACCGCATTAAATTAGCACATCACTCTCAAGATTCATCATCATCAACAACGAGCAAGGACAAGCCTTGCACATGGATTTGAATGATTATTAAATGGTTGATGATTATTAAAAGCGACTCGAAAAATTATTTTGAATATTTCCCTACAGCATATTTGTCTTGACTCTTAGTGATAGAATTTCTTCCAAAAAATCCTCAGGAAATAACAGCATTTGCACAGTCTGGTTGGAGATACAGTACGTCAAATACATGAGTTTGAATGTGAAAATGTCATCTTTAAGTGTGTGTCAGAAAGCTTAGTTACTGTCTAGGACTTACTGTTTTATACTTTTGCAAGTAGAAAAGATGTCTGGATTGCTATTAAGTAATTAATGAGATAAAAATGGGGTTTAAAGTAATTTTCTTGTCTCTAATTTTTGATACAGTCCTCGAGCTAATCGCTCAATCAATACCTGAGAGATTAGTGCTCTTTCTCCGTAAATTCCTTGGTTATTTTTGGTAATGAAAAAGAGACTCCTGCCAGGACATGCCCTGATTACCTCACGCATCCCATTAAATGTGCGTCCGTTGAAATTTCTCTCAGCTTCTCACAGTAAGGTGTCAATTACGCTGCTGCTAACTAACATTCATCGCCTACCAATGAGACTAACATCTCATCATGACTAAATCAATCACAGTCCTCAGTTTTAACAATTTTATAAGATGATCAGCAGCACAGATGAACAGTAAGACCATCTGAGACATTACATAGTATAATGGGATGTCAAAGACAAGAAAGACAGTTAATTCAAAATGAATTATTTATTTTATTCTATAAGAAGACTGAGATATGTGAAAGACACATACTATTTAGATTTGATCATCACTCACAAAGCATGTGATACAGTATGTCCAGTCTGGATTAAGACTGCTTCTAACAACAGACTGTAATCTAATACTCATGACAAAAGTCAATCTCACAATCATCTGGAACGTTTATTTACTCTGTAATACCATTTATCAACCAACATGCAGCCCACTCATTCATTGAGGTTGTTGAGGAGGTGTTATTGGTGTTATGCGACTTCAACTACTGTTGCCATTTTGATCGGAAAGCTCTTTGTGTCATACTTTATTTACTTTCCTACTGTGGTGGGAGATTCTGAGAGTAACATTATGAAATGAAAGCATCTTTCAAGATACTCTATTGCCTTACTTTCAGTTTCATAATACAATGAAACTAAATTTTGCTTGTCAAAGTGAGTTGGTAAGAGACTTGTCGGGGTCCCAAATTTCTGTCTGCTTTTATTTCCCTCTCATTATTAATGAGAATACTGATTATAGTAACCTATTTGCAAACAGCATAGGTAATAAGACATCTTATTTTTCATAAGAACACTTGAGCAGATAATGAGAGCAGAGACTTGTGGGATGAATGAATTTTAAATTTAGGTTGTGCTGTAGCAGTAGCACATTTCTTGTGGGTTTTGACAATTCAGTTTCTATGTACCTTCATAGTATGTGAAAGCATATAGTGCTGAATATACAAGCCAAACACATATCCTCATCTCCTAGATATGATGGACCTGTCTGCAGCTTAATCCATCCCTCTGACAGTTTGCTGTGACAGGATTTCCATATATCTCATTTTAGGGCAGAGCATAAAAGATTGAGAAGTTGAAAGTTTTTGGTTTTTTTTACACTTTTATATTATTTAATAATGTTATACTAAAACAAATGCACTATATATATATATATATATATATATATATATATATATATATATATACACATATACATTTTATATATAATATATATATAAATATACATACACATATATACATTTTATATATATATACATATATATATATATATACACACACACACACACATAGGCGGTTAATCTTTTCAGTTAAAGTCAGTGTCAGTTAAAGATTTTTTTAACATAATTAATGCAGCATCCGTTCTTTCCATCGTAATTTGTCTAGCGTCACATTATATGATCACGCTCTTATTCACGCAAATGCTTTTAAACCTCTCAAGCCTCATGAGACAAACGAGAACCCATTGTCTGTGAATGTCGAATACAGGTAAAAATGTCATTCATTAAAATGGGTTTATGAGAATATTGTTTTAAGTTCACGCAAATCAAAAGTTTATTTTGTAAAAACCTAATGAATGTTGTTCCCATTCATGTGGATGTTACTTTGACATGTACCACCTACCTAAGAATTGTTGCAGATCATGCAAAAAATGTGTGTGTGAGTGTGTGTATATATATATATATATATATATATATATATATATGTATGTATATATATATATATATATATATATATATATATATATAAGAATTACAATAATTACATTACGATTGTTTTCCTGTATTAATTGCAGGAAGTTTCGATTAGTTCAAGAAAGTGGGGACAGAACTGCTAGATAACTAGCAAAACTACAGTGCAAAAACAAAAGGAAAAATTGTCATCTTTCCATCGCTTATTCTTTGAATTCTTTTTGTGTGTAGGCTCATTAAACAACTTTGTCAATAGTGACATTCAATTTATCAGCCATATTGGAGAACTATATTTTGCATGCACATTGCCTAAACAGCAATAGTTGTATTTTTTCTACATCATCAGAATATCTGAAATGTACATGCAGCACCATTTGACAGAAGAATGTTCTTATTGTTAAGATAAATTACCAAACATCAGCGGAATTTGATGTTGTTTGACTGCCATCATGGTTTGCTGACATTTCAACATGACATATTTTGCTAACAGATTTATTTTCCTCTTTCTCTTTTTCAGACTGCCTATAAATGTTTGGGGAGAGAAAATCAGCGGGCATTAAATTATGAATGTTGAACAAGATGACCTCTTACCATCAGCGCCAGATGTTGAGAGGTCCTAGATGGAAAGGGGCTTGGTTTGACCCCTTGTTTCTCCTGCTTTTAGCCCTGCAGTTGCTTGTTGTCGCCGGATTGGTGCGAGCTCAGACGTGTCCCTCTGTATGTTCCTGCAGTAATCAATTTAGTAAGGTCATCTGCACGCGCAGAGGGCTAAAGGATGTCCCTGATGGCATCTCCACCAATACACGGTATCTAAACCTTCAGGACAATCAAATCCAGGTCATCAAAGTAGACAGTTTCAAGCATCTACGACACCTTGAGATTCTTCAGCTTAGCAGAAACCACATCCGCAACATTGAGATTGGCGCCTTCAATGGCTTAACCAGCCTTAACACTCTAGAGCTTTTTGACAATCGCCTCACGACGATTCCAAATGGCGCCTTTGAGTATCTATCAAAACTGAAAGAGCTGTGGCTTAGAAATAACCCAATTGAGAGCATACCGTCTGATGCCTTCAGTCGCTTGCCCTCCCTGCGGCGGTTGGACTTGGGAGAGCTGAAGCGTCTCTCATACATCTCGAGTGGAGCATTTCAGGGCTTGAGTAACCTTCGCTACCTGAATCTGGGCATGTGTAACCTCAAAGAGGTCCCCAACATTCAGCCCTTGATTCGCCTGGATGAGCTGGAGATGTCCGGGAACCAGCTTACTGTCATCCAGCCCAGTTCTTTTAAAGGTCTTGTCCATCTTCAGAAGCTGTGGATGATGCACGCCCAAGTCCAAACCATAGAGCGGAACTCGTTCGATGACCTCCACTCTTTGCGAGAGCTCAACTTGGCTCATAACAACCTTACCTTTTTGCCCCATGATCTCTTCACGCCTTTGCACCACCTGCAGCGAGTTCATTTGCATCACAATCCCTGGAACTGTAATTGTGATATTCTTTGGCTGAGCTGGTGGCTGAGAGAGACCGTACCGACGAACACTAGCTGCTGCGCACGCTGTAATTCCCCTCCCAGCCTCAAGGGGCGCTACATTGGTGAGCTGGACCAGAGCTACTTTCAGTGCTACGCCCCCGTTATCGTCGAACCACCTGCCGACCTCAATTTGACTGAAGGAATGGCTGCAGAACTCAAATGTCGGACAAATTCAGTGACCTCGGTCAGCTGGCTAACACCAAATGGCTCCATCATTACACATGGGGCGCTCAAAATGCGCATTTCCGTCCAAAACGACGGAACGCTAAACTTCACCAATGTCACCATCCAGGACACAGGAACCTACACTTGCATTGTAAGCAACATGCTAGGCAACATTTCAGCCTCTGCAGTCCTCAACGTAACATCTGTTGACAACAGTGGCTTTAGTTATTTCACTACGGTCACCGTAGAGACAATTGAAACCCCTATCGATGGGGAGAGTAGGACACCGGTGCAGCCTTCTTTCGGCTGGGCATCCTCCTCGACCACAAGGGGAACACCCATTGCCACTGAGAGAGCGTACACTATTCCTGTGACTGACATAGACATTGATGGTGCTCTCAATGGTTTGGAGGAGGTGATGAAAACCACCAAGATTATTATCGGCTGTTTTGTGGCCATTACACTCATGGCAGCCGTCATGCTAATAATATTCTACAAGATGCGCAAGCAGCACCACCAGCAGGATCACGATGGGCCGAGCCGCTCCATTGAGATCATCAATGTCCACGAGGAGCTGGCGAGGGTTCCGGCCATGGAGAGTCACCTGGCTCTTCCACCCCTGGAGCATGAGCATTACAACCACTATAACTCCTACAAAACTGCTTATAACCACGTGTCCGCTCTCAGCTCGCTGCATAGTTCAGTGCATGAACCTTTACTAATCCAAGCCAGCTCAAAGGATAACGTACAGGAGACGCAAATTTGACCATGTTGGACGAAGTGAATTCTACTAATGCTGTTTAAATTTTGGTTGCGAACACGCAGTCGTCATGAAGATGACAGTGTGCATTAAGACGTTCAGCAATGTCAATGAGAGCCAGGGTGTATGTATCATTATTTTAACAAGTGTCTTTACAAATCTTATTTATTTAAAGATATGTGAAGTGACTGGATCATCAAATCATAAGACAAAAAAGTTAACGTCTTCTTTTCTTTCTTTTTCAGTTCTATATTTTGTAAACTGGGAGAACGAATGGTTTACTTTCATGTGCTGGTTGAATTAAGGTCAACTCCCGCACTTATGAGAGCAATGAGACAACAGTTGCTTTTTGGTTTTTTTTAGTTGTGGCATTTTACATCCCATTGCTCCAGTGTTTTTGTTTTTTGAGACAGTTGAAAACAAACAAAAAAACTGGCTACTGACAACAGCAGACTTTAAATCGCTTGGAGCACTTAGGTATGAATGGTGGGCCTGATGGATGCAGCGACTCTAGAGAGGTGTATAAATGGTTACATTTCCCCATGAAAAATCCTGTTATTAAAGAAAAAAAGGGAAAGCTTTCATTATCAGGGCCTGGATTATTCTGCAAATGCAGCTAGTGTAAAATGAAACATTTCTAGTATTTATAGAAGCCACTGTTCCGAACAAACATCAATTGACTTCAATTCAGAAAATAGGTTTGCATAATTGCCTTGAATTACTGTTCTTAAGTCATGTTATTATCTAAAATGTGGCATTGGAAATTCAGCATTTAGCTCCCTACAAATTTATTTAAAATAGTTAAATGCCACAAACCTAGAAATATAAAAATTAATTTCTATACATTATTAAACATCAGGGAGTTCAATTCTACATGTGTGTGGGATAAAATTGTATGATCATGGAAATAACCCTGAGTAGCTGAGGACAAAGGAATACGAATCTAAGATTATGTGGGTTTCAGACAAAAATGGCTACAAGGAAATAAATGATGAAATAAAAAATAGCCTGTTAATGTCACCATGGAAACCAATAACCTTGTGAAAAACACACTGGACAAAATCAGAGTGCACCCAGTGCATAAAACGTGTATTGTTTATTTGAGAACTGCATTATTTTCAATAGAAGTGATTTTTTAACCTCAAGTTTTTACTGTGACTGTGTGCTTTTGTATGTTTGTGAGTTGTATCTGCCATATAATGTACCATCAGTTATTATTTTACCATTGTCTAAAGAATTTTACGTTTATTCTATTGTGTATTTTAAATCAATGCTTTTTTTTCTGGAATGATTTATTTGACTGGCAACTGCATACCTCGCCTAACATGATGATGATGATGATGATGAGTGTGTGAATGTGTTTGTAAGTCCATATGTGCAAAGGGTTGTTTCTTGCTCTACCATGAAACTGTTTTTCACCAGCTTGTGTATTGCTTTCTCAAAACATTGATAAAAGCTTATGCGTGATGTCTCTCTCCCCCCTTTTAATCATTTTGGACGGCATGATAAGAAGATGTGATACTGGTCTCACCAGTCAACTGCTGAAGTAAACCTAATAGGTTCATATTTCAAAGGCATCAGAAAGGTACATGAAGAATATACCTCTAATTCATCCCATGTACTGACAAGATGTGTTTGCCAGCAGGGAATTCATCACTCAGCATTTTGTGTGTAAAGTTGTACTCTTACATTTCAGCATTGAATTAACAGAGCCATCTACTGAATGTGACAAATTTCAAGAAAACTGATTCGGACACCCTCATTGCTATTAATATATGAAAGATGAATTGTAACCACGTTAAACATTTCATAAAGGATAAACTGTTGCTTCCCAGCATATGTGTTTTTTAATCAATTATTTTTTTTGTAACCAATTAAAAAAATGTTCCTACCATTTTTATTGTACATAACAGGTGGGATAAATCGGGACACTAGAAAAACAGCATTGTGCTGTTGAAAAAAAGATGAAAATGTCTCTGTTTTCAGAGGGGGGGTCTGTACATGAATGCTAGCTTGCTCCTATCTGCTTCAGTGTTCTTGAGCACTGCATCAGTTACAGAAGCTACAATGACTAGATCATTGAAACCTACATGGCCTACATAGAAAATCTGTGGTGTTGGACTAAGAGGATTCTCTTTTGTTTTCTTCTTGTGATTTGTTTGTTATTGGTAACTCATTTTAGATTTCTATGCTGAACTGAAGTGATTTTTTTGGCAAGAGAATGTCTCTTTATTGACATATTTCTACAAGAACTGTTATTGAAAATAACCAATAATATTTCTGTCAAACTACATATTTGCTGATCAATTCATAATGCTATGGGGATACAGCTAACTAAGCGTTAACCATGAAAAAATATAAAATACCAGAGATTGTAGTTCATTCGGTACATGCTGTAAATGTAAATAAAATGTTTTTTTCTAAAGTGTGGGGACTATGAATTTCTCAATATTTTAAATAATTTGCTTTGGTTTTTTATGCTCATTTCCTCAAAATCTATAATTCCTGTAATTCTTTATTTTCTCTGTCTATTACAAAAAGAAATTAATTCCTGGAGAATCACTCTCAGGACAGTTCATTTGGTCTCAGGGGTAAATTTTAACCTTGTCTAAGCTTTGAACTACATTTTAATAATAATATGTTTCTGAGGTGGAATAATATGTTAGAGAAATAGAAATATTTCTGACTTGCGGTCCAAGTCTGGATCGGTAGTGTTCTAGGTAGTGCACAAGTTCTAACTATATGTTAAGTTCAATATTTTGTTCATAGTACACAAAGTAGTATTTGTAATGAAGGGCGAGTCAGCGGCATGAGATCCAATTGCAGGCTTTATTAGAAAACAGAATGGACGTAACAGGTAGAGTCAAACAGTGGCAAACAGGAATATCGGAAGTAAGCAGGTTCGTGGTCAGTAAACAGGCGAGGGGTCGGTATAGGCGGCAGGAAAACAACAGTCCAGTAATCCAAAGCAGTGAGTAAAACAGGATAGGCAGCAAACAATCAAACAACCAGGACAGACAGGCAGAAAACAGAACCAGGAAAACAAGACACGGGAAATAACGCTCAGAACTGACAGTGGACCTAATCAAGACTTTGCAGTTTGTGTTGTGTGAGAATGGTGTTTATATGTGGTGTGGGTGATGAGTAGCAGCTGGTGAGGTAATCAGTGACTGGGTACAGGACTTCTGGGAAATGTAGTCTGTGTGAGTGAGTGAGTGAGTGAGTGAGAGAGAGAGTGTGAGTGTGTGGTGTATAGTCCAAAGTGAAGTGCCCTCTAGGTTGTCCCGGGCACTTCAGCTGACAATCATGACAGTATTAATATTAGAAGTTAATATTCATTGATCATTGTTGTTGTAATAAATAGGTGTCAAATCACATAAATAACTTTACTTACACTATTAACTTAATTGATGCATATGATGACCCTGTCTGTTTGAGAAAGCACAGGCTAAAGAGACTGTCTTGTATAGTATATACAGTATATGAATGAAATCATAAGCACATTTTATGATATTATTGTTGTCAGATTTGATCCATGATTTGAAATATGTCATTTCAACAAACTGCAAAAGATTTCTCTCTTTCACAATTTAAGTAAATAAGAGAAAATAGAAAATAGCTGCCTGTGGGCTGAAATAGCTGTCTGTGGGCGTTAAGAATATGGCTGAACTGACTTGCCTTTACAGGACTTTAGAGAAAGCCACATGTTTGTCATTTTCTATGTGAATCAAAAACTATTTAGATACTATTTAGAAGTCCTCTACAATAAGGTCATATAGCTGACATCTGGTCACCTATTGTTACTCTAGTTGCTGTGCACGCTGTAATTCCCCTCCCAGCCTCAAGGGGCGTTACATAGGTGGGCTGGACCCGAGCTACTTCCAGTGCTACGCCCCAGTTATCATCGAACCACCTGCCGACCTCAATTTGCTCTACGTTTTCATCTTTAAATTTTATAGACACACAGGTCAGAAACTATAGTAGTATTACAGTATGTGGGTGGAATGTCAACGATGTTGATAATGAAACCTTAGCCTATGTCTATGGACCTTCAACATGATGAAGGCATTTGCGAGTGTACTTAAGGATACTACCACACTACATCCATTGACATACAAACATATGTGCAAAATGTAATATATATTTTAGGTTATAACTTACTCCACATAGGATGATTTTGAAAGCAATCTAGGACTTTTTGTACCACCAGATCTGCAAACCCACTTAGGCTTAATTGTCCATGGCAAGAAGAGGCTGCCTTCATGCATTAATTCATTTAAATGGGGAAGCCTCAGGTTCACACTGAACATTTTATAGCACCGACATCAAATTGAGAGACGAGTGACCCCTAGACATCCAAAGGTATATTTTGGTTTAAAGATGGACTTGATTTTACAGCACCTTCTGTTGAGTTATGAGCCACTTGACATCTAATCCATAGGGCTTAGACTGAGGTCTTCACAGAGCTACAAACTTGTGAATTGAATTTATAGGTGTCCTGCATTGTCTCGTTCCCCACGTGATTAATTGTGCAGGGCCTCCTGACAGACGGAAGTACATCAGTTAATTAATTTTGCCAGGACAACGCCATTAGCCTCACAGGAAGAGGATGGGTGTGCGATGGAACAGAATACAGGTGCAGTCTGTGTGTCTGCCTGTCCCAACCCACAGCGCCACCTGTAATAATTAATCTCTTCATTGATTCACACAAGCTGTCAGCAGGCCTCGTCACATTTACAGGTAGCAGTATCTCCCATCACTGCAATTACTGTGATATGGAATGGATCAGTTACAACAACATACCATTTGAGCGATGACTGCATATGACTGGTTCCTCTACAAAGAAACTGTGCAGTCTTTGGCATCTTTATCTTTTAAATATTGCTGATGTAGTTATCTGCCGTTATGATCTATTCTGGTGTATTGGCAGCGACAGGCGATGAAATACGGAAAGCTTTGCCACTGCCAGGAAGTCCACTTACTTCTCCCTCTGCAAAAACATTTAGGCATCACATCAATTCATCTTCATCTCATATTCTAAGGTTGCTGGAGGAGAAGATATGAATAGATGAATCTGAACAATATACACATGTATAAATAAAAATAAAATGTTTTCTTGTGGATTACAAGTAAATGAAAATATAGTGAGTACAGTCATGAAACGGAACTTGCAATAGTTTTTCATTCCCTTTTGTGATGTATTTCCGACTGAAAAAGCTTCTCAAACCAGTAAAAATGTAGGGCGGGACATTGTCCATCAGGAATTGGTTGGATCATTGGATTGTTGTGGTTTGCTATTACTGTGATCTCATGTGAGAAGAGAAGAGAAGAGAAGAGAAGAGAAGAGAAGAGAAGAGAAGTTATTTTGATAAAAGATTATGAGGGCACAAGAGAAAAATGATGTGCACAGTCCATATAAATCATTTATAACAAATGCTGCTATATCCTTAAAAAATAATCCTTTGAATTTTGATTTCATGGTGACTTTAAATATTGATTTTTAGCTGAAATTATTGCATAATTTTACCTGTAAATTATCTTCAGGCTTCCTCTACAAAAAAATCCTCAAAAGCAATCGGCAACATTACAAACACTGCAACAGTAATGGTAATACTGAGGTCCTCTGTGGCCATTTTCACCACAGTCGCTAATTGAGTCGCAAAATGGAATTTAAATTAAGAGAGAGAGAGCAAGTCCATATTGTGTGAAGTGTGAGGCATGAAAGTAGAGCCAGTTTCGGTTACCCCAAGTGTGATCTGATGTACAGCGTTGCCATGAAGACGAGTATTAGAAAATATAAGACTGCAGAATGCAATGATTGACCAATCAGAATCAAGCATTCCAGAGAACCACAGAATGGGTAAATAAATTGATTTACTGGCCGGAATAACACAGAACTCAATGCTAATGTTTGCTGTAGGCAACTTTCTGACTGTTTTGTTTTTATTCATTTGACATTATTATTTCATGAGGAAAAGCTGTCTCAATGCCAGAGAACCAACCCAACTCACAGTGTTAAAGCTGCATAAATTCCAAGGTTTGTTTTCCAACTCTTTGATTAAGGGGGAAACACTTTAGAACACTGTTCCATCATTAATAAACAAATGAAGAACACAATATTAACATTCTAGTATTAACTAACAAGCAACTCTGATTAACAAACCAGTTAATAATGCTCAGTTGAATGCTTTAGTTCACTATTAGCTAATCAAACCTCCCAGAAGAACTACTATATACAGGTTCATAATTAATGTGAATAATGCATACATTTATAATAAGTTAACTCACTAGTAATGACTCAAATATTACAAAATCGTTCAGAAGAAATTATTTGACTAAAGTGAAAAGCATGATAACTCTCTAGTAATGACTGAAGTCATTGTAAGCCTTTAGGTTTTTGTTAGTAATGACTGAAGTGTTGCTACATCCTTCTAAAGGAATTACTAATTAGTTGGATCAGATTCTAAAGTGAAAAACACAAGTGTAGTAAAAACACAAGTGTTACCAAATCCATCAGAAGAAACCTTGCTAGTTACTAGAATATTAATATTGCGTTACTCATTTGTTCTTGTGTAGTCATTTATTAATGATAGAACAGTACTGTAAAGTAATACTGATTAAGGAACTGACATGGCAATTAGCATTATTTGAAGTGATGAATTTGTATATGTCCCATGCTGAGCAGCTTCTAGTTAAGCGCTTGGGTTTTTGAGGCAAGGGTCACCCTGGAACATCCACAGAGATTGCTCTGCGACCCGGGGGGCAGACATTTTGGGCAACTGATGTTCCCTGCTCTCTGAAGTCACAACATCCTTCTTCAAACAGCGGCTGTGATTATAATGCTTATCTTCAGTCTCTTCATCTTTAGCAAAGAGTAATTAACAGCAAGCTCGAAGAGTCTGTCTGCTGCTAAACCGTAATTACAAGTCCCATTACTCCAAGGGGGCGTTCAAAGCAATTAGCATTTCTCATACAGTGGTTTGAAAAGTAAGATGAGAGCATTTCATTCAATTTGATGGTGTTACATTCTGAAAATGTACACAAACTATTGCACCACCAAGAATTTAAGTGGAGATTTGCTTGATGTCTACCCTCTTTGATCCTGAATTACACACTGATCCCACTCCTACAGTACATCAAATTATAGTCCTTTCATTGATATTATGCATCTTTAGTCTACTAATAGTCTGAATTTTTCAAATTTTGGTATGAAAGCTACAGTAAAAGAACAGCAATCATAGTTTTCATAGCTTAGTCATCTTGCAGAGCCACTGACAGTACTAGAATCCTAAGGGGTTAAGTGCTTTGCTCTGAAGAAGATAAAACCATCTTCAAAAAAATGGATACCTCTTCTTTTGAAAACAGAACACCATGCACATCATCCAGTAATTACCATAATTTGAGGTGCTTTATAAAATCAATATCGGTATCTTCTTACTTGGTTCTTTTGAATTCAATATTATTTAAATGTGTAATATTTGTTATTTAAAAGTAGCTTTGTTTTTCAGTAATACTGAAGTTCACATTTTTTTAATTCATGAATCCCTTCTCAGACCAATGCAATACTGACTGATCTGTTTCTCTCTGCTTACCTGTTTTGTATTCTGCATAGACCTGTGTCCTTGCTTAATTCATTGTTTCACTCCTCTAATTGTGTCTAAAGCGCAATCACTTTTTCTTGGTCACAGATGGGAAACATCAGCATACAATATGTATATGGGACTTTCTTCATGGTTGAAAGAGATCTCACATGCATGGAATAACGTGTATAGCTTTGAGAGAAAGTTTAAGAGAGTTGGGGTGGGGTGGGGGGGTTTGAACATGTGGCTACACAAAGAGTGCCAGCACTGCTGGGACACTTTTGACTATCTGGCACATATAGTGCTGTCTTTAGGCATTCTTGATGATGTGTTGCCTCTGGAATTGGCATTCTTTGTGAGTTTTTTTGTTCCAGACTTACTACGGAAACAACAGTGGGTGTTTGCCATCTGTGTAGATGGAAACCTGCTGTGCACTCCAGATTACAGAGGAACTTCTCCATTGCATTCATTTGTAAATGTCAGGTATGAATATAATATAATTTAAGCTTCCATTTCTGTCTCTGATTGCCTCCTCCTCTTTGTTGGGAACATCACACTGTGAACTTATGAGAACTGTGAGGACATGGGTGGCTGTAGGAAAACTCCTTATTTAATAAAAGTGTGTTCTACATGCTTTAGTTCATGTTTTTTTTCAGAGATAATGAAGTATTTATTATATGCCTACATTTATGTGCAACAGATATTTAGTTAAGTGCACAGTCTTGGCACTTTACTTCTATAAATGAGTAATGCTAACATGAAAAAAGAAGTATGCGGGGGAAAAAATATACTAAGAAATGCTGCAACAACACAAATGCTGTATGCCCTATTATAAGACTATCACTTTATGTATTGCATGCTGATCTGTTTCAGATGGACTCTAATGCTACAAACCAACCACTATATATTTTCAGTATATCTGCACATTTACAGTATGTTATAAATTAATGCAGATCAAAATGAATATTTGCATTACAACTATATTGATATTATAATGTATCTATTATCATATTAATATATAATAATAATAATAATAATAATAATATCTAATCACTCATAACAGAGCAAATTATTTTGCAAGTGTGTGGTTTGGTTTGGAACATTTGTTTTGGCTTTAGAACTAGTCCAAGTAACTGGCTACAAACTGCTTTACCAGTCTAAAAATTTGTTACTCAATATTAATATTTTATTAATTGAACTTTAATATAAAAACAATGTCACACTCACAATAGTGCTGTTGTACTGAATATTAGCATGGCTGAATCAAAAGCATAAGCAGTTTTCCAGAATAAAAAACAGCACTGCTTATGTGATATTGTTTAAATGTATTCTATTCTGTTGTACTATTTTGTGAAAAACACAGTCTCCATGTGACATCTCTAAATGAGAGGCTAAACACATGCGCTACATAAAATATGTAAGTGGCCAGAATTGTAGAGCTCCTTAAGCGTTAAGTGCCCTGTTACAGAACAGAAATGTATGTATCATGCAACAAAACAGCTTCCATCGTAAATCCTTGCAAACGGCAGGGTGTAAAAGCTCCACTGACAAGGAATTTATTTCAACAGCAGACCTGAGATCTGACATCAACCCCTGTAGCTTAAATAGGAACAAAGTGGGGGAAGAAATCTAATTTGAACAAGAGAGGTGTGGGACAGATCCACCTCAGCACTAAGATTGTACAGTTCAAAGAGAGGTGTCTGACACAGACACAATGGTGGCGCTGTCACAATGACATCTCTCACTGTGGAAGAGATGGACATGTGATACTGAAATGAGTAATGGAGGTTTGTGCTCAGAGCATTTGTCACCCATGCTTGTTCGTGAAGTACAGAGCGAGGCTGATATTACGAACTGCATGTCATTAATCTCCGTGCAAACAGTATTTTTATACTGCTGAGATTCTGGCACCTGCTGCTGCCATTTACATTTATGTTGTGAGCAATAATGAATCACAGCATAAATGGAAATGAAAAAATTCACCTCTCCACAATAGCTGTCATATCTCATGACATGAAAGAACCAATAATGTAATCTTAGCTGTATTACCCTATGCATTTCCCCATCTTTTGTCAAGTTTTGTTTTCATCGTTGTTTGCTGATTTTTTTTTCCTTTTTGGGATTCCATGTTGAAAGATTATTCATATCAACACTCGGGTTCACAGTTCAACTCGCCTGAAGCTAGATGTTTCATAAACAAGAACATACAAATGCCCTTTGAGATCTAAGAAAAAGGCCATTTTACAGAGTGAAACGATTCTCAAGCCTCAGGCAGTCGATTGTTGGCTTCAGCCCTTTTTTTATAGAAATGTGCTAACTCTCACAATGCATGACTATCATTATGATATTCAGATCGGCAGCCTTGACCAAACACTCTTATGTTAAATGAAATATAAATCAAAGTTACTTGCACCCTATGAGAAATAATAACGAGTCCACATCATTCATCAAATGCTAATGGGGAAGAATAAGCAACAGCTGTCTCAATATATTGTCGATGTGCTCATTTGGAAGGAGAAAAGTCTATTTTCTTTAATCTGCATAAAAATATTGCTTTGCAGTTAAGTTTTTGGATTCCCCAAGTAGCATAAATTCAGTCAGCTCAACCAATATATTTTTGGTTTATAACTGCAGACAAAAAATATAGTTGCACTGTAAAATATGCACTGTGCCGTGCAGACAGACGTTATTTGTTTTTTGGAATAAACCTTTGATTTCCTTCCAGTTATTTGGCACTAGCTCATTGAGTGGGTGATTGTTCTGCTTTACCAAGCGAGTATAGCACTAGTAGAGAGCACCTGCACATGGGCTTAATCGCTTCTGTTTTTCACAGGAGCAATGCAAAATTTTGATGAACCGAATTCAGTCGTGGACAGCTGTGGTTACACGTGTAGAAAATGAGTTTTCGTTAAATGAAAGTCCCGTGTAAATTAAAATGACTTAGTGTGGAACAAACTTACTGAAACATTGATGTTCATTATCATAAACATCAATGCAACAACATGTCTTCTCTGATGACTTGTTCACAAGGTACAAGGGCAGAACAATAATCCATCCCCTCCTGCAACCTGTCTCCCACATGACATCAAGTGGCAAACAAGAACAATCCAATCAATTCCTGAGGGACAAAATCAAGTCCCGCTCATTTTTTTTGAGAAGCTGTTCCACTTGTATATGTCACAATAGGACATGAAAAGACAATCACAATTACCGTTTCATACAGATTTTAAACACTAACAAGTTTTGCTCACAAACAAATAAAATTATTTCAAACATTTACCCCATCAATTCCCATGCAAAGCATGCGGGGAACAGGAAATGTTATGCCTAGTTTCAGTTAATACCAAGGAAAATTATTCATGTAGTCTCAACACAAAAGGATAGAGATAAACATTTAACTGAATTCCACACAGTCAAAATGTTCAAATATTATGCTGAATTAGAATTTTTTATTTAGGTAAAGCAGCAGTATCACTAGTCATATTTATATTTGGCTACCTTACACATAATTCACTCTCTACTGTATTTTTTTCTCTCTCTTTGATTTAATGACATCTTTTAGACCAACTCTGCATGTGATTGTAAACCTGTAAAGTGAGCCTATGATTCGTCCAATTTGCTACACAGTCTGTGGCGGCAGTCAATTGACAAAGCTGCTATCCACTTCAATAGGGGACATTTGATGATCAAACAGTAATAAGTGAGTGATGCTAAAATATAATTAGATTTCTGCAAAGTGTCAGATCCTGCTAGATGTTAACAGAGATTGGTCACATTACTGCTTTAGTTTGCTAGAAAATCGTACAGCTATTTCATGGCATGAATTTTGCAAACTTTAAAACATTACAAAATATTCAAAGAACTATTATTGAAAATAATAGCATCTGGATACTATCAATTGGAGGTAAATATGCAATTGGAGATTTGCAGTATGTACAGCTGTCCATCAGTCCTGTAACGTACTCTCATCTTATAACATCAACGGAATTGAAGCTGATGTGTTTCAAAGGTTGTCCAAGTTTGGGTAAATAGCACAGCAATTTCTTGCACAGAAGAGAGCTAGATCTACCAATGGCTTGGCCAAAAAATAAACACACATGCAAAAAACAACAAAAACAGTCTCAACATGACAGCCACTCGAGCAGGTCACATCGAAAGATCTCTTGAAACGGTTCCTTTAAATACATATGGCCATTTTCTCCTGTTGAACCTTTTGCCCTCATCACACTATCCCTCGACAACCTCTCATGAGATTTTGGCATTAATGTGTGAACATCCACATTGTGAGCCAAGACACTCAGGCCTTGTTGCGCAGTGGGCTCGATGGACATATGGAAGCGGCAGTTTTAGACAGTATTGTCAACACTGGGGAGTGAGTCGCCTGCAGCGCCACACACTGCCTGTCAGGCAAAGATATTTGGGACATGTCAAGAGGTGTCATTGGTGCTTTCATTTCTTTTGATAGAGATGTGTGAGAAAGAGAGAGAGAGAGAAAAATAATAATATTACAGTGATGTCTATTCATAGTTTTTATAAATGCAAAGGCCCAAGAGGAAGAGCATTTGTATATATCAAATTAATGATCAATTATGTTTTAGGAATAAACACTCTTGGAGAAGCCTCAAAGAGTCTCAAAGCTTATTAGCGAACTAATTTCAACCTATCAATCATGTCACTCCTTCCTATGATTAATTATAGAGATTTCATCTTTCGAAGACCTTTTGAAAGATGAAACAGACATTCAATAATGCTTCTGAATAATTTTGTCCAAATGTCCAAATGTAAAACTGTCAAGCTGTATATCTTTTGACGGCAACTCTCAACCATTCAGAATGGAGAAAAGTTATGTTTACCTTGGTTGCTAGACAGAAGCTTACAGTTGTTTATGATCCTTGGCTCATGAAATATTACCACTGAGGAGTGTAACAGCTAGTCGCTCACGGTGTCGGTCAGCAATAACCCGACAGCTCCTTTTGAAGCCGGGTCAAAAAAGTGCCTGCAAACTGTGCTGCTGCAACACACTGACCAGAGGCCACTGCTGAATTCTTTATTATTTTCTCCCTTCATTGGTTTGCAGAGGCTAGAGGAAAATTAAAGGGCCCTTCAGACCATGCAGTGTTGTCATTTGAAATGGATATCTCAATTGTGAAATTCTGCACTCTCATCACTCTCCATTTATATGAAGTATAACCAGAGCAAAACAAATGTACAAGCAAAGACGATGCTCCATTGTAGGTGTCATGATGATTCATAATCCAGTTATGAAAAACAGAGAATAGACATGTATCACTTACCAGCCTGATAGGACCCTACATCATTGTATACCTGAATAATATGCGTTGAGCAAATTTTCTTTTGCTTTTGGGTGAAATAAACAAGAATTAATTCAATAGGGCAGGCGTTGTATTTATTGTGCAATGTTTATGTGTACAGATGTCACTTTTCCATATTAGCTTAATAGACGAAGAGAAAACGTAACGTATTATCTGTGTTCAGTGGAGTGCTGGGTGGAATGAGTCTCTTACTCAGCAGAAAATCCAGGTCACAAATGATAAACAGCACCCAGGTCTTCCGTCATCAGTAAGACTATGCAGTTTGGGAAGGAAGGAACAGTTGGCTTTTATGACCTGTCAGCTGCTAGAATTGCTCTCATTTACAAATGAGGTGTTTTGAAAGGCTTAAGATATGTGAAAACATGGTAAGGTGACCCAAAAAGGGGTGACTGAAATGGCATGTGCCATACAGTATACAAATAGAGACCAACATTATAAGAGGGCATCCTCTACTAGCTGAAATGAAGGGGCTCTAAATTATGAGGGAAATCGGTATGGTAAAGCAATTATCTTGGAATTGTTTGGAACTGAATACAAACACTGGACTGTTTCCCTGCCTGTAATTAAATTCATTTTCATGCTTTCCATGCTAATCTGCATTAGAATAAACAACACATGCACTATCTGTAGACATATTCAATTTCAGTTTACTCTAGAATTGGAATATTTGAGGGCCACTCCAATGCACAGACCAATATCTCTAGATGTCACACCCCAGAGCTATTTTGAAAGGCTGAGTAAAACGAGATATTCAGTGCTTATCCAATAACTGCATTTCTGTGAGGAGATGCGATTATAAAAAATGGATTGCTTTTTAAAATTTATACTAGTAGCCTTGCCTTAAGTCTTAATATAAATAGTGCAGAGATTCATACAATGATGAATATTTGACTTTTTCCTTTTGAATGTGCACATTTTATGGAGTTAGTCAATTGAACTTTACAAATTAAACTCATATGACTTAAAAGTTACAAACAACCATCTCGATTTGGCCCCTAAATGTGAAACTTTTTTGAAAAACTTCATTAGCAATTGTAACCTACAGCTTTTTTTATCTAATATAATTATTTTGTTGGCACAAGATTGAACACTTTATTAAATTTATTGTCACACAAAAGCAGGCCCTCTTTGGTACTTTTAAATCTTGGAATATTTCATGGTTTGAAAATCCGGCATCACTAGATACAATCAGCAGCAATCCTCAGGCTCTCATATCGTCAGGCTCTGATGCCCAAATATAGCTAAGCATTTCATCAACTCAATCTGTTTTCCATCCACTAAACACAACTCATTTCATTACAAGAAAAACTATTTCACTTGATATTGACACTTAATTCATGCTCCACATGACAGTAGTACGTTTCCAAGATTCAAGGATGGTAAACAACAGCTCTTGCTGTAACAACCAACTGTCACTTCTACAAGGATTTGCAAAAGCTCTTGTTTGGCAGAAATGACCATAAGAGACTGTTCCTCTGTAACACACAACGTGTGAGGAACATTTCCAACTGCTAGGTCATATTTTGAGGGACAAAATAATGGATTCCAGCTGCTTCTTGTCACCTTGGCATCTGTCTGCTCAACATGATTTTAAATATTTAAATATGTTCAACAGCATCACATTAATTTAACACAGTTAATTTGACATCATAACAGTTTCATTCTGTGATTTGTACAGACTAGTTGAACTATTGTGACAGCACACACACAAATCAATGAGTACAACACACCACCATAACATCCACAGTGGATCCAGTTGAGGCAATTTCAAATCCTCGGGAGATCAGAAATGATTTGTACATTTCTAAAGTTGTACATATATAAAAGGGTTCAATAGGTTTTCATTGCGTTGCATGTACACTTCACACATGAGCACCTTTGAATATGAATGAGATCATGGTCCACTACACACCCTGTAGATGTTCGCTCCTCGTTTTGTAAAAGCCCTGTTTATTGAGCTTACTGTGCTTCCACCAGCTGCAAAATGATGTCCGTGGGTTTCCAATAACAGGCAGTAAAAAGGCTGACATGGTTAACTTTTGTAAGATGGCCAGTGATACAAAAACTGCAAATGAAGTAGTGTCATTTTGTTTATTTTGCACACTTAAACTTGCATTCAAAACAATGACCTTCATTTTATTTTATCGTGATCATGCAAATAGTGATCATGATATCGAGCAACTACTGTTTATTTGCTCACGCTCAGTACTGTGCCAGTGAAGATGTGGGTGTTTTCACTCAGACAGAGGAAAGTCATTCAGAAAGATGTGACAGTTTAATGGAATTGTGCACGGTTAGCGCTGGGAGAGACAGCAATAGTGCCCTGAGATGAGCAGAGAAAACCCAGGGGTATTACTGTAGCTGCCACTCTTCTGCCTGTTACCAGCCTGATGAAACCTGGAGCTGAGGGCGTACACAGATTTTGACCATGCAAAGAACTAGGAGCTGATCGCAAATTAAGCTGACTGATATTTCATGACATTCTGCAGAAGTTTGAGTCATAATTTTGCCATGTAATATTGGAATGCAAAGCATACTTACTTCACCTACCATACTTACTGCAGTTATTGTTAAAACTTCAATTTCAATTCAATTTGACAAACACTTTAGAATACTGTTCTGTCATCAATGAATTACTACACTGGAACAAATGAGTAATGCACAATTAACATTCTAGTAACTACTATTAACTAACAATAACTCTTTTTATACCTCCCAGAGGAATACTAAGAACTACTATATACAGGTTCATAATTCAAATGAATAATGTAAAACGCGTAATCAATACTGAAGTGAAGATCATGGTAACCCACTAATGACTTGAGTATTACCAAAGCAAACCATTACTAGGGAGTTATCATGTTTTTCTCTTTAAAATACTGATCTAAATAATTAGTAATTCCTTCTAAAGGATTTGGTAATACTTCAGTCATAACTAGTGGGTTACCATTACCTTCACTTTAGAATTAATTGTACATTATGCATTATTCATATGAACCTGTATAGTTCCTAGCAGTCCTCTGTGAGGTATGAAAAAATAGTAGTTATTGATTAGACAATAGTGAACTTCCAAATTCGACTAAGCACTATTACTTACTAATTCATTAGTTTCTTGATAGTTAATAGTAGTTACTAAATTGTTAATATTGCGTTACTCATTCATTCATTAATGACGGAACAGTACTCTAAAGTGTTACAAGGGTTTACAAAGTAACAGTTTTATTGCAGATCAATCTGGCTCCAGTTTAATGTTTTTAGGCCCATGAAAAAAACGATATGATTCCTATAAGAATGTGTCTATATGGCAAATAAATTTAATCCAAAGAGCAAAGCAGTTAACTTACAGTACATAAAAAGTGTAGCTTATTATACAGTTCTGTAATTGTGGCTCCCAGGTAAAGATAAGATGTCTTATTTGAGTCCTGGACAGAGAAAGTTTAAAAAATCCTGGATTAGAGGATCTGAACTAACTGTTCTAAAAAAGCAGTTAAGATACAGCTAGCTAAGCAGCCTTATAGAGAATAACAGTTTCCTTTTTGTAATCCCTTGAAATATCTGTCTTTTATATGTTCAATACTATTTAATATGAGTAACAGAGGTAAAAGCTTATGATGCTTAATCCTTTAAAAGCTTGTGAGCCTTAATGCGTTTTTTCCTGTTTTTTTCAACAAACAGGAGGCAGGACCTTGTGCTCCAGTGAGATCAATTAGGTTCAACCTTTTTGCCAAATGGGAGAACCATAATAAATACAGAAGCAAGATTGTGAAATGGCCATGTTTAGAAAGCAACAAAGATACTTGGGCCAATTAGCAGCCGTCCCAATGAGCATGTCTCTGTTTAGAAAAAAAAAAGTAATCTTTTTGTTGTCAGGGATTGGTTGTGTCGAGGTAAATGATAATAAACTGGATTTATAGTCTGAAAACCTAAGTCAGCATATTAGTCTCCTTTGAAACTTGGCTAAGGTACAGGTTTCAGTCAAATTAAAACTTTGACCGTTTGGTTTTTAATAACATCAGCAAACAAGAGACTGACATTTGGGATCAGTCCTGGATTTTTGGGTAAATTAACAAAACTCTACACATCAACAAGACCATCATAGCAACGTTTTTCCCCGATTAATTACGCCCCTCTTTCTCGATGGAGTTTCCATCACATCAGCACATTAGTGGTCTTATAAATTCCCCCTTACGTTTTTTTTCACTATGTTGCAAAGACATTTATTTAAAAATTAAATTCATATTCAAACCTTTTCACTGGGTTTTAAAACCTCAGTGAGATCGGTCAACCACATTTAGGGCCCAAGGCAATGGCCTTGCCTGAACTGTGGGTGTTAAATTGCGCTGTCGAGAGAAATCACAAACATTACAGCCTTATGCTGAGAGGCAGAAGGGGTGATTTGGAAGACTAATGCTGGTGTCAAAAGAGCTTTTGTTATTGCCATTGCTCAGTATTGATATTGATGTACCCTGCACGGCCTCCATTGGGTTCTAGAAAAAGGGTGCCGGTGGGCACTCTAATGATGGCAGCTCTGCATGGACAGCAGTGCAGAAACAGACATATGTGTGATAGCAAGATACGTGTTGATTTCTGAGGCCCCGTATCAATCAACCATGACACATGGTGACAGTTTAGTGCAACTACCACTTACAGGTTCAATGGCTACAATAAAACTACATACATTTTTCCACCAACATGTGATAAGATTTAGTTTCTGAGCAGTTTTTAATACAACAAAACAAAACAAAAAAATCAGACCTTTACTGATTTGAGCCAGTAATTATGACAGCTGTTTTCTGCAGAGCTGCTTTATAGCTGATTTGACTCAGGGTTTGAGCTGATGTTTCATAATTTACAATTTTTGCAATGAATTGAATCAACTTATTTGAACTGAGTAATGACAATAGTCTTCTGTAGAGCTGCTTAACAGCAAAATTTAAATGTATTATATCTGATGTTTGCATCACTGATCATTATTTTCCTGTTTATTTCTGTGAAGCTGCATTGAAACAGCTATAGAAATAAAGGTTACTTGACTTGATTATTTCATAAATTCTTTTTATAAATGTGTCCAAACGTAGGATGGATGACAAAGCAAAACGATTAGATAAGAGCAAAAAATCAGGACTGAACTGTAAAGGCTGTAAAGGGAATGTCATAGACAAACAGGTAAACAAACGTTTTCATTTAAATTACCTATTAAGTTCAGTATTAATAATGTATTGCTACTGACCTATAAGGCCCTAAATGGTTCAACATCTGTGTATTTAAAGGATCTTCTATGATCCTACACACCATCACGCTCTTTAAGGTGACACAACTCTAAAATTTTTGGTAGTACCTGTTATCTAAGTCCACTAAAGGAAGGAGAGTGTTTTCGCATTTGGCTCCTAAACTCTGGATTAGCCTTCCAAATAATGTTCAGGGATCAGACACACTCTCCCATTTTAAATCTACTACTATCTCTTCAGCCAACACTGTAAAATATTATCGTGATTTTAACAGTAAAAGACTGTAATGCTACGGCGAAAAACAGTTAATTGGTTTACAGAAAGTTTCCGTACTATATACAGTAATAGATCTAACGGTACATTTAATGTCATTTTACAGTAAAATGCCCTTAAATTTACAGTTTTTGGAAGTGAAAAACAACAAGTCATTGTATAAATTTACAGTGAAAAACCATAAATTGACATTCCCAAAATTCCCTGTTTGACACACATTTGATGTATTTTCCTTGAAATAACTGTTATTTCAGTTTTGTACATTAGGAATTTGTTACATGTAATGTTGTTAAATTAATGTTTATTGCATTTTTAAAATTTCATGTGTGTTGCCATGATGGATTTTAGTGTTTGTGTGAACGAAACTGTGTGCACCTTCTATATATTAGTATTGTCATTCTCAGCTTTTGGAAAAGCTGCTTGTGATGAGCTTTAATTCATTATCAGACTCTCATCACCACTATGTTTGGTGGTTGTCAGTGTATTACAAAGGTACAAAACACATATTAGTTCTTCAATAGGTTGGTAAATTAACATTACATCACTTCATGAAATATGTTTTTTTACCGTAAATTTAGCGTTTTTTTTTTTAGTGTGTAAAACAAACAGTTATTAACCATAATTATTACAATATAAACCTTTAAATTATACATTTTTGAACTCTAAAATAGACAGTAAACTCAGTGCTTTCCCATGAAACTTTGCACCGTATTTTTTACAGTAAAGTTCTGGCAAACACAGCTGCCATTTTTTTACCGTAAAATTATGTGGATATTTTACAATGAAGCATTCACATAATGCATCGCATAACCTTGTTCTCCAGTTATATTGGATGCAATACACATGATTATCTTTTGTATGAAATGTTATGAACAGCAGCTATATGAAGGTAAAAGGTAAAATATTCGCGTACACAGGGTAAGATTTGTGAAAGTGTACATAAGATTTCAAGCGTAAATTAAATTTCCATGTGCAAGAGAAGCTTTGTGAAGGTGTAAATTGCCTTTTATGTCGAAGAAAAACAGATTTGCAGCATTTTACTGTTTTTTGTAAGTGTATTTTGTGTATTGTGAAACACAGTTTCACGCCAATGCAAAATAAATATGATCCGTATTCTTATGACTTCCATTTTCCACGCTTACACTTTTGGCACTTTTTTTCCACCAAAATATGCCCAAAAGCATTGCAAGCCTGTGTACAAAGATTTGCAAGCGAAAAACAACAGTGTCAAGAACTGCAAAACAGACTGACCGTGTACGGTTGCAAATGTCTAAATGACTTCATGTGTACATAGAGCAAAAAGTCCCAAAAATAATCCAACATGTACTGTTCTGTTTCTCTTTTAGCTGTGTTTTCAGTTTTGGCAAAATTCTCTGACTCATTAGAGTTTTGCAACCGTGAGGAAGAAGGCGGGTCCACCTTCTTCTTGAAGCCAATCAAATGAGGTTCTTGCTGACTCTCAATTTACTCTTATCTGATTGGTCTTTTGGCTCAGAATTGTTCTCGTTGTCGGAATGCTAGAGGAATGGCACACATACACATTAATTAAAGGATAATTACTTAATAAGCTGTGTGTATTATTAGGCTGACTACCATGTGTTCATACTGAATTTCAAGCTGGTTGGATTGGTTTGGCATTGCATTGAAATTTTTTATATTATATAATCTGCCTACACCATTGAGCTCATGTTAAAACTTCACAATGAAAATGTTTAATATCCTGTGAATGCAAATCTTTTTGGGATCATTTTACCTTCAGGCACACAAATTATTTTTGCTTTTCTTAGGACCATTTTCTGTAAAGCTGCTTTGAAACAACATATATTGTGAGAGACCTATACAAATAAATGTGAAATGAATTGAATTTGTGTTATTTGCCAGATGAATTTAAAGTGAAATTATTTTGAATAAGTAATCAAACATTTCATTATGAGGCATTAATACTTCCTAAGCGAAGCCGTCTTTTTGTTATTCTCTTTTTAATACCCTAATCTGTATCCTTCTTGTGTTTGTCTCTGACCTCCTAACAATAGTGCACTTGTTGCCATAGAAACATAATTTTCATCTCACTCACAGGCCATGCAATATAACTTCACAAACTGCACCCACATTCACTCTCACAATGTCACAGTATACGGACTGAGGCTCATTCTTACATAATGGCACTCACATATAACATTGGTAGATGTAAAACATTACTACAGTCTTGTTAAAATGATTGTATTTCTGACCGTTACTCGGCTTGGAGGGAGGGAGAGAGAGACTGAGATTGTGTTCAAATCAAAATGAAGTGAGTGCCGTGCTTGAGAAGGGTAGAACAGAACAGTCAGATGTAGGCTAAAAGGCAGATGGATGGGTGACCGAGGAACTGCCAGATAAAGCATGTGTGTGTGTTAGGGGGTTAGTTGTTTGCACAGGGCTCAGAATTTGGCATGTTAACAAACATTTCTAGATAACACTCAAAGTCAAATCTGCTGTTAGTTACACAATATACTGCATGCATGTAAGGCAGAGGCGGTGTCGGAATCCATTTCCGTAAGTTTATTTAGAATAACAAAGGTACATGTAAATGGATGAACAGGCAATGGGTTGTAAACGTAAGAGCAATCCAAGCATGCAACGAACACAAGGGTAATGCAAGAGACGTGGGTCATTAAACAGGCTTTAGGTCCAAACACAAACATCAGTCCGATCAGGCAAATAAACAAGGAGTAATCCAACAAACAATGAAACAGGCAAAACAGGCAAGGCCATACACGATGGTAACAGGCAAGGAAATGTAGAAAACTCTCGGTAAGGCAGTGAAACTGGCAATAATTCACACTGGGCTGTAGTACGCACACTCTTTAAAATATGATCTAAACAGGAAGTCACCGGTGGCAGCAGAGGGAGCAGAGAATAGTCAGTATTCAGGAGAGAGCTCCCTCTGCTGGCGTGGCGTTACAGAATCCCCCCCTCTAGGAGCGCCTCCTGGCGCTCAGCGTGGGCGTCTTCGTGGTCGTGGTCTGGCTCGATGAAAGTCCTCGATGAGTGATGGATCCAAAATATCATGAGCCGCTACCCATGATCTCTCCTCAGGTCCGTAGCCCTCCCAATCCACCAGATAGTGGAGCCGACCCCCTCTACGCCTAGAGTCCAGTAACTCATGAACCTTAAATGCAGGAGTTCCATCAATGTCCAAGGGTGGTGGAGGTTCTCGAGCCTCTGCGTTGGGGTCAGCTCCCGGGTGGAACAGTTTGAGGAGGGAGACATGGAAAGATGGAGAGACACGATAATTAGCAGGAAGCTCTAATTTGTATGTGACCTCATTGATTTGACTCAAAATCTTGAAAGGAGCAACATACCTGGGGCTGAGCTTCCTGCTGGGTAGCCGAAGTTTCAGATCCCTTGTTGATAGCCAGACCCGTTGACCTGGTTAGTAGGGAGCATACTCAGCCCAAGGCAGAAACTCTCACCAGCAATGTTGTTCACGGCTGCAGTAAGTTCGGAGATATCGGCCAATTTCTTGATTAAGATGTTCTACTTGTCCATTAGACTGGAGGTGATAACCCGAAGTTAGACTTATGTTAATGTCAAGATGATTACAGAATGCTCTCCATACCTAAAACGTAAACTGAGTTCCTCTGTCGCTGACAATATCTTCAGGCAAACCATAAAGACGAAAAACGTGGTTAAATAATGCTAGTGCTGTCTCCATGGCAGTGGCAAGACCTTTGAGAGGAATTAGATGGCAAGACTTTGAAAAACAATCGATGACTACTAGGATAGTGGTGAAACCTTCAGAGAGTGGGAGATCGGTTATGAAGTCTATGGACAGATGGGACCAAGGACGTTGAGGAATTGGCAATGGTTGGAGAAGACCAGCGAGTAGTTCCTTGGGGATCTTGGATTGTGCACAAATTTGGCATGACTTGACATAGTTAGTTACATCATGAAGCAGTGAGGGCCACCAGAAGGAGTTTCTTACTAGTTGTAACATTCAGGTGATACCAGGATGACCAGAACTGATGGAAGTATGAACCATAACTCGGTTCTGGAGGTTCTGTGGGACATAGTGCTTGTTAGGTGGACATGTATTAGGTGGTGGGTCATTAGTTTGTTCCCGTTGGATCTCTTCCATTAAATCCCATGATACGGGGGCAATAATGATGGATGGTGGGAGGATATTTTCTGAGGTGCCTCATTGCCTTACTGTTCTTGCTACCTGGTCGGTATGTAACGGTGAATTGGAATCTTGTAAAAAACAGGGCCCAGCGAGCTTGGAGTGGATTAAGTCGTTTTGCATTCTTAATATATTCAAGGTTCTTATGGTCAGTGATTACCTGAAAAGGGTGGACTGCACCCTCTAGCCAGTGTCGCCATTCTTCTATTGCTGCTTTCATGGAAAGTAATTCCAAATTCCCTACATCGTAGTTGCTTTCTGCGGTTGTGAGCTTCCTGGAGAAAAAGGCACAAGGAAAGAGTTTACCAGGTTGACCATGACGTTGAGATAGTACGGCTCCAATTCCACAATCTGAAGTGTCCACGTCGACCACAAATGGTAGATTAGGATCAGGGTGTTTGAGTATTGGGGCCGTTGTGAACCGATCCTTCAAATCCTGGAAGGCATCGTTTGCCTCTGGAGTCCATCTCAATCTTGTTGGTTTACCTTTGAGAAGAAATGTTAGAGGAGAGGCAATTATGCTGTTATTTCGGATAAACCTTCTGTAAAAGTTAGCGAAACCCAAAAACCTTTGTAGTTCTTTTATCGTAGAGGGAATGGGCCATTCAGTTACTGCCTATACCTTGGATTCGTCCATCTTTACTCCTTGATGACTGATGTGATTTCCTAAGAAGGAAGTTTGTTTGACGTGAAACTCACATTTCTCGGCTTTGACGTATAGTTGGTTGGTTAGGAGCCGCTCTAGGACTGTTCTGACATGAAGGATATGTTCTTCCTCAGACTTGGAATAAATCAAAATATCGTCAATGTATGCTACAACATATTGGTTGAGGAAGTCTCTGAAAATTTTATTTATAAATGATTGAAAGACAGCGGGAGAGTTTGCCAGCCCATATGGCATAACAAGGTATTCATAGTGCCCTCTAGTGGTGAGAAAAGCTGTTTTCCATTCATCACCTTCTTTAATACGAATTAGATTATAGGCACTTCGTAGGTCGAGTTTAGTATAGATGGTTGCTTCTCAAAGTTGTTCGAGTGCTGAGGGAACTAATGGTACGGGGTAACGGAATTTAACAGTGACTTTGTTAAGACCTCGAAAGTCAATACAGGGTCTAAGTGCTCCGTCCTTTTTTTCGACAAAAAGTGAAAGGGGATAAATTTTACTGCAAATCGATAGAGCAATCCCAGGGACGATGTGGTGGTAACTGAGTTGCTTTAGTTTTACTGAAAGCTTCTGCCAGATCATTATAAACGTCAGGAATTTCTTATGGTTATCAGGACTTTCAATGCTGGTAGTCAGACAGGGTTGTGGAACGTGAGTGAAACAGTGCGTTATACAGAAAATGTGACCAGTTGGTTAACTCACCGAGTTGCCAAGAGATGACTAGGTTGTGAACAGTAAGCCAGGGATATCCAAGAATGACTTCATGCTTGGGTGAGTCGACGACATACAATGAAATCTGTTCGTGATGGAAGAGTCCGATCATTATTTGTAGGGGTATGGTTTGATGGGTTATTCCGGAGTGAGGTTTAAAACACTGGAGTCACATGGATTACTTTAACGATGTCTTTACTACCTTTCTGAGGCTTGAAATTGGTAGTTGCATATGCTGTCAATGGAGGGACAGAAAGCTCTCAGATTTCATTAAAAATATCTTCATATGAACTCCAAAGATGAACAAAAGTCTCACGGGTTTGCAACGACATGAGGGTACAGAATTTTCATTTTTTGGTGAACTAACCCTTTAATATTAATATTTAGCATTTCATTTTATAAACACTGAACTGAAGTTTGTGCTGTACAAGGGGCCGCCTAACAATGTCCTTTAGCTATGACTATGTTCAAAGTGTAGCATAAATTCTCATAACTTATTGCTTAATTGTGTTCATGTAAACATATGTTGAATGACAGAACTTTCATCTACACATTTAAAAAAGAAATCCCAGAAATATCATGTTTATAATACTTTCTATTGTAATTCCGCTGGATTATGGACAGTATATAAGCCACATTTTCGTCAACTGTGAGAGTGATTATACCTTTTTGAATTAAAATGCTTCATTCAGTGGTGATAAGGAATGGCATAGCAATTATTTTGAACAAGTAAATTTGATTAGCACAATCAATTCATTCACAAACACCTATCGTATGTATTATAACCCAACCCACTTACTGTTACAACCCACAAAGACTGTGACACAAAGTGAAAGATTTGACATGCTGTTCAATTACTTTAAAACTCCTAAAAGCTTCATAAAGAACTGTATATTATAAATATATTGAATATATTGTTCCAAATTGTTGCCCATATAAAGTGCCTTCTAAATATTTGGAAATGTCCTTTAGTAAGTTTGGGAAAATACCACCACAAATCCTTATAATTTATTGTCTTGAATGCATTAAATGGGTCATTAACTGCATTATTTTATTTTATAATGTTTCCTGGGGTGCACTTATAATGTTAGTATGATTTTTACATCAAAAATTGTCATAATTTAGAAATAAAAGGCATTATTGCTACCCTGATTTTAGCCCTGTGGTTTGAATGCTCTGTTTTAAGGGGCATGTCTGCTGTGAGACTTCAGTGTGAACACCCACTGCTGTGATTGGCTAACATCTTTGCATATGGAAATAGCTAAGTATTACATGGAAATTCTCTCGAAAACAATTAGCACATTTTTACTATTACAGTTCTCAAGGTTTACTAATTGTGAAAAGTGTTGACTAGCATTACATTTATATTGTGGCATGAAAAGTTGCATGAGCATGTAGCTGATTATAGACATATTGAGTACATGAATGCAGTGATCTCATCATTGTATCTCAACTTCTGCACACTAACAAATCCTTTTATCATAACAGTGCAAACACAATGTAAAAAAGAGACTCATTGATTCTAATGGGAGTTTTGGCGAGAGTCCAGAACACTCGCACCATTTGACAGTTCCAGCGTAAAGAGAGCGTTCTTTGATAACTTTCTATATATAATTTAGTCACAGTTTAAATCATTTTCATCCTACTAATAGAAACAATGTGAAGTTGACCATTTAGTCACTGGTTTGATTTTCTGATAATAAACGTTTGAGACAAAAACATCTGACTGTTGGCCTACATGAATCAATGGACACTGGTGATTTTAATTAGACACACTGTACACACATAATCTGTACATATCAAACAATCTGTAACAAAGAAATAGTGACGCAGTAAAAACTTTTTACCAACATAAGTGTGTTGTGACGTTCCTGTCGGATCCAATATAGAAGGCACAGCATCGTTGTATATGTAATGTATATTGATACATTTAAAAAATATAGCAATGAAGGTGAAAACTACACTAAATTTTTACATGTAATAGCTTTACTAAAAAAAGACTTTCAGGAGTTTACGCATGGGTTAACAAAGCTGAACACATTCATAAACTTGCCTCACTTTGATAGTTACACATGATAATAGGAGTATTGTTATATAAGAAAAAAAAGAGATTGAATGGAGTCATGGCAACATGGAAAATGGGATATATATATTTTCCATTGTCTGCATATATTGCACATACGTTATCATAAATGTGAATTATGGTCAATATAGAACATACATGTTCATATTTACACACACACACACACACTATTCCATATTTTATCACATGGCAGTCTATATATTGTCTCTATATATCTATATATAAGTGTATTAGTGAACATAAAATTACATACATTACAACATTTAAGTAAATATATTGTCACATTTAACCCTAACCCTATAGTTAATTGACATCCAGTTGCCAAGTTACTTTTAGTTAGTAGAGTGTCTAAATTGGACCATCAAAATAAAGTGTAATCTAGTACCTGATTGTTACGGATGTGCATCTAAGGAAGAAGCGCACGACGAAAAGAATCCAACAATAATATTTTTAATAATAAACACAGGGAATACTCACAACACCATCAAGCAACAGCACGGGACAAAAACTGAACAGAAATTGAGGGTATAAATACAAAGGAAACAGGGGCGTAAAGAAGACTAATTAATGACAACCAACTGACTTGAAAGAAACAATGACTAAACAATTAGCGGGGAAAAAACAAAGAGAATGTGATAAATGAAAACAAACAGTGTCCAGAACAGAAATACACACAACACTGATATATTCTGATTCCTTTTCTTTCTTTTTTTTAAAAATGTTTTCATAGATTGTGTTGTCCCTTATCAATGTAAACTCAACAAAATCATAACAATTCATGCTGATATTGTCCAAAACTCTACGTTGTCTAAGCGGTTTCTAAACTTTTGAAGGACACTGTCTGTGTGTGTGTGTGTATATTTTACAGATTGTAACACTCAAAGAATAATGCATCTGATCTGTCATTGGAAGATGATGCAAAAATCAAAGTGTGTTAGGATACAGGTTTAGAGGTCCATGAGCATTTTCAATGGCAATAAGCCAGAAATCTAATAGTGTCATACATAAATGCAAGAGTGTCTCTTTGAATTTAAGACCAATAGCATTCATCATCTACTCATATTCTAAATAAATAATAAACTTGAGTGAGCTCAACAAAAGTGGTTGTAAGAGACCTGGACAGCACCATTATAGATGAAAGCACTTCATGAATAACAAACTCCTGGCAGAAGCTTGTTTTGAAACTCAGTTTAGAAGATTTTACATGTTATACGGTCTTGTTGCCCCCCATAAAAGATAATACAGGGAAAATTTGAAGCCCTGATAAGTTGTTTGTAGACAAAGCAAACCTCTGACAGGCCTTTGTGTGATGTAGACCCCCTTCTCATGCATAGTAATGGTTCTGAGCTCTGGGCTCTGGGCTTGATTTCCTTATCTGCCTTCCTAATTATTAAGGCATGAGAAAGGTCATTTTGCTGCTAAATTATTTGCTATGCATGTGATTACCTAGCCATCATAGTGCATAGACTAACCCTGGCTTTTAGAAGAATAACAACAATGTTTAAAACTAAGGGTGTAACAGTACACAAAAATTATGGTTCGGTATGTACTGCAGTTTTGAAGTCACAGTTCGGTACGGGCTTAGTACAGCAGGGGGAAGAAAACTGATAACATTTTCTTTTCTTTACTTTTTTTAAAAAGTGCTTCACTGAAAAAACTGTGTCTCTGTCTTTAAATTCATTCAACTACAATTAAACATTTCTTAAGGATAAAAACATCTATCTAATGCTGTAAACTATAGGAAGCCCTTACTTCCACATTACTATAATATTACTGGTTACAAACTATTAAATTCAGTCACTATTTATTTTTTAGATAACCATCAACACTCAAATAATAATAATTTTTAAAAATGTATGTAAACTGCACATAAGGCAGTTTTTGCATAACTAATTCTAAAATATATTAACATATATTTCTCAAATATGTTGAAATATAAGCATTTACACAGTGGCTTGTCTTGTTGACGGATTTATTTAAACATACATCACACAAAATAATTAAGACATCACTAACAGGTTAAGTAAAATAATGTAGAGCATATTTAGTGATAGAGTTCATCTCTCTAACGAACTAACAAGCTGTGGACAGACAGTGTGTACCACCGTGATACAAATACCATTCAAAAGAGACCTTAGGGATGCTAATGGCCCTGATATACTCAGCAAAGTTCTTTTTCAGTCTTCGTTTAGGGGTAAAACGAAGTTCGAAATACCTGAGCGGCGATATAATGTAATCGAACATCTGATGCCACCCACACTGCTGAGAGTGGTATTTAGGTGAATATGCCAGTATGTGCTGTGGACTTTCTTCTCAGTAACAAAATAAAAACAACATAAAAAATGAGAAAACAGCGAGCTTTTTTTATAGAAATCATAAGAAAAGCATCTGATCACAACAACATGGGTATGTTAGCACGAGCTCTGCAAATTAGCACTCCAGTAAAGTCATGTCATGTTTATTTATATGGCATTTTATTCAATAGAATGCTTAAAAGTAAGCAGCTTTACAGTATCAAACATGAAAAACGGTGCCTTGTTTCATCAGAAGCACAACTTCTGAGCATCTACCTGGTGTGTTCATGTTTTGACCCGCGGAGCTCTTACCTCAACGGAAATGAGTCAGAGAAGAGTTCCATGTGAAAGAACGTGGAGCCTCCTATTACATTTTTATTATGGACCAAAGGTAGTACGAAGATGATTTGCAGCTGAAGCGAACTTTTCCTGAGAGTTCACTTTGGTAAGCCGTTTCAAACTCCCAAAACGAACTTTGTTTTGGCCTGATTTTGTTCGAAATGACGTCACATCAGTTTGTTCTTCGTTTATCGGTGTATATCGCCCTAAGAGTTAAGGTAGCCTAAATAATGCTGCTTGACATTGTTTACAAACTATTTTATTGATGCCATTCTGCGGTTGAAACACTGATATAATACATTTCAGTCAGTTATACTGTATCTTTCAACATACCTTCAGATGTTAATTCATGTTCATTCTGTAACTTGTAGTGAAGAGAAAGGAATGATCGCATTCACTCATGTTCTGTGCTGCCGCTTGAACTGAGGAGAGGGTATGCAGTGATGTCACTTTCCCGCCGGAAAACACCCCCTCAGCCGGCCTGCTGCATGACTGGATTCCAAGATTTCAGTTTAAACTAAAGGTAGGACTCGATATAGTGTTCCTTACAACTTGCCAAAGATCTAGTCGTCCATGGATATTGACATGCAGCCAGGAATCGTGTTTCCTGTGTGCTTGATTTCAACATTGGTGAAATATATAAAGCAAATTTGCCTGTGAATGCTTATATAGGTAGGTCTAAATCTGGGGAATCACTTATATCAATGTTGAATATATCGTCCAGCCCTAAAACGTGAGTAGTTTTTGGCTGTGTTTATTTAAAAACATGCAATTATGCAGTATATAAGATGCTAAATGTTTAATTATGAGATGAGATGTCAATACAATATATAGGGTATGATTTTACCTTGAAATTTAACATATTGACACAAAATGATAACTTTCGCTGCCAGGAGTCCAGTTGTTTCTGTGAATTGCAACGATCCATTTGCTTCTCTTTTCACGTGCATACCTATACAGCGATCTGTTACGCCACATCAAAAAGCGGCAAAACGGTGTCAGAATTTGACACTTTGGTACTTAATGCTGGTTAAATGTGGTTAGACTATAATACATTGCCGCGTGCACACCCCGGCCCGCTCCCGCGGACTTTATCTGACGTAATGTAGCTACACATATACTCAGACTAAATATTCGTTCAAGTTAACATCCAGAACGATTGTTTAAATAAGATGAATTAACCAATGCTAAACCAAAGCACCACACATGACAAACATATTGGGTAGGCTTATTATTTATTTTTTTATTAGGGTTGTAAAACATTAGGCCTAACTGTTACAAAACCACAGCTAGCGGCACTCAGTTTTTAGGTTACTGCATACACACTCACCAAACGAGTAACTTGGAAACAGAAAACTGTATGTCGCCTCAGAGGTGCCAGATTTATGTCCGTTGTAAACGAACACTTTTGCACATTTATCGCAACTTACGATGTTTAACTCCCATTTTTGTCAGTGACAATTGACCCTTCGCAAAACCCGCCCCGTGTTGCTTTGCCCGACAACCCATGCTCTCTCACGCCACACATCATGTTCTCCCGCAGTGAAAAATACATTGCGGAGCAAAGAGGACACTGACAACGTATGAAACCGTTTCATATTTAAAATATTGTAATTTTTAAAGCAGTTTAAACACTAAATACCGTATAGTGGCTCCTTAATGTGTCGAGACAGATCCTTCAAACGGCTCGTGAACCGATCATCTCTAGTTCATAATACTAGGTCATTTATAGCATCAAATAAACATGAATGGACATCAGAATGAATGTTTATTCAACCGCGGAAAGACGTGAGTACACACAATTTTTCAAGTTCACAAACGTTAATCTACTATAGGCTACTCCCTGACGGCTTTGTCGGATAAGATGGCGGATTCGGCGTTGTTATTGGTTAGATCGCCTGTCAATCAAACTGTTTGCGAAGGGTCAGTTGAGAATTGTTTCCTTATGTCTGACTTGCCTTGTTTTGCATTTGTCAAGTAAACAGCCGCTTTAATTTTCCTCTCAACTTCTTGTGTTGACTCCATTTCTACTACACGCCAAATCCCACCGTTCCCCGCGGGTCTCCCACTAAATTTTCTGACCGCCCACTCCCGCCCACAGCAAAGGTAAAACAGCTCGCTCCCGCGAGATTTCCATTGGGTCCCGCGGGAGCCCAAACCCAATGCAGCCCTCTAGTCCGTACCGTGACGGTTCGGGACGAATACATGTACAGTTACACCCCTACTTAAAATGGAAAAATTCACACTTTTTCTGCAAATAATAGCTTGCTTATATCTACAATGTCCTCTAAAGAGAAAAACTCATTGAGACCTTGAAAAGGTCACACACACACACCACACACTTGTACATCTTTCTTCGTGAGGACATTCATTGACATAATGCAATCTCTCGCTCCTTACCCTAAACCTACCCATCACAACAAAGTGCCTTATCTGAACCCTTACCCTAAACCTACCCTTAAGCTAATTGTGACCTTATCCGTAAAACCAATTCTTGACCATCAAACCAGCCTTTAAATGGCTCTCAGAAAATGAGGACCTGCAAAATGTCCTCACTTTACTCTCTTAGTCTTAGTGAGAGAGAGAGAGAGAGAGAGAGAGAGAGATCACATACTTATTTTATTTCAAAATTCTGCTCAGATAATTTGCACTAATAATTAGCTTGTCTCAGGATTTTTTTTCTGCACCCAGCCTTTGTAATGAGATGATAATGAAATATGCATGGCCAAACTCCAATGGACATTAAAGCACGTTTATATAACAAAACACTTTTGCCACTGCAAAGAATTTTCTCTTTAGAGGACTAATGAAAGAGATGGCAGCAGCAAACAGAAAACAACACTGGCCAAAATGCACAATTTTTGCCAAAAACATCTTTATAATCTATGCAAAAAGATCTACTAATCAAACACACCTGATTCAGGTCATCAGCTCATTAGTAGAGACTCCAAGACCTCAAAACAGACAAGGAGACATTCAAAATGTGCCATGTTGGGGGGGGGGGGCTTCAGGATACACTTACTGCGTACTTCCCTAACAGTCCGCCAACGTAGTAGGATGTTCGAATATATAGTAGCCTATTCAAAAAACAGTAGGCGAAATGTCCCCGGATGACCTACTACTTCCACCAAGATTCTGAAGTGCACATTTGATGGACACTTTACTATCCCATGAGGCCACGGGAGAGGATTTATGAATGGCAGTGAAGCGACGCAACTGACGCTGGTAGGTCAAGTGACAGTAACAACATTGCAGATGTAGTACATCCGAACTTCATTCACACTACCCAAATTCATACTATATAGATCATTCTTTTTTAACAGTTGCAAAGTATATTCAAATTCAAATATAGTACCTACTCCGTATGCCATTCTGGATGCAACAACTGGTCTAGATCATAAAGCAGTTCAAACTCAAGATGCCCTTACTGCACACCTAGTTTGACTTAGCACACAGAAACTGTGACTGTCAATTTGCAATTCAAATCAATCAAATTGTGTGAATGTTTGGCAAGAGTTATCCTCACCTAAAGGGCAAGATTAGAGCTATCTGCATGGAGCAGACTAATCATGAATAATTTGACACCAAAAATGACTATTACGTTGTTTATTACCACACTGTCTATTTTTCCTCATGTCAGACATGCAAATGTTGCCCTGTCTTGGCTTAATTAGCTCCACAGTCACACAATTTTTATTTGATCACTCGCTACTGGGGTTAGTGAGGAGAAAACATAGCCCAAAGGGTATTATCAGATGAAACAGGATGATAGAAACTTAGCATCTATTTTACATCATTTCAAATTTTGACGAATGTTTTTTTTTTCATTGTATATATATACACACACACATATATATATATATATATATATATATATATGTATGTTTGTGTGTGTTTAGTGTCCAAAGTGGCTGTTCCTAGTCAGCTCTAAACTGTCAAACAGTTTAGTCACAGATTAGTCATGGCCTATTCTGGAATATATATTAATATTAATTTAGCATTAATCATGCTAAAATCAGGCTCAAGAAATGTTAAAGAAATGTCTTATTCTGCTCCGAGGATGAATTTTTACAAAACATGCTGCATGATGATTCAATTGATTCAAATTTGTTCTTGCTTTTACAACTAGAATTTATGTTATGAGTTCATGCACAGGTTGATCTGAACCTAACAGTGCAGAATGTTTATTTCATGGATACTGAATAAACAGATTAATATGTGGACATGAAATAGTGCTATGCATTGAAATTACTTTCTAATACTTTATAATCTTACCTGCGTATTATCTTAAAGAAGACAGTCCACTACAACATACAATACAATCTGAGGTTAATTTCACTACAGTCGATAACTATGAAACAATAGTCAAGTTAAGTCACCTTTATTTGCATTGCGCTTTATATAATACAAATTGTTTTAAAGCGACTTTGCATGGATAAACAGGAAAATAATGATTCAATGATGCAAACAGAGGTCAATTCAGCTGTAAATTAGTAGCTAAGTCAGTTCAGTCACAGTGTTGATTCAGGTCCATTCAATAACTGTGTAGAGATCATCGAACATTAAATAAGTTCAATTCAGCTATAAATCAGCTCTGTAGAAAACAGTGATGACATCGTCCAGCTCAGTTCGGTTCACATCCAATAGTGTCAGTGCAGTCAAATCAATAACATTATGTGTCCTCAACAATAATGACTTTGTGTGACATGAGAGTAAAAATGAAAGTAGCACTGGTTTCAATCACCCGGAAGAGCGGAATGATATACAGCAGTGGCATTACAAATGGTTTAAATTAAATTAAATTAGACTGACCCATCAGAATCAAGTATTCCAGAGAGCCGAGTAATAACAACCATGGATTACCTGAAAATTGTTGTTTTGAAAAATTTTGGACATTTAAAATGAACATAAAAACATGTCAGTATACAAAATTCATACAATGACAAGCATTAAGCCTACAGTTTCTGAATTCCTCTCCATATTAAATGCAAAAGGCCTAAAATTATTCACAATTCTTCCTTTCCTGTAGAAGACAACAGCCCAAAACTTGACAGCGTACTTATTCTGGTCCAAAAGTATAAACACCTGGCTCAAGAGCTACCCTAATGAACTGAATGTGCATTAGAGATGTTTTCATACTTGAACAAAAAATGCTTTCTTTCTGAGGTCCTCAAGGGAACTGCTACCTCATAATTAGAGAACTCTAACAGCTAAGAAAAATGGAGTAGCTGCCATTCAGACTTCCTTTCTTCTTGGAAAATGGATTTTTTTTAAGTCATAACTATATTTAAGTTATGTCTGAGCTGGGAATGCACTTCATACCACTCTTCAATTTAGTCTTGTGTTTCAGGTGGTTTGAGTGAGAGGTGGCTGTAAATTGCATTTGCATTCATTAGTTTCATCCCTTGTCTCTGCACTGCCATTAAGTTAATATGTGTGTGTGTGTGTGTGAGAGAGAATCTCCTATTTAGGTGAAAATGGATTTGGGCTCCATTAGCTGATTAGCCATAAAATGACATTATCTCTCACAATGTGAACTTAATGCCAGTAATTTGAAGATGGATTACCCTGTACTGAGACCCTCACCCCGTCAATCTTTTCCATTTCATAGTTCGTCATCTAACATGCATAATAATTATAATAAATAAGTAATATTATTTGAGCTCTGATAGCAAACAGAATACCTTTTAGAGGTTGTAGAGGACACAGAAATATGAAGAAGAAGAAGAAATGTCAAACTATGGAAACTGATCTGACTTTCCCAAACTTTTCATTATTTATTGATATGTTTATATATGATATAGTATCCTATTCTTGTGGTGTACACATTATGATCTCACAGTGGAATATTTTCCCTTTTTTTTTACATAAAATATCTATTAAAATATTATGGGAAACATTGCCATATACCAAAAATTAGTTTTCTTATCAGTTTCCCATTTAATTAAGTGAATATTTCTTTTGAATCTAAATTTATACCAAACTAACGTACCTTGGGTTCATCAGTAGCATTCCTGGAAGCAATAAAAATTGATTAAAAATTAAAGAATTGAACTTTCTCACTGTTGCCTTGCCCTTTCATTGAAACATCCGTGTGTTTATTTTCTGTTTGAAAAAAATGTTTTAAAAAAAATCATAATTCCACCTTACAGTTCCACTGTAGTATATAGTTGTCATATGGCAATACTGCAGTTTTTTCAATGTGGTACAGTGTTGTTAGATGTTTATATTTTCTCAATTGTCTGTAAAATTATGCTAGATGATGCTTAATATTTGTGTAGGCACATCATCAATGTGTATTTATGTAGATGCTTTTTTTTGTAGCTCCTTCCTCAGGTGTGAATAAAAAAAAAACTAATCACACAGAGATTGTGTGATTTCATTATGCACAGTATAATGTGCTGGCTGGGAACACTCAAGATAATCAATGAAAACTTGATAAAAAATAAGTTGAGCTATTGTTATGGAGAGGAGGGTCTTCAGGGAAAACAAAGACAGAAAAGGGAAAAGGGAAAAGGGGTCTGCAAGGTGTTGTCATAATAGAGAATGTCACATTTACATTTCACATTAGTGAAGTAGGTGTTTTGCTTTTCTCCAATTGTTTAGGCCAACGATTACAAAACCTGAGTAGAAAGAAACAATGGATCAGACTCACTCAGACAGTCACAGTCTCATATAATAATAATAATAAACAATAATATGTTTTATTATTAAGCACCTTTCCCAAAGCTCAAGGTTGCTTTACAGCAAAGAATGATCTTTTAAGAGACAGATGCTACTGACAGACATGAGTAACTTCACATCACAAGAGAGGGAGAAACACACAAACACATTCAGAGTCAGAGGTAGAGAAACAGTATTGTGTGGAAAAAGGGGTTTATTTGGGATTTGAGGAGGTGCCGCAAAGACTCGATTGGAGTGAGATTCAGAGTTTTGGTGCCATACGAAATTAACTTCCACCCACAAAAGAAACTCGAAATCTAGGGATGAAGTAACTCACAGAGGTAATGAGAGGCAAGGCAGAGGAGACATTTAAAGGTTAGGAAAAGTATCGTGTAATGGATAACAAAGAAGAGACAGGCATCCAATGTAATTTACAAGGATGGGAGTGATGTGGGCACCATATCTGGTGTGGGTGATTTTTGCTGCAGAAGTTTAAACGCATTGCAGTGATTTTAGCTGGTACTGTAGCCCAATCAAGTGAGAAGGCCTCAAGTGGTTCAAATAGCATAACATCAGTCTATGTTTAATTTGAGAAAATTAAAGCAACCAGGCTTTCAAATCACTGATGCAGGCATTAAGAGAGCAGAGTGGGAGGACAGATCTGAAAAATATCAGCGGAGCAATGGAAGCTGAGACTATGACAGCAGACAATATGACCAAGGAAAAGCATTAAAAAATTAAAAGCAAAGTCTGTCAGTGGGGTAGTAAACACAAGAGAACAAATTCTGTTTCCATGTGAAGAAAGTCAAGAGAGGAGTATGTTGTCACAGACGGTATTGAACACAGCGCTAAGATCGAAAAACTCACATAATCAGCAGCTAAAGGAAGGTCACTGACAGTCCTCAAGAGACCAGCGTCTGTGCTGTGGAAAGTGTGAAAAACAGATTGAAAAGGGTCATAGAGACCGAGTAAGCAGATGCAATTGTAGCTGTGAAGCAGGAGTTTAGATAAAAAGAAGATTTGAGATAGACCTGAAATTGTTCAGCTCAGATGGATCCAAGCCACATTTTCTAATCATAAGAGAGACAGCATCAGCTTTCACGTGAATTGGGACATGAGCAGAAAAGAGAAAGCAGTTTATCAAGTGTTAAATGGGAGCAGTTTTTAAGAAGGGGTGAGGGAAGGGCCTAGGTGGCAGAATTTTATAATTAACTCACTGACAGAGGAAGAGAGAATTTGTTTCAAGGCCTGAAGCTCAGGGGTAAACCACAGAGACAAGTTAGAGCCCTCTTAGAAAACACCAGCCTAGTTTAAATGGGAGGATGTCTCTATAAAACTTCATTGATGGTTATTACATGTTTAAACGTTTGTTGTCAGAAAGATTCTTTTTTTTATCTCTTATGCTCACCAAGGTCTCATTTATTTGATCAAATTCAAACCATAAAATTGTGATATATCATTACAATTTAAAGCTGCAGTTCGTAAGTTTTGCCTCTTTGTCGCCATCTCTGTTTGAAACCAGCAATTGCAGTTATTTGTGGAAATATCTTTACATGGGTTGTGCATTGGCATGGCTCCTCAGCATGGATGAATCTAATGTTTGCTGTCAGTCACCACACCGATGTGAATATATCGGAAGTATGACCAAAATGGCTAATGCTAAGCTTTTAATTGTCTTAACCACACATTTTTGGTCAGGAAATTAGCCTAATTTAAGCAAATGCAGTAATTAAACAGCCATTGCTATCTCAGAAAAAACATCAAAGATGTTTTCAACTACTCATGAACTGTTTGAAGCCATCAACTTTGAGTGAAACAACACTCTTCCTCTCATCTTCGTACTGTAAAAAGCTGCCTACAGCCCACACGGCTTAAACATTTAAACAAAACAAAGGCGAAAGCTTTTCCATGCTAAGGTACTTTATGTACAGTATTTGTGCAATTCTTGCTAATTTCCTGACCAGTCATTTGTGATTGAAATGATTAAGACCATTACAAGACCACTAAATATTTTTCCATTTTTCCTTGGCCCATTTATTTTTGCCAAGGAGTGTAGAATCAGTGTAACATTTTCTCACTGAAATGTATTTGGAAAGCCAGTATGGGCTTTATCTCATTCTCTCCAGGACCGTTTCATCAGAGCCAATGAGCTGAAAATATTAATACTAATGCTTGCGAAGGGGGAACATTTCTTTGAAACAATTTCATTCAAATTTTGAGGTTGTTGTTAATATGAATCCATTGTTATGTGCTATAATTTGAAGCGATAGAAACAAATATCTGAATAGCCCTGTTCCCAATTTCCTGGTTCTTCTGATGCCTCTTATCAAAATGTCTCTTATCAGTATTTCACCATACCTGCATTATCATGGATCCGTTTGTCTGCAGCTGTAAAATGAAAAGAACACAACATTTTCTGGCCCAAAATGTATTTTCCTTATAATCTAAAAAAAAAAAATATAATATATAAATATGAGATTCATTGTCATTCTAGTAGCAACATGACTAAAGATTCACAGACTCCTATTCTGTTTTCTGAATTCCAATGACTCATAGTGTTAATGGTTAAATTGTCCTACCATTAATTCACATTGACGTTTGGCACTAAACTAATCTGTAGTGTAATTTGCCTCATGTAGACTACCTCGAAGTAATTAAACATGCACATATGTCATTTAAAAAATTGCCCTTGACTCAGTAATTTAAAAGCTGATTTGAAGACAGACCTGAAAACATCAGTAAGGGGTAAGTATATTACCTTTGCGTGTTCTATTGAGTGTGAAATGTGATCAAAAGTGGTAAAGAAAGAACTTTAAAACACTTTTCGTATTAGAAGTTGTCCACTGCTCTTTTTACTGCACAAAGGGAATTGTGGCTTGGAGAAAGAAGAGTCTCTAGAGTTAGGAACATTAATTGACTTTGCTAAGTGAACCTTTAATGTACAAATCACCGTATAAATACCATCCTCACCACTATTTTGCTTCTTTTTCATGTGGCAGAAGCATTCTACTCACAGTCAAGAAGACATTAATTCCCTTCAATCTTCACACTTAATTTATTCTCAAATGTCCCTGCCGATATGCTTGGTCCTCTAAATTAGAGGCGGTGAATTATACGGTAAAGAAAGAAGAAAGAAAAACTTAATCATACACCATAGCTGCTTGTGGGGAGTCTTGTATTATGAAATATGTTCCTTCTTCCCTGAGGATATAAGAGGTCAATGGAGGGATGGAAGCCAATGGAATGAACCAATAAATAGCAAAGAGCTCAAATAATTAGGTCTTTTAGTTCCGCTTTGGGTATTTTGTTAAAGGCTATTTCTATGCCTGCATTCTTTACGAAGTGGAGGGTGAAATTCATGAATAACTTTAAAAAGTACAAAACCGTCCAATTTCTAGCAAGTTTATCTTTTCTCACCAGTCATGTGCCTTGAATGCTGCTGATACTGTTCAATTGCTTAACCGCTTCATTCCAAATATTCATAAATCAAGTGTATTTGAATATGTGTCCATGTGATTAGAAAACATTAATTGTACTGTTTATTATGAATTGCAGTGAGTGGGCAAATGAATGATGAGCCTGGCATTCGAGGAGGAGGAAAAAAAACTGAACCATTATAATGAACAAATTAACCTCTCCACCCACCCCCAAAAGACACAGGCCTGGAATCTAAGCCATCCATCAAAATTACATGCAAATTAGGCACCAAGAGGCCAGATGGGACTTTACTCTTAAGTCAAAGAACTGGCAGCGGTTTCATCGTCATTAAAGTCTATCATAGTGCTCTTTTACAGACAGACAGACAGGGGTTCGGCGGTTAATGTTTGGGGTTCACCATATTACAGTGTATGTATTACCATTTCTAAGGGCTCGGGGCAGCCAGAGAGGTGCAGTGATGGCAAGGGTCTGCAAGCCGCTGTCATATATTTCAGGCAGAGAGTCAAGCTCTGCTGATGTTGAATGTCTACAAAAATATCTTTGTCTGTTTGAGGACTTGAAGAGGGGTGAAACAGGAATTATGATGTGACAACAGAGACCCCTAATGGAGGAAAGAAGTCCTTCATCCCTCGGCAGCGGTGAGTTTAAAAATAAATAAAATGATAAATAAATGAATGCATTATTAGTCCTTATGAAAAAGGCTATTGGACATTTCTACCATTATTACCGAGAAAAAAAATGATTGAATGATTCACATTGACCTTTTGTGAAAACATGCCACAGTTATACCAAGACAATATTTTATATTCAACACTGGGCACTAAATGTGCCTGTTTTAGACCGTTCTGTTTAGAAGACACTTTAATCAAAAGCGACTTCCAGCGTATTTTATCTACAGACACTGCACCGCTAGAGCAACTCAAGAGCACAACTTGATTGGTTCTCTCTGTACCGACAACCTTTGGGTAACCAAAAGATAGCCTTTTGGACGTTCAACCATGTGAGGTGAACGTCCAGGTTTTCATGAGCAGGGAATGAGCATCTTACCAAACCAGTGAACTGTCCTCCCTCCGTGCTGGCGTAAGTGTAAAAGACCATAAGCCAAACTATTCATTAAAAGTGTAATAAAGAGAGCCTCATAGCCCCCCTTTTTATTGATAAAGTGTATTAGAACTTGACTTTATGCCAATTCCAGAATGAATGAGAGCGAAACTAAATAAAGAAAATACAATCATTTCTAATTATTCTCTCAATATGAGTTTGTGAGCCTTTCAATAAACAAACATGAAAATCAAGCTAAAGCAACATTGTACAAAAATAAAATCAATATTCCAAAAAAGATTTGTCCTCTGACTGTTTAAATCATGATACAAGCTTGGAATAATCGATGAGTAAGAAAAGAAACGGCACGAACTTCACTGGTTTGTGTGTCTCAACATTGCCAGGGCTGCAGGGTGAATGAGATTTAATATGATGGAGAGAAACATTTTCAGCCATTTAAAATCATCATGAAACAGAATGATGTTTAGTGAGACTTACATAGAATAGAACCAAGTGAGTGAGGGGAAAAGTTGAAAAACAAGATGGATTCATGACTTCAACTAAAAAGTCAGTTTCACAGGGGCAGCAAGTTTTAAGGTAATCCAAATAGCCACCTAACCATCAGATAACTGTTAGTGAAAGAAAAAAAATGTTTCTGGGAAAGAGCAAGGTATTACAATTGTTGAGACTGACAGCATGTAACAGGACTTTGCATGGAAATAACAACTTGGGATTCTGCTGAATACATTCTTTGTCTTCAATACACTGCAAAAAAAAAAAAAAAAAAAATATATATATATATATATATATGTATGTATATATATATATATATATATATATATATATAATTAATTTAATTAATAAAAGTATATTATAAATAAAATTATAATTAAAAATAATATATATATTATATATATATTATATGCTTGATTTGTTATCACTACATTTTTTCTTTTGTCAAATCAGCTTAGATAATTAATGTGGTTCAGATAACATAATATTTTGATTTTCTGTTGATTAAACCAATCGCCTTCATTGTATTACCTCAAATTTTTAATTTCAATGAACTCAAAATTTTAAAGTAGCCAGGTAACTTACTTTAAGTTAAACCAACAATTCTTTTTTACACCGTAGAAGAAATAAAACAACATTTGGTGACAAGTATTTAAAATGCTCTGTAAAAGGGGGAAGAACACACTTCTAAGAAACGAAGTTTGAGAGAAGTCTCAGATGAAGAGAAGCTCAATGTCCTGATCCCAAGAAAAGGTTAAATTAAGCTACTGGCTCAACAAAAAGCTGAATGGCAACAATAACCCAGCCAACCAAGACGTCCTGTGGGCCACTTTTAAAATTGCAGTGCACAAACATTATTCGACTAACTTTCAACAAGAATCCCACTGGAACAGAGAACAAGAACAGAGTGTTACGCTGTTACATACATACCTTAAAAGCTGATTTCTCATTGCAATGAATAATTTTGTTTCTAAGACCATTATAGAGAAAGTAATTTAAATGAAAATGAACAATGAAAGGGTTCACCTAAATTGTCATTGTTACTCCAAACCTGTGACATTTCTTTTTTGTTCAACAGAAAAGAAAAAAAAAATGATTGTAGTAACCAAACACTTTTGGATGGATGGAGGAATGGATGGATGGATGGATGTCATGTAACTTTGGAATGATGAATGCGGGTAAGCAAATAATGGCAGAATTTTCTCTTGGTAAACTAACCTTTTAATATACTGTAATGTACAGAAAACGTTTGAGCATAAAAAGCATAAGACACTAACTCTATTAATTTTTGTATATCTTGATTATTCTAAAAAACCAGGGACTCAAAACAATCAATATAATTCACATTCTTTATTGCGCAGATCATATAAAGACAAATTGAGATAAATTTAAAAAATATAGACAAAAATAGACAAAATATAAAGCAGTTCCTTTCAAATGCATCAGTGAGGAAACAGTCTTAAGAGAGATTTTGCCTTTGACAAAACCGTAATAGTGCTATTGTATGGCCCAGTAACTCCACAGCTTTTCTTGGCAGATGGACAGGCATGCAACATATTTCCAGTATTAACAGCAAGTAACATGCTACACATTAGCCATTTACTAGTGCAGGAAAAAATCTGAACAGAAACGCATATTATAGCTTTACCAGCAAATTACCCATCTTTGGCAAGTATAAACAGCTTGGGTCAATCAGTCTGGCTTCATTGTGAAGCATCTACCCTGACTGTTCCCTTAAATTGTCTCCATTCTACACTGAATCTCAGTCTCTCAGTCCATACAGGTTCAAGATGAGGTCCATGCTGGCCTTCAGGGTCCTCGAGTTACAGGCGTCCTCGCGTGCATCTACGCAGACTCTCAAGCGACTGCAAGAAGGAGCGTCGTGCTTTGTCTTCCTCCACTGCGAACGGTCCTTCCTCATCCACTTCAGCAATCCTGCCGCAGATGAACTGGCTCTTCGTTCGCAGGACGGACCAGGCCCTGTTGCTGTCTTGAGGTCTGGACAACCCCAGCAGCTGAGGGAATTCCTCCATAGCCAAAGACATCCGGTGAACGGCCAAAGCATTCACGTGGCTCATCTCCACTGCATGTACGGACATCTTGTGAGGTTGCAGGTTTGGATGTGCGCGGAAGAAGTTTTCAAATTCCTCTTAAATGAAGTTCTTTACCAGGTGAGTCAGTCCTTCAAATCCAAACTTTAATAGCCAGGCTGCTGGTAGAAGTAGATGAAGTAACTGTAGAGAAGCTCTTCAGTCAGTTTGCTGCTCTTGTTCTGTATCCGTCTCGAGTGTTGGAGAACCAGAGCTGCTGTGAGGCTTTATATAGGCCTTCTCTTCCCACTCACTCCTCACGGCTCCTCCTTCATCACAGGACTGTCACACTTCCGACTACCATTCCTATCCTCCGGAATCACCCCCCACTACTGACTGGAACAAACACGCATGCGGTGTGGAACAGGGAGGGGCTGAGGAATGGTACTCGAGGATTTGGCACTCAGACACAACATTAGAGATCGTGCACATCTATCAGAGGAGGTGGACGTGACACAGGGCAGATGGTCTTTTAAACACTGCTACAAAGCTACAACATAGACAGGAATTTACTTGTACCAAGGCTCAAAGAATATAATTTTGGTAGGCTTTGAATGCAAAGGGCATACGCATGGGTTGGACACAGATGGTTCCTGCCTGCAGGGGAGAAGTAGATAGAGGCGAGAAAGGGCATGGGGGAAACTCTGGTGTGTGAAGTCCAGTGAGGACAGGACTCAGGCGTGCCATCCTGACTGATTATAACTAAGATCGCCCAAGTAGATGATCCCAGAGGGGATGAAAATACACACTTCGCAATGCTAATTTGCCCATCAGATCGGAAATCTTGGATTTCAAACCTCATTTAAACCTTGGGAAAAAAACTAATTGTAAAGATTTTGGAAAAACGATGAAAGTCAGATTGGATTATGACTTGAAATGAATAAATATATTGCATTATTTCTAGGTCATTAATCAAAATTCCCTACCATTCAAAAGTTTGTGGTCAGTAATTTAAAAGAATTTAATACTTTTAGTCAGTAAGTATGGATTAAATTGTTCAGTAAAAACGTTTACATTCATTATATATATATATATATATATATATTTTTTTTTTTTTATTATTTATTTATTTTTTTTTTTCCAAAGAAATGTGTTTTCTACTCAAAGAATATTGAAAAACAGTTTTATCCCAGTTTCTGAAAAAATATTAAGCAGTACAACTGTTTAACACTGATCATATGACACTGAAGACTGAAGTAAAAGCTGCTGAAAATACATCTTTGCCATCACGGAAATAAATGACCATTTGAATTATATTCAACAGAAAACTTTATTATGGTAAAAATATATATATATATATATTTATATATATATATAAAAACAAGATCTACAGATTCTGAAATCATGCTATTAATTTATTGATGATTTACCAGCATTAAGGGAATTAAGGCTTGAATGCCAAAATCATGACAACATTGGTCTTACCAAGTAGTATCTAAACCTTCACCTTTCATCTTCCTCAATTTACCACAACCACACTTCTCATTCATAACATATAATACATATATAAAAGTTCAACTGACATTCACTTTTTGTTAATGTGCAATCCATCAAAAATTCGAGTGAGAAACAATATTGGAAAGATTTTTTATTTTATTTGAAATGCAAGATTAATTCACAGGCAGGCATATATCGATTGAGTTTAGTCTGCTTTTTATTTTTATTTTTTTTAAAGTAATACAAAAGTGCCAATCATTTAGGAATCCTAAGAGTTGTTCTGAAAGAAAATACTGTATTATCATTGACCAGATAATTACAGAACCACAGCTTACTGTTTTCAGAGTTGAAATTTCCTCCTTTAAATTCCTCAAAATCCCAGCAGCACTATTACAAAGTGAACCATACAGGGCATACACAAACTTTCCACAACAATGTTAGTGCAATATAACTGCATCTCCTTTCAAATAGATGCTCTAACGATGGAATGCACATTGCCATCTGTGATGGGCACAAATAGTTCCTGTAGTGCATTTCGTTTGTAAACAACTGCTGAGTCATATGGAAAAAAAGCAAATATGGACAACAAATAAATGCACCATTTTGTAGACGATCCAGATGCAATTTTTAAAAGGTTGTAGGCAACCGGCCTAATTTTAGTCATACATATTTTAATTATGCTAATGGGAGTACTGTTGTGCAAACAGTCATTTCGTTCAAGTTAATTAATAGTTTTATTATTATTTATATTCATCAGATGACCATTACCAGAGATCTACCAATTTACTCTCTCCTAAACATTAAAGAAATCCAAACAAACTGTACTGATCGATGCTGTTAGTGACTATTAGGATGCAAAGAACATTACAGAGACTTCAGCTACTCTGGGGTTGTCCAATAGAACTAATTAGAACTGTTGGTCAGCAAAGGCTGTTCAAGCAAATCATGTTTTGGTTAGCAACAACTCAATACACCACTCTAATGTGTGGAAAATACATTGCTTGGTTTGTACCATCTCAAAAAGACTTATCAGGAGCAGTTTGGTGTGACTGCTCTAGGCCTAGAAAAAGGGAAGAGATATTAAGGATTTGTTGTTGTTGTTGTGGTCCCTCAATTCATCACACCATTCCTTCATCCCTCCGTCTGTCCTTTTTTGTGTCTCTAACCTTGCTTCTGTTTCTTCAGAAAGCGTGCACGCTGGGACAACCCCATGCTCATAACATATTTGTTGAGCAGCTTTGCAGGAAGCAGAGCAGTAGTCACCCAACCCTGCAGCAAACAAGAGACATGTTAGACTGTCAGAATGCAGAAGACGAAAACGACGCGCTTATAATACTTTAGTTTATACCATATACAAGCTTTCATGAGTCTATTTGGTCCTTTCAAGCACAGTCTATAGGATTTACATTACTGTTCAAAAGTCTGGGATCAGTAGGATTGTTAAAGTTGTTATTACTTTTATTCAGCAAAGATGCATTAAAATGATCAAAAGTGACAGTAAAAGACATTTACAATGTCAAAAGATTTGTAATTCAAATAAATGCTGTTCTATTCATCAAAAAAAAATCCAGATTAAAAATGTTCCACATAAATATTAAGCAGCTCAATCGTTTTCAACATTGATAATGATAGGAAATGTTTATTGAGCAGCAAATCAGCACATTAGAATGATTTCTGAAAGATCGTGTGACACTGAAGACTAGAGTAATGATGCTAAAAATTCAGCATCATTATCTCAGGAATAAATTTTAAAATACATTTAAAAAGAAAACAGATACTTTGAATTGTAATAAATATTTCACAATATTAATTTACTGTATTTTTGACCAAATAAACGCAGCATCTCAGAGGATAAAAGACCCTTGAATTCGCTGTAGACCTGAACACTGAATTGAAGATGGTAAGGGTGTTTTAAGAGGGTCTCACCATGATGGCATGAGGGAGGTAACCGTTAGACTGAGCCTGCAGGCCTACGGTACTCAGCTGGGCTTTTACGTAGCGTTCTGGAGTGGGGATGTCGAGAGACGCCCTCTTGATTTTGCTCAGCTTGGTGGTCACAAAAAACGGCAGCACGCTCTTCAAGAAGACATACACGACCAGAACACATTAGAACACCAGCAGAAAAAGCATTTAAAATGGAATAATAATAACTGCATATTTAAAGGTACATTATATTACTTTTGTCCCTTTAGTGGTTAAAAAAACAAAACTGCATGCATTTTGTGGAAGAACATTGGGTCTCATTCACTAACCATGCATAAAATCTGCGTATGAACATTCTCACAAACAAATTATGATTCAATAACTTCCGTTCTAAATTTTATTGTAAATTTACGAACAAAATGTATCTACAGCTGAAACCACATGGCATAGGTATACATAAAAACCACAATCTTTGGTTGGTCTTAGAAACATGTTAAATATATTTCATCTTTATATGTACTGTATAAACATTTACTGTATACATACAGTGAAAAAGTAAGAAAAGGTGTGTTATAGTTCAAGCTGCGAGTTGCCTCTGTATAAACAGATAAGCGTATATACAGCTGGCTAATCAGAAGTCTGTAATCTGGATCGGTTTTAAAGGTGTTCATTCCCAACTTGTTTGGAGGATGGCACTTTAGGAATTGCTCGAGGATCTTGCTGAGTTAAAGCACCATGTTTGCTGAAAGCGACGAAAGGAAAGGGTGTGCAGGAAATCCCTTACATGGACATGGTTTTGCACATTTCTAACATCGAGCACATGGTTGCTCATTTAGAATACTCTAAATTCAATGAAGTAAGAACGATGTTAAGAACAGAATATTTTCGGGTTCTCCTGGGCATATGAACACGAATAATCCACACAATTGTTTGTGTTTCAGCTCTGCATAAATGTGTGCATGAATATAACTCTTCACAATAGATAATGCTGTACAATGAACTCCGTTACAGAGCTACATATGGCAATATATCCGTTCAATAAAATGCCTTACCACTGAGTAACAAAAAATCTGCATTTTCACATCGGTTCAACATTTCAAATCCCTCAGTTCTCCACTAATGTTGATTCTTGTTTTATAACAAGCTCTGTCTTGTTCTCTTTTTGCCAGCAAAAAGATTACCCAAAGTTTCGAGATTTAGCTTCTCCATGTCAACCTTTCTTGCTCGTGAAAATGAACCTATGCCACTCCCACACCATATATGCATCAACTTTTCTCTATTGCTCTACATATATTTTTATTATTATTTATTATATATATTATAAGGGACACACAGAGGCGAGTGGTGTACATACAACTTCTGGCGAAAACCATCCCGTTAAACGCTTATAATGTGCTTACTATACTGGATATGGGTAAGATGGACTGATGATGTATTGACATCATTTACATTGTGTTAATTTTGAAAAAAAAAAAAGTTACATTGTGTACTGTACCTTTAAATGTCATTATTTTCATTATTTTGTCATTTATTTTTCATATATACATTTATTTTCACTCACCTGTATAATAATCCCTTTGCTTTTGTATTCAGCATCAAGTCCACGGGAGAAGAAGTCCACAAAGGCCTGGAGAAGTGAGAATAATAATCTAATGCATGTCCTTCAACTAGTTACATTCAAAAATGCTCAATAGTATTGCTAAACACACAATGAGATTTCCAAAGTTTACATATGGCAACATCCTCTGAGAACAAAAAGATTTCTAAGATTTCTCACAAAGAATTCCAAAACCTCACCAATGATAGAGAGAAGAAGAGAAAGATGACTTGCCTTCGAGGAAGAATAGAGGGTGAGGAGAGGAACTGGGTACATGCCACTCGCTGAGGCAACATTCAAAATCACTCCTTTAGACCTAGAAAGAGTCAGGATTTTTCACCTATTAAATGTTCAAACTGCTGTGGAACAGCACATAAACATGTATAATACAGACAACAATGCTTATAATGTTCCATATATTTGTTCCATTTTCACTTTACTATTTTGACAGCACAGATTTATCCCTTCTAGCACAAGGGTACCTGCTAATGGATTCTTGTATCCCTGTTGCTATGGCAACCGGTGCCCATGCCAGTGTACATACTGTTGCATTATGTACTAGTGCACACCAGACTCTAGGGCTCTAGATGGGAGGAGCTAGAGATGCATTCGGTATGGCTTTTATTCTCCAAACTAAGGAAAATTAATGGCCAAAACCACTACACAAACATGAGATGACCAAATAGTACAAATATAGACATGTAAAGATTCGCATGCCACACTCCTGTGGGACATACTAGTCATTTTACTAAGTATACAAATGATTCCATCTGCATTGAATAACCAAATACTACTTTAAATGTCAACAAAAACACATTTTAGTGATTTCTGAACATACCTGTCTACCATCCTGGGCAGTACCAATCGTGTCATCTATAATGGAAGTACATGTGAATCAGACTTACTTTATTTTAAAAGGCTATTGCACAATGAATTAAAAAACATGATTGAAAACTCTGATAACTTCCAATGATCTTTTCAGTAATATTTCATATATGCCTTGAAAAATCTGTCTTATAAAATGTACTATAAATGCACACATTTTCTTATGCCACATACATTGAATTGCACTAACAGAGTAATACATCTTGGATCCTGAGGGTGGCAGCATAGACTCAATTCTGGCTTTATAATACAGAACTGCAGGCTACACACAACTTTTGTGCTCAAAAGAAAACTGTTTAAACATGTGTCTATATATATTTTTAGATTATATATAGAGCTGTAAATATATTTCATAAATTAGTCAAATCAGCAATGAGGAAGCAAATTTTCCTTGATATTTTTGGATTAAAGACTTTATAGTAGTATGAAAACATGCAACATTCAGGACGCAAAACTTTCTCTCCAGTCCTAAAAGGAGTTCTGTAAATATCTAATACCAAAACAATGAACACATTAACACATGAACGCCCATATTAACACACCAACAGCGTTTGTGTTGTGTCGCGGTGTGCCGTGTTTCTCAAGGAGTCTTAAAAGCACAACAGCAAAAAAAAGTAAAACTGAAAGTACAAAACACTACATTATGACAGTTTTCACCATTCATACAGGCACTTTAATCACAGTGGGCATGTAAAGTGAAGAAAAATGACTCTTACCTGACAAACTGACATAATGTTGATGTTGATCATATTGTTGATGAACTGCAATTACAAAAGTCAATCTGTTACCAATTTACTAAAAAAAAAAAAATAAAAGAAAAAATTCAAAACACGATAGATTTGCCTAATGCACATGTGACTACTCAAAACTCACGCTGTCAATATTAGGAATGTTGAGGAAGAACTCTGGGTAGGAATAAGACACTCCAACATTGTTAACTGTAGATGGAAGAGACATAATTTCAGGGTATATTATTTTAAAAAAAATAAAATAAAAAAATGAAAGCACTTTCAATGCGCTTGAGCGACACCAAAACACAAAGGGATTTATTTTTACTCATTTAGCAATATAAGAAATAAACCAACAATACAGCAACAATATGCAAGTGCTGTGACTAGTCCCAGGATGTCTAGCACTGTACATGTAGCAAGGTTTTTAAATAGATATATACAATAGTAAGCGTTAGTATTAATGGGTCAAATATTGACGAAAAACATGCGTCTACAGCCGTTTCTTGAAAATAGCTAAAGAGTCAGCAGCTCGGGTTGAGTTAAGCTCGTCATTCCTAGCCTGGAACAGTCAAGATAAACAGTGAAGGTAAAAAAAGACGTGGAAAGTAGTTCCCTCCATTTTCCCATAGCTGGCAGCAAATACTAAAGCATCACTAAACAGACAATTCATTATTTAAAAAAAAGAGAGAGAGAAAACTTTTGCTGTTTAAGCCCAGAACATATTGTTCCAAAAGAAGGAAAGACAACCAAACCAAACAGTATCCCACCATAACACCTAAAAAACAGACGTGTAATATACCTAAAACTCCTATTTCCAGTCCGGCCAGTCCAGACTCAATCTTAGGGTAGATGTCCACAGATCCAAAGTCAGCAGAAATGGTTTTGGTCTCTACATTATATTTGCTCTCTGGAAGAAAAGGAAAAGCAGAACGTTAGGAATGTAGGTGCTTTATTGAATTTCACAGAATGTTAAAAAACATTGTGCAAAGTTGTATTGCAGTGATTTGAAAATGCATGTTTTGTTGTAAAAGTTCTTTGTTTATTAAATGTTTTAGAATGAATGGGGAGAGGAAACAAAAAGACAAGAATAGAAGAAAACACAAAAAGAATTGCATTCACATGCTTGCTCTAGTTGACACTGCCCTGCTTCATTGAAATAATGTGTTGTGTATAGATGGCAGCACTCAGAACGTCACAAAAAATACACTAAACCTTAATAAAACTACAGGCAATATGATGAGAATTTGTTGTACTGGTGGATACTGGTACCTATTAAAGCAATAGATACTAAGGTCATCAGCTGTAATGATGCATGTGGTGTTCTGAGAGTAAAAATAAATTGGATACTTTGAGAACAAGAGGAATCTTGAAAGCCTGCTGACTATTTTCAGTTTAGTTTGGCATTTTGCAAAGAGTACTTAAAGCATAATCATCAGTATAAACTACTAGTACACTGATAATTTGGCCAATATATGTTGTCATTGTGACATCCTTAGAATTAGTTGATGGCCACTTGATTAACCAAAGCCTGAACTTCAACTACAACAAGTACAACAACAAGTAAATGTAGAATAACTACTGTATAAAAAGAATACATTCTAGGGCTGCATGATTTGTAAAAAAATCTAATTGGTATTTTTTTTTTTTTAAACTCTAGGTTTGCTGTGCTTGTTTCTATGGCTGTACAAATTGTATTAATATAATATGGATTTATATTTCTAAATTCAAATTTGCATGTATAAATAAATATTTCTATAGTAATATTTCACTAAAAAATTATATTTATTTAAGAAAAATATAATATTATTTTGCAGAACAACTGTAAAATTACAATACTAATATTTATGTCTTTATTCATTTTTAAAAGTTAAACCATAAAGCTTTTATTTTGGCGGAACCTTTCCTTATTTTGTTGGCAACCGCTGATTTTTAAGCACTTCCCATTACACGTTTGGGAAGATAGTTGACGCTTGCCATGTTCCCAAATGAACATTTTAAGAGACCCAAGCAAGAGACACCGAAAACAATGGATTTTGAGCTGCTCATGTGTAAATTAACACAGTGCCTCACTTATTTATTGGTCACACTTTATTTTACAGTACTGTTCTGCATGTAGATGCTGCGTCCTTACAATAACTGGGTTATAACTAGGTACTAACCCTGAACCTATCCCTAAACCTAACTCATGTAGTTACCTTATATTACCAGTGATTTCTTGGGTAACTACACTGTAAGTAAACATACTATAAAATAAAGTGTGACTCATTTATTTATTTAATTATAATAAATTTGTTATATTTAAATAGTGCTTTTCTGGGTAAAGCGCTTTACATATGGAAGGGGGGAATCTCCTCAACCACCACCAATGTGCAGCATCCACCTGGCCATATTGTTCCAGAACGCCCACCACAGACCAGCTTATTGGTGGAGTAGAGACAGAGTGATGAAGACAATCAGTAAATGGAGATGATTAGGAGGCCATGATGGACAGAGGCCAATGGGCAAATTGGGCCAGGATGCCAGGGTAAAACCCTACTCTTTTTTTGAAGGACAATCCTGGGATTTTTAATGACCACAGACAGTCAGGACCTCGGTTTAACGTCTCATGGGATGGTGCTTTTTGACAGTATAGTGTCCCCGTCACTATACTGGGGCGTTAGGACCCACACAGAGGTGAGCACCCTCTGTTGGCCTCACTAACACCTCTTCCAGCAGCAACCTAGTTTTTCCCAGGAGGTCTCCCATCCAGGTACGAACCAGGCTCAGCCCTGCTTAGCTTCAGTGGGCAACCAGTCCTGGGCTACAGGGTGATATGGCTGCTGCCATATTAAATCAATTCCTATTAAATCACAGCGATTGCAATTGGGCCTAATAAATACTGTATAAAACAAATGTTTGAACATAATATTAACAAACATTGGTCATTCACCAGTATTCACCATACAGAAGTCCTGTCCATTTGGAGGACTACACCGCACATGTTAAGGCAAGTATCATTACATCCAACACTTTTATCAAATGCTTCCCATTGCATCTGATGAAAGGTCTTCAGTGGAGGTCACTGGGCTGATTTCCTCCATTCGATGCTCTCTGTCTCTCTCTCCCTCTCATCCCCACCATGACATCTCCAGGATCCACCTCCATCTGTGAAGTCGCGCTCTGCTGCAGCAGCCAGGCAGCTCAATTGGCAGAGTGCCTGCCTTTCAACAAAGAGCTAAAAATAACTCGGCTCATTAACATCCACATTCATTTAGCAGAGGGAGACACTCGCTGCCTCACAAACAGGAGCAGCACTCGCTCCTCACGACTCCACACACACGAATAGGTACCCCACAGGTCCTCTGCACACAAGCAAACACAAACGCACATTTGCCACACATGGGTGCACACACGTGCGTACATGCTCTAAATCATGCCATCCTCCTCAGATGAGGAGTCAGCCAACCAAAGGACAAGAAAAAAAATGAATGGGGGGCATCTGCGATTCAGCCACTGCCGCTCCATTCATTCAATGATGCCATGCTAAGAGATCCTTGCTTTTTGCTTTGTTCTTGGGGTGCCAGTAATATGAAGACAGTGAATTAAACATAAAATTGTAAATGATGAAAATATATTTTAGGACTTCATAGTTCACATATTATATAAGGTGTCCTTACATCAATAAATAAATGTAAGGTACAATGTACTTATTGCATAGATGTTATATTGGAAAACCCTTTTGCTGCTATTGAGGTGGGATGCGGGTAAGGTTAGTGACAGGTTTGGGGGCATGGAAAGATTTAAGGGTGGGTTAAGGTGTAATAAGACTCAACAGTGTAATTATAGATCTAATTAGAACAGAATTACAGAAATTAATTATTAATACCTGCATTCAGGTAATTTAAAAAATATATAAATACAATTTAAAAACGTAAACATTCAGTGGTGCGCAGTGGTGTTTTTTTTTTTAATAATTCAAAACAAACTCATGTGCCAATTATGCCTACACTTGATATCACATTAACATTACATCAAAAGAAACCGAATACTATTTTATTTTGTATTTTCACCGTAGCAATGTAATTAATGTTCTATTTCTTAAATCTAATTATAAATCCTATCAAGTTAGTGTTTTAAGGATTTTTTACATTAATTCCAAAATAATAACTAATGGCAGTAACAATTTAAGCAGTATATTTTAGTCGTGAACTGATGTTCAGCTGTTCTTTTTATTAGTCTACTTATTTTCGGATCACCAGTCATGCTCTGTAAACATTGGTCACAGACACGTAGATGTACCTTTCACCAAGATGATTGCTCACTAAAAATTACTCACAGTCATCATGTTCTCAGGCCATTTCAAGTTTAATTTTGACGTGACAAGGCAGCGATATCTAAGTGTGTAAGAAAACAATATGGTTTATGAAAAAAAAAAAAAAACATTCTGCTTGCTTTCACACAGGTCGAAGCAGACACCTACCGATAGCTTTGGACACTTCATCCAGCTTCTCTTGAGTACGGCTGATGAGAACTATAGCAAAACCTTGTCGAGCCAGCTGCACAGAATCAGAAACATTTAACATCATAACTATACAATATTTTTTCTAACACATTATTAAACTTTTCAACTGAAATCACATATGATTAAATCATAATTACACTAGAATTCACAATCAACATACATTTCTATCCATATAAAAGAATCCTACACGAAAAGGTCCCCGATACACTTCATGTGAAATCAAAGAAAGAACTTACACGTACAGGTCATGAACACATTGATGAGCTGCTTTATAATAGAAATTAAAGTGCTAATTCTAATTGACCCTTTGCAAACAGTTTGATTGACAGGCGATCTGACCAATCATAACCCTGACTCCGCCATTTTGTCTGACAAAGCAGACAGGGGAGTTAGTAGATTAACATTGGTGAACTTGAACTTCAAAAATTGTGTGTACTCTTTCTGCGCTTGAAACAACATTCCTTCTGATGTCCATTCATGTTTATTTGATACTATAAATGAACTAGTATTTAGAGATGGTTGATTCACGAGCCACTTGAAGGAGCTACAGCGATCTGTCACGACACATTAAAGAGTCACTATACTGTATTTATTGTTTAAACTTTTGACAACGCATCGACAGACATATGAAACAGTTTCATATTTAATATATCTTAATTTTTTTAATGTCCTCTTTGCTCCGGGATGTATTTTTCACTTTGTGAGAACATGATGTGTGGCGTGAGAGCGCATGGTTTGTCAGACAAAGCAACAGTAACTAAAGGGGGCGGGTCTTTGCAAAGGGTCAACTGAAAGCAACAATGACACATTTTTTTTTTTTATGTTCAATACTGTAATACCTGCTTGCTTTAAAAAAAAAATCTATTGTATAAAGTGTTATATAAATAAACATGATGTGACTTGACCAGAGTGCTGAATTATGGAGCTTGAACAAACAGATCGTCGCTATGATCAGATGCTTTCTTAACTGCTGTTTTCTCACCTGTCAATTTTGTTGTGGGTTTGTGTTACTTTATTCAAGGCGTACAGCACATTTATATTAAAGTGTTAGGAGGTTTGCTAACAGTATATCACTGCAAAGGTATTTCAAACTTCTTTAAGCTCCAACTCAACATCGGTGTGATACTGCTGGCGCTATTATGACGTGCGGTTCTGCATTTTGTTATTATTGACAGTGGACATCAGTGTTTATCCAAACTATAAACTTATATCCCAGTACTTGTGTGATAATAAGAATATTTGTAACACAGAAATAATACTGTGCGGCTATAAAGCGGTTTCGTACCTATACATTTGCTTTCTCTTGGTCAGCAGCAGCACCAACGCAGATTTGAATGATTTTGTCAAAGGTTTACTAGACGTAGGTGAATTGTTGTCATTTAGCAATTAGATCACATGGGCTTTTGAGTCGAGATCGAGATCTTTTAACGGTTAATCGTGCAGCTCTACTTGCCGGTTTGTCGACTGTACAAGGTAAACCTTTGAGAGCGGAGTTCTCCCTGAACTGAGACCTCTACTTTGATGACTCATTGTGATTTCCGTGAAGAGACGGGGGGTGGGGGGGATAAAACCTGAGGAATCTTACCTCCTCCGCATAGGCTTTTCCGATTCCATCAGTGGCCCCAGTCACAACTATATGGAAAAAGACACAGTCAGAAGGAAGTTACTGATGGGAGAATGTAAATGATCACACTAAAAACACAATCACCTCAAATTATGTCTAAAGTAATTATACATATTGATAAACAGTGCTCAAAACACAAGCTATTACTTTTGTGAGAAAAGAAAGATGTCATTAAGTGCCTCCATAAAAACTAACCATATTATTTTCTCTCATGCATGTTAAACATGAATGTCTGCTGTATGAGCTGATGAGAGCATGCAAACGACAGCAAAACAGACAACATGTTCCTGTATTGTTCTCTATAGTTTTATAATCTACACTCTTAAACCTAGAGGTTTTAAAATTGGCATATATGGTACCATGAAGAACATTTAACATCCACGCAACCGTTCCGTTGAACTAAAGGTTCTTTACGGTGGAAAAAGGTTCATTAGAAGAACGTTAAAATGTTCTTCACAAAAATAATACGGGAAAAAAAGGGTTCTTTCAGGAACTGTTCACTGAAGGGTTCTTTGGGGAAACCAAAAATGGTTCTTCTATGGCATCACTGTGAAAACCCCTTTTGGAAGCTCTTTTTTAAGAGTCTAGATGCCAATAAAAACCTTTATTTTTATGGGTGAAGTTGTCCTGGCTTCACCTAGACAACATGCTCTGTCACCCCCATACACGGTTCACCTCTGTAAAAATAGCTTGAAGTCAACCAAAAAAGAGAGACGGCTTTACATTTATAGAAAGCAGAAAAGCTTGAATTCATGCACTGTTCCCTCCTCGCTGGGCATCAAGGACACAGGACACATCTCCACCCTTTAGCCTGGCATCTTTGGTGTCAGAGATGCCAGCACTGATTAAAGATTTACATGGGCAGCCCGCATACACCGGCTGGAGTAACACAAGAGAGTGTGGAGAGGGAGGGGTGGATGACGAACAATAAGACCGCGCAAGGGAGGAGCGAATGAGGACTGATCCTGGGGGCAGTTAAAAATAGAAAGGGAAGAGAGAAAGGCAAGCGGCTAACGGAGAGTACAGTTGGGAGGGGGCGGCACACAGTTAGAGGCAAGGGAACCATTTCCCAGTTATTTTTAAGCACATTTACAATACATTACTCCACATGAGCGGAGGAAAAAAAAACACCGGTTGGGACCAAACGCTCCGAGCGTGTACTGCTAGGTGAGGACAGAGAGAGCGAAACTTTGTATGAATGCTGCTGTATGGCAAACTGCCTTCATCTCATAACACCCAGAGCAATGTCCACAACACATGCTGGAAATGTGAATGAATGAGAGTCTTATTCAGAAAAACTCTGCTTAGTAAAAAGACCTCACGTGTTTAGCACTGTTGTATCTCACCACATCTGTACTTTACAGTTTAACTAGACATCCAATGTAAAGAAGACACTTCTCTTCACATCAGGTCTGCAGAAAAGATCTAAAAATATCTAGATTTGAGTAGTTAAGAACTATATCCGTCGTTTGATTGTCTTGCACTTCAAGGCTTTGACATGTTTAGAATTTTATAACATAGCAAAATAACCTCGTCCTTCATCTAAATGTAGGCAATGCTTTGAAGTAAAAAATAGGTTTATGCATTACAGTTCATAAACATGAACATACAGCAAACAACAGCTTAATATAAGATATGGAACGTACCAGTCAAGGTCTTACTTGCTCACTGCAATTAAAGAGAACTATTCATTCAAATGCATTTCATTTAAAATCACAATATATCACATTATTGGTAAAAAAAAATTATATAAAAACACCACGATATGTAACGGATCAGGAGTATAGTACATATTAAAAGGTTAGTTCACCCAAAAATGAAAATTATCCCATGATTTACTCACCATCAAGCCATCCTAGGTCTTTCAGATGAACACAATCGGAGATATATTTAAAAATATCCCGGCTCTAAGCCTTATAATGGTAGTGAACCACCCAAAAAAATTCATCCATCCATCATAAAAATAATCCATACGGCTCCAGATAGTAGGGCTGTCCCCTAATAGTCATCTAACCGTTAGTCGATTAGAAGAGGCTTGGTCAGAAAGATTTAATTAGTTGGTTAGTCACAGAGAAAAAAAAAAAATCTCCACCGGAAGTGGCGAAGTCAGTGAGGGACAGATTGTTAACGGCAGGAAATCCAAACATCCGCATATCATTCATCGACCTCAAATATGGCTTATCACTTGAGACATGCAAGTAGTAGCAACTTTACAAGTCCGATCGCTCTAATGTTAGCCTAGTCCTAGATCAATCAGCTATTATTAGGTGCATATCCAAGTGTTTGTGTGGAGAATGTGCATATTGCATGACAAGGAGGCGCCGTTGCGATCACTTTTGCATTTTAAAATACTCTGTCATTTTAGTCATACAGATAAGAGTAATGCAAACTGTAAAGGGTCTACTTTTAATTCTATAAACTCACAATAACAGCAAAACATTGTGCATTTGTAAAATAATGAAAACAATCAGCTTTCTGCCATCTCGGTCTCTGTGAACTTGAGCGCAAAATGAACCGAGACTCAGCGTATACTTGCTTCACAAACATGAGAAAAGCATCTATAAAAAGTTTGAAAAACGGTCTACTTTTAAATGAACAAATTCAAATGAAAAATAACTATTCTCAGATTATGTAATCCATTATGTAATCCATACAAAACATGCACTACTGAGGAGATGACGAGTCAGCATCGTTGTGCACCCGAAAACACAGAAAACAATAAATTATTCAAATGTTTAGACAGTCACCTTCTGTTTTTTTTTTTTTTCAAGAACTTTTGCCGGTGCGCTGTGGAAAGCTTTATGCTTGCACTTGAGCGCTGATTGGGCTATGTTTTATATATATATATATATATATATATATATATATATATATATATATATATATATATATATATATAAATTGAATAGAATAGAAAAATCTTTAGACGGGGGCAGTCAATAAAGGCCCTCTGAAGGGAAATGATGGGTTTTTGAAAGAAAATATACATATATTAAACTTTATAAACTAAAATAACTAGCTTCCAGCAGATGACCGTACACATACTGCACAAGTCTACTTGAATGAGTAACCAGTGACGCTATATATGATCCAGGATGTAGGAGTATCGCAAGCTTAGATGCCTCTCGCGGTTTAAACAAATAGAGCTGTGCGACAAATTAAAGCTCCTCTTCTCTTATATCGATATTTTCCAACATTTCTCTTTAAAATTTATCGTTTTAAATTTCTAATTCATGACCAGTGTTTTGTTTTATCCTCTGAGCTTCCGCGTTCGTCAATGTGTCATGCGTTGGGTCAGGGGTTACTCTACGAAGCATACGGCTGTCTGCCAAAAGCTAATTATATAGTTAATAAGGTTTTAAATATTATGGATGGACGCATTTTTTTGGGCTTCACTACCAATATAAAGCTTGGTAGAGCCAGGATATTTTTAAATATATCACAGACTGTCTTAATTACACTTTGTAGAAAAAGGTTGTAGAAAATGCAACCTAACCTACCAATAAAAGGGTAGCAGCACTATCTGGTTTACTTTCTAAAAATCTGGCACAATATTAAATATTAAATACTAAGCATCTGAGTGGAAACATTCACAGATTGATGGTGAATTTGAGCATCATCTGTTAGAAAATGTCAGAGAAAAATCTTCAGAAAGTGATGCCAAAACTGGCGATGAGGAATTTGGGTCAGTGTAATTCAAGTTATTTTTAAAGTATATAGCTAAACAATGACGCTAACCAGCCCAGTGATTTAATTTATTACAATAAATTAGTCAAACATGGCCCCTTCCCATCTGCCATATAAACCGCAACATACACCTTCACTAAAACCACAAGGAGAAGCTTTTCAGCTGTGCGAGTTGGTGACAGGGAAACACCCCTTGTTAATTTCACATTCGTAACTGGCAGGTTATCACAAGCATGAAAAAAAAAAAAGTGTTTTTGGTCGACCTTCTCTAGCTATATATCAAAAGATTAAATGCTGGAGTCTGGTCAACTGAGAAATGATCTTATAAGAGTGAAGACGCCCCCTCACAGCGCACACTGATGCCGCTGCTGCTAAATATTCTGAAGGCTAAAAAAAGAACAGGAGATTAAAAATACCAGGCAGGCACTGCAGCCTCGTCTGGAACAGCTGCAGCACTTGAATACAAACGAGCCTCAGCTTCCCCCGGCATCACATGCACTGCACTCCTCCTCCCCGAGCTCACGGACCAGGCCGTACATGCAACCGCAAATCCACACAGAGCCCGTGCATTTGATGCAGCATTTACTGCAGCTACATGTCACACAAGAGAGCAGTTTCGTGAATTACCTGACAAGCTGCAAAAAAAGGGGGTACACAAGAACCCTGGCTGCAAGCTGCCATCAAAAACGGATTTGTTCTTATGTTATACCACATATACCGACGCAATCGTTGCAGGAATAGATTAAACGTTTAATCATTTTGAGATGTGTTGGTTAACAGTATGGCTCAAGCTACGGTTTCCTTGCAATTAATTTTTTGTTACAAGTAGGCACTATTCTTCGACAAGCCTACAACCAAAACTTTTGAGAAAAACAAAAGTGCCATCCCTCACTGCCCTTGGATGTTCCCATGTTTGCAGTGTTATGTAATAGCACACCCATCTCCGTCCGCAGACCGGGATCCTCCCTCCTCATTGGATGCCGCAGTAGAGGATTCAAAGTGTCTCCTGGGCCCCCACTCCCAGTAACATGCTTCTTTAAATAGAAAGGGGTGCCACGTGCCTCTCTCGACGGCTTTATTTGCTTCACATCAGCAGCGCTGTTCAAAAGGACTGTTTTAAAATGGGCTGCTCTAAAAATAGAGCGAGATGCTTTTATTTTTCCCTGAGGCAAGATATTTTCAGAAAGGGGAGAACTATATGTGAATGTCTTCCGCGATCGAGTGTGCAGTACAGTAGCGTTACAGCAATTCATAAATATCTATTAATGAAGCTTTCAAAACAATGTGCAAAAGAGGGGAAGAGCCTTCAATTAGGGGAAAGCAAAGGAATTGCAATCGATACCATATTTCTTGCTGAAATATCGCATCAATATTCATAATCATGTCACGTTGTTGTGGTGAAATGCGTATGACTGCGTATGTGCAGTACACATGTTCAACTGTTTTTTATTCAAATTTTCAGTAAATGACACACCATGCAAATTCCTTGGAATAAAGATGAATCACAGACATTTATCGCGGACATGGACGAGTTGAGTAAAGATACACTTCCACAGTTCATATTCAGGCATTAAAGAATATTCCAGGATTCAAAGTCAGTTTTTATATTTAATATAATTTTCAACCTACCGGTTAATAAAAACATATTGGTCTATAATATAGAGTAGAGTAAAAGCACCAAAGGAGTTGAGAAAGAAAAAAGGAGGCAGAGGAAGCACTAACTGTGCACATTGTTCCATGAGAAAGAGGAGGGAACGACAATAAAAGAGACAGCTAAACGGAGGGAGATAATATGCAAAATATGGAGACGAGGCACGTGTTATTGAGGGTGCTCTTCATGAGATGTAAATACACACGAGAACTCAAATACCTAATTGCTGCTCTCATTCAGTCAGCCAATTACATCCAACCACACCTTGAGCCAATAAATGAATTCATTCACAAAACTAGCCAAGACTATGGAAGCTTGTTTCCACCATGAAATAAATTTAAAAAGTAATTGCGACTTTTTCATCTCACAGTTCTGACTCTTTTCTCTGAATTGCAAGATATAAACTCACATTTACGAGTTTTAAAGTCAGAATTCAGTTATAAAATCAGAATTGCGTGATATAAACTAACTCGCAATTGAGAGAATTATATATTAGAATTATATATTAGTCAGAATTATATATCTCAGAGTTTATAACCTGCAATTCTGACTTCTCAAAATTGTGAGATATAAACTCGCAATTGTGTGTTAAAATGTCCAATTGTGAGGGGAAAAGACTGAAGGTTTTTTTTTTTTTCAGAATTGCAGTTTAAATCTCACAATTCTGAATTTACAACTACATGTTGGTCAGAATTGCTAGTAAACAATTCTGAGTAAAAATTCTGACTTTCTCGCAATTGCAAATTTGCATCTCACAATTCACGTTCGTTTTCTCAGAATTGCAAAATTTAAACTTGCAATTAAGAGTTATATCATTTTTTCTGAGGGTTTATATCATGTAATTCTGAGAAAAAAGTCAGAACTGAGATATAAACTCTCGCAATTGCGAGTTTATATTGTGCAGTTCTGACTTCATATTATGCAATTCTGACTTGATAACTAGTAGTTGCAAGTTTAAATCTTACGATTCTGAGAAAAAAAGTTAGAATTCTGAGATGCAAACTCACAATTGCAAGAAAAAAAGTCAGAACTGTGAGAAAATTTCTCTTGGAATTGTGAGTTTATATCATACAATTCTGACTTTATAACTCACAATTCCAATTACCTATTATATTTTTTTTATTTAGTGGTGGAAACAAGTGTCCATACAGGACAATACCTGGTATGAAGACAATGCATTTTCTATGCATATGTTTATTTCTTATTTTCTGTTGTGTTATACAAGTGTGTCTCCTAAATTTTTCAAAGGATTCTTTTGAAGAAATGACTTTTAATCGATGCATTACTAATGAATATCTAATAGGGACTGGAGGTTTCAAGCCTCAAAAAGGATATTAGAATTTGCAAGATTCCTGCAATATATTGAATTCATACTACAGCTTTGTATTAGGCCAAAACTTAAGTTGTTATTCACCTATAATCTGAGATGACTGCTGCAACTGGATCATTGAATCAGTGTACTGAATGAATCAAGCAGTTTTTTTTAAAAGATCCAACTTAAACGAAAGACACAAAGCTATTGAATGGCTTCAGAAGTAAGGTGCAAAAAACAGGCCAAATTTAAGCGGTTATTCACTGAAAATGTTGACATCTTTCCAAGCTCTCCTCTGTGAAAGTAGAACCAATGCGGGATTCATGAACAAATCATTCTTTCTGAATTAGATCTTTTTGATCAACTATTTGGTTCACAAAACCAGTCATGAATGATTAATTCAAAAACATGACCTGATAATTCTTACGCTCAAGTCACTGACTCAATGATCACAGATCTCTGATGTTAACAGCTCACTGGAGTAAGATTATCAGTGAAAAACAGCATGAATTTCAATTTATTCTCCACACAAATTCAAATTTGATATATAGCGCACGGGTGGCATGGACTATCCTAAATACTTTCATACTTTAACAATATTTCAAAAATATTATTTTGAAATATGCCGATGCTCTTTTGAAGATTAAAAGGGGCATATTTATGAAGACAACATTTATTTTGAATGCTGTAATTAAACCTATTTTACTAAAGATATGATGGCAGTTATGACATAATTACAGCAGATATTCCAGAAATATTTTAGCCTATGTATGGGGGGTGGTCTTGGTATGTTGTGTTGGACAGCAGGGGGCCTTTGAGTGCAAAAAGGTTGAGAACCACCTATTTATATTAATCTAAAGGTAAAACTAAAAGCATCATTTACAAATACACAAGAGGATTCCACCGACGACTTTTAATCTATGACACGTTCAGTGTCATTACATGGTTTAACAATTAATGACAGACAAAAGATATTAGATTAGATATCAGCTTGTGTCAAAATCAGAGCAAAGCATGTTGGTGGTGACTGGTCTAAGGATGATGGACTTTTGGAACTCCACGTACGATAAGCCCATGGTCAAAAGTCTACAATCAGTGTGAGGATCCCTCCACCTCCTTGGCTAAAAAGTCAAAGGCATTATCCATTGGTTTACTCCAGATCCCACCCACAGTGGTCACATCACCTTCATCACTTTGTCACAGAGTACATGTCAGTTAAGACCCAGAGCCATGAACCAATTAATGACCTTGTCCTTGGGCTTCTATGAGCTTCTGCATCTTTAAAGTGACCATGAAATCAATGTTTTTTTATGGAATATTACAGAATTATAAATGATTTATCCGTGCACATATTTTTCAAAAAATATCAGAGTAATTTTGCCTCCCTCTTGTAATGACATCTCTTCTCTTCTCTGATGACATGACAACCTTTCACTCACAAAGTAAACCACACCATCCAATGATACAATGTTTTTGTTTGTTTGTTTGAGAAGCCGTTTTACTAGAATATCCATCACAATAGAGGAGCAAAGATGATCGCAACTCCCGTTTTATGCCAAGTTTAGGTTAGACAATTTTTATACATTATCAATAAGACCCATTTATTTTTCCCATAAAGATCTTAAATATGTTATATAAGCCATGTGGGTAAAGAGTGTGTGTGTGTGTGTGATCTGGCATATGTGGTTTATGAGGACACAAGTGTATAATGACATGGGTATTACAAGGTAAAGGTGTTTTATGAAAACACCTCGTGTCCTCGTAAACCAAATGGCTTTTAAAAAATTTCTTCTCTTTTTTTTTTTTTAATTCCAAAAAATGCAGAAAGTTCTCTGTGATGAGTAGGTTTAGAGTAGGGGGACAGAATATACAGTTTGTATCATATATAAAACTGTATATTACGCCTATGGAGAGTCCATGTAAACCACATATGTCAAGTTTGTCTCTGTGTATGTGTCTGTGTGTGTGAGAGAGACAGAGAGAGAGAGCGCGAGAGAGAGAGAGCGCGAGAGAGAGAGCGCGAGAGAGAGAGCGCGAGAGAGAGCGAGGGAGGGAGGGAGAGAAAGAGCGAGAGAGCGAGGGAGAGAAAGAGAGGGAGAAAGAAAGGGAGAAAGAAAGGGAGAAAGAGAGTGTGTGCTTCTCTCGCTTTGATTCTCTGATTGGTGGAGATTTCTTCACTGAATCATGGAAAATGTAGTTTTCACCTGGAATTCCACTGTTAACAATTATTTAAAAAACAAGTTGAAATAATGGAAACTAATGGTTTCAACAAAAGCTATTTCCAATATATTAAACTCAGTGTTTGTTAGTCTTAAAAAATTCATAAGTTATTGTTTTAAAAAAAAAAACATTTTCCTATTGAGAAAATGAATGGATTTTTTTCTTTCAGAACCCATCTGTTGCACGCTATTAGGAGATGAGATATTTTTATTCTAGAGAAAATCTGATGTCATCAAAATTTTGGTCTGGTTTGATCAGAAGATGAATGCTTTTAACAGAACACAAAATTGAAATCTTGACTTCATGGTGTCTGTACCACACAATATTTATCCACAAACTAACATTACTGCACTTAACACAGCTCATTAAAAATTGCATTTATGTCTGTATTTCTGTGATGCAATAACTATATTAGAGAAGTGGTTCCTGGAAGTCAAATCATACACCTAAACGAAAAGTTGACCCAAAAATGAAAATTCTGTCATCATTTACTCACCCTCAACTCTTCCAAACCTGTATGAGATGAACACAAAAGATATTTTGAAGAATGTTTGTAACCAGACGGTTGACGGTGGCCATTCACTTCCATAGTAGGAAAAAAAATACTATGGTAGTCAGTGTCTAACATCAACTGTCTGGTTACCAACATTCTTCAAAATGTCTTCTTTTGTGTTGTTCAGCATACCATCAACTCATACAGGTTTGGAACGAGTTGAGGGGGAGTAAATGATGACTTTTTGACTGAATTATACCTTAAATACTTAGTTGTGGTGCCTCCATTCAAGATCTACTCAAATAATAAGGGGCACAATAACACTGAAGCAACGAGAGCCTCAGCCAAAATCCCGGAAACGTCAAAGGTGGATGGGTGGATACGTCCACCGGATTATATCAGTGGAAGCCACTCAGAAAAACTTAATAAAAGAAAACATGTAAAGCTCCAGCTCTCATCTTGATAGACAAAAAAATGTTGTATAAAGTGCCTGACAATGAAACAACATGTGACCATCATGTGACCCTAATGAGAGTAACTGATGGCTGATTAATGTCAGTGCAGTGTGTGTACCAACCTGCCCATTTCCCGAGTTTGGATGCCCTCATCAAATTTCCATTCCCCACAATCCACACTCGAATCCCGTTTAGCAGACCCCACAGGGTGCTCACCGACACCCAGGCCACAGTGACAGCACCGATCCAAAACAGAGCGTCTGTCAGCAACTCCATGATAACAGATTCAACGTGCCTCGGTGTCTCACCGCACTTAAGATCACAACTGCTTTTAGACTGTGCTACAAATACAACTAGCCGGTAGGCTACACGCTGTCGGCTCGTTAACGTGCAGAATTCAAGCAGCACATCCGCTTCCGCGTTGATTACGTTAATCTACAGAGTGCTTTCTGATTGGATAGAAGTTCTGTTCGTCCACTCGTCACCGCCCACTACCTCATGCCTGCCGGAGAGGACGGCTGAAGAATCGAGGTGTGAATAAAATATAATTGGAAAATTAAATAACGTAAATATTGTCTTAAAATAATTAAAATTGTTTTTAATCACACGTTTAAATACATAGTTATTCACAGATGAATACAAAGATAAATACTGTCTGAGAATTCGTGTCGGGGTTATAAAGTCGCATGTTTTTCAGGAAAATAAACAAATAAAACTACATTTGCAGGCTTTAATACATTATTTAGTCAGTACTTTTTTATTGTTTTAATTTATTTTATTGTGCAAAACATGACATCTAAACAGAAAAGTAATTAAAAAGCTAATATGTTTTTCATATGATATTTAACACAATTCCAGAAGCAATTTATATCAATTGCTTGTTTGTTTTCCTCACTTATAAGTCGTTTTGGATAAAAGCGTCTACTAAATGAATAAATGTAAATGTAATTGTCCACTTTAGACATTCTACTGACTATAAGGAACTTTGCAACTACTGTACATTTCAATTTATTCTACTAACCCAAATCCTAAAGCTAAAACCTTACAGTCCAACACAGTCTACTAATAATCTAACTAGAGTTAGTTGACATGTAGTTATTTATAGTTATTAGAATGTCTAAAGTGGACCAAATTCCTTATGACATATTTCTTGCAAATATTATAAACATTTTCTGAGCTATTGAAGATATAAGTGCTCCGCCATTCTCTGTTGCTATTTTTATTTGCTTAAATTCAACATACTTTATCTGCGTTATCTACTATGCATAATTGTACTTCTGTATAATTTCTGTTTGCTTCTCACTTGTTTTTGTCTTGGTTTATATTTTCTGAGCCACAATGTCTAAAATAAACTTTGTTCTAGAATGCTTAATGCAAAGCATACGGGAGTTCAAAGTGTGTACATTTTTCTTTTCACAATGCATCTTGATTTCCACATTACTGCCAGATTTGTTATCGAGGTACCTATTACTCATCATTCAGCACAAAAAAAAAATGTAAAATGTATTTTTTTCAAAAGTGCAAACAACAAAAGACAATAAGAAAATTGATTGAGAAAATTGTATTGAGTGGGCAGGTTAAGACACTGGACAACCAGAGTTATAACAAAAGAAGCCATTGATAAAAGTTTGACTCTTTATACCTAAAAGGAAAGATAATAGAAATTGATCTCAGATCCTTGAAAGTGGATACACACACCTAAAACACACATTTAAATCGAAACACATTATAGACATCTATTGTATTAATGTAAAGACAGTTGTAAAGACTAAGCTTAACCCAAGCACTGTTGATACTATACATTGATTGCTTTATTTTATTTTTATTATTTAGGGCATCCACAACATATTTTGTCTGGTTTAGCAAATTTCATGGATTTTCAGCAATTTTGTCCTCAGAGTTTGGGTACAAAATACACACAGAGATTGTGTAGATGGTTTCTAAAATGCTTTTGGGGAAACATAGGCCAAATCAGTGTGAAGTTTGAACATTTTGATAAACCCTAATCAGCATTTGCATAATGGAACAAAATGTTTCTCATGTGTCTGATGTTTATGATTGCTCATATAACTTGTTTGACATTTTATAAATGCCTGCATTGAATGTTCTGGTTGAGCCTTAATTTTCAATATGCCACAGTCAAAACTGGGTCACATAAATGAGTGGCTATTAATAAAAAAAGATCTTTGGTTGTATTGGCAAACCTGACTCCATATTGCAAGCCAAACAGAAAGGCACATTTATTACCACATTTAGTCTTGCACTATGACTTTTAAAATCCTTTATTTAAACATTCAGACAATAAAATGATGAGTAAAAGCAGACTCACAATATTACACACAAAAATTGAGTAATCATTTATAAGCAAAATGCTGGAAGGCTGACATTTACAGTTTTTTTGGTTTATATGATTTGGATTTTCTGGTGTGAATGACAGTGAAAATATTCTTTACATGTAAAGATGTGATCAATTAGTCTCAGTGTGTGTGTGTGTGTGTGTGTGTGTGTGTGTGTGTGTGTGTGTGTGTGTGTGTGTGTGTGTGGCTTATGAGGACACAGTGTGTATAATGTCATGGGTATTACAATGGTTTTACAATGTAAACATGGTTTAAGAGGACAAAATTGCTTAAACAACATATTAAACAATGTTTTATTAAAAATAAGAATGCATAAGGTTTTCTGTGATGGGTATGTTTAGGAGTAGAGTTAGTGCAAAAGGAAAGAATAGAGTTTGTGGAGTATTAAAACCATTATGCATATGGAATGTCATAATGACAGGTGCACCAACATGTGTGTGTATGTTTCAGATTTTGATTGCTTTACAGCAGTTTTTGAAGGGAAGTGATATGACATCATATCAACAAAACTACATCATTTTAAATGATTTTAATGGTTAAAAAAATAAGGATAATGAAACAACAAGCATAAATGATTAAGGCCTTTAAGAAACTTTAAATTGAAAACAGACAGCAAATGTTTTCAGTAATCTGTAACTTTTTTTCTTTATAATATTTTTTTTTCTTTGAGTCATTTATATACAATATTGTAAAGTGGATAATGCTGCATCTGTTTAATGCAACAAAATCCAATGGTGGTATTTTGAATATGTCATGTGAAATCAGGGTTATTAATTAACTAAATGTAAAACTGAAAAAAAAATTAATAAAAACTTTATAGACTTGTTTAAAAAAAACAAAAACAAAATTATTAAAAAATTATATAAAATTAAATGAAATTAAAATAAAAAATAATTAAATTTAAAAAAAAATTTAATTAAAAAATTAAAAAATACTAATAAAACCTCTAACAGTATCTCAGTGATACTAAAGTAACATTCTGAAACATCACCAATAACAACGTAACAAAATACCAATTAAAATAAAGTGACTTGTACTTTTGAAACATTATTGTCAGATACATAATTATTTCAAACAAAGTAAATTTTAGCATTTTTAGGAGGTACTTCAGTTTAATTCAGTTCATTTGAATGAATTAGTATTTGTCGAAGTCGCTTTAACATCAAACTATAAAGTGGAAAGGGAAGATGTTGTAGGTTACATTTTTATTATTATTTTAGATCATTTTTAGATTTAGATTTCAGTGCCTTCTGAAAAGAAGCTACGGATAAATTGTCATTTTAAAGACTTCAAATCTCTTCATTAGCAATTTTCGACCATTCAAGATCAGTATTATTTGTACGTGCAGTAGCTCTGAACATATTTGATTTATAATTTAAAATGTCAAAATCTATAAAATGGCAGACAGAAACAACTGGTGTGTACTGATGCAAAATTCTTTCCTTTTGCTCCCATTTGGGATTGAAACTGCAACCACGATGTTTGATTGTGCAAATGAGATTTGAACGTTTGCAATACAGTGTGATATTTTTGTATGCTTATCATTGATTAGTCTGTAGAGGTCAGATTTAAGAAGAGTTGGAGGATTACTGAGGAGTTTAGTGTACAACCTGCATACTTCAAGCATGCAGTGAACAACAACAACATAAATGTGTCTAATGTAAGATCTATATTTACCCACATTCTATTTCACATATATAAAGAAATCTTTAAGGAGTTGTCTAAAGTGGCACATGAGAAAAGAATGCAGCCAGTCATATTATTGTTGGCAGGTGCATTCAGAATTTTTTTATCCTAAAAAATGCTACATTTTAAATCGCTTGAAGTGTTTAATGTAAGCTTGCAATAGCTTGAATGACCATGATGTGTAATAGTGAACCTGTCACAATGTCAAGAGCAAAGAAAAGGCAGTGAATAAGAAGATGTCTGGACTAGGAAAATAGGCATCTTCATCCTTTATTTAAATATTATTAAAAAGTTGTTAAGGATTTTGTAAGTATAATTCGTAGTTGTGCTCGGACTCAATTGTTTTATTTGTGATGACGCATGAAACATGCCCAATTGTGCGGACATAATTTTTGACTCGACTGTCCAAAGAAATTATGAACACATGCAAAAACAAGAGAGAACCAATGAAATATTAATAACTGATTATGTTGTATAGTCTGTGGAGTTTTTCAATGTATTTTTTTGCATAGTAAATTAAAACTTGTAGCTGTAGTTTGCTTTTTTGGCCAATATATTTTCATTTATTACTTTCAGATAAATACCTTAAACAAGTTTAGTGTTTGTTCTTCTTCTTCCCTCATATTAAATTGGTGCTGTCAAATCGATTAATCACATCTAAGATAAAAGTTTGTAAATATATAATATGTTTGTGCATGTGTGTGTGTATATATATGTACGTGTGTGTGTGTGTGTGTGTATATATATGTACGTGTGTGTGTGTGTATATATATATGTGTGTACGTGTGTGTGTGTGTGTGTACAAACTTTTAGAAGCGATTAATCGTTGCCATATTTTTCTCAATTTCTTTTATTTTACTGGTTTAGTTGAGTACGGTAATTAAAAACAAATATCCCCTCTGGACATCACTTTTGGCCACTACTGTATGTCAAGCATGTCCATTAAAATGTAGTAAAATGTGTACTCAAGACATTTTATTTTGAGAATTCAAATCTTTTTTAAATAAATCCAGCGTAATCTGAATCACCAGCCATACGTTAGTGAGAAAAATCACATTGTGTTTTGATATACAATACTATATGCAATAATACTCTTCTTTATACATTCTGGGGGTAAAAATAGCATCTCTTGTTTAAACAAGATCAAATTTCTTCAAAATCATCATACAATGATGTAGACTGACAACACACATTATTTTCCAGAAGTCAGGAATCATTGCTCAACGCCCTGATTCATCAGTAACATTCACACCACAACCCGCTTTAAGTTATGGAGCTGCAAGTTGAAACAATGTGTTAAGCCATAGAAAATGTCCGAGGCAGTCTGTGCCTATAGGAGATGAGTGTACAGATGCTGGGTTACGTCAACCTACGGTTAAGCAAGCTTTCACAGCAAGGTCTTCGCTTCGCTTTTGACTGAAACGGTTGATGCAAAGACTACAGCTGGAAAGGAAATAATAACACAAATGAAAACATGAAAATAAACTACTGTCTAAATAGCATCTTCCATAATAGAAAATGTTTGTCATTTTTTAAATGAAAAAATCAGGTTTAATTGAAACTGATTTGCATTTATGTTCCTCTGTAAAAGAGTATGTGGAAAGAAACAGAGCACAGTAGAAAGGCATTATTCACCCAAAAATGTGTGGTGCAAGAGACTGTAAATTCCTTTATACATCGTATTCATTTTAAATATATTGTTTCAATAATCTTGCGTGATTAATAATTTCCTTTGCAGATTTGATAATTAGATTTAACAGCTCTAACAATAGGAAGGCAAGTGCGATACGCACTGATGCGCAAACAACTGAAACGTTGCATCTGTTACTTTACAAAAAACTCTAAAAGACTTGATCATTTAGTAGTTTGCATCTATTTAGAGAAATGGGCTTGGCTGGATATCGTCGAGGCTTTGAACCTTACGTGTGGTGTGTTTACTGAAACAAACCAATCAGTTTGACCGTCTACATATTTTACCACACTGCAAAAATGAATGAGAATGAAAACATCACTACTAGCTGTAAACATTTATTTTCTCGTTGATTAATTCACACCAAATAACAATCCACTGTTTGTACATGTGATTTAGAGTGGTTACGATCACCTCTTAAACTGAGTCAGTGAACGGGAGTTAACCTCATGTCATATATTTTAGTTAAAAAGCATAAAAAGGAATAATTCCAAAAGCTTACAGACCTGTAATTCTGAATATTTAAATTAAATATGCAATCAGTGCACCTGGTTCAAATCTACAGCACTGTAAAAAGAAGACAAAGAAAAAAACAATCCATAATTGCTACGTAGTTGGTGCAGTAGCTATAAAATCAATGACATAATAACAAGCATTTGAGAAAACACACAAATGTCATTATTCACGTGCCTGGCATCTGTTATTTAGGCATGGGCTCTCCTGATCTGTTGACTCGGATTCCCATCCCTCTCTCCCTCTCTCTCTCTCTCTGTGTCTGTCTGTTTTAGCTCAAACCTGGAATAACCTGCACACAAATTAACATGCATTGTTGTTATACATTAGTTTTATTTAAAATACCTTACTTTACAAAACAAATTGCTTGATTGGAGGACGATATTGGAAAAAGAAATGGAACAAGAAAGTGAGAAGACCTGAACAAATATTTGTCATAACAAACTACTCTGGAGAAAGAAGTAGAAAACAAAGTTTTTGTCAGGGCATCTCTGTTGACTATGCCAAGTAAAGGCAAGGGAAAAATGAAGGAAAGTGCTGTCAGCACCTACACGCATACACACTTATGACTCATGAATTTGTGTACATCAATTCTTTTTATTTTTTGAAAACCACATGTTGACACCCAGTCAAATGCTCCATTTTAAAGCTAACTGACAGAGTCCCAGTGTCTTCACTAAACTACCGCAACATCAAGCATCTTTTGAAATAATAAAACAAATATTCTCACAAGCAAGATTATCAAGTGTTTTCAAAATGCATAATCATATCTCAAAGAATAATGGAGGAGAACATGCAGCCTTTAAAACTTAATAAGGCTGTTGTGCTTAACTGCTCTTTCAGTAATGCATTTACTGTTTTGCATCTTTACAGTAGCACATTACATTATCAGAAGTCTCATACCAAGCCATGATGATGATGATGATGATTATAAAATGATTCAGGTTAGTTTTCCTTTTTTAAAAGTTAATTAAGAGAGTGTATGTGCTGCCTGATGAAGTGTGGATAAATCTAAGTTTGAGTGGATTATGAAGATTAGTTTACCTTATCTTGTATGCAATTAATCTGTCTATAACGTGTAAGTGTCAACGAGCCTCATGTCATTTCTGAACAACATCACTGAGCACAGGTAAGGGCACGTGACACTAGTAGCTTAACCTTTTGATTCTAATCAAACATTTTAACATGCACCCAACACGAGTTATTCGAGCATCGGTATGTCCATACAGCGTTCACTGTTGACAATATTTCCACTGGAGTGCCACGAGTCGTGTTTAGAAATTGTGTGGTAACTCTGCAAACACACTTGATGTTCCACGAGCTGAATGCAACAGCACCTGCGCGCGCGTCAGCTGCGTCCCTGCAAAACTCCAAATAAGATGTCACGATCCAGATGTAATATTCTTTTTATTGCATTTGTGTTTTAAATCAGTTGTTTATTCACATGCTAAAACCGTCAAGCATCGCATCGTTTCTATCAGCTATAGTGAGCATGCAGTCCCCAACCCTTATTTAAAAAATGAAGAATTAAATCACATGTTAAATTGATAAGGCGCGGTTGGAGACACTTGATACTGAAAGGGTGTGCCACACTTGGGTTTAAGAAAAAAGAAGGGAAAAATAGTATTTTTTTTTTTTCAGTAAAAAAATACAAATAAATAAAAATAATCACATAACAACTCATGAGAATTGCAACGTGTGCCATTCTGGCAACGGGTATGATGGTAGTCCAAGAGGAGCAGAAGTAAGAGAGAGCTTTCTTGTATTATTCGTTGTGTGTGCCCTCCGCAAATGCTTTTTGGGGTAAGGGCTTCCCATTGATAGTTGAGGACAGCAAGCCCAGACCGCAAAAAGATTCGTGAAAGACTTTTCCATTCGCTTTGAATGTGGCATCTGAGTTGCAGGCTTGGTCCAGAATTACTGACAGTCCATGTTGTTGTAGCCAATGGCCGGACCGTGTGCAGTAGACTCCAATTCTACACATTCGCGGAGAAACGCACAGGATCCGCTCTAGTGTGCGACTCCCTTCCCATCCGAGCTCGTGCACCGTCGTTTTATCCGTGCTCTGATGCCGTTCCTATGGCCATACTGTACATATTCTCCTGTTCGTGATGTGGTTAAGCAAAAAGCTGATCTACTCCTGTCAGTCGATAGATCTGTTGAAGGAGGGGAATTACTGCGCTCCAGCTCACAGTAAATAGAGAGCAGTGAAGGATTTCATTGGAGCATACGAAAACTCGTCATTCGACCAATCCGTGCTCTTCTCACACAGGGACCCCCCTTTTTGAAAAAAGGAAAAATATAGAAAACTAATTCTCCACCGGTGTGCGAAATGCTTTTAATAAATTTGCTTCATTGTTGCCTTTGCAGAGCGCGTTTTCTTAATCCGAACGTGTCATCCTGTCGTTCCTGCCACAAATCTGATAATAGAGGTGATCTATTATACGGGCTTCGTTTGTTTATCGGGTGTTAATCTCCAGAGTATTAACTCAAAGCATCTGGAATGATCCATTCAAATACAAAAAGCATCAATCCATATCAAATAATAAGCACCACCACCGCCGATAAATATCAAAACGAGAGCTTACCACATGTTCCTCCAGATCCTGGTGTACAAGCTTGCACTATAGGACTGTAGTCACCAAAGCTTCCTCCTTTCCTTGTCTCATAAAATAATGAACATCATTCTCTGAGTCTGGCTATATTTGGATACCCCACACATCTCACGCACGCACACACACACACACACAAACATAAAATAACCTCGTCCTCGCAAGCACGAGCACACATGCACACGCACAGTCGCACACATAAACTCTCTAACCAAGTCGCTTTTCTCTGAATGTGTAGAATTGCCTCCGGATTCCAAGGTCAGGACTGAGAGTGACAGGGGAGAACAGCGAGATCCTGACATTTAAGTCCAATCTTAACAGATAGCGCTCTCGTGGAGACATTATGAGGTTGTGCTTTCATTTGTGGAAGTTTCCAGTCAGTCACGATTCCCTCCATCTGTCTCCGGCACCCAGCGCTTTGCCCCTACTGACGCAGCCGACGCGCATTACTCACTTTAGCAGTCACGACTCGCCAATCTGTGCTGTTTCCGATTAAACCGCACGCCAAAAATGAATTAGCATGGAGCGCTGGGCTCGAACCCACTTCATACGTTTGGCAAATGTAAAGAATTGATTGGGCTTTGATGAACAGAAACCATATGTATGACCGAGATTTTACAGCTATGCGTGTTTAGTCTGACGAGCTGGATTTACAAAGACCACGCGTTTGGTCAATAAACAAATCGGATTGTTTACAAATCAGCGTCGGTAGATTTGATGCTTTACACAAATCCCTTTTCCTAAAGTGTCACCATTGACGCGATCCTGAGGTGCCATGGTTTATCACGGGTTCTTGTTAGATGGATCCCAAGCTCAGATGATCATCTAGGCTGGTTTTCAGCAGGGTTACCAGTCTAACCTCAGGACCCCCGTGCAGGAATGAATTATTAAACGAATGTGAAATTGTGAATTATTGAGGAAATAGGAGGTAATGAAACACTACTCATTGATTGAATCGTCGTTCGTAGGTTTCTGTAATGACTGGATCTTTGGACTCTGACTGCAGCATTGGGACTGAAATTTCAGCACCACTCGTGGCGGACAGCTCCTGTGCGTTATAGAAGCTTCATCATGTGATATCGGCCATGAAATAATGAAATTATGTTATTCCGAGAGCTCATCAAAGGCAACCTTTGTTTTCGTATTTGAGAATTTTCGTGATTACAGCAAGAGAATCCCCTCCATCTTCATTCACTGAAGGCAGACAGGGTGATTCCCTGACTTCGACATGATGCGTGCGATTACTAAAAGTCCGCGTGCTGAATTAAGTGACCACATACAGAACCGTCTATATATAGAGAGAGAGAGAGAAAAAAAGAGACTATATATATATATATATATATATATATATATATATATAGAGAGAGAGAGAGAGAGAGAGAGAGAGAGAGAGAGAGACTATATATATATATATATATATACACATATATATCATATATATATACCCCCCAAGCCAGAACTTGCATATATATGCATATATGCATAACTAGGTATATATATATATATATATATATATATATATATGGGAGAGAGAGAGAGAGAGAGAGAGACTATATATAATCTATATATAATCTATAGAGATAGATATAGATATAAATAATATATATGCAAGTTCTGGCTTGGGGTGTATATATATATATATATATATATATATATATATATATATATATATATACCATATATACCCCCCAAGCCAGAACTTGCATATATAGGCATAACTAGGTATATATATAGAGATAGAGAGAGAGAGAGAGAGAGAGAGAGAGAAAGAAAGAGAGAGACTATATATTACCTATAGAGATAATATATAAATAAATATATATACCATATATACCCCCCAAGCCAGAACTTGCATCTGAGGTCACCAGGAGAGCGAGAAGTCTCGCCGGTGGAGGGAGCCCTCGATGAGAGAAATACACGTGTCAGAACTGAATGAAACGTCCAATAACACACGGAAATATCTCAAGGACACAATGAGAGTACATAACGTGCCGCCCTGGTGTGTTTTATGCCTCAAAACGAAGGCTGCATATGAGGGTGATACCCCTGTCTATTTCTGGATCAAGCTGTTTCTATTTTTAGAGCATTTGGAGGAAAAAAAGCACTCACAAATGCTCCTCAGAGGAATTGTACGTGATCACCGTGACATGCGCGTTCACGTCTACTCTCTCTAACGCGGTTTGCGTAAAGGATCGTGACGCTCGGTTATGGAGATATGGCATCCTTTAGTCGTGATTTCTGCTTTTATTCGAACCGATGGGTATTCTTTGCCCTTTTTTGACAGGCTGTTGAACCGATTTGAGCCACTGTTACACCCCAATTAACTGCATCAAAACGGTACTTATTAACAATAACAGATACAATCATAGACAAATACGTTTACAAGTATAGCTCATAAACACAATTATGTTTGTATATGTATGCATGTACGTATGGAAAATAAGTATGTTCCGTTTCCTCCTCTATCCAAAGCTGCGTCAGTTGCATTGACGTCACGTTCATATTCTCCTCCTTTTGCCCATGCCTTAATGAAAGACTTTCCTGCTGGATTCGGTGGCTGTTTGGTCGTTTAAGGCGATAGTATGATACGTGTTCGAGGCAAAAAAAAAAAAGTCAACATTACTTATACCAGGAGGCGTTTTTACACACACGACCTCCACGCGCCAACCACATTACACGCCAATACTGTCAGTGCGCGAGGAAGAATGGATTAACCGCAGAAAAAACAATGTTTGCTCACTCAAAGTCGCGTTGTGCAAATCAAACTACGTGAGATAAAACGTGACACGGACAGTAATGTAATGGCTGTGCCAATAGTAATGATGATAATGCAAAGACGTCTGTGGATCTGAGGCCTTACGCAAGTCCATCTCATCACGATTGTGCCACAATTATCATCAATATTTTACAGTCATTTATCATAAAACATCTTCCATTCAAAACACAATCATTTACAAGATCTAAAATGGATACCATGTTGTAATAGCTATCTGAAGGCTGGTCTGGTCTTGCAACATTTGAGGCCGCAGCTCAGAGTTTACTCAGTCCTTGCAAAAACGAGCAACGCACGTTAAAAAAAAATAGAAATGCAGGGCAATGATATGCAATACGCATTCCATAGTTGCATTGTGTTTGCATCAACAAACTGGCTATTTCGTGTCAAATGTAGCCCGACGCACGCGCTCGCACTGAGGCGCAGTCGTGTGGTCGCTGTCCGTGGTGCTGAACCCGCGGTCCGCTCATCTCAGCCGAGGGGACAGAGTTCTGACCCTTGTTTTTACTGGCTGCAGGAGGACAGAGTTCAGGGACTTAAGTTGTAGCAGATGAGGAACATGCGAACCATTTTCAATACTAAGTTAAAGGAGTAAAACATGAACACAACTGACATGAAAAACCCTTGTTTCGTAATTTCATCCATCTGTTTGCTCCTTTTACAAGATCCGACCGGAGATATTAGTACGATTCATAAGCGCTACAACAGCGCGAATCGTGACCGCTCGGCAACAATGAGAACAACACGCGTCCGGAACATCGCAGGAGTGCATTTAAAGTTGTGAAAGAGCCGTTTAATATCAAGGACGAATCTGCTACTATTACTAACACTCTGTCAAGTATAAAGATGCATAAAAAGTTTTTAGAGGGACTGAAGTGGCTCGGTTATTCTCTGCAATCCGCACACAAAAAGTAGCATCTTTCGATCTAGTTTTGATCTGGGCTAATTTATACTCCAAATGCCTGTAAATCCAACCACGTGCAGTTAAACTCTGAAGAGTTGTCGCCCATTTCAATTCTTGATCACTTCAAAACCCCATCAGAGGTCAATATAAACCCCGCCAAAAGTTCAGAATGAGTTCAGAACTGAAACGGGAAGAAACCAAATATCACTCACCGTTTGCATGTTCTCGGTCATCGAGGTGAAAGTGATGTTCTCATAGGGTTCTGAGAGGGATCTGGACTACACAGAGGTGCGCGTGCATTTGGACCATAGTGTTCACTGAATGAGCTCACTCGCTTTTTTTTTCTTTTTTTTTTTTTTGAATGAAGAGAAATGCCATAAAGTATCAGCGTTTCCAGTGTATTTAGGGGTGAACTTGATAACTGAGAAGTTAAAGGACAACAAACTTGCTTTGCTTAACGTTAGACAGAACACGATGTTCTGGGAGGATCTTCACATTCAAGGTAAGAATTGAATTTAGCCGACCTAGTTTTGCTAACAAAAAAACATCATTGTGTTATAAAGCTGAATGTATTTTTTTAAACGTGTTTTCTCATTCTTTATATACATACCCTAAATGCTTAGTTTAATGGACACCAGAGCTTCTTAGATACAGCAGTGTCATTTCTGTTGGTGGAGAGCACAGCTTTCCCCGCCACCAGCCTATCGCTGTGCTATTGACCCGCATTGACGTCATTGCGTCATTAGGTTTCCCTGGGAAACGCAGAAATTCAAAAATAGCATCAAATTAATTCAGCTGACAAAGAGAGGGGGCGGGGCTCTGGTAAAACGGATTTGATGGGGATGGGGATGGGTAGGTGGGGGCACTCGGTGTTACTACTGAAGTGTCAAGCAAAATCTTTTGAGGGCTAAGTCCAACTGCAAGTCAGGCATTTTCTCGGTAGCATAGAAGTTTAAATATTCTGTACATGTATTGGGAATCATGATTAGCCTACATCTTGAGATAGTGTTAAGCACATATTTATTTGATTACTGAGAAGAAAGTGTGTAACGTACCTAGGATACAACCTTTTTACAATTAACTGCTTATTTTAAATGAATATTATCGATATTTTGAATAGCCATTCTTTACCATGGATGAATATAAGATGGTTAATAGTACGTTACACCTTACAGTAAACATAAAATATAAGCTATGTACGTCTGAATGTTTATTGTCGAGTGTCATGAGGCTTCACAGCCACCTCGTGGTCAAACTCAGTACTGCATCTGCCTCTGCAGCCAATGTTAAAATGACCCTGCAATCATATTAAAAAGTCAAAACATATTTACAACATATCCATCCTGCATCCCAACTACCGCTTTTTTATTCATTTGAAGTTAGAATTTTTCAAGGGGGTTGATTTGGTTAAACATTTTATAATGTGACCCATTCACAATGTTGTTGGGGGTAAAAACTCTTTACAAGAGACACACTAGCATGAATGATATTCTCTTCGATGCCAATACTGAACGTGTGATTCAAGTTTAATAACCAGAAAACAACCATAAACATGTCTTTAAAAACCTCATGTCCATTTGAAATTTAATTTCTGAGGAACTTGTATGCTTTCACATAGACTATGGACACAAAAAAAGTTTCTCGACTTTCTAAGCATTATATAGAGAACAATACAGATTAAATCTTAAGAGTCAACAGCTTAGCTGTGATAAGTAAAGTGATTGGAAGTGTATTTTAGAACTTTGAGCAAAAGGTCCCTTTTCAAAAAAAAAAAAGGAAAAAAAAGTACAATAAATATGCTGTTAAAAATTCGAACCGCATTGTTATTGATATTTTGCTTAGTTTAAATATTGTCTTCAGCCTGAAGGCTAAGGGTTTATTTCATGTTACAGTAGTTTGAAAGCAGTACAGTAAACAATCAGGGGAAACTCTCCTCTGCACATGTTTGCAGTAGTTGATGGTTTTAGCTAAATGAAACCAACAGGAGGACATACAAAGGATGGCAGATACGGGGAAATCATCCGAGCATACAAGCCTAGAGCAAAATGGCCTGAGCTGTTACCATTAGCAATAACTAAATGGATGTGTAAAAGAAAGGATTATACTGTTTCTTTTAACAATTTGTAGTCTGAAAAAACATTTTAAGACACCCTTTATACACCAAGCAGCTATTGCTGAGAGAGGGACATATAAATATGATGGAACTAAAAGATTCATTATATTATTGGTGTTATTGCAAAAAAAAACAAAAAACATTAGCATTCAAATACAGTCCGGCATATTCAATGTCAGGAACGCTGAATCTCGACCCCAGCAATCATATCCCTTTATAGGAATATAAAGATGCTTTATAAAAAATAAAACAACCCATAAGCCATAAAACAACATAAAATTTTCTTAAAGATCAGAAAAAAGGTAACCATTTTCATTGCTCAATTGAAAGCCCACCTTATAGACAGTAATGATATGGTTCATATTTATGAAATTAAGACAACAAATAGACAAGTACTCTGTTCCTCACTGATAGCTAATATTAAGGAGCATGTTCAAGTTATGTGTGTGTGTGTGTGTGTGTGTGTATGCGTATGCGTGTTCTGTTCTCAGGGAGCTCGCCGGTCCCTCTTGGAGAGGAGGTAGCACTGGATGGTACGCAGACGGTCTTTGGCTGGCCCAAATTCTGGCTGGAGTTTTAGAGTTGACTCATACCAATTCATGGCCTTCTCAAACTCCTCCTATGAGGATATCATTTAGGTATTTATTAAACAGTAATCATATCAACATCAGTAAAATACTTCATAATGATACGTCTCAAAAATAAAAACAAAATAAAATCACTGACCATAGCTATATAGACGTTTGCCAGAGTAAAATGATTAACAACAAAGTGAGGAGCAATTTCCACTGCCATGCGCGCCACAGTCAGGGCGTCCTCCCAAAGTCTCGCATTTTGGAAGATGTTGGCAAGGCTGATGAGAGGCACATCCTAATGGAACAGAAATAAATATTTATGTCATGCAGTAGCATTAGCTTCTGTACAAGCCAACCAATGGAGAAGAACTTTCTGAGACTGTAAAGGCCCCGACATACTCCCTTTTTTCACTCAGGTGTAAAAATAAGTTTGAAATAGCTTTGCAGCAATATACTATTAGCGAACATCCCAACGAAATAACAGAAGCGATAACACAACAGTTAAGAAAGCATCTGATCATAGCGACACGGATATGTTTGCGCAAGCTGCATAACTGGTCAAGTCACATCACGTTTATTAATATAACACTTTATACAATCAATAGATTGCGTTAAAATCAAGCAGCTTTACCGAATTAAACATGAAAAAAGAGTCAGGGTCTCTCAAGTAAAATTATGACTTCAAATCCTACTGTAAAGCACTCCAGTGTTTTCATGTTTCTACTCACGGTCTGACCTTAACAGACTGAAAAGAATATGTACCGGAATGGTTCCAATTCGACACAGAGCACACCTACCTATTACGTAATCACCATGGATCAATGGTAGTTCGAAGATGTTTACCTGTGGGAGTGAAACTTTCCGGGAAAGTTCACTTTGGCAAACTCCCGAAACAAAGCGAACTTCGATTTGGCTAGATTTTGTTCGAAATAATGCCACCAGATTGTTCTTCAATTTCGCTTAACGTATATCAGGGCCTTAATAGAAAGAGAGTGAGCAGGACCTTCATGTGGTGAGGAGCGTAGTTCAGAGCCTGGCGGAGGCAGTCGATGGCTCTCTTTCCCTGACCTTTCACCCTCCAGTACAATGCTGCCATGCTGGATAGAACCCAGGACGTTTGATTCTAATGGATATACAAACACCCAGATCAGGAAATATAACAAACACCATCACTCTTTTTCACTGATAAACTTTCCATTGAGTTGTTCTCAGCTTGAAATTCAAACAGTCATAAAGTATGTTTACAAACACCGTTATAATCGAGGAACGGTAGGTTTTTGAATAGTTGGGCTACAGTCTGTCTGTCCTAGTATACATGAACCCAATTTTTGACCGATTAAAAGGTATACATGATGGATGAAGCTGAGCTACAATCACATTATCTACACTACTGCTCAAAATATTAAGTACCAACAACACAGTTCAACTGTGATAATAATAAAGAGCGTTTCTTGAATCAGCATATTAGAATGATATCTGAAGGATCATGTGACACTGAAAACTAGAGTAATGACTGCCTGAAGTACAGCTTTGCCATCACAGGAATAAATTGCATTTTAAGATTTATTAAAATAGAAAACAGTTTTAAATTGTAGTGGTATTTCTCAATATGATTGATTTAACAAATAAATGCAGCCTTGGAGAGCATCTCAAAAAATTAAACAATTTTAACGACCTCAAAGTTTCGGATGACCGTTTGCAAAAACCAGACTAGTACAAACCATTTACATGACATTATAAAAAGACAAATTGTTGTAATCTGACTACAGGCAACTTTTAAAGTGCATGTGAGCACAGCAGACAACACACAATGTTGTACCTTTTCCAACACCTTAGCAATACGTGTTCCCACTTGTTCAAAAGACAGTGAGGGAAATTTATCTTTTCCCAGATTCTGCAACACCTGTGACAGAAGAACGAGACAAGACAGCCATCAACAAACATCAGAACCTTTCAGATCAGCAGAATCAGTCACGGATGTAAATAGGAGGGGAAAAAAGCACCTCTCTGAGCTGACTCTCTCCAGTATAGTGAATGCCTCCACGGTTCGCCACCCCGCTCAGGTGGTCCAGTGTGTGCATACTGGCAGGGAGGTTGGCATTACACACCGGCTCCACCGCAGGTTCCTGAAGTGGAGTGGCAAAGTCTATATGCTCTGTGATGCTGTGAGGAGTTCAGAATCATACGTTAGCAGAAAAGAGCAAAAATATGAAAATACCCCACTTGAGTTTTAAGAGTAGAGAATGACCCTAGGAATGATATCCTACTCTATGTTCTTGGCAGACACAGCCAGCCAGGTACTAGCCACCGTTGTGAGGTCCACACGACGAGTGCGCTGACATTCCTCAGGACCGGGCCAACCCAGACTGCTGTAGTCCTTCCATCGCTCTATAAACACAAAACATTACGTTGTGTCAATTCCTTTTGCAGCTACAGTAAAAGCAGTATCAACTCTGTGTAAGAGTTGCTATTATTAACTAAAACTATTCGAGGGTTTCTGAGCCACACATAGGCAGCAATGCCCTTTTGAGGTCCAAAAAGGTAGTAAAGAGATCGTTAAAATGATGTTATCAAGCGACGAGAATACTTTTTGTGTGCAAAAACAAAACAAAAATAATGACTTTATTCAACCATTTTTTCTCTTCCGTCAGTCGAAATATCATACGTATTGAACGCAGTGCAGGTTTCCGTGTTTTACGTCCGAACGCTGGCTCAGTATTGGCTGACACTTTTCACGTGAGCATGCATGTGATGCTGAACACGGAAGCCTGCACTGCATTCACTGTCAACTTTTCGTCAACAGTTCAAAGTCGTTAAATTTGTTTTGTTTTTGTGCACAAAATGTCGCTTCATAAGTTTATAACATTAAGCTTCAACCACTGTAGTCACGTAGACTATTTTAACAATGTTCTTTTTGGACCTCAAAAGGTGCAATGATGTTACTGCCTATGTGTGGTTCAGAAACCCTCAGATTTCATCAAAAATATCTTAATTTGTGTTACAAAGATGAACAACGGTCTTACTGGTTTGGAAATACAATAAACTGAAATACAATAAAGCTGAAGTACTAAAATTAATAATTAATCATTTTAAAAAACCTAAAATATTTTAGAAATATAAAAAAACTAATTAGAAATGCTGCCTTGGTAACTAACTAAAATAAAATAAGTTAAAATAAAGGAGAAGTACTAAAATTACAAAAAATGATAAACAAATAAAATGATTATTATAATTTAAAATCTCAATTACAATATTCAAAATTTTGAATATTAAGTATTTTAATAAAAACAATCATTGTATTTAAATAATACTAAAATAGCAGTGCTCAGTGTTGATAGACAAAGCACATCCTTTAGGAGGGTAGTTCATTCTCAGCACCTGAGGGTCCAGGCGAGGGGATTGTGGGCCCACTGATCTCAAGGATGGAGTTGCTTGACGTTGGTTCACTCTGACGAACATCTCCGTCTCCCACCCAGCCCTCTGAGTCAGTTTTGGGCTTTTTCACACGTTTCACCTGGAATGTTATCTGAAGAGGTAGAACCGGAGAGAGTTGAATTCCCTTCTATTACGAATGCAAAAAGTTCCTGAACTTTTCAACATACAGACATACCCATTCAGCTCCCTCATCATCCTCACAGTTGCCGAAGCAGGGTCCACCCCCTCTTGCCCCCATGACCCTGTCGTTTTTCAGCACGCGGATGCCCCGTAGGTCCCCTGTCTTCCCGTTCATGTCCAGAGCCCCCTCAAATGCTCCTATCAGCTCTTCCCTCAGACGCCAATCCTGTTCTTCTTCCTCTACTCCCTCAGCCTTTTGCTCTCGGCCCCTCTCCTGTCCACTCGCCTCCCCTGAGCCGTTACTGTCCACCACCACTTCTGCACAAGACAAGAGAGTAACAGAGAGGAAAGGTAAAGAGGAAAGCAGTGAGAGTGATGCTGTGTAGAAGGACACTGTATTATAAATCAAGAGTTGAGCAAAAGTCCTTGTTTAGATGATTTAATTCATTTATTTCTATGTGGATTGACATTCAGCAATGTGATAATGGCCGTTTGAAATAAAATACTACTGTACGTCATGTGTCCTGCCAGCTATTGTTTAAAAACAGTAAGTGAAACAACATAAAATATTAAACAGTATAAAATATGCAATCATAAATCTTTAAAATATTTGTGTGCTATACTGCTGTATCAGATGACCTCGCTACACTGCATGTCTAATTTAGCAAGGACAGGACAGTTACCATCTCAGAGACCTTTTTCATACTTTTAAATTGAAACTTGAGTAAAATGTTTAAGTCCATAAAGCATGGGGAAGGTGGTTGTATTACTAAGTTTTTACACTGAGTTTCATGTTCGCATTTTGTGTGCATTTTAATGCAGTTTAAGAAATACAGAATCTGTTGTTTCTTTGTTTGAAAAGAAATGTTTAAATATTTATTTAAATAATATTAATAAATTGTATTTATTTTAAATATTAATAAATTGTATTTATTTTAAATATTAATAAATTGTATTTATTTTAAATATTAATAAATTGTATTTATTTTAAATATTAAATATTTTAAATCTACTGATAGCCCCAGTCTCTAGTCTAGACGTTTGATCAAATAATGAAAATGAGTCGAGAAAAACATAAAAATCATTAATTTAGTATGCTTAGTATGATACCAATCCAAGACCCTAAAGATGCAGTCACGTTTATTTATTTAAAATTTCTATACATATATTTTGTTTAAAGTTTAGAGGACAAAATTCAGGCATTTCAAGAGCAATCCACAAGACGAGGAATTTCATGTGAGAGCAAAATATTTCAACACACAGATTTCGCCAAGGGTTCAAGTTGGTCATGCAATTTTAAACAGAAAGCTGCTTGGTTTGAAAATGGCTCATGCGAGTTGTGCTACTTACATTGCTATGCTACTGACAAAAGACAATGGACCTATTTAACCCCAATAACTTGCACAAAAATTTCGCTCATTAATGAGGTCAAATTCTGTCTGACAACTGTCGCAACAACTAAAACTCTTAGTGGAGACATACACTGGAGCCCAAAAGGCCACAATGAAAATCTGGGATTAAAAATCTAATTTAACCCAGAAAACAGATATTTAGGATTTTGAACAATGTCAAAAATATATGCCATAACATAAAAATTAATAAGAGATATTTAAGATTCATTGCTATTCATATAGTCACAAATGTATTTATTCCTTTAGTGACTATGAATGCACTTAAATTGTGATGCTAATAACATAATTTGTCTTTTCTTTTTTTTTTCTAAATTACAAAAATGCAAAACATTTTTGCTAGTGGTCTCAGACTGTTGGACAGAATCCACTCTGTCTTATGTGAACATCAAACACAAACAAAGAAGCCCCATAACCTCCATTATTAATCTTACTCTCAAAGAGGAGAGAGTCTTCTAAAGCAGACACAGGCATGGCATCAGTGTCCCAGGCCTCTTGCCTGCCGCTGCTGCCCGATTCCCAGTCCTCCAGCTCAGATTCTTCCTCTGCCTCACAGCCAGAGCCAGCTATACACACACACACATTTCAGCTCACATGTTGCTTAACTTACATTAATATCAATATAACTGCATTATTTATATATAAAAGTAAAAAAAGGTAGAAAAATAGGCCTCTTGGACATATATTCACCATTTGGACTGTTATATAAGCAAGTGTGTTAGTTCAGAAGGGGGTCGCCATATTAATCCCTAAATCAATAGCTCAGAGTTCCCCCAAACGAGAAGAGGACAATGAGTTCATTTTTGTCTGCAGAGTGCAGCGGCATCTAAATAAAGCCTGTGCTATTTTCAGTGCCCTGAATTATTGAGGACACGATTTCGCTATTTCAAAGTCTCTCTCGCTCAGAAGAGTGCCAGGGGAGAGAGAGCTGAGCTACAGAAGGGGAGCAGCACAGGATGCTGAGGAGAAGAGAAAAGGGGAGTAGGAGAGAGAATGGAGCAAACCCAGAATAGAAGATGCAACGGTAAAGAGTCTAAAATTGGCTCAAAGATTACAGTGCCTGGGCTATAAAAAGTGCGCCGAGCACTCTGCCGCTGAGGTAGCAACACCAGGGAGAAGGAAGAAGTGAGTGATGGAGGGAGGTGAGGTGGGGTAGCTGTCCAGGGGGAAAATGCTTGGTTCAGTGTTGGGAGGGTCCTATGAGTGTACATAGGAAGCTACTTACACGGACAGGCCTGGTGCTGCAGATTGTAAAGAAAGGGATAAAACTGGAGACAGCGCATTAGAGGCAGGCTGGCACGACACTGGGGACAGTGAACTGTGAGAGTCAGGGCCCGACGAAACACTGCCAGAGCGCCAGTCAGGTTTCCCTGAGAGAGGTGAACGTTGACCAGACTTAACAGGGTGTGAGGCTGGTGTAAGAGAGAGAGAGAGAGAGACAGTTATGTCGCATAATAAACTTTTATCTTTGATTTATAAAACTTTTGGTGGAGGTGTCTCCTGAAAATCACAAGTAAGAAAACATCCAAATTTCTTTCATTAAAAATGTCTCATTTATACTAAGGCTGTCAATTAAACATGTCAATAAAACAGGTTAGTGCAAATGATTCCATTGAAAATGAATGAAAAAATGAACGTCCTCTGACCTTTATCAAAATACTAAAATTTCAATTCAAGTATGAAGTGCCACCTGCATGTTTTTACATGTCCGCAGTAAGCTAACAATCAACAAGCTACACTTACTAAAAGCAGAGAAGCCATTTTAAATTTGAACAAAAAATACTGTCCTAGGATCCTAGATAGTAGTCACTGTTTTCAAACCATGCAGACTATGTCCTCACCTCACACATGAACTTTTTTGCACTGATTAGTTTGGCCACAAGGTGGGAACGCTGGCCCAAGCCATTGTTTCATAATTGAAAAAGAAATGCATAAGATGGAACAACAACAAATTACTGGAGACAAATGCATAAGTGAACTTGAACTAAGTTATGTGCTAGTCGGAATGTGTAACTCCTGTTGTGGATGCGCTCTTCCCGTAACAAAGCGCTGTACAGCAACTAAACTCAAAGTATAAATGTTGTTTTTTATGCTCAAATGGCATGGTCAAATGATCCAGCCAATGAAAATGTGGAGTCCTAAGTGTGAGTCTCAAGTATCTATGGAAATCAAAGTTTCTAGCAGCAGCTGAAGTGACTTTGCCAACTGCTGATTGGTTCTATAATTTAGAAAGCGGGACATATTCCACAACATTACGCTTAACAATTTTCCTCCATTCATTGTGACACGAGTGAACCATCCTCGTATACATCATCTTTGTATAGTCTTGTGGCATGTCAAAATAACACTATAATCACTGCAAACACTACAATCTTGTTGTGTAATCATTTACAGAGTAAACAGAGTGGTTGAAGTAATAAAGTCTGCACTATAAAAGGTGTGGTGTTCAACGGTCTCCATTGTAGGTCAGTTTCAGTGCGTACCTCTGAGCGGTTGATCAGCAGGGCCTGTTGCAGCAGCTCATGGGCCTCGTCATGCAGGCCGTAGTGCAGCAGCAGGTTAGCAGTGTTGACCAGAGGCATGTCTCTGTGCTGAGGAGGGGCAGAATGGAGCGCTTGGCGCAGACACACCAAAGCTTGTGTGCCATTTCCTTTAGCACGCCAGAAAAGACCTGCCTCATTCTGCATCATCCATAGTGCCCCACTCATCTGAGAGAAAGAGACTTAACATTTGATCTTCTTTAATGCTCTTGTTTTTACTGTCACATTCCTATTTTTATTTTTAAAAAAGCTGCACACAGACAACATCTGATGTTATCAAATAACCATATATGAGCAGATAACTACTGTTCAAAATGTTTGGGGAAATAAGTTTAAAAAATATATATATATATGATAATAAAAAAAATATCAGCAAACAGCTTACAACCATAGAAAAAAATTACATTGTAAAATATGCTATACTAATATGCTAATATTGCTATTACATGGTTTCAGAACACTTTATATTATTTGCACTATAGCGACACAAGTCCTTGTCCTTTTCTGAGCTTAACAGTCCATAGTAACCATAAACTATCACTGTATAGAAAAAAAGCATAAGTAAAAATTCTTAGCAAAATTAAACCGTATATGGGTTGGACAGACATAAGGGTATATTGCTATTACTTTCTATATTTTCATTTTAAATTGATTGATCCTTGATCCTCTGTACAGCTCCACACTGTCCATCCGTACATAATTAGTCAAAAAAAATTTTTTTTAACAATCTTTTTTTTAATCTATTTTTACAATTTTACACATTAAAATCTTGAATTCACAGTTAAATGGAGCCATTTAGTCTACAATTATCTACACAAAGCAAATGCTAATGTACTTGACATGTGGCATATGCAACCTTAATTCTTTTACCTTGTCCAGAGCCTGAGCTATCAGTGCTCCAGTTTGCTCCAAACTCCTCCCACCACTGCGCTTCAGCAGCACCTGAACAAAACACACACACAGCATGACTCACCTAAAAAAACAACACTCCTACATACCAAATAGCTCCCACTGCTTCATCTACCTGCACAAATAGCTCAGGTAAACTAAGGGTGTGGTACCGAACTCCTTTAGACTGACAGTGTTGGAGTGACTAAGCTGACTCATACCTCTGCAGCATGTGGGTCAGGCAGCTCCTTCTCTAAGGCCCAGGCCAGAGTGTCAAGCGGGTCTCTAGCGGTGACAAGACTTTTAAAGCTGCAGTCTGGTGTCTTTGTTGATGGTGGAGGACTTTTGCTTTCCAATAGGATATTCAGAGGCCTGGTAACATGACACAGAAGTCAGAGAAATAAAAATACGCAAGATCCGGTTTCCAGCTTCCAAATCCAGCCCAAATTCTGAATCTTTCTTTCAAAATTGGATCAGAAATAAATAATCAATCATAATATGAGTTGAGGGTTATCTTGAAGGGTTAAGCTACTATAAATATACTAAATCTGTGATCTTGTGATTTATACTGATGTTCACATTCCAATTCCATGTCTTACTTAAAGTTGCGGGACTCAGGGGGCAGGTAATAGGTGGGAAGTAGGTGCACAGGGGGAATCGTGGGGAATCGTTGTGCACAGTCTGACCTCCTGGGCCACAGCACCGTCTGACTCTCCTATTCACACACAACAACCAGAGAGAATGTGACTTCTACTGTAAGATATACAGGACAATGCAGACCTATGGTGCCTTAACACCAGTTACAGTAATTACTAGATGACATGACAACCTGGACTTTTTACTCTGAGCTTCACTTTAAATCAGAGTTATGCGTTAACACTATTAACGGCAAAAAGAATTTGCGAAATTTAAGTAATTAATAGGCAAAACCACAAGAACACAAGTTGTTATGCAAATGTCTTAATAAAATCTTAATGTTTATTTATCTCCTTTAGTAGGAAATTAGTTAATAGTCATCCAACTCTGTGCTAGCTACATTAAATTGTATTGTAGCCTTGTAATTTATCGTTTTTTTTTTCAGATTGCATTATTAAGTCATTAACAATAGCCAATTATTGAAACTATTAAACTGTAAAATCCTGAGATAACTACTGAACTACATTTTACTGCTGAAGCTGCCACAATTTTTTGTGTTTTCACATGGTGTTGCAATGGTCCGGTGACACAAAAAATTCAAGAATAATCTAATTACAATAATTCCAACATAGTGTGAACACACTTTTATATTATGTTAAAACATACACTGATCAGCCACAACATTAAAACCACCTGTTTATTATTGTGCCTAATCAGTCTTACATCGTGTTGCCAAAACATGAATGTCCTCTCAATGCATCATGTGGTATCTGGCAACAATATATTAGCAGAGCCTTTAAGTCTGGCAAGTTACAATATGAGGCTTCCACCATATTTGTTGGTCCAGCACATCACATAGATGCTCAGTTGGGTTGAGATCTGGGGAATTTGGAGGCCAATTTGTTGTGTTCCACAAACCTTTTCTGAACAATTGTTGCAGTGTGGTGCATTATCTTGCTGAAAAAGAACACTTCCACCAGGAAACACCATTGTCATGAAGACATGTACCTGGTCTACAACAATGTTTAGGTAAGTGGTATGTGTGAAAGTAACAACCACATGAATGCCAGGCACCCAACAATTCCCAGCAGAACATTGCCCAGAACATCACACTCCCTCCATCAACCTGCTTTCTTCCCATAGTGCATCCTGCTGCCATACATTCCCCAGGTAAACAACATACATGCACTTGACTATCCACCAGAGCTAAAAGAAAATGTCATTCACCAGACCAGGTAACTTTCTTCCATTTCTCCATTTCTTTCAATTCTCAGTGGTTTTAATGTTGTGGCTGATCAGGGTGTAATATATATATATATATATATATATATATATAAACACACACACACAAATACACAAAATGTGCGCATGTAAATATGCAGATATTGAGGTGTACACATCTTTTTTGGTATGAAATATTTAGGCGAATTCAGTTGTTTTCAGATAACCATAAGAGTGCATAAAAGTGCTCTACTGACCATATTTAAACCTATTTTACAGAATTTTACAGTTTTGCACATCAACACTCTCTTACATCAGTGGAGGTGATCTCCTTGTCCCAGTGGGCTGCAGGTTCCCGTCCTAAGGACAGAGTGTAGGACTGCTGAGGACTGTGACTTTCATTCACACTCAACTCTGACACCAGAGCAACACTGTTGGCTATTGACACCTCCTCGCCGAACTATAAACACATACACACAACATGTCAGAGAAAGATGAGATTGACATCTAAAGCATTATCGCATAAGCAGGAGTGCTGTTATGCTGAATATCAAAAACATTACTGTGTGAGAAACTTAAACTTGTTTAATAAATAGTTTCAGCTAATCAGATATCAAAAGGTTGAGAACCACTGCTACAGACAGCTGTGCAGTGATGTTTAAGAGTCTAAACTGCTTCAAAATTTAGTTTTACTACTAAAGTCTGCATGAACCAGAAGTTGCAACCGACATTCCTTCTGTATTGTGACGTATTTTCAGAGTGAAACAGAATATTAAATGAGAGGGCGTGGCTTGTTTTTTTTTTCCCTCTAGGAATTGTTTGGATCTAGAAAGGTAGGCGTTCTACCATTAAACTGACGTCAGAGAAGGAAGGCCGATCCACAGGGGAAGAACATTTTCAGATTTTGATCAAAGAATGCAAAGGCAAAAAAAAAATAATAATTTTGTGGATTAACTTGCACAGATGAATTGTTTACCACAAGACTAGTAATATGCGCTAACAAAGTAAATAGGGCCAATTTTGATTTAATGCTGACTTTAACAAAATTTACACAAAATAACTAAAACGTGTTTTCACACTCACCTGAATGTAGTGGACATTTTCAAACACTTCACCACGGTGATACCTTACAGGCAAGTCAAAAGGGCAGTGCAGGGTAAACTTCTGCTGGCCCATATGACACATTTGGTGATTTCCTGAAACAAAACATCACATGCCTGTTATGTGCATTCATTGTGAGCAACAAGGAAAGACAATAAACGTGGCACCAACAAGATTTGGCAGAATTGCGAAACTTGTTTATCCAGTATATTGCACAATCTTAATTAGGACATTGAGTTTGTGGGTCTACGTTACAGAAAATGTATGAATGGAATTCATGAAGACATGAAGTCTAACCAAGTTGTGCTTCTTTAGCCATCTGGGTCTCGTGGATGATGTTTCGCAGGATTTGCTCCTCCTGAATGAGCTTGTGCTTGTCCAGCATCTCTTGCTGCCGCAGATAATGATCATGTTGCTTCTGGTACTCCTTCAGTTCATTCAGAGTGCGTTGCAAAGACCTACACGAAGAGCAAAAGAAAGCGTATGTTGATTTTGCACTTGCACAGCGTTTTTTGAGCACAAACTCAAATAAATTTGAGCTCCCTTCCTTGTCATCAACATGAGAGCAGTGGTCACTTTGCTGTTTATTATTTGTTGTTAACTACCAAAATATTGTCAAAAATAAGAATATTGTGTCAATATTTACATATTTTATGTATTTAATACATAGTATTTACAACTCCATATGTTGTCCTTAGCTTGTAAGACAACTTCCACATGAAATAAATCAAACTTTGAGCTCAATCAAACTTCTATTAAGAAAACAATTTAATGCCTTTTATAAATCTACAATTTTAGTGGTTCCTTTTTTTCCCAAAGTAAATTTTTAGGCCAAAGATAAAAAAAGAGCATACTGTATACAATAGTATTTTTAGCCTTTCCTAACATACATATAGAAGCATATTAAATGTACACTAGCATTCAAAATGTTTTTAATGATTTTGAAAGTGGTATCTTATGCTCACCATGGCTTCATTAAAAAAATGTTAAAAACAGATATATTATAAAATATTATATAATAATTGGAAATAATTTAATATATTTTAAAATGTAATTTATTCCTGTGACGGCAAAGCTGAATTACTCCAGTCATCAGTGTCACATGATCCACTGTCACTTTTAATCTAATGGATCCTTGCTAAATAAAATTTTTAATATCTTTAAAAAAACCTAAAATCACCCGTTTTGCAGTGCATCAGTCGCACATTAATAGTTTTTAAGATAAATGTATGTACATTAATTGATACTTATCTGTAATGTTTATGGTTGTTTCAGGCAGGTTAGGTGATATATAGAAATCGTTACTTAAGATGTGTGTGTCTAACTGAACTAACACGAAACAGATTTCTTTATATATGTAATTATGCATTATCAGCAGAAACTGATTTGAAAATACATTAAAATATTACAACACATATAAGCCCATATTACTACATTGCACTATATTATATTAAAATCCAAGATTTACCATGTATAATCTTGCTCGGAGCCACAGTAAATACTTGGAAATAAAGCTTCATGTCTTTAAATCCATACGCAGTCAGTGTCGTTTCTCTGAATAAATTGTAAAGCATGTATTTTATTTCCTGGAGCCAGTTGTTCAAATGTAATCTGATCGGATTTCGGCTATCGGATTGGATCAAATCTTGAAAGTGGAATTTTTCAAAAGGAAAAAAGGATTCTGAAATCAGATTAGATCACAAAATCCAATCTTGGATTTGATCTAAATAAAATCCTCAGTTTGTGTTTTTCAAAACGTTTTAGTAAGATTGGGATACCTTTGATCCAAAAAAATCTGGATCATAATGATCCCACCAGAAGGGTGGATTTCAGGTACAAAAATGTGATAAAACTGGTAAAAAAAAGGAAAAAAAAGAAAATACAATATTTTTATCATGTAATATACATACATATGTTTTTTATTTTGCACTATTGTATTTTAAATGTTAAAGTAATAAATTAGAAGTAGACATATTTAGCTTTTCAGTAACCTACTGTAAAGTAAAAAAAGAGATTTTGATGCCATAAAATAATCCCTAAACAGCTGTAAATATCAAACAAAAATATTATATTTTTTTCACTGTTTGTAAACTACATTGGCACAAGAGATGAACCAGTCAAAAGTTATTTGCGAGTGAATGCAAAGTTTCTTGGGTGAACGCTACGCGGAACCTTTCTGAGAGAACGCAAAAGCATTGAAATGTTTATTTTTTCCCTATCTCATATTCTTTCTATCTCCATATCCCTTTAGGGGCTCTGTGTGTATCTGGATCAGGATGATCCAATCCAATTTTTCTTTGAAAAACCAGCACAAAAGTAAGATGGATTACCTGATCCTTGATCCTTGATCTGGATTTCCAACTCCAGATCATTCTGATCCAGATTAAACTTTTTAAACAACTGGGCACAAATGTTTTTTTTTTTGTTTGTTTGTTTTTTTAACCAACATCCACTTCAGACTCTTGAGAGAACTTGGAAATCTTTAAAAAGCCACAAGTCAGCTCAAATTCTAAGACTTTTCACTAGTATGACAGTTTGCATACAAATTAAATGTTATTTGCATATATTGCTGAGCAAATTATTCATTAACCAATTTTTATGTCACATTATCTTTACTGCTTCAAAATGCATGCTGTTAATGAAAACACTGTTGATTTCATTTACAGTTACTGTACGAATAAAAACAATATTATTACACAACTTGTGGTTATTACAAACACAACATAATTACACAACTACAGAGAATAAGTGTACACCGCAAATTAAGTTGTATGAGTATGCCTTACAAAGCATAAATCTGTATTTAGATTTCACAAGAATAATTTTGACATTTGTAACACAAATGTTGAGATGTCTTGTCCATCAGCTATTCTGATATTCACTACTGTAATGACGATGAAGGCAGCTTTTAATAAGCAGGGAAAACTCTGACATGACTTTAAACAAATAAACATACAAGGATGTTTGCATTGTAAGAATGTACAGGGAGACTTCAGATATAAAAGTTAGTGGATGTTTTCTCATTAAAATCAAAAGATTTTCAATTAATTCAATCGATTGTCCTCACATTCTATTAAATTAATAGGAAATCATGTGATTTTAATGAGAAAATTCCAATATGGCGGCATAGTGGCTTCACTTTTTATGATGTCATGAGCAGTGATTTGAGAAAAATAATTGGCAGCCCTCCTGCAGTACAACTCTAGAGGTCACAGATCCCCTTTAGAACAGCGCTGCAATGATTCAAAATAAATTCCTCATCATAAACAGACTGAAGGGGAAAGTAATTAGCAGAAATATACCATGAATAAAAGAGGAGCCACTTATTACCAGCAACAAGGCTACTCCACACTCTGAAGGTTTTCTTAATGAGACAGAAATTGCACAGAAAAAGAGAGACAGTCAGTCACCACAGTCCATGAGAAAACAAATGTTGGGCTTTACCGGTGTTGAGCCTCAAGTCGCTGCTCCAGCTTCTGCTGACAGAGGACAGCATGTTTCCTCCTCAGGGCCTGTTCAAAACCTGGCTGAGCCTGCAGGGCCTGTTCATAGCACAGCACTGAGTGATTATACTCCCCCAACATCTACCAGAGAGACAGGAGGAAGGAGAGAGACGCAAAAGGAAAAATTGTCATTTGATACAAACACGGAAATGAGATATTAAATCAAAATGCCCTTTTCTGTCCAGCAGAAAGTGTGTACACAGATGATTATGATGAAGCTCAAAAACATCTTAAAAATGTATTTTCAAGAAACCATCCCTCTTCTCCACAATGCTGCACTCACAGCGTAAATGTTGCCCAGGGTGTAATGGCTGGTTAGCAGATCTGTGGTGAGATCCAGAGCCGCGTGGGCAAGGATGGCAGCGTCAGCTGAGAAGTGTGCTCTGTGAAGTACATTTGCCATATTGACAAGAGCAATGTCTTTGTGCTGCCTGGAAAAAAAAAGTGGAAATACATGCAAATTTATGCAAAATTAGATGAAAACTTGTGCATGTCTTTGTGCAGGTGACGAGAGACTGATTTCACTGTTGATATGCTATGCACACGATACATCTGCCATTTGTATCCATGTGTCAGTTCCTGTTACCTTGGAGAAAAATGGAGGGCACGGACCACACAGTCCACAGCTCGCCTGGGTTCATTCTTCATCCGCCAGTAGAAAGAGGCCAGATTATAAAGCACCCATGAAGAGGAATTCTTAGAAAGTGAGAGATAGAAAGATGGTCATCATTAATCAGGAATGACAGTTTCAGCTGACTTCTGCTGTTATCGGTGAAACTTAAAAGAGACCAATCATAGAGGAAAAACTGAACCACAGAGGAAAACGAACAGTTTGCACTAACACAATGACAATGACTTTTCCAGTTAATCATGAATACATTTTACTAGATTTACATTTGTATTACCAATCCTAAGAATAAATAAGTTAAAGCAATTATTCTTATTAATGTCTTCAATTAAGCAGATAGTAGGCTGACAAATGGCCAATATTATAAAATGATTTAAAAAAAGCTGTTGACTTGTCTTTAAGACAAAGTTTAAATGTACATTTACATTTAGTCATTTAGCAGACGCTTTTATCCAAAGCGACTTACAAGTAAATAAAGTGCCGGAGAAAACGTCTTGTCTTGATTCAGTTTCTGCTCTCAGATGAGATGTTGCCAGGCTATATGTCAGCCAGTCATTATTCGGTAACACTTTACAATAAGGTTCATTAGTTAAACATTAGTTAATGTATTAACTAACATGAACTAACCATGAGCAATACATTAGTTACTGTTTTTACTAATCTTCGTTAACGTTAGTTAATGAAAACACAGTTGTTCATTGTTTGTTCATGTTAGTTCAGAGCATTAACTCATGTTAACAAGATTTTAATAATGTATTAGTAAATGTTGAAATTAACATTAACAAAGATTAAAAAATGTTGTATAAGTGCAGTTTATTATTAGTTCATGTTAACTAATGTTGTTAACTAATGAACCTTATTGTAAAGTGTTACCCATTATTCTAATGTTATTTTCATAATTCGTTATGAAATAAAAAGTCTCTAACCTCAGAAAAACTAAATTTCCTGTCCTGTCAGATGTTATAATGTGCTCGCGGAGTGCAATTTTCAATTGGTGCGCTGTTTATCACTATATATTATGAGAGAATGAAATTACGAGCATGCAACGTTGCACTTACGAAATGCCCAAAAAGTACCGATAAATTACATAACTGGTGTGTCATGTTCAATCTACTCATCAAAATCAGTGTCTATATTTTCTATCAGCAGTTCATGTTAGTCTTGTGTATTTAACATGCTAACTGCACTTTCCGTAACCTTAACCAAAAATAACATTTCATTTTCTATATTTTTGATGACTGTGGTGGCTTACTAACTTTATATAAACTAGTTTATTAGCTTTACCTTATTATACTAGTTTTTTTTTCCATCAGTGTTAGTGATATTCTTACAATTTGAGCATAAGTAAATGGGATGGTACTAGTGAGTGTCAACCATTTTGGAGAAATTAATTTGCTTGGCTTAAATTTCTAAAAATCTGGGTCATGGTTTAATGACCATGGGAAAATGTAAATATATATTTATATATTTCTTATAAATCAAGAAAATCAACTTACTCTTAGTAGGGCCTGGTGTATCTGATGCCCAACCTCATCCACACTCTGCCCCAGCTTCAGAGGCAGGGAGGTAAAGATTGGGTCATCCTTTGACAGCAAGGGCGATGTTAGGTTTACCTTCTCCTGGACACCCTGAAAGGGAAAAGGGACAAAAACAATGACGGTACATGTGAGAGAATAAGAGGAAGAGATATATAAAGGTGCAGCTTAAAACACTCACCCTGAGGTGCTGGAATGCATGAATGCTATAAGGAAGGTCGAGAATTTTTGCGCAGTCAGGTTTTTCCAGATCTGGAGGTAGAGGTGACATCTGATCCAAAAAATCCTCCGGACTATAAAACCAGAACAATAAAAACGGAATGACATATGTGACGACGACAACTGAAATGTTCATTAAAAAAAACATGAGGAAACATTTTCTTCTTTAAGGAAACAACACTTACTTAATGTCTTTGCTTTCCAGGGATATAAAAGTGCCATCATAGAGATCCAAGTCTCCCAGAGGAACTTTAGCTGTGACACAGTCAGCGTCTTCTTTATAATGTCGCTGCTCTAAACCAGTATCCCGGTCCTCGTTCTCTTCAATGTGAATCTTCTGAGCAACAAGTTGCTTCTGCAAAATGTACAATAACTCACCGTCAGACTGAGATTATAGGGAAGCGTATGTTTACTTTAGAGCGGTCTTCTTCAAGACACGGCACATTATAAAAGATCCTTTTTAGGTTATGTTGAATGTGAGGCTTAACATCACCTCTAACTTCTTGAGGTAGTTCACACGAGTCTCTTGTTGCATGAAAAGAACTAAATGGTGGGGGTGTTTCAAGTTAAGAGGAGAGTCCACCTGAAAATGAAAGAGTGTGTAAAAGGCGAAGGCAAACTGTATGCACACACATGCTTAGAGCAAGAGTCACTATCTGACAGATATCAGGTCAGAGGTTAGGTGACATCCAGAAGACAAATCAGGCTTGATTTGGACAGTATTATTGAATCAGCACAGATGAGAGCACTGTGATTTCATGATAAGCAGCAGACAACAGCTGTCAACACACGAATCTGCCTGACAGCTGTATAAAGCAGTGCTAGCGGGTAACAATTAGATCAGAGAGTGATTATTGAAGCTCACTCGTCTTTTACTTGTCTTGTAAATATGATGTACAGAGCGATAGAGTGACTAAACACGACACAGTCGCTTACCTGTTGTTGGATTTTGCCGTCCTCCGTCACCACCCAGTGCGTCGTGGCTCGCGCGGACTCAGTCAACAGTACACAGATGAAAATGAACGCCGGTCCGCGGACGGACGAGCTCCAGAAGCGTTTTTTACTAGAATGATTACCTATGCTATTGCTCTTGTCATCCGCCATCTTTCTACCGTCTGTCCATTCGACCCTAAAGGTTCGCGTCATTCACCTCAATCTGCTTCCGGGTTACAGAATGACCCCGCCTCCCCTAAACATTCGACTAACTGATTTTTTTTTTTTTTTTTCACAGTTAATATGTCATAATAACAACCAAATAAACAAACATGGCAGATGTCATTTCAGGTAGGTAAACGCTTCTCTCTATTCTTTTTTTTTTTTAGTCAGAGAGTAATATTTTACAACATTCTTCAGAACAAGAATTGAAAAAAAGGAAACAATTAATAAACAAATGCATGTTCAAATCAACCATACAAATTATGGAAGCCTTTTTATTTAAAGAGTCTATAATACAATATACCCATTAATGTCAAATATTAGAAATACATAGTTGGGGTTTTATTTGTAAATTTACACACACACTAAAATAATTTAAGAGACTGCTCTTTAATCTTATTTCAAATACTTTTGGATTATTTTGAATATATTAGTATTTGGGATAGTTTTCCGCTCAAAAAGAAAAATACATAGAATAGAAAAATATATAGTCATAGCAATACCTTTTTGAAAAATATTATGCATCATTTGAATTTGGAGGGGGGTTATGTAAGTTATTAACAAACCACTGAAGAACTGGATGTGAATTTACATGCTTGAGAAATATAATAACTTAAAATTGTTATTTAGTTTATGGACTTAAGAATTTAAAGATTAAAAGATATTGTGAAGAAGATAATGATAAGATAATGACAGGACTCTGAATGTTCAAATGTGAAATTTTATGTAGTGAATTGTACAATACTATAAAGAACGCAATAAAAGTTTTTTACATTGTGCAAAACATTCAAAATCATACTAGAAAAACACTGATTTTGACAAAGTAACTAACACCGAGAAAGAACTCTATAGTGTTTAATTTTTAAAAAGTCTTAATTTGAGCTGACCATTTGTAATGTTAAAATGCACATTCATTTGTTAAATTACAAGTTACATATAAAGCAGTGCTTGTCCTAGTGTTAAAGTGAACATAAATGCAGAATCCCTCAGAAACATTTAAATATATATTACCTTCATTTACATATAAAATGCATAGCTATAGCTATAAAGAACAAGAACTAAAAAGCCATCATTTAAAGATCCCAGTCCAAATAGCACAAAGTGTTGCATGCAGTAGAGTTAAAGTTGAATGATGGTTGAGTTCAGGATGTCAGGTACGTGTTTTGATTTTGAAGACTTGGAGAGGTCTCGCTGTGACAAGAAAAAGACAAATTAAGAGATTTTAACTTAAATAAGTGCTGAACACTGATATGAAAAGTGGTTATTCATATACTGGTTATATTTACACCCTAAAAAACAATATGAAAACTCTCATATACCACAGCAGAAAAAGCAACAGATAAATGGCAGTTAGGCAATAGATGGATTTGTAAACTACAAAAGACGGTTAGAAGTGTGAATTAGGAGAAAACACAGTCCAGTTCAAAGAGAGGACAAGAGGATGTAAAACTAAAACTAATCAGAGATTATACATGCACCACAGTAGAGACAAATGCATTGGTGTTTTTATTTTATTTACTTATTTTGTTTACATTTACATATTGCGATGCATCTCAGGATGCAAAACAATGAATTGGCCAATTAGAATATGCCTGTCCCACAACAAATGAAAATATTACATAAGTCAGAGGGAATGTAAACATACAAGTAAATATTTTAGGTGCAATTTAAACTATAATAATAGATACAATTTGGTCAATATTCATTTAACAGTATATAGTCAACAAGTCATTAAAGCAAAATAAACCCCTTCAGGGTAAGTCCTGGACAGGACAGGGTGAGTCAGAGTTTATTTTGCAATAATCTGACTACACTTCATCCCTTACGTAGAGGTGTTAATTGTGTTCTACAGTACAAAATACAGTTCAAACCGTGTTAGCCAATCAAAGGTTGTTTAAGGGGCATGCAGTTGTTAAAATTTAGGCTGTTTGGAAATCTCAAACAAACCTTGATTATATGGATTCAGCCTTGACAACTTCCTTTAGAAACAAGTTTTTTTTTATTAGTATAACATTGTCATTAACACCAATATTTATATAGGCATTTATACAACTCCTATCCTTAAACACATTTAAGTTCAAGCTCTTGCTCTCTTTGACCAGACTGTGAGTTACTGATGAAGATTATGAGGAGTTTACCTGAAATTCTGAATAGGTGCTTGCGACAGAGTTAATGCTGAAGTTGCGCTGTGGACTAGCTGGTACCTTCATCATCCCAGCCACACCACCAGTTAGATGGCAGATATTTTCCTTATTGCGTTCTTGTAAACCTTGATGAGGAGGTTTGCCGCAGCCTGGAGTCCTCACCGAATTACCCTGCTTTGAAAGAAAGCATATAAGGGAAGAGGAAATGAAAGACATTACCTCAGTTAATCAGTAAATGATTGCACAAATTAGTTAATCAAAAGCTTGAGAACAATAGTCTTGTTATAGCCATGCACTGACCTTGCTTGCAGAAATCGGAGGGCGCGATATAGGAGAATGGCAGACGGTACCACCAAAGACAGATCGCATAGTGCTGTTAGAAGTGCCAGTACTGGAGGTAGCGTTTAGCTGAGGACAAGTCAAAGAGTTAATAGTGTAAATGCCATGCATTCATTTAAAATGTATAGTGCATCACGGTGTGTAATGAGAATATTACTTTAAGCAGCATGTACATGTACACTCAGTACATGTTTCTATTGCAATACTTTTTTTCCACTCAGAAATTGCACATCACAAAAAGTGGGCAGCGAATTAGCTTTCACGTGGACTTAAATATGCCATTTTCGTCAGGAAATAAATTCCCATTGTACTTGCCTTTCGAGCTTTGGAAGGTGTTGTGCTGCCCAGAAATCTTCGTTTAGTCGGTGTCCGGACCACAGTGCCATAGACCATGTCCTCCTCTGTCTGCTTGCTCTTCTTTAGTTGCTGCAAAAAACAAATCTACTACTAATTCTCACTCATAGGTTTTAACTGGCCATTCCCTATTAATGTGTAATTCATGAATACACAGATTCACAGCTCTAGAGAACATGTATATTCCTATGGCCAGTAATGTGAAGTACATACCCTCTCCTGCTTTTCCCGCTCCTTCTCCTGCCGGTACGACTCCCATTGATCAGTAACAAACTGCATGAACTTCTGACCATTCACCAGGAACTCTCTGTTCTGTTCTTGTTCCCACTGATCAATCTCTGCCTTCAGTTTCTTCTCAAGCTAAATTAGAGAGACTCAGTTAATAAGCTTATAATGTAAAATGTACACTACTGTTCAAATGTTTGGGGATGGAAAGATTTTTTAATGATTTTGAAATAAGTCTCCTATGCTCACCAAGGCTTGATTTATTTAATCAAAATATAGTAAAAACAGTAATATATATAAAATTTGATTACAACTTAAAATAACATTTCTACTTTAGTATATTTTAAAATGTAATTTATTTGATGGAAAAGAAAGCATCATTACTGCAGTCTTCAGTGTCACATGATGCTTCAGAAATTATTCTAATATGCTTTGTAACAATGTAAAATGTCACATTTAAAGGGTTAGTTCACCCAAAAATGAAAAATTCTATCATTAAGTCCTCACCCTCATGTCGTTCCAAACCCATAAGACTTTCATTCATCTTTGGAATGCAAATGAAGATCTTTTTCATGGAATCTGAGAGCTTTCGGTCCCTTCATATATTTTACTCAGATATATACATTGATCAGAGAACAAACGGAAGCTCAACCGAACCTGAATGATGGGGGAGAACAAACCTCTTCCGGAAGCTCAAACGTGGTGCGTAACCAATGAGGTTCATTCTCGTGTGTTACGCAGCACATTTGAGCTTCCGCAAGAGGTTTGTTCTCACACGTTAAGCAGGTTCGGTTGATCAATGTTTATATGCAAATAAAAGCTTAAATTAAATCTTTTCATCATATAAAGCCATCAAACCTTTTCAGAAAATTTGGACTAAACCGCTCGATTAGTTTTCCAATCTCTTAATGAACTTAGATGGAAGACAAAAGTCTTACAAGTTTGAGGGTAATGTAATTATTTTCATTTTAGGGTAAACTAACCTGTTAATGCTGAATAAAAGTATTAATTTCTTAGAAAAAAAAAATCTTCCTGATATATATATATATATATATATAAATAACTGCACACATGTCATAATTACCTTGGGGAGACCTTTGACCAGATCAGCCCGTTGTTTCTCCTCCTTTAAAAGGTTTCCTCCTCTGTTGGTGAATCTGGATGGATCTTTGGCCTTTTCCTACCACAAAACATGCAGTGTTAGTTAATGCAAAAACATCTGACAAAGATTTTCAGCCAGTTTAAACTTACTTCAAGCTCTAGGAAAAGTCTCCAGCTCTCTTCCCATTTGTGAACACCTTCAAAGAGTTCTTTATGATCCTCGTAATACTGTTTTAGTCGCACATTTTCTGCATCATGTAAGCTCAGGAGTTCCTCACTAAAATCATCTGAGAGACAAGGCAACCTTTTAACCTTTATATATATATATTTTTAGAAAAGACTTTGAATTTTTTTTGAATGTAAACAGTGTAATTTAGAAAATTACAACTCACCATCATAATACGGCACAAAAGCTTGCCGTTGGTCAGCACTATAAAAGCACTTATCCCAGAACACAGCAATTTCCTTCCGAATGGCCTCAGTAAAATTCTGCATATTTTTAATCTTCAATTCTTCAAGACGCTTGACCTCAGCTTGTAACTGATATTAGAGGACATAAAAATGAAATCGCCTGTATTCAATACAATGGTTTGCAATTTAGAAGCCTTAATCAATGCAGCATTGTATAACTGAAGTAAGAAAAATGAAAAATGTGTGAAATATGTTTGTTTACAAAAGCAGAAAGTGAAAAGATTACTAACAGCTTCCATATTCCTTTTCTTTGACAGGGTCATGTGTTCAAAAACTCCATCACGCTCTTCCTGTGGAATCTGCAACCTTTCCCACAGCTCCTGGATCTTCTCCCGATAAGAGCCACAGACACGTTGACACTCAGCCTTTCTGCTCTCCAACTAAAATAATGAAATTACGTATTACACAATTTTTAAAGCTTAAGTGTATAGTTTGTCAGACTTAGAGGTTATGTTGTACCTGGTGAAGAAGGACCTTGAGTGAATCAATGTTTTCTGTCGACAAGCAAAAACTCTCTTCACCTTCACATACAACATCCTTTTCAAAACTAGTCTCAGGCAACTGATCCAGATCATCCATGCAAAGTATTATCTTCTTCTTCAATGTGACAAATTCTTTATGTCTCCGCCCCTTGAAATATATATATATAAAAAAAACTGTAAATCAAACTGAATAGAATAATTTCATAAATCACCAAAACTTTTATGAAAGTCTAGTGTTTAAAACAAAGACTTATTGGCATACTTTCTCAGCAGTGAGACAGGAGATGTGTTGACGGAAATTCTCCAGCTGTTCCAGAGACGGAACAGAAGTGGCAGAGATAGAAAACGGCTGTGAGCAGAGAAGGTCACAGAGATCTTGATCCTGCTCGGTTAAGGCTTTGAGCGCTTGCATTCTCTGATTTTTCTCTTTTAACATCAATTCAACATGTGTCCGGAGGTCTTTTTCCTGCTGGAGCATAGTGTTGCTACCCCTCTCCTCCTAAAATTATTAGGAACCACAAGAAAAGTTGAAAAAGAAAAACATTTTTCATTCTTCATTCTATAGATATGCCATAAAATCAAAATTTGTGGCTTTCATTCAATATCAACTAGCTATGAAGTTATTTACACAACCAGTCAAAAGTTTTCCTTCATAATTCGATCAAAAATATAGTAAAACAGCAATATTGTAAAATATTATTACTATTTAAGAGAAATGTTTTCTATTTGAATACTTTAAAATGTAATGTATTCCTGTGATGGCAAAGCTTTTTTTTATTTTCAGTAGTCATTACTACAGTCTTCAGTGTCACATGATCCTTCAGAAATCATTCTAATACAATGATTTGCTGCTCAAGAAACATTTATTATTATCAAAGTTAATATTTCTGTGGAAAGCGTGAACTACCATTTAAAAGTTTGGGGTAAGTTAGATTTTAATTTGAAAGAAATTAATGCAGGGATGCATTAAATTGGTTCAAAGTAACAATAAAGACATTCATAATGTTACAAAAGATTTCTATTTCAAATAAATGCAGTTCTTTTGGACTTTCTATTCATCAAAATAATTCATAAAAAAATGTTTCACTGTTTCCACAAAAATATTAAGCTTAACAACTCTTTTGAACATTGATACTGCATTTCACAATTTTACTGTATTTATGATTAAATAAATGCAGCCTTGTACAGTATGAGAGGCTTCTTTCTTTAAAAAAGAAAATTAATTCCAAACTTCTGACCAGTAATCTTATATGCTAGTGTACTAGAACAACCTGTTGGGATTTTGTCCCTCAAACTTCCCATTTTAATAATACATTAAAACAAGACAGAAATCTGGTCAGACAATTTCAAGAGATCCGTAAGGTTAACACCAAAGATTGTCTCCAGACTAAATACTTGCCTGAAATGGGGGAAGCTGCAGTTCCAAGCACAATTTACTCAACTCTTTGTGACATTTCTCAATACTGGTCATCAGACGTTTCCGCAGACTCTCTTCTTCTGCAATCATCATGTCCAGAAGACCCTAAAGTACATGTTTTGTTAGTTTATCACTAAAACATATTTAATAGGATCCATGTTGCATAAGTACACTCAAAACTCACTTTGATATGATTCTTAACCACATTTGTTCTTTCTAACCGCTGATCCTCAGGGATGCCAATTTCCTCCCAGATGTCCTTCAGATGGCAGAGAGCTTTATTCAGACATGCCACTGATTCTGCAGCAATTACCTCACTAAAATGCGGACATAAAATAAAAAAAAGAACATAAAATCCAAGTTTGTAAACGTCCATTCATTGACAGTACCTTTATCCACCAGTGATAATTTTCATTAATAGCATTAAGTGAATTAACAGGTTATTCCATTATTATATACTTCACAAATATTCGGTAATGTAAATACAGGCGGTTATAAAATATTATAAACCGTTAATAATAAAAAATTAGCAATTAGCAAAATTATAATGCACATGGACTACTGCTCTATTGATCATAATAACGTTATGTGCGCTAATGTTTGCTAATGACATTATATGAAAAGAGACGCACCTCACGAGGCAAATGTGCTGAAAACACCTGCTATCTGTCAATAACAGTACCGTTACTGCGTGAATCTCAGGAGCAAAATCCCACGTAACGATCGCGTGTTTGGATTAGCATATATTTCCAATGCCAGTGTCATCTTTAACAACCTACTGCTCAACTTCATTGATCAAATGACAAATTCTTAAATCTGTCTCCGTATTCGTTGATAAACACCCCAAAATTATAACGTATCAGTAAACATACTCACCTCTTCCTCATCCTAGAACCACAATGCAAAGTTTTTCGCTTGTTTATTTGTATTTTATAACAGAATATTAGACTGCGCAGTCCTCTCACTCATACGAGCAACCGTTTCTATCGGATTCAAAATACGCATCAAAACGGCGCAGCTCGTCTGATTGGCTGGTTAGAGCATCGCTGCGCATGCGTGAGGATGTGTCAAACAGACGGATTGTTCCAACATGACATCAGAAACATTTTCAAATGACCACTCCTGACTTTTTTTTTGTAAATCAATGTAAAGCAACAAAAACTAAACTGTTCATCATTTGTCCAGTTTGGAACATTCATTCCCTTACATCGTATTAGAAATATGTTGCATAGACTATCTGTTTATGCACTGCAATTTGCATTGAAGTTCTATATTCGTTTTCTGTTATTTTTCCACTCCTACATTTGCCCCTGGTTTCACATACAAGGTTTAAGCTATTCCCAGACTAAAATGCATGTTTGAGCCGTTTCAACTGAAAGCAATTTGAACTGACATACAGTATCTTAGAATATGTCAGTGCCATCTTTTGTCTCAAGATTCACACCAGTAATGTTTTTTTAAGTTTATAAAAGCTACTTAAATGTCTTAATTGAACTAAGACCTGATCCTGGCTTAATCTAAGCCCTGTTTCTGAAACCAGGCCTTTGTGTTTAAAACTTGTCATGTTAATACATTTTATGTTAAAGATAATATTAAACACAGCCTGTCTATTAGGTCTCACAACAAAGTGTATCATTAGTACCATTCATATCTGTGAAATGTGCCAATTACTATTGTATGCCATATTTTTGTGTTTTTGAAAAAATAAACTAATTCATTTTGACTTAAAATATAAAATATTAAAAATATACACATAGCTGGACAGGCCCACTTCACTATATATTTAATAATAGTTATCTGGAGAGCAAAGACTCACCTGACACCAGTAACTCTTTATTGTTCAGTCTTGAATCAGTTAATACAGTTCTTGCCACACTCTGAAGTTTATTTGAATATTATAAAGTGCAAATTTGTATTCCATGTTTGCCACTTCTCCATTCATAAATTCAGATGGCACCTGCACAGATGATTAAAGGAATAGTTCACCCAAAATGACAATTCTGTCATCATCTATTCAACTGTCTTTGAAGTGTAATTTTTTTTTGTTGAGAAATGTCAGGATTTTTTTTGTTGTGTTTTTTTTTTTTTTAGGGGGGGGGGGGGCATACAACGAAAGTCAATGGTAACCAAAGCTGTTTGGTTATGAACAATCTTTAAAACATCTTCTATCATGTTCTGCAGAAAAATGGAAGTCATATAGATTTAAAACAACAGGTGAACTATCGCTTTAAGACTGAACACATCTTATTGTCCTCCCCTCTAACAGTCCATTTGTTTTTGGGAGATGTTGATGACCAGGATGATTAGTACATATTCTGTCCTTTTTTGCTTTCTTAGGATAGGTCATAAAGTGTCCTCTTGTGGAATGTTGTCACAGACTCAAGGGTGGTTATCCAATAATGCTTCCAGAAGCCGGGCGCTGTTTGTGATGGCTGTAGTGACCACTATGAATCTGCAACCTTTCAAATAGAAAATTTTAAATTAATCAAATATTCAATATGTTAGTGTCCTTACTAATATATTAGTATATAATATATTAGTAAGCATATATAAAGCATACTAATCTGTTAACTTATATGCACCAAAAAAAAAGTCACTGTTTGGATTTAAATAGCCAAATACTTAAGAGTCTATGATTGGATCATTATTGCAGTGATTAACAGATCTTCTAGCTCTAATTGACTCTTCGCAAACAGTTTGATTGACAGGCGATCTGGCCAATCATAACCCTGGATCCACCATTTTGTCTGACAAAGCAGTCAGGGGAGTTAGTAGATTAATATTGGTGAACTTGAAAATCAAAAATTGTGTGTATTCCGTGCTTGAAGCAACGTTCCTTCTGATATCCATCCTTCATGGTATTTATTGTTTAAACTTCTTTAAAAAATTACTTTATCTTAAATATGAAACTGTTTCATATGTCTGTCGACGCGTTGTCAGTGTCCTCTTTGCTCCGGGATGTATTTTTCACTGCATGAGAACATGATGTGTGGCGTGAGAGTGCATGGCTTGTCGGACATAGCAACAGTAACTAAAGGGGGCGGGTCTTTGCGAAGGGTCAATTGATGGAGTGTGTAGTATTTCATTTCTCAAACAACCATGTAGGAAGACACATTATGGCAATATTCCAGGATGACAATGTCAAGATTCATCTGGCTCAAATTGTGAAAGAATTGTTGGGAGGGAGCATGAAGAGCATCTGCTAATGTAAATCCAAACAGCAACTCTTTATGGGCCAGGCAGTGTATAATATTATTTATAATACTAATAAGTAACTATAAAAACACAAAAAATACATTCTGGAATATTTCACCTCTTTCCTTGCCAAGGAACCGGAGTGCCGAGATCTCAGAGAATGTGCAGCCACCAAGGAACATCACCAGAACGATCCTCTGAGCATCAGTTTTGTTTCTGGGTTCTGAACTACTACTGCCGCCTGAATCAAATACAGGGAAAAGAGGGGTAAAAGGAAGGCTTGATAGAAAAAGTTCTCTTTTTTTTGTTCCTAAGAAGAAAATTATTATTTATTATTAAATAATTTCATAAGAAACTTCCAGGGTGGCCCCAATAAGTCTTAAAACTTATTTATATTTGGTTATATTAACAATCTTAATTAAATGCAAAAAAAACACAAAAAATAAAAACAAATATTAAACTGATATTTTAATGGATGTACATATCAGCCTAAATAGTCTCTTGACTATTAGCCTTGAAGTCAAAAAGGTTGAGAACCACTGCTTTACACAAATAATATCTTCCATTTGTTCAAACCTGTTACAGCAAATTCCTGTCCATTTAGCATACGGGTGACTTCTTCCAGACCGGTCCAACCATCTCTCTCCAACACCTGCGGTGAGCACAGGCCAGAAGCAAACACTTTAAAATGTTCTTCAGCAAGAGAGCGAAAAAAATAATGACCAACCAGTCAAAGCTTATTTGGAAACCTAACCTGTTCAATAAGTTTGCAGCTCAGAGGAATATAAGCGCCACTAAAAACATATGCCATGTCTCGTGGAACGCGAAGATCATATTCCTCCCCGGACTTTGGTACCTGTACATGTAGATTGCATGATTATGAAAATTTTATACATACTTTTTGGTTCTTTTTATTAATTAAAAATTTGCTAACCAGAGCCAGTCTTTTACTCAGAGCTCGAAAATTGCTCTTCTTAGCCAGTGAGGAGAAAGCATCGGTCAGCTTGCCTGGACAGAAAACAGAAGTAACTACCCAGTGCATGTACAGTATGTTCACATTGTAGTCAGTAATAAATATGAGATAGAGGGAGAAAGAGACAGCACTAGTCAAGATTTTCACCTGCAGTCTTGTCATTGACAAGTTTCCCTACTTTACTCTCCATGACTGTCAATGTCTCTCCAGTTTGCTGTTCTTGCAGCAGACCCAGCTGCTTCAGGTTCGCAAACGTCAGCAGGTGCTCTATACCATAACTCTGAAACACGAGACAACATATAGTAACAATAAATAGAACAAAAACATCTTCAGTAATTTCAGATGATCACTTATTTTAAAGACATTCTTTTATATCAACAATATGGCTTTATGAAAGTTTGTGTAAATGAGGAGTTACCTGAAGATACTGAGCTTTAAGAGATCGATAGTCTTTGGACAGAAGGCCTAATGGACAATTAAATGCAATATTTAACAGAAATTGCAGAAAAAAACAACTTGGGTGAAAGAACTTGTATACAAGAGTATTGCAAACTCACCATTTTCTGTGATGGACAACAGGCAAAGGAGTCTAAGGCTGTCAATCATGGACACCTGATGGACAGAGTTTCTCATTCATTACATTGTGAAAAGTTATAATACCAGTTGCATAAAAAAATAATAGTCTTTATTTCTCCATACCTGTCTGTTGATATGTTCTTCAATGCAGGTGATACATTCACGGATCTCAAAACCTTCAAGTAAAGCTACATTTTTATAAAGGGGAGGAAATATAGAAATGGGTTACAGTGTCATGGTTTAGAATTCATGTAGAAATAGCATGATCTCACATTTATCAAAACAACTTACAGTGTTCAGTCTTCAACAATTCCTGGAAGTCTTGCTTTGTTTTCTTCTTCATCATGGATTCACTTGCACCAATATCTAGTGGAAGAACACAGAAAGCGCATTTTTATTTAGTACTATGCAACTGTTTTCAAGCAAGACTACTAACTAATAGTATTTTATATTCTATAATATTACAATTTAAATAACTGTTTCTATTTTATTATAATTTATTCCTATTATGGCAATTTTCAGCATCATTACTATAGTCTTCAGTGTCACATGATCCTTCAGAAATCATTTTGATATGTTGATTTGCTGCTCAAGAAACATTATTATTATTATTATTGAAAACAGTCATGCTGCTTATTTTTATTTTAATATTTTTTGTGAAATCATTGATCATTTTTTTTCAGAATTCTTTGGTGAATAGAAAGTTCAAAAGAACAGCATTTGAAATGGAAATATTTTGTAACATTACAAATATCTTTGTCATACTTTCCATCTATATTCAACCACTTTCAATCAATTTAATTCATCCTTGCTGAAATAGGTATTCATTTCTATGAACAAAACAAAAATTTCACAGACACAAAACTTACGAAGACTGAGAAGACGATGTTCCTGTTTCAGGCCTTTCAGTTCATCGGCAACAAACGCCTTCATCTGCTGGATGTCCATCCCACGCCGTTTCTGTTACCAATTCACACATATTTTTTGATTTGATTGAGCATATTTTTGACAATATGCTCAAATGTGTCCTAATGTCTTTACACTAATGCGCTTTGACACACATGGCATCTGTAGTAGACACTTACATCATATGCTGTTTGAAGATTCTTGGCCTTCTGACTTAAAAAGCCGAATACATTCGAGAAATGCTCGTTCCTTATTTCATTGAACACCTGATGAATTAAAACAAGCAGGGTCATTTAAAAAAAAAAAAAAAAATAGCCATCTCTAACAACTGTCAATTTAATAAAGTCTATGTCATTCTTACTTTATCTTGAGAATTAAGCATCACTTTGATACTCTTGTCAGAGGAAGTGACATCAGGCCCAAACTCCACACTGCCTAGTAACAAAATCAAAAATGACATGACAGAATTAACTTAGTTTTCAATTGGTGATGTTTTCATTAAACATGTTTTGAGAAAATTCTGATTATGACACAAAGACCCCGTAATAAAAAAGAATGATCACTTACCACATTTTATTCTAAAAATGTCATCAACCAATCCCTCATAAACAACTTGAGAGCAGAGAGGAGTAACAAAATCCACATCTAAAATAGCAAAATCCAGAGATCAGGATATAAGCTGTCAATGCATGTATAGTAAAATTTAGCAAGTTCGGTTTTCAAAAAATGTACATCAAAAGGAAAATGTATTTTCATTTTAAATAACTGACCTCTGTCAATAAGAAAGACTTTAGCGAATTCGGGTTGCCTTGTTCTTTGGTCCCCCTCCTCCATTAGCTCTCTCCAGGATTCATACACCATCTGCATAAAGAGACATATGACACTAAACACTGCCTTGATTTTCATCCACCAAAAGCTGTTCATCTATGAGTTTAAGGATTTTGTCACAAATCCTCACCTTGGCACATCTACCAATCCCATAAATCTTTGAGAAGGAACCATAGACAGACTGTAAAAGATGTAGAGCACTTCCTCCAGTGGTCACCCAGCGTTGGTCTCCCTCCTGACAAATCACATAATTATCACAAAAATTATCAAAAATTACACAACTGAACAAAAGTCTGAGTTAATTATTATTTTTAAAAGGAATTAATAATTTTATTCTGCAAGGACACATTAAATTAACTTAAAGTGACAGTGAAGACATTTATAATGTTATGTAATATGATGTATATTTTAAATAAATACTCTTCTTTTGAATTTTCTATTTGTTAAAGAATCAGAACAGCACTGATAATAAAAAGAAAAGATTCTTGAGCAGCAAATCAGCATATTAGAATTATTTCTGTATCATGTGATGACTTGAGTAATGATGCTTAAAATTCAGCTTTGCTATCACAGGAATATTTGAAAATGTATTAAACTGTGTTCATCAAATAAGTGCAAATAAAACACACACACAAAAAAACTCAAAAAAAAAAACTAAAAAAACTAAAAATCTTGACCCAGAAATTTTGAATGGTAGTGTTATGTATATCAATAATATTCCTCCAAGAACAATATCAAGATAATTTCAAGAATATTCGTCATAGAATGACCAAAATAGGTAAAAATCTCACTAAAACTAAGCAAACATTACAAATCAAAAGCTTTTCTTAGCTCTACAGATATGTACATCAAATCCAGAACAGCATTACCAGAAAGTTATCTCTGAAGAATTCAGGCAGCTCTAAACTCAGGATATCATCATCCAGAGGAAGAATGCAGAAATTCCACTCATCGGTTGTAACATCTATGAAAGAACATCATAGTTAATATCTGTATTAGGAGATGCATTAGATATAGATAGAAAAATTAAGCACACTTAACCCACCTCCAAAGACTCCCTGCTCCTCCAAAACCGTCTCACATGCATAAAACTGTAAAGAATGTCATAACATTACAATCGGACCACAAAAGAAACTAGTTGCATATTTTAACAGAATTCTCAGATCACTCGTTACCTTTTGTGGAGTAAATATAATCTTATATCTTCTAAATCTCCCAGCCGTCTTATCTGAATTGACTAACTCTGTAAACATTAAAACAATCTATCAAACTATACTTCCTCATGCCTTTTTTTGCATAGATTATCACCACGTAACAGCAAACAGTGCCAACCTGAAATCCACTTCACAGTTTGTATTCGAGGACGTATCAGGAAGCACAGCCTATGAAAAATATTAAATATTATATTATATATTTCAGAGAATAAGCCACGTACGTAACCAAAAACTTGTTTTCACTTAAGAACTAAAGTTTACTTACTGGTCTGAACTGCTGACAATTGGCTTGAGCTCAACTTTGTACAATTTGTCGACTTCATGTTGCTAAAAGGCGAAATCAAGCATAGACTTGTTGGAATTATTAGGGAGTGACTACATATTTGTATATCAATTACATTTCACAAAGATATAAATTGCTAGTCGTTAAGAAAGACAAAACTTTATGCTAAAATATCATACATGTTATCATACCTTCAAGATTGTGACATTTGCTATTCGATCAAGAGGGCTCATTAAATCTCCATCAATAAATAAATCCTTCTTCCCTGGCAACTGCAAAACATACAATAGAAATAAAATGAAAAATATGAAAAAAATAAAATAGCATTTAGAGAACCGGAAGGTGGTGGTCATGTCACCTGCTCGAGCAGGAAGATGAGCTGGTCTCTGGCCAGTCTTTTGAGCAGAGAGAAGTCGGGCAGCTCAGGAGCATCTCTCCTCTCTGTCTGTGCCATATGGAGCGATCCTACCACACTATCCTCAGCTGGATAAACCTGTAAAACATTTATGTATAACATTAATGTCACTCAGATCTGTGGAGGCTGCATGAATGACAAATATCATTCGGTTAGTGCATCTGCTGTCTACATTTTGAAGCTGGTTTTCATCCAGCAGCGCAAACTGTCTTATTTTTTTAAGTTTATAAACAGACGGAACGTCCAAGCCCACATCCCAAGTTAGCCACAATAATAACATTAATGTAGTGATCCAAATTCGTTTAATTAGCATGTACACAAATGGTAGACAATTCGTATAAATACCTCGTCCACCTTTTTCCGGAAGCGGTTTTGTTATCTGACGTTTACTGAAAGTCCGAATCATTTTTTTGAATTCGATTCTTTCGAACAGCAAAACCAATTCAGTGATTCATTTGCTCCCTCCCGTGGTCTTCAGTGTGACATTACATACATGTGCTGACTTTCCAATAAAACTATACATGTAAGCACATTTTCTACACTTTTCGATTAGGGTTTTTAAGTCACGGTGTTTATTGTAATTTTATTCGATCCGGGTCAACTGTAGCAATAATTCATCATCAACATTTTTACATACTTTTATTAAAAAAATAATTATTGTTGATAAAACGTAACATGTTAAAATTTCTGATATTGGCTTTTTAATATGAAATTTTGCTCCAACCTGTAAAATATTTGGTACACAAGAAATCATCAACGAATCTATTTTGTAAACTGATTCGTTGAGCAGATCTGACTCAATCGAACAATTCTTTCGCGAATCGAATATCGTGACGCTTGTTTCAGTACGGACATCTTAGACTTGCGAACACAATACACCAGGATTTAATTCACAAACATCATAGACATATATAATGTAATGTTACCCTCTATTTCAATTTATAATTTACCTGTATGTTCTGACCAAACTATTAATAGACAGAATTATCAGACTGTTTTATTCTTCTTTAAGTAATTATGAGTTCATCGACTGCAGTGCTGCTGGAAACGATCAACTTCGCAGCAGAGAAACATCGTAATCAGCGCCGCAAGGATCCCGACGCCACACCATACATCAATCACCCCATAGGTACTGCACTAGAGCACTCAACTACAATTTACATAGAATCCCAATCACTCCAGAAAATAAAGCTGCTTTTCTTATCTTTACAGGGGTGGCAAGGATTTTAAGTCATGAGGGTGGAATCACAGATACTGAAGTTTTACAAGTGAGTCAGAGATGTGTTTGTGGGTGACTTTTAATGTACAGGTTGTGCTTCATCTATAATTATTCTAATGTATGAAGTAATAGCAATGAGCCATGCAGTGATTTATTACAGGGGCCAATGGGATTTTGCAAATGCATTTATGTGATTGAACCCTTGTGATGCAGGCAGCATTGCTTCATGACACAGTTGAGGACACCGACACAACTATTGATGAGCTGGAGTCTGTGTTTGGACCAACGGTGGCGAGAATTGTCCACGAGGTGACCGATGACAAGTCGCTGCCAAAAGAGGAAAGAAAACGCCTGCAAGTGCTGCATGCCCCACACCGCAGCCATCAGGCCAAACTAGTTAAACTAGCCGACAAGTTGTATAACTTACGGGACCTCAATCGTTGCACTCCCACAGGTGAGATCTTGAAACAGCTGCTCAGGAGATTTGTGTGAGCATGAATGTACAGTATTACATATTCATGTATATAAATATTTACTATCGGTCTGTAATTTTAAAATGTTTGTGTAAAAGAATTCTGTCTTGTATGTTTGTTGACAGGTTGGACGGCGGAAAGGGTTCAAGAATACTTTGTATGGGCATCTCGGGTGGCGAAAGGGCTTCGTGGTACCAATGCAGCGCTCGAGGAGAAACTGCAGCAGCTGTTTTTGGAGAGAGGAGTGGTGATGTCACAAGATTAACACTGAATAAAACGATGGTGCTTTTTTATTTAACTGATCATCATGGAATTTTTTTTCACCTTAATGGACATTTAAGGCAAAAATTAAAATTCTGGTCATCATTTACCTGCCCTGGTGTCGCTCCAAACCTGTATGACCCGTATGTTCTTCCGCGGAACACAAAAGGAGATGTTAGGAAGAATGGCATTTCCTTTTGTGTTCCGCTTAATAAAGTCATACAGGTTTAGAACAGCATCAGAGGGTAAAGGGTGACTGAATTAGAATTTTTAAGGTAATCCCTTTAATATAAAGATTGTTAGATTTTTTTTGTTGTTGTTGTTGTTCAAATTAGATAATTTTGTTATTTAATAACAAGTGTATAATACATGCACAAATGTGAAATTTCATTAAAGTTTTGTTAAATCTGATAAATGTTGTTGTGTAAATGGATCAATATAAATAATAAAAATATGAAATATCAAGATGTATTTTTGTAAACAGAGTTTAGTTTTCACACAGTTACAGTTATTGTTTCTACAGTAAAAGTGTACAGGAGTCATTTAGACTTGGTGTCTTTTGAATAAACCACCATAGTGGTTGTTAAGTGAAAAGAATAAAATGACCAAACAATCCAAAAAGCTTCTAACACCGTTCGAAGGAGATACTATATTAATTTGAGTGAGAGGAGAGCATAATTACTGAATGATTTTAGAGTAGAAAACAATATCTATAAAATGTAATTGGTTTCCATTGGAATTGTTCATTAAAAAAAATTAATATGAATATGTATAAAAATCTTATTTAAAAAATATTAATATGATTACTATTATACAGCTGATAAATTATCTTCAACAAAAGAAAAGGACAGGAGAATTGAAGGAACTACTAAAAAGGTCAATGTTTCCGGGGGAGAATTTTACGTGTAGCAGTTCCGGGACGTCCATGTTAGTGTTAGTGGGTAAAGGACTGTAAATAGGATTTTTACGCAGACTTTCACCGATTTTGTATTTTTCTATTGTAAAGGGACTCGTGTGAACTGTCCAAAATGTCGGGATCAAACGCATTAAATTCCAAGCAGCCGCCGATTCAGTCGACGGCAGGAGCTGTGCCCATCCGCAATGAAAAAGGTATTTGTCGGAGAAACAGTTAGCTTAAACTATTAGCATGTATTAATATCATGCACGAATCATAATAAAGAAAACATTTAAAATTTCTTTGTCTTAAACATAACAAAGCCCCTTTAATTAAACTGATTTGTATATTGTCCCGTGTTTTGAGTTTATTCGTATATTGAGTCTGTTGGTGGTTGGCCGAGAAAACGTGAAAAGCAAATAACATTTTGCCAACTTTCAATAACTTTACAGACAGTTCATGGCAATATCATCATTCTTCTGTTTTTATCTAATTTCAGGTGAACTTTCTATGGAGAAGGTGAAGGTGAAGCGATATGTGTCAGGTAAGCGTCCAGATTATGCCCCAATGGAGTCCTCAGATGAAGAAGAGGAGGATTTCCAGTTTGTTAAGAAGGGAAAAGAGGCTGAACCAGAGATGGAAGTTGAAGAGGAGGAAAAATCTGATCCTCGTCTTCGACGTCTCATGAATCGAGTCTCTGAGGATGTTGAAGACAGGTAAATATTATCCATCTGTGCAAATATATTATTCTTGTCCTGGGGATCTGTTGGAGTCAATGCGAAATGCACTGTTATGTCTTCCGCAGGATTGCTAGACACAGGCAGATTGCCGAGCCAGAGCTGATTGCTCAAAGCAGCGAGGACTCGGATGAAGGAACCTGGCACCCTGAGCGAGAGGAGAGCAGCGAGGATGAAGAGGAGGAGGAAGTTGATGATGAAGTGGGTCACTTGAACAGAATATTTAGAAAAAGCAAAGACTTGTATATGTGTTAAATACATTTATAAGTAAGCGGTGTTATTTCTTGTGTGTAGGAAATCGAGAGGAGGAGAGCAATGATGCGTCAACGTGCACAAGAGAGGAAGAACGAGGAAATGGAGATCATGGAGGTGGAGGAGGAGGGGAAGTCCGGTGAGGAGTCTGAATCCGAGTCAGAGTATGAGGAATACACAGACAGCGAGGATGAAGCTGAGCCTCGGTTGAAACCGGTGTTTATTCGCAAGTGAGTTTCTTAACATAAATTAATCTTCTCTTTTTTTCTTATTCAACATTTGAAGAGTTTCATTGCAAAAACCTCTAAGTCCATCTGATGTTTTCATTTAAATTATCTTATTTTTGTTTTGTTTTTTATCAGGCTCCTATATTTAGGTTCTGTAATTTCACTTTAGTGGCAATGAAAAGGTTATTAGTCAGTTATTGAAATACCTTAAAATGTCTCTTTAGTCATTGGTGTTTAACAAAGCTGACTGTCTTTTGCTGCAAAACCAACTAAGTCCAAGTGTGCTTTTTTTTTTTCAAAAACCTGTAAGTCCACCTCTTTTGACAACATGACAGTTTCACAAGTTCACATGTACATATTATTAAATAGAGTAAAAGTTATGAAAATAATGTTAATACTTGAATACAAATGAATTAAATCTAAATTCTAATTTAAAATGAAAATGGACAATGTAATTAAAGCTGATTCAAAATATTAAGAAAAAATAGAATAGTATTTAACTCTGATAAATGGTGATTTATTCATGAATTGTGACGTTTCAGGAAGGACAGGGTGACAGTCGCAGAACGAGAAGCAGAGGAGCAGAAACAGAAAGAACTGGAAGTCGAAGCCAAAAAACAAGTTGAGGAGAGGCGCCGCTACACACTGAAGATTGTTGAGGAAGAGGCCAAGAAAGAGTTTGAGGAGAACAAACGTACACTGGCTGCTCTTGATGCTCTGGACACAGATGGGGAAAATGAGGAGGAAGAGTATGAGGCCTGGAAAGTGAGAGAACTGAAGCGCATTAAGAGAGACAGAGAATCCAGAGAAGCGTGAGTACTCAACATTTTCACACACAAACAAACTTTTGTTTTACATTACCTTATTTTTGGAAGTCACTGGAAATCTGACATGGCGTTTCTTTCAATTACAGAATGGAGAAAGAGAAAGCAGAAATCGAGAGGTTTCACAGCCTTACCGAGGAAGAGCGCAGAGCTGAACTGCGCACAAATGGAAAACTCATCACCAACAAAGCAACAAAGGGCAAATACAAGTTTCTGCAGAAGTATTATCACAGAGGAGCTTTCTTCATGGTGAGTGATGACCTGATCATCATTACCAGATTCCCATAATTTGTTGTTTTTGTCTGATATACATTTCCTCTTTTCTGCAGGATGAGGAGCAGGATGTGTTCAGGAGAGACTTTAGTGCTCCAACTCTTGAGGACCATTTCAACAAAACAATCCTACCCAAAGTCATGCAGGTCAGTGCCATATATTTGAATCCATCATACTGCTTTAGAAGTAAATTCCATTATATAGCTGTAGTTTATTCTTCAGATCTGTTTATTTTCAGCGTTGGGTTGTTTTCTAATGGCAGCAAAGTTAAACCCACAAAATCAGATTTTGGAAATTACCATCACCAATCAGATCTGTGACAGTGAAAATAATTATCATAAAGGGAAAAAATGGTTCAATTCCTTGGATGGAGGCAGATTGGAATGCGAGTTTGTGGTCAATTATAAAAAAGGGTTGGTTAAAGCAGACTAAATCGTGTGTGTTGTTTTTTGTTAAATTAAAGTTACTCCACAGCAGTTAATTGTAGTAACTACCTTAAATCAAATCTACGTTAGTCACATTTAGTAGTCTAGCATCCATGTTTTTTCACTAATATAACTGATCATTCAATGTGCTTTGTAGGTCAAAAACTTTGGACGTTCTGGACGTACAAAATACACGCATCTGGTGGATCAGGACACCACTTCATTTGATTCTGCCTGGGCTCAGGAGAGCGCTCAGAACAGCAAGTTCTTCAAACAGAAGGCAGGGGGCGTCAGAGATGTGTTTGACCGGCCGACAGTGCATAAGAGGAAGACATAATCCTGTAATTTATGCCAGAAGAGCAAATTCAGCTCAAACAAGGACACTTTTAAACTCCCCTGCCCCACATCACCCTTGTTTTACATGCTAGTGTTGGAGAAAACTTATAAAGCCATCAAATCTTTATTGCGTTTGGATTGCGTACATCTAGATGTTTCATGTGTACAGGATTCTGATTTAGTTTCATTATTTCTAATGTGGAAAAAAATGTACTTTTTGTTTTGTGATAATAAATTACTAAGACACTGATCTCATTGGTTCATCTGGAATGCATTACAAGAAGGTGGGCGCTTCTAAGGACTGAAAAGAGGTGAGGTGCTGTTAAAGACTGGTAAAAATGTTCCTTTATTAGAGACTAAATACAGTGTGAAAAAAGTTTCATCATGAGTAGCAGTCCAATGTGTCCATGCATCTCAGAGCAGTTAAATCCACTCAGTTGGTCAGTGCAATCAATGCCTCCACCACATTTCCCATGTGTTCTCTCAGACTGCGCTCGGCCACTGCCCGGGGAATCTCCATCTCTCCCATCTGTCAGGAACACATCATCATGTTTGGTCTTTTCCATGTTAAATTAAACGGGTATGAATCTGGAATGTAAACACTCCCATATACTTACAATGAGCTCCACATCTTCCTTCTTTATCGTTACTTTGGCCAGCTCTTTTTCTCTGCGGAAGACACAGGAGTATTGTCATGGTGGCCCTTTATTAACCATTATTTCTGAAATATTTACTTTATTGTTAATACAAGATGAGGGATCGAAAGTTCCCACCTTTCCTGTTTCGCTTTTTGTTCTCTGGATCTTCTGTCTCCAATCACGGACATTGCCTTTAAAACAGCAGTCGTTTATTAATATTACTTAAGATTATTGAGCATCTCTTTTTGTAATGTTGCTTGCCGACGTAATCGAACACATTAATGCTGATTTGAGTGGTTCTCTCTTCAGTGCTCACTTTATAGTAAACTTAACTAAGCCGTCCACTACTGAAACATGACAATTTTAAAACTCTTATCATAATTTGTATGATTACAGAGGATGCACCATAGTTATATGAGTGAAATCTACTGTCCCCTCCTGCCGCACATGGTTACTCAGCTAGCCAAGCTATCTTCATTCGCTTCTGATACTTCTATTAACTCACCGTTTCCAAATTCGAGCTAGATATTTCTTTTTCCTCCGCATAGTCGGTAACCTTTTCCAAATCAGCAGCTCCACTGTCATGTTTTCGGGGTTTTTCTGTTGGTTTTCCCGTGCAGTTTTCATCAGCCTCCAGGTCCAAATCCACATCTCCTTCAGCCGCCATGTTTGCTTCCGTCTATACGCAGTCGGAACGCAAATCAGTATGAAAACACCCGGACGGAGATTCATGTAACACACTATAAAGGACACGACAACTGAGTCATTATCAAATAAAGATAAATCTTTTTAAAATCCACTTTTGAACACAAATCAATTGTGCGAAACAATTCATTAAATTGTTCAAGCTGTTTATTCAGTAAATCTGAAAAATAGCAAACGTTTTCTGTCTGTTTGTTTTTATTATAAAAACAAAATTGATTTTATTTTATTTATTTTATTTTATTTTATTTTATTTTATTGGCTGGGCGCTTTTTCCACACAAACATTTTATGTCATCATCAAAAAAAAAAATGCTATATATATATATATATATATATATATATATATATATATATATATATATATATATATATATATATATATATATATTTATATATATTGCATCTCTGACCACGTGTTTACCGGCGCGAGGGCGGGATCTGTCACCCACACAAGCAATAACAAATCCCAAAAGGCAAATCCAATCAATTGTGATCCAACGATAAAAACAATTCCCGACGGGGAAAAACAGTCCTGCCCTACTTTTTTTTTCTTGTTCATGAAGCCATTTCACTCAGATATGTTACAATATGGACGTTTTGTGCCGACTTTAACCATAAGATACTTCATAACCAATACAACATTTCATGAGACTAATTCAACTTTTGACTAGCGTTTGACTATAACAAATATACAAAGTGCATTTACAATGTTCAGCTTTTTTTTAGAGAGAGAAAATTGCTGTTTTTGTTAAAAAAAAAATAAAGTTGATTGAAATGTTGATTTTATTACAGTTGCAAATTGTAAGCATCCAGACTTCTGACAATGTAGGCCTGTTTCTTTTAATAAACCACGCACACAATTAAACAGCCTCGCTTGTAAGCACACAGATGTTGTTTATAGGTTCCAAAGCTTTCACCTCACTATTTTTGTCCCTTAATAGGTTTACCACTGACAAACACTTAAATCAACACTGTTACTACATGCCTTTCTCTTCCACCTGGGTTTTCCACCTCCTCAACTTATAATCAGCTTAACAAAAAGGGAGCATTTTCATAGCACACCTGAAATGCAGCACCTGCTATTCTCTTCCGCTGTTCTGTGTTGAATATGTTAACAATCTTTGAGGAATGTTACAAAGTTTTCATAGGAAGCCTTTCCCCAACATTACCAGTCTATTTATTCTACTGTACGATTGATCGCTGACAGCCACTGGACTTGGAGATTTCCTCTGATAGCCGGATCAGTGCTGGAAGTGATGCGTTGTCGCTGTTGCTGGGCACAAGTAAGCTTTCCTGCATGTTGCACTGTGTGAGCTTCAGCATTTAGAGATTGACCTAAAATGTAGTTTGATTTTCTAATTTAGTAGGGCAGCACACTTCAGTGAGGATAGGATTGAGCTGTGGCTCTCAAATTAGTGAGTAGATGAAGAGGTCATGTTTTTGGAAAGTATTGGCTCTGCTACAGTATGTCTGATGAGGAAATTTGGAAGGGAAAAATCAATTGTTCTTTCATGCTTTATATGATTGTTTTTTTTTTCTGAGCATATTTGTTCTGTAAATATAATTTGTTGCTTTTTTATTTTATATTTTCTCTAATAATTTTAGCTGGAAGAATTTTGACTTAATTTATCCCTCTATGATTTTTATGGTTCCATCTGATGACGTTTTTCAGCTGTAATGAAACATGAAACACAAAGTAAAGGTAGTTGACAGCATTAACCCAGCAAACAGGGAACATTCTCAGAGCTTTGGCTAATGTTCTGGCAAGGTTATGAATAAATGTTCTTCCAATAACATTAACATTCGTCTAAACATTCTCAGAATCTTGGCTAACGCTGCAAGGTTCTATCAAAGTTGTGAACAAATGTTCTTCCAGAAACGTTGATTCTCCTAATGGCCAGATTGTAGAAAGCCTCCTATGTGTGTATCTGTGGATGATTGTTTTCCATCATTTCTTCTAAAGCCCATTAAATAACATAGATCAGACGTTTCTCATGGAGCTTGCTGAGTGATTTGCATTGTACGTTGTGCTTTTGTTCGAACAGTGTGCTAGTGTCCCTCTCTCACACAAGGCCTCCAATTATCAAGTGAAAAGACCTCCAGTCCTTCTGGGTGTTTCAGTCTGAGGCAGAGATTAGAGGTTCATTGAATATACACTGTATACTTTAAAAGACTCTAATTGGTTTAGAAAAGTTCATGCCTGTGTGATTTAGCTAACCAAGGATTAAAGCTGCTAAATTAAACAGCCAGTTCCTAGCAACACATTTGTTGTTATGCACCTATTCAGTGAAGAAATAACAAAAACGATCAATAAAGCAGGATGTTAGTTACAAAAATACATGATTTGATTCTCTCTAAACATATTTCATAGACATGTCTTCTTTTTTTCCTTCTTCTTTTTTTCTTTTTGTAATAGGCCCTATAAGACAAACAGTAACAAATAGTCAACACATGGAAATTATTTCAAAATGTAACATTTAAAGAAAAAAAAACTTGTTTCCATAATTGATTAGTATTTAGAACAAGAGATCCTGGAGTAAAAAGAAGTCAACAGGTTATCGTGTAAACATATATATGCGCTTATAGACAAACATACATACGTAGATATACATGCATACACAAATACACTCATGTCAATAGAAATGTCCTCTTCTTAAGAGCGATGAATACAATGCTGTGCTGTAATTTGCTGCCACTCTGATAGCTGCAGTCTATGAAGTGTTACGTAATGATATTGTGCCCAACAAAGGTTTTAGCCGCATGACTCTGCGTAGCTGTCAATTCTTTGAAAAGTTCTTTCCAGACTGGAATAGTATACAGAGTCTGTACTGAGAGAAGCACTTACACAACAATAAACTCAAACACTCAAAAGCATCTGTATACACAGATCTGCTTTAAAAACACATCCTGCTATTTATTTCCCTGCTGGATTTTCATGGACAAACTACTGCACAAGACCTACAGAGCATTAGTTCTTCTTACATCTTCTGACAGTTAACTGTTACAATCAAACGTTTTTTTGTTGTTGTTGTTGTTAGTTTGTCTGTTTTTGAATTTTACTGCGGTGCTTTTTAATAGTGGTGCGGATATGACGTCAGAACCCGGAAGACTAATTTCCCACAGTTTTTAATTTATTTATGAGTAAAATAAGGTCTGTAGTAAATATAACTTCACGATATGTTGATATTGTGTTCTACACACCCACAAACGTTCTTATCTAGTTACTTATTAAAAATATACATTTTCAAAAATAAACTGCTTCAAATTTCGAGTTTTCGAAATGGGTGTGATTTACTTTGTAGAACAAAACGTCAAAGTATCGTCAAGTTATGTTTATCTTAGACCTTATTTTACTCATAAATTGAAAACCCCTAATAAAAAACCTATTATAGTAAAAACTCAAAGGAACCAGCGGAGAATCTTCCAGGCTCTGAGATCATACCTGCTCTAGATGGTCGTCTTTGACTGTTACTCCGTGCCTTGTGTGTTTTTCAGTGGTAGTGCTGCTAAAATATTCCAGAAAATGTAAAAAAAAAAACTAAAATGTTCCAGAAAATGTTTCATGAACCATCTACAAATAATGTTGCTGACGTTCTGAGAACATTATTATAGACCAGGTAACTATAAACAAACATTTTATTACTGGGAGAACATTCGTTTGTTCATAACTTTATAGCCAAAGCGCCAGAATGTTCTTTGTTAGCTGGGTTGACAATCGCACCACATTTGAAGATAACGTATCAAGAAAAATAGTTTTAAAGTTAAGTTAAAGAACATGTTCTTTGTGAACTGCATCAGAAAGAGATAGTTCACCCAAAAATAGAGATTCTGTCATCATTTACTCACCCTCATGTCATTCCACATCTGTAAGACATTCTTTTGACTGTGGGACACAAAATAGGCTAAGCTATTCTGAAAAAAGAGGGTCTTGTGTCATTTGGATCACAACGTTCTTTAAAACATAATTATTTTATGTTCCACAGAAAAAGTAATGCAGATTTGGAATGACATGAGGGTGAGTAAATGGTGACAGACTTTCCATTTTTGGTTGAACTATCCCTTCAAGCATGATTTCTGTTTCAACACCACAATAGTTTTTTACCATATGAACGATGTCATCATGTTTGTACATGATGCTGAAGGATGGTGAAGAGTTCAAGTGGGAGTGTGTTAGTCAGACCCTGCTGTCTGGATTAGTGTGTCACTCTACCGGAGAGAGAAGGTCATCCAGGCTGAGGACTAAAAACTCCAGGATAATCCGAGCACACGTCCTCACACACACACTGACCCAAATATAGAGCTACCGGGCGTCCTGCATGCTACAAACTCATAACATAGCCTGTGACACAACAGAGACACGACACACTATTACATGATGATGTCCACTTCATTATAATCTTCAACTGAAACAATTTGTCCCATGTTATGCAGACGACTTATGTTAAGTTTGCTAGGGTTTGTTGAAGTGTACCCCCATTTTACATCGAGACTCTGGGCAATGTATGCAAAAGAATGCGGGATTGGACCTGTGCCGCTCTTCCTGTGCATTCCTCCAAACACCCGCTTCATTCGCTTCCCTCTGTTTCTGGGTCAAAGCATAATGACCAGATTACATATGTGGCCTCTATAATATCCGACAAGTGAGCCGTTGATAAGGTGCCACTTAACCAGAAAAGGGGGATCCAAAGTCATACTTTATGAGAGAAATCACAAAATCACAAGTAATTACATTATTCTGACCTAAACCGATTAGGACCCTGGAGAAATCCTATTGTGCATGAGGGTGCTCTGGAGTCGGTGCATTGGAGCGAGGGCCTGGGGGAAGGGAGGGACAGATGGAACCTGCCCCCTCCTCCTGCCGCTCTTGTTGACTAATCTCACTGCGTGAGTACAACTGGGCATCCATCCTTGCACACAAACTCTCCTGGCACCATTCGATGCCACTGGCAGCTCGTATAGAATATGGGAATACTGTTCGGATGTTCCAACGAGAGAAACATGAGGGTGTGCAGTTGGACATCCGTGAAACCACACCTGCAGAGGAAACTAGCTGAGGACCATTTCATGTAAAGCTGAGGGACTTCTACGGTTAATAGCGTTTCCTGACTCACTGGTTATAGTATATACTTTTTAATTAGATTTTTTCTCCAATCACTTGTTTTTCTGGAGGTCTTGTTTTAATAAGCATCCTTGACAAATAAGAAGCCATGTCAACTGCTCAAGCTTTACACCACAGCGGTGTCTACAACTATTTCCTCAACATGGTGGCTTATCAGGTGAGAGAGAGAGAGATGGACATTATTTTTTTTATAGTGATGAGAGGTGTGAGAATGACATATCAGGTGTTTTCAGATGATACTTCTTTCTCATTGATCTAATTATTTGAACACAACAAAAGCTTTACACAAGCATCAATTCTTCCTCTTAGAAAAACTTAATCTGGCTTTGTAGAATTTAGAACTCAAAAACAATTCATGAAAAATGTTGAACATGAGGAACCTTCCGATTTCTAATGTCACTTATCTTTCTATGACATTTTCAGTGACTGGATTTCACACTTTTTGGCTTTTCTTTTTGTCCTAAAATATGAGTGAAGTTGCCACAGAATGACATTGACGTTGTGTAATAGATAATACAATATTTATTAGTGAAGCACCATGTGGAATATATACTCATTTAAGTAAATATGTTTTAAGGCAATAGACTTTTGCTTAAATACTTTAGAACCTCATTTTTAAAGCTTGCGAAGTAATGCAGTTTGTCTACAGGTTGTCGCATAACTTGTCAAAATGCTCTGTGATAGTCCTCAATTCATGTTCCATATTTATTTTCATTTTATTGTTTTAACTAATTAACAGTGCATCAGTGCAAAAACTTAATTTAAGTGACTAGAGGTTGAGTTCAATCAGTGTTGTTTGCATTAGGATGAATAGTCCCAGAAAAGAATAATCCACAATAAAATGATTTAAATGATAATTGCTATTATTATTGCACTGTTAAAATTATCGGTCAGTTGTTGTTGTTTGGTATAAAACTCCTCTCTCAGCAGAAACACACAGGCATCATGGAAAGTGCTTTCTGTCAAATGAAATTAAGAGGATGAATGACTCATTCTATCATCATAAGCTTTAAGAGTCAGTGTGTTTTCACCCTCCTTACTTCTGAGATGTGAGAATCAATGATAAAATGTTTGCAAATTAATTTATAAGGGATCAAATGTCATCACTCCTCATTTTTCTTATTTTTAATTCAATTTTCAAAGACTGTCACCATCACTTTAAAACAATTTTGCTTCATTTACACATTCATGGGACCTGTTACCACATGATCACAAGTTTGAAATCAGTGATTTAATTATAAATTTTAAGTTGCAAACATTATTTTGTTGAGTTCTGTTGACACAATGTTAATCATTACATAAACATAATATTGTATGTAATTTAAACCCAAAGTGATTTTTTTTTTTAATTAAGTTGTAGTAACGTAATGAAATTCTCTTGATAACTTTGGAAATTGGGTAGTGGATTTCTAGACCCCGGTATGCTTTACATAGGACTGGATAAGGAGAATAAATGTTGAAATTAAGTGTTATTTTACTTGTCTTTAGTGAAGGGAAAGACCTGTTAATGTTTGTTTTTTAAAATGCTAAAGTTCAGTTATGTTGAAGTTTTTGTGGTTACTGAAATAGATGTGTTTGTTACAAATGATGAAGTTCATATAACTCACTGTAGTTTGTTGGTTGAATATAATTTCATTTGAAGTTTTTTGTGCCAACATTATTTTTCAGAGTCCCACAATTATGACATTCTCCCATGCACCTGAGGGTGTTGTCTCTAAACAGAGAAGTCAAATGTCATGAAATGACCCATTCAGTCACCTTCATGTTATTCCAAATCTGTAAGACTTAACTGTTCTTGTCCAAAATGAAAGTTAATTAAGACCAAAACAACACTGGTCCCCACTGACTTTCACTGTATGGACAAATAAACACATTGAGACCTATTTCAAAATATCTTGTATGGAGGGTTTTATTGAAGAAGAAAAAAAAGGTTAATAATAATTGCATTATTATTTCACAGAAATCACAGAATTATGGAATATAAACTCGCAATTTCAAGTGAAAAAGTGAGAATTGCGACTGCATATCTTGCAATTCTGACCTTTTTTGGTCAGAATTGTGAGATACAAACACCTTTGTGCATTAAAAAGTTGGAATTGTGAGATAAAAAAAGTTGCACTTACCTTTTGATTGGAAATTACTCTATATTTTGATGGCTTTTAGTGAATAACTGTGACAGGACATCAGAATGAAGCACAGTTACACATTACCGAAAGACTGTGTTTTTCATTTTAATGAACCAGCATAATGAAAAATGGACTGTTAATCTGTCAGTAGGAACTGACTTTCAACCCAATTTCTCCGTCTGGGTTTAGTTGAGGATAAAAGATGTTTGGACATCATCCAGGCAACCAGCCCTGATCTATCAGGACGAATCCAGATGCTTTGAGCAATCTCGATTAATCCCAAACCCTGACTGGTCTGCTTTTCTTTCTGCCAGATATGCTGCTGCTGTGGCCCGGCACCATGTTCCCTGTGCTGCTCCTTCTGTCCACCCGTCAAATCATCATCCAGCACGCGGGTCATGTACACGTTATTCCACATCCTGGCCTGCACTGTCTCATGCCTCATGCTGTCTAAGACCGTGTCCGAGGCAGTGAGGGAGAATGTAAGTTGCACAGGTTTCATTCAGCTAACCTACTTTTATTTGTGCTGGTGCTGTAAACAGCCAAAACTCGGCTTTATTTGTATCAAGTCTCATCCAATCAAATCTTGGTTAATCTGCATGGCAGGACATACACCAGCTACACATGCCAGCTGTCTGCCCTATACAGGCTGTGGCACACAATAACAGACATCGCTATTCCTCAGGTGCCTTTTTTTAACGTGGTGTGTGATGAGGCTCATGGTGGAGGAGACTGTCAGATGTTGGTGGGCTACTCTGCAGTCTACAGGGTGTGTTTCGGCACAGCTTGTTTCTACTTGATGATGGCCATCTTCCTCATCGATGTGAAGTCTAGTCAGGATTTCCGAGCCCTCATCCATAACGGGTTGGTGACTGCATTAATCCTTTATATTTTGTTTGCACTGTAACACAGCAGAAAGTTGCTTCGACTCTTCGCTTTGACTTCTTTTATTGCTCTACATATTAAATTATACATAACAGTTGTGGAGACATTAAGTTCTTAAGAGGAAGAACACGATATGGACAAGTGTCAACCAGATCCTTGGACCATAAATATAAATGTGGTGTAAATACTGCCTCATCCATGTTTATCAAGTGACTTAATAACATGCACTTATTCTCCTCATTATCACTTAGGTTCTGGTTTCTGAAGTTCATCACCATGCTTGGAATGATCGCTGCTGCCTTCTTTATTCCCACAGAATCCTTTTTGCATGGTAAGCTAATCATCGGTGAAACAAATCAAGCGAAGGGTTAGTTCTGGCAGGTCACGTCAGTCAAGCTCGCATCAGCTGACTCTCAATTGATTCGCGTCTACCAATAGGAATATGACGCCTATCGCAGCCTCCATATATAAGGTCCATTCTGTATTATCAGCAGCTTTATCATGTTGCTCAGGAGCTAATTACCCTCCTCCATCCCCAGCTCCACCTCTCGTCCAGTCTGGACTTGGCCTTTGATATACCTCTTTGAATCAGACTCATTGAATTATGCTGTTACATTAACTTATTGTCATTAAGAACATTAATGATATCTGCAATACATTTATGTTGATTCTGTTCTGTTTACCCTATGGGGGTTATCACTGTGCTCATAGCTCCATGATAGACTGTATGGATGCGCAGGGAGTTCTTACCCAGAACTGATCCTTACTATCAATCATACTGTATGTTATTGTCAATCATCTTTGACGATAGTGGTCCTGACAGAAATTCTTACATTTGATAAATAATAGGGATGAAGTGATATTAAAATTCTGGCTGATACCAATAAATCAATTAATAACACTATCATTCAAATGTTTGGGGTCAGTAATATATATGTAATTATTATATATAATTGATACTTTTATTCAACAAGGACGCATTAAATTGATCAAAAGTGACAGTAAAATATTTATGTTTATTTCAAATAAATGCTGTTCTTTTGAACATTTCCCTAAAAAATTTATCAGTTTTCACAAAATATTAAGCAACTGTTTTCAGCGTTGATAATGAAAAATGTTTCTTGAGCAGCAAATCAGCATATTAGAACGATTTCTGAAGGATCATGTGATACTAAAGACATCACATTATAATGTACAGTATGAAAAATGTATGTTCCTTTTGCTATTTGCTATACAGTGTAATTAAATTATTACATTTAATGATTAACTTTAAATGACCGTTACATGATGACAAAGGAAATCTAAATTTAAAAATAGAGCAAATGGGAACGCACAATTAAAAATTCAGAATCAACAAATTAATATCAAATAAAAATAATATTAATATATTGTGCATCCTGATATGGGAAAGGAGGTGCATTGGTCAAAACATAGTGATGTATAGGATAGACTGTCTGAAGTGATTATGTGCTTAAAGTGATTATGTTACAGTCTTGGCTCATGGCTCTGTTGATGATCAGTCTGGATCATGTGAATTTCACTTCTTCTTGAATCCTCCAGGTGGCCCTGTAGACACATTGAACGTTTTACATTTGCACACTATAGTGGGGATTCTTTCAGTGGGCCTCATCTACAAAACTCAAAACGAACAAATGTAATTGGAAAAAGCTCCAATTTTGCCTTCAAATCAGTGGGACATTTTAGTTTCACATATAATTAAAAAAAAATTGTTCTGATTCAAAAATTAAGCTCTTATTTCACGGTCTTATTTTAATTTTTTTCTCCTCTTTTTCTTTTTCCATGAAGCCTGGCATTACGTTGGAGTCGTGGGAGGCTTTTCTTTTATCCTAATTCAACTCATTCTCATCACAGCTTTTGCTCATACCTGGAACAAAAACTGGTAAGCGAGGAAACTGAGTTCACAGCAACAGTATGAGTATGTCTTTTTAAAGCAAACCTGCGCTAACCCACAATAACAACTGTAGGAAAGCACTCATTACCAGACTATGAAGAACCACATCTGGTTCATGTCTGAGTCACATCTCGCTCAGGAATGATAAAATATCACCCTCCACAGTTTTAGATAATCTCTGTCCTTCACTCCCATCCTGTTTCTCGCTCTGGTATCTCACTTATTCGTATACACGAGCATTCTGTTCATCCTCTGACATCCAGCTCTTCCCAAATGTTTGCGGAGCCTACCTCAAGCCATTTTGAGGCAGAATGTCATCTTAACACAATGGACATAATAGGATTTCTTGTCTCTGCCCTGCCTTTCATTGCCAGGTTAACCGGTGCAGCTGAGAATAAAAGGTGGTACGTGGCAGTCATGTGTGCGACCCTCTTTTTCTACACCATCGCCACCATGGCCTTCACTTTCATGTACAAATACTACACTCACCCAGCGGGATGCCACCTGAATAAAGCGCTGCTCTGGACTAACCTGGCCCTCTGCACCTTCATGTCTTTTATTGCAGTCACTCCCTGTGTGCAGCAAAGTTAGTGCTTCATTTTTCATCTGTTTCTGTTCTCTCACCAAAACAATACTTTAATAGTTAATATCAGTAGTTTAGATAGAAACACAGCAGGAAGGAGATGTTGTGGAAATATTCTTTTCTAAAAACTAGTATAAGTAGTCATTTAAGTTAACAGTTTGTGTTTCTCTCCCTCTCAGAGCAGCCTCGCTCAGGACTCCTGCAGGCTTCCATCATTTGCTGCTATGTCATGTACCTGACCTTCTCTGCTCTGTCCAGCCGGCCACCAGAAAAAGGTGGGCAAGATTTGCTTGTTCAATGCAGAACAATTTCAGAACATTTACATTTTTTCATGCCCTGGCCAATTTTGAAATTTTGGGCTGGTTTGCTTCCATAACATGTCTTCTTTCAGAGTAGAAAGAAAACATTTAAAATACACAGTTATCAAAAATATGAGATGTCAGATCAGTTGTGCTGTTGTTCATAAATACCAGTAGAGATTTTGTATAATGAGAACATTGGCATGTCGCCTGAAATAGAGTCATCAGTGTCCCAATATGGAGTGAACCAGGGTCCTTACTGTCCTTATCAGTGCCCGAATTCGTGTTCACGTCCCGATATTCTGATTCACGACCTAGGAAATTAAGAAGCTGATTTAGACGTGATGACCATAGCAAACAACATGACATGTCAAATTACTGTAGATACGGATTAAGCAATGTAAATGCAGACAATATGAATAGTTTTTAAATTATATTCCAATTAATTGTAAAAGAAATGACTTGTAAATAATCTTAGAGTCTGCCTGTACATTGCTGATCTTGTTGTAATTCGTTACATTTATATAACGCTTTTCTGGGTACTCAAAGCGCTTTACATATGGAAGGGGGGAATGTCCTCAACCACCACCAATGAGCAGCATCCACCTGGACAATGCGACGGCCAATCAGTAAATGGGGATGATTAGGAGGCCATAATTGACAGAGGCCAATGAGCAAATTTGGTCAGGATGTCGGGGTTAAACCCCTACTCTTTTCGAAGGACATCCTGGAATTTTTAACGACCACAGAGAGTCAGGTCCTCGTTTTAACGTCTCATCTGAAGTGTCCTCATCACTATACTTGGGCGTTAGGACCCACACAGACCACAGGGTGAGCGCCCCCTGCTGGCCTCACTAACACCTCTTGTTATGGTGGAGCCATTGGTTATACATTATTGGTATACATTTCAGAATTTCTCATTTCACATTTCTCTGTGATTTGATTCTTAATTGTCCATCTCACAATAAAATTAAAAGTTCAGGTAAATGTTTAATTGTCCATCTTACTGTAAAATTAAAATTTACGAGATGCATTGTGATTTTACGGCAACATATATGTTTGTTATGATGCATAAATCTTGATTTTAACAATGAAAAGTAATATACAGACAAAGATGCGTACACGCTAAATGATGCTAACACCTGAGCTGATGATGAGCGTAATCACTTGACCAATCAATGGGCACATATTTACATTCAACACACTTCCAGAGTTAGACAGAGACGCTTTTACTATGTATTAACTAAATAACGAAGCAACAATTACCTAACAAATAAATTTGGTCAATGTAAAATATTTATATTCATATTAATGGTTTTTTTTTTTAGTAGCCTATGTTTGTCTCACCATTAACACACAGTACTTACAGTCAGGAAGGGTAGGAAGCCAAGTGATATCTAAAGCAGTGATATCTCTATGAGATCTGTAGAGGTCATGAGCGGAGTGTTCATCACTCGTCTAATCACCTCGGAGAAGAAGCGAGACAAAAGCTAATTGCTGTCCTCATAAAACACCATTTGGTCAGATGAGTGAGCGCACAGTGATCACGGGTCACAACGTGTGTTCTCACACAATACGTTGATAGTAGAGAAAACTCTGAACACCAGCTAATGCGACCCGCGTCGAGTTGGAAACGTCGTCCCAGCTCTTTTCTTCTTCCAAATCTCATACTGATTAGTTGCATATTAGTATGAAGTAATGTAGGCCATTCACTTGTTAAAACCAGGAGGTATAGTTGCTATGCTAATTTTAGGCTACATTGGAAACTACAAGAATAACTTAGAATGATAAACAAACGTGATGTACAGCATCATAACCAGTGTTGTTAATTAAAACTATTAAATCGTTTTTCATTAGTTGAAGTGAAGTTGAAATAAAATGAATTAAAATAAATTGGAAAATGAAAATTAGATGTTGGCTTAATTGGCAACTATCTGAAAATAAGATGAAGTAGGCCTACTAAAATGTCTAAAACTGAAATAAAAAATAAAGCTAATTAGAAATATATCATAAAATGACTAAAGTGCTTCATAAAATTACTAAAAATCTAATAATACTAAAAATTACTAAAATCCTAAAACAAAACAAAAAATGAAAACTGAAGATATAAAAAAGATAATTCAAAATATTAATAAATACTATAATATAAATAATTTAAACAAATAAAACATACATAATTACATTGCTGATGAATCAAAGGAACACTTTAATGGCACCTATTTGCAAGATCATTAGACACTGAACTGATTGTTGTGGGGGATCCAGCATGTGTGAGCCTGCCTCTACCTGTCAACACAAACCCAAGTAACTAAACAGCCAGTCACTGTAATGACGAGGGCAATTGAAGAGTGATCTGTGGCCTATTTGAATACTTTCAACTCTTTATGAAACACCAAAATGCTTTATGAGCAATGCAGAATCACAGAGTGATCTGTTGTTTCAAGGTCAGAGTTCAGCCTCCATGCAGTGATGCGTGTAAACCTCTGTCGGAGTAATTGAATCAATTCATCCCTCAGCAAAATTAATCAAACTGGCTGTAATCACATAGTCATTAACAAAAGGTCATCAGTGGAGCCCGCTAAACTCTTCCTGGTTCGTTCATTTCATCCATTAGTGGTGCATTTCAGAGGAAATTTGTGGCACACCACAAAAGTGATGAATGATGCATTATGGCAAGCTGTGTTGACTTTTATTCATTCTCAGGACATGAATTCTTGATATCAACAATTCAATTTTTGATATCAGGAATTACATTTCCACTAGTAACAATGTTAATTCAGAAATTCAATTGTTATTAGTCATAACTTTTGATATCATTAATTACTTTGCAAAGATCTTGATCTTGAATTCAACTGAATTGCTACTAGTAGTTAATTTTTGATATCAGTAATTTGTCACTAGTGACAATGTTAGATTCTGATATCATGGATGTGATTGTTACTAGTAAGAAATCCATTTTAGATCTGAAATTATATTGATATAAGAAATACATTTTCATATATTAAAAATGTTTTTACTAGTAACAATTCAATTGTTGATATCAAGAACTGACATATCAACTAGTGACAACTGAATTCTTGAGATCGAAAATTATGATTTTTACTAGTAAGAATTGTATCTCTGATATGTGAAATTGAAATTTCAACTAGTAAGAAATCAAGTCTTGATATGCATAACTGAATTTGAATGGTAGCCTATATGGTGACATTTCATTAGTGAAAATACAATTACAGATATCAAGAAAAAAAATGGATTGTTATCAAGAATTCATATCCTGAGAATGAATAAAAGTCAAAATGGCTTGCCATAGTGCATGCTCAATATACGACAGAGATGAATGAGATTTCCAGAAAGAAAAGCTTTGGTCACTGAGGTCATAGAAAAGCTCTCAAGCATGTAAGACAGATGTAGCTGAGGGTGTTTCACATGGGTTTTTAAATACAGATGTTGCAAAATAATTCTTACATTTGCCAGGTTTTGATGTAGGATGGTTTACATAATGTCTGACGAAGAACTTTCAGGATGAAATATCACTTTATGTGGTTTCGATATTGCAGTATCGTTGTTGTCTGGAGAAACAGCATACTACCGCACTTTTTTTCTTTCACTTTGGTGAATGGCACCGTGTCTATGTGTGTTTGTTGTGTCCTGTCTTGTTCCCTAACTATCAGCAGGTTTATAGCCTCTGTCTGCTGTTTGATTTCATAAAGGACTGAAGTGCACCCTGGGGCAGGCTGGGAGTTTAATCCCATCTCAGAGGAATTCTCTCAGACACACAACACACAACATCCACAGACCTCTAAAGCATCTCTGAACCCAGCAACAATGGGCTCAAGAATTCCTAAATGGAGCGTGTAAATGTGACCCTAACTAGTTAATCGTTGTTTTCAAACAGCGGAGCGTTTGCTTTTAATGCAACAGGAATTTCCAGGGCATGAGTTTAAAAACCCAAAATGATGGGTCTTAATTCAGAAAAGGGGGAAATGTGTGATAAATAACACCTTATCTCTATCTCTTTTGTGTGTTTTTCAGTGGAGTATCAGGGGGTCAACATGACGGTGTGTTACCCCAAAGTCAGCAGGGATGAGATTCAAAATGAAGGCAATGCTGTGGCCATTATTGGGGCTGCAATCATGTACTGCTGTGTTCTCTTTGCATGGTAGGAAAACTAAATAAATAAATAAATAAAAAGATATTATTAAAATGTTTACTTTAGATGATAAAATTGATGCTGATTTTCTTTCTCAGCAATGAGGCTTCATACTTAGCTGAGGTCTTTGGACCTTTCTGGATGATAAAAGTTTACCGCTATGAGTTCCAAGTATGTGACTTTAAGAATTATTTATTTTTGTGGTTTGAGATTTTTAACTCCTAATGTCACTGACAATCTCTATGACTCTCTGCCTAAACAGAAAGCCTCCTGTTGCTTTTGCTGCCCAGAGGCAGAAGACGGTGAGAAGAATATCACAAGTTCAAATTTCCATAGATTTCACAAACATATTAAACGGATAGTTCACTCAAAAATGAAAATTCTGTCATCATTTATTCACCATCATGTCGTTTCAAACCTTGATGACATTCTTGTGCAGAACACAAAAAGATATTAATGAAAAATGTTGGTAAGCAAACAGCTTCGGTTGCCATCCCAACTTCCATTCTGGACAAAAAATACAATGGAAGGCAATGAGAACCGAAACATTATATATTTTTTCTGTGTTCTGCAAAAGAAAGAAAGTCATGCAGGCTTGGAACAACATGAGAGTGAGCAAATGATGACAGAATTTCCATTTTTGGGTGAACTATGCCTTTAATATCATTAAACACAATAAAGTATGAGAAGGTATTAACATCTTTGTTTGTGTCCTGTCAGAGGAGGAGTTTGTCATTGACGAGAACAAAGGCTGTCAGAAAGTCATCCACAATGAGACCCAGCGCGTTGCCTACAGCTACTTTTTCTTCCATTTTGTTTTCTTTCTGGCCTCTCTCTACGTAATGATGACCCTCACTAATTGGTTCAGGTCAGTTGTTAAAGAGCTCGACTGAGCTGCTCTGGAGTTCAGACAAGAAAATCCTGGAACAAAAGTAAAGACACAAAAAAAGTTTTCGTGGATAGAACCAATATGCACGTATAAGCACAGACACACAACTATCTAAACAGAGATTTACTTTCATTCTTAAAAATAAAGCTAATTTCCAAGGTTTTCAGGTGTCTGTGAGGACTCGAGTCCCTGCGAGTGAATATATTTGAAAATCTTATTTCATTCCTGTGATGACGGCTGAATTTTCTGCAGCCATTACTCCAGTCTCACATAAGTGTTATATGATCCATAAAAAAAAAAAAAACATTCTACTGTTAAATGCTGATTTGCTGAAACATTTATTATTATCAATGTTGAAAGTTGTGCTGCTTAATATTTTCGTGGAAACCGTGATACATTTTATTTTTCTGGATTATTTTAAGAATAGGAAATATGATAAAAGGTGTTAATAAATGTCATCAATTAATGCTATAAGTTTAACAGAGAAAAAAAATTATATTGGGATCCCTGAGTTAGCTGTGAGTCTGAAAAGTTTAAAAATCTTTGCTATAGAGTAGCCACTGAAATAAAATGTTGTTAGTTTTAGAATAAATAAATGAAGTTCATGACGCAAGTTCGGGAGGAGCTTGTTCATCTAATCACATTATTAGGGGTATATAAGCAGCCTCTTACCTGACCTTCTTCCGATGGCGTCTCTCAAGTATCCCTCTTCCTCCCCTTCTCCACCTTAGGCCTACATTCATCTGTCTATGTATTCTCAAAAGGGGAGGGGAGGGGGAGGAATAATCTAAAATCTCATTCTCAATTTAAGAACAAACTTCACAGATGGACAGCACACCAAACCTGTTTATAATTATTTTATAATTATATTATACACATATATATATATATATATATATATATATATATATATATATATTTTTTTTTTTTTTGCAGAATCAGTTAACATCTGGGGATTTTTATGCTAGTTTTTGCTTTTGCACACACACATATGTACACATACTCTGAAAGTGTACACAAGTCAGAATTTTTTATAATGCCATTCTGTCTCCTCTAGTTATGAGACCGCTGTGCTGGAGACAACCTTCACTCATGGGAGTTACTCCACATTCTGGGTCAAGCTCTCTTCCTGCTGGGCGTGTGTTGTTCTGTATCTGTGGCTCCTCCTGGGTCCCTTGTGCCACTGCCAGTCTGATCACAAACGGCCTCGCCGCGCCCGCATCAAGAGACGGACCGCCTCCCACCGCCACGTTAGTGTCAGCGTGTGAATCACACAAAACAGACTGTTCAACAGTGTCAAAGACAGTGGGGATGAATGCAGGTTACTGGGGATTTCCACTGCAAAGGAAATGGGTCACAGCAGATCTCCAAACGCTGAAGAGCAGACTCCATTAAATGAGCACTGATCCTCCTGATAATCCTGTTAGGATTAAAATCACCAGCACTATGAATGCAATTCAACATGGGAATGGAAAATGTTAACCATGTTTAAGACTGTATGAGCATATCTGTAGGGGATGTGCTAAAATTGCCAAAAGGAACATGACATTAACCTTTTCTGGACAAGCTGGATGTCTGTATATGTAGTGCGATTTTGTTTTTGTTTTTTGTAAAATGTAGAAGAATTTTTCATTGGCTTACAGTGTAGACATATGGAAATACATGAAATATATAAAAAATTGTCCTATTTAATTTAAGCTTTTGATACATTTATGCTTATCAAGTTATATAGATTATGTGATCAATGCTATATTTCAGTGATCTGTGGCTTGTGTGTTAGCGCATATATAATATTATATTTATATATATATATATATATATATATATATATATATTTCCACCCATTCTCAGCTAATCAGAGGCCACAGGGAGAAAAAGCTGTTATCTGCAGTAAAATTACTTTAATAGCCCAGCGACAGCCAGCCTATTTAGCTGTAATTGCATGTTTATGTTAGAAAGTTTTATGTCTCTGTCATAAAAGATAAGTTATTTTTGTAAATATATTTTTAACAAAACACTCCCTAGAGTTTGTGTGTTTTGACTATAATTTCCACATCAAGGTAATAGTAGTAAATCTTAGTTAGTCTACTAATGATTAAAGGGAAAAACAACTGCCAAAAATAGAGGCAAACAACTGTTCATTGGCAAAAGCGCTCCGCCATAGTTATATGTATATGCTGCATATCTTGAATGTGTAAATGTGACTCATATACACTCATCATCATTTCACTTTATAAAGGACTTTATAGCCATTGATAAAAGCAAATACATTGATAGTAAAACATAAAATTATAAGGCAATATATAAATCAAGGTTTCCTCTAGAAATACTGTCAACTTATAAATATATATATATAAAAAACATCAAAATGCACATGATAAAGATAAACATGCTGTCAAGTGATTTTATGCCATTAACAAACACGTGGTGCTATAAAGGGCATCGTGTTGCGTATATTATTTACTTTGGTGTATTCGTTTTAAAAGAAGGTGACTCTCCACCTAAAGTGCTTCATTTAGTGACTTTCTTTGATTTGCCCCCATTGACATAATTCATCCCAACAAAGTGTCCATTATCCTTGTTGCAGAATGCAAAATGCTTCAGTAAAATCATCATTGATTTCAAGTCGGCATCAGAGCGTGGTTTCTGTCTGTGCCTTATTTTTTGGCATAAAAGCTGAGCTTCAGAATAATTGTGCAGTGAAAGTGTGATTGTTCATGTGTTTATTCTTTAAACTGAGTCCTGCTCCCTCTGTTACCACAGAGCTCCTCTAGGGGGCGCAGCAGGCCATCTTCACGCGCTCGATAAGGCTGAGTGTAGCTGTCCTCCTCTAACAGGATGCGATTGAGAGTGCGTTCGTAATTTATATGCCGTCGCAGCATCATCACGTACTGGTGCCCTTCCTCTAGAAGAGGACAGTCACATTTGTTGGGGGCCCACAGGAACTCACGGTGCTCCAGACCATAACGGTTGCGGTATGTGTGGATGATCTGGACGTCATAGCGGGTCTCCTCGCCATGGTAGACTTTTTCCAGCACTTTTGCTCGAAATACTGTCACAGCAGAAAAATGTATTGACATCATCCAATATATTATGTACATTAAACCAACACTGGGCTGTGTTGGGATCATATGTTGGGAGACTAACTCACCAAAATCTTTTTGGCAATACTGTCTCTGGCGCTCAACTTTCCCTCGAACCCGGCGGCATTTCCCACAGTGGCCTACAAAAGGGTGAAATGTTTTCATGACATAACAAAAAAGCCCAGACTTTGTCATCTGTGCAAACAACAATTAACAATGAGAACAAACAAGGAACATTAATAGAAAACGATGTGTTTGGCATTGTATGTAAGATGTTACATGCCAATTAGTGTTCTCATTAGTACAGATACTGAAATTTTAAAAATGTAACGTTGCAAGCCTTTCTGGATGCTTTCAAATGCTCCTGTGTGTACAGTACTTTTGTGCGCGAAACTTCAAAGGTTTCTATTTACAACTTGTTTTAAGCGCTGAGAATTATAGCCAATCACAGACATCTGTTTAGCACACATACACAATCAGAAGCTTTCAAGTCAGAATCTCCTCAATGCAACTCAAAATGTCAGAGTTTGGTTCAGCATGAGCTCTCTGATCTGTACTGTGCTGAACTGAAGTGATTGACAGGTTCAGTGATTATAAAGAGAGCGCTCTTTACTTGCTTACTGTACAGTATATAAGCCAATTACAATTTGAATAGTTTTATTTTTCATGCTGCTAAGTACACTGCAAAGTTTTGGGAGAGACAGCTGCATGTAATTGCGGGACTGAATTCAGAATTCCAACATATACATAGTGATAACAATAGCAATGGACAGGACATAATGTGCAATGTTTTTCTTTGTTCTTCAGTTTAATAGCATTGCATGACCAATTTTAACTCTAGCAATGTTTGTTTAATTAATATAAAAATATTTAATGTATTAGTGTATTATTTTACTTATTATTATTATGAATAATTAAAAGTGCAATAGGTGATTCACTACTTAAATTTTTTTGTGATACTGATTGAAAGTTTCCTAATAATAACCTGATAACAATCACTATGTTAAACAGTCTAAAGGTATTTTTAGAAAAAATATATTTTGTCAGTGGAAGGTGTAGGACATTAAAATGTTCAAGTCATTATATTTGATCTGAATGAACATATTCATTCTCTTAACGTATGTTGTTTTGTTTTTTTTTACATATCCTCGTGAACCCTATTTGCACAGACATCATACGTCATCAGTGCATTTCATGCTATGCACAGTTTATGTAGACAGACGTCAGTCACGGAGCACCGCAAACAAACAGCAGCCACCTTTTACAGTTCCTACTGAATCAAAACCACAAGCTTATGCTCCGTTCATACCATAAATCCCATAATTACGAGATGGCAAACTGTGACGTTCTAACAGCAGTTGTTCAGACTCAGAATTATGCGTATCCATGTCAATAGTACCAACTCCGAAATTAACCTGCAGCAGTCAGGTACAAGCTCTCCAAGTTGTTTACGTTCATTATTATTGTAATGTTATGTGCTTTGAGACATGAGGTAGTTTAACTCCGTCTCTTGTGATGCTTTTCTGAGAGCAGCTGTGTGTGTGCCTTTATGTGTCCTGTAGGAGGCGTGTCTTTGAAGACGCACTGAAGGGAGGGTGGGATAACTAGCTCGCTTTTGCTAGCCTGTACGAAAATGTCTTATTGCACCTTTAACTAATTTAATTCAATATTTCTTATTGTAAAAAAGTTCAATTATTCTGTGAAGTACTGTGAAATTTTACTGGTATTGGTATGGACTACTAAAATTTTGGTATCGTGACAATGCTAATGGCAATAACAATAACAAAGAGCTGACCTCTACGATGTATTTCGGGCAGTCTGTTCCTGCGGTTTTCATCTCTTTCCAAACGTGGGACTGGCTGCTGTTGATAGGGGGGTTGAAGGGGCCAGCGAGCAGCGGGACCTGAGAGCATGACCTCATGAATCACAGTTGTATTTACAAAAGCCTCCTAACCTTATACTTTAAGCAAATGAGATATTTCTGACAAATACTTACCATCACATATACTTCAAATGGACTCGACATTAATCTATACCTAGATCTCAAGATCTTAGATAATGCTTCTAAATACCATATTACAACTATTGTAATTTAAACAAAAGGTTGGTAGATTCTTATTCCTAAATACCAGGAATGAAAGGTTTTTACCCCAGAAAACAGGTTTTGTGACTGGCTGCGTTGTAGTAGTGGTTGTGGTGGTGGTAGTCATAGTGGTTGGAGGTTCAAAGGGCAAATGGTTTGCTCTGTGGTGAGGCTGCCGAAGTTGACTCCTCCCATGATACAGGGCATAGCGGTCTGGAGGGAGCCAGTACTCATATTCTATCCCAGAGTTCTTATCAGTTGACAAGACCTATAATCAGATCAGTACAAATTAACACAAAGTGGCTGCTAAGCATTAAGGATCATGAGCTGAAGCTTACCATGATGTGCAGGTCCTCCTGAGTAGGTCCTGGAACTTCAAAACTCTCCCAGGTATCAGCCGAGCGGCGATACAGCAGTTTGGTTCCTGCCACATTGTACTCTCCAGGAATATTGATCTTCCAGTTCCCATTGATCACAAACTGAGAGTGCCCATTCTGGAGTGCTTTTAAAAAATGTTTGCAAAAAGTGATTTTTCCTAAAAACATTGGACTACCACAACACAGCATTATTGTAATTACTGCAAGTTGTCCAATACATTATTTTATTGTGCTAATAAATGTGAAGTAAATGCTTTTGTCTGTAGTCATCTACAATTTTATCTCACACTGCACTTTGGCACTTTTGCTTTGAAAAACACATGTTAAACCTGCAGTGGAGAGATCACACACAAGGCTGTTCTCTAACCTAGATAGTTTCTGCTGTTATCAGTCACTCTGATGTGTGTGGCTCCGGCAGGGATCATAGTGACCTCATTATACCCAAACAGTCCTGCAGGGAAACACAGATGAGAGAGTAATGCGCCTCAGCCCATTTGAAGAAAAAAAAAAAAAAGAAGAAACCCCCACAGTTATTTCCAACAGGTGCGCAAAACTGCACGTAACAAGACTATGTTTCCATGCTGCGTCTTGCTGCAGCCGCAACACGGACTTGGTCTAGCTGCAAGGCACTGACCTGCAGAATTACGACCCAGTCTGAACTTTTCTCTACTCCTTTGACTTTTGGCCCTGTGCTGGCAGCCTTGAATCTGTTATACTACTCTCAGAAATCCACGTGCAATTGAGTAGTTTTCAGATGCCATAACAATGACAGTATTATCGCTGGCTTTTCCCTGATAAAAAAGCTCTGTATTTTCAGTTGGCCAGTGTGAAGAAAACTTTTAAAAGAGGTTCTGTTTTATGCGGAGAAGTTCGAAGAGGTGTCACTGTTCTAAGTGTGTAGATACGTGTGAGGGAGAGAGAAACGATGAGATAAAGAAGATAAAGAGAGGTCACGGTACCTAATAAATCACTTACTCTACTGTTCAAAAGTTTGTGGTCAGTAAAACATTTTTAAAGGGTTAGTTAACCCAAAAATGAAAATTCTGTTAGTGTTCCCTGAAACCATGCATATACTCCAAATGGTTCAAGAACAGCAAGCAATTTACTTTGGGTATGCCTTTTTTAGGCATTTAAGGCAAATTTTACAGGAATGCTAAGGGGTTAATCACACACCCTCGTGTTGTTCCACATCCATAAGACCTTCGTTCATTTTCGGAACACAAATTAAGATATTTTTAATGAAATCTGAGAGGTTTCTGTCCCTCCATAGAGATCCAACGCAACTACCACTTTCAAGGTCAAGAAAGGCAGTAAAGACATCATTAAAGTACTCCATGTGACTGCAGTGGTTTAACCTCAATTTTATGAAGGGATGCAAGTGCTTTGTTTGTACATAATTTACCACTTTATTTACAAAAATATTATCCAAAGCGTGTTCACACAACAATGTCAGCTCTCACGTGAACACAAAACATATGCATTGTGATGCTCTCGTGAATTTGCGTTGTGTTGACGCGTGAGTCTGAACACAACACGCAAGCGTCGTGATGGTCTTGTGAACGTGCGCAGCAGATCAATATTTTAATAAAGTGGTCAATTAAATTATGCTTTTTTGGGCAAACTAAGCACTCATGTCACTTCATAAAATTGAGGATAAAACACTGGTGGTCACATGGAGTACTTTAATGATGTCTTTAATACCTTTCTGGACCATGAAAGTGGTAGTTGTGTTGGATTTTTTATGGAGGGACAGAAGGTCTTACGGATGGGGAACAACAAAAGGGTGAGTAATTAATGACAGAATTTAAATTTTTGGGTGAACTAACCCTTTAAAGAATGCATTAAACTGACCAAAAATTATTAAAGATATTTAAATTGTTATAAAAAAAACTTTCTCTCTTTTAAACTTTCTATTCATCAAAAAAAAATCACAATTTCCAGAAACATATTAAGCACCACAACTGTTTTTAACATTGATAATACTAAATGTTTCTTTAGCACCAAATCAGTATAGAATGATTTCTGAAGGATCATGAGACTGGAGTAAAAGCCAGATTTTACAGTTTGTGGGCCATTGGGTTTATTCACATCTCTTATGTCAATAGTAAAAACTATTGATTTCAAAATGTGAAGCCAAATAAATATGATTGAACATATCTATAGAATTCTGAACGTATTTTTCTGTACTACTGAGTCAATGTGAGTGTATTTAGATTCATAACTGACCATTGTTCTGCCCGTGGCTTTGATAAACACTTCTGTGATGAAGGCAGGTTGAGTTATGGCCTCCACACACCATGCAGGCGTCATCCTGCTGCTGTGATCCAAAGATCAAGTCACATCCTGGCTTCTGCACACACACACACACACACACACACACAGTGATTAGAAGCCAAAATATCAAGCACTGTCACATCAGCAGTACAAGCCGATCACACAACACTCCTGATGAAAACTGGATCAGCTCATGGCCTACAGACTCTTGGAGATTTTCCAAGAAATAAATTTAGACACTACTAAAGAGTGAAGCATCCAAGATTAAAGATCCTCAAAATAAATGCATTATCTACTACACAAAAAACGATTTCATCATTTTAATAGCACCATGTTTGTTTTCGTTAGTTCATCTCTAATGTTTTCTGCCATGTATATTGACTGAGTTTTCAGAGTTTCAATTTATTTTTTAATCATAAGTATAATCAGAGTGGTTGGATTAAGTGTAATGAATTTAACACTGTAAATTCAATTCCATCTCATGCTGTAGGTCTACCTCAGTTCCCAACATGTACTGAAGCATACACAACGCAGATTGCTGTTTATATATATATTAAATTATAAAAAAAAATATTACACAATATTAGTGTTTGACTGTATTTTTTGATTAAATAAATGCAGCCTTGATGAGCATAAGAGACTTCTTTCAAAAACATTAAAAATCTTTGACCCCCAAATTTTGAATGGTAGTGCATGTAGAAACAACACAGCAAGTCAGAATGCAGATGACAATTTGTATTATAAATATGTATTATTCATATTTCATCAAACGAAACAATGAACAAATCCAAATTAAAGTGGGTAGAATTCTTTAAAAACATGTTGAAGTGAAGTTTGGTTTTAAAGACAAGAAAAGAGATCAAAGACTATCAGTAGTGACAACACAATCTGCTTTAACCTCCACAAGTAAAGCTGCACCGTCCTGAAAGGTCTCTGTGTGTGTTTGTGTGTTTAGGTCCACAGGTCCAAACAGAGGCAGGTGAAAACAGATGGGCTGCAGAATGACAGAGATCTCTCTCTCTGAGCCACCGCACACAAACAAGAGCAGGATCATGAGGCCCAGGCAGGGATCAAGACCATTCAGGCAGAAGTTTGGCTTAAGCTCCAGAGTGCAGGGTTGGAGGAGGAGACATCAGAGGAGACTACAGAAGTAGAAGGGAGGTGTGCAAGACTGCACTGTCCTCTGCAATTCCTGCAGGATATAATTAAGCCCCTCTTTTTTTTAGACCCCTCATGCACTCCCATTTCACGCAGGTGCAACCCTCCTCCTTTTGCGTGACCTCCTGTTCTGTCTGACCTTACCTCTTTCCTTGCATTTCTCTGCCCATCCTTCCTTAATCTCAGTAGTTTTTGAAATAATGATTCTCAATGGCACATTCACATGATTCAGGGGGCCTCCCAGAGGGGCAACACACACACACACACACACACAAGGTGTGCTTCACACATATGGATTCAATCTGCCACATGGTGCTAATGATTGGGCCCCAGTATGCATGTGCATCTATTTTACAGTCCTCATGTGACGGAAACCAAATTTACACATGCTCATGAGTTTAGGACTAGACAGCCTATTCAGTCAACCACACATAAAATATATATATCCCTCACTTTTTCTTACAGACCGACACATGTGAGAAGTGCCGGAATGTTTATGTATACACACATTGCTGAGTATATTACTTGATAATCTTTTACCATATTGATATATATTATAAATAAATATATTCAGTTCTTTGTTACCAACAGCATGAAGTGCATTAAATATTACACTACGTCAGGGTTTCCCATACTGGAGTTCACAATTGAATTGCAGGGGGTTTATGAGTTTAATTAAAAGCCATTAAGTAATTAAATCATTAAAATGTACAATTTAAATAAATAATTGAAAAATAAAAACCAATCAAAATAAAACACTTACTAAAAATTAAAATATATTTTATATATTTATTTTCTTTGATTACCTGCATGTCACTTAATTTTATTATTTATAATTACTTAATTTTATTATTGACCTAACTTAGTAATGTAAAATCGCCAGGGGGGTAACTTCAAGTAAAATTACATTTTAAAGTGATTGCCTTCCAAAGACAGTAATACAAGGTTACATGACTCACTGAGTGATTCAAACAATAATGATTAGACTTGTAGTGTTGCCATGTTGAGAAAACCCGTTTTAAAAGTGAAATGATCTCTGTAAATCCAGTGATCAAATGCTGTGTGGGTCTCAGTTTTCAGTGGCTGGTCTATGTGTGCAATTCCACAAACCTGAATCAATTAATTATGAATAATTTACTGCCACTGTAAAAAATAATAAAAATAAAATAAAAACGAACTGTAGTCTGATTACGAGTATTTTAAAACGTAATATAATCTAATTACAAGTACTTAATTTTTGGAATCTGATTATGTAATACAGATTACATGTAATCACTTACTACCCAGCACTTATGATACTTGAAATAATCCAAGTCAAAACATTAATGGCATGATTAGTGAATGGGACAAAAATAAAAAGGTCTGTTAAATATGTCTAATAGTCAATTTAAAGGATTCATTCTCTTTCAAATGAAAATAACCCCGAGCTTTACTCACCCTCGACCCATCCTCGGTGTATATGACTTCCTTCTTTCTGATGAGTTATATTAATAAATATCCTGAAGCTTCCGAGCTTTATAATGACAGTGAAATGGAAGGCGGTCCGGTGGAAGCTAGATATTTTACTTCATAACTTGTTAAATATTGATATTTTTTTACACAAATGCATCACTTCGCTTCAAAAGGCCTTTATTAACCCCCCAGAGCATTGTGGAGTATGTTTATGATGGATTGATGTGGATGGATGCACTTTCTTCAGCGTCACACTCGTTGGTGCCGCTCACTGAGATTATAAAGCTTGGATGAGTAAAGCTTGGTGTAATTTTCATTTGAAAGTGAACTAATCCTTTAATTATTTTACTGTTATATTTAAAACAGAAATAAAAACAATAAATGATAATGATAACGTGTTCCTTGTTTTTATAAGTGACCCTCCAAGTTCTATCAAAAGTCATTTTTTAATGTCATCAGATTAAGTAGAAATAGCCTTTTAAAGCAAAACCTGCACATTTTCAGTGAGGGTGTAGCTTTTGTGATTATTAGCTATTATGAAACTGTGTCCTAAGAACCAGCTACTCACCAGACACTTTCCATTCACACAGACTGTCCCCTGATCTGATTGGCATGGTGTGCCATCAAGCACTCGTCCAAAGTTGTAATAGAAGTTGTGCCCAATAGCCAGGCAGCTGAGCTCACACGGGTTGGAGCCTGAAAGCAGTATAAATCAGGTTTCAGTCAGCATAAGCACATAGCAGACGGAGAAAGCCACACAGTAACACAACACATGCTTCAAAGAGGAGAGTCATGCTTCACTGACCTCCATGAAAGGTAGTCCAATGGTAACTGCTGCCAGCGACCAGAGGTCTGTCATTGAAAGCTTTACACTGCAGTTCTCTGAAGTCCATAGAGTCAGCAGGACACTCCTGATGTTACAGACGCAAAGCTCAGTAGAGAAAACATGCACATCTAAAGCTGCTAAAGCCCTGATTCATTAACACTCTCTTAATCATTAGAACAGCTTTGGAAGACTCAGGATAAACGTGCTGTATACATCTGTGTGCTGCTGACACAATGACCCCATTTAAAACTGGTATTAACATCTGTCCCGGGTGATGGGATCAGAAGTGGTAAGTGAAAGAAGGATACAAATCTTTTTGTGATCTGATCACTTAAACCACAATCAGAGGTAGTCAGGAACACATCACCACACGGTATTTGTAGTGCAAATGCTAATCCACCTCAATGCAGCACAGATAACAGTAAAGGGCCGTTTAAGATCCGTTAACTATGAAGATAACAATATAATTCTAAAAATCGTTCTAAATACAAAAGAATAGCCCTGTCCACACCACAGTTACATATCATTGGGATCACTTTCAGAAAGATTTTTTTCCCGCAGTTGAACGATAAAACACGGACCTCCAATCAGAATCCATTCTAATTCAAGGGCTAGCAAACAGTAACGTTAATATAAACTTGCCTCAGGTATCCAGCGCTAGTTCGACAACATTGTCTTGTTCCCTTTAAAGTTGAAGCGAAAACGACCAGGCGTTTTTATTCCACTGACTTCGTCAGGTAAATTCACTCTACATTAGATCGATTATGTTACACTAGCTATTCACTTGAAACACAGCATGCTGAGGACATCTACTGGTTAAAGCTGTGTGAATGCAACAAGAACAGCAAAAACATGTTGTAAATACTTTAAAAAAAAGCAGCATCTGAGCTTAGAATAAACAAATCGTTTTCGTTATCTCTGTAGTTATCGTTCTTGGTGTGAACGGCCTTTACTCGTCTGTTTATAGTCAAATGTACTAAAACAAGGGTTTTTTAAATTAAAATAGTTCTTTGCCATTATGAAAAATTTGGAAAAATCTGTCCACACACTTAGGAACAAAAATAAGCAATTTGCATTTAATGTTTGGTTGTTATGCCTTTTTTTTAACGTTTTGGTGGTATGTTATAATGTTAAAGTGCCCGTTTTATGATATTTTAAAAGTTTCTAATATTGTTTTAGAGTTCTCCTATAGAAGGTTTACATACATCCAAAAAATCACTTTAATTTTCACATCATTTAATTTCTCGAAGAGTTCATTTGAAGATTTTAGTCTCTCTAAACCCCTCCTTCCCACGAGCTTACTCTCCTCTGATTGGTCAGATAACCTAGTCTGTTGTGATTGGTCTACTGCTTACAGCTTGTGTCGGAAACGAAACAGCCAGGCCCATTACCTTATCTGAATTTCACCTTTGAATGCTTTCTCAGCACTTGTATACACAGTGATATGAACAGGAATAATGCTGTCGGTTTTCTGTATCAGTTCCATCGCGAAGAGTCATTCTTTTGAAGTGTAGACAGAGTGGAATTACAGCATTAAATACAGTGTCTTCTCGATATGACGACAACAACCAAACTCTTCCAGGCCTCAGCTACAACTACAGTGCTTGAGGGCTGGTCAAAGTAGACATTCGCAGGCAGCAGATGAAGACCACTATACAAATTTGTTACACTGTTATGTAGGTATGTAACAGGAAGTGTTTAGTTTGTTCATAATATATTCTTTCTTTTAGGAGACAATAACTTTTATTTATTTTTGTCCTACACTACGATGTTTATACTTTGCAGATATTTTATATTCAGAAACAGCTATATTACGCACTGCATGAAAATATTTGAAAAAAAAACAAAATAGGGCCACTTTAACATGCACCAACACACTCATGTAGTAAGTGATATATAAAAATGAAGCAAAGTCATGAAACAGCAGAATATCCATGTTTGAGGACAGAGTACCTCTTTGTTCAAGCAACACATACAATGAAATACACTGCAGAATTACATAACCAAATGCACATAAATGCTTTTGATATTATGCACTGAGGATAAGGTGGGACTTAAATGTGTTTCTATTTAAACATCCAGTTCAAACTAAAGAATTTACTGCACCTTTGTGTTACAAATCTTGTATTGCCTGGTGTCCCCTGGGCATGGCCCTCCAACCAGATATCTAGAGAGAAAAACAACAAAGATGTCAGATGCAACAAATTAGTGTATTTAATGTTTTAAACAAATCACATGAACATGATAAGGCAGAACACCACAAAGGCCTTTCACACAGGATGTGTTCTTGCATTCTTCACTATCAGAATTTTTTTCTAAAATTGGACCTTTAGGGCAACAACAGCTTGTCACTGGAGTACCCTTAAAGGAACTTTCCCCCATCTTACCCATCTTACTCGTTTTTTCTGCTTTTCTTGTACACTGATTCTTAGTTTACCCTTTTTTTCTTTGCCCACAGAAAACATGTATAATCACTATCTGACAGCAGAGAAGATGGTGTGATGGAAGAGACAAAGCCTATATACTTCACCTGGTGATGCAGGTGCGTGAACGGATGGAGGCCCCTCCCCCACAGGAGCGCGAACACACAGACCATCCGCCCCACGAGGCCCACTCATTCATGAAATGCATCTGGCTACGCATCTGTGGTCCCTCACCTCCCAGTTCTACTCGTCTGGATGACTGCAAATATATAAACAACAAAGTGCATGAAAGGTTGCAGAACAACAACAAAGAGAGAGAGCAGAGGTGGCAGATCTGATCAACTAACTTGTGCTATTGTGTTTTTAGCAAGCTCATTCATTAAAGAGTCATGAAACCCTAAAACAGTTTTTTGAGATGTTAGCAGACATAGCACTTATTATGTTTATTACTAAGGGGAAACTGATTTATTTTCATTTTTTGAGCCATTTCGTTCCTCCAGTTTAAAAAGCAAATTTAATTTTTAATTTTCCAAAAATTCTTTATTACTCACCCTCATGTCGTTCCACACCCGTAAGACTTTCATTCATCTTTGGAACACAAATTCAGATATTTTTGATGAAATCCAAGAGGTATATCTCCTCCATATATAGACAGCAATATAATCAATACTTTCAAGGTCCAGAAAGGTACTAAAGACATCGTTAAAACGGTCGACGTGACTGCAGAGGTTCAACCTAATTTTTCTGAAGCGACAAGAATACTTTTTGTGCGCAAAAACCAAATAAAAATAACAGCTTTATTCAACAATGTCTTCTCTTCTGTGTCATTCTCATACATTGTTTACATCCAGCGCCTCCAGGTTCCACGTCAGAACGCCGACTCATTATTGGCCGGCTTCTGCTTCAGCATCACACGCATGCGTCATGCTGCTTCACGTGTGCAAATTTGGCCAATACTGAGCCGGCATTCGGACGTAAACACGGAAGTCTTCACTATGCTTACTGCGTCACCTGCGTATGGATAATGACAGGGAAGAGAAGAGTTTTCTGTGGCTGAGAGAACACGTCTATGGCGTCAGTTTCTGCACATTATTCATGAGAACTCTTTTAATGCAATCACTACGCTGTATTATGCATGATATCGCATTACAGCGGAGAATTCAAATGTCACAAAAGACAGCACTGTTTGTTCACCTCTGCCTGTTTCGACTTGATTTCGGACACTTTTCCTCAGTATAAAACAGAAGTGTTGTTTGCATTTTCCCTATGATGTGATCAGAGCTGAAGTTTGACTATCAATACATGGGAAATATCATTGTAACGATATGTAACAACATACGTAGCACGCATGAGAGCGGTTTGTGCGACGAACGCCACGATGAGTTTAAAACTCACAGCACAGCGGATCATATTCATATACGGACCACAGCAAGTGTGTTTCAAGTTTTTATGGACATATTTATACTCTAGTGCTCCAAAAACAAACCAGCAATGTGTGTGCGCACATATTTAATCAAGTCTTCAACAAATTAAATATATATGTGCAAAGAAGGACACTGATCTACAATATGTCTAATCATGAACGATCACACAATGGATTATTCTGATACATTTATTCATTTGGAAGACGCTTTTATCCAAAGCGACTTACAAGGGGAGCAATTAGGGGTTTCATGCCTTGCTCAAGGGCACCTTAGTCATGGTATCAAAGGTGGAGAGAGTGCTGTTCATTCACAATCCCCACCTTCAATTCCTGCCGGCATGGGAATCGAACCAGCAACCTTCAGGTTACAAGCCCGACTCCCTCAACATTAGGCCACAACTACACAGATGACAATGGTGTAAACCAACCTTTAAAGAAGAATAGACAAAAATGTAACTATGTATTTATTCTTTCTGTGTTAAACTGAAGTGTCAGTTGTTCAGAGACTCTAGTAATAGTGTATATGATTTGTTCTTGATAGTGGTTATTAGTCTCTAATGATAAGATTGTTGGGAGTTTGTCATAGGGATAGATTTTAAAAATAGGCCTACATCAAGGTGACCCCATCTCTGTTTGCTTTTCTTCCTCCGCTCACATTTAAATATTTATTTGTCTGTATAATGAGTGTGTTGCAGGACTGTGTTTTATTGGTTGCTTTCTCTTCACTTCCCACCCTCTACACTCCCACTTTTCCACAGCTTTACATGCCCATTTCCTGAATCTTTTTCAAATCGGAGGAGTGAATGACCAGTGATAAAACAGGGTGGGGGGGTTTCATGACACTTTAAGCATTCAAAGGTATCCTGTGCTTACAGCCGAAATTATTGCACACTAGTGCTCAGGACACATGATATAAGAGGCCACCAAAACATTTCCTGCTCATCGGCCATGCTAGACTGCACTTGACATTTGTGGAAGTGTTTGAGTGTTCCCTAGGTGCGCGACTGAGGACGCCGCATTAGCTCTCTTGCACACAGCCTCCATTACACAAGCGGTATTCCTATCAGACCACCACTAATCGCCCTCAAGGATAACATTACTCTGTCATTCTTAGATCCGCTGCTGGCTTTGATCCGAGACAAACAGGCAGTAACAGCCCGTGAAGAGTGAGGAGCTTCCATAGGTTGCCTAAGGCCTAACCATCCCCTGAAGGTGTGTGTGTGTGTATTCTTGTAAATGTAATGTAGGTGTGGAGAGCATGCTTTTCTGCTTCTATCATGTTAAGCAGCCTCATACACAGCAGCTTTTTGCCTTCCTCAAATTATGTTCATACATTGTATCACTTAAATCTAATTTGAGCAACACCATGAGTCACATGAGGTGTGTAAACACGTTGCAACAAAATGAAATGATTTCGCATTACAAACAGAGCATTGAACTTGCATTCCAAAGTTTGATCCCTAAAGGCATGTTTTACTGGCACACATATGGCTGCTTTTTGGTGCAGAACTTTGTACCAGTTCCTAAGGTTAACCCTTTCAATGGAAAATATTACCAAAAAAAAAAAGATTTTGCTTAGTTTGGTTGGACTCATCTAATAAGGGTATCATGGCAGGAGATCATTGAATATTGTCAGAGTCTCCTGACCTTATTTAGTCTAGACACCTGTGGTGAATAGAAGTCTGATAATGAGTCAGGATGTCTATCTGTGAGGGTTATTAAAATGACAGAGGACTGCACACACAGAGACACAATAGTGCTTTATGACCGATGTCCATCATCTTCAATACCAGAATGACCTGGAACTGCCCTCATTACTGTAGCAAAGACTCAAATTAGTGTTGATGACAGTCTGCTATGGGGCCCGTGGGCAAGGCGGATTAATGAAATCGACCTTTCACCTTCGGAACAACAGCTTCCCCCCAAAGGCAAAATTTTAAAAAAGGCATGTTGACTTTGAAGTATGTTTCTTGGAAAGAGATTGTGTTTGGAAATGAAATTGTGAAATGAGCTTGTTGGCTTTCTGTCGATAGGTCCTGTTTGTGTTTTTTATACACATGGTGAAAGTCATTCCTGAGGAATGAGGATGATAATGACTGGTGGACATGACCTAGCTTGGATCTTGTACTTTGGGAGGGGAACTGGGAAAATGATTGGGTGAGGTCCAGAAGGTACCAAAGGCAAAGCAGCACATGCGAAACTGCGCAAGTTAACCCAAAAATTTAAATTCTATCATCAATTGCTCACCTTCATGCAGTTCCAAACCCACAATTGTTCATCTTTTGAACAAGAATTTGTAATGAAACGTGAGAGATTTCTGTCCCTCCACTGAAAGTCCATTCCACCAAATTTTTATAATTCAAAAAGTTCAAATAGATTGAAAAGTTTAATCCAACGGTGCACCTGAAATCACGTTCTGTCTGAGTAGGTACTACATTTTAATTTGAACTTACTTCGCAAGCGTTAAAAAAAGTATGATCTGTTTAGTATGAAGGTGTGTAGTATCAATGTAATCCGGACATACTACATCCGCCATGTTGTCATTATCATGTGACCTGCCAGAGTCAATTGCATTGCTTCACTTCCATTCATAAATCCTCTCTCATGGCCTCATGGGATAGTGAAGTGTCCATCGAATGCGCACTTCCGAATCTTGACTGAAGTAGTAGGTCATCCAGGGACTTTTTGCCTACTGTTTTTCAAATACTATGTATTCGGACATATTACTCTGTTGGCATACTGTTGTTCACATACTATAGTAGGGAAATTGATTTTTGATGCAGTGAAGAGATGTGATCACTTTATATGATGAACATTTAATTCAGGCTTTTATTCATACACAGTATAAACAACGATTAATGCACATGGATAGAGCACATCAAATATGATCAAATAAGATCCTACTTGCTTGATTTATCATGTCTTTTTGACATTTCTGAAACAGAAAATTTTTGGTGGCATGTACTTTCTCAATGAGGAGAGAAATCTCAGGTTTCATTAAAAAAAAAAAAAAAAATTCTTCATGTGTGTCATTCATTTTCAAAAATGAATGAAACTCCTACAGGTTTGTAATGACATGATGGTGAGTGAGTAAATTATGTTAAAATTTTGTATTTTTGGATGAACCACTTCTTTAAAGGTTAAAAAGAGAGCCTTAGCCAAACGCCATGTTTTCTTAACTACGCATTTCTGCATTGGGTGTACACAGCAATTTGGAAACAATACAGGGTGGCATCCCAGTCTCTGAATCCCCCAGGGTGAGCCTGCCCAGATTGCTCTGATTAAGCTCTGCTCTTGGCAATCAATGAGAAAGCCAACACTCTAGTTAAGTGAGCAAAACCTTGGCAGAGAACCTTGCCAATCTGAGCATACCCAATTGACTGTTCAAGGTGGTCCTAAAAATTCAGTTTAACTGAATGACAGGACTAAAACATTAAAATCACTTTTGCAAACTGTCTATAAACCGAAGGATAATGTGACAGGGACCATCTTACAGGCAGAGATGACAGGCAACCTGGAGACAGCAGCAGTGTTATAAGGGTGAGGGCCTGGCACAGAGACAATTTCCTAGAGACAGAGAAAATAAATCATGTAAATCAATCGCCAAATCCACTTACAAACCACCTCATTTGACTTTAAAATGGAGCCCGGGCAGAGACTTCAGGGCTCACCGTGTAAGTGTTGTTGCGTTACATCAAAGACTTAATGACAACAAATAGTGACAGCGTGTCCTATACATTGAGAAATCACCGCCACTGAGAAAACGTGTTTATGTGCATTTTTAGAGGATGAGTCTGACTCCCACCAATGAGGTCAGAATACTAAGAGACCACACAACGATTGACTCATCAAAGGAGCAGCTTCTCAGAAACTCTTTACAACTTTGCTAAAGCCCAACTGTCCTCTTTGCATTGTCGTAATGACTTTGAATTTGAAATGTGAAAAGTTTACAGGGGTAAACATCCCACAAAATTCCTTTCTCCAGCACAGATTTTTGAACAAACTATATTCCTAAATGTTTATTTTGATGGCAACCTATTGGACACTGGTCAATTATAAACAATACACTCCCAGAAGAACTATTTCAGAAAAACAATATGATGAAATACATCTTCATTTGATTACATGTCCATTCCCAATCAGACACGGAGAATAAACAAGATAAAAAAAGAGATGTAAGTACTGTAAGTAATGCATCATAATTACCTAAAGTGAAATTCAGCACAACCTGCACTCAACAGTCCAGCATATTAGAGCTTAGTTTATTGTCAAGGTCAAGGGGCAACGGGTCTATAGTTAAAAGGCAATTATGATGTTCATTTAGATAGTTTTGACTGCTGTTGTAGCCTGAAGGTAAGAACATAAACCTGAGCCTCCAATGACCACGTGATAAAAACAAAACGATTTCACATTAATAATGGCTGCTAAACATATGTACATCACAGTTAAACCATAAGAAGCCACAAGAAAGAAACCTTTTGGGTCTCTGCAACCATTAGGTTTCTAGCAAACAAACCACAAAAGTGCTATATCTGAACATTACTGGAGTCTTAAATCTGTTTATGGGTCATGCCGAAGCACCTCAAGTTTATGTGAACAGTAAACTGTTCTACTCTTGAAGATTAAATTAAACAGCTGTTTCCTGGACGCAGGAATAGACCATATTACTCAAGAGGATTTTTTTTCTCCACAACCAAGAATTCTACAAACAAGACAAATAACCAAAAACTACATCGAGCCACCAACAATACAAAAGCTCATAATGACATTATTTTATGGTGTTGCAGATATAAAATCACCAGTAGTGCTGAAAAGCTAATAGTTGAAAACATTATAAAACATTGCAAATAAATCAATATAGTGATTTTCCAGTTAAACTGAACATGTGGAACAAACATTTGCAAAATTAATTCAATAACTGTGATTGAAATAAAATTTAGCTCTACAATTATAACAAATAAAACAGCACAAGGGTTACTAAAAAATAAGGATGTCTGAAATAATAAAAATGTTCTTAAAAAGAATATGTCTCCATACACAGTAGAGGAGCATGTGATGATCCACATACCTGTTGTTTGACTTCTGCATTTTAGGTCTTCGTCAGGTGTCCCAACTTAAAAACCTCTTGATATCCGAAACTGAGCTCATCTGATGAGGTAAAGACCACGAGATGTGTGATCCCAATCGGTTTCATCATCAAAAAAGTCAGGAAACCTAATAGCATCCATGCTTCACAAGCGTCTCTGGGTAGGTTACCTTTCCTGAAGTTTTCTCAAACGCACAACCCGAAGAGGATGAGCTGTACACAGAATCCTACATAATCCTGAACACAAACGGATACATGAAAACAAATATAGGATGCTTCAGAGCTTCTCAGTTTATTTGCGTAATTCTCCTCACGTCTCCAGGATTGCAAGGTGCTGTTTCAAAGAGAAAACCTCGGAATCGCTTTCAGTTTCATATCAGTGTCCAGACCTCACAAGCAAAAGGTCAGACTTCAGATGTCCCGTCTTCAGGGGGGTTCGTGTGAACTCTACCTGAGCCTCTCAGTCACACACAACATCCGCTTTGCTTGAGAGAAAATAACGGCGCTTCGGTCAGGACAGATTTCACATTCACTTTCAGTCGCTATACCATCTGAGAAGAGAAAATATTTGATATTTGCACAAAAGTTATGAGTTATTACATTCATAACTCAAAGGGGATATCATTTATTTCCTTTATAAATGCATTAAGTAAAGTTTAATTGCAGTCTCATTTTATCAGTAAATCAAATTGACTAATATATATATATATATATAAGTAATTGCACATTTATGGTTGATAAAGAAAATCAAGTTGAAATGCCAGAAATTATTGTGTCATGTTAAACAGATGAAAACATCATAATGAAATATTTCGTTATATGGCTACAGAGCATCTTCTGAGAGAGTAAAAATCATTTGAGAACACTTAGACATGCAGCAAGCAGAACAAATTATCAGTGAGTTACCCGTCCGACAGTCCGCCGCTGTGAGGATCCAGCGTTTGTAAATGAACTGAGTTGGTTCTGGTGTGAATGTGAGCTCATGATCCGAGCGCGGCGCTGCGTGCCGCGCGTCCACCTGAAGCTCAGCCCAGTGTGCCTACATTCCGATGAAAAACTAGTAAACACGCCCCTCTTTAACGGAATGTTGCCCAATCCAGATTGTGGCTGTCGTTAGTGCATTGATACCAAATTGTATTTGTATTGTGACCCTTACAGAAAGTTCAAATAAGTTGAAGCATGTGCTTACTTCAGAGTATGAATTAGAACAGGAAGGGATTCGCTTTTTAAATGGATTTTCTAGAGGTAATTTCGAGTTCAATCTATTGAGGCTCGTTTTGAGAGAGCCAAATTGTCTTTGGATGAACGTCAACTTATAGGCTTTCAAACAAAACACGTTTTGAAGGTGCTTTTTATCTATGTAACAAATCGTATTGTATCGATTACTGTCAGTTACTGGTGGAAGGATATCACATTTCTGTTGGTCAGTTTGTTTATTTTGCCTACGTAAATTGTAGTTGCAGTTAGGCTAAATGATTTTGAAAGATTGTTTGAAACATTATTCTTGTAATATATAGCATTAGCCTCTTTTACTTTTGGGTTGTAATAGGTATGATACAAATGATTGGAAATTAAAAATGTGACAAAGTAAAAATACAGTGGGTTTATTGGGTGCAAATCAATTCAAAGATGCTCAGGGGTTTTAGACATCAGATCATTCTTGGGAAATATTAATTGATTTGTTACTGTAGTTTATATTCACTGAAGATGTGAATATCACAACAATAACAGACCACAGCTCAATAAGTAGCTGTAGTTATATTGAGCTCTTCTGCAGACTCCAACCATGATGGAAACAGTCCCTAAAATAACTCCTATCAACTGCCATGGATCATCACATACAAACCACAGACCAGGCGTCGTTATATCTCTTGTCTCTGGGCCCTTAAATAAATAAAAGAAAAAAAAGAAAAAGCAATGCCAACTCTACTGAACATTTCACCAGAGCATGATGATTGTTAAAGTGCCCCAGAGCCTCAAATGACAAGTTTCAGCTTGCAGAGAATTTTCTTTAGCAAGTGTACCACATCTTTATGCTCCTCAATGAACATAGTCAACCTCTGATTCACAACCGCTTAATCTCTATATAGGTAAGGAGATTCCCAGTCAGCATTTCAAATGGAAACCATGCATTGTATTCAATCATACAGACTTAAACAGTCAAAAATAGTCATTCACTAATATGATGGAAGTTTGTGTGGTTGCTTAACAACATATGTTTCTTGAAAACTGAACGTGTAGTGACATTGAATGAATGCATAGATGAGCTGCTAACTGTCCCAGTGGTGTCTTTAATGGTAGCAGATGCTGCAGTGAACAATCCAAGGCCGTAGCAGGGGTATCCAGGGCCTCGGTGCTAGTTCTTGCAATGTGGGGGGTTCCCCTCGGTTAAAATCGCCCCCCATAAGGATGGGGGCCCCTAGAATTGTCGCCACCTTTCGCTCCACTAGCGATGGCCCTGGAACAAACCACAACACATTTTCTGGTTTGTTGACCTTCACTTGTGTTTATTTCATTGTTTATTCCTCCAGGTTAAAAATATGTAACTCCACCAACAACCAACGGGTTGTCAGAATGACCACAACAATCTTTAGTAACCATAATACAGGTGATAAAAAAAAAACAGTGAATGACAATGTTCCAGAGTTCCATGCCAGTGTGACTAACAGGCAGAAAATCAACATGTCTATGACTGTAATCCCTTTAAACCTGACGCTGACAGCTGTTCTCAACTTGTGATTTTGCCAACAGAATGCTCCATACACCACATCAACATCTCTTCCTCATGTCATCTTTTTCGCAAGTGCTTAAATGTGTATGAGTGGGTTCATATTTTCTTTCTGCATGTTACATCATTACATCAGTAGGTCTTTATTGTTGAGTCATTGAATCGTTTATTCAAGTGATTTGTTCAAAACACTAACTCAATGAAACAAGTGGCTGAATATGAATATGCATAGTTCCCTACAGCAGAGGTCCCCAACCCCCGGGCCGGGGACCGGTACCGGTCCGTGGGTCATTTGGTACCGGGCCGCACAGAAAGAATAAATAACTTATATATATATAAAAAAAAAATAAAAAAATGACTTATGTAATTAGTATGAAATGTGCATTTCTCTCTGGCGCGTTCACTACTGCGAAGATCGCGAGTCAGCATCTCAACTTCAAATTCTCTCCGTTACATCCGTCTATGACTCACTCTTGGCGCATAGCAACGCTTGTTTAGGTCACGTGATACGTTACCGCTAAAAATAAACACACAAGCTAGCAAAATGAGTAAAAAAACAAACGTCTCTGGAAAGCGACCCAGTGAGGAGACAGAAGAAGAGCCTACGATTTCCAAGAAAAAGAAAGCTGCATTTAACAGACAATACCGGGAGTCCTACTTGAAATATGGATTCATCGCAACAGGTGATTTACACGCACCAAGCCCGCCAGAGAGCGTTAGGGGGCAGAGAGGATGTTACTCATGTTATGTTGTTGGCGCGATGTTACGAGGACGCTGCTAATAAAGTTGCGAGTAAGCCTACACATTGGATTCACGTTTATTATAATATTTAAAAATACCCCATTTTATTTTGTTGTTTTTATCCGCCACACCTTAAAGGCCGGTCCGTGAAAATATTGTCTGATATTAAACCGGTCCGTGGCGCAAAAAAGGTTGGGGACCGCTGCCCTACAGTACAGTAAGCGAAAAACGGATTTTGAAAAGAGTAGTATATCCTAATTCACAGTACTCAAAAGAGTACGCATAAAGTAGCCTACCTTGATACTACTTCATATTCTCTAGAAATTCTCAAGTGTGCATTAAGTGGACAACTTACTATCCCAGGAGACCACGTGAGATGATTCGTGAATGGCAGTAAAGCATCATAACTGCTGGTAAGTCACATGACAGTAGCTATGTTTCCATCACCCTGTTTTTAAACGTATTTTGAAGCATCACATCAGAAACGAGCGATGGAAACACCAAATTTCGGCTAAAATCCCTTAATTCGCAAAAAAAAACAAAAACCTTTTACACCCGCTTGAGGTGGTTTTTGACTTTTTTTTGTGAAAAACAAGTTATTGTGAATAATGGGAGATGAAAACGCATTTGCCTTATAAATTCTGACGTAGTGAACATTAAATGCACGTGACTAATTGGCTGTTTTTGCTGATGGTGTTTTATTTACTGTTGGTTACTAGGTTACCAATACCACCGTCATCCACTCGAACAACATGATGGAAACGCACCTAATTTGCATTTTTTTATTTCATTTTTGGGGTTTTTTTGCGAACTTTGAAAAGGTTCGCTTCACGTTTGGATGGAAACCCATTAAGGACAGCATAACTACTGTATCACTTCTGGATTACATTAATACTACACACATTCATAATAAAACATGCCTTTTTAATAATCGCATTTTCAAAAACAGTACGCCAATATAGTATGTCCGTATATATATATCATTCGACAAAATGTACGCAGATGACCTATTATTTCCGCTGAGATTTTGAAGTGCGCATTCGATAGACAGCCAGGGGCAAAGAATTGTGAATGGCGGTGAAGTGATGCAAGTGGGTCACATGACAATGACAATATGGCAGATGTGCTATGTCAAAATTCCCATTCATTCTACTTCAATTTTAGTATCTACTGTACAGTATGAGATTTTGGGCATGCAAGTCACATGACAATATATGGGGATGCAATATACGTCCAGATTTCATTCATACTACATACATTCAAACAGCACATACTTTTTTGATGGACTTGCAGCTTCATTCATTCAACCGATTGTTAAATCACTGATTAATTCAGAAAGGAATCAACTACTGTGTGCTGCTCAGAGACGTGCATCAGTTTATTTAACTTCGTTTGGAACTATTTTTAATGGTGGACCAAAATAGACTAAATAAGTAAGCAATATTTTGTCCTGTATAATTACATTCTTTGCTGAAAGTTTGATTATGTGCTTGTGTGATATTGCTTAAATATATTTTATTAAAAAACTAAATACTCAGCCCCTCAACCCAAAGCTCACTTTCAGTTTTCTTAGCATAAAAAAGTTCTCATAATAGGCATCTAAACACATAAATCACTCCATATACAAGCCTCTCATGCCAATATATACATGATTGTTGTGCATTATATACAAACAGCAGCTAGTTTACACTTTCTTTGTCTATGAAGATATCTACACACAACTCTTCTGCATTCAGCAAGTGCAAAATTTAATAGTTGCCCTGGCAACCTTAATAGCCTTCAACTCGCATGCTGTTTATTAGTGGCAGTTGTGATGTATCCCACAGTGCAAATGAATCCATTCCCTGTGTGCAGTTACTAGGTATGCGAGAGTGGAATGACTGCATGGTGAGGGCTGTTTTGGGAAAGGCCTTGTGAGCCAGACAGCACAAATGTTTAAGAGTTTCAGAGATGATAACATGTCTCTGGAGCAGTGACTCTCTCCTGCACACTTCACTTATGATGGCTCTAAAGGGTTTATGCCAGATGTGAATGTTTGACAGGTAACAGCTACTAATATTATTGACGTGTTCTCTCTACCAGTCACTTTTAAAATGTACAATATTTAAGACTTACGAACAATGGACAACAGTAAGATATACTTCATCCCTACAAGAGAGGAAAAGAAAACCACTAATTATGTGTTGACAGATAGTTACATGACATCTTTTACCTCAGAGAGCACTTACCTCAAACAACATTCTGACTTAAATTGAGTTTAATAGGAAAATTAACAAGAATGTCAACTATTTTGACCTGGGAGGTATTTCATATGAGGCTCTGCTCATCAAGATGTAAATAGCTGAGTGATTTGGAATGAAATCTCAGAGGATCATCAGCTAAAGGTTAAAATATAGAACAGCTGCTTAGTAGCTGGAATAATCTCACAGTGTGAAAGCCCAGAGGGCAGCAGATGTGTGAGAGTTTTTCTCCCCCATCTCAGCAAGAAATGTGCACAAACACCATGACCAAAAAAAAAAAAAAAAACAGTGTGAGGAGGCCAGAATAAAATAATTTAATTAAAAAGAATTACTATCAAATGTACTAACAATTACTAAAGCAGCTTAAAGGGATAGTTCACCCAAAAATGAAAATTATGTCATCATTTGCTACACCTGAAGTTGTTCCAAACTTGTATAAATCTCTTTGTTCTGCTGTACACAATGTTTGAATGAATTAATGAATGTTTGTAACCAAGCCGATCTGAGGGGGAAAAATACTATAGTAGTCAATGGGGGGCAAGATCTGCTTGGTTACAAATATTCTTCCAAATGTCTTCCTTTGAGTGCAACAAAGAAATGTATACAGGTTTGGAACAATTTGAGGGTGAGTAAACAGAATTTTCATTTTTGGGTGAACTATCCCTTTAAGAGTAAATTTACCTTGAAGTCATACAAACATAGTGCCTCTTCTCAGTGACATTCAAAGTACTCAAGAGACTATTGGTTGGCATCCATGTGCAAACTATGGCTTCAATAGTTTTGTCATGAAACTCTAGATGGAGTAAGATGACGGATCCTTAATGTAATCTGTTAGCTTCTACAACATTTACTATATAGCACAACCAGTCACCTTCCCCAGCTCCACCTGTCTAGATCTGCTACGGATAATTTCATGCATGCTATTTGCACAGTAGCAGCATGGCTGCATGCTCACAGCAGCATGGCAGTGCAAACAATCCCAAGATTTGCCATGATAAACTATAGAGTTCCCCTCCCTGATTCTATCACTATATCAGGCCCCTTTGTGCAGAGATTTAGTGATAGCACTCTAGGACAAATAAATGCAAGCTCAGTTATTCCACCACATTTGCTTTTGTGAAGTCCTTGAGGAGCACAGTAGTTTGACATACAGGAAGGGAAGGAGACCTCAGGAGTTAGGGGTGAATAAACCGCTTCCGAGTATTTTTTATAAAACACAGCTTTTAAACACAGCTGTGCTCTGACTCAACACAAGATCATGTCCACAATTACCACTACACAGTGTCAGTATGTTTGTGTCTGTAGACACATTTGTACAAGATGTTTCTGTGTTTCTCTGATGATGTCAGTCAGAGTATTTGGCTGTATCTTAATCACACTAATGGGTTAAATCTGCTTGTTTTGCCATAACATACAAGATCTCTGTAGGAATGTTAGCCTTAGATGGAATGAAGTGGACTTCCTCCAAACAATCTAATGAAATGGACTAGAATTTAACAAATCAAAAAAGTAAGATTTATTAAGAGACATTAAAGGGATAGTTCACCGTCATTTACTCATTTACTCACCCTCATGTCGTTACAAACCTTTATGACTTCTTTCTTCTATGGAACACAAAAGAATACAAATTGAAGAATGTTGGGTACAAAACAGTTTTGGTTCCTATTTACTTTCATTATTTGGACAAAAATACATTTAAAGTCAATGGCAACTGGTTAGTAACATCTTTCAATTTAATTTATTTCCCAAACATATCAGTTCCTAAATAAAGAAATTTAGGAATCAAAATCAAAAATTGATGTTGCCACACTTGTGTTCAGATAGTTTCAGCTTTCATGGACTTTTAGTTTGTTTTCTTTAGTCATGTGTTCCTTTGTTTGAATTTCCCGACACTAATTAGTTTCCATGGACACTAATCTTCATCACAGCTGTTCGTCATTTAGTTCATCACCATATGTATTTAAGTTCCTCACCTTCACTTGGTGTTTGACAGTCTTTTTTGTGTTGCTACTACCTTCTGTTTACCTGTTGGATTGTTATTAAACTCTGCATTTTAACTTTATCCTGTGTATTATGTGTCTGTTCTGAATCATCGCTGTTTCAAGACAGCACTTAGACAGTTTTGTTGACCTGTTGGAAATTGTAATTGACTCTTCACTGGCAGTTTGATTGACAGGCGATCTGACCAATCATAACCCGGACTTCGCCATTTTGTCCGACAAAGCAGTCAGGGGAGTTAGTAGATTAACTTTGGTGAGCTTAAACTTGAAAAATTGTGTGTACTCACGTCTCTCCGCACTTGAAACAACATTCCTTCTGATGCCCTTTCATGTTTATTTGATGCTATAAATGAACTAGTATGAAGAGATGATCAGTTCACAAACCGCTTGAAGGAGCTACAGCGATCTGTCATGGCACATTAAAGAGCCACTATACGGTATTACTGTAAATTACAATATTTTAAATATGAAACTGTTTCATATCAAAAGTAGTCCTCTTTGCTTCACGATGTATTTTTCACTGCATGAGAACATGATGTGTGGCGTGAGAGTGCATGACTTGTCAGACATAGCAACAGTAACCAAAGGGGGCGGGTCTTTGCAAAGGGTCAATTGCTGTTATTGATAAATGTCAAGATTACATCTATCACCTTCACTGCAACTCTCAGCCAGTCCTCCAGCCCTGCCTCTGTTGGATGATTGCAGCCCTTCGTCTTTCCCGGGAATGCCTTGCTGTGAGGTCGAGCCTCAGGTCTTTGCCCGAGCGTGAGGACCCTGTGGCTCCACCTCCAGCCTCTGATCCCCTTGCTCCACATCGGCACTTCGATCTGTCGGCTCTGCCTTGGCTCCTCCCACCCTCTGCTCCACCAGAGACCCTTGGCCTTGCGGCTTCACCGGGTTACCTCATCCCACCAGCTGCCCCTTGGTCAGTCGTCACTCTACTTATGCCACGGACTTACGAGCGTCCGCTGCGCTTAGTCTCTCCACCCCTATGGCTACAGCGGGTTCCTCCTTCCCTCCCACTCCACCTGTCACACTGGCTCCGCCTCAGTCCTGGGCACTCTGGCTCTGCCTCAGATGCTCATCGCCGCGGCTTCGCCCAAGTCTCCAGTGCCAGTGCTGCTGCTTAATACTATTGGCTCTCCGTCTGCCATTGGCTCCTTCTCCATCAGTCATCCCCCAATGTTGTTGGTCATAGGCTGTCACCATGGACTAGGTCTGGGGTCTGAGGTCTGGGTCAGCTGCATCAGCCACTCTACATCGCCGCCGGGGTTTAGTCGTCATCCTCCTGTCACCATCCTCCACTGCCTTCTATCAGCGTCTCATCACCTCCTTGCCCACCTCCAGAGCCCTCACCTTCCCTCTCTTGTCTGTTGTTGCAATGCACGGTTGCGCCTTTTCAGTGAGGGTGCAATGTCACACTTATCTACAGTTAATTTCAGTTTTCATGGACTTTTAGTTTGTTTTCCTTGGTCACGTGTTCCTTTTTGTTTGAGTTTCCCGCCACTCAGTTTCCATGGACACCGATCTTCATCACAACTGCATTTGAACTTTTTATCCTGCTCTTCACCCATCACCCATCTGTCTGCAACCTTGCAAACATATACATGTGCAAGCAATTCCAGGCCTTTTTTTTGTGGTTGCGAGCTGATCCTGAATCACTGTTTGCTATTTTTGTTACCATTAAGCTAATATATTGTAATCCAAGAACCCAGAAGTAGCCGGATGACTGTGAGCTAAATTTATGCCAGTGAGTGTTGCTGTTTGAAATAAATCTCTGGAGAAAGTTATTGATGGACTTACTGTTTTTACTGTATGTTTATGTTAAGCTAACAGTCACAAACACAGCAATGAGTACGAAAAAAAGTTTCAGATACCGTTCAGAGAGAAACAGAAGTCTGAAAAAGAGCAGCCGTGTCCAGACGCAGTTTCTGAATGACCTGTGGAAAAGGCTCTCAACCCCTTTGTTTATAATACTGGGTGGCAAATGAGTGACGAAACCTGTAGTGTGTCCGGGAAGTAGACATAAATCAGGTCTTGCTTACTTACCTCCCACTACTTCTAATGAGGACAAGACATTCATCAGGAAAAAACACAAATTTCAGGGAGCCTGCAACAAGTATAAAATTAGCCCTGCCAGACAGAATAATTAGCCATGATCAAACTTTCCCAAAGTCAGTGATACAGTAAAGTCATCATGAATAACGCCAGGAATCAAACTCAGAGCACATTGATTAACTCAAGTCAGTGAGAAATAAACAATTTGTAATAGATATGCTTTGTGTAGGGGTTCTGATCACCTCGTCTGCATTAATTTTGTGATAATGATCAGCTGACCTCACATTATCCCGCTTATTACATGGCTACTCACCAAATAAATAAACATGAGGAAATGAAATATGGATTTCAAGTTTAAATAATTTTATAACATAAGTGTATGTTAGAAACAATAGTCAGTGTGCAAAACAGTCAGCCTAGCAACAAGCCAAAAGCTGCAACAATATTATGGTAATATTAATAGTCCTCCAAGGTCATTTTCAGTACAGTTAATAGCGGAGATGCAAGATGATGCCAGTTGCATTTGTATGAAACAAAACAGAGCGCGTTCACAAAGAGATATGCGAGAGATGAAAGTAGCGATAGTTTAGTTAGCTGGATGAGCAGACTGATACACAGCCATTAATGATGGTAGAGATTCCACAAAGTATATAAAACCAAGAGTCCATATAAGCAATATTGAGATATAACTGTAGAAATCAATTACTTGACATTTAACAAATTGTAAAAGTACAGAGGACGTTGTGGCAGAACAAATTTATCAAGAATGAACAGAGATGACTGTACAAAAGAAAAATGGTGCTCTCAAGAGGATGAAGGGGCTGTTTGAGGACAAAGTTGAGCAGTTAAGTTTGAAATGTTGCAGAGAGAATCAAATAAATAAGCAGAGAGCTGAATGAGGAAAAACAATTAGTAAGTCTAAAGTAGAAGAGCTCAGCTAAATCCGTATAGCACATATCCCCAGGGTTGGGGAATAACGAAATACAAGTAACTTAGTTACGTATTTAAAATACAAAATTTGAGTAACTGTATTTCATTACAGTTACATTTTAAATGGGTGGTAATCAGATTACAGTTACATCTGAAAAGTATTTTATATTACCAAAGTGATTACTTTGAGTTTTAATGTCATTTAAACAGCGATTGGTGATTCTCTGACTCTGACAGTCTGAAAAAGCGGAGTTAAGTTTCATGTTTTCGACTGTTTTCATGTTTTGTGATAGTTCTTTGTGAGTCATTTTATAATTGTAAAAAAGGTCACTGCAACTTTCTCACAATTTGTTTTTTTTTCCCTCACAATTGTGAGTTTGCATTTGCAATTGGGAGATATAAACTTGCAATATTGACTTTTTGTCTTGCAATTGTGAATTTAGTATGGGAGTTTATATCTCATAAACTGAAAATATTAAGAAAAGTCAGAATTATGAGATATAAACTGGCAATACTGAGAAAAGTCAAAAATATGAGATATAAACTCGCAATATTGAGAAAAGTCAGAATTATATCTCATAAATCTGACTTTATAACTAACAATTGCAACTTTATATCACACAATTCTGAGGGAAAAAGTCAGAATTGTGAGATAAAAACTTGCAATTACCTTTTTTGTGTTTGTTCCACACTTATTAGTATTCCAAAGTATTCTAAAGTATTTAGATTAAGTTACAAAACTTGAGTAATGTAACGAAATATGTTACAAATTACTTTTTAAAGCATGTATTTTGTAATCTGTAGTGAAATACATTTTAAAAGTAACCTACCCAGCCCTGCATATCCCAATGGTTTGAACTGATTTAACAAGCCCAAGTTATCTGCAAAATAAAATATAGTAAGAAATTACATTTTTGAATGTTTGATTTTAAAGCTGTCTAGACTTCACCCTTAATATCGGAACATGGATAGGTGGACTGAAACACTAAGAGCGGATGTGTTTGTAGTCATCACATTCAGCAACAGTCAGAGGTCACCTCTCCAGGAGTCTGGCATCCTCCCTAAATACTGACAAAATACCCTAACTGAACCATTCATTAACCCCTTAGCATTCCTAAAACTCCTAAAAAAGCCAATACTGAGTCGGCGTTCTGACGGAAAACACGGAAGCTCTGCACAGTTCAAATGGTTAAATAAAGGTTGTTATTTTTGTTTCGTTTTTGGATTCTCATTGCTTCATAACATTAAGGTTGAACCACTGTAGTCATGTTGACTATTTTAACAATATCTTTATTACCTTTCTGGACCTCAAAAGGTGCAATGATATTGAGGCCTATGTGTGTTTCAGACACCTCTCCCGTTTGATCAAAAATATCTTATTTTGTGTTCCGAAGATGAATGAGGTCATTCATGTTTGGGATGACAGGAGGCTGAGTAGTTAAGGACAGAAATTTAATTTTTGGATGAACTAACCCTTTAAGACTTTTATACTTGAATGCTTTTCTGAATTCAGCCACTGATTTGGCCATTTGCCAGCGATGACTCTCTGATTGATGGATTTTTCTCTTTAAGATTGTGGGTAGTGTAGTTTAATCCCAGCACCTGGAATATGTCATGGAATATGTTTTCTCCCCTTTTTCTAGAATGGGATTTTTTTATTACTTACTTTTTTATTATATATTATTATTATTTAAGATTGTGTTAAAGCTGCAGCCCATAAGTTTTGCCTCTTTGTCGCCATCTCTGTTTGAAACCTGCAATTGCAGTCATTTGTGGAATTATCATCTTTACGTGGGTTGTGGGCTCCTCAGCACTGATAAATCTAATGTTTGCCGTCAGTCACCACAACAGTGTGGATACTGTACCTCAGAATCACAGATTCTATGTATCGGAAGTATGACCAAAATAAGAATTTCCAGCGGAAAATGTCATCTGAACAAATAAGTAAAATCTTGAGCAACTGAGAAAAAAGCATCACAATCGCGATGCTAATGGTGATTAAATCTAACAATCGCTTTGCTCAGATCATGTCAAACCATACAAATTATTGCTATACTTCTCAAATTGTGAAAGTTATCAACATCAGCATCGCGTGGCTATGTGTATTTAGTGCGTTTTAGCGCTACCTGTAGATTTCAATTTCTGTATCCACTCCGCAGTCCGAAGTCTTTTGCTTTTGACTTCAGGTGAATCTCCAGTTGTCACTGATGATTGTCATTTGGACCTTTCTGGATTACAATCCGACATCAAAATGATAAGTTTAATTATTGCAGCCACTGTGACAAAACAATGTTTTGAACATTGACTAGTTATGTACTTGCTCAAATTGATTTTAGATCATTTTTAACCAAAAAAAAGTTAGGGACAGCAGCTTTAACACAACAAAATTTTAAGACTTACTGGGGCCCCACTGGGAGTTTGCCAAGGCTCCAGTAAACAGGGGTGGAGGGAGTCATCAGCCGGTCTTTTTTCCCCAGAGTTAATGTGAATTCCAGCAGTGAAAGAGATTAGCATGCTCTTATCATGTTCTTCCTCTCACTGCTTGTCCAACATGTTATTACTAGGCTACCTGTGTTTTAAAATCCATTATCGTGAGTACTGTATCGCAGTAATGAAAGGCTTGCCAGGGCATCTCTCCACATATTTGAGGCATGTTACACGCTTTGCGGCATTTGAACCAGACAGATTGTTCACACCTTATAAAAACACCTACAGGACCAGCCCACATCAGTTTGTACCAGCACTGTACAATATTGAATGGTGTCATGCCGTGGATTACCAGATACCAGAGGCTAGTAGATCAACGAGATCAAAGCAGATGGGATTTCTTCTTGATGCACAGGAATTCAACCCTTCATTCACCCGGGTTTCTTATGCTTTTCATAGTGCAGTCTCTCGAACAAGCGGCATTTCCTCACCCTTATGTCAACTCGACTCTTCCATAGATTAATATAATATTCCAATGATTAATATAATATCATGAGAAGGGTCTCGTTTTTTTCCGTCCATACAATGGAAGTCAATGGTCACCAGAACTGTTTGTTTACAACGTTCTTTAAAACGTCTTACTTTGTGTTCATACAGGTAAACATAAAAATAATGGCCGAATTTTCTCTTTTGAGTGAACTGACTTTAACTTTTTATTACGGATTGAGGATCTTTATTGCTTATATTAGAAAAAAACGATTTTATGTTTATTATTAATAATAATAATATATATTTGATCATTATGTGCAATCTTTGCAGCCATTTCTCAGAATCCATACCCTTTAGTTTTGTATGCAAAAACGACACGTGTCTTAATGACTCCATCTAGTGGCGTAGCATAGAAAGACATCAAGTGAAGAGAAAATGGCTGAAACCAGAAAGTTTGTCACAGAAAGGAAAATGAACAGCAGATGTCTGAGACAGTAAAGAGTTTTATTTGTTTATATTAAATCAAAGGAAAGCACTATAACATACTTCACAAACCAAACGCCTTGTGGTGTAGAACAGTGGTTTTCAATCCGGGCCCTGAGGACTCACAGCGCTGCACATTTTTTTCGTCTCTCATGAAGCTCTGCTAATGAGCTGATGATCTGAATTAGGTTAAATAAGGAAGACATACAAAATGTGCAGTGCTGTGGCTCCCCACGACCAGGACTGGAAACCACTGGTATAATAAATCTGTAATGTCAGAAAAAGTAAGATCTCAATATGGCATATTACAAAAAAAAAGGAAGTAACACTAGTGGACAAGAAAATATTTTTTAAATAATATAACTGTACATTTAAAAAAAAAAAAAAGTGACAAAAGACAAAAAAAAAATCCTTCTATAAACAGAAGAAAAAAAATATAACTAATATCTTGTTATGAAGACTATATTTAAAAAAGCCAATAAACACCTTTTTTGCCATTAGAGCACTGGGCCTGGAAATAAAAAATAAAAAAATGAAAGTATCACAGTACACAGACAGCAAGTGGTCAAGAGCAAGAATAAGGCAGGAGAAGACAATAACTCCTCCCAGAGAAAGAGCATGAGTGATGGGAACAGACTCTTGTGTCACTATCAGACCCAATGAAAACCACTGAAGAGCATTTCACTCCAGCTCTTATAATGTGATACCACGGTTAATATTAATGAAAAACTTCAAAGTTAACTGGGATGACAGAAAGAGACGATTAAAAGATGTTAGTTATATAGAGAGACACGCTTTGTTAGCAGAAACAGGGTGCGGTAACATGCTCAACAGCCCAGCGTGTATGTCTACATCAACCATAATCATGTTCTTCTTATAATAGATGCTTATAATACACCTAAAGAACAGCATTACAAAATAAAAAGAAGCTGCAGGGGGTTAAAGACGAATCTTGTTTAGCCTTTTGTACATGGGGGACTAGAGTTATTGGTAATTAAAGGGATAGCTCACCCAAAAGTGAAAATTGCGTCATCACTTACTCACCCCTCAAGTTGTTCCAAACCTTTGAGTTCCTTTCTGTCGTTCACAAAAGAAGATATTTGTAAGAATGTTGGTAATCAGACAGTTGATGTAGCCATCGACTTCCATAGTAGGAAAAAAAAAAAAATACTATGGAAGTCAGAGTCTACCGTGAGCTGTCTAGTTACATTCTTTCAAATATTGTCTTTTGTGTTCAACAGAAGAACCTCATACAGGTTTTCAACTTTCAACTTGCAGAACAACTTCAGTGATGAGAAAACTCTCATTTTTAGGTGAACTATCCCTTTAAATAAAGGGTTTGTTAAGGTGCGGTCACATTTATGTTGTTTGGCAGATTTTTTTGCTGGCGAAATCCAGTCATTTCAATAGGAATTTACGTGATTGGGAATTTAACAAAAGGGCAAAAGACTCCCCCCCCCATGCTGATCTTGCAACGGGTGCAAGTTGGTCATATGGATTCGCCGCTTTGACCGACAGAAAGCTGCTTGGTTTGAACATCTGAGCTGTGCTTCATACATCTCTAAACTATTGATAATAGACAATGGAACTTTTTTTCCCGCCAAGTTTCGCTAATGTCACCGCACCTTACATCTCTGCTTGTGTCAATCGTCCTCTCTTCTTGCCTCCTTGGACCACAATGGACAATGCACAACAAAAAGAGGAAGAATTTTAGTCAAGACTACTCGATTTGGTTTTGACCGAAACTCTATAATGACTTAGATGAATGCAAAAACACACACCAAAAACAAAACAGAAACAAAAAAATTGTGGACATGGCACACAGATAACATTGCAATTGCTTTCTATTACAAACTCTGTAAATGGAAAACTACACAGACAACAACACAGACAGAAGAGTGCATTTCAATTTAGCAGATGTTTGCTATAACAGTTTCTCTGGGAATCTGGGAACATTTTGCCCGGATCTGGCAGTCAAGAGGCAGGAGACCACTCACGATATTGGTGAAAAATTACATTCCTGAGCTATATTCACACATTTCCCCTAGTTTAAAATTTTTTTTTTTATTTTAAATACATTTATTTCATACCAAGTATTCTTCAAATCCATTAACATTTATTGACATATCACTTAAGACTTACTGATATAAAATTATAATGAAACTTTATTTGGAGTATTTCTTTATTGCACAATGCACATTTCTTAATATTATGCCTAAAAAGTGTTTTAATATCACCGTTAATAAGGATTGTATGATCTTTGTATAATATCTTTAAATATTGTATTATATATTATATGTCTTTAAATGCGAGATATTTAAAATATATTTGCAATAGTTCCACTTTAGCACAATTAAAAACGCTTAGGCATATCTTTAGTTGGATCTCAGCACTACTTCTGCACAAAGTGCATTAAGTACAAAATTAGTTGTTATAAAAGTTTAGCACTTAGCACAAAATAAATGCATTTCACATTTTAGTATACTTTTTTTCACTAGGGTCTCCATTTCAAAACATTTGGTCATTTGAATCTAGTCATTCACAAGATATACTGCATTCATTTCAAAGTCCTCATGCACAACATGCTGAGAAGGCGAGAGCCCTCCAAACAGCGTAACATCAAGCAGATACCTTGGCATCATTGCAAAAAACATCTTAGCCAAAATAAAAATCACCAGAATTTGCTTGTTAAAACCCAATTTTGTTCAGATAAGTGCAAACTTCAACATGAGCAATAACAATGATACACGTGTCCCACGTCCACAAATCACACCTCATAAAGAAGTTTTAAAATTCCAAAGTGTCTTTTTTTTTTTTTCGTAAAAACCCCTCACAAGGATCAGAGCTGCAGAGAGAGGGCCCATGCTGAACAACGGTGAAAAATACCATCACAACAAACGTTCACCAAAGAAGACGTCCACAACAAAAGAGAGCGAGAGAACAAAAACAGATCAACAAGTACAAATACAACTGACATATTAGAAGCCGCATTACAAGTCTGTATAAAATCGGAAATAAGCACAAAGATATAGTAAATATACACATAAAATAGTTCCTTTTTATGGTCTAGATTGTTCCAGCCGTCTGAGACAGTCCTGTGCTGAAGTTCTGCATAGCCAAAGCTTCTATTCGCTAACTATGGACTGGATCAATGTCAGCGAGATAAAGGTTTTTTCTTTTAGATTTATACCAAAAGCATAAAAATTTCACCGCCTACTCACAATTCGTAGTTCTTAAACTTTATCTTTGTAAACAGTTTGCCCTTTTTCTGTTTCAAAAATACATTCTAGTCAGAAAATTGTGAGGCATATTTATGTGGCAAAGCTCTCTTTCATAGTTTTTTCTTTTTATACAAAAAATATGCAAAATAATGCTCTATACATCATCTAGACTCCTCCATCCTCTCTTTCTAGTACGTGACTGTGCAGGAGGAGATCTCATGAATTCTATCGTTTGGATGATGGGAACTGGCCACGTTATGAAGGACGGACTGAGTTTTGACAGCCAGAAGCATGTAAAAGTTGCTTTGGCTCACAGGCCGGAAAGGTGACCGCTGATTGGTCAGCGAACATGTCGCACAGCAATATCATGCGGTTAGCTTAGCGCATGCTCTAAACTTCAGGCAGTGGCATCAGAGACTGTTGGTTAGTTTAGAGGTGTCTGCTCAGTCGCCTGAGCCAGACGATTCAGTAGAGCGGCTGACACCAAGCACTTTCTAGTCCTGGTTATTGAAACAAAGGTTGGGTGTCGTGGCGAGGGAGGGAGGCTCAACCCATCCTGCTGGTGTCTCGTATCACAGCATTTGGTGCATCAATATGGGCTGGTATTAGGCCGGCTGTCGACTCCTTCTGTTCCATAACACGTCATATTGTCATCTTCACATTCAAGACCGTCCCATCCTTTTGCTGCTATCGAAATGTCATTGAAAGCTGGTGTGACCTGATAACATCAAAAAGCACTGTGTAAAAACAAGCACATTCATTTTGTTTTGGTTGCATGGCTTTGAATTAGACCAGCAATGCAACGGCCCGAACCAGTCATCGGTTTGGCATTGCTATGGCTTCTGTGTTCTGATTGTCACTCGGCACGAGGAGCACATACACGGCAGGTTCATGTGTTCAAGCACATTTGTTTGTTTTGTCGTCTTTACAGGTCAAAGCACGTGTGAAGCATCCAGATTGGTTTCACTGATATCTGTTGAGTGATGAACGGTGTCTCGGGAGGCAGATGGAGCATGCTGAGCAATGGTGTCCACTGAGAGACGGCGTCTGGGTGACTCATGCGAACATGATGATTCGTTTCATATCAACATGTAGTGTTTATGTATGCGCTTTGTGTTCAAGAAAATGTAAAAAAAGATCTTTTTTTATGTTTATAGAAATCTGAGTGCTGTAGGTTTTGTGCTTTAGTCGTTAAGTCCATGGACTTGTATGCATGTACGTATACATGCATGATGTGGCTCTTTAAAGTCTGTCGCTTCGAAAGCTGTCCTCTACCGAGGGGTCAGGGAGGACCATATCGGGGTCACTGAGCATGCTCAGTCCATCCAAACTGAGCGGCTCAATACGTAGTTCGTCCTCGAGTGGAAAAACTCCCTCCGAGTCCAAACACTCTGGCACTGCAGACAACACACTGCTGATGTCCTTAGACAGGCTAGGATTGGAGTCGTCTGAGAGAGAGACAGCAGAATCGTGAGTGAATCATGGGATGCGAAAGAACAGATGTGCAAAACTTTTTTCAATGGGTCAACTGAAAGGCTAGTCCACTAATTGGTCTTAAGGAATCTCTGTATAATCTAACTAGTTTTGGGTTGGCGTGGCCCCGATCAGGCACGTTTCTGAGGCATTTACATAAGATACATTCTTATGTTCAGCAAGATGGCCCGCATTGGAATGGAACACAATACAGAGGTCTCAAGACACTATATTTAACTTCACATACCCTCTTAAGACTTGGGAAACTCAAAACAAATGCAGTGAGAATTTTTTTTTTTCTCCATATATACAGTACCATTCAAATGTTTGGGGTCCATAAGATGTTGTTGTTAAAGAAATTAATACTTTTATTCAGCAAGGACAAATTAAATTGATCAAAAGAAGCAGTAAAGACATTTATAATGATTAAAAAAAAATTCTATTTCAAATAAATGCTAATAAATGCTGTTCTGTTGAACTTTCGATTCAGAATACAGGAATAAAACTGTATCACAGTTTCCACTAAAATATTAAACAGCACAACCATATTCAAAATGATAAGTGGATAAGAAAACTTCTCTTGAACAACAAATCCGTACATTAGAATGATTTCTAAGGATCATGTGACAGAAACTGGAGTATAATAACTGGAGACACAGAGGGAGTCTCTTGTCCACTTTCAACCACTTCTATGCTGATTTCTTCGAGGGGAGGGTAAATGTATGAGCGTTTTCAGATCTTTCAAAATAAGCTCACACAATTTACATATGAACGCGCCCGTAGACGACGAAAAACATATGAAGAGCAGCAGTGTTAGTTTCTGCTCTGATAGTCGCAAGATCAGCCGAACGCAGTATGTGTTCGAACTCAGGAATGGTGAGAGAACATTGTGCTTGGTATGTTTTTCATCTTAAAACCATACTTAGGTCTTCAGCCGACAAAGTTTAAATCCTGTCTGGTTAAAGCGTATCCCATAATGTTTATGCATTAAGTCAGTAGGCGGAGAGTCGGTGGTCTTTAACGGCTGTCTGAACGCATCTGACCACATGAGCTTTTACACTACGAAAGCAATCCAGTCAAATTTCCCCTACCTCTGGAAGTGGTCGAAAGTGGACGAAAGTGGACAAGCTCAAAGCGTTTTACACCCTGTTTCTGCCTGTATTTAGGGTCGTCCACTTGTGATCCGATCGACCAAAACGCTTCTTAATACCAGGTGGAAACAGGACCTAAGCCTTTTTATTGCCTGTTACATAAACCAATAGTCCATGAATGAGACAATTTTTTGAATCAGAGCTTGTACCTGTAAGGATGATGTTGGGCACTCCTCCTCCACAATTAGAGTAGAGCATGTTAGGCCTCGTCTGATGTTGGTCTTGCAGGTTGCCATGGGAACCACTCAAGCCCATGAGGGCAGCCTGGGAGTAGTAGAGGTTGGAGGAAGGGTCAAATCCTCCAGCCACTGAGCTCATGACATTCTCCAGCATGTTATACTGATCCTGCGGTGTAAACACATGCAAAATATTTGTTATAGTGAAGACAAAAGATGAACAACTTTGGAACCAGAGTGCAGTGCAGGATCTTATGTTTACCTGATAGGACGAACACTTGGACTGACGACCGGAGAACTGCAGCTCCATAAAGGGATCGTTAAAGAACGCTGCCATGCTGCTGTGCTGCACGCAAAAAGAACCAAGAGGAAGTCATAAACACGTATATACAGTCATGGTCAAAATAATTGGTACCCTTGGTAAATACAAACAAAGAAGCCTGTGAAAATAAATGTCCATTGTTAATCCTTTTGATCTTTCATTCAAATTCACAAAAATTTAACCTTTCATTGAAATACAAGAATTGAAATGACAAGAAATCTCTAATACACGATGGCCACAATTAATGGCACCCTTTTATTCAATACTTTTTTCTACATCCTTTTCCCAAGATAACAACTCTGATTATTCTCCTATAATGTCTGATGAGTTTGGAGAACACATGAGAAGAGATCAGAGACCATTCCTTCAAACAAATTCTCTCCAGATTCTTCAGATTCCCAGCTCCATGTTGGTGCCTCTTCTCTTCAGTTCACTCCACTCATTTTCTTTAGGGTTCAGGTCAGAGGACTAGGATGGCCATGGCAGAAGCTTAGTTTTGTGCTCAGTGACACATTTTTGTGTTGATTTTGATATTTATTTTGGATCATTGTCCCGATGGATGATCCAACCACGGCCCATTAGAAGATTTCTAGCAGTCAGGGTTTTTTATGTTTTATCTGTATTTAATAGACTCCATGATGGACCCATCTGGTTGTTTTGCGGCAATAAAGCTCTTTTTTTAGTTGCATCTGACCACAGAAGCCGGTCCCATTTAAAGCTCCAGTCGTGTCTGGCAACTGAAAATGTTTTGTTCTTTGATTAGAGCAGAGGATTTTTCTTGAAACCCAGTCAAGCAACTTGTGGTGATGTGGTGAAAATGTGCTTTTTTTTTTAGGATTTCTGACCCCAAGACTCAACTAATCTCAACAATTCTCTATCTGTGATCCCTGGAGAGTCTTTGGCCACTCAAACTCTCCTCCTCACCGTGCATTAAGACAAAACAAAACATGTTCTCTTCTAGGCAGATTTGTAACATCTTTAGTTGATTGGAAATGGTAGAAATGAGAATTTTCAATGCTTTATCTATTTTGTGAAGCTAAAGATTAGAACTATATTCTTTGGTTTTACCTATTGTGATGGATGATTAAGGAAATTTGGCCTTTTCGTATTTATTTCATATTTATACTCATGTGAAACTAAAGTCATGGCTAGACAATTTCATATTCCTAGTCACCTGGTGGGCTAAAAAATTTAATTATGAATGGGAATATACTTTAAGGATATTTTATTAATAAAGAATTTCTATGGGTGCCAATAATTGTGGCCAACATATTTTGGAGAAAAACATTTATTTCATAATATGATTTTCCCCCAACTATCAGTTGTTTACTTCAATGAAAGGTTATAGATTGGCTAATTTTTTGAATGAAAGATCAAAAAGATAAACAATCTTTTAGACATTATTTACATTTTATACACATTATTTAAATTGTATAGTGCGGGATATAGTGCCAAATGTTTCTACAGTCTTGGCCAATCACAAAATGTTTCAGTGTTTTCCTATTCAGCCAAAAATAGCCAGCCTGTGAAACAGCTGAACATTAGCCTCTCCCCTTAGAGCCCTGTGTCTACTAACAGCTGATTTCAATGAGAACTCACAGCGCTGGAATTAAAGTCGAGTGGGACGTTCTGCAGCGGGGACACAGGCTGGTGCTGTTGGTGTTGCTGCTGTTGGTGCTGTTGTGGGTGCTGCTGTTGGTGGTGCTGCTGTTGCTGATGCTGTTGTTGTTGGTGCTGCTGCTGGTGCTGCTGGTGCTGTTGTTGGTGCTGTTGTTGGTGCTGTTGGTGTTGTTGTTGCTGCTGCTGCTGGCCACCTGTTGGTCGCTGCTGCACCCCTGGATGCTGGGAGCTCTGCTGAATAGACGGATGGGACTGGGGAGGTTGTTGCTGTTGCTGCTGGGTTTGCTGGTAAAGGGGATAGGGAGGGGGTGGTTCCATTGGTAAGTTGGTGTCCAAGGCTACCCCCTTAAGAGAACAGGAAAGTTATAAATCATTTGACTGGGCTATGGTACACACTAGTACAGTCTGTTCTTGGCAAAAACGAACAATAATGCCACTGCAACACAGTGCACCACAAAATAAATAAAAGTAAAGAAATATATGTTTAAAATTGAGTTTTACAGATGACACCTGCACCTGGTTTTGTAGTCTGTTCTGCACAACAAAAAAAAACAAAAAGCAGTTGTATGACTTTAGAAGACTCTGACAGTACACAAGTCATATTACAGCATTTAAATGGCAGGTTTACACCTAGTCACTTCATGCATTTTCTCTGATCTGATAGCCATCCGATTGAGAAAAGACCAGGTGTAAATGAAATGAAATAATTTCAAGACTGATTTCAAGAGGTGGTTTAAGACACATTCTAAACAAACCTGGACAAGTATAAATGCATCTGGTTGTTGAAGCCACATATGTAAATGGTACAAAAATAGTTGACAACAAAACATGACAGCGGTGGGGCAACACGCATTGCCACAGAGTATCTACTGAGTACCTCTACATCAAGTCGACACAAACTGATGCAAATGAAACTGAAAAGTTTGGCGTTGCATCCTGAAGCTCAACAAACAACCATCTTCGTTAATATTGAGATTAAAATCATCCAGTGCTGATGCAGCTCTCTCTTTTTAAATAAAATGAAGCTAATTTCTGATCTGATTTATATTCGTTATGTGGCCAAGTGAAAACGGATGAAGAGAAAACGCATGAAGTGACTAGGCGTAAACATGCCCGTAAATACACCCTTGGTGACCATAAGAGACTTCTTTCAAAAACATTGAAAAAAATCATATCAACCCCAAACAGTAATGTATATTTGTATAACTGCTCTGTGTATACCAAACTTTAGATTGCATTTCTTGCACAGTGCATCCATTTGAGTTACAATGCCTTATGGACTCAAAACTGATCAGTGGGGTGCTATTCAATAAACAAACCTTTGCTATACACTCATGCTGTGCAGATAATTGGTCTGTGCTGCATGTTTCAATTGTTAACACTGTATTACCACACATCTAAGCATTCTTTAACATTTGGTGTACACAGCAGTAAATGGTAGAGTATTATTAAAGAATTTTTAAACAAAGTCTAACAACATTTGACACAGTACAGTTTAATACAAGAAGCCTTTAATCTTCTGGATGAATACTGAGTAAAGTTCCCACTGTTGAAAATGAGATATTGGGAGAGGTGTTTTAATGAGCACTTTCTCACCTGTGTGATTGGAGAGAGAGAGGGCGACATTGTCGGGGAGAGTTGCTTGCCCAGGCTTCGCCTCTGATCACCCCCCGGAGAGAGCGTCAGAGGACTAATGGGGGCCGGCCGCCTCCTGGGTGAACTCGCCATTCCCGTCGGAGGAGGGTTGGACAACGAGGAGAGACGCAAGGACGAGTGGAGAGACGGATTGCTGAGAGATGAGTGCAGCTGAGAGTTTGTGAGAGACGCCTGAATGGATGGGTTGCTTAGAGAGGATGACAGCCCTGAGAGGACAACAAACAAGACATAATTAGCTTCAGGAGGTCAAAAGTTCTTCTTGAACTGCCTTAATGAAACCGAGATAAACCAATAATGGCTTTATGAGTCACTGCATGCAGGCTGGCTCCTGTCCTGATGTCCACTCCTCAGAGAAGACACAGACCAATTGTCTGCAGGTTACTGGACCAGTGAAAGCGACAGAGAAAAGAGCCGTTTATGAGCAGCCAATTCAGGGGTTAAAGGTCACCTGTGTCACTGGGGATCAGCCAATGAGTGAGCAGCACAGCTGAAGCGGGCAGCAGAAACATCCCAGCACACCCTGTTCCCAGACATGAGTGCGAATGGAAAGAATAAAGCTCAAGAGAATGAAGTCAAAGAGAGCGATCAGATGGCGGATGGATTTAAAAAGGGGGGAAGAGAGAGGAGGAGAGCTGTGATCTTCTGCATGGATATAGCCCTTTAGAAAACACATGGCATTCATTCCCCAGAAAGCGCCTACAGTGTAAGCCTACAGTGTGCCATTAAACAAAGGCTGGAGTGTTCAGCGAGGCTCTTCTAAAGCCAGGAGATGCTTTAAAAGCGAACGAGCCTCCTTGAATAACGATTTGGTCACAAACAAAAGTTCTTTTTATCTTTAGACTGTGCGTGAAAGAGATTACGCATGTGTGAAAACCAGTACAAGTATTAATGTGTCCGTTCATGCCGTGTATAGTCAAACCACTGACCTTGTGAGTTTCCAATGCCCAGATGCATCATGGCTGCAGGCAGGTTGCCGGTGCTGCTGCCTCCGCTCAGGTTGGGATATCCAGCCTCATCAGGGTCCAGCGGAGTAGGCAACGGAGAGGGGAAGTGCAGGTTACTAAGGTCAGGCAGAGACCCGCCAGTGTTTAACGAACCCTGGTAGTGAGACAGACCAGCATTCTGCTCTGGAGATGGGAATATACTGCAGAGAAACAGAGACAGAATTTCAGCATGTTTAAATGTACAGCATTTGCATTTACACATACATGCATGCACACACACATACATTTCCCTTGACTTACTTGATTCCAGGCACTTCACAGGACTTTGGCCTGGAGGACAGAGACTGCACCTGCAACCAGGCAACATGTGAATTAAACGTTCACACTAACCGGAGATACATTTAACAACCTACCATCTACAAAGAATCAATTAGTACTGCTGTACCTTGTAAGACCAAATGGCATCATGCTTAAATCAATAATACATTTTCTGTAATCAACAGCACACCATTTTAAGACATTATAACATATGACATGACAATTCCCATTTGTTTATGGAAGGTTGCAGTGTTCATTATAAATTATTTATGCCTGCACATCATTCATTTTTCAAAAACAAACAAAACAAAAAAACTTGTGGCATTAAAACATTAACATCCCTCACGTTACAACAAAACACAACATCACTTCTCTGATGATGTGTACACTGAAACAAGGGCTAAGCAATAAAATATCCAAGTTTCAGTTCCTCCAGTAACATTTCATTTCATAATCACAGCAAACAAATTAGCAAAGTGCAACAATCTAATGATCCAATAATTCCCGATGGACAAAATTAAGCTACGCTCTACATTGTTCTCTAATTCGAGAATAATTGGATATACGTCACTATAAGAGAGAAAATATGATCACAATTTCTGTTTCATGCTGACTTTAAATAATTAATTACTAATTAATTGCGACTTCTCTGAAATACTTTTCTAAATCTTTAAAAACTCTAAATCACCAAACGACTAAATAAATGGCAGGCATAATACACTTGTTTATGGGGACAATTTAAAAAAGCAAAACATCGAACAGACTAAACACTATAAACAAAATACAGAGGTCAAGCAACACTTTTTTGCTGCCCAGAGAGAGCGTGTGCGAATAATTGTTGGGTTGGGAAGATTAAGTAAAACACTGGGCTGAAAATGTATCTTTTAAGAGAAAAGCTCTGCTTGGGGGATTTACACTCTTGGCATCTGGCAACCCAAAGCATGAAAGCTACTGGGGGCTTGTTAGCAAGACAAGATAACAGAAATGTCAAATAAAAAAGCAGCCCTACAGAGTACACGATCATTTATGTCAATACTTCACAAAATTTGTAATAAACTGAATAATAAAAAAAGAAAACAGCTCTTTACTTTGTGGGTAATAACGGTCAGTAAGAGGTCTATTAAGCCTAAGCACAGGTCTTCTAATATGATACGATTTCTTTGGTCCCAATTTAGCCTTTACTCAGTATAACAGACTGTAGAAAGACGGTACACATCTACTCACCTTTTTGGCCTCCCATAACTGTTTGGGCAGTGGCTTATTCACACCGAGCAGATTCTCCTCGTTAGGGACAGCAGGAAATGAGAACACTGCAGAGGAAAAAAAGACAGACCCACATTAAACAGAAATAATCTCCGTTACTATCTTTTGCCGTATGTATATTCACATTACAGCAGTAGTGTTGCTCATGTCACCAATAGACCATTTTATGTTGTCAACTGCTTAATTACCAATATACTAAATAAACCAAATAAAAAAGAAAATACTCCATCTGCATCCTACAACTCGGCAAAAAAATAAAAGAGGGAGATTTATTAAAGGGTTAGTTCACCCAAAAAATTAAAATTGTCTCATCATTTACTCACCCTCACGTCATTCCAAACCAGACTTTCATTCGCCTTCGGAACACAAATGTAGATCTTTTTAATGAAACCCGAGCGATTTCTGTCCCTCCATTGACAGTTACGCAACTAGCACTTTGACGCTTCAAAGAGTTCAAGAAAAGATAGTAAAACTTATTCATATGAATTGAGTGGTTTTGTCCAAATTCTCCGAAGATTTTGAAATATCTTTATTTGTGTTGCGAAGACGAACAAAAGTCATGGTTTTGGAACAGCATGAGGGTGAGAAAATGATGACAATTTTCATTTTTGGGAGAACTATCCTTTTAAAGGGGTCATGAATTGAAAAATGAACTTTTTCTTGAGCTTTTAATGTATAAGAAGTCATCGTGCTACAAGAACATCCTGTAAGTTTCAGAACCGCAGAAGAAATCAACGCTTATTTCATCGTTGCAACGCTTTTCACGATTAGTTAATCTTGAGAGCTGTGATAGTAAAAACTTTCTCAAAGTTTAAAAGAGTTGAAAATGCTATTTCAAATGGAAAGATGTTATCCAATCACAGCAGTGGGTGTTTACACTGAAGTCTTGCACACCCTTAAAACAGTATTCAAATAAGAGGGCTCAAATCATGGTAGGAAAAGGTCTTTTATTTCTAAATTATGAGTTTTTGATGTAAAAAGCATATTAAAATTATAAGTGCACCACAGGAAACATTATAAAACAATAAAACAATGCAGTTAATGGCCCCTAAATGTAAACTATATGAGAGGCTGACTGAGATCACCAGCAGGGGACACCAACTATTCTACAACAGCATCCATCAGCTCACTACAGCAAACCACCACAGCATAGTACAAGAGAGATGTCATACTGTGAGAGCTGATGCTGTCATTAAAGGGGTCAATCTTTGGAGGTCTGAACACTTGATGGAGAGCCAACAAGCATGACAACACACACTTACCACTGAAAAATCATGATTGGTGCATCACTACTTACCATCTCCAGTACTGTCCACCTCCGCTTCATTCATGCTTGCTGCGTGACCACAGACAGACAGACAGACAAAGAGAGGGAACAATTAGATCAAAGAGCAGTCAATAATTTTGCATTCACAAATGTCTGTCCCCCCCCCTCCCTTGCTTTTCACAGGCAGGACAGTAGAGAATGACAGAAAATATTTGAAGAGAGGATGAATGGTTTCAAGATACAATGCAAACCATGCTCAAACTCATGTGAACACTAATAAAAATAAAATTAAAATATTAGGGATTATGTCATTAAAGCATTAAATTTAATATTTAATCATAAGTGGCATATGCCCTAAGAAGATTATTCATTAACACTTTACAATAAGGTTCATTAGCTAACTGCACTTACACAGCATTTATTAATCTTTGTTAAAGTTAATTTCAACATTTGCTAATACATTACTAAAATCTTGTTAACATTAGTTAATGCTCTGTGAACAAACATGAACAAACAATGAACAACTGTATTTACATTAACTAACGTTTACAAAAATGAGTAAATACAGTAACAAATGCTCATGTTAGTTCATGTTAGTTAATACATTAACTAATGTTTAAGTAATGACCCTTATTGTAAAGCGTTACCAATTACTCTTGGTAAATTCCCTCCATTATTAAGAAATAACTCTGAACAGACATTGATAAAATTGCGTATCCTTGCTAAATAAAAGTATTTGAATGGTATAGGCTGTAGAGTTCAGTTCAGTCTGCTCAATCGAGCTAGCACAAACATTTGAATGAGTCATTCAGTGCACACTCACTCCACCCACTCAAAATCCGGGGTAGAAACACCAGAAGAGGGGCTTCTTAGTGTGCACTGTGTCTTTAAGGAACCCCCATGAAAGGGAAAGAGAGAGAGGGGACAAAAAAAAGAAAAGTATATCAGGAGAATTTGAAATCTGTGACCACAAGTGCAAAGCGAATCAATGGAGAGGCATTGTTTTCCGTAGACCACAGAGATCCTGTGGAAAACAAACCTCCTTTCTACTTCCTCTGCTGATGCTGGCCCAGCACAGATGCAGTGTCGGCCTGAAGCCAGATCAACCAGCTCTGGCACTTCAGCAAAGCTGCCGGTCTCAGACGCCCAACTGCGACGCACAATGAATCAAACAAAAAGTATGTCGACACCTCATTTCCCCCACACTGAGTCTCATTCAATGCCATAACTGACAGAAAGACAACTACAACAGAAAAACATTGGCCCGAGTCCAGAGTTTCGCCACTTTTATCTTAAAGTGTACCTAAAAGTACCTAAAAAACGCATTGTCCAAGTTAATGTAAAGTACATTATTTACAATTACGTTAATCTAGAATTATCCATATAGCAAAAAAAAAAAGTAGTTCTTATTATAGCTGGTGTCAAATCATAAATTCCAGTATGGTCAGAGTCATGCGGTTGAACGTGGAACACAAGTTGCAATATGGTATTGATGCTTTTAGGAGCTACAGACACGAGTAGCACAGAGTTGGTTGGCAGGTTTGGAATGAGACTACTGTGATAGTGGAAGCGAGACAAATTTTTGTCCCATGTGAGAGGCTGGTTTGTACTTGTTCATATTACGTGAGCCTCACTGCACACCTCCACACACTGTCAACTGTGCACATAGCTCAGATGAGCTGCCAGACAGATATTAAATGAATGGTGTCTGCCATGTCCTTAAGTGAAGCACTTTCGTATCAGATTGAACTGAAGTGTCTCTGTGAAAACAACTGCCCTGTGCCAGAGACAGCCTCCGAGTTGTGGTGCTCCATATTTCAGTTTAAATCTGATGATTTTATCTTTGATGCGCAGTGCAGATGAGCAGCAAACTCAAGACTATACACCATTCATAAAAGAGCAAGTGATAAACCGAAAGAGTGAAACAGAGAGTAAGACAGAACATGGATGACACAGATTCGATGCGTTTCATTTTTTGTGGCATAATGCTGATTACCACAACAAATAATTTTTTGTCTGGGTTTTTTTAAAGCAAATTTAGAAATGTAAATATACTGAGCAAAGCAATCCGCTTGTCACCTTAAGTCACGACTAGGGTTGTAAATCAAATTTCTGGAATAGGATACTTAAGGTCTGGAATTATACACTTATGAAATTTAAAAATTTGATTCTGCTTATCAATACCCATGTGTCCATTTTAATGTGATTTTAAACCATTTAAGCACAACAAGACGCAAAAGAGAATTCAATTCGGTTTCAGTTTTCTTTAGGCTGCTGATTTTTGTTCATGGTATTCAGCTGCAACAGAATGTTTTGTAAAAAGACATATGTTTGCCATATTTGACTTAATTTCCATTTTAGCCTTATTGAAATCAAAACTGGGAATCAATAAGAATCAGAATGGCTAAAATTCAAACGATACCCAGCCCTAGTTGCGATGAATCAAATACTTTTCATGGTTCAAGCCTCTACTCCATTTTTAAGTGAGAATACAATTCTCAACAGCCATTTATGAGCACTATTCATTTATAGCACACCTTCAAGCTAAGCCTTTTTAAACTCACAATGTACACAACAGTCTCTGGGAGGAAAGGAAAAAATACTATGGTAGTCAATTGGGGGGGGGCGAGATCTGCTTGGTGAGTAATTGATGACAGAATTTTCATTTTTGGGTGAACTATCCCTTTAAGAAATATTTCTTGTCATTACCAGTTATAAACCGCTGTGCTAATATTGTTGTGGACAATGTGATACCTTTCAGCATTATTTGATGAACGGAAAGTATAAATCAAAATTTATTTGAAATACTATGTTTTTAGAATAAATAAATGTTTTGATTTAATGAAAATGATTAATTAAAAACAACAACAAGAACAAAACAACATAAGACAAGGACCTGACGTGTTCATTAAATGTGCATCATTAAAAAAAAAAAATATCGTAATATTGAATTGTATTATTGTATTGGCAAAGCAACACATTTCTTTGCCAAACTTCAACTGATACAATGATGAAACATTTGCACTGCTAATGGAGAATGGAAGGAAGATTATCCCGCCCTATGACATAATCCTATAGTCTTACAAACATCTTCACTAAAGCATGTGTATGTGAACTCTGGCAGTGGGAGGACAAGCCAGACTATTGCATCTGTACAGCTCATGGGGTTGTACATTAATTTGTTTTCAAGAGCTCTAGAAATCAGAGAGAAATAATGGTATAGGGAACATCCTTTTACAGCACAATGGGCTGGGCAGATTGTAAGCCATTTTCAGCTTACCATCTGAAATGCCTGCGTTTGTAACCAAGACAACTAGATAAACAACATGACAGTGAGCCCCCAGCTGTGTCGTGCAAACACGCTCCACTACGGGTGCGACGGTTTGATTTGGTATAAATCATTGATTTATCATCCATGCCAGACACTGCAATCCATTTGACCCCCTTGCATTTGTTTCAACTACACTGTTATGCCACACAATAACAATGGTTAGAGTATGGTTGTGTGGGTTTTAAATTGGCTCAAAATTAGTATGTAAACAGGCCCGAGAGGGAGGAAGCCGAGCTCACCATTCCGCTGAGGAGGTCCTCTGCCCATCTGCTGGTTCATGCCAAAAGGATCCTGTGGGTTTGGGCTCATGGCGCTGGTGTGCAGAGCTGAGTCAGAGTTTGTTCTGTGGGAGAAGGAAAGGACGGAGGGAAAAAGGAGGAAAAACAGCTCGGGTCAGTGAGCCATAGTTAAAAAAAAAAGAATAAAATTGCTGAGCCAAGCCATAGCCACATGACTCTTTACCCTCGCTCAATGCCTTTATTAAGCAATTACACATGATGGCACTCTCAAGAGCACTTCACTGTCCTCCAGTGGCTCTCTCTGCTTTACATCCTTTATCAGGTCTGACCTAACCATTCTCAGGTGATATTAAAAAAAAATACTGTCCTGTTTTTGCTATTTGTAGAGCAACTGTTCAAGGGCGCAGTTGCTCTATATCACAATGAGCGTGGTGATGGGGAAAAAACATATTAGTAGAAATAATGATCCCTGGTTTGGATTAGTTTGGTACAGTGAAATATTAGTTCACAGATAGTCAGCCAAGCAGAGAAACGGCATCTGTGATTTGCTTGAAATCATTTTGTTTGTATGAAGACTTGATCAAGAAACAGACTTAATAAGGTCTAAAAAACAAAAAGGAGGATGAGCCAAGAGAAGGAGATCTGCAAGAAATGACAATAAGGAAAAACAAATAAGACAGGTCCAGAGGAGATCTGTCAGAGGAATTTGAAAGTCAAAGGTCACCTGTTAAGCTGTGATATTAATCTAAATCCAGGTCGTTTCTCTTCGGTCCATGGCGGTTGCTCCCTTTAGAAATGAAAACAGTCACGTGTTACTCACTACTGTACTGAGCCTGTAGCCCTGGCTCAGGGGTTAGTACAGCAGGATGAGCAAGCGAGAGGCAAAGAGAGAAGAGAGCGAGCAGGGTGAAAATTCCTCTGTGACACCTTCAGGAAAACAAAGAGTCGTAGAAATCAGAGCCTATTCCCCCAGGTTAGTCTAATACCGTGTGCAGCATTGATTTACTGCTTCAATTAGATTGGATCTGCCATGTCTGAGAGCAAACAAACGTGCTATAATATCTTCAATGGTTAATGAAAGAAAGAAGCAGGCAACACTGCAGAGTAACCACACTGGGAAATCAGGATACAGACTCAACCAAATAAACAAATAACACAAATAAAAACCTTAATCTTTTTGAAAGCAAAGGCTCTGATCTTAAAAATCATGGATTGTGACGATGACAACGGCTAAGCCGTTGGTAGTTTCTTTCTGGCCTGAGTCAAATAGACTCTATTCTAGACCTGTAGCTCAAATAGTAGAGCATGGTGCTAGCAACTGCAAGGTCATGGGTTTGATTTCCAGGGAACACACATACTGTACTGTTAACTACCAACTAACTAATGGCGCTATTCCACTGCATGGTACGGTTCAGTACGGAATGGTATGGCTCACTTTTTGGCACTTTTCCACTGCATAGTACCACCTTGGTGGAGGTTCCAAGCGTGCTGAAATGATACTAAATGTGACGTGTAAACACTACAGATCACTGATTGGTCAGAGAGAATCGTCACTAGCATCATTGGATTTTAAACACGAACCACCAAATAACATACATTTTAACAACTTTCAAATAGAAAACACATTTAGAATGAATATTGAATAATATTTCATAATATTACTCTTTCTTTTGTATTTTTGATTAAAATAAATATATGCTTCGTGAACAAACCTTTGAACCGTAGTGTATGTAAAACTAACAAAATATTTCTCTCTTTATATCTGTAATCACTTAACGAAGCAGCCATTGATATAATAACTCAGTGGTGCCATTAAGCACAGTGAGTAATAACATATGGCAAGTGTGTCAAAAAACACAAAAAGACATGCATGCATCCACATTGCCATTGTAGATGCATAAGAGGTCCAGCAGCTGTAGCCTGTGCATGCTGCTGTCTGCCAGAAAAGGGAAGCTGGTTCCCACTAAGAGGGTTAACATATTCCTATCACTAAAACACTAAAGAGAAATAATATACAGATTTCCTGCAGCCCACTCTGCTGCTAAGGAGAGACTACAGTATATGCCAGACCACACAAGGGTGATGTAATTCTTAAGGGGGAAAAAAAAAAGATACTCCTTGTTACAACAAAAAGTGGCCTTCAAATGTTTCTGTAAAGCTGGTCTGTGCTCCTGCTTTGAAGTGCATTAGGACTTGCCATATGAAGAACTAAAGTCAGTTCCCATCGACCACCCATGCAGGAGAATTTAAGACTTTCATTTAATTTAAGAATTTAAAAATTTAAGAAGAGTTTCAAGGTAGAATATGGCATAAACAGAAATGCATCAGGAAGTAAATGGATGGAGTCTTTGTAAAAGTCTTTGGTTAGAAAGCTGCTTTATAAAGAGCTTGTTATTTAAATCTAACCCTTGATCAGAAACAACGTGAAAACCAGATATTTTTAAACTGGCATCAGGCAGACCACCAAAAACAGATTTTTCAATGAAAGCCTATCGCTGTTGGATCACACTTGAGTCGAATGCCTTTCTAGAAAACCTCCCAGAGGAAGTCTTGTCTGGGAAGAGCAGAGGCTCAGATCCAGGATGGGAGAGCGTGGGACTAAGAGGACAGCACTGACCCGTGTTCCTGACCCAGTCCAGCTGAGCTCCACAGGGAAACATATGGATGTTGCCTAGGATTCAAAACCAGCCCACGTTTACCCAGACACCAGAGGGACAGCTGTACCCCAGGGAGAGATGAGCCTGAAAGTATCATAGTAGCGCTGTCATCCCTAAGGGTGCAACCAAGCTTTGCGGCAGTGTAAAACAAAGAGATTCAGATTGTACACCACATTAATGTTAGTTAAATACGGGTCATGCAATGTTTACGTGAGAATATGTTGTGGCAAAAAAAAAAATAACCAAAGAAAAATGTGTTCGGAGTGGACGATAAAAAATTCCAAAACACTTTATAATAATGCTACAGTATTGGGATCTCTTTCTCTCAACCATTTCAATGCCAACAATATCTTTCTATTGGCAACATACTACCTCAGTCCTCTTACATTTCCTTTTCTGGTGATAGAACTGAGCAGGCCTGTGAACTGAACACAAAACACATCCGGCACCCATACATCAGGTTATTGTGTGAAAAAGCAACAGAAATCTGCACTGGTTGGGCCAAGTTGTGTGGTGAAGTGATGAAAGAGTTAATGAGCCGAGTTGACGCCTTTTTTCAGCTCATTAACCCTTACCCAGTGTTTGCTGCGGTAGATAATGCATCACAGATGTGTTGAGAGAACTGTAAACAGTTCCTCGAGGGCATACGTTAGGATGAGCCTTCCAGTAAAGAAGGACAATCATTCTCTGCTGCCCAAACGCCTGCCCACTGCACTCATAAACCGATAGAGAACCATGACCAATCCCCTACACACTACTCATGCTATCACCCAATGCTCATGTACAGAGCATTAATTGTAACCAGAAGGCCAGGGGCCACTAGGGGGCCTCAAGATGACTTAAAATTAGACAACACAAGCATTAAAATAAGCAGAAACAACTAAAAACAAATATTTTAAAATCACCCTGTGATTTCTAGACCTGGAAAAGTCAAGTACATTAATAACATTTTGAAACTCCATTGGCATTTTAAAAGTGAACAGACATTTTTGGAATTATGCCAAGCTTTAAAACTTTATATTGGGTAGAAATAGTGAATGAGAAAATTAAATAACAATAATAATAAATGCTATCCTTAATCCGTATTCAGTAAATTATGAACAACTTAATAAAAAGAAAAGTCATTAAAAATTAATTGGTTAAAAATAGTTGGATAAAAATAGTCTACAGTATTGTTGACATTAATAAAGCTCAACCATTCAACCCTGTTACTAAATAATTAAAGGTTTAGCTCACCGAAAAATGAAAATTCTGTCATTATTTACATATAAAACACACATACATAGAGAGAATCACATGTGTTAAACACAGAAGCTTGTGCATGTCAAACGCTAGAACAGACCTCATTGGTTACCGTGAAAGCATGCTGCATGAGGTTTGTTCTAGCGCTCGACACACACGAGTTTCTGCATTTACCTATTGTGAATGTGTGTCGATCTATCTTTAGATGAAAACATAAATTTAACAAGACTTGGATTAAACCACTTTCATATGGATTTGTTTTACAATGCCTTTTAGATATTTTTAGAAGTTTTAGTTACCTGGACTTTCAATGGAGGGACAGAAACCTTCTTAAGAAATATCTAAATTTGAATTTTCAAAAATTGGTTGTCTCCCAGGGAATGCTCCCTCGTGAGGTTTATTTGTTTGTTTGTTTATTTTTGCAAAATGGCCTATCATCCACATAGGCAAAGTTGGTAACATAACTGTAATAAAGTAACAGCCTAGTTAACAATCACTTGTTTACAAAGTATCATGGAAAGTCAAACCATCTTTACTTCAAATTTTCTTTTAAAATCTCTTGGAATATCCGAAAGCTAGGTTTTTCCTAAGATCTGTCCTTATTACCAGAACACATTTCACAAATGGGGAAAACCAACTGTTTAGTAAATAATTAAAGAAGGTCCATACTTTGAAGCTCTTGATTCTAACTTGTACTTCACCTTAAGAAAAAGTAACAGTTCTATAAACCTATAGTATTTGTTACAATAAGGATATAATTACAGGAAAGACCATTGATGTCTCCTTATTACCATGCTGAAGCCAAAGTCAATTTTTTTTTCTTCCTTTTTTTAATCTATAGTACTGGTTATGAAAAACAGAAACTATAGCTACAACATGTCACATTTGTAATATACACCTTTAGTGGAAGAAACTATTCCCTTAACAGATTATCTATTGTAAATGCGTAGAGAGGTCATGAGTAGTTTAAAAACCTTTCTAATTTAAGTTGGCACAGGATGATGTTTTTCTCTTCTTTTCAGTTTCAGTTTCCACTTTTTAGGTTTATGTGGCTGTTTTAGATGTTTGACTTTCTCCATAGTGTATTAAAGTGGTACATTCTCAATACAATTCAAATGGTTTGCATATTTTATCAGCGTTGTGATAGTCGCGCAAATCTTATCACACTTTCAGAGCGCGCTGTTGGTAATATGCGCACCACTCGCAAATTAAAAAACGTTCCGAACCCATGATGTATACAAGTAATTAATAGTCAGATTCTATGTTTTGGTGTGGGTGGTCAGAGTAACTGCACACAATATAAAGTGAAGGTATGCAACAGATTCAAATATAGAAGTGCCGGTACTGCGTACTGGTGCGTACCAGCCCACTTCAAGCACTGCACATCGCCTTACAGGGAGGGGGGGAGGAATCAGTCATTTCAGGCCCTATTTTGTATTTTTCACATGGAAAGTCCCACTGAACTTTCATGAACATCGCTCTAAAACCATAATCACCGATTTGTTGCCAACTGGCCTTGACTCCCACAGCAAATCTCCTCCCTTCCCTTCCTTATGTTCTCTCTTAACATGAGTTAAAGCATCACAAACATCCAAGCAAACATCCCTTTTACAACTGCACAAACCAAACACTATAGTAAATCTGCAGATTTTCTGTGACGTGTCACACTGTCAGACAAAAAACACAGCAGACTTCAAACACAACGTGTAGTTAAAAATGGCAAAAAAAAATCATTTGCAATCCCTCTCTGACTCCTCCTAAATCTAGCTTAACCTCTACTGTCCACACAGAAAGAAAACATCTGTTCGGCCTTTCGTTTAATCACGTGAGGTGATATTTCAGCACAAGATCCCAACATAAAAAACGCAACAGCAGAACACCCACTATTCAAATCACATATGTCTGTACAAGGTCAAACGGGCAAAGCGGAATAAAACAAAAACCAAACTCAAACATGAATTACGGTCGTTAGCGACATGCTAATCTGGTCCAAAGCTAAAAGGGAGGGGAGCGTACAAACACGCTGAGCCCACGATCTGTTCTGGGGGAGGGCGGCTCTGAGGGGTAGCTAGCAAAAGATCTGGCAGGTTTAGTTAGTGCTGTTTACACTGAGAAAAGATTTAAAGAATAGCTGAACATTCATCCTTGAGGAAGAAAAAGAGACGGTTAGAATCAGAGAGAAATGCTGTGGTTAGTTTCAGGCTTCTTGAGGACACAAAGACAACACTCCTGAAGAAGAGAAAAAACTGAATATAATTAACACAAAAAGGCAACTGTAAAAAAAAATCTGAAATATACATTGTAGTGGTGAAGATCTAACTGTGCTTGATCTACTGAATCCTATGTTTCATAATTCATGGGATGCCTCTGAGACATCCCTTGAAGTGGAGTGAACCGCTCACAGTTTATGCATTTATAATGAAACTCTAAAGTTTGCCTAAGATCATATATTCAGCTAAACTCAGCATGAGGGTTTATCCTCTGCTACCCCATCTGTGCTTCTTTACACAACAACATCTACATCTACAATGCAATTCGGCCAGTGTTAGAACATAATTTCGCATTTCGGTCTAAAAGCAATAAGCCCTGTATCTAGTGTTGCATGTGAACCACTCTATGGCATATGGCTGTCACAGCAGTGTTTCGCCACAGTGGGAACAGAAGGCTGTGCTAAAGCTGATCAGGCCAACCAGTTTTCAGGTGTAAACAATGCCACAGGGCGTGGACTCTGAAAGTTTTACAAGTCGCAGAGTCAACATGGAGGCCGAGACAGCTTGCTGGTAAGAAGGTATGCTGGCCGTCAGCCAAGCCTGCATTCAAAACACGACTATGATGAGGAGAAGCTTCCTTAAGCCTTTTATTACTGGCTGCAATTCACTCCTCGGTAAACAAATGAGGAAAACCATCCAATGGTTACGCCTCACCGGGGCTGAACCAAGAAGAGTGACATTTGTGCAGAGCAAATGTACCAGCATTTGTTTTCCAGAGAACAGATTTCTAATCTCCCTGAGAGTCAAGAACGACACAATGATGTGCGTAGTTCTCTTTGAACGCATTTGCTTTTATCTAACCTTTTACTGGTGTTATCTGTCATTGCTGCAGATGCAGATTTTGCACATGCTGAAAAAACAAAACATGTCGTTACTGTTTTCTTTTCAGGCATCTGTAGGGATAGCCTATGCAAATCCAAAACATGCATTAACACTCCCTCTAATGTGACATGATCACCGCTTGATGTCACTAAGATGGCATCATTTCAAGATAACATCGTTGCACCCTGCCCAGAAGATATGATCAAATTCTACATGAAGTAGAATGAAACAGTGTATGTGACGCATGACCACACACATATTTCTTGGCGGTGGATGGGTGCGTGTAGGACTATATCGGTCCATATAGTTTGAAGGGAAGGTTTTTTCTGTAGTGCAACCGTCATAGCTCCTGTAGCTTGCAACAGCAAGGTCCTGGGTTAGATTCTCAGGGAAAGCAAGAACTGATAATGCAATGTAAGTTTCTTTGGAAAAAAAACATCTGCAATATACATGAATGAATGTAATGTAAATAAATGAGGACTCACCTTCTCCAGCTGTTGTCAGGGGGAGGAGAAAGGTACATCGTTCCATATGGAGAACTCTCAGCGTAGTTCAGTCAAGGAAAGATTCCAAAGTTTTCACAGGCAAATGTCACCATTACATATGCTTAAAAATTTGTTTATATAAAAAAGGCATAAATCTCATTTTTTCAATACCATTTTTTCACCCTCTGTCTACTGTCTAGTTTTTTTTTCTTGATTATTAGCAATGTACTGTATTTTTATATTTGAAAGATTTTTTTTTTTTTTTTTTTTACAGTATGGGGCTGTTGAATGATTGAATCTGAGGTTTGCCATTATTTACAGGAAATGCATGGCTAAGGTAGTACCAGGCAGGTCTTGACCACATTACATGTCCATATCACTTCACTAAATGATTTCAGTTATTCAAAAAAGTCCTTAAAGCCTACAACAGCAAAAGAATCAAAACCCACAACAATAAGATAAAAATGACAAGATATTTCCTTGTTTTTTTGCCACAAAATTACATTTTATTATGTACGGAAAGCACATACTCGCAAATCCCATTCTCCCGCTCTCTCTTACACTCAAATGCACACACATACAATACAAACACACTTGCACAAAAATGTGTTGTCACCACTGCTCTAATGCTTTTAGTAGTAAAATAATTAAGCAAATGCTAAATGACATTTCTCATTAGCGAGGTAATAACTGCGCTGTTATCAACTGAAGCATATAAACTTAGTTTCGCTATTAGTAGAGACGCTGCTGCCAAACACTGTTGAGACTCTCTCTCTCTCTAATAACTGCATTAAAAACTGCATTAGTCTGCTATCAATGGCTCAAGCCTCTATTACTAGCTCTAAAATGACGTTTTGGAATCAGCAATGGAGGCATGGGATGAGATATGTAAGTAATTAGCCCTTCACACAACCAAAAATCTAAAAATACTTGAAATACAATATCTAAATGTCTTGAGGTATGGTAACCGCAGTATATGCAGAATAATTGACTCCGCTTTGCATCGTGGCTGCATTACCACCTCGGGTGTGCATTATTTTCTAATCATTCAACGGCCTGTCATCAATTATTTCTTTCTTAATCCATACATAGTTCAGTGAGATCAATAAGACCAATTTAACAAGGATTTAAAATTTTATTTTATGCCGACTTAGGGTTGGTTCACCCAAAAACAAATATCATCCCATGATTCACTCACCCTCAAGCCATCCCAGATGTATACGACTGTCTTCTTTCACACAAACACAATTGGAGATATATTTTAAAATATCCTGGCTCTTCCAGGCTTTATAATGATTGTGTTCGTCTGAAAGAAGATCATATACACCTAGGATGACTTGGGATAATTTTCCTTTTTGGGTGAACTATCCCTTTAATAATAGAATCTATTACTTTCTCCTTGTTGTCTCACTGTGCCCGAATGGGCAATGTTTCTGAAAACCATGTAGGCACATTTGATTTCAAGCTGTATTTTGTAGACTGAAGAAGTTCTAAACTTTTTTGCTGTCCAAACCCACTCAAGACTCAAACAAAAGTTACAGGAACTATGGGAGAGAAACTAGCCCTGCTAAAGAACTCCTTGAGTAAACACTGTTACTTTGATTCAGAACGATGTTGACAATGCTGCCTCGTCATGTCCTTCTGTGCCAAGACTCTCACATCCAAACGGGGGGAGGGTGGATTTACAAGACAGAAAGCAGGACAGTGTCTTTCTCTGTTCAACATCTGCACGGGCTTGGTAAACCCAGCCATCAGTTCTGCTGCAGTAATGAGCGACTTCATACCTACTCTTCAACCGGCAGCCAGTGCAGTGACCCGAACCGTGACACAGCACAGCACAACCAATGAGCAGGCAAAGCCAAGCCACAGAAAAACCATTTTAGTCCAGTTCATAGTAAAGACTGCACACTATAATCTGTATCATTTGTATGAAATCCCTGGCGTGACATAGTGTAAATACTATTGGTGATGCTAGGCCTCGGGAGGGGGAGAGTGATGATGACATAAGCCAGGCGGCTTGGATTACGAGGGATCCTTCTTAAGATCTAATTAGCCCATGGCTGCTGAAGCGGTGTGGAGAGACAGGGTGGCTGTGACAGCACCTTCGTCTCAGAAGCTCCAGGACGGCGTGGGTGAGCTAACCTTTCTCTCTGACATTTCACACTCGACCCACACCGCTCGCCCTCCAATAGGGTATCGTTCCAGAAATACAAACAAAGCCAAATCAAGGCATCTGGCATGATATATGCGGCTTGAAGGCAACTACATGGGTTAGGAGGAAGTTGGACAGCGTTAGGTTGGCTAGCGAGCCTGTGAGAGAGTCTAATCTTGGCAGACGTGGTTGAATCGATGTGAGCAAAACAAGCCAACACTGTGAGGGACATCTGGCACTAAAGGGGAAAAAATCAGAGCGAAAGCAAATTTGGGCTTTGAATCCTCCCTTATATTCTCTCACTCAGCAGAATTAGAGTGGCATGAAAATGAAATGCTTTAGACATTAAGAGAAAAGCCTAGTGGGTGAATGTTTATTTAGAAAGCCTCCGTTTATTTAGATTAGATATAGAGTGTAGTTTGGAGTTTAAGAAGATTTAAAAAATGTTTTTCCTTTTATAGAAAATGTGACTGGTGTATGGCCGCGAAAAACATGCCATCATAATGAAAGGGTGTTATAGGTGGCTTAAAGGGGCATCAGTGTTAATTTAGAATTATTTATATACTACTATAGTAATAGTTTTATATTAAGTTTAAGTAATTCTGTTATGTGCTTTTTTATTAGTATTTGTTTTCTTTCAAATATTTCTATTTAGCTTTCTATAATTAATTTTTTTTGTTTCAGTTTTAGATATAACAAATTAGTTCAACTTAAAAAGAAAATCAGAATTATTGCCTTGTTTGGCAATAATAGTTTTAACCTAAGAATTATTTAATTTTATTTAAGATTTATAACAATTAATGAAAATGATTACATGGGTAAACATGGGATTATCAATAATATCAACCCATTTATTGAACACAACTTTAGAAAGTATAATGCATTAAAACACATGAAATAAAAATCAGAAGTAACAAGGAATCTGCTAATATTACAATGCATTTTAACTTTACTATTACTTAATAAAAGATATAATGCATTATAACATACATAATGAATACCATTATAATGCATTATACAACACAATGTTTAATAGGTTTAGCATCAGTTAATGCTAACAACATTTATTGCACCTAAATACAGTTGTTCCTCATCTATGGAGTGACTAATCTTATTCTGTACACGCAAAGTTTGGAAAAATTACAGAAGTAATAATCGCATTCTACCACCTGAAATGACCGAAAATTAAGGGCCTGTTTACACCTGGTCACTTCACGCATTCTCTCTGATCGAATAGCTATCTGGAGTTGTCAAAACGGTTTCATTTACACTTGGCCACATAAATGGGCCTCCGCAATACGAATATAAATCCGAACCAATTCCACCGCTATATGCAAATTCAACAGAGTTCACGTCAAGCAACAGATATGAATGAATTTTTGGAATGCATCTCAAACCACCTCTTAAAGTGGTCGAAGTGATCGGATTTAAATCCGTCTCAAAAGTGATTCGGAGGGCATTTACACCTGGTCTTTTCATGATAGAATAGCTATCAGATCAGAGAAAATGCATGAAGTAACCAGGTGTAAACAAGCCCTAAAGTAGTGACAAATTTAATTAACATTAAATCAAATTGAATGACTAGACATTTCGGATTTAAACATGCATCAGAGATGCATCTCATTTCCATCAGCACGGCAAGCAAATCACAGGGAAATCGACTCATTCCCACATTTTGACTCAAGTCTGATTCTCTGCACCATAGTTGCTTTCACAGACCCTGTGGTCTAGGGGAACCACATACATACAGGGTCCATAGGGACAGTGTTACCAGAAAAAGCAACAACTGGGTTTAACAAAACAAGCCCAAAATAGGTGATCTGCCACACAGAAATAAGCCTAAAATAATGCTAAAATATACCTCACAACTGACCATATATTATATATATATATATATTATATGATATTATATTATATGATATTATATTACATGATATTATATTATATTATTATATATATATATATATATATATATATATATATATATATATATATATATATATATATATATATAAATAAAATCCTCAAAAGATCTGAAGGACCTTTATAATAAGCAGACATGCCAACACTGTCTCTCTCTCTAACACACACAGTTTAAAAGCAGAAGCTTAAACAAAAAGCAATAAAATGATGGTTGTCTTGTCATTTACACATAAGAGGTTAATCAATCTGAAACACCAGGATTTAAAAAAAAAAAAAAAAAAAAAAAAAAGAAGAAAAAAAGGTTCAAGACTTTTGTTCATCTTCGCAACACAGATTAAGATATTTTTGATTAAATCCGATGGCTCAGTGAGGCCTCTACTGCCAGCAACGTAATTAACACTTTCCATGCCCAGAAAGATACTAAAACATATTTAAAACGGTTCATGCGAGTACAGTGGTTCAACCTTAATATTATAAAGCCACAAGAATACTTTTTGCACGCCAAAAAAATAAAGACTTTTCAACAATATCTAGTGATGGCCGATTTCAAAACACTGCTTCGAAGCTTTACGAATCTTTTGATTTGAATCAGTGACTCGGTTCGAGCATCAAACTGTCACATGAAGTATTGAAACTGCCTCGTTTACTGAAATCACGTGACTTTGGCCTTCTGAACCATTGATTGACATGTGGGAGAGAAATGAATGACAAAATTTCAATTTTTGGGTGAACTAACACTTTAACATGCATATGAAGGAGGTGTGTTCTTAACTACTCATGTCTCTCCATTTACCACAAGAGCGTTACTGCTGTGAGGGTAAGATGCTGAGACCGTCCAACGTTGTTCTGTATCTGGATGTAGGCAACTGCGCTTCCAAAAACTGCATGTCCATTTTAAAAGATCAAACTATTAGAAATGCATGGCTAAAATTAATTGAACCGTTTTTCATTTTCATTTGTTCATATTTCAGTACATACTCTTTTCTAAATTATTCTCAACATGCTGCCTGTTTTCTAAATATCAATTAATTATAGCACATTGCAAATACCACATTGGCCATGGCGGTTGCATTGGTTCATTTTCTGCTGCTTTGGGATCTGACTTTTAAAATCCCAACCTTTAAGTATGAGAAATAGTACCAGTGATGCACCACTAACAAGTTGGATCGGTCTGGAGTCTTTGCTGCATTAAATTAATGTGTTAGTAAGTCTTCTCATTCATATGATGAATTCTTGAACTGAAAGCAGCAACAACAAAAACCAGAAAGTTCTGAGCCTACAGCAAAAAAGCTTTGAAGGCGATAACAACCCAGCTAACCATTTACTCATTAAATTTATTTTCTTTGTTTAGAGGCAAAAAACAAAAAAGCAAAACAATGCAAACAGACAGTGAGGAGAAGAAAACAAATCATCTGAGACTCTGAAGAAACCCGTGAGAATACACATAAATATCTTCAGCTCTTGGGGAGGGAGTGGCTCAATTCACAGAGCAGAGTTCTGACAAACAGGTCTTGCAGTTTTTAGCATGACTGCGGTCACCATCTCAAATGCCTTTTTCCCACTCAAAGAAGGGCGGCCGTAGCGCACCGCGTGGAATTACTTTGAACCCATCATTCAAAGTTCTAATGTAACTCAACCCTGCCACACTTTTTTTCTTCGGTCTCCCTCGCACTGTCTTTGTTGTCTTTTGGTATTGCACGACATCAATGCAAGTGGACCATTCCCAAACTATTCCAATTTTAATGACTATAGAGTAGATTCTTATTAGGTTTCTAGATAATTCAAACCCCCAAACTTCTCTGCAGCTTCAAAAGACCAATGATGAAACCAAAACTAAATCAGTGGAAGACTGTTCATGCCCTCATCTTCAACAGCATTGTTACTCAGAAAGCATTAGTGCCTTGATATTTTTTATTCAATCTTTAGCACTAAGCTAAATCTGCAGACCCGAAATTATTTTTTGAGCCCACAGACGATTAAGCTTACGGACAACCACTGAAAAATAAATGAAAGAAATCCAACAACTTCACAACCGAAGAAGATAAAAGACCGGCCGGGCCGGCATAGTCAGTGACTGCATTGACTTGAATGATGCAGAACTAGCGGCAGAATGCGCGAGACGATCTGCGGCAAAGTTTGTTAATCACCCACTAATGAGGACACCAGAGTACTGATATTCAAATCTCTAAACGACTCTCATGAGTGGGGAGAAAACAGCAGGTTATTGCAGTTACCAACTCATTCACACCCACAGTGCAAGAGTGGGAATATCAATACATAGAGCATCATCAACAGCCTGAAGCCTCAAAAAAGCCTCAAAAAGCTGCCCACATGAGCAAAGGTCAACACGTATAACACACACAACATTTCTGAGCTCATAATAATGATGCATCTACTAGTGACTTCAGATTATAAATCACTTTTTCCCCCTCTACAAAGGCCTTTACACCAGTGAACTTAAAGGATATCTGCCGCCCGTGCTTGTCAACGGGCCTGCGGTGTGGTGAGTTGATCCGATTGCGGTCTCGATGGACCCTCTCCACCAGACCATGGTGTCTAGTCCCTCGTACGGAGTCCAGACCGGAGGGAAATGCCCCCTGTGGAGAAACACCATTTTGGTTAACATTCTGCACACAAATCCATGAATCTGTCATAAATGTCTTTAATTGTATCAGACTAAAAATTGTTCGTGAAAAGACAGTGTTCATATTTCAGGACTGATAAAGCAAGCAGACACACTCACACACAAGTAAAGTATTCAAAGTGCCACCATTAGTTTGTGTCCCCAGGTGAATTCAGGCTACTCCAAAGTGCTTTTACCTCTCTAGGTTTGGTTTCTCATGGCGGACAAAAAGTAGGGATCACTGCTCTGTGTCTCAAAGAAGCTTTATTCAAAGCAACAAGAGCACTTTCACCTGAAGGTATACAACACTGTTCTCCATAGGGGATAGACACAGATACAGTTCTTTGGCTCTTGGAGCGCACCGCTGTATCAAGTGTACTTGTGGGGATAGCCGTGTACTGAAGGAGTAGGCAAAGTGAGGGCAAACTAAGAGGTGGGGACAAACACACTCTTTGTTTTATAAGGACAAGGTTTGCAATTACCATCTCTTCACATTGTTTATCGGAGGGTAGAAAAGGGGAATATATAGATGGAGATTATCTTCTCCTAAATTAACAGATTTAGTAGACTTTGATAAATGGATGGAGGACAACCCAGGTACCTGGAAATCATTGCTGGCATTGCCTATCTGGTTGACGTTGGGAAGTGAGCCACCGTAGTACTGTGCTCGGTTCTGAGACAGACGGAGCTGCTGGATCTTCTGGAACTGCACCTTTAATCAAGAGGAAGACACCGTGAATGCATTTGAAATAGAAAGAAGAGTGAGAGTTAAATGAGGCATTTTAAAAAGGTGTTGTTATAACATATGTATTTCCCTAAGGTGGAAATTCTTGGAAATGAGTTTGGTTTTAGGTGTACTTCGGAGCCCAAGCTGGAGGACAGCGTGGATTTTGTTGTTCGGCAAAAGTAAACAATGAAAATTATCAATTCCGATCAGGCACAAGCAAATCAGGAGGCGTTCCTTCCTCCCTCTAACCAAAGGACAAAATTTGAATCTCAAAGACTGACCTCATTTAATGATATCAATGGGTTACTACACATAAGCTCAAGGCCTCTTTTTAATCCAACACGCTTACATTTTTAAGCCAGAGCACAAAACCTGCTTGGTTGGAAGGTTGCTTTATTTAGCCAAAAAAGTTAAATTGCATTAATATGAAACATATTGCAGTTGTTTTGACAAATAACAAAATCTCTTTTAATTGTGATTTGATAAACATTTAATATTTCAAATCGCTCCTAAGACATCAATGAAATACAAGCTGCAGCATAAAAATAGCAAACAGTGTGGGCAAAACCTACCAACTCCCAAGCAATGTCTTCAAATTATCAAATGTTGCCCATATTTTGACAAAGATAGTAGTGCTACAAAGTTGAAAACAGAAACAGAAATGAAATGAAACAGAAGTAGCAACATATTTTTTTCGTACATACGAGTGAAATGGATTAAGTGAAATACCATCATTTGTGCTCTGCATTTCACCTATCCAAGTGCACACAGAGCAGTGAGTACTGAACACACACACACACCCAGAGTAGAGGGCAGCCATTTTTGCAGCGGAGCTTGGGGAGTGATTGGAGGTTGGGTGTATTGCTCAAGGGAACCTCAGTTGTGGGTAATGAGAGTGGAAGAGAGCGCTGTTCATTCACTCCCCCCACTTACATTCCCTGCCAGTACCGAGACTCGAAACCACGACATTCGGGTTACAAGTCAGACTTTCTAACCATAAGGCCACAACTGCCCCTAATATAAGGGAGAAATCTATCCATTGATTGTGTAGATGTGGCATACATCACTGGTGGGAAGTCTGTCGCTTCACCACAAGATCAAGTTATAACATTTTGATAAAAAAAACTACAATGTCAATAAGAAATGTAAAAACATATGCACGGATAAATTGCTCACAATTAGATCAATAACATGCACTAAGAAATTTCATGCCAACTTTAAAAAGTGTTCGGTTCACACTTATCTTTAAAAAAAAAAAAAAAAAAAAAAAAAAAAAAAAAAAAAGTCAAACTCTCAGAGACCCAAAAGTGAACAAAGACAAACAGAACCCAGTTCTCATAGCATTCTTGTTGCATACTTGAACTTGAGAGAGGAATTATCACCTTATTGTGCTTCTACTGTCAAATGCTCACAAGCTTATGTCATAAACACAAGGTTCACATAAACACAGTCGGTCTTTGCATCCTTGTTCCAATTTATAACAAAGATAAAATGACAAAACAAATCTTGTTTTGCTTTATTTTTGGTCAAAACTGTTCTTTCTTGTGCTGACATTTCTTTTTGACATCTGCCAACAAGCTTTAGTTACCATTAACCAAAATGTACTACCTACTGTTACAGGTGGTATTAGAGGGACGGGCACTTTCATTCTAGAAAGATTTTGATTGCAAAAGACAAAAATATGTGCAGTGGGTGATGTGTTAATCTTTTTGGTCAATTTTCCACAGAATTATTTTAAAAAGCCAACTTTATTTCGATTAATATATATCGATACATATATCTTGAACATGAAAATGATGGGCCATAAAACAAAAACACAACACAATCTCTCACTCACCATTCACTGTTTCAATGCATAAGCAAGATGCTGCTTCAAATCCAGTGCTGACTCTGTTCCAGGCAGACAGCTCAGAAACACAGGCTTGTTAATAAACAAGCACAGATCCTCACTCTCAGCACACACTCTGGGGTCATTGAGAGTCACATCCAGCCTTTCAATATACGACGTTATCAAAACACCCCAGCTGTGGAGCAGGACCAAGCAGCTTAGTAAAGCTGAGGATTTCCCTGGGGCAGCGTGCTTAAGCTTATGCTCTTCCTCTCCTCTGTCAACATCACAAACAACATTGCACAGAATGGTTACTACTAGGGATGCGCCGATATGAAAAATTCTGGCCGATAGTGATAGCCAATAATTCTTTATTTGAAAGCCGATTAGGTGCTAGTTAGAATGTGTAACTCCTATTACGGAATGCGCTCTTCAGATAACAACAAGCTGAAACACAGCAACTAAAGCCAAAGAATTCACAACGTTTTATTACAATAGTGTTCTCTTTATAATGTTATGGAATAAGACAGTCCCAATCATAGCTGTTAATGTCATGCATTGCTGTTTGAGCCGTATGTGCTGAAGCTAAAGATGATCACTATTAAAACGCCTTATTAAAGCGTTAAGTAACTTAAACAAACGCACCCTATGAGATGAATCAGATATACACACAAAATAAACATAATATCACAACTTACAATTGGACAAAATAAAAGACTGCGAATTCACAAGCGAACTTGACTGTTCTAGTCATGAATCTTGTAACAATCCTGTAACAACACACGAAAACAGGCGTACAAAGAATTCACAACATTCTTTTAAAGTAGTGTTTTCATTATTATTTTATGTAGCCTACATGACAGACATGTGCAGCATATGTTGCACTAAACTGTATTTTACTTTTCGAAGTGATTCTAATCATATTTCAAGCAATTCAAAACCATCATGGTGAACATCAGTGCACACCTCAAGTGTCTCAGCTGAAGGAAATAATATATAATTTATTAGCTTTAATGTATCAGCCAAATTGTCTTATCGGGACGATAATGACAACATTCAAAAATGAACATCGGCCGACATATCATGCATCTTTAGTTACTACACTCATAATATAAAAAAAAAAAATTATATATATAATAAAAATATTTAGGCTTAAATATAAGATTATGCATTTGAATTTCACATTAAATGTCCATTACAAACTAGTAATGAATATTTGTCAGACACACATAAATGAAAGTTAAAAACAGGTAAGATTTCTGTAATAGTACTAATAAACTGAATATATTTTAAATACAGAGTAACCAGATTTATAAATTTCTCATTAAAGCTAATTTATTCCAATATCATATATTTTAATTAAAGCTGAAATATGTAAGAGTTTTGCAGTAAAATATCCAAAAACCACTGAGCCAGTGTTATATATTTTGTTGAGTATTTACAATATCCCAAAAGTTTCCAACCATTTACCAATCGTGAGAAAATTGCCATTTCAACCAAGGATCAGGGACGTGTGAGTGAGTCACCGGTCAATGGCGTCATATCAGTGTTAACCTCGGTTTCCGGTTTTATTTTGTAGAAACACTAAATACGCTTTAATATCTTTCATGTTTCATCAGACAAGGAAACATCTGTTTTGATACATTTATAGACAGAAAACCAATCGTTATATAGCGAGCTCAACGCATTTAGTCATTGTTTAAATGAAATTTTCTTGATTTTCTGCAAGTACCATGCCTCAGAGAAAAGCACTATTTTGTCAAGTAACATTAGCTATCATAGCATAATCAGATGGAGCTTTATTTTTCGTAACAGTAATACAGAATTTTCTCCATCATACAATATATTTTAAAATTAATTTCATTAATCAACACAAGCCATCCAGTATTTAATATGATATCCTAATATCAATCTATCTTACTGCAGTGTGCAACAAGTGTCTCACAGCAGCCGGCGAGCAAACGCAGAGTAATATTGTAACAATTTTCAACACACTCAAATTTATCTAATACGATAAACAGTGTGTGTTACCTCATACTCATGATTGGAAAAAGCGAAAGTGGCACAGGCGACTGTGGTGTGTGTTGCATTCATCTCTCATTAACAATCATTTCAGCGGCCTTGTTCAGCTCCCACAACACTCGGTCCTGCTCTGCTTCAAACTACAGTAACATTAATAATTGCATCCATGAACATGATTTCTGCCAGAATGCCATCCCGATTCTTTTCCACCAGCTGTGGAGTAAAGACCACATGTCCCAAAATTCCACACTTGAAGTCATCAAGCTATTGTTTTGAATAGGCGACCTCTAACAGACGCAAAACAACATAAATAAATAAATACATATATACATAAGTTTAATCCAAATGGATGGAAATTTTATATGCAATTCAAATACATACATCTTAAATTCAGGCATAAATGTTTCCCACAGAGTTCTATAGTTTCGCGATTCAATATTTTGTCTCATGTATTAAGGCATAACATTTTTAGTTTTAGTTTTACTAATAAACACTTGGAATGAAAACTCTGCTGGTATCTAAAAAATAAAATGGTGGACAAACTACACATGAATGATAGAGACAGGAAACACAAGCTCATGCGAAGAAGGTTCACATTTCGCTGTGTTCCAAAGTTCAAGTTTGGTGAACTATGACATGCAAATTTGTATCATGTGAAGAGGTCTGACAAATAGAATATTGATATGGCACAGTGTGACAAACTTTAAATCCATAGGACTGCAGCGTTGCAGTAAAGTGAAGTAGATTGCATAGATTATTAAGTCTAGTGACCGCGGCTTAACAGGGACACCTTGATCCACTACTACAAGTTGCATAGGCTGGACATGCCAAAGGACTGTCAGCGCACCTGCAGCTGGATGACTTCCTGCATGCAAACATGTAGTGGGCTTATAGACAACAAGTGTTGGAACAGCACACAGACAAGTTCCGTTTACATTTCTTTTCATCATCCAACTGAAAATGGCAAGAATCACTCCCGCTGCTCTGAAAAACAGTGGTCTTTGCCTTCCGCCAAAACTCTCAGATCCACAAAAACGTGAAGGTGTCAAATCTGTTTCTAAAAGGAGACATTCAAAGTGACACATTCATTTCTGAACGGTGTTCTTGTTTCTAAGGAAGACAACTGTTTGACAAAATCAAAAACTGTCAAATGATCCCTTTGTTGACAGCAGTTTGATGTGCAGACACCATAATTATAATTAAGCCTGTTGTAGATTCACTTCCATGAAAAGTTTACAGTGTAAACACTGTGGTAAATGATCTTTATTTGAGCAGCTTGAGAAATATTGAAAAATCAAACACAAAGAAAAGTGATCACATTGAGATGCCAGAAGCAATGTCAGTCGTTTCCTTGAAAATGACACCTTTTGCTGCTTCCTTTGGGATTATTGCCATGTATACACTCATTTCATATGTGGACCATTGCTAACAAGGTTTGGAAAGCTACAACAACATTGAATGGTTTGGTACATCTCGCAATATTTAAAAATGAACCAAATGTGTAAAATTTGAGAAATTCTTGAGAGATCACAAACTTTCCTTTTGTAACCTCTCTGAAAAGCATTTTCCTCCAGGGCTCGATCTATTGTGAAGAAGACAGATTGTATTTGGCAAGTAAGAGGTATGAAACTCTGAAAAACTGAAAGATTTACTATAACACAACCACATGTTCTCGTGCCCTAGAAGAGGCGGCAGCCAGATCATGAACTGGCAGATCATGTTCATTCATTCTCGCCTACAGACTCCACACAGAGACAGAGCGCTGTCTGAGGCAGAGCTGCTTTCTGCTAAAACACTTCCTACTGGTGAAAGACAGACAGTCGAGTCACTACACCCGAACACCTTCTTTACCTTACTCCAAACCATACTTCAAAAGATAAATAACTATAATAATAATTCATTGCAGACAACTAAAAACAACAAATAACTCAAACTCTAAGCTTGGTACACGCAAGCATTTTTCCACAACTCACAGTAAAGCAGCCTGAACATGTTCAGCGAATCTTTTACTGGTCAGTCCAAAGCTAGAGGGTAATGTTCACCATTACAAATGTTACTCTAAAAGTTTAAAAGTGCATGTAAATGAAAATGCAAAGCAGCACAGCACACTAAAAGCCTCTGACATAACCCCTAAAAATGTTTACAACGGCAACCACAGCTTCCGACTAAACAACAGTTACAAGTTCTTGTTTAAAATCAGGGGTATGTCAGGGGTATGTCTAGGGGTGGTGACCACAAAAAATAAAATAAGTAAAGTTTTAGCACTATTTAAAAATAAATAATGTTAATTGGCTTTCACATGCTGATTCTTCACTCGTTGGAATACTTGATTCTGGTTGGTCAGTCTCTAGATCCAGCAGTCAAGTATTTCTGAATAATTACTGGCCAACACTGTAGAACTGACCACTATGTTCTGTCTTTGATTTATTTGGTAAACAGCCATGTAATAAGCAAGATTATGTACATTCAGCTGTTTATTGCATAATAAACTCTTCATAAAACATACAAGAAACCTTGAGTATTAAAAAGGCACTGTATAAATCGAGCTTATTACTATTATTATTATTTTTAATATTAGACTCCAACTGGACTTGTGGGTGTGGAGGGGTCTTATTTCAACCTAAAGAGCGTTATTATGCAAAACCCTTCCATTTTAAGGGTCTTAAAACAATGACGGGTTTATTGTCCAATAACAATCGACTGACTGTACCCATTACAATACGCAAACAAAAAAACTCCCTCACAACATATATCCAATAAGATACAGCTGTAAATTTAAAAACTTTACATCAGATTCCTCTCAATCAAAAAGTTTAATAAAAGTGACACCTATCACATTTAAAAAGTAACATCTCATATTTCCTTGAGCTACACCACATATCCGCCTGCCCAGCCCAGGGTGGCATCAATGTAACCCTACTGCTGTTTCTGCAGTCATTCTGTCCTATATGTCCTTACCTCAGTTTTATTGTAGTAACAATAGCTCTGGTAACTACGGTATCTTGGCTGGAAACTATGGTTGCCATGGTGCCTTCTTCAAGGGGTCATGACTATCAAAAACATCTGTACTAAAAGAAAAAATACATCTTCTTCTCACAGCTTAGACCAAATGTGATTAGCGATTCATCAAGTGATGAGATCAATAAACGGTATCATCCCTTTAATGATGTCCGTGTGAAAGCGTGCGGTGTGAATGACAGCAGATGAGAGCTGACATTCGCATCCCTCCTCATGAGCTCGAGGTGTCGGGCATTTTACATTCACAGTGATTCAGGTGCGCACAGGACAAACTTAGGCATCTGCTTTTGAAGTATGAAATCGAGGGAGCGAGGTAACTTCCTAATTTGGCTGTGCTTACCCTTGAGACGGTGAGGTCTGTCATGAGCTGCTCGAAGGCCCGCGTCTCCTCCGCCTGTTTCTGGTTGTGCAGCGCGATCTTCTCGCTGAACTTCCGCGGGTTGGAGCCACTCGAGCCCGGGGATCCAGACATGATCGGGCCGCAGAGTTTCGAGATCAACTTCACAGGGAACTGACTGTTGAATGTTGTCGATATAGAAGTCAAATGTGTTTACGTTGTTCCTCCATGTCTGAAAAGCGTTAAAGAGTGCAGTCCAGATGCTTTAGAGGGGTTTGACGAGGGCGCTTTAATGACAAGAGCTTTGCCACAGTTAATGAGCTGGAAACGCGACGAAACCGTATTATTAACAACTTAATGGACTTAAATCAGCTTACTTGCAAAGTAACGACGATATATAGGAATTACATATACTTTAACGCCAAATTTTGAATACAGGCGATGAGCCGATATTGCTAAAAGTTTGTCAGGAAACTGGACATCGCTAAATAGTCAAGCGTTTATGACAGTTTTGTTTGGCATCAGTTAAACAAGTTCTTGCCTTGTATCCTGGGAAAAAGAGGATGAAATGTGGAATGCTGTTCAATGCCAAATAGAAAAGCTTAAATATTTCACTTGGCTTTCCGAAACAAGTTCAGTAACGACTCTAGCTAGCGCGCTAAATACTTTAGAATCTGAAGAGAAACATTTTAATTATGTATTTTTAATGATTACACATAAATATTTAAGTGCCAACCATTATTTATGAATAAAGGTAGACAATTGGTGATATAACTGTCTAAATGTGTGTAATTGACTGCTATTACTCAGTCAGGTAAAGGGTAAAGTCAGCCGTAACAGCTAACCAGCTAATGAGAGATATGACACAATAAAAATATCACAAACGAACTGTAAATGACTTCAGACGCGCAGTATATGGTCAATTCAATCAATCTTATGTCCCACAATACTGAACTTAGTTTCGTGAGATTTCAACAAGTGGTCTCGCCAACGTAAACCCCATTACGCATTCAAAGCTCATATAAACAGGTAAGCGCGACAGCAACTTTGCAACAAGGTAGCAAATGAAACTCTGCACCTCACACTCACTGTCCTGCGGCAGGACAACCAGCGGCCAGTGATCGAGCGCTGTTGTCATACGAGTCAGAGAAAATGTTTAGATGTTACTGATTCGTGAAATGCAGCGGCGAAATCTGATCATGTAGTCCTCGTGTACTCCCTTGAACTCTCTTCTCCGTGTCCATCATCTAGATCCACCTGAACTGTGAAACACCGACTCGTGACTCCACGGCACACATTTGTTTTGTCAACTTCGATCCCTTACTCCGAGTGAAAACAAGCCGAGGAAAAAATACACAAGCCTGCCCCAAAACTGTATACCAATTTTTTATAAGTTGTGTCCACAAGGAGGCAGTGGAGTTCCCTTAAAGGGACACACAGCCCTATTTTTCGTGTCATAAAGAACATACAAAAATAGAAGTTGAAACTTATGCTCTGCAAGTCCTTCAAATCTGGTCATGAAATACTAAATAGATGCAAAAATGCAATATGTGTGTGTATTGATTATATACAGTGGGTACGGAAAGCATTCAGACCCCCTTAAAGTTTTTTGTTGTTATATTGCAGCCATTTGCTAAAATCAGTTAAGTTCATTTTTTCCCTCATTAATTTACACACAGCACCCCACATTGACAGAAAAACACAGAATTCTTGACATTTTTGCAGATTTATTAAAAAAAGAAAAACTGAAATATCACATGGTCCTAAGTATCCAGACCCTTTTCTCAGTATTTAGTAGAAGCACCCTTTTGATCTAATACAGCCATGAGTTTTTTTGGGAAAGATGCAACAAGTCGTCCTGTCCCTGCAGCTGAAAACTTTGGGTTCTTCTTTACCTCTCTCACCAAGGCTCTTCTCCCCCAAAAGCTCAGTTTGGCCCGATGGCCAGCTCTAGGAAGGGTTCTGGTCGTCCCAAATTTCTTCCATTTAAGGATTATGGAGGCCACTGTGCTCTTAGGAACCTCAAGTCCAGCAGAATTGTTTTTTGTAACCTTGGCCAGATTTGTGCCTTGCCACAATTCTGTCTCTGAGCTCTTCAGGCAGTTCCTTTGACCTCATGATTCTCATTTGCTCTGACATGCACTGTGAGCTGTAAGGTCTTATATAGACAGCTGTGTGGCTTTCCTAATAAAGTCCAATCAGTATAATCAAACACAGCTGGACTCAAATGAAGGTGTAGAACCGTCTCAAGGATGATCAGAAGAAATGGACAGCTCCTGAGTTAAATATATGAGTGTCACAGCAAAGGGTCTGGATACTTAGGACCATGTGATATTTCAGTTTTTCTTTTTTAATAAATCTGCAAAAATGTCAAGAATTCTGTGTTTTTCTGTCAATGTGGGGTGCTGTGTGTACATTAATGAGGAAAAAAATGAGGTGAATGAAATGAAGTTGAAGCACGAAAAGTATTGACTGGAATTAAATAAAAAAAATAAGCAAAAGCACATAATGAAATTAACAGGTACATTAAAAATCTAAAAATAAAAGCTAATTCAAAGTGTTAATTAAACTAAAATAAAATCTAAAACAACACTGAGCAGCACAGCTGTTTTCAACTTTGATAAGAAATGTTTGAGCACTAAATCAGCACGTGATTACAATGATTTCTGAAGGATCACGTGACACTGAAGACTGGAGTAATGATGCTGAAAATACAGCTTTGCCTTCACATGTATAAATTATATTTTAAAATATATATAAAATAGAAAACAGTTATTTTAAATGGTAAGAACAGTATTGCTGAATTTTTATTAAAACATCAAATCAAAGCACCTGGTAAATGTTAAAACAGACACTAAGCTATAGGTCAGAAGCCCAAACACATGAATTGAGATTTAAATAAGAAATAAGATCTCAGAAAAACAATAGAGTGACTATCATGACTGCAACATCACAAAACAGTCTGCCTTTTTTCCTGACAAACTACATTCATTCTTTGTTCAGGACTGTACCTCTTACCCAGAAATCTTCCTCCATTCATCATATTTACTCAAGGCTCCTGGCCATAACATCATCCCCAGCTTTGTTGTGAAGGCATGTGCAGATCAGCTGATATTTGTCATTTCAGATGTATGCAACATTTGTTCAGTCTATATTAACCTATAAGAAAACCTCCATTGTGCCAATATATATATATATATATATATATATATATATATATATGTAAATATATATAACTCGGCATGTAACATCAAAGTGACTTCAATGTTTATCATCAACTCCAAGACTTGGGATTTGAAGACGTGATCACTAACAAATCATCAACATCAACATCAAGTCAGACTCTGAATCTAGTGCCTGTCAAGGATGTCCTGTATACTGGGCTTCTCTACTCTCTGTGCTGTAAATAAAACTCCATTACTAACTGCTTTGCAGTTAATGTCCAAGTGAAATATCTTCATAAAAATGGAGCTTTTACATTTTTTTTTGTTTTTTGCAAAAATGTCAACTAATCGGATGCCAGTTTTACATAGCGACACAGCGAGTCTTTGGGTGACCCAAGTTTGTGATCATAAAAATCATGGCTATACTGTCATTCCATTTGATTCTGTGAAAAGCAGAATTGGAATACTACATTTGGAACATAGCTGTACTCTTTTATTATCCCAACTAGTTAAAAAATATTTTTGAATAATTTATATATTATAGTATTTATTAATATTAAATAATAATATTTTAATTTTTTAGTTTTTATTTTAGTCTTGGTAATTTTGTTATGTGCAAATTCTTTAATATTATAGCTTTAATTTATGTTTCTTGGGTTTTATATCAGTTGCCAAAGTAACTATTAATTTTCACTGTATTATTTTAAGTTTTTTTTAATCAAATATTTATATTATTTTTTATATATTTTTAAGTTTTCATCTCCATTAACAATAACAACACTGGAAAGTGTTGTATTTGTGTGTATATATATATATATATATAATACAACACAGCATCTATACAATACAGCAAAATTAAAGTGACTAAGCCTAAACATTTCCACCTTTCAAATGTTAAAACTGAATGATCTTAATGTGTTTGGGCTTCTGAACAAAAGCAAATACAGTGTATATCATTCTCTCCATCACTGTGGTTTTCATTTGTGCATTTTATTAAAAGTTTTTGCGGTGAAACAGCTAACAACTGACTGCATGAGCTATCTGCAAATTATGAAAAAACTAACAAACAAACAAATTACATTGAGTAGATATTCAAGCAAGAACCATACACTGAGGTCAAAGAATATCAGGTTTCATTAATTTCTGTCATATGAAACACTGGACAGTGAAATTTATCATCCTGTGTCATTCATTCATGCAGCATCTTTGTGAGCTACCTTTAAAGTGCTACTGGTAACATTAGCATAATGACTGTTACAACTGTTACATTAAGACAATTCAACCATTCCATATCGGATGAACGTGAAAAAATACACACCTTCATACAGCTTTATAAAACATTTGAATAGAAAACAGTGTAGCACTTTGTTTCAAAAGTACAGCAACCGAGAGCATCCCTGTCAGACACCAGACAAGTTACATAAGTTTGATGATCTGCTCTAAAACCTGAATCCTTTTGTTTTTAAAGACTAAGTGTAATGGACTGAATTCAATTTCAAATGATATTTGCAATGGTTTTCGGAAGAAAATCGAAAGAAAATATGTCTGTACATCTTTTAAATGTAATAACAAATCTGTTTATTATGTCATTATTGCATTTTCTGAACATAATGAGTGTATAAACCAGCATTACTAATCTGTCAAAATATGTAATCGTTCAACTTTTACTTGTTTTATTTTTTACTTTAACTAACAATAGACAGTGAGATGGACTGACATTATAAGCATTGTGTTGATAGGCTTCTCCACAAATGTTCCCAACAATTTATTCAAGTTAAGGCACCTTTAAAAAAATGGACATAAGGCTTCAAAAATTAGAGGGACGTAAACTTAGCATGCAGTTATCAAATGCTCAAAAAAAAAAATATATATATATATATTCCAATAAGTCCTCATTTTAGCCAATGAACCCATCCATTGCTAGGTTTTTTACAAATAAACTACAACAACAACAAAAAAAAAAAATGCTGATAAATATATTTTGGTAACATTTCGAGGAATGTGGCTATAACACTCATCACTTTCCTATACGATAGGGATACTAAGAAACAAATTTGTTTCTCCCAAAGAATAGATTAGGCAATAAAAATGTTCATTTTACATATAACATATACAGTTTTCAAAGCTCATGCAAGGACAGTTTACAAAATATCAAAGCAAACACTATTGATACTCTTTTGGACACTGATAATCTCAATAAAAACAGAAAACATTCAACCATTACATATCTGGAAGATGCGGGTTGGGGGGTCTATGACAATTTTTATAAATGTACATTCAAGGAATCTATCCGTCGAGAAAGGCACAAAAGGTACACAGGCACACTCAGAGTAGTGCAGAAAAGATTTAAACTGTAAAGATGCATGTGGTCTGGGCTTCATGTTGTGTGCAACAGTCTGTCAAGTCCCTCTGAGTCTTTATTTGCCATAAAATTTTTTGTTGAGCAGAAAAATGAGGAGGTTAACATTTACAGTAGCTCGATCGAACAGCTTCATCACTGCCACCCCCTCGTACTGCAACTGGAGCAGGTCCTGATATTAAAGAGGAAAAAAAAAATTACAAATACAGTTAAAGCCCATTCACACCAAGAATGACAAGTATAAAAGTAACTATAGATATAACCGCATTAGCATCCACACCAGCGGACGAAAACATTCGGTTTATTATAAGCGTGCACTGCGGTTATGTCGCCTGCCGCTTTAAATGCTCAAGCTCTTTACAGTCTGTTGGATTATGATTGACTGGAATTACAGCTGGAAAAAAATAGTTGAGAGTGATTCTAGCAATATCGTTCTTCTGTGTTGGTACTATTATCGTTGTGTTTCTCACAGAATTAGAACAGTTATTGAAACTTTGTAGATCTTTTGGTGTGAATGGACCATTAATTGTTGCAAAAATCAAACATTCCTTCTGACTACATTAGATACAGAGACAAAAAAATAAATATCAAAAGAAGAACTTTCACCTGGTATTCTAACATTAATGTCTCCAAATGGACTCCCATAAGCTTAGCTTTCACCTCAAACACGCCCACAATCTCAGATGGTGAGATCTCGAAAATTACATTCTTATACCTGTAAAAGATAAAGCATATTATTATCAAGAACAACAGGAGGAAATGCTGATATATGAACAAATAGTAATATAAAGATAAATAAAGTAGATCAACCCAAATACACAAACTCACTGATTTGTCTGCAGATCCTCAATGTCAATGAGCACTCCCTTCTCATGCAGACGGGCTGCTGTGTACTTCTGCGATACCTGCTTGCTCTTCTTCGCCTTACCGTCTCCAGGTTTCTTAGAAACTCTGTGTGTGAAGCAATGGCATTTTCCATGACCGTAAGGCAAGAGTTCAACAGCAATTATCCAATCAGAGATAATGACTTGAACTAAACTGGACAGTAAATACTCATCACTCACTTGCCCTTGCTGGCTAAATTGTCCATGCAGGTCTTTATGTATTGATTGTAGTAGTCAATCTGCACATTGAAGAAATTTGTCTTGGAGTTCAAAGCAGCATTGGTCTGCTGAAGCTTCACCAACTCTGCCTTTCGCCTCTGACGATATCGCCTCTGGTTCCGGATGTCCTACAATAATCATCAACAGATGAATCAAGATGCTTTAGCATAAAATGAAAGGGTGTATTTGAAATTTCATATTCAAGTGCAGTCTGAAAATCCCAGGATGTAGAGGACACAGGAACGGTACCTTGGCGATGTCATTGATAAGATCCTGGTATTTCTTCTCAGGGTGAACTTTACCCAACTCTCCTAGTCTTTGCAAGTTGCTCTTGATCTTTTCCTTCTTGCCTTGCAAGGTAAGGCTGTCATCTACAACTGGTTTGGCTTGCTTCATCTTCTCTGGGGTCTTAGCATCCCGAATGGCTCGTCGCTGCATAGCGCGCTGATACTCGGCTTCCTGTTTCAAACAAAAATACCAACTTGAAGAACACTTCTTTGATGGAGTTTTGTTTTTTTTTATTCTGAAATACCCACTATTAAATTACCTGCTCTGGTGAAGCTACAGTCTCCAGGATCTCAGTGAGTGTGTCTCCTGGCTGAAACCTGATCACATCTACTATGAGCCTCTTGGTGCTAAATGAGTAAGATGAACAGACAAAGACTCACGTTAAATACTAGCAAAACCGCATTAACAAGTAAAAACATCAGTTCCGGAACCCAGTGAGCCATCTTGGATTTAATGTTTTTTTGTTGTTGTTTTTTTCCAGTGAGCTTGTCACATTGCATTATCAAATTGTCTTCTCTGGGAAGTATTTGATAAAATTTAGTATCTTAGGAGAAATCATATCTTTTGGAACTGCCTTTCTAGATACCTCATTAGGCTTTGGAACAGAACAATTGATTAAGGCATTGTCCTTACTTGAGAAGGAGAGTCTTGGCATCCATTTCAGCATTGGCCTCATCAGGAACATCAAATTTGTTGGTGAGGGTGAGAGAGACTTCTGTCTTACCCATCATTTCCTTATTGGGATCATCAGCGGGCAGTGGGCTCTCACCTGTGAGAGGACAACAATCCATCATTCTGCCTCAGCAGGAACTCAGCATACTGACACATTGAAGCATTTCTCAGAGGCTCACCTATTAAAGACTCAATGGTGGGCACCTCTCCCAGGTCATCTAGCAACTCATGAATGGGATCATTGTGGTCTGGTGCGATGGCATCTTGGTGATCCAGCAAGAGCTAAAGAAGATATCACACAATATATTCACTCCTGAAAACCAGCTATACTGTATGGGATCTCTTCCATAAAGATGCGGTCACTTTAGCTAAATTCAAGGGCGGGAAAGGTCCATTGTTCATTATTAATAGTGTGGCAATGCTTGAAGCACTGCTCACAGAGGTAATTTTCAAACCAGTAAGCTTTCTGTTATCAGTCAATACATTTAAGTTTCATGAACAATTTTAATTTCTTGGTGGAAACTTTTCACCCTCACTCCCTCTCATAGATTCCTCTTGAAATGACTGGATATTGAATTTGAAATTTTGCCAGGCAACAGTAAATGTGACCGCACCTTTAGTATCAGATTTTACCGTGTGAGTGTTGATGATCTCCCCAATGGAAATGTAGATCATAGGTTTGGTCAAGGTGACCAGGTCAGAGTATTGATCCACATTGAACTTGTCTTCCAAAGAAGGGACGTCACAAGCGGCTAAAAAGAAACGTCTGGGAGACAGAAAAGTTCTTGCGTCAGTATGGATCGAGTGAATTAAGCTGCTAAAAAAAATGAAGAAACAAACAGAAGCACTTTGATGTCATTTGTACCTAAATTTCTGGTAGGAGTTGGAGAGGTATTCGTTGATGGGGTTCAGATGAGCGTTGTCTCCGAGGAACATCTTGTTGGAGGCGGCATGCTGCAGCATTTTGGCAATTGATCCCAGGTTTCGCCTCTGTTCTGTGGTCAGCTGACCTCCAGCAGATAAATCAATGATGTCAAAGGCATCGGGAGCCACAATGGCTGGGTTCATGTAGCGGTAGTACAGCAGGTTGCCCACAATCTTAAAGGATATAAGGATGGGTATGTTCTTATTTACAAGAAAATACAACATCTGTGGAATTTTTAAAACTTATCATCTATGTTTCTATATTTGTGCAATTGATGACGTTCTACTTCTACAAGGGGGTAAACAAAAATACTGAGAAAAAGAGAAGCAGCAAGGCAAAAATAAGAGATGTGGCTCACCTGGGCTGGGAGCTCATCAACAACCTCTTGAAATAATTATAAGCAAGGGCCAAGCTTGAGTCAGGGCATAGAGAAAGATAGACAGAAAGAAAGAGGAGGAATCTCTTTCCAGGAGAAAAGGAAAGAGATGGAAACCACATTTAGTATTCAGAGTGAGGACACTGGAGTATCACAATAGAAGAGAAGCACAAGAGCAGAGAAACGCTCAGGATTGTTTCACAGTGGGACAGCAGCGGGTGCCAGTTTAGAGGTAATCAGAGTGTTTAAGACATCTGGAAAAAAAGGCTGTCTTGGTTTGGAGACTAAAGTGTGCAATTACATCAGCTAAATGTTCCTGTGATTTCTAGCAGCTGTGATGTAACAAACCTTCAAAAGCTCATCCTCTGTGGCATCAGGAAACCTTTCATTAAGTGTGTCCTTCAACGTCTTGGCAATGAATCGCATTCCATATCTGCAGGAGAACACAATCGAACATACAGAGACTTACACCAGTGTTTCCTACAGAATTCTGCGATTGTAATATATTTGAATGTTGCTTTAGTTTAAATACCACTTATTCCTAAAAATATATAGTGCATGTAACTTTGTTATGAGAACAACTAGTAATACTTATTTCATAAAGTGATGGATAAAGGGCTAGTATACTTAACATGGTTCAACAGTTCTTGGATAATGTTCAATCAAAAATGACTATTACGAGTTAGTGTTCAATGAATCAGTTAATTAAAAATTACAATTAATTCATAATTGTGCTCTGGATTGAGTGATGAAATCAAAAGCAATAATTAGATTTTAGTGACTATTAAAAGAACAGCTTCATAAAGAGCCATTCGCTGTATGTCATTTGTTTCAAGTTCAATCGGTGAAGAATGTGCAATATAAAAGCAGTGTTGCTTTTTTGTGGTACTCTACCTTTTTTAAATCATTAAGTTTATTTCAGACTGCAAGCTCAGAAAAATATGATTCAGCTGCAGCACAGTACCACTCTTTAACAGCGGTATAACACTAACTTGTGCACAAGCATGAACAAAGAAACGGCTCATGTAACAGACATTTATTTGAATATTCAAATCTGGTCTTGCTAAAAGTCATTTTCATATATTCAAGAACTCATTTATTCATTATTGGTAGGTGCATCTAAATATAGATGCAAGACATGGAATTTGCTAGTGTCACGGGGAAAATTCATGCGGTGGATATTAGGCGCTGAAACAAAAACACACACAAACAAACAAAAAAACAAACAATCTACCAGTGGCAGATGTGTAAACTCACGGGATTTTATCCACAGAAACAATTATGGCCGAGAGAAATTTGTCTGTGACTGTCCTCATGTTCTTGATGGAGGCTTCCAGGCGGGTTCGAACCTCCTCGTGACTCATTGCCTGCTCTGGAGTCACATCATACGGCAATTTACTGCGAAACAGAATTAGGGGGTCTCAGCATACTTAATTATTTAAATTAATAAATTGTTATTATTGGAATATAAAAATAATCTGACTCTAAAATTAAAATGCGGAAAAACTGAAATCATATTTCTTATTATTTTCATTCAATAACTATTGTTATTATTGAACATACAGTTCTGGAATACATAAAATTAGTTACAGACAAATCATTTAATTTTTTTAAAACAAATACCACATTAATTCAATATATCAATAAACAAAAAGTCAGAATTTCTCATAACTTTGTCATAATTACAGCAGAAATATATGGAATATCTCAGGGTATATGGAAGGGGGCCTTAAAATCTTGAGAGGTCTTCAAGTCAAAGAGGTTGAACACACCTGGCCTCTCCTGTTTGACTCTCCATGTGGTTCACCCAGCTCTTGTATATGTCAACTGGGTCAGTTTTAATGTTGAGAGTCTTGTCATCCATGATTTCCTTCACGACCGGAGCCAGGATCTGCCGAAGGGCGTTCTGACCTCGGGCTCCTCTGTTAAAGCTCACCACCATCTTAATGACAGTGGGGTTTCCTGTGACAATCTCCTGGATGAGGTCCACTTTTGATCTGCATTTACAAAGTAAATATTGCTGAGAGATCATAAAAGAGTGCACATGCATCTTCACAAATATTTTAAGAGTATATAATTTAAGGAATATCATTCAGTTCCTACTTGATTTCCTCTTGCAGGGCCGTTTTGAAGAGATTAAGCAAGAGGTACTCCTCACGCTGATTGGAAGCATAATTGTACAATGTGAAAATCACAGAATCCATGAACTTGGTCGACTTGTTCTGGGGCATCTGAAAGATCAGCTTGGCCAGATAGGTTGGATTTGTCTGAGGAAACAGAAAGGAATATGAACAGGCCTGGCCTGCTGAAATCCTGATTTTCAAACAACTGCCAGACTAGAGTTGATGAGGTTTACCTGTAACAGGTAAAAAAGGAACTGATATGCCTCCAGCTTCTCTCTCTTCTCTTTACTGAGGGCCTTCAGGCCTCCTTTCTGCTTATTCATCATCATGAGGTTGGACAGCTCACCCTTGTTCTTCTTGGTGAGCTTCTTGCTGTGAGAGACCACCTCCTGAAGGGTGATCTTGTTTTTTACCAGCAGACCAATCTTAATGTCCATCAGATTAAGGTCGTTCTCCAGCTGCTGATTGGAGCGGATATTGGTGATCACTTCCTCTCTTAGCCGCATCAGTTCCAGCTCTTCCTGGAAGTCCTGGTCGCTGTGGTCCAGCAGGTGGACAAACTTACGAACGACTGCCATTGGAGGATCATCTGCATTGACTGTTAAAAACAGGATTAGGAGTTTTGTGGGGGGGGTTAGTTGTATCTATACTTATGGACTCCTATACTAGTTGGTAGAAACAATTCGCAGGTAGACATTTAAAATTTACAGTATTTTTCTTCTGGGAAAACAGAATAAAATACTGATGACTCATCCTACACTAATTTTTGTCCAATTAAATGTTCTTTTGAGTTTCCCTCCCCTTAAAGGGATAGTTTACCCAAAAATAAAAAGTGTGATTATAGTCATTTTGAAGAATGTTTGTAACCAAACATTTGACTACCATTGTATGAAGAAAAATGTTTGATTGTATGAGATTTCTCAAAATACTGTCTTTTATGTTCAATAGAAGAAATAATGTCATATAGGTTTGGAATGACATGACAGTGAGTAAATAACAGAATTTTCATTTTTGGGTGAACTAAGCTTTTAATACCACCTGCAATGAATCAGCAAGTAGAAAAATCAATGTTCTTTTGCTGTGACAAAAAAAAGCCTTAAAACAAAATGCCAACACAGAAGAGAACTGCGGTCCATAAGCCATTTCATAGTGTCTTCAAAATTCAAAACAATGAATTTTGAAAACAACAAAGACGTGCCTTTCAAAAGAGAATCAAAAAGCTTCATAGATTTTGAGGCATGTTCTAAGTGAGAAGATGTGAAATGTGAAAAAGTACATGAAATGCTTACTGAGAGTTTTGTAGTCATCTCTTGCTTTGTTGGCTCGAATGAATGCCTGAATTTTCACCACTTCATTTATCTGAAATGAGAAAATTGAAGGGATAACATTAAAGACATTATTCAGGTGTTTATTAAATCAGATCAGATTATATTAAATATAAAAATATACAATTTGTTTGGTTTGACTTAAAACTCACATGGTCTTTGAAGTACTGAAGACGATCTTTGTATTTTTTGCGAGCTTGGTGCATCCTGACCATTGACTGGATCTACAGAGGAAAAAAAAAAAAAAATCATATTTACCCATCCCACACTCAAATTTTACCATATTAAGATTGATCTAATCTGAAATAAAGGCACCAAACCCGAAAATTATTGGGTGACCGCATTTTTTTCAACTACGTATTGTATAGTATAGTGAATATAATCCTGACATTTTATGATGCAACAAGTGTGGCTCTTTAATTCTATCAGAATTTCTCATGCTGATTCTCATCATCTTACCTTGACGGCATCTTCAGAGTGATTGTTCAGGTACTGCATCCTGTCATTGTACTTCTTTCTTTCCTTAAAGCCTCTCCAGTGTGCCTATAAAGCAAACAAAACCAGATGGTCAAGACTGACTTGGCACAGACCCACAGATATTATTAAATATTCTTTGCATTAATGTCCTGAAGTCTTGTTTAGGACTAAATGAAGGAAACAAGAGGAGAATGACCTGTATGCAGGTAACAGATGGCTCCTGAGACTTCAAGAACCCAAGACGGTCTTTCGTTCCACGTCGCACCAGAAAACCACGGCACCGGGCTTGCAGCTTGGCAATCAGACTCTCGTTGGCCAACCACAGTTGCTCTCGGTTATATGCTGTGGTCACTCCTGACACAACAGACTATAAAAGATACAGACAGTATGTGAATCAGGAAGAGAAAACATAAATACACACAAACACACTCAAAAGTTTTAAATCTGTAAGATTTTTTAACATTTTTAAAAGAAGACTCTTATGCTCACCAAGCCCGCATTTATTTAATCCAAAATACAGCAAAAACAGTTATATTGTGATATATTTTTACAATTTAAAATAACTGATTTCTATTTGAATACATTTTAAAAATGTAATTTATTCCCGTTAAGGTAAAGCTGAATTTTCAGCATCATTCCTCCAGTCTTCAGTATCACATGATTCTTTTATAACATCATAAACTGTTTACGGTTCAAAAGTTTGGGGTCACTAAAAATTGTTTTTATTTTTTTGGAAAGAAATTAAAGAAATTAATACTTATATTCATTGAGGGGCTGAGGACACATTAAATTGATCAAAAGTGACAGTTTAAACATTTATAACGTTTCAAAAGCTTTCTATTTCAGATAAATGTACACAACGGTTTTCAACATTGAGAATAATAATAAATGTTTCTTGAGCAGCAAAACAGCATATTAGAATGATTTATGAAGGATCATATGATACTGAAGACTGGACTAATGATGCTGAAAATACAGCTTTGCAAACACATGAATAAACACAAGCGTGACAAGCGTGAGATCACTGAAGACGGCAAGAGCGCGTGAGTGTTTAATTAATACCCGTTTCTGCTCTATTGCGAAGTTATTATTTGCTGCTAGGAAGGATTCGTTCGATTCTTTGCTTAGTTGTATGTTTGCGCTTTGATTTGTATCTGTTTGTATTTGTATTCGCTGCCATTTAGTAGAACTGTAGCGGTTGTTGTTTGGTATTGCTGGGCTGTGAACTTAAGTGCTGTACGTGCGCTTCCTGCAGTAGTTTCGATTTGGCCCATTCACGGCGAAACTCTTTTGCTGAGCTAATTGTTAGGGCGGGCTCAGCGACTGAAGCATATATAAACTGGGATTAGTTAGGAACAAGCAGGACAAGCGTGAGATCACTGAAGACGGCAAGAGCGCGTGAGTGTTTAATTAATACCCGTTTCTGCTCTATTGCGAAGTTATTATTTGCTGCTAGGAAGGATTCGTTCGATTCTTTGCTTAGTTGTATGTTTGCGCTTTGATTTGTATCTGTTTGTATTTGTATTCGCTGCCATTTAGTAGAACTGTAGCGGTTGTTGTTTGGTATTGCTGGGCTGTGAACTTAAGTGCTGTACGTGCGCTTCCTGCAGTAGTTTCGATTTGGCCCATTCACGGCGAAACTCTTTTGCTGAGCTAATTGTTAGGGCGGGCTCAGCGACTGAAGCATATATAAACTGGGATTAGTTAGGAACAAGCAGGACAAGCGTGAGATCACTGAAGACGGCAAGAGCGCGTGAGTGTTTAATTAATACCCGTTTCTGCTCTATTGCGAAGTTATTATTTGCTGCTAGGAAGGATTCGTTCGATTCTTTGCTTAGTTGTATGTTTGCGCTTTGATTTGTATCTGTTTGTATTTGTATTCGCTGCCATTTAGTAGAACTGTAGCGGTTGTTGTTTGGTATTGCTGGGCTGTGAACTTAAGTGCTGTACGTGCGCTTCCTGCAGTAGTTTCGATTTGGCCCATTCACGGCGAAACTCTTTTGCTGAGCTAATTGTTAGGGCGGGCTCAGCGACTGAAGCATATATAAACTGGGATTAGTTAGGAACAAGCAGGACAAGCGTGAGATCACTGAAGACGGCAAGAGCGCGTGAGTGTTTAATTAATACCCGTTTCTGCTCTATTGCGAAGTTATTATTTGCTGCTAGGAAGGATTCGTTCGATTCTTTGCTTAGTTGTATGTTTGCGCTTTGATTTGTATCTGTTTGTATTTGTATTCGCTGCCATTTAGTAGAACTGTAGCGGTTGTTGTTTGGTATTGCTGGGCTGTGAACTTAAGTGCTGTACGTGCGCTTCCTGCAGTAGTTTCGATTTGGCCCATTCACGGCGAAACTCTTTTGCTGAGCTAATTGTTAGGGCGGGCTCAGCGACTGAAGCATATATAAACTGGGATTAGTTAGGAACAAGCAGGACAAGCGTGAGATCACTGAAGACGGCAAGAGCGCGTGAGTGTTTAATTAATACCCGTTTCTGCTCTATTGCGAAGTTATTATTTGCTGCTAGGAAGGATTCGTTCGATTCTTTGCTTAGTTGTATGTTTGCGCTTTGATTTGTATCTGTTTGTATTTGTATTCGCTGCCATTTAGTAGAACTGTAGCGGTTGTTGTTTGGTATTGCTGGGCTGTGAACTTAAGTGCTGTACGTGCGCTTCCTGCAGTAGTTTCGATTTGGCCCATTCACGGCGAAACTCTTTTGCTGAGCTAATTGTTAGGGCGGGCTCAGCGACTGAAGCATATATAAACTGGGATTAGTTAGGAACAAGCAGGACAAGCGTGAGATCACTGAAGACGGCAAGAGCGCGTGAGTGTTTAATTAATACCCGTTTCTGCTCTATTGCGAAGTTATTATTTGCTGCTAGGAAGGATTCGTTCGATTCTTTGCTTAGTTGTATGTTTGCGCTTTGATTTGTATCTGTTTGTATTTGTATTCGCTGCCATTTAGTAGAACTGTAGCGGTTGTTGTTTGGTATTGCTGGGCTGTGAACTTAAGTGCTGTACGTGCGCTTCCTGCAGTAGTTTCGATTTGGCCCATTCACGGCGAAACTCTTTTGCTGAGCTAATTGTTAGGGCGGGCTCAGCGACTGAAGCATATATAAACTGGGATTAGTTAGGAACAAGCAGGACAAGCGTGAGATCACTGAAGACGGCAAGAGCGCGTGAGTGTTTAATTAATACCCGTTTCTGCTCTATTGCGAAGTTATTATTTGCTGCTAGGAAGGATTCGTTCGATTCTTTGCTTAGTTGTATGTTTGCGCTTTGATTTGTATCTGTTTGTATTTGTATTCGCTGCCATTTAGTAGAACTGTAGCGGTTGTTGTTTGGTATTGCTGGGCTGTGAACTTAAGTGCTGTACGTGCGCTTCCTGCAGTAGTTTCGATTTGGCCCATTCACGGCGAAACTCTTTTGCTGAGCTAATTGTTAGGGCGGGCTCAGCGACTGAAGCATATATAAACTGGGATTAGTTAGGAACAAGCAGGACAAGCGTGAGATCACTGAAGACGGCAAGAGCGCGTGAGTGTTTAATTAATACCCGTTTCTGCTCTATTGCGAAGTTATTATTTGCTGCTAGGAAGGATTCGTTCGATTCTTTGCTTAGTTGTATGTTTGCGCTTTGATTTGTATCTGTTTGTATTTGTATTCGCTGCCATTTAGTAGAACTGTAGCGGTTGTTGTTTGGTATTGCTGGGCTGTGAACTTAAGTGCTGTACGTGCGCTTCCTGCAGTAGTTTCGATTTGGCCCATTCACGGCGAAACTCTTTTGCTGAGCTAATTGTTAGGGCGGGCTCAGCGACTGAAGCATATATAAACTGGGATTAGTTAGGAACAAGCAGGACAAGCGTGAGATCACTGAAGACGGCAAGAGCGCGTGAGTGTTTAATTAATACCCGTTTCTGCTCTATTGCGAAGTTATTATTTGCTGCTAGGAAGGATTCGTTCGATTCTTTGCTTAGTTGTATGTTTGCGCTTTGATTTGTATCTGTTTGTATTTGTATTCGCTGCCATTTAGTAGAACTGTAGCGGTTGTTGTTTGGTATTGCTGGGCTGTGAACTTAAGTGCTGTACGTGCGCTTCCTGCAGTAGTTTCGATTTGGCCCATTCACGGCGAAACTCTTTTGCTGAGCTAATTGTTAGGGCGGGCTCAGCGACTGAAGCATATATAAACTGGGATTAGTTAGGAACAAGCAGGACAAGCGTGAGATCACTGAAGACGGCAAGAGCGCGTGAGTGTTTAATTAATACCCGTTTCTGCTCTATTGCGAAGTTATTATTTGCTGCTAGGAAGGATTCGTTCGATTCTTTGCTTAGTTGTATGTTTGCGCTTTGATTTGTATCTGTTTGTATTTGTATTCGCTGCCATTTAGTAGAACTGTAGCGGTTGTTGTTTGGTATTGCTGGGCTGTGAACTTAAGTGCTGTACGTGCGCTTCCTGCAGTAGTTTCGATTTGGCCCATTCACGGCGAAACTCTTTTGCTGAGCTAATTGTTAGGGCGGGCTCAGCGACTGAAGCATATATAAACTGGGATTAGTTAGGAACAAGCAGGACAAGCGTGAGATCACTGAAGACGGCAAGAGCGCGTGAGTGTTTAATTAATACCCGTTTCTGCTCTATTGCGAAGTTATTATTTGCTGCTAGGAAGGATTCGTTCGATTCTTTGCTTAGTTGTATGTTTGCGCTTTGATTTGTATCTGTTTGTATTTGTATTCGCTGCCATTTAGTAGAACTGTAGCGGTTGTTGTTTGGTATTGCTGGGCTGTGAACTTAAGTGCTGTACGTGCGCTTCCTGCAGTAGTTTCGATTTGGCCCATTCACGGCGAAACTCTTTTGCTGAGCTAATTGTTAGGGCGGGCTCAGCGACTGAAGCATATATAAACTGGGATTAGTTAGGAACAAGCAGGACAAGCGTGAGATCACTGAAGACGGCAAGAGCGCGTGAGTGTTTAATTAATACCCGTTTCTGCTCTATTGCGAAGTTATTATTTGCTGCTAGGAAGGATTCGTTCGATTCTTTGCTTAGTTGTATGTTTGCGCTTTGATTTGTATCTGTTTGTATTTGTATTCGCTGCCATTTAGTAGAACTGTAGCGGTTGTTGTTTGGTATTGCTGGGCTGTGAACTTAAGTGCTGTACGTGCGCTTCCTGCAGTAGTTTCGATTTGGCCCATTCACGGCGAAACTCTTTTGCTGAGCTAATTGTTAGGGCGGGCTCAGCGACTGAAGCATATATAAACTGGGATTAGTTAGGAACAAGCAGGACAAGCGTGAGATCACTGAAGACGGCAAGAGCGCGTGAGTGTTTAATTAATACCCGTTTCTGCTCTATTGCGAAGTTATTATTTGCTGCTAGGAAGGATTCGTTCGATTCTTTGCTTAGTTGTATGTTTGCGCTTTGATTTGTATCTGTTTGTATTTGTATTCGCTGCCATTTAGTAGAACTGTAGCGGTTGTTGTTTGGTATTGCTGGGCTGTGAACTTAAGTGCTGTACGTGCGCTTCCTGCAGTAGTTTCGATTTGGCCCATTCACGGCGAAACTCTTTTGCTGAGCTAATTGTTAGGGCGGGCTCAGCGACTGAAGCATATATAAACTGGGATTAGTTAGGAACAAGCAGGACAAGCGTGAGATCACTGAAGACGGCAAGAGCGCGTGAGTGTTTAATTAATACCCGTTTCTGCTCTATTGCGAAGTTATTATTTGCTGCTAGGAAGGATTCGTTCGATTCTTTGCTTAGTTGTATGTTTGCGCTTTGATTTGTATCTGTTTGTATTTGTATTCGCTGCCATTTAGTAGAACTGTAGCGGTTGTTGTTTGGTATTGCTGGGCTGTGAACTTAAGTGCTGTACGTGCGCTTCCTGCAGTAGTTTCGATTTGGCCCATTCACGGCGAAACTCTTTTGCTGAGCTAATTGTTAGGGCGGGCTCAGCGACTGAAGCATATATAAACTGGGATTAGTTAGGAACAAGCAGGACAAGCGTGAGATCACTGAAGACGGCAAGAGCGCGTGAGTGTTTAATTAATACCCGTTTCTGCTCTATTGCGAAGTTATTATTTGCTGCTAGGAAGGATTCGTTCGATTCTTTGCTTAGTTGTATGTTTGCGCTTTGATTTGTATCTGTTTGTATTTGTATTCGCTGCCATTTAGTAGAACTGTAGCGGTTGTTGTTTGGTATTGCTGGGCTGTGAACTTAAGTGCTGTACGTGCGCTTCCTGCAGTAGTTTCGATTTGGCCCATTCACGGCGAAACTCTTTTGCTGAGCTAATTGTTAGGGCGGGCTCAGCGACTGAAGCATATATAAACTGGGATTAGTTAGGAACAAGCAGGACAAGCGTGAGATCACTGAAGACGGCAAGAGCGCGTGAGTGTTTAATTAATACCCGTTTCTGCTCTATTGCGAAGTTATTATTTGCTGCTAGGAAGGATTCGTTCGATTCTTTGCTTAGTTGTATGTTTGCGCTTTGATTTGTATCTGTTTGTATTTGTATTCGCTGCCATTTAGTAGAACTGTAGCGGTTGTTGTTTGGTATTGCTGGGCTGTGAACTTAAGTGCTGTACGTGCGCTTCCTGCAGTAGTTTCGATTTGGCCCATTCACGGCGAAACTCTTTTGCTGAGCTAATTGTTAGGGCGGGCTCAGCGACTGAAGCATATATAAACTGGGATTAGTTAGGAACAAGCAGGACAAGCGTGAGATCACTGAAGACGGCAAGAGCGCGTGAGTGTTTAATTAATACCCGTTTCTGCTCTATTGCGAAGTTATTATTTGCTGCTAGGAAGGATTCGTTCGATTCTTTGCTTAGTTGTATGTTTGCGCTTTGATTTGTATCTGTTTGTATTTGTATTCGCTGCCATTTAGTAGAACTGTAGCGGTTGTTGTTTGGTATTGCTGGGCTGTGAACTTAAGTGCTGTACGTGCGCTTCCTGCAGTAGTTTCGATTTGGCCCATTCACGGCGAAACTCTTTTGCTGAGCTAATTGTTAGGGCGGGCTCAGCGACTGAAGCATATATAAACTGGGATTAGTTAGGAACAAGCAGGACAAGCGTGAGATCACTGAAGACGGCAAGAGCGCGTGAGTGTTTAATTAATACCCGTTTCTGCTCTATTGCGAAGTTATTATTTGCTGCTAGGAAGGATTCGTTCGATTCTTTGCTTAGTTGTATGTTTGCGCTTTGATTTGTATCTGTTTGTATTTGTATTCGCTGCCATTTAGTAGAACTGTAGCGGTTGTTGTTTGGTATTGCTGGGCTGTGAACTTAAGTGCTGTACGTGCGCTTCCTGCAGTAGTTTCGATTTGGCCCATTCACGGCGAAACTCTTTTGCTGAGCTAATTGTTAGGGCGGGCTCAGCGACTGAAGCATATATAAACTGGGATTAGTTAGGAACAAGCAGGACAAGCGTGAGATCACTGAAGACGGCAAGAGCGCGTGAGTGTTTAATTAATACCCGTTTCTGCTCTATTGCGAAGTTATTATTTGCTGCTAGGAAGGATTCGTTCGATTCTTTGCTTAGTTGTATGTTTGCGCTTTGATTTGTATCTGTTTGTATTTGTATTCGCTGCCATTTAGTAGAACTGTAGCGGTTGTTGTTTGGTATTGCTGGGCTGTGAACTTAAGTGCTGTACGTGCGCTTCCTGCAGTAGTTTCGATTTGGCCCATTCACGGCGAAACTCTTTTGCTGAGCTAATTGTTAGGGCGGGCTCAGCGACTGAAGCATATATAAACTGGGATTAGTTAGGAACAAGCAGGACAAGCGTGAGATCACTGAAGACGGCAAGAGCGCGTGAGTGTTTAATTAATACCCGTTTCTGCTCTATTGCGAAGTTATTATTTGCTGCTAGGAAGGATTCGTTCGATTCTTTGCTTAGTTGTATGTTTGCGCTTTGATTTGTATCTGTTTGTATTTGTATTCGCTGCCATTTAGTAGAACTGTAGCGGTTGTTGTTTGGTATTGCTGGGCTGTGAACTTAAGTGCTGTACGTGCGCTTCCTGCAGTAGTTTCGATTTGGCCCATTCACGGCGAAACTCTTTTGCTGAGCTAATTGTTAGGGCGGGCTCAGCGACTGAAGCATATATAAACTGGGATTAGTTAGGAACAAGCAGGACAAGCGTGAGATCACTGAAGACGGCAAGAGCGCGTGAGTGTTTAATTAATACCCGTTTCTGCTCTATTGCGAAGTTATTATTTGCTGCTAGGAAGGATTCGTTCGATTCTTTGCTTAGTTGTATGTTTGCGCTTTGATTTGTATCTGTTTGTATTTGTATTCGCTGCCATTTAGTAGAACTGTAGCGGTTGTTGTTTGGTATTGCTGGGCTGTGAACTTAAGTGCTGTACGTGCGCTTCCTGCAGTAGTTTCGATTTGGCCCATTCACGGCGAAACTCTTTTGCTGAGCTAATTGTTAGGGCGGGCTCAGCGACTGAAGCATATATAAACTGGGATTAGTTAGGAACAAGCAGGACAAGCGTGAGATCACTGAAGACGGCAAGAGCGCGTGAGTGTTTAATTAATACCCGTTTCTGCTCTATTGCGAAGTTATTATTTGCTGCTAGGAAGGATTCGTTCGATTCTTTGCTTAGTTGTATGTTTGCGCTTTGATTTGTATCTGTTTGTATTTGTATTCGCTGCCATTTAGTAGAACTGTAGCGGTTGTTGTTTGGTATTGCTGGGCTGTGAACTTAAGTGCTGTACGTGCGCTTCCTGCAGTAGTTTCGATTTGGCCCATTCACGGCGAAACTCTTTTGCTGAGCTAATTGTTAGGGCGGGCTCAGCGACTGAAGCATATATAAACTGGGATTAGTTAGGAACAAGCAGGACAAGCGTGAGATCACTGAAGACGGCAAGAGCGCGTGAGTGTTTAATTAATACCCGTTTCTGCTCTATTGCGAAGTTATTATTTGCTGCTAGGAAGGATTCGTTCGATTCTTTGCTTAGTTGTATGTTTGCGCTTTGATTTGTATCTGTTTGTATTTGTATTCGCTGCCATTTAGTAGAACTGTAGCGGTTGTTGTTTGGTATTGCTGGGCTGTGAACTTAAGTGCTGTACGTGCGCTTCCTGCAGTAGTTTCGATTTGGCCCATTCACGGCGAAACTCTTTTGCTGAGCTAATTGTTAGGGCGGACTCAGCTGTTTCCACTCATACGTTAGTAAGTACGCTATTTATTTAGTGTGTACGCGCTGTCGCGGAAGCGTCAGCGGAAGCGTTCAGCCTCCTCGTGTGAAGACCGACTCGGGTAAAGACCGACTCGGGTAAAGACCGACTCGGGTAAAGACCGACTCGGGTAAAGACCTGCGACTCTACCTGCGCGACTCCACCGAGCAAGGACACCGACACGACACCTAAGTATCCCCCTCCCCCCCCCCTCTTTTGCTCCCATACTCAACATGTGCTTTCAATATATTCCTGTTGTCACTCGCATACGCTCCACTATCACCCGCAGAAGGCAACGCAACACTACTAACCTGCGTCCTATTTACTCCTCTTCTAACCAACCTCTATCTGTTTCAGTAGGCCTATGGAATTGTCAGTCAGCTGTTAACAAAGCTGACTTCATTCCAGCCTTTGCCACTAACTCTTCTCTCAATATCTTAGGCTTGACTGAGACATGGATTCGTCCAGAGGACTCCTCAACCCCCGCTGCTCTTTCTAACAACTTCACTTTTACTCATACCCCTCGTCAGTCAGGAAGAGGAGGGGGCACAGGTTTCCTCATTTCTAACAATTGGAAATACTTAACTCACCCTGCTCTATACAACAACTGTTCGTTTGAATCTCATGCCATTACAATTACATACCCTGTCAAAATTCATCTTGTACTCATCTATCGCCCCCCAGGTCAATTGGGTACCTTTGTTGAGGAATTGGACATGCTGCTGTCCTCATTCCCAGACGATGGTAGTCCACTTGTACTACTGGGCGATTTCAACATTCACCTTGATAAACCGTATGCTTCTGATTTCCTCTCTCTCCTAGCCTCATTTGATTTCAACCGACTCATCACCACAAGTACCCACAAATCTGGCAACCAATTGGACCTGATCTACACACGTAACTGTATCACTGATAACATTCTGGTAACACCTCTGCACGTCTCTGACCATTTCTTTATCACTTTCAATCTGCAACTTATTTGTGCACCACCAACCACTTCACATGTTTCCTTCAGAAGAAACCTGCGCTCTCTTTCCCCTTCCCATCTCTCTTCTGTTGTGTCATCCTCCCTTCCCTCCCACACACAATTCTCATCTTTGGATGTAAACACTGCAACACACACATTATGCTCCACTTTATCTTCCTCCCTAGACAGTATCTGTCCTCTGTCATCCAGACCATCAAAAGCAACTCCTTCCAACCCCTGGATATCCGATGCGCTTCGTGAAGACCGGACCAAACTCAGGGCAGCAGAAAGGAAATGGCGCAAATCACAAGACCCATCCGACCTAGGTTCGTACCAAGATCTGCTGTCATCCTTTTCTGATGGAGTCCTTGCAGCTAAGTCCTCATACTTCCACAACAAAATCAACGGCGCTACAAACCCACGCTCACTCTTCAAGACATTCAACACACTCCTCTGTCCCCCTCCACCACCTCCCACCACATCTTTAACTGCTGATCGATTTGCCAAGTTCTTCACCGACAAGACATCTGCCATCAGCAGCCAGTTCTCTACACCACCCACACAGGAACTCAGCCCCTCCTCATCCACTAATCTTTTCCCTTCCTTTTCCCCTCTCACAGAGGCAGAAGTATCAAAACTTCTCCTCTCCACTCATCCCACCACCTGCCCTCTAGACCCCATCCCCTCACACCTTCTACAAGCCATCTCTCCCACTCTTTTACCAGCACTTACACACATCATTAACTCGTCTCTCCACACAGGCACTTTCCCTACCGCATTCAAGCAGGCTCGAGTAACCCCACTGCTTAAAAAACCCACGCTAGACACATCACTCGTGGACAACTACAGACCTGTCTCTCTCCTACCGTTCATATCAAAAACACTTGAACGAGTTGTATTCAACCAGGTGTCATCCTTCCTCACACAGAACGACCATCTGGACGTCAACCAATCTGGTTTCAAGAGCGGCCATTCAACAGAGACTGCGCTACTGTCTGTCACGGAATCCCTGCGGATTGCTAAGGCTGGCTCCAAATCATCTGTTCTCATCCTACTGGATCTATCTGCTGCCTTCGACACCGTAAACCATCAAATTCTTCTGTCCACCCTCTCGTCACTGGGCATCTCAGGTACTGCGCTTCAGTGGTTTGAGTCCTATCTCACAGGTAGGTCTTTCAGAGTTGCCTGGGGAGGGGAGGTATCCAAACCTCATGAACTGATCACTGGGGTTCCTCAGGGTTCAGTTCTTGGTCCCCTCCTATTCTCCATTTATACTACGTCACTGGGTCCCATCATACAGGCACATGGTTTCTCCTACCACTGCTATGCTGATGACACACAACTCTACCTGTCCTTCCAACCAGATGATTCCACAGTAGCTGCACGGATCTCAAGCTGTCTGGCGGACATCTCCACGTGGATGGAAGAACACCACCTGCAGCTCAACCTGGCAAAGACTGAGCTTTTAGTCTTCCCTGCCACTCCTACTCTTCAACATGACATCAACATACAGCTTGGTACAACCACCATTACCCCATCAAAGTCGGCCAGAAATCTTGGAGTTATCTTCGATGACCAACTGACCTTCAGTGACCACATCTCAAAGACGGCGCGGTCGTGCAGATTTGCACTTTGCAACATCAGGAAAATCCGTCCCTTCCTGACTGAGCACGCAACACAACTGCTTGTCCAGGCCCTGGTCATTTCAAGGCTGATTACTGCAATGCTCTTCTGGCTGGTCTGCCGTCAAGTGCAATCAAACCTCTTCAAATGATCCAGAATGCTGCTGCACGTCTTGTCTGCAACGAGCCTAAGAGAGCCCACGTCACGCCCCTCTTCATCTCTTTGCACTGGCTACCCCTTGCTGCTCGCATCAAGTTCAAGGCGCTGATGCTTGCTTACAGATCCACCACAGGCTCTGCACCTTCCTACCTCCACACACTGCTACAACGCTACGTCCCCACCAGAAGCCTGCGATCGCTAAAGGAACGAAGACTTGTGGTACCATCACAGAGAGGCACAAAATCACTCTCCAGAACATTCTCCTTCACTGCTCCCTGCTGGTGGAATGATCTCCCTACTTTCATCAGGAACGCAGATTCCTTGGCAATATTCAAGAGACAGCTGAAAACTCACCTCTTCCGTGAACACTTAATCCCCTCATAAAAAAAAAAAAAAAAAAAAAAAAAAAAAAACCCTATCCTTCCCCCCTTTTTCCCTTCCTACTCTAGCTTATGGTACTGAGCAATGTATGAAACTTGTATTGTGAGCACGTCCTGTGTTATTTGCCAATTCATGAAGAATCGCTTGTTTGTTTTCCTCACTTGTAAGTCGCTTTGGATAAAAGCGTCTGCTAAATGACTAAATGTAAATGTAAATGTAAATGTAAATTGCATTATAAAATATATTCAAATAGAAAACAATTCAAATAAATGCAGCCTTGGAGAGCGGAAGATACTTTTTCAATAGATCGGCAGAAAGGTTTTTATATATATATATATATATATATATATATATATATATATATATATATATATATATATATATATATATATATATATATATATATATATATATATATATATATATATATATATATATTTATTACACGCTATGATTATCAGATGAAGATTTACCTGTATTTCCTCCTTGTTGAGCTGAGTGTTGTTAGGAACAAACTCTGCAGGTTCATCCCAGGTGCCTTGTCCAGTCTTGAGGTTATAGTAGTAGTTGTGACCTCCCTTCACCCAATGTTTCATCCATTCACTGCCATTATCCCCTACCAAAAACCTCTATTACTCTCTGTCACAATGTATATATTTATGATATGTTGTGATAAGAATATTTATCACCAAATAGTTTAAAAAATATTCTTTTAACTGACAACATAAGTAGAAAAAAATAACCATTACTTGTAAATATTAGCATAGATTTTTGTACTAGATAATCACAGATTCAACATAAGAATCCATCTCACCTTCCTTATTTTTGTCCTCTTTAATTCGAAACAGGTCATCCTGGTAGGTTTGAGCGCATTCAGATGTGACTCCATACAGACCAGAAGAAGATGAACGCAAGGCTGCCAGTGTTTGAGCAGAGTCCTTGTTATCCACAGCCTCGTTAATTGCCTGAATTGCCTGAGAGACTGAAGGTGGACAAGGAGATCATTCTTTAGAAAAACTGAGATTATCTAAAGAAAAGAATCGTTGTTTATATTTTTATTAAAGCTAAGATTTAAATGAGGATTATTACACTGCAAAGCTTCTGCTGAATCCTTGTTTGCTCTCAAGATCGCATCCTGGATCTCATCTAGCCAAAGCACTGAAGAAGGATCTCCGCATTCCTGGAAAGACAGGAAAAAAACAAGGAGTCAATTACAAGAGTCAAGATGTGTTCTGGTCGCTCTAGTGAAACAGTATAAGGTTCCCGCACTTTGTGGAAATTTCGTTTCTATTAATTGACTTTTTGCTGTTATTTTGATGACTGAAAATGTATTTATAGTGAGTAATTTCCAGCTGAAAAAAAATATTAATAACTAAGCATAATTATAAACATTTATATTGACTATAGATATATCTATGACTTATCCAGTCCTGGAAATCAATTTTGAAATTGCAGGTTTTTCAGGATTATGGGAAATCTGCTTAAAAAAGTGAAGAAAGTTCTTTGCCACCAAACAGAATTGCTGTTTTCAAAACGATTAAACAATTCCAACTAGATTTAAATTTATTGTTGGTTAGGAATATCACTCATATAGGCACTAGGTGTCAGTAAAACCTTCTGTAATGAGGACAACACACATTAAACAAAATGAAAGGACTACACACATTAAATTTTTCCACCCAAAAATTAAAATGTCTTCATTATTGACTCAACCTCAAGTTGTTCCAAACCTGTACGACTTTCTTTTTTCTCAGGAACAAGATATTTTGAAAAATGTTTATTGTTCATACATTGAAAGTCAATGGGGTCCAGTGTTGTTTTTCTACTGTATAAACAAAAACAGTTTTCAAAACGACTTCTGCAGTGGATTTTTTTTTTTTTTTTTACAGGTTTGGAACAAATTGAGAGTGAATCAATGATGACAAAATTTTCATTTTGGGGTAAACTGTCGCTTCAATTCCATTAACAAAAAATGTTTTGACTGTTAATGGGTACAGTATAATGGATGTTAAATTAAAAAAAAATTCTGTAAGAACAGGTAAAAAGAAATAGCGTTATTTAGTAGTAGTAATTATAGGTAGTAGGTAGTAATTATATAAACAATTACACTTTGCCTTTCAGGAAAATAGCACAATGTCCTTCTGAAAGTGCCGAGGAGAACCATGAACAAGACTGAGCTGACTGATTTCATTCTTTGGCTGTAATAGTCTACATTTGTTGGGGAACATGTATAATTTTCTGAACTGGATTGATTATATCTGCTTCTATTATCATTTGTAGGGAGTTGTAGGATAAACACATGCTAATGGTTCATTACTACCACCACCAGGTTGCGCAGTTGCCCTCATAGTAGTCCTGACCGCATGCTGAGCTCAGTTTCCTGAGAACAATTTGCGGCTCTCTGATTTGCTGAAGGCAAAGGCGCCTCTATGCAGTCCGCCCGCCTTTCTTGCAAATGTACAGCAGCGCACCAAACCTGAGGGTGTGGCAAATTGTGCAACAGAGGAAAACGTTGTTCCTTCAGGGTTGATAAGGGTCCGCTTCACTGTGTTGCATTTCATCGGCTGTATAAAACAAATTCCTGCTGGATTAGAGTGCAAATAAGACTTAATGTGTCCCAGTGGGGTGGAGTAGAAATGATCGGGATCTGAATATCTGAATAAAGTCTGCCAACTGTAACTAAGGAAGTGAAAAAGGGTGTGGTGTAATATCCAAGATTACATTACCATCTCTACTGGGCCAGTTTACAACACTAAATGATAAAAGAGGAACTACTTCTACTCTAGCTACACTTTGGTAAAGATCATCCGGAAATGTTAAACGATATTAATAGTTGATGCATACATTTTTGTACAAATATTTTGTACAAAGTTCTCTCTCAATTAATATTATATCAAACAAAATTGCATTTAATAAAATATATTGTTTATATATATATATGATTTATATTCTTCACAAAAATTGATTACTGACGTCAATTAACCAGAAATGCCTTGAATTACTACTCTGTCAGGTCACACATCACACAATCTTTTGTCATCCTTAATTGTTGGAGATAATTTAAAATTGCAGAAGTTCAAAAAACAACAAATCATCAAACTTCCTTCTTAACCACTTCCTGTCAGTTGAGCAGATCTGGTTTTATCTGTGCTTTACACTACATGGTGACCCAAGCTAGCGTGAGCCTAGTATAAGGAGTGATGTCAGCGCTAAAAATCCTTTACTGAGCTACACCAGCTAACAGGACTAGAATTTTGCCCTTTTAAGGCAGAGAAAAAGTCATCAGCCTTGTTATTTCCGATGCTTGTGCAAACCATAGTGAAAGGAAACACTTTGTTTTTCCAGCCATGTTTTTTTTTTTTTTTTTTGGACAGCCTGGGTTCAGCAGCTATTACGAGTCAAAAAAAATAAAATTATGGTTGTCATGCGAGCCTCTATTAAAAGATTGGTTAGTGACGTAAAGGGTATATATCACTACTTAAACTCTTCAAATAGGCAAATCAAACAGATTTGGGATTTGGCGTCCATAATGCCCCTGAACGAGTATTCTCGCCAATTCCTCTAGAACTAAAAGACAGCTATTTGCCTCAAACTTCAGTTCAGCTCTGAACCACAGTGGCACACTGCTGTGGTAAACCATGGTCTTCTATGTGCCCATTCACCTGTGCCCCTGAGGTTTCAGTTTCACGTCCACAGGAAACGTGGGGCGTAGCCTAAAACACAACTGAAATACCCTAGACATGAACCTACTTCACATCCTCAACTTCAGATCAGAACCAAAATGCCCTATTATCATACAGACAGAAACCTTATGAATAAGGCATTTATATAGCACTTTACTATGTACAGTACACCCAAAGCGCTTTACAATCATATCGGGGTTTTTCCCTCAACCAACACCAGTGTGCAGCATCCACTTGGATGATGTGAGTGATGGAAGCCAATGAACTACAGTACCAGTGCGCTCACCTCACACCGACTATAGGTGGAGAGGAGAGAGAGTAATAGAGTCAATTCAAAGGATATGGATTAGGAGGCCATGATTGATAAAGGAAGGAATGGAGGGAATTTGGCCAGAACGCCAGGGTTACACCCCTTTTGACCACAGAGATTCAGGACCTCGGTTTACCAGTCATTTGAAAACTTAAGGGGGCTTTCTGTTAAAAAGAAGAGGGAAGCTGTCAGATAAAGGCCAGACAAAATACGGGGGTGAGGAATGAGACTATGAGCTCAGTTGATGTCATTAGACTTGAGTCATGAGAAGCTCAGAATGAAAACCCACATTTTTAGAGCGAGAGAGAAAAAGAGAGACAGACTATCATTTCGATTAATTGTGTGCCCCTGTCTGAAATAGTAATTGTGAAATGACTTAGTGTGATTTAATTACATAAATACTGCACTGCATCAGGGATAAGTGCCGCACTGTGTTCTTTTATACACAAACAGCTCATGATCTGGTGCTTTCAGTGTATCAGAGCAACTCTGTTCGCTGTAAATGCTGCTTCACATCATAAACGCTGTCTCTGTAAACAATGAGTTTGAGTCTAACATGCATTTGGGAATCTTCCAAACCTTGTAATGAGAAGCACTTATAAACCAAAGTTGTCAACAGAAGAGAAGCTTCAGGGGGTTTCTTTGGGTTTCAGCCAAAATAAAAGTTTGACGGTTTGTTTGAAAATGAAGAAATTTAGACAGTCATACATATTAGTATTGTAATTTTACTGTAAAATATACTATATTTATTTATTTATTTTTTTTTTTTCCATGGTCATTGAACAAGCTCCAGGTTTGCTGTGCTTATTTTTAGAGCTCTGCAATTTGACCAAAATTTTGTATTATTTCTAAGAACGAAGACACAAAGTATTGACATTTACTGACATTGTGTGGGCAGTGTTATTGTTATGGGTTTGTATAAGAGTACGTACGTGAGCCTTCTCTCTCCTTGCCTCCTGCAGAATATCATAGTAATGCTGGGCTAAAGATGGATCTATATCCATTAGCTTGGCAGCTGGGTTCTGTAAAGCAGCCATTGTCTTCTGTTGGTCACCCTCATCCAGAGCCTCGTTGATCAGACCAATAGCAGCAATCCCTGAAATTGCAAGAGGACACGTGCACTGTTCATAATGGAGAACGATCTGCATTTGGTCTACTCATAATAAGGATGAATGTCATACTCACTTTCATGCTCTTCTTGAACAGTACCGTTGACCTGGTCCACACAGGCCTGGATGTCATTCCAGGTGAGATAGTCACTGCCCTCCTCACGAGCAGCTGCCTTCAGACGTATCAGCTCATCTATATACCTGCAAGGAAACAACAAACAGTGTCTGAAACCAGGAAACCACTTAGCATCTTCTCATTCACAAACCATTTTATTTTTCACGGTTTGGCATATTTATGAGCAAAACAAAAAGGAACCTAATTTTATCCATCGCAAACTAATTTGATTGTGAAAAGTAATTGTTCCATACAAGAATATAGTCAGACTTGAATGCGAGTTAGCTAAAAATTTTTTTTTAAAAAAGCCTAAATAGCTATTTGGCTAATGGTTGACATAATCCAATGGTCCATGCAGCCTGTGACTGTCAGCTGAAAGTAAAGTCATTCCAGAGGCCAAGTAATGTCACCCACACGTCATGAATTTAACCCTGATTTTCAGCTCACTGACAGGTAATGGAGATCACAGGCAAAACCCCAAAATCCAGAAAACTCAACACAGAGTAATTTTCCTTTAAAGTGGTGAGCACTGGGCATTATATTAAGTTACAAGTGTAAATATGCCCTTTGATAGTCGTGTAATCTATGGGTGGCAACCTGAGATAAACTACTTGATGAAAGGCCAAGATTAAGACCAGTAAAAAAAAATTGTGCGCAATAAGATCAGGAATGTGTATTGAAGTAAACAGGATCGGTTTCAGTTGCACATTGACTTTAAGCATACGCCTCATTCTCACCTCTGGGCGTACTCGTCCTCTACATTGCTGAGGCCAGTGACGGTACTGCTGAGCTGTTTCCACAATGCTGCCCTGTCCCCTACATCCAGTGCCTCATTAATCAGCACCACTGAGGACAACATCTCCACAGCAACCAACAGCTCGGGGTGCGACAAGGAGCCCTGTGCAGTAAAGCAAAGCATGAAAATCACTCATACTAAACTAAAAGGTTACAGGTCATCAACTTATGTAAACTGCATGTAAATAATTGTTCGGTCCTAAAAACGTAGTGAGGTTCTTACAAAGCCATCACAGGTGCACAAGTTAAATATGCTGCCCCCTATGAAGCCTAATTTTGACAGAATCACATGTATCCTTCTCAGAGAAGGCAATTCTAGAATTCATAGAGACAAGTGAAAAAAAGATGTTGAACATGGCGAGAGAAAATGTTAATAATAGGGCTGTCACTGTATCAGATTTCCACTACAAAATAATTCACAATAATGGTATTATCACGATAATTTTGGGAAAAAAAAAAAATAATGATATCAGTCAATCCTTTCAAATTCATCTTTTAACTTTGTTTATTTTGTGTTATCTCTTTTGGCCAATGAATTACATTCAAAGTACAACTGTGCAGAGTGGAGGAGAGACAGTTTTTACACACACACACACACACAAAACTGATGATCGACACTTCCTGCAGACTGGGGTGTCTAGCTCCTTTTTTTTTTTCCCCCGGAACTCAAAAAAAAAAAAACTGGTGAGCTAATTTTTTCAGGCGTGGGTAGAATGTCTCACGTTCATTCGTCATTTCCACCAACATGATTTTGTATGGCAGTAGTAGCCACACATTGTTTACTTGTCTTCTTTTTTTGGTGCTGGATTATTTACAATATTATTGGAGGTGTAGAATTAACATGATATCAATATTTAATTTTTTAAATGTCACAATTATCGTCAATGCTATTGTACTGTGACCCCCTTGTCTTGATAAAACGTATTGATAAAAATGGTTCAGTCTAAGTTAAAATGCAATGTTTAACCAAATATTTAGTATAATGTGTACTATGTATTTTTTTATACTTCAAACGAATTCGAAGAACAAACTGGCATGACGTCAATTAGAACAAAACTGTGTGTTCTTCACAGTGTGTTAGTGTTCAGTACACTCACTGCTGTGTGTGTGCACTTGGATGGGTGAAATGCAGAGCACAAATTCAGAGTATAGGACACCATACTTGGCTACACGTTGTGTCACTTTTTTCACTTTCACTTTCAAAAATCAGGCCAAAATTAATGCCGGGTTCAGACTACGTGATATTTTTGTCGGTTACGATAGTCACTGTGTCAGATTATACGATTTTGAATCCTGAATTCTTGTTGTGTCGTCGACAACAAACATGACAGGCTACCCGACCATTCATTGCTTGCCGCCTTTAATGACGTGCGTGTTGTCATCGAGAAGGCGGGACTACTGACTGACAGAAGCTGCTGTGAGTGTAAACAAGCAATGACTAGCATTGTGTTTTGCTCTGTATTGTCGTCAGAAAAGCCCAAAAGTGGACACATATCTGGGTGCATAGATATCTGGATTTCCTCCAAAAGAAAAATAAAACATGTGTTACATCAGTTACCTTTTTCCCTGATGCGGTAGTCCCTTGAGGAAACATCATAAACTCACAAACATTTCCTCTATTGTAAAATTCTACCTAACAGGAACGATACCATTGTCTCTTTCGTATCGGCATGTGCGCTTCTGTGCTCCTATTGGCCAGTGTCACAGAACTCGTCGTGGACGGCCGAAAAAAATTAAACATGCTAGTCTTTCTGTCGTGGTGTCAGGAAGCGACGCAGACACAGCATCGGTTGTCGTCTACTATGACATACTACACGAGCTTAAACAATCGAATCTTGTGCCCCGACGGCCATTGTCGTTATGAATCCCAACAACACCCTACATCAAGCAAATCGGGCTAAATTCTGTGTGAACTGGAAAAAGTTTATTTTGTTTTCATTTCAGGACTTCTAAACGGCTTTCTTGTAAACATACTACGGTCTTCTTTGAAATGGGAATCTTCTCAAGTTGATTTCTTCTGTTCGGTCTTTCGAGGACAGACTTTGCCAATATCTTGGCATTAGATTGCCTAATATGCTAAAATGCAATTGCGTAACTTTACTGAAATCAAGAAGTGGTGCCTTTGCAGAGCATTGATTGCATTGAGTCTTTGTAGAGCAAATTGATCACTTATTAGGAGCCATGAGCATTAGGATGCTGCAATATAAGACAGCTGTCTGTGTAGGCAGCTCTCTTGATTCTGTAGACAGTTATTTATTGTCTCATTAGAAATATGGTTACAGCAAAACAACGTACTAGAGTGAGCAGAGATTGTGTGGATGCATGTGAGTGTGTTTGTGCGTTTTAACCTCTGGGCTCTGCTGCTGTAGGCTGGCGAGTTCTCTCTGGTACAGATCTGCAGCACTAGGGTAAACCTGCGGCAGCTGGGCATCTGGGTTCATCAGTTCATTCACCGTTTCCTCTGCTACACCTTTTCTGATGGCACTATTAATCCTATCCACTGCCCGCAGCACTGAGACAAACACACACACACACATACCTCATTGTTTTTTTTTCAAAGGGTGACAGCTGTGGGACAGCATAAATGAACAAAGAAAACACTGGCGTCTCTGATGTACGGTTCTCTGAACATACAAAATATTTCATGAGTTTAAAAATAATATAGCAATACATAAAAGAGTACACACATTTTTGATAGTCTGCCGCCTGCGAATTGGCTGCTTCCACTCCACTCTGCAACTCCTCCTTCATCAGCGGCTCTCCTGGGGCATTCTAAAGAGGAGGAGGAATGGCAAAAGCCAAAATTATGAGATGCTATAATTTAGAGGTAACAGTTCATATTTTTCACAGATTTTTGTTTTGCATCACGAATCAGCTGTGGTACAGTAAAGAATTGCTACTGTATTAATATAGGGGCGCAATGATTAGAAAACCTGAGACCAATACAGATAACCAATATTTTAACAACGTAAAAAGAGGCCAATGTAAATATGACAGTGATATTAATATTTACTAATGTTTATTTTTTTAATCCTTTTCCACTTTCTTTTAAAACAATAAGCCATATAGTTAAGTTCTAAGCTCGAGCCAGTAAGATCTTATTTTTTTAAAGAAATGAATACTTTTATTCAGCAAAGATGCATTAAAATAATCAAGTGATAGTAAAGACTTTTACAATGTCACAAAAAAATTCTGTTTCAAATAAATGCTGTTCATATACATCAACAAATTGTAGATGTATCACACAATGTACATTTATTTGATCAAAAATCTCTTTTTAGGGTTTTATCTAGGATTAAGTAACACATCGCTAATAAAAAAAAGCATTTGAGAGAAGACGTCTGAGTGCCGTTATTACAGGATATTTGTATGCCACATCAGTCATAGCTGAATAAACTCTTATTGCCGTTATTATGGTTACTTTGACCAGCATATATTTCTGTTGAGCTCTTGGTTTTATCACAGACGTGCAGTGATGAGTGACTCTGAGAGCAGTCTGACTGACAGAATTACACAAGTCTTGATAAGGAAAAGCACACAATGCATTTGCATTCAATGTTTAGAATTCTAAAAGGCATCATTAGACAAAATCGAACCGCGGTACAAAAGTGCACCAAACCATTGTGAGTAGCAGAACCTGTCACCTGTTCCTTCTGCTCTCGATCGGCCAGCAGCTGTTTGAAGTACCATCCCTTGTTCTGAGCCTGCACTGACTGCAGGCCTAACGCAGGGGAACGGAGAGCATCATACAGCTTGTCCTCATCACCACTCAGCAGGGCCTGTTCTGCTGAATTCAAGGCTTTGGACACTGAGAATCAACACAAACACAGAACTCAGATCACATCACTTCAGAAGAACACAAAGAGCTGGACGTAGACATGGGTGAGGTACATACAATTGACTTTGTTGATGTTTCCCTGGATTTCAGCATGCGTAAGCAACTCATCGTAAGCATCCCTTTCAGCCTCAGCGTTCTCTCCAATCTATACCAAAGAAATATTCATTTCATTCAAATCTTTATCTTCATATTATGACACAATAGATAGATTCTCAACAGTGTTGTTATTGTTAACTAAAACTAAAAACATTAAAAATCATGTCAACTGAAATAAAATATGAATATAGTTAAAAAAAAGTGCCTTGGCAACTATCTGAAAAAAAAATAAAGCTGAAGCACTAAAATCACCAAAACTGAAATAAAAATGAATTAAAGCTAAATATGAATATTAAATAATAAAAATGTTGAACATAACAAAATTACTAAAACTTAAAATAAAAACTGAAAAATTAAAATAAAAGCTAATTTTAAATATTAATAAACACTATAATGGTATATAAATAAATAACACTAAAATTACATTGATTATCAATATTTTTAGCTGATTCTAATCACACAAATAGCCCACTAATGCTCACAGTTAATTCCAATACATAATCTGTTTTAGCTTTTTCAACATTCTTATACCAAAATAAATATTTATTTATTCAATGGGGTTATTTTATTGATGCTTTTTATTGAATAAAATGCAAGTTTACAAGTCTAGTATACATATTACAGTGATCCAAGATAGTGGACAGAGTTTAGAAAAATGTTAATTATAAATATCCCTGTATTTTATATAATAATTATGCCACCTGCTATTCAGAACAACCTTCACAGCACACTTCTGATGCCTTAAAGGGTTAGTTCACCCAAACATAAAATTCTGTCATTAATTACTCACCTTATTGTCATTCCAAACCTGTAAGACCTTTGTTCATCTTCAGAACACAAGTTAAGATATTTTGTTTACGTTGCTGTTTACGTTGTACACATAGTGCAGCGCTTTTGGATTCTACATCAGAACACCAACTCAGTATTCTCAGTATTGCTGTTCACGTGAGCACAACACATGCATGTACTGCATTAGTCAGGCCAGAGTCAGCCAATACCGAGTTGGCGTTCTGACGTAGAAACTGGAAGCGCTGCACTGTCTATACAACGTAAACAGCATAGGAGACTGACAGGGACGAGAAGAAATTGTTGAATAAAGTTATTTTTGTTTTGTTTTTGCACACAAAATGTATTCTCGTCACTTCATAACATTAAGGTTGAACCACTGTAGTCACATGGACTATTTCATTTTAAATGATTTCTTTACTACCCTGAATGTGGTAATTGCGTTGCTTTCTATTAGGGATCAGAAACCTCTCTGATTTCATCAAAAATATCTTAATTTGGGTTCAGAAGATGAATGTAGCTCTTGCGGACTTGGAATGACATAAGGTAAGTAATTAAATGACAGAAAATTCATTTTTGGGTGAACTAACACTTTAAAATCCTGTTTAGCTATACAGGCCGATAGGTTTTTTGACAGAGATAGTGTACATATGTTAAAATACAACCTCAGTTACCCAAAAATTACAAATGTTTTAATAGGAACTGTAGAGTGCGTTTCGTACTCTCTTTCGGGAGTTGGCCACTTTCTCAGTCTTGGCCTGGAACAAGGTGTCCTGGTAGTGCTGGGCAGCGCTTTCATCCAGCTGCAGTAACATGGCGTTTGGGTTTCTCATGGCAGCTAGAGTGCCCTCAGGGACTCCATGGTCAATGGCGTCATTGATGGCGATCACAGCAGCGTGCACTGAAACATTGCAACAGAAGATAATACAGTTCTTTTGGGTTCAAATCCATGTAAAACAGATCGTAATTACTGTTCTGTTAAACTCTTGGCTGTACAAGTTCAGTCTTGTTGTTTATGTTTACAAGGAAAGGAGTTGTGCCAAAGAGAAGAGGAATGTGACTTTAAAAGCAGAAACAATACTCACAGGCTGCTTCATCCACCGACAGCTCGTTTGCTAAAATCCCACCAATTTTGCTGAATGCTGGCATTTGAATGTTGTATTTCTCTAATTCAATCTTCATGTTGTTAATCTCCTCCTCTGAAAAGACAAACAACAAACAAGTAACAAAAAAAATGAGATTATTTGTGTCAGTGGAAAGTATTCTGTTTGTTTTCATTATTTTATAAAATAAATCTGTGGACAGGCTCAGGATAAATATTGCAATGTCATGCTTTAATAAGCATGGTAACCTTTTGGCAGGTAATCTTGGCTGTGTATTTTCCTCGCTTTAATGCGATTGGCTGGACATTGTTCTCAATAGGTCTGGTAAATAATGTTTTCCATCCACGGACTTGGCAGGCAGTTTGGGCCAGCCAAAATGGCAGGAAACGCTCATACAATTGATAATGATTTTCACATTGACCACAGCTCCCAGGAGCAGGGCCTTTTCCAGCTGTTTTTGTATAAACTCAAGCTTTTGATACCATAGTAAGCTGACTCACCTGTAAAGGCGACCTTGCCATACAGGTCTGTAATCTGGGGCGCAAGGCCAAGTTTAAACAGGTAGAGGCTGTAGAGAAAACAGAAAGAGATCCTGAGAAACTAATTTCCCAGAGGAGAGCTATCCTATTCCACAGGTGTGTGTGTGTGTGTGTGTGTGTGTGTGTGTGCGGGAAAAGGCACTACTGGAAAGAGGGTCAGATGTTATCCTCATGGCTTTCAAGTTTAACCCACATCCCATTGTTAATACTTGCTACAAAGACCCACAACTGGATTCAGTACCCCTCACCCCACGCCAGGCATTGCCAAATTCTCGCCCCCTGAATGCTGTTATTTCCTGTTTCTGAAGGCAAGATTTATGGCGTTTGGGCCCAGTGTCAATTCTGCATTGAGCAGGAATGTGAGAGTTACAAACGGCAGGATTCTCTAGCCTCATGTTAAGTGCCTCAGCAGAAACCAGAACAGGTTTCCCCATTAATTCTGACTCGCTAATTCCAAGATGAGGACATGTAAATGCAGATCAAACCTACACCGCACCATTCCCTTGCACTTCTAGGCATGATTAACAATCATTAAAAAAAGTTCAGGTCTACATATGCATATCACCTTTAAGTTGGAGAAGCTAATTTGAAGTATTTTTGAAGTTATTTATAGGTATTTATTACACAGCTCTGTGGAATACTTGATTCTGATTGGTCCACCGCACCACCCAAAGGTATTCCCCGATCACAAAAGCTGAAAACAGATAGTACAGGCTCATCTGGGTTTCTAAAGTCAGCAGCCCTGTGCGCTTGCTAGGAACAGTTACCTCATAAAAGTTTTGCATTTGGTGAGCTAATAAAATATTAAAACAAATCATTATTTTGTATATAGTTATTTAATTATGTCATCCAGTATCGTGGACTCGCTCTCTCGTTTCATACAAATGCAGCTGCTGCCATTATGCAACTATTGTTTTGTGCACTGTTGGATTAGAAGATTACAAACAGGTACGATTTTAAAACATCTCAGATTTTAATAAATAAACCCCTTCAGGGTGATGCAAGACGATCCTGATCCTGATCACCCTGTCGGGTTTATTCTGAGATAACAACTGGCTCGATGTACATTATCCCACTTATTACACGGCTACTTCCCACATAAGTGAATAATTAGACACGAAACTTTGATCCGAGTCTACATATTTCTCTGTAGGTAGTAGGTATTTATCTGCAATTAAAACAAATCACAATACAGGTAACAACATTAAATTGAACACATAAAATAACACTCAATACAACTAATAATGCTAAAAAACTTCCTGAATTATAAATGATTTTGCTTTAAAGTGAACTGGTTCATTTACATGTAATACAATGTAATGTAATGTATTTTATTTTTTTAAATGTTTCTGAAAGATGTATCTTTTGCTCACCAAGGCTGAAAAAAAATAAGGTAAAATTATTACAGGTTATTATTATAAAATTATTATAGGTAACATTACAATTTAAAATAACTTTTGAATTGTAATAGATTTTAAAATTTCCTATGATGGCAATGCTGAATTTTCAGCATCATTACACCAGTTTTCAGAGTCACATGATTCTAATATGCTGATTTGGTGTTGAAGAAACATTTTCTATTATGGATGTTGAAACGGTACCTGAGAGCATGTATGCAATAGATGCAGCGGGGCATGTTCTTCCTGTCGTAGATATCTGTTGTCTCAGGATAGAAAATCTGACAGGGGGAGACAAGTACATGTGCTTTGATGAGATTGAAAGCAGCACTGTTTCCAAACATGGGAAAAGAGATCATTGGCGAGCTCTGTCATGTTAGTGACTCAATAAATCCAAAGAAAGGCTGCCAATGACAGAACCACGCAAACTCGTGTTCACCCCCTACACTCCTTACCTTAGGAAGGCCCTTATCTGTCATTGCATTCAGCCATTGGATGATATTGTCTGTGTGTCTGAAATGGAGCCCTGTGGCCTACAAATGGGACAAAGAAGCAACAAGTGAATCCAAACCTTCTGCTATTTCCATATCAGTGCTTGTGAAAATGGTTTTAAACTTAAGTCTTACCTTGTAACGTGTTTGTTCGCGGTCATAGATCCTTTTGAGAGAGACCACATTGGGAGCAAAGAAGTTTCCCAGCTTAGCCAGATACACGCCGTTCCTCAGGCCCTCCTCCAGCTCAGTGGTGGGTGGAAGATCCTCATTTAAACACGCTTCAATCCATCTGAAACACAGAGAGACATGGCGGATTCAGCAAGGCAATGTACTCTTTTGTACATGATGCAAGTTACATACTGCAAGCCTTGATGCTCAATTCCAAATTTTGCTCAGATCTGATTTTTGTATAGCTGTTCACATTGTTGTTTTAAATGTGGGCAATATCAGATTTCCAGTGTCAACACATTATGGTTCTGAACTGACCAGCATACGCAAAAGAATGATATAAACAAGGTTACCAGGTCTTTAACCACAAAATGCACTCAATTGACCCTTCGCTGGGAGTTTGATTGACAGGCGATCTAACCAATCATAACTCCGAATCCACCATTTTGTCCAACAAAGCAAATGTTGGTGAACTTTAAAAATTGTGTGCACTTTGCTCCGTGATGTATTTTTCACTGTGTGAGAACATGATGTGTGGTGTGAGAGCGGCATGGCTTGACAGACATGGCAACAGTAACTAAAGGGGGCGGGTCTTCGTAAACGGTCAATTGCTTCTCAAAACTAGCCCTTCCAGGAGTTAAATAGTGTTGTGGGGTTGCTTCAACCCAAGGATTTGCAAAACAACCAGCAGCAACAGTAAAAAAGTAACACAATCTTGCGGGAAAATTGCAGACTTGGCAATACTCGGCAGACTCGTGCGCTTTCAAACAGAAGTAAATAGAGGGCATTAAAGCAAGCGATTATGCATTTTTTGTGATCTGCTGCGAAAGCCAGCAAAATTATGCGCAGGAAATATGAAAAATAAAGATGATGTGACAAACGTTTTTTATGAAAAACTTTTATGATACGAGCCCTCATGTTTTGCTTGTATTATAGAGCTGTCTCTGTAATAAACCCTTTTCACATTTCCGGGTTTCTCAGAAGCAGAAGTCTAGTAATTAGAGACTTTGTTAAATATATTTTTTTGGGTTTCCATTTGCTCAAATAGCAAAAGAAACTCAAGTGTCATAACTTTCAAAAAGAGGAAAAAAAGAGAGAAGCAATTGATAATGGCAGTCAGAGGAGAGAGAGATTTAATTTTTACCACTTCCATAGCTGCCATATTAGAAACACCCTTGCAACTGCAATATAATACTAAGTATAGTGTTATAAATGTACATAATTAAAAAAAAAAAATGCGTCAGTCTGTGAAAAGGGTCTATACTTAGGAGTTATGACACATCACTGTCCTACTACCTTTTTTTAAACGTTGGGTAGATAAAATCTATGAATGGATTCCCATGAGCACAGATTGGTGACAAATGTTGATCTCGAGTGATGTAAAAATCGCATGAATTGCGATATGTTCACACTGCGGTCACATTACATAACACCTGACCTGTATCGGATTTACTGCCACATATGGAAGAGGCACAAATAAGAATTGAAAAGATCAGAGTCACATGTGGGAAAAAATAAATAAATAAACAGATTTGGGCCACATTTACCTGCAGTGTGAACGAAGTAAAGTGAAGTGAAGTGAAGTGAAGTGAAGAGTGAAGTGCTGTAGGAGTCATCGTGCTATAGGCTGCTTCATTACAGTGCATTTGTAGAGCTTGGCAGAATATTCAAACAAATTTGAATACCTTTATATACCTCTTGGGCACACTAAATTATAAAGTCAAATATAAAAGAACCGGTACAAAAGGTGGAACTCACGCCATGAAAAATAAGCACATTAACGCACACCTTGTTTTCTTTTTCATTTGTTATGAGGCTTTAATTACAAGAAGGTTTTGTCCAAAGAAGTCCAACGAAATACCTACATCGTGCGCATCACATTGACAACATTCTCCTGTACATTTCAACCTGCTGAAACCAACACAAAAACATTCCAAGGCGGCCAAGAAATGTTTCAAAACAGAAACAAAACAACCTGACAACATACTTGAAATATTGAACATCTGGAACAGATGTTAAACCTAAAACCAGGAACTGGAATGTCATCTTCTTGCAGGTCAGATGGATGAGGTAACAATAGATGATCATGCAAATTTCCTATAGATTTTCCATGTAATTTACATAATACTAGTTGTCTGCTTTGCAAAGGCTAATTTTGTTTGCTCTAGAAAAGCCGCAGACTTGTTATGCCCGTTTCTTAAAGGCAGAGTTACCCAAAGATGAAAACATCATGATGCTCAAAAACCGAATCACTTTCTCTGAAGAACATAAAAGTAGAACTTCTGAAGACTGTTCATACAATGAACAGTTTAGCTCCAAATATATATATAGCCCAAGTATTCACACAACTCATTCAATGTCTTCCAAATATCCAAAAGCCATACAATATCTTTGTGTGAGGAATATACTTTGTGCAAAAGAACACTAGTATAAGAAGTGCAAAAGAAAACACAACTATAAAGAACAATAGTAAAGAATCCAAACATTTTCAACCAGTATGTAATATTTTTTCTGAGCTGGAATGTTTTAGTCCAGATTAAAAATGCATAAGTTTGAAAACAAATATACAGTATTTAAGCACATGGTAATGTCTGATAAACAGCAAATTCAAAAATCTGCATGGCTATTTGAAAACATTCAAATATTTGACTTTTCATCAATGTGTCAAGTGGGTATCAGAAACGGAATGATGTGAAAAGCTATAGAGTTATTTGCTGTATTTTGAAGTGTCCATGATAACAACATGGCTGTAACCACCAAAGACAAGTTCCCTCCCATGATTATAAATGGCCAAAATGTGCCAATGATTTTGATGCTGTTCTGTTTGTTGTTAGCACGACAAAACATTTTTAGGCTGGTCTGCTTCAGCAATGTCAAAATGTTTGAGCTGGCCAATCAAATCAAAGAAGTCAGGCTTTACTAGTGTTCACAGAAGATAAGTGTGAATTCCAGCATTCAAATTTAATGGTGAAATAGTGCAAGCCTTATGCAAGTTGTCAAATATGAAATGTGTTTTGTGGTTAAATGTTAACACCCCACAGTAATTTTCAGTGATGCAAACTACTTGACTTTTTGATGTTTTGAATTGAAAATACAGGCTACAACTCATAACTGGGTGTGACGACTCTGTGAAGTTAACAGAGCCGAGCCGTCTTTGACATTAGCAATTGTATTTTTTTGTTTGTTTGTTTACAATAAATGTGGTCATGGCTGTTCATGGGAAAGTCCATCAAAGCACAGGTGAGATCAGGAATAAATACAGGATCATTTTAATGAAAGACACATCGCATTCGTATTCGTTAAATTATAAAGAGAAAACGTACCAATGCAAGATCATTGCAAGTTACCTGCATGATATCCCACAGAACGGAAGTTCAATGTGGCAAAAATAAATTGCTGATCAAATTGTGACCTGAACAATTTACATCTGCCAGTTCATCTCTCCAGGAAATGCTGTTACAGGTGATTTTTGTTACAGTGAGGTGTAATTTTAATCTAGTCTTCTTCAATTCATATCTAGATTTAATGTTCACACACTATGAGGTAAGAGCAAAAAGTTGAAAAGTTTTGTTGAAGACGCTCCATGTTTTGATGAACCTACATTAGCGTCATTTGTGTGAAAGACGGAAAATAAATGTTCTTTCATTAAAATGCTTTTTTAAATGCTTCAATTAGGTTTATAGAGCTCAGCCAGCCACAGCTGTGGTGCCTCTCTCCATCTCAGTCAGACATTAGAGGTTGAAAAGGATATAATTGGGGTCCATAATTGCCATTTTTGCCACATAGGGTCAGATGCCTTTTGAACCTGCAGGTTTATCAACCTCCTCCTTTCTATCCATTGACCTGCTTTCCAGCTTGTCACTGAAGGACCCAGCATAAATGTCCTCCCATTCATCCCGGAATTCAAAGGTGGCTTTGACATTCCGGTGGACATTACAGGTGGCAAAGGAAACAAGCAGTATCCATCTTTACCTGCAGTTCAATTAATGTATATGGGGTCTTCACTGCCTTCTTTTTCATCCATGTTCATGCTTTCCAGCTTGTCATTGAAGGATCCAGCAGAATATATGTCACTGCACTCATCCCAGCATTCATTGAATGCGTCGCTGTTACGGGAGATCTTTGGAAGTGGGCACATCACATCTGACAAGCTCTGACTGTTGACTGTCTCCTTCCAGCCATCATCCCATGTACTCCAGTCAACATTCTCATCCCAAATTTCCTCTTGCATGGAATCTTCACTTCACACATCATCCCACTTGTTTTACGACAAACAGTGCTTATCGTCGGCCCATGAGATGAAGGACTGTAGAACACTTTCCATTTCTAGCTTCAAAACCTCACAGACTGTGAGTGACTGTGCTCAATGTGTCATAACTGAGCTCAACATCATACTGGATGCCAGCAGCCTTGGCTGATGATGTGACATGATCACTGAAAGAAAAGTTCCATTGACAAAGAGTCATGGAAACTTTCTCTGTGTAAAAATTTAAATATTTACGGTTTATGGTTTGATTTGCAATCATGTTAATATGACAAAACTGGTGGGTCTCAGAAGGTTCAGTTTATATAACAAGAATGCAAGCTTTTCATCCGAATTCCATGTACTTTAATGTGTAGCAGACAAATAGGAGAATGTTAGCCTATAAAATAAGACGACAATTTTTATTAGTGTAATTTTGTCAAATTATGCAAATGTATGAAAATATTGTTCACATATAATGCTAGCTATGAAATGAGTCATAGCAGCACAAAGGATTTTTCTTTTCTCTACAATGTGGTGGAAATTACATTGCGGCTGAGCTGTAAGCCCACCATAGACATTGAGGGGGACAAGCCTCCCCCAATAATCAGAAATGGCCAAACTGCTGGTCTGTCTCAGCAGTATAACAGCACTGTCAATGACACTGAAGACTTGAGCAATGGCTGATGAAAATTCAGCTCTCCATCACAGAAAAAATATATATTTTAAAGTATATTAAAATAAAACCATTACATTAAAGTGTAATAATATTTCACAATATTACTGTTTTTTTCTGTATTTTTGTTCAAATAAAATGGAGGCTTGATGAGCATAAGAGACCTCTTTCTAAAACATTAAAAATAGTGACGTTTTGACTGGTACTGTATATATAATACATAGTTTTTATAGTACGTCTGCTAGATGAACCAAGAAATTTAAAGGCCAATAGCGATTTTATTATCCATTTCAATCTAAACTATTCCATGAAAGAGAAGGGGGTATGAGTATCGCACTGGATGAACCGCAGCAACTGAAATGCTCTCTAACTGATCTGTAAATGCCCACATAGAACACACATTTATAGCAGCAGAACAACCTCTCTTTCATTCTCTCAAACTGCAATGGTTCCTCCTAAAGGAGACGCCTGAACTCACACTCATACACACACACACACACACACACACACACACACACACACACACACACACACACACACGCAGGAGGCACACCCAAATCGATGCTATTAATCGGGCCCAAGAATGAAACCAAAAAGAAAAAAAAAATTAATTCTATCATTAACAAAAATGAATTATTCATGAATTATACTAAACAGTGTGGAGATCTTGAACTTAAGTCTGTGGCTTAAGCCGGTTTAGACTGTAGCTGAGAAAGTGTATCAGTATCTACAACATCTGACTTCCTTTCAGTGAGACACAGGAAGACTAAATCTGCACACAGTTCACAGGTCATTCCAATAGGAAGAGAAGAGAGTGAGCTCACTGTCTCACAAGACACACACACAGGCTTTTTACAGTAAACAATTTGTACTTTCCAAGATTAGCTGTTCTATATTTTGCATGGGGGAGGGGGAATATCACCTTTTTCTATTTTTTAAGAGCAAATGAAAAAATATCTATCCATATCATCAATTTTGAAAAACATTGATGTACATTTTTAGCTATATCACCATGAAACATTACAGTGACTTTAAGAATGGACATCTTCCTTTCCAGTTCAAAAGGAATATAAATAGATCTAAGAAGTCAGAAAATTTAACATTTTAACATGACCCTCCACATTTTCATAAACATTCATTATCAATTTTTGTACCTGAAAGCTACTGTTAGATCTACCTGAAAAAAAACATGAAAAGCACTATTTATTTTATTCGTATCTTCGCTTTATTCCATTTACATTATTATTTGTTCTTATTGTCTTTATTTTCATTTGAGAGTAGTGCTTTTTTTCTGAACCTAGCACATATCGAACCATACCGGAACTGTTGCCCTAAAACTGTGATCGAACCAAATTTGAACCGTTATACTCCTTTGCAAAGAGACTGTCATTAAAGGATGGGGCAGTTCAAAACTACTGTATACTGGATAAGACAACACATCTGTAACCCATCAGTAAGCCCTGTTCCACATGTCATTTGAGAAGAGAGGGTATTATATAGGAGTCTTAAAGGCACAGCCACAAAGAAAAAAACACCACGTCCAATTCTAAGAGAGAGAGGAGACTTGTCAGAAAAAGTAAATTAACCGTTTTTAGCACAAAATAAATCTTAATCAATGAACATAAGTAGGGGAAATAAGTATGACATGATCAAAGGATAAATTAGTAACTGTGAATCACTGATCAGTTGTTATAAGTAAACATCATTTTGACTGGGACTCAACAAGCCTCAGTGCTTTCTCTGCACTTTACCCGTATAGTTCTTGAGCCGCCTCACAGCTGCAGACCACAAACAGTCACTTCCTCGCTCATACAAAAAAAACTTCAAAAGACAAACTCCTAGACAGTTACTCCACCAATCAAAGCAGAGCACTGAACGAGGGGGCGGAGCCTTTAGAGGGAGTCCATAACACCACTGCTTCAGTATTTGTGAGTTTACAGGGACTTACATTTCTGCTTATAAGTTTCCCCTACAAAATCTGTTGTAAAAAAAAAAAAAAAAAGATTTTTTTACCCAGTTACACAAAAGCAAAGTGTTCCCTTAGATCTTAAATCATAGATTACAATTCAAACAAAAGTGAAAATTCTTTCATCATTTACTCACTCCAATGTTGTTCCAAAACCATAAGACTTTCGTTCATCTTCGAAACACAAATGAAGATATTTGTATTGATACCCGAGAGGTTTCCATCCCTCTATTGAAAGTCCAGGTAACCAAAACTTAAAAGATCCAAAAGGTGATAAAGGCTTTGTAAAAAAAAATCCATATTAATCAAGCGGTTTAATCAGTTTTGAGAAGCGATATGATTGCTTTACATGATGAACATATTTCATTTAAGCTTGTATTCACCTATAAATACGTACGGCGCATCACATAGTCTATGGTATACACGGAAGGTCCTGAGTTCTTATGAATGCATGATGCATGAAAACCAATGTAGTCTATTATAGTATGTGACACACATGAGTCTGCCATACATGTGTGTCGATCATTGTTTAGATCTAAATACATTTACATTTAGTCATTTAGCAGACGCTTTTATCCAAAGCGACTTACAAGTGAGGAATACAAACAAGCGATTCTTCATGAATTGGCAAATAGACACAGGAAGTGCTCACAATACAAAATTTCATACATTGCTCAGTACCATAAGCTGGAGTAGGAAGGGAAAAGGGAAGGATAGGGTTTTTTTTTTTTTTTTTTAATTTGTTCATTACATAAAGTTATCAACTTTGGTTTCAGTAAGATTAAGCAAAAACCTTTAAATGTAATGTAAAAACTTTACAAAAAAGGTTCATATGTTCACGCTGTCATGTTTAGACAAACAGCTTCAAAAATCTTCACTCTTTTCAAACACACAACATCAGTACTTCTGTGTAACAAATATTCCAGTTATCACAGAAGTACTGCATTACTACCTAAAAAAGTAACTAATTGCGTTACTTAGTTACTTTTTATGAAAAGTAATGTGTTACTTTACTTATGTGTTACTTTTTCTCACCTGGGCTGGGCTTGCTTGTTTGTTTTTTTAACAACAACAAAAAAATTTCAATTTTTGGCAAATGTAAAGGCCCTTTCACACCAAAAGTGAATGAATAAGCCTCAGGCTGAAGGAAATCCATATTAACGCCTGCACAGTAGAGTGTGAAGCTCAAACAAACCTTTCAAATGTGCTGACATTCTGGATTAAAGAACAGGATACAGGAGAAGAAAGTTCCTCACTCTAATTTCTAAATCTAATCTAAAGTCTGTGTACTTTATCTTACTTTCTCTCAACATGGGACAGGAGAGCTGGCAGACAATAAACGTGAAAAATTAACGTGAACTTGCGTTACTTTTTTGAAAAATTATATTTTGTTGTAAATTGAAAAAGTAATGCTTTGATGAAATCTGAGAGGTTTCTGTCCCTCCATAGAGATTCAACACAAGTACCACTTTCAAGGTCCAGAAAGACAATAAAGACATTAATGTATTAACTAACATGAACTAACCATGAGCAATACATTTGTTACTGTATTTGTTAATATTTGTTAAAGTTAGTTAACAAAAATACAGCTGTTCATAGTTTGCTCATGTTAGTTCACAGTGCATAAACTGATGTTAACAAATACAACTCTTGATTCATGTTAATGTAGTTAACTAATTTGAACTTATTAACCTTATTGTCAGTGAATTTGTTGAGATTAGCAGTCTGTTAAACCCATTTTACGAGCATAATAAACACAAACAAGTTATGATTTGAGGATAAAGAAAAGAGAACATGATATGAAATGGTTCATTTGTACATCATTGTAATGTTTATGTTAATGTTTTGTAATGTTGTTTCATTGTTTCACGCTTCTGGCACTGTTTTCCAAGTCTTCATTTGTCATTTGTTTTTTGTTTTTTTAAAATCGTACAAAATATCGTATCATGGACATACCATGAGATTTTGATATGATTACATCCCTATTGTTTGCTTGTTCCAAAAGACCACAAAAGGTAAACACAAAGTGCAATATTTCTCTCACTATAAACAAAGTGTGCCATGAAACAACCAGCTGTACACCTTTGTCTGGACCAGTTCAGATGGGACAGAGAACAGGCAAATGAGTGGTGGAGTTTATCTGGCTATATTGAAATATCTGACTGGACTGAGAAAGGCACTGGCAAACCTACTTTCTTCCACCAGCAGCATTGTGACAGCAAAAACTAAAAACTGTATTTTGTCTCATATAAACATTAAAAATGTTTCAAAAAAAGACTGGATAATGGCAGAAAGATAATGAGCGGAAAAGCCTTGGCACGAGAAGAAGAGCGTTTCCCAGCATGCAGTAGCCAAGTGTTCCATTACATGCTCAACTGAAGAGGAGGAATTCAGTGCCGGACCTCCATGATCAGGTGCTGCAGACACTCACAGACTGAGCTGAATCACCTCAACAGGAAGTCGCCGTCTGAAACTCACTCACCCCGAAACACCCCTATGAACTGCTTCTTGTTTGTCAAGTCTTCAACTGGGTCCTTTTCTTGTTTAAAGTTTCAATCTTTTATATTTATACAAGAACTGTTGACACAACACACATATAGTGCACAACTGTCGGGATTTTGAACAATAATTTATAAACTTTAAAGACAGACCGACTGTGAGCTACGAGGTTGTTAACCCATGGTATTTGTTTCTGATGAAGCCGTCAGCCTGCATAATCAGCGGAAGGGTCTACAGCGGAATTCCTGGTGAAGAACTACATTTTGTACAAAAAGTTACAACAATCAGAGATTCGAAAAAATCAACATGCACTAAAATAGCTCTTTAGTTCCGCCCGCTCACATGAAGCACTGCCAATGATGTAATCGAGTTGGACTTTCACCCACCCCTAAATATGATTCACTTATGCTTGTTGACCAGAAAGTGTCCACATACATTTGTCTTCTTCTTGAACATAACTCATTTGATTTGCAAGAACTCAAAATAAAAATATTAACTAAATCTTTTATGTTAAATTGCTATCAAAATGTACGAGTTGGCTAACTCAGTACTTCAAGTTAGGAGCAATTGACATGCATGAGAACTACAAACTCAAAACTTGATAGTTCTGCTTACTTAAAATTGGGAACATTACGGCTCAAAAATGTGATGTGACTGATCACCTCATTTTTTGAGCTAGCCCAACTTATTTGGGTTTACAGTGTATCTAAAATCCAACTGATCTTCTGTTTGTTAAATTTTACTTAGTGTTTGTGCTGTATTTCTTAAAATATCAATGCAAGTGTCACTTATTTTAGTTATCTAATGCAATGACACTAAAGTACTTAAGTGTCCCCATATCCCACTTTTGGAACGTTTGAAGGAAATGGGCCTTGCACTCAAATATCTCCAATTTCCCAAACATTACAGACAGACTGAGGCATCAAAATGGATCTGAGGTTTTAAAACAAGCAGTTTCCCCTTCCTCACTTTCGTGTGACAATGGACTTAGTGTGTGCTTGTTTCATTGATATCACAGCTGTGACCCAGTGGTCAAGAGACCCTGTACAGCATTTGTGTTTCAAGTGGGAAAAAAAAAAAAAAGTCTTTCATAGAGGACAAATAATCTCACTCCCACAGAAAATGTTGGATGAAGCAACCCTTAGAAGTCCAAAACAAAATACATATCAAAGAAATAAACTACAGTAAATTTGGAATGACAAGTCTAACAGTCATCATAAAAACGCTTACAAAGGCTCACTTCTCAAAGCCAGAGCCAAGTGGAAGCTGGCATTTTCCTGGGAAGAGCACCTGTGAAGGGTTTGAGGGAAAAAAAGCAGTGGGTAATGAAGGGTAGGGCAGACAAACACAGGGGCGTGGGCTCTTTCCTGTCCAAACAAGGGAGAGGCTGTCTTGTGTGTGTGTGTGTGAGTGAATGAGAGCCATACTAAAGCAAATCACATAATGAACAATGACCTCATGTTTCTGTATAATTATAATTCTATAACGTTGTAGAAGTTAGAGAGTGAAGTGTCATTGGTTCTCCTCCCTGACACCAAAGGCATAATTCTCTCCATTCACTGCTGGCATTTTACTGCCACGGCCATGTGATTTACAGATCATTTACAACAGCAACTTGTACACCGAAGATGGACCCTAAACCTTTTCAGAAAAACTGAGATGCATTGCGAATCATTTTGGACCAGGACTCCTGAACTTAAACTTAAATTGTGCCTAAAGATTCCCACCCCTACTGCAAAAATGTTTCCCTTTAGATTTAGTCTAAATTACTTTCCGAGGCAAATCAACAGCCTGCCACAGATGCTGTCCATAAAGGAATATATGAATACTAGTTCACAATAAGATCTATAAGATACATTTACAAAATATATTAATGTTCATTTCATGTCAACTTTAAGTTGTTTAGTATTTTAAAATTGATGCAAACAATAGACAGTGTATTGCATAGTTCCTCACATCCTCTGTATTGTTATAACAATTATTACAGCTCTATTCCCTACAGACAGCCTTTAACTCAACAGGAAATTGCATGAAAGTATTTTTTGTAATAAGAGGAACAGGTCACTGTTTTTGTAAGTGAATTTAATAAAAAAACAACAACATTTGAACAGACTAGCAAACTATCATTAATAAACTGACCTTTCTCCATCTGCCTCAATTTTACCATTTGTAGAAAAAAAAAGTAGAATATATCCTCAACCTATTCAGTTCTTAGTATTTTGTGGTGGTAGTGTAAATAGCACAGCCTATATGCCACTCACACTGGCTGTGATCTACAGCAAAGTAAATTCTTTTCAATGAAAGCTGGCTTTTTCCAAAGTCGTGAGCAACAGCACCTGTGACGAAGTGATATGGGCATGTCCAGCAATGCGACAGTGTTGACAAAAGTTTAACTTTAGGAATGCACAATATTTTTGAAATGTCATTGAAATCGGCCAATAAAGGCTTAAAATGTAATGTACTGGTTAGATATGAGAAAATTATGCAGATAAGCTTTGCCGATAAGATAACTTGATTATGCATCTGCAATAACTCATGTGTGCAAGGAGTGCAAGTGATAAGATCATATCAGCAGTGTGGCCAATCTTGAAGTGAATGTATGGAGCTTAGATTCACTCTTTTGGATTGCTGCCTTGAACTTGAGCGAGTACAGAATGAGCCGTCTGATTTGCAATAGAATGCTGCCTGCAGGGATGACGTAAAAACCCAGAAGACTATGGCCCTGTCCAAAACTGTCTTCCTATGATTTCACAACATAACACCAATTTGACTGTCGGGAAGAAGACTGGACCTTACTGTACAGGGCTTTTTAAAAATGACAGGTACAGGTGTTTAGAAATAATAATAATAATAATAATAATAATAATTTTAGCTCTAAACTAACTTTCAGCTTTCTGCAGCGATTCAGTGTGTTTGAAATGACTTCTGTTTGCAATCCGATGTGGATTCTGATCACCATGTAAGGCAGCCATATATCATTTAGGATACGTGTGATGCAAATGTAAAGGCACGCTAACCATTACCATAGTAAAATATAGTAAAAACAAGACACCTCTTGAAGAAATAAGACAAACCATATCTCACAATTGTGTATTTAATTGGTTACATATTTCATCTGTCAATATGTCTCGTCTCTTTACACTAGACTGTCTGATTTTCATATTTAGCTCCACATAGGTCATAAAATATATAATTCCGTTTTTTTTCTTTTTCCATTCAGGAGCTACTCTGTTGCCAAAACCCCAGTGTTATTTTGTGATGTCCGGTGAAATAAACAGAAACAGACCGACTGAATAAGCGTGCGTGTCCTCTTTCTTTTGTAAAATAATGGTAAATAGGCTTCTAGCCTGACAGTGGAAATGCAGCGTGATTTTGGGCTCAGTGAAACAGGTCCGAGGCTATTTGCCCCACCCGGCCCATTGCATGCCCTGGCTCGCACTGACCCAACAGAGGAAAAGCAGCTATTAAGTTACTTCAGTTTTTGAATAAAGAAAGAAAGAATTGATGTCATAAAATCATAATTTAATGGTCAAAAACTAAACCCTGCATGATGAATAAATCAAACATGACACTTGTAAATTGAATAATTTTATATTTATTAATGAGTAATATAGTTTTTCTCAAATGAATGATGAAATTAACTTTAATCCAATGAGCTCTACAAGGAATTTTAGAATTTTATCTGAAGCTGAAGACGACATCCTTCAACTGAAAGTCTGAACTGACCTGGCAAACTCCAGCAATAAAAGCGCTATCAGAACGACAGGGCCACAAATCAACACAATGCTTCTCAAAACAAAGTTCTCCTTTTGAAACCAATCAATAATTTAAGCATGTAAGATCCTGTAATGGCCATAAAAGAGATCTAAATATTAATGTATCTGATCTAAATATTTTTCTCAAGGTTAAAAAAAGAAATGAATGCGATACTAGCACAACATGTACACACACACACTACTATGCAATGTAAGAGAGGAATCTGGCATAGGCTGCACCTTCACAAAGTTATGAGAGGGGCGGGGTGTAATTTAGAAAGGACCAGTTCTGAAGGGCTGAACAAAAAAATTCACACATCCCAGTGTGAATACCAGTAATAGCAGTGGTGAACCGTGCTAGAGTCATGCGCACCATTGGTTACGTTCTCACAATCCACTTCTCTTTCCCCCCTTAGCATCGATCTCGCTCCCACTTTTACAAAACAAAAACCTACAATTAACAGCAGGCGAAATGAGAGGTTTGTATAAAGCTCCAAAAACGACGGCAAGCTGGCGTTAGACCTCATCGTGACACAGCTGTTTTCGCACTTCACCTGCTTTAATGTTGACCTGTGAGGTCAATGACAAATGGAGAGTCAAATAAAGTTAAAAAAAATCTAGTTTACAGCCCAAATGCCAAGTTCTTAGAAATGTGCTACTTCACATTGTTTTGAAAATTTTAATTTAAAAATGAAAGCGAACAAACAAACAAACAAAAGAAAGTGTCAGAAATGCTAGGTAACCAAAAAATGGCTGACTCCCCACAAGGTGATCCATTTATAGCTCCAAAACTGTGACCTTGTATGCATTTCTTTCAAAACTGTGATGTGCATTTCTTCTCAGACAGACGGTGTCACACCCCACTAGTTCACCCTCTGCAGAGAAAAACAGTCACTCAGTTGCCCAAACATACACGCATTACGTTAGGACGTTCTATTAAACACCAAAAAGGGTTCTGCTATTATTACAAGCCAAATAACCTATTCTAGTACCGTTTAGATCTATTCTTTTTTTAAGAGAGCAAAATAAGAAATGGCACAGTGGTTAGATAGTCACGGATGGAGATAAGGGTGGATAAAGTAGGCGCAGAATTTGCATTGCATAGCTCAGAGACAACTTCACAATTCATTTGAGCAAATCGTCATACAGAGCAGGCCTTCATGCTTTAAAGTAGACTGTGGTATGGAAATAAACGAACGATAAAAGCTCATTTGGAAATATCAACACTGTGGTATTCCAACAGTGAACACAAATTCACAACCTTTTGCTTTCAGACACTGCATATAAACCTGCAAAATTCTCATCATACTGCAGACCGCTGTATGTCACTCTCATTGCAAACTCCAAGCATTCCAGAGATGAAGCCCGAGGGCAAATGCTGTCAGCTCAATAAGGTCTGAGAAAGAAACTTTCTCTCGTCCTCCAGGCAAAAGCCTGATGGATGACGTCAAGAATAGCAGCAATGTTGGCATTTTCGTTTATTTATTAAAGTACAGATGTACTGAAAATTTCCGATGCCACAGCAGGACACCTGAGGACACCTGAACAGGGAATAAACAGCAGTGTAAATGGCACAGACTTTGACTCTATTGACCTTATCTGCTCACTTATGTATACACTGGAGTTTCTTTCTCTCCCACTATGTCACGCACTCATTCCCTCAAACACGCAGACACCGGAACCAGTCTCTATGACAACCTCACGTTGCCACAGCTACAGAGTGAGATACTGAAATCAACAGGGACTGACTCACTTCCTCTTACACCACTGATGTGTCTTCGGCCTGTCAGTGAATTCATTACATGCATATATTGTCCATCTCCAAAAGATCAGAAAAATATAAATAAAGCAGATTAGAAACTTAAACTTCTACCCTAAGTGTTAAACTTCGGTGTGGTACTTCAAAACGTGTGACTTGATGAGGAGAGGAGTGCCATTTCTTTTCTAAGCCACCTAACTGGACCTAGATATGATGTAGAGTACCACACAGCAACATGCTTAAAATCATTTACAACGCATTAGCAACTGCATAGAAACACCCTGACATGGGCAAGCACTAGTCAAATTGTGTACCAAAAATCATTCAATTTACTTTTATTCATGGGGTGCACTAAATGGTTCAAAAATGGCAAAACTGTCTTCATCATTGACAATAATTAGAAATGCACCAAATCAGCATATTAGAATGATTTCTGAAGGATCATGTGACACTGAAGACTGGAGTAATGATGCTGAAAATTCAGCTGTCATCACAGGAATAAACTACATTGTTAAAAATGTAGTTTCAAATAGAAGTTATTTTAAATTGTAATAATATTTCACAATACTACTGTTTTTACTGTATTTTTGATCAATTAAATGCAGCCCTGGTGAGCATTGGAGACTTATTTGAAAAATGTATTTGCTCTTACACCAAGCCCAAACCTTTCAACAGTTGTGTATTATGGTCTCATTTTGCACACTTCACCCAAAAATGAAAATTCAGTCATTATTTTCTCACCCTTACGTCATTACAAACCTGTTTGGCCTTTATGCGTTACACAAAAGAAGATACTTTTAAGAATGTTTCAACTTATTTTGTACATATAATGAAAATCTCTGGAGTTCAGTGAAGTTTTGGACCCCCAATGACTTCTACTGTGTGGACAAAAACAGCTGAAATATTCATCAAAGTATCTTTTTTGTTCCACAGAAAAAGAAAGTCATACAGGTTTGGAAAGAATGACATGAAGGTGAGAAAATCATGGCGGGGGCGCCCAATCTCTTCAATTTTGAGCCACTGAAATAAAGCAAACAACAATTCAGACCTTCATGGAGAGTCTGGGTTATTTAGAAATTTACTGTAGTGGGTCTTGCTGGGACATGCAGGGAGAAACCCACAATCATGTGACAAGTATTCATCGCAGAGACATTAAACAACCACCAAATGAAAGCTAAACTGCCATTTTAACCGAAACACTCAGAGTTAACCTTTATGAAATAACATAACTGCCGAAGGGCTGAAATGGAGATTTGGGCTCTTACCGTTTAGCCTCCTCCAAGTGGCACAGGTATTCATAGGCCATGTTCTGTTGACGGCGCTCATCCATCTCCTCAGCAGTGAGCCGCTCCACACCATCCAGAACAGCTGAAATAAGGGGGGAAAACATATCAGACATGAGAACGAAACACACACTACTGTTCAGTGTTCAAAAGCTTGGGGTCCGTTTTCTTTTGAATGAATTTAGTACTTTTATTCTGCAAATACACTTTAAGTTGCACAAAAATGTCAGTAAAGACATTTATATTGTTACAAAAGATTTATATTTCAAATAAATGGTACTTTTTTTTAAATAAATAAACTTTTTTTTTAACTTTCTATTCAAGTATCCTGAAAAAAAGTAACACAATGTCCACAATATTAAGCAACTAAACTGTTAACATAATAATAAGAAGAAGAAGAAGAAGAAGAAGAAGAAATGTTTCTTGAGCACCAAATCAGCATATTAGAATGATTTCTGAAGGATCATGTGACACTGAAGACTGGAATAATAATGCTGAAAATTCATATATTAATTTTAATAATGCATTTTTGTTCAAATAAATACAATCTTGGTGAGCATAACAGACTTTTTTGACCCCAAACGTGTGAACAGTAGTGTCTAGATATACTTCTCACACACTGTACATAATCACTTAAATATAGTCGCCCTCAAACCGTTTGAATAAAATGAAAATAAACTGCTCCACTCTAACCAAACCATTTCATACGTTTATGCAAACTTTGTAATATTTAACAAGTCTTACGTGCCTGACCTCTAGCAACCTTAAGATCTGTGATTATTCCACATACTGGAATCATTTAATGAGGTTAAATGTCATGTGAACAAAGAAGATAAATCTAATTATAAATGACTGCAAATACTTCAGACAGAAGAAAAAGGAGGAAACTTTGGGAAAAAAAACATTTGTCTGTAAATCACCTTAGTCAGGACAGGCACCCTATTGAATTTAATGCGAATGAAAATGATGCTGTCAGAGACATACAGTCTTTACAATGGCATGAAGTCTGAGATATCATTTAATTTCATCAAGTAAAATCAACTGTTACATGGAGTTGTCGTCTACTGAAAGTTTTTACTTTAGAAAGATTGTTGTTAAACAATAGTACAATCCACTGAACACATCGTACTTCTATCCCTAGTTTTCACTCCTGTCAAAAATTAAATATGGCCTAAGATTTGAAAAACTTCTATTTCAGTCTCTAGAGTTGTACTCAATGTGTTCTGAACTGTTCTGATCCAATGTAAAATAAACATTAAAGGAATAAATCAGGCTGCAAGGCTCGATCTCTGAGAATGTATTTCATCTGAGGGGATTCACATCCCTAGCAGTCAGTCATCCTAAATTGTGAATATTAAACTTTAATAGAGAGCGAAAGAACCATAACAGTATTGTAGTCTTGGATTTTGAATTATGAAACCTCAAAAAATCCTTTACCCTGCAACAAACTGCAAAGAAACCCAATTCAAAATGATGTTTGCATGTTCAGACGTGAACAGAACTAAGCTTACAGTACTAAGTCATACCCCTCTTCAGTGACTGTTTTGGGTACTGCACTAAAGGATTTCGGAAAAAACAAGACCGTTAATGGCTTTTTTCCCCATTGCATACAGATAAAAACACAGTCTAGAAGATAATAAAATTACATGACTCAACCACCAAATAGCCTAATTGTTTTTCAGAACTCCTCTATACTGTTTGTTACCCTACCTTTAAGTAATAACTAGTCTCAAAAGTTGATATAAGAAAATAGATGTAAAATTTGGCATTTCATTTGTGAACAATTCATTTCTGAACAGATCATTTTCATTCATTTCTATGCATTGAAGTCTCGCCAAAAGCATTCAAGAACAAGCAACTTGCAGTGACATATCTTAAAATATGCCATTGTTATTGCTCAGAACAACATTAGTTCTGAGCAATAATATCTGAAATAAACAAACTTGCCAGATAAGTCTTACTTAGAGCGAGTCAGTGTTTTCAGACTGAAACTCAGAAATAAATAAGAAGCAAAGGGGGTGGAATAATTCTGAATGTATAAAAGTTACTGATAATCGTACAGAATTAAAGTCACATATGATGATGACTTAACCCCCATTTCACAGACTAGGCTTAAACTAGTCCCAGACTAAAATGCATGTTTGAGCTGTTTTAACTGAAAACAACTTCTTATAATATATCAGTGCCATTGTTTTGTCTCAAGACGCACACCAGTAATGATTTTTGTCTAAGGCATGTTTACAAAAGCTGCTTAAATGCCCTAATTGAACTAAGACCTAATCCTGGCTTAAACTAAGTCCAGTCAGTGAAATTGGGCCTAAAGCTGCTCATTTACTTTATTTATAATAATTATCATTTTAATTGTTATAGTTTGATTATAATCGTGCAGTTTATTTAAACCCTTGTTTCAGTCGACCGAGTGTTTTTAACAAATCGATGAGTGAATGATTTGATGACTCGCTCATAACACACAAAAAGACTCGTCTCCACCCACCGCCGTAACGAATCAGTGAGAGAATCTAAACGAATCCTTAAGTAAATTGATTCAAAAGATTCAGGTTAACTGGAATGAATCACACCACTAAAGTGAACTACTGTATTTCAAGCTTAGAAAAGCGAGTGCTTTCCCAAAGCTGTCAGCTAGTGAGATCATTGAAAGTGTATTAATACCAGAAACAGTTAACCGCCTTTACTGCAGCAAAATAACTCCATTATTAGTCAGTTTGGTTTCGCTCAGGCCGTGAGGAAAGATAAACATTAGCGCGCGAGACTTGCAGCGCTCGAGTCACTGGGAGTGACGCCTGACCTTCACTGGGGCGTTAATGGTGATTGGTTTTCTGCTTATAATAAAGACAACACTCATAGATGTGTTTTTCAAACGGTCTTATCTAAATTGAAAAGGTTTGCAGACATTATATACGCCATTTCATTTCACGCTCAATTTATAATTCTTGATTAACACTGCGGTTCAGCAGAGAGAGAATTGAATGTCGGTCTTTTATGTAAAATTAAATAAAATAAAATAAAAACATCATGTTTGCTCAGAAAAGTTGTCCAGGTGATCCCGCTCGCTCGTGCCTCAGCACACATACAGTATTATAATGCGGAAGTTGATAACCATGCCTTTGCAAACTTGAGCATTAAAAACACGAGCAACTGTATTAAACACATCTAAATCAATTGAATGGTACTCTCTTTGAATTAAAGCATTTGGATAAAATAAAAATGAATAGTTTTCTAGTACCAAACTGATCAACATGTTTCAGAAGAACGCCTTAAGAAAACGCATTAATACTTACACCCATATCTAGGTCGGAAACCGTCTATATCTTCAGAAGTTGACATGTCTTCTCAAAAAGTTAGTCCTATTTCCTTCTGAGTTCTTAATGCAGATCTGTGTCCTTTAGGATTTATATTTAGACTTTGAGAAGGCACCTCTGGCCCCCTTACTTCGCTGCACAGTTTCAGCGACTTTTTTTCTTGAAAACCCACTGATGTCATGGGCGTGTTCCTTCCTAAATCCTGAAGTATGCGTTTCAGGAAACACCCATTTGAAGAAAATCACTTCAAAACTTTTCATTGTGACTGCAGCGCCCTCTGCTGGCCACACATGTCACCGTCTGCCACCGCACTCTGTTCCAGTGATTCTCCAGCAGGGGGCGTCAGCAAACCTCCAGAGCTGCAGAGCCATGGGTGGAGTACAACCTCCCGCTCTCCCTCTCTCGAACTACTGTGGGCATGATGGGTGGAGCTGCATCCCCCCAACCCTATCTCTCCACCCACTGAACAGGTTTCCACAATTGAGGATCATTTGTCTCTGCAGTGAGCACCTCTTGATTTATTTAGCTAAATTGTACTTAATTAAAAATGTTTTAATTTGTAAACTATAATCATTGCATTCACTGGTTAAATAGTACTGTGGTGAGATTATTATAATAAATTATATAGTATAATATAATAATAATAATAAAGAGGAGAGGACTGAGCCTGGTTTCTCCCAAGGTTTTTTTCCATTTTCCATTTCTGTCCCCTGATTGCCACGGTCGCCTCTGGCTTGCTCAGTTGCGAACACATAATATTATATTCAGCAATGCATAATATTCAGCAAAATTACTGATTTGACCATTCTATTGGATGAGAACTGGATGATGACATCACTGTTTTCTGTGTTTATCATTTCATAACTGATAGGCTACACAGATATTGAACAGAAATGTTAGTTTCCTTTTTATCACTGTAAAGCTGCTTTAAAACAATCTGTAATGTAAACAGTGCTATAAATAAATAATATTTATAATTATTATATATATAATTTTTCATATTTATTATTTATAATATATATATATATATATATATATATATATATATATATATGTGTGTGTGTGTGTGTGTGTGTGTATATAAAAATAAAGGTGACTTAACTTGACTATATTACAATTATTCCATGTAGTTTCTCAATTAATATGAGCTCATTCAAATGGCTATTCTCTTCTATTCTATTCTATTCTATTCTATTCTATTCTATTCTATTCGTCTTACTCCAGTTGCAATATGTCTGCATAAGTATACGACGGGAGAATTACCGACTAAACGTGCAATAAACCGCTTGTTTGTGCTCCAGTCTCAGCGTCAGCGAGATAGAAATGTTTTGCCCAATAGCTGACACGATATGAATCGTTAACCGAAGTCAGGGCGGGGCATATCCGTTTATAAAACAGCCAATGAACAGTTGAATAGTCCGTGTTTACTAAGTTTCCCGACTGTCCTGTGACCCGGCGGTTGACTGGATCAGGACCATGGCGAGCTCAGAGATTCTGTCTGGACTGATCCTCGGCCTCTTTATCGTCCTGTGCTCTGGACAGATTTCCCAAGAACTGCCCTCAGATGACACACAACTGTCCCAGAAGGAAACGCAGAACGAATTGGTGAGTAAATTAAACGCCTTTTTATAGCTTTGTTTATATTTCTTATAGTGAGACGTGTGGCCAGTTATATATCTGTGAACCGAAAACTGAATAATTGGTTGGTGAAGTGTCAAACTTGTTTGTGTATTTAGACTGTTTCCATCTGAATGAAATAAACGTAGCCTAATTTCATTCATATTTCAATTTTAAAAATGAGTTATTCAGTTGATGCTTGTTTTTGCATAGGTTGAGGCAATGGCAGCACTTTTGAGGGGATATCAGACCACTTTACCAACTTCAGAAAAACGTGGCATTCCACAGGTAAATTTTCTTCGTATTAGCCTATAAGTCATTTGCTTCAAAGGTCTTGTAAAACATGATCATGGTCTTTACATCTGATCATGAAAATGTTCTTCTGTCCCTCTCTAGTGTGCTGTGGGGTCCCGCTGCGCCATGAGACTTGGTTCACGCTTTGGAAAATTGTGTGAATGTGTCAGAGGATCCAACTGCAACTCATTTCTTCTAAAATGCATCTGAATCGTTAAAAAGAAGAAAATTCATCATCCTTTCTCGGTACATAATGTCATGCACAAATGATGAGCTGAAAGACAAAGAGGCTGGAAAACAGTTGTCTGAATCCCTTGCACAAGGTCTATGACAAGTGTTCATCAAAACGCAGCATGACAAGCAGTAACAAAGCATGAGTTTATGTGTTTATTTATTTATGTTTTTTAATGGTTGTCTTGTGTTATCAATAAACATTATTATTCTTCACCATATCTTATTGTCTTCATGAATTATGCATTTGTCTAACACAACCTTAACAACAATAAAAATTAGACTACTTCTAATAGGTTAGTAGTTTCTGGGGGAATTGTGGTTTTTCAGTGTACTGAAACCTTATACACCAATTCATCAGCATATACCAGCAGTGGTGAGTGAGAGATCATTTCACTTGCCCAACCAGACAAGTTGCCTGATAAAAATGTCAATAACAAAAAACAACTAAGGAACAATTATTACAACAGTTATTACAATGTTATTACATACATGGATGAATATATACATGTGAACTGAGCTGGACGATTACATCACTGTTTTCTTTAGTACAGATATATAGATAAATTAATACATTAATCCTAATGACACCATTTTCTCTAAGAGCTGCTGTGCAGCCAAAATTATTTGCTAATTATGACTGTAAAGCTGTTTTGACACAATTTACATTGTAAAAAGCGCTATATAAATTATATATATATATACACTCACACACACACACACACACACACACCAACAGAGATGTTACTCTTAAGACACCGTAATAGGAGTGGGTATCGTTCACAAACTGGCAAGCCATTATGGGCAAAGTAATTCATATTCTCACTGTGAACTTGATTAGAACATGCAACCTCCATCACAAATCGATTTGCAGAAATATATGCAATAATTTAGTCTACAGAAAATGAGAAGTATAAAGTGCAAAATTGCAAAATGTGAATCATTGGCTACAGATGCACATCAGACGTTTAAAGTCAATGAACTAGAAAATTACTAATTTAAAGATCCTGTCGTTTCATTGCCTTTAGGAGGAACAGTGAAGTTATTCCTGAATGCTTTCTGCCAAGACTATAAAATAATGCTTTATCCACAGAATCTCAGTTCATGAGGGCATCCAGGCCATTATGTTTAGGTTTAGTACCTCTTGATTAGAGTCAATCAGGGTAAACCCAGGGGTTCAATAGTAAAGTTATCTGTGTGATCTGTACCTATTGATTTAGAGAAAAAACAATGTCCTCTGAGGTATAGCCTATAATAAAAATCATATTGTGTAAGGTGTACCACATGCCAGATATAAGTTGGTACAATCTAACTTTCATGATCCTGCTGAAATATACAAAATATGTTTTCTGTGCTGACGTCTGTCACAATTAAGCCCAGAATACAACACATTCAATTTTGTACTATAAAATTCACTGAACGGAATGCAACCAGATGCAGTTATTATGAAAGACCCAGCTGTGAAATAGGATGTAAAAGTAAATAAAAAGAGCTGCAATAGATAGGCCTTCATTTGAACCTGATGAATGATTAAAGATTATGAGCTGTTCTTCAATGCTGGATGTCGTCATTTCCACAGTACATTCTTGCATTTAGCTGTATGACTTTCTATAACAAGACTGCAGGGTGAATGTGTCCCCTGAGAAAGAGCACAGTCGATATATTAGTAGTTGAAAGTGCAACTTTCTGGTCCATTTCTTGAAATTGGTCAGTTTAGTGTCCCCTTGAGATACAGTGGTGCATTATTTAGGTGTCCTGTGTTGTACACACACGCACTCTGGCACATTAATGACCCTTAAATAAATATGTTTAACCTGTTAGTCATGAGGCTAACCCACTGAATTATTCATTGGTCCAATGTTTCACTGAATAATATTATGGTGTAACACTCAACGTGCTGCATATGGTGTTGTTTCGTCCCTCAGTTTTCGTGCGAAGGCTTTTTTTCAGGACTTGACATATATGCCTGTAATATATTGAAATGTAATTTTAAGTCTACGAACAATGACAGAAATTAATATTAATTCAGGGCACTTGTTGAGAAAGCTGATTGTTATGTACAAAAATGTTTATTTTATCCATTTAAGTCCTACATTTACAGTTTGATTGCATAAGACATTTAACATAAACAGTAAAACTAGCTATTTGATTTAATCTGACATGCTCATTACGTTGTGTAAATGAACTCATAATGACTGGGGTCATTATTTGTTTTCAGCATGTTTGTGGCTCATAACATTTCTGGCAATCTGATTAAATGCTCCATGTGATACAATTAATGCCTTTAGAGAGGCATGTGTGCTGTGTGTTCAAAAAGAATTAAAATATTTTGTAATGTTTTTATCACTTTTATTACGACAGGAGCTTTAGTGTTGGAAAATATGTCTGTAATATTACTAAACTAAGTACCTGTGAGTTGGAAAGGGATATTAAGCAGATCTCAGCATCAATATTTCTATCACTGCACAGTTTCTTCGGTAAGTTTCTACAGGCTGTTTAATACAACATGAAAATGATTCAAAACCAACAAGGGGATTGCAAAAGTACATTCTTTGATTCCTCAGTTATGTGCGTCTTGTTGCCTCAGAAGCCAACATGTATACATTGAATGCCCTAAGAAATGGGAGACCTATAACACAACAGTTCCATTAAAATTGCAGGTTCTCTCAAGTTCTCATTGAATATCTTGTAAATACGACAGTTGTCATTTGTGTTTGGGTTCTTTGTAGACACTACCTCACAAAAGTGAAAGGGTTTCAGCAGTGGTACCTGCTTTAAATATACATTCTTTGTTGAGTTATAAAATAATATGGGTTATATAATTAATAATAAAATGATACAATAATAAATTACATTGAAATGTAACATTCTGTTACAGATAACTGAAAATATTCTGTCATAGGTATCTGTTGAAAATGAGGATCAGTGGTAATTGGGTTCTGAGGGTGCTCAGCTCATTTGAGTCCTGCTCTGACAGATGTGTGATGACTGTCCACCCACCTGCATTTGATCTTTTTAGACAGTTTTTCTGACATGTGGAACGAAGAGGGAAAGTTTTTCAAAGTATTTCACTCTTGTATTGTGAAATGAATGGCAGTGGGAGAAAGTGTGCTCTCTTTATCAATCTCACTGACCCTTTTTTCCTTTGGAAGCCCATTTTTGTCCTTGTCTGCTTTTCTATTTAGCTACAGCTGTGATCACCTGTATTTGGAAAGGAATCGTCTCTGATTTGTATCTCTGACAATGAAGAGATATTCTGCCTGACCAGTCAGTTTGAAGCCATAAAACTACAATCAATTCATTTTTAGCCACTGTTAAGATCCTGGTGATTGTGGTTTGAGTTTTGTTCAACAGTGGTGGGTTTCATCTCTTGGGCTTTAAAGTCAGAAAAGATGTAGGGCGGGACTTGATTTTGTCCAGAAAAGAGAAAAGAAGAGAAGAGAAGAAAGGAGAAGAAAAGAAAAGAGAAGAGAAGAAAAGAAATGAAAAGAGAAGAGAAGAGAATAGAAGAAAAGAGAAGAGAAGAGAAGAGAAGAGAAGAGAAGAGAAGAGAAGAGAAGAGAAGAGAAGAAAATAAATGAAAAGAGAAGAGAAGAGAAGAAAAGAAATGAAAAGAGAAGAAAACAGAAGAGAATAGAAGAAAAGAGAAGAGAAGAGAAGAGAAGAGAAGAGAAGAGAAGAGAAGAGAAGAAAAGATATGAAAAGAGAAGAGAAGAGAAGAGAAGAGAAGAGAAGAGAAGAGAAGAGAAGAAAAGAAATGAAATGAAAAAAGAAGAGAAGAAAAGAAAAGAAAAGAAAAGAGAAGAGAAGAGAAGAGAAGAAAAGAAAAGAGAAGAAGGAGAAGAGAAGAGGAGAGGAGAGAAGAGAAGAGAAGAGAAGAAAAGAAAAGAGAAGAGAAGAGAAGAGAAGAGAAGAGAAGAGAAGAAAAGAGAAGAGAAGAGAAGAGGAGAGGAGAGAAGAGAAGAGAAGAGAAGAGAAGAAAAGAGAAGAGAAGAGAAGAGAAGAAAAGAAAAGAGAAGAGAAGAGAAGAGTAGAGAAGAGAAGAGAAGAGAAGAGAAGAGAAGAGTAGAGAAGAGAAGAGAAGAGAAGAGAAGAGAAGAGAAGAGAAGAAAAGAGAAGAGAAGAGAAGAAAAGAGAAGAGAAGAGAAGAGAAGAGAAGAAGAGAAGAGAAGAGAAGAGAAGAAAAGAAAAGAGAAGAAGGAGAAGAGAAGAGGAGAGGAGAGAAGAGAAGAGAAGAGAAGAGAAGAGAAGAGAAGAGAAGAGAAGAAAAGAAAAGAGAAGAGAAGAGAAGAGAAGAGAAGAAAAGAGAAGAGAAGAGAAGAGAAGAGAAGAGGAGAGGAGAGAAGAGAAGAGAAGAGAAGAGAAGAGAAGAGAAGAGAAGAGAAGAGAAGAAAAGAGAAGAGAAGAGAAGAGAAGAGAAGAAAAGAGAAGAGAAGAGAAGAGTAGAGAAGAGAAGAGGAGAGAAGAAAAGAGAAGAGAAGAGAAGAGAAGAGGAGAGGAGAGAAGAGAAGAGAAGAAAAGAGAAGAGAAGAGAAGAGAAGAAAAGAAAAGAGAAGAGAAGAGTAGAGAAGAGAAGAGAAGAGAAGAGAAGAGTAGAGAAGAGAAGAGAAGAGAAGAGAAGAGTAGAGAAGAGAAGAGAAGAAAAGAGAAGAGAAGAGAAGAGAAGAGAAGAGAAGAGAAGAGAAGAGAAGAGAAGAGAAGAGAAGAGAAGAGAAGAGGTCGCTGAAAATGGGAGGGGGAGTTATTTGGATTAAAGATTACGGTCACATGATTTTTAAAAAGATAATAATAATAATAATAATAATAATAATAACAATTAATGATGTTCACGGATAAATCATTTATAATAAATACTGTTCCATAAAAAAAAGAATTGTCAATTTTGATTTCATTGACCTCAAGAGCTTCATGTGACTGTGTTAGAAGAACAGTTTGTATTTGCTGTATAACGTGACATTGTGCAGGTGGTTTAGGCTATATTTTTCAAAATATTGTTCACCTTAATATTTAATTCAAGAAAGATAACATTTAATAAAGTAGTTTTTCCTCATAATGATCATTTTGAAAAGCATTGTTTTTATTTTGTTTTCATTTGTTATTTTCAGTGAACACTAGATGGCATTGTTTGTTTACTAATTGTAAACACTCAGTACCCTTACCTATTCTATTGAATGTTCAGTTCAGTCCATTTTACTAAGTCAGATTCATGTTTGAAATGCTCACCAATAATTTCAGCCTCCTTAATTAACAGCCAAGTCAAGAGCTTAATGAAATTTTTTGTCTGAACCTTAATAAGACCAGGGTTGAGGAAGGACATGTTTTCAAGTCATCCAAAATTTCATTTAGAATTTTCTCAATATCCAAAATGTCATTAAACGAGTGAAAAGCAAATACAGCTGAGATCTGATATCCGTCTCAGAATTCCATAAAACGTATAATTAAGAAATTGCAAACATCAGAAGCGAGACGTTCTACCAGGGAAGATAACTCCGCTGTACTCGTCTCTTCCAATGGCTCTGTCAGTCCTCAGTGGAAGGAAGCAGTTAGTGAGAGACTGAGTGAGTCATTAAGTCTGCAATAATCAGCTGCTCACTTCTTTAATTATTTATGCTGTGTAATTACGCTTCTGTGGAGCTGGTGGGGGAGGCTGGCAAAATGACGGAGTGCTTGTTTTTCAAATAAATACTCATTGGATGATGGAAACTCAATTTAGTGTTGGAGAGGCCATGTTCCTTTATGTGACACTTGTGTGGTGGGTTAATGAACAGCTTCCTTGAGTCACTTACAGAGATATGGGCAATCTATCTAAAGGCTTCTCGGCTGACACTCGTCATTCTGTCCTCAATCAAAAAGCTTTGTATCCTGCAGGTCATCTTCCCTCTCTGACGGGCCTCCAAAACCTCTTCTGATTTCTTCTCGGCTGCTGCTGTGAAAATGACAGGAACTTTGCTTGAAGAAGAGGCTCCTGAGGCTCACCGGTTCTGTCTGAAAAAAAATCTGAACACTTATAACACTGCTGTTTTACTTAAAATGTTTATTTATTAAGAAGGTTAAAAATACACCGCAGACTACAAGACAGACATTGTTATGTAACTTCTCCCTAACCACAGAAGCTGCCGGGTCAGAGAATCTGTTAATGCATGTAATATGAGGGAAACCTATAAATTATGTATGCATACACAAATATATATATATATATATATATATATATATATATACATATATATATATATATATATATATATATATATATATATATAAACACATTAATATGGGAAATACATGGAATGCTCAACATATATACATATATAAATATATATAATTTATAACATTTAGTAACACTTTACATCGGTCTCATTAGACATTAATGCATATTAACACAAACTATGAGCGATTTATTTTTACAGCATTTATTAAACTTGAATATGAATATAATGTTAAGTTAATGTTAGTTAATAAAAACACAGTTGTGCACTGTTAACTAATGTTAACATTTTTGATTTTAAAAATAGTATTAGTAAATGTAGAAATCAACATTCACAAATGAAACCTTGTTGTAAAGTGTTACTTAAAATTCTATATGTGCCAGTAATTGTTTTAAAAAGTGTTTAATGAAAAAATACATAATACTAAAATCGTAGAGAAGAATTCCTCTCTTAAAATTTGCCAGAGAAGTCGCCCAAAGTTCTTCCTTTGAATTTCTTGGCATTTTTTGTCCTCCTCAGCCCGCTCTCTTCTGTTATGTTGGCGTTAGCTTAAAGATGTGAAGCTTTTGTCTAAAAATGGATTTGAAGAGAGGGGGTGGAATGGAAGTGGAGTCGTTAAGCAATATTATAAAGTTTAACACCACACACACGATAGCTATACAGTGCAATTACGGAGATAAGCAACTCCTCATCAGAATAAATAAAGCTTTGTAGGCAGGGAAGAGTTGAAGCAGATTTTTCAGAGACCCCTAATTACCTCACAATGACGCACAACAACACAGACCGTGGACCCCGGTATGTGCGGACAGCCTTAACAATTTCGTGAATATATCACTGATGCTTTTTGCTCCAAGCAGAAAGAAGTGGATGTAGGAAAAGCTTTCCCTTTCTGTCTTTGAATTTAAATTAGGACGATTTGGTGGAACAAATAAAACTAATGCATGCATGTGACAATGTCAGTTAAGAACAAACGTTTTAACAAGACAAATGTCAATCCCATTAAAGAAAATGATTCTCGTTCATGCTTCAAAGCCATCAGGAGTAAAGATGTAAATGGGATGGTTTAATTATTCATCAACTTAAACAGGAAGAACAAAAAAATATTAAAAGACAGATGATTACATCTGCAAACAAGATCCCCTACCGAACCCTCAGGAACAGAACATTGTGTAGTGTTATTTAAAGACGCGTGTTTGCTCTGTGTACTTTTTTCCCTTTAATCTTCTCCTTTGGTTTGACAGGCCAAAGACAGACTTTGCAATCAAACAAGCTCGTTCATATGTGCTCCTCCTGTTTGTCTCATGTTTATCATTCTTTACCTCATGTAGACCACGAAATACTCAAAACGCTCTTTTGCTTTGTGCTTGACCATCTCATTTGCTTTCTAGCCAGTGTTTCTGATAGAGGTGAGACGGGTCTGCGCAATACAAATTGGCTCTTTCTGCTGTAACTTCAGCTTGCATATTAATAACAGCTGTAGGGATCCTTATTCTTAGTACATGGTGATGCTTTTCTTTGACAGATCTTGAGTGTGTCACATCTTGTAGGATACCCAGGACGTTGATGGATACATCTGTTAAGGGAGCGTACCACGCACATCCGCTGCTGTTATCTTAATAATGCAATCAGTGGACTGGAGTGCGGCCGTCACTGACACATGAGATAATCTTTGCTGCACAAGTGACCTGATTCTGTAACTCTCTCTCCATGTTGACATCTAATATTGCCCACTGGCCACTTCACAGCTGGATTAACTGACTCGGGTCCCGTTTATCAGCTTCGTTTTGGGGTTTTAGGATCTAAAGGCTGTCTGAAGCGCGACTGTTTGGCTTGTGCTTTTGGTCTCGGTGTTGACTCCCTCCCTCTGACATAATGGGGAGTCTGTTGTCTGTTGAAAAGTGAAGGTCTGGCACTAACAAGGGACCTCTGGCGTTCTGGTAACGTGTTAGAGCCCTCAGAGTAATTGACAGTTCAGACGCAGCTCTTCCTCTCTCTGGGTTAGCAAGTCCCCCTGTTGCTATGCTGAAGCTCCTGAAACTACATGATTTCTTTGCTATCCATTTGCATTTACATTTATGCATTTGGCAGATGCTTTTATCCAAAGCAACTTACGTTTCATTCAAGGTGCACATTTACATTTTTATCAGTTTTTGCTTTCCCCTAGGAATCAAACCCATGACCTTGTTTGAGCTACAGGAAAGCTGATAATAACCATTTTTGATTAAGCAATATCAAAGGAGTATATCATCACAGCTCTGACTGTCTTCAGTTCAACAAACAAGAAGTTGATATTGAGTAACTTACATTTTATATATTTTAAAATTATTAATAATTATTAATTATTATTAATAATTATTATAATATATTTTCTATTTTTGCTTTGCCAACAATTTAGATAGTTTAGTTTTTGAATGAAGCTGTTGAGGGAACGATTCAATGACTGTAGGTATTCGGAAAGAGGGACACACTTGCAGTCTTTGCAGTCGATCACAAATGAACGTGATGAATGATGGGATACATTTAGCCTCAAATACCACTTTGAAGCTCTATTAGTGTTAGTGTGGATTTAGAGAAAAATCCTCTATTACAGACTGAAATTATTAATAGTGTATAATAATTATTCATTCCTTTTTTTCTTCTTGCAAACTATTTTCAGGCATTCAGATCATCTTAGATTTTTTGTTTTATAACAACAGCTGATGACTAAACAGTAATAATAATAAAATAATAATTACACACACACATACACACAAAACCCAGAAAAGATAAATTCAGTAATGTATTCCAGAGTGATGGAAAATATTGAGAATCAAGAAAAGTTAATGGAATTTTGGATCAGATGTTCTGCTTTATATAAATGCTGTGATGACTGGATTAATAAGAGTCTTATCTTAAATTATCTAAAATTTCTGTCATTAAGTACTCACCATCATGTCGTTCCAAACCCATTAAACCTTCTTCGGAACACAAATTAAGATATTTTTGATGAAATCCTAGAGTTTTTTTTCTTTTTAAATCTCCCATAGAAAGCAGCAAAATTACCACATTCAAGGTCCAAAAAAGTAGTAAGACTTCATTAAAATAGTCAACATGACTACAGTGGTTCAACCTTAATGTTATGAAGTGACGAGAATTCTTTTTGTGCGCAAAAACAAAACAAAAATAATGACTTTATTCAACAATTTATTCTCTACCCTGTCATTCTCCCATCCAAGACACATTGCAGAGCTTCCGTGTTCTACATCCGAACGCAGACTCATTATTGTCCGGCTCCTGCGTCAGCAGCACACGCATGCGTCGTGCTGTTCGTGGGAACAGCATTGGCCTATACTGAGCCGGCGTTCGGATATAAATATGGAAGCTCTGCAATGTGTCTTGCTTAGGAGAGTGACAGGGTAGAGAATAAATTGTTGAATAAAGTCGTTATTTTTGCTTTGTTTTTGCGCACAAAAAGTATTCTCGTCACTTCATAACATTAAGGTTGAACCACTGTAGTCATGTTGGCTGTTTTAACAATGTCTTTACTACTTCTCTGGACCTTGAATGTGGTAATTTCGTTGCTTTCTATGGGAGATTAAAAAAAAAAAAAAAAACTCTAGGATTTCATCAAAAATATCTTAATATGTGTTCTGAAGATGAACAAAGGTCTTACGAATTTGGAATGACTTTTGGAATCAGGGTGAGTAGTTAATGACAGAAATTTCATTTTTGGGGGAACTAACCCTTTAATTCCACCAAATAGATGACAGGTGTTAATTCACTTTTAATTTATCAACATTAGAGAGGCAATGAGGTTGTAATCCACTTAACTTGATCACCTGAAGGACCAGGGAAATCACACACCCACACAAAATCAATTCCAAAGCAAGATCTTTCCGGCTCAAGAAACTCGACTCTCTCAAGAGGATTCATAAGGTAGAAAAAAGGTGGGAGGTCATCAAAATGTCAGCAAATAGAGAAAACAAACATCTTTGAACCAAACAAATGTGCCAGGATCTTAGAGTTCAGAGGAATACGTAGATAAGTCGGGAAGATAATGAATTCCGATCTCTCCCACACAACCCTCTTGCATCGTCTTTGAGATTTGCCTTCAAAGGACAAAACCCAACTTTCTCTTCGCTGCATATTCAAACAACCTCCTCCTTCAGTGGCTCAAGAAGCTTTTCTAGAGGCCAATAATCTTAATGGGAACTTAAAGGTGAGAGTTTATTATTAAAAGGTGTCAGACTTGCTTTGTTGAGGATATAAGCTGTTTGGCAGAACATATGTCATTTCCTCAAATTAAATCAGACCCAAATCCTATTAGGGGGTGTCGAAACTTTACCACATTGAAATATTACACCAAACTACCATATACAAACTGTCAAGTCAAATTGTGAATGAAGTCTGCATGCGCAACTGTAGCCATCCTTATGCTCAAGTTACTGCAACTACCAGGGTGTATTTTCGGTTATGTTCCTCTCAGCGATTCTCACACTTGGTCTGGATTTGACACCCTATAGGCAATCCTGTCCTATCCGGTAATCATCTCTTCAAAAATGGTCTACACTGTTTTGACAGGAATGACACCCTCAGGACCTTATTTTAGCAGTGTGGAGAAATGTTATGTGAATAATGACCGTAAAAAGCGAAACATTTTGCTGGTGTTAAACCATTGACATGCGTGCTTATGCGTATGAACTATCTGCCTGCACAAAATTGAATATTTTTTCTTGGAAGGGAATGAAAATATAGCTCATTTGATGTGAGTGGTGAGCAAAATACCCCAACAGTAGTCTTATTAATAAACAGGTAACCGTGCAGAGGGAAAAGTTTCTGACAGGCAATAATACATGTGGTAATTGGAATGATATGACTCATGCAGCCCACAGAGCAGTCAGACGGACCTGGTTTGATTCCTGCCTCTAACCGACAAATGATCCTCATGAAGCAACTGAGACCGGATCAAAGTGATGCTTGGCTTTGCATTAATCATCAGGAAAAAAACAAAATAACATTTTGTGTGCCTAGAATAGGATTAATCATCAAAAATGGACAAACATCTCCTACGGTAACATGTGCCAAATTAATTTGATGGCCAGAGAAAATGTATTACCTTACACAATTCTTGTGTAGGACATTTTATTTAAGAAAAATAGCACTGAGAAAGGAGGATCATTCAGTTTCTTTAGTGTGTCCTGGTATTTTGCAGGTTTTCTTTCTGGCAAGCTATGAACGTACCTTTTGGATGTTTAATAAAGGCATGTTTCACAAAAAGCTGACAAACTAGAGATGAATGCAAGTAGGACAGCTGGCATGAAGGAACACTTAAGCTTCATCATCTTTATCACAATGCGTATATTTTTCCATTACTAAAAATAACTGTTATGGTCATGCTAAACTAGTGTGGGATGACATTAATGTTGTTATATAATATATAATTTGAATATATATATATATATATATATATATATATATATATATATATTATAATACTGTATATACTACAAAAGCAGTGGGTTGAAGGCATATAGAGGAGAGCGGGGCAGGTTGTCACATGAGGATTTGATGAGACTGGGTGGTTTTGTATGTTGCTATTAGTTAATTATACTAATTTAACTTATTACCATTATATTTTTTTATAGCAACAAGTAAATACAATATAACCACATTAGCATAGACAACAGTATTTTCATACCAGGTTGGGAAAATAGTCACACATATGTTTTACATGTCACATTTTGCTGTTTTTTTTTTATTTTTTTATTTATGTTTAAACCAGATTCAGTTGAATACTTTGGTTCTAAAGCTCTTTGGACACTATTCATCTGGTCAGGATGGGAGACCAGAAAACCAGAATGGTTTAAATATGTGTGTGCTATTCCATAATTTTATCATTAAAATATAGTTTAAACATGCTTAAAAAAAATCAACATGTTAAATGAACTGTATCTTCTTTCCTGTCCAATGATGGTGGACATACTTTAAGATTTGTGGCTAAATAGAACTGATTTCAGAAATAAACCTGATGTAAACAGTGACACTTTGCCCTGTCTCCCCATCTCCAAATTATGTCTGGAATCTGTTTCATACTGGTATTTTTTTAATGTAGCCAAAGTGACTACAAAACTTCAGCTAAAACAATCAAAAACAGAATCATATATAATTATTAAATTAAAAAAAATAATTATTATTATTTAAAAAAACAAAAATACCAGCCTAAATCCCCTTCAGACTTGTTTTGGACATAAACACAGCAGTTTTACGCAATGAGTCATCGTCTGCGTCCTTTTTACGCATGGACAAAAATCAATGTGTAAGGTGGGGCAAAAGAAGGACCGAAGTGAGTGGTGTGTCACTGGAGCAGATATAAGGTGATTGGACCGCGGGAAGCGAGTGTTCACTTGAATCTCATTGCAGAGGACGCGTTCAATCTTGGCTGTGACAATGGAGAGCTCCAAACTCTGGACGACAGCTATGGCATGCGCTGTGCTGCTCTCCTGCATTCAAGGTGCTGAAATGGACTTTGACAACGAATCTGATTTAGAAACGAGAGCTTTGAGAGAGTTTTACCCAAAGGACCCGAATCTGACCAACGAAAAGCAGCTCGTAAGTATTGCGTAATTCTCTGCGCGTAAAGAAAACAAATGTTGCTCCCTTCTTAACAAGCAATTTAATAACACTTACTTTTGATTGATTCATTCATTACTGTTCACAGCTCGGGGCTTTACATGACGTTCTGGAGAAACTGCAAAGTAAACGCATCTCACTTTGGGAGAAGAAGTTTGGGCGCGTTCCTACAGTGAGTAGCACAAAACAGAATATTTTTGCGTTTCACAATTTTTAATACTTTATTTCTATTACAATACAAATGGGTTTTGTCTGGATTCAAATACTGTCTACATTTTTTCACAAAACGCTGATAATGAGTTATCTAACAATGACGATTTGTTTTCACATAAGTGCGACGTTGGGGAGCAATGCGCCATCAGAAAAGGCTCAAGAATCGGCAAAATGTGTGACTGTCCACGTGGAGCTTTTTGCAATTACTTTTTGCTGAAGTGTTTGTAATTGTAAAGATGGTTTGTGAATTGGAAACATACACATGGTATTGCATAGATTTATACATTATGTGATTTCTATTTTTATGATTATGAAGTGCTACGAGGAGAACAGATGAATCTGAAAGATTGTTTAATTATTTGCTGCTCTTGATGTGTAACTAAACCTGAATAAATTGTGGACTTTTGTTTTCTAAGGCAGTCTGTGTGTTTAATGTTACCTGACTTACACCTCAATGCACATGTCAAAACATCACTGTAATAAAAATCAACTTACTAAAATAATAATAATGCTTAAGTTTGGATGTCCTGAAGGAAAGTTTTTCAACCACTTTGAATTACAGAGGAAAAATCTTGTTGAAATCAAGTAATTGAAAGCTCAAAATCCAATAGAAATGACAAAACATATGGAAAAGGAATAAGAAAAAGATGTTGCTGTAACAATTAAATAGATTAAAACATTCTAAATTATGATAAACATTAGTGAAATTGTTGGTTGTAGGAAAATACATAATTATAGATAGGAATGGATAGTTGATTTAATGCCTAAAAGACATTTACACTCCTAACTAAATATTATAATATGTCAAATTTATGTATTTAAGCTCTTCTTTTTAAAATTACTCTATCACACCAAGCCTTGATTTTGAATGTTATATAATAACATAAGGTGTTTTATAAAACTCATCACCACGGTTTTCCGTTCCTTGTAATTTCTCATTCCATCAGCATGAATGATTTCAACAGCTGAGTTCAAAATATGTGACATTTCTGTATTACAAAAGCCTCTGACTCATAGGAGAGACTGAGGAAAAGTGCAGTTAGTACAGGCTGTCCCATGATTAGCTCTGCCTGAGAGGATGAGTCCAGCACGCAGCCAAGCAGAAAAACACACCCGAATTCCCTCAGATGTCAATCAGAGTTGGCACTCAAATGGCTGCTTTCACTCCTTGTTAGGTTCATTTATGTTTTGTTAATATTTTACAGAGTGCCAGCAGAAGACAAGTGGAGAACGATGGGAAATACGTGTCTGCTGATGCTCGCTGGCGCTGAGAAGCAGGACAAACACATCTCTGCATAAAAATAGATGTCGATGGGCCTAATTTTATATAACACCAATCAAAACCTTTGTGCACCTTCAAGCCATTTAATATTCAGATATCATAACGATTTTTCATTATTCATTTGATTGGGTAATTGCACTCATGTTGCTGGAGAGGAAGATAATGGATTATGTGGCAAATACGAGCAAAGCGTATGTGACGTGTAATAAAATTGCCATTTGCTTGAGGTAACAATTATCAAGAGATTTAAAAAAAATGACCACTGAGGCGACGTAAACACAGTCAATCAAACTACTACAGTGCTTGATATGGAATCTACATAAATAATTGTTACACAAAAAAACATTTAGGCTGAATCCGTTGTTTGTTTACAAAAATAGAGTTATGAACATTTTCATGTCATGTAAATAGGAATTGATCAATCTCTCGAGCAAACAAATGAATACACAAGTATTATAAATAGAGGCAGATTACATTGTTTTAATGAAAAAAATATATTTTAAAATATAACTGCAAGCGGTAATCATCAGCTCCAATCTTCTCAAATATTATGTGGCTTTGCTGTCATTTTTACAGCAGAGTCCATCTTGAATCTTCACTGAAAGGGTTTGAGGACACAATAGACAAATTACTTGAAAGGAAAATCACTCACTTTTACCGTTAAACTTAATTTTTTTGTGCTGACATAAGATATGTGATCAGTATAAGCAGACTAATGTTAAACAGTTAAGTTTAATTGAACCACACAATCAAGTCTGAGATCTCTACAGATTACAGAATAAAACACCACTGGCGCTTAGAGCCCTAATTAAGTTTATTTGGACAAAATAGTGAGCACTAAGAATTTTTATTTTTAAAATGTCACTACAAAACAAACAAACAAAAAAACAACAACTGAGGGATAGAAGGAACATATGAACCCCATTAACACTGGGCCAAGTTAAATCTGATAGAAGTTTCTGATTAGACTGAGATACATTAAAGCAAATATTTACACTTTATTGGTAATTCTGCTTCAACATTCAACATGGTGGTTTTTATTCGACATTCAAAAAAATCAGCCCAAAGGTCCACAACAACAGCAACAATGTTACCACACTTTGTCACAGTGTATGACCAAGAAAGTGGTTAAAATGTTTAATAAATAAAAATTGTCCAATATATGTGATGTGAGGGAAAAATATATATATAAAAAAAATCAGAGTCACAAAAGCTAACAAGATCTTACTTTACTGTATTATTATTATCGTTTTATTATTCACTGTAATATTTTGTTCTAACAATCTTAAGTCAGTTTAACCATTAATTGTTAACATGAATTAGCTAAGGATTTATTCTTGTGAATATTATTCTTTTGAATATTGGACATGGACAAATCCAATCACTATCAACTGTAGACTGTATATTCTCAATGTAATGTTTCAGAAATAAATAAAACAAAAGTTAGACATTGTTACTAATTAAAATACCAGCTTTTTAACTGCCAACATATTTCTTAGGTCAGATAGAACTACAACTGCAGTTATGGATGCTCAAAAAAACATGAAAATCTAAATCATCTCAATTTCACAACCACAAACCATAAACACGACTCTAAGGCAACAGAGTAAGCCTTTTTACAAGCCACAAAACTGACTGGCACTCGTTTTTTTTAGAAACCTTTTACAACTAAATAAACCTACCATCCTTCTACTTCCAGTCTGAATGACCATAATGAAAACTGAACAAATGAAAACCTTTGGAACATCTTCACGGCTTTATTTCTTTTATATCACTGTGGCAGAATGGAGCTCTACTGATCTTCCTGAAAAGGATAGCTGAGAGCTGGAGGGAAAACTTGGCTCCTGGACTGTTCATCCAGCAGAACCAAATCGTCGACGTCTCGTCCTCGGAACCTTCGGCGACAAACTTTCACTGTCACTTTATGGCCTTGAAATACTTTAAGTGCTTCTTTAGAGGCCATTGCCCTGGCGGCACAATCATCACGCCCGTATCCCGTACCAATGTAGACATTGCGGCAGCGCAGTTCACACACCTGGCCTTCTTTTTGGGTACGTACCATAGGCAGGTCAGGAATGTCTTTGAGAGGTACAAACACACAGCTTAGACTGGCCTTGCATGACTCCACACAACTGCGCAAGATTTCGAAGTGTTCCAGGTTGGGGCCGAAGCCACCAGCAGACACAAGCTTCCAAGCAACTGCCTTGTAGAGTCGATTAAAAAAGGGCTGCTGTTCTGCAGGAGCACCTGGTGGAGGGCCTGATTTCAGAGTACTGGCAGCTGGACGCCCAACACTCTTCGCATGAGCTTTAACATCTACATCATTAGGTTTAGCCTTCTTACCCTGGTAATCATCATCCAGTGCTGCAAAATACAGAAAAAGCTCAGCTATTACACTACTGTACAAAAGTTTGTGATCGGTAAGATTATTATTATTATTATTTTTTTTAAAGTAATGCTTTTATTCAGCATGGACAAACAGATCAAAAGTGCCAACAAAGACATTTATACCATTATACAATTTTTCTGTTTCAAATAAATGTTCATCTTTTGAACTTTTCTATTCAGCAAAAACATCCAGAAAACTTTCCACACAAAAAAAATTAAAGCAGTACAACAGTTTAACACTTATAATGATAGTAAATGTTTCTTGAGCAGCAAATCAGCATATAAGAATGAAGGATCATGTGACACTGAAGACTGGAGGAATGATGCTGAAAAGTCAGCTTTGATCACAGGAATAAATTACATTTTAACATATATTCAAATAGAAAACTTATTTTAAATTGCAATAATATTTCACAATGTTATGGTTTTTACTGTATTTTGGTTAGGCAAATGCAGTCTTGGTGAAGTCTGATAAAAGACTTCTTTAAAAAAACAAAAAAAACAACTTATGACTCCAAACCTTTGAACGGTAGTGTACATTAGTTAGTTTTTATTTGCCCCCGTAGGGAAAGTTGGTTTGCAGCATGTTTACAGATCACATCACACAGGCCTCTTATCCCTCACAATATTATTTTCCTTATTTAATAATTACTCTTTATAAATAATATCTGTAGCAGGTACTTGCCATTGTTACCACTTTGCTTACTGATTTCTTCTGTACTTTGGTAGCATTACCATACCAACAAATAATACAGAATGTCAATAAAAGCACCATAAACCATCAGAAGTATTCTATTGTGGACATTACAGGAAGGTAATTTCTTTAAGAATACTCTGTTGTGTTTTAATACTTATATAATTAGTCAGCATGTCCCATTTAAGCTCATGGTCAGGCACTATACCGATGTATTTATAATAACACTTTATATTTGGTGGCTTTAACTACCATGTAGTTACGTAAAAAAAATGTTGTATTGCAAACACTTTTGCTGCTATTGAGGTGAGATACAGGTAAAGTTAGGGACAGGTTTGGGGGTATGGGTGGGTTTAAGGGTAGGTTAAGGGGTAAGGGTAGGGTCAACAGTGTAATCATAGATGTAATAAGAGAAATTAATTACTGTAACTACGTGCAGGTATTTCTTTTTAAATACAAGTACAATGCAAAAACATCTTTGTACACAAAAAGTGCATTGTATCAAATGATTAAATGTTGGTACACCTTAAAGTGTAAAAGAAACCTAATATAAAGTGGGATCATACATTTCTAACCGATTATATTGGCTCCTCATTAATGTGGAATTTGATATTAATTCAATGACATACATCAAAGACAGTCCAATTACCTGAAACTGCAGGTCTTTTTGTTTTCCCCATGATTTCATCTCTCGTCTTTCGCTCAGGGGCCTCAATCACAGTGATTCCTTCAGCCATCTCGTTTACTTTGTCCATTACAGGCTGTGGATATCTGCATTTGGGACAATGGCAAATAAGAGATTTCTCAATTCTCAGATCTTTTAAAGTTTAAAACAGAAGTTATTAGAAATGCACTAGAAGTGTGACGTAACTTTTTCAAATATTAATAACACTAATAACAAAAATGCTCCATTTTTTTTTTTTTATTCAAGAATGGCATTCTTTTAATCTTCATTATGATATCAGCACATTTCTTTCACCTTCACATTTTCTACTTTATGCCCCCAAAAAAACTTCAGAAATGTAAAACATGCTTATCACAGACGAGGTGTATTTAAAGACATTTTATGTATATATTGTACACTACCGTAAGTTTGGGGTAGAAAAGATTTTTTTAAACAAAAGCTGCATTTATTTGATCAAAAATACAGTAAAAAAGTTGTATTACAACAATTTAACATATTATAACAAAAAGTTGTATTATAACAATTTAAAATAACACTTTCTATTTTAATATATTCTAAAATATAATTTATTCCTGTGATTGCAAAGTCGGCCATTACTTCCTATTTCTTATTTTAATCAATGTTGAAAATAGTTGTGCTTAATATTTTTGTGAAAAACATGAAAAAAAAAGTTGAGGATTCTTAAATGAATATCATTTCAAAACAATAACATTTATTTGAAATGGAAATCTTTTGTGCCATTATAAAGGTCTGTACACTGTCACTTCAAAAAAATTTAATGCATCTTTGCTGAATAAAAGTATTAATTTCTTTAAATAAATAAATAACCTTTCAGACCCCAAACTTTTGGGTAGAATATTTCAGAAAAAATGAACAAATCCGACAGTCACTGAACCATTTAGAGTTGTAGTTATACAAAATGCATTGTTTATGAAAACAAAAAGCAACCACGAACAAGTCCATGATAAAACGGCAATTACCGACAGCCCAAAAACACGTGGTTGGCCCAAACCATAGACAGAGACAGTAGTCTGTCTAAACTAGGACTTGGGGTCCCAGGTTGGATTGTAGGAAAGGCCTCCATGTTGCGCAGGACAAACTCTCTCCTTGCATGCCATTGTTTATTTGTCTCACAGTGTCCTCTTAAAGATTCCACCCAGTTCACCAGGTGTGGATTCTGACTGAGGAACTCAGAGACGATATCTTCTCCTCTCCCCGCCTCCATCACTGAAAACACGAAAAACAATCAAAAGTTAGTTTGAGAAGTTCATAAAAAGCAAGTGTAGCACACAGCAGGTTCAGGCCTGAGGGCTGACATTCTAGGCATGTTTCCCAGCGACAGATAAACACACAGTTTAGCAGTGGTTGGCAAGACATCTAAATCTGCAGACAGGACACCTCATACATAAACATCAGCATGTATATTCATTTTACGTAAGAGTGCTTAGTGTTAAGTCACCTGTAGTTTAAGGCTTGTTTTCATTCGATATTTAGCAGGTTATCACGATATAATTACTAAAGCAGTTTAGTAATGCATTTATAGGAACACTTTGCTCACGCTGTGGGGATTTAAATGACTCCAATGTCAACTTCAATTTCGTTTCATGAATCCAAGCAGTCGATATATGGCCAATCATATATATGTTAAATAATGAAATAGCAAAACACAAAAAAACTCGTTAAGAGAATATAATCACTTTTTACCTCATTTATACTCTCCGCAGACGAGTCTTCATTAGCTGTATGTAGTAAAACTGCTTTGTTAAATGTAATTGTAGTGCAGCTGGCTGAGCACTTCCCTTGTCGCGCCCGAGATCTGCGTCATCAACATGCGACGGGTGTTTTGGCGGTGCAAAAATATTAATGATGAGAACGTACTTTCTTTATTTTTATTATCGTGTGTTTTATTTGGATAAGCGTTCTGCTTAGCAGCCTCGGTAAAATGATCCATGAGTTGCTTCTGGCTCTCAGTGGATATCCTGGGACCATTTTCACTTGGAATAAACGGAATGGTTTGCAGGTATGTTATGCAGTATTCTGATGCATCTAATAATATACGTTATCTATATTAGAGAATGGATATATTGCGTCTTGGCTGTACGGAAACCGGAAAATATTTTTAACTAACATGCCAGTAGTTTTCATTTTACATTTATAAAAAATACCCCTTAACGTGACATTGCGTTTACATGGCACTTCACAGAATACCATGGTAAAATAATACATAAAAAGGTATTACCATGGTGCATGCCCAAAACATGAAGTATTTCAAAAATACCATCTCCATAAAAACAGCACTTTGTTCCTATGCCAGTATAAAATAAGATACATCAAGTGTTGTTGATCACAGGTGTCCCAGGACCTTCCATTCCTACACCCCAGTGAGACCAGTGTCCTCAATCGACTCTGTAAAATGGGAACTGACTATGTGCGCTTCACAGAATTCATAGAGCAGCACACAGGTCATGTCCACCAGCAGGTAATCAGGTCATATTCTTCTTCGTGCATTCATTGTGTGTCAAGTACATGATCAGATCAAGGCTGAAGTGTGATTTCTTCACCGTGTGTCACAGGAACACTACTCCAGCCAACCGAGCCAGTCTGGGCTTCATGGCATTTATCTGCGTGCGTTCTGCACTGGGCTGAACTCTATGCTGCAGCCCTATCGACAAGCTTTACTGGACCTTGAAAAAGAGGTTGTACATTTGGAGTTTACATTTCGAATTACTGACGGTGCTTTTGTTTGCAGGTCATTTTAAACAATTTTTAAATTTTTCCTCCAGTTTCTTGGTGATCCACACCTCTCTATTTCTCATGTAAACTACATGCTGGAACAGGTAAAGAGAAAACTTGAATATTTCAAGTATGTGGGATTATCTTGCACTACAGTTCAAAAGTTTGGGTCAGTAAGATTTCTTTCTATACTAGTATTTCAAGAAGTTAATACTTTAAATTCATACTTTTAAATGAATCAAAAGTGACTGTAAAGTCTTTTATAATGTTAGAAAAAAATTGTTTCAAGTAAGTGCTATTATTTTGAGTTTAAAAAAATGTATCACGGTTTCCACAAAAATATTAAACAAAACTGTTTTCATCGTTGATGATGATAGGAAATGTTTCTTGAGAACCAAATCAGCATATTAGAATGATTTCTGAAGGATCATGTGACACTGAAGACTGGAGCTTTGTCATCAAAGTAAGAATATTTCACAAGAGTACTATTTATTTATTTTTTTGCATTTTTCATCAAATAAAAGTAGTTTTTGTGAGCGTAAGATATTTTAAAAATCTACCTGACCCCAAACCTTTGAACGGTAATGTATATACAGTGGTTTCATTTTTTTATATGGACACTGAGTATATGTCTAACTTTCAGTTTATTGTGTTGTTCAGTTTCAGCTTCTCTTCCCGTCTGTGATGGTTGTTGTGGAGACCATCAAGTCTCAGAAGGTTGGTAACTTGATGGGTGCCACCTGTGTGTGGTAAATGATCAGAAGAGTGCATGGTTGAAAATAATAACCTTCTGAAACTTTCCTCTTGTTTCAACAGATTCATGGTTGCCAGATTCTAGAGACTGTGTACAAGCACAGCTGTGGAGGACTGCCTCCTGTCAGGATGGCCTTAGAGAAGTGAGCTCTCAAAAACACTGCTAAAAATCCCTATCACACGTGGCGCTTGAACATAAGGCACAGAATTCTATTTTTACTCCTCTAATGGTAGTCTGTTTTGCAGGATTCTTGCAGTGTGCCATGGTGTGATGTATAAGCAGCTGGCTGCGTGGATGCTACACGGGTTGCTGCTGGATCAGAGTGAGGAGTTCTTTGTCAAGCAGGGCCCCAGTGCTGGTGGAGCCACAGCTGCACAGGAGGAGGAAGAGGAGGACCTGGGTATCGGAGGGCTGAGTGGAAAACAGCTCCGTGAGCTGCAGGATTTGGTGAGCGACTAAATGCCTGAACAGCACTTCGTGAGATTATGTAGTTCAGGCTGGGTCATGTGTCTGATTTTTTTAGCCTCTAAATGTAAACTTCCATATCGATGTACGCAAGGAGGTCCAGGGCTCAACCAGTTTTTTTACTTGCCCTGAGAATATTTTCATTGGCTTCACCACAAACGATACGTTTTTTTTCTTAGCAAAGCTTTTTTTTTTAGAAATAATATTTGTATTTATTATTTTATCCTTTTTATTAAATTAAATATATAATGTCATGTGCAAGTTTTCTTTACAGAAATATGTTTTTACACACAGACACAAAAAGCTGGAATTTAGACAGCCATAATCCAGCTCCAGTTTTCAAGGCCTAAAAATGTATGAAATACTTGACAGCAGGACCTAGGAAAACATCTACTAATGATAATTTTTTATCTTGGCAATGTGATATTGTATTATATTATATTATATTATAATGATTTTATATATATTAAATATATATTTAAAAAAATACATTGCTAAGAAAAAACAAAAATATCTTAAATGTAATAATTTAATTTAAAAAAAGTTATATATATTGTAAAATGTTTTTTTTTAGCAATGAATAATAATAATTTAAAAAAGTATATATATATGTGTCATATTAATAAATTAAAACCATGTAAATTACAACCATAATTCCAGAAAAGTTAAGACATAGATAAATTCCCGACCAAACAGCAGCAATCAGCATCCTTAACTCCCAAACAAATTAAAAAGTATAATTAAAAGGAAAGGTGAAACAGAGGTCAACAAAAATAAAAAATTATACTTACAAAATGCAATTAATTTGGTCAGAGAAAACATTGAACATTTTTCTTTGTACTTTTGTATTTTTGTTAAATAAAGGATAAAGAGAATTAACAAACCACAGATTCTTGATTTTATTAGTTTTTACCAAATGTCCCAACTTCTCTGGAATTTGGGTTGTAATATAAATAAACATTTATTTAATTATTTAATTTTCATTTAAAATTATGGTAACATTTTACAATAAGGTTTCATTTGTTAACATTAGTTAACTATACTAATTAACATGAACTAATAATGAAGTTAAGTTAATATCAACATTTACTACAACATAATTATACTCAAAAGCTGTGTAAACAAACAAATACCAAAAACAAATAACAATACTAGAAACTTCCACCTTAATAGATGCAACCAATATTAACAGCATATCAACAAAAAACTACTTAAAAAGAATGCAACTAAAAGCTTGTTTACTGGTGAATATTTCCTCTCCCCAACCATGCTCCACTTCAGTGTCCTTTTATACTCAATCAAGAAGCGCAGGGAATGAGACGCAACACATACTCGGAGAGTTGGAGTGAGCAGGTGTCATCATGACATCACATGCAGAGAGAGAAGCGCAGCGATGCACAGGCGTAACACTAACAAATGTGTTACTCCTTGTTAGTAAATGTTTGTTAATGCAGTAACCAAAGTTAACTAATGTGTTACCAGTATTTTTAAAATATTTTTTCATTGCAAAAAAGGAAGTTATTTAATAATAGTAATAATAATAAAACTGCATTAATTAACAAACTTTTTCAGCCAAACTCGGTCTGCTTGTACATGAATCTAAATTTGGCAGTTTTTTACTGGCTGTGATTTATTATAACAATTTATATATTTTCTGGAATTAAACTTTTGTTCACTACTGTCCTCCTGTAGAGATTGATCGAGGAAGAGAACATGCTCGCACCTTCCCTGCAGCAGTTCTCCTTGCGTGTGGAGATGCTTCCCTCATACATCCCTGTTCGAGTAGCTGAAAAAATCCTCTTTGTTGGGGAGTCAGTGCAAATGTTTGAAAATCACAACCAGAGCCCATCCCGAGCTGGTGAGTGAGTGAATGAGCATTTTGTGTCTGTTGTCGGGGTGTGTTTGTGACGGTTTTGTTTCGTAACGCTGCCCTCATGTGGTTGCTCAGGGTCTATACTGAAGCATCAGGAGGACATGTTTGCAGCAGAGCTCCACAGACTCAAACAGCAGCCTCTCTTTAGTCTGGTGGACTTTGAGAATCTTGTGGATGGCATTCGGAGCACAGTTGCTGAGGTTGGTCTCCCCCCCCCCATTCTTATAGAACGGTACAGTCCAGCTCCGGAAATAAAAACTGCGTTTAGTCTGTCCATAGGGAAATAGATTTTGAGCAATAACTTATAAACCATTTAAAATAGACCTACTGTGAGTTACTAGGTTGTTAATCAGTGGTATTTACTTTTTTCAAATAAATGTCTAATAGAGGAATTCCTGGTGAAAAACTACATTACCATTAAGCTTTACAGAAAATTCCACCAATCAGAGAGCCGAAATAAGCAACACGTGCCAAAAGAGCTCTTTATATATTATAATTATATAATTTATATTAGAATTAACATTTTTAATGTAGTTTTATATTCTCCGTTTTGTTTTTAATTGAATTTTGCTCTTCGTAATGCTTCATGGGATTGTAGTTCTTTTTCTCACTAAAGCTGTTAAGTACACACTCATGGACCTTTTGTATTTTTGTCAGATTTTCAAATACTTTTTGCTTCAAAACAATGTTTTGATTCACCTCATAGCTGATCGGTTTGGTTCATGACATTTTAACATTGTGATTTCACGCCTGGAAAACTCAACGAAACTTGTTTACAAAATGTAGCTTTTTTCACAGAGAAATATGAGCATATTTTCAATAGCTCTACCAAAATATCAGCAGGTGTCCGGATGAAATTGTTTGTGTCTTTTTCTTGCAGCACTTATGGACTTTGATGGTAGAGGAATCTGATCTTTTAGGTCAGCTTAAGGTAAATATAAATAATTTGTTGATGGTACGCTTTTGCTGGTGCACTTTTGCTTTCACAACGAACGATTTGTTGTCGTTTTAGATCATAAAGGACTTTTATTTGTTGGGACGAGGTGAACTGTACCAGGCCTTCATTGACCTTGCTCAACATATGCTGAAAACCCCACCATCTGCCGTTACTGAACACGGTATTGATATATTTTTCTTATAAAGTATGAAATCACCTTCTTCAAATTCTTCCCTCCTCTTCATTATTCCTCTGAATTTCCTATATTTGTTTCAGATGTCAATGTGGCATTTCAGCAAGCAGCTCATAAAGTGCTGCTAGACGATGACAATCTTTTGCCCCTCCTGCATCTCACCATTGACTATCAAGGGAAAGAAAGCAAAGGTTTGGCCTACTGGCTAGCATTTATAGTCCTCACCAACCCTGTCTCGGCATATTAAATACTGTACATAACTGGATAATTGTGCTTGCAGAGGCTTCTGGGAATCGTGAGGGCACCACTCCTCCACAGGAGAGTTCTCCTCGTGAGGCTCCGCCCACTGGCTGGGCAGCGCTTGGATTGGCTTACAAAGTCCAATGGCCCCTACATATTCTTTTCACTCCTGCTGTGTTGGAGAAGTAAGCCACTGTTTTAGATTAGCCATTTAATATTATTATTCCATTAATCAACTGTATGAACACCACAGCAGTTAAGCCTTGCTTCATTTCAGGTATAACGTAGTGTTTCGTTACCTACTGAGTGTGCGTCGTGTCCAGTCCGAGCTGCAGCACTGCTGGGCCTTACAGATGCAGCGCAAACATCTTAAATCAAACCAGACGGATGCAGTTAAATGGAGACTCCGCAACCATATGGCCTTCCTAGTGGACAACCTTCAGTATTACCTCCAGGTTACAACTTCATCTCTTTGGCCGTGTCCAGATTTGCATACTACACACTGCTAAAAGTATTTTGCTGGTGATATGAAAATACATGCACTATTGTTCAAAGGTTTTGGGGTTCGATCAGTTTTTTTTGATGTATTTGAAAGAAGTCTGTTAGGCTGCATTTATTTGATATACTAAAAAAACAGTAAAACGTGTTTAATGTTGTGAAGTATTATTACAGAATATAAATACATACTAATCTTGCATACTGTTTGGGGTTTAATATGGAAATTTTAAGCAGAAGAACAATGAATATATTTAAATAGAATTATCTTGGCCTTTCTTGCGTTGTTCATCAGGTGGACGTTTTGGAGTCTCAGTTTTCGCAGCTCTTACAACAGATCAACTCCACGCGAGACTTTGAGAGCATTCGATTGGCCCATGACCATTTCCTCAGCAATCTTCTTGCACAGTCTTTCATATTGCTCAAGCCTGTGAGTGTCCAGAACAAACCTGTGTATCCCAGATTCGGTGTTCTGCTTTTGGTTAAATATTCATTTTATTTCTCTCCCAGGTGTTTCACTGTTTGAATGAAATTCTGGATCTGTGTCACAACTTTTGTTCCCTGGTCAGTCAGAATCTTGGGCCTCTGGATGAAAGGGGTGCAGCCCAGCTGGATATTCTTGTGAAGGTAGCTTTGCTTTTGTGAATCGATTTTGAAATGAATCCTAATGCAAGATTGTATTTATGGAAAACAATTATTGTCCCATAAGAAAAAGTGAAAGTCAGTTTTGATTTTTAATTGACATTTCATGTTAATTTAGCCTTTTTTAAGGAATAATTACAAAAACTTGGGTCATAATTATAACTTAGAAAAAAAAAACATTCTTGTGGCAGAAATGGTCTTCCAGAAATATGATCTTGCATTTGGAATAATTTCATAATCTTCCAAATCAAGACTTTGACTGGTTTCACAGGCAAGGCTTAAGTTTAGTCCCAGACTAACATGCAAGTTGAGCTGTTGTAACTGAAAGCAAGTTTTGCAGTGTCATTGTTTTGTCTCAGTATGTTTTAAAGCATGTTTATAAAAGCTACTTAAATGTCTGATTTAACTAAGGCCTAATCCTGGCTTAATCTAGGCCTGTGAAACCAATCCTTAATGTTATAATTATGATATAACAAAGTATGTATATATATTTTTAATATGGCAGAAATGAGCTTCAATAGGCATTACTGTACTTTTACAGGGATTTAGTCGTCAGTCGTTCCTGCTCTTCAAGATTCTCTCCAGTGTACGTAACCACCAGATCAACTCTGACTTGGCACAACTACTGTTACGACTAGACTACAACAAATACTACACGCAGGCAGGAGGCACGCTGGGAAGGTAGGTATGAGTGATCCAGTGCTTGAGTGAGCTGATTAATGCAAAAATGTAACATGTTGCTTGTTGTCCTGCAGTTTTGGGCTATAAAGTGGAGCCTGAAGATCTCCGACACAAGCCTCACACAATGATGCATTTCATCTTAAAACATGCCTAATACAATAGTTGTCGATTTGTACATTGGATTAATATATGATGGGGCTCTTGTCCATGTCAGTGCTTGTATCCTGCTTTTTCTTCACACTGAACTATCCTATGCCATTTTGAAAAAGTAAAACTACTCCTTCAACGCGAACACTTAATCTGTAAATACCATGCGCTTTAATCTCTGTTGTGAAATAAAACAAACAAATGAAACAATCACGATTTCTTTATTTCATAAAAACTATGTACAGTAAAACGCATGCACTAAAACAGAACATTCAAAAGACGCATGAGAAGACACCAGAGAACGGTGGTTTACGTTGATGGGTTGTGACAGAATTCAGAATTGCTGTCATAGCTGAGGCACTTTCCACAGATCAAGCTCTGAATCAGCCATTCCAGAGAGACAACAGGCATGTCCGGGGACACATGTTTCAGTTCCTCAGAAGGGCACGCAGATGATGTCACTGCCAGGTCAAACTTCATGTTTGAAATGGCTGTTAATGACAACATTGACATCATGTTATTCCATGTGGTTTGTCAATCACTTTGGATCCTTAAAAGGTACACTTTGTAGCTTTTGTTTTAAAATTTATATAATGAGCGCTCCTCGTGTCATGGCTGCTATTTTGCATGGTCGAGCACACTGTTTGCCAAGTTACACCCAAACAGTGCACTGGTGCAAAATGGCATGCCATGATCTGAAGAGCAGACTCCACACCGGCGGAAAATATGTTATGATAAAGAAATGTAATGAGCGAGTACATCATGAATCCATCTTTCAAGATAGGGCTGCACAACTGGTTCAATTGATCATCACGATTATTTTGCTCAATTACAATCGCGATTATTAATAAATTATTCTATCAAAAAAGGGTAATGTAATGGCAATTTTGCGCATTCTTAACCAACCTACACTTCATTCAAAAGGCCTGAAGGTGGCACACCGACATCATTTAAACATGATAACTTCATTAGACAGTAAATCATGCATGGTCATGGCTTAGTAATCTGTATTCACATTAGATTTAAGCAACACAATTTGTTTGCAAATAAGACAAACTACAGATTCCGATTGCCCTGCAAATTCGTAAAGCAAAGAACAATGCTCTTAGATATATATATATATATATATATATATATATATATATATATATATATATATATATATATATATAAAAAAACTGTCAGTGGCTATATCCTTTTCAACTGATTAACATTATGAAAGCTGGTAAAACCTTTAGGAACTGGTGAAACTCCTAATATTATTTCCAAAAATTCCAAAGTATGTTCATTTTTCCTGAATTGTCACGAAGGTTGCAAAAGAGCATTTATTCTGCAAACACAAACAATATGGAGGAGATCCATGTTGAATTCATTGCAATTTATAGCTCAAGGTTTCAGTCACACAAACAGCACAAGTGGCTTGTGAAGAAACAGACTGGCTGTACGACACTTTCATTGAAGCAGAATTTCGCAGTGGAGATCGCTGAACTCGAGCGCAAATGTTTGCTTTCAGATCATCAGCGCTTCTTCTGCATGTAGAGGGAGCGCGTGCACAGGTTGGCCAGATTGCACAGATTAATCTAGCGGAAGCTTGTTACCAACGCAAATGGCAAATAAAAAACGCGTTTTCAGGATAAATAACGAGTGGGCCAATATCGTGACGATAATTTTTAAGCAATGGAAAGAAGCAGATATCGTTATCGTGATTAAAATACGATTAATTGTGCAGCCCTATTTCAAGCCGTGTTTTAGCCAAGTACCTGCCTGACTCAGGACAGAGAGAAGTAGGTCCAGCTACACTGCTCTTTCACAAGATGCATGCAGTTTTGCTTATTAACCACCTGAGCACCGTAAGTTACATAGTGTACCTTTAAAGATCTCTACATTTTGCTAATGAACTAAAGGTACTGCTACCCACCAGACATGTCTTCATTTTCTTTATGGTGATGAACTTTTGCTGCACCACCCATGGAAAGCAAAGAGGTCCACAAATCCACGCGATCTTTTGATATCAGCATCACCTTCAGTGCTTTAAAAGGGTTACAACGAGGATGCCTGAGGACAGAGAACACAACAAAACACTCATTCACGAAAGAAAATTCAAGCACCTAAGAAAGGCTTTGTTCAGACAGGCAGTTAGAAATGTGTTTTTTGTATTCAGCAAAAAAAACAATCCAAATTGAGTCCAAATATAATAAAAATATTTATAAGCACTTTTCTCACAAATATCACAAAACATATACATACATATAGAAGTGCAACAATAGATAAGAAAATCAAAACAATTATACATCCAGATCAATACAGAGATTGAAACAAGTCCATGAATCCCTATGAAAGTGAGTTTAAAAGATTTTTAAAGTTTTTAAATTATATTTTTGAGTTTGAGATGATCATTTCTTGAAACCATAATCTAGGGGTGGTCAAAGGGTTGTGGTTTAAAATGCAATTCAGTCTGAATTTGATGAGATTTCCAGTCAATTTTTCCTACCATTTAAGACATGAATGTTCAGTCATACACAAAAGGGCAGTATTGTCAGGTGGTCTGATGCCATCATATCTCTCAGATCTCCTGACTGAGTATCAAAGAACTTTGAGATCCACTAGTTAAAGGCTACAATTAGTTTGATAGGTCTAGATTAAAACAACGGAGATTGTGCATTTGCTGTAGCGTCTCCCAGACTTTGAAACAGCTCACCTAGTTATATCAGAGCCACTACTACTGTTTATTAGGGGTGTAACGATACACTCATGTCACGATACAAATCGCGATACTGAACTCACAATATGATACTATTGCTATATTTTAAGTCAAAATAATAGATTTTTTTTATTATATTACTTTATTATTATTAAAGTAATATAAATATTATTTCATTTTCAGGACATTTGAACATCTGTGTTTACTACAGTATGCATGTCGTAAATGTGTTCATCATATGAAGCCATTGTGTCACTTCAGAAAACTTGGATTTGGATTAGATCACTCGATTGATTATTTTTATGATGCCTTTATGACATTTTTAGAGGAACGGATTTTTAAAAGCAGGGACAGAAATCTCTCCCAAGTTTCATAAAAATATCTTCATCTGTGTTTGGAAGTTGAACAAAAATCTTATGGGTTTGAAATGACATGAGGGTGAGTAGCCTACATGATGACAGAATTTAAATGTTTTTAGGTGAATTATACTTTATAAATAAAGTAAGCTGAGCCTTGGATAAAACTAACTCTATATCATGTGAATCATGTCGTTTACATCAATGATACATATAGTCTCATTTTTATATATTGTGATTTCTCAATATAACAATAAATCGTTATATCCCTACTGTTTAAATCACACCTTAAAACTTTTTTATGGCTTTTAACCAGTGACTGTTTATGTGATTTATTGCTGTGTTATGTATGTCAGTATCTTATGGTTATGTAAAGCACATTGGTCAACATATAGGCCCGGTTTCACAGACAGGGCTTAGCCTAAGCCAGGATTAGGCCTTAGTTCAATTAGGATTTTTAAGTATCTTTTATAAACGTACAGTAGAAAAAAACATTACTGGTGTGCATCTTGAGACAAATCAATGGCAATGACATGTTTTAAGATCTGTCAATACTAGTTGCTTTCAGTTAAAACAGCTCAAACATGCATTTTAGCCTAGGACTAGTTTAAACCTTGTCTGTGAAACTGGGGGGTATTGTTTTAATTGTGCTATTCAAATAAGGTGGCTGACATTGAAATCATGCAGAATCAACTCATTATTACTACAACTGATGTAGATCCACTGGATATTTACTATGAAAAAACAACAGGCTGCCTGCAGACAGACAGTCCAAAAGACTGGATTTGAAAAACACATTGGGTGCAGTGTGAACACAGCCCAAGTTATTTTAGATCAGAAAATGAGTCATATCCAAACAAGACAAGCTCTTACCACTCCACAATGTGTCCCTCTGGCCCCAAACCAGCAGGAAGTAGGTAGTTTCTATAGTTGAGCAGCTTCTTCTCCTGGCAGCAGTCCCTCACCCACATCTGAGACACACAGGGAACTCCACCTGCCACACACAGCAGGAACTTCCTGGTCCGACAGTGCTGGTCCGCAATCAGCAAGCTCTGATAGGCTGCTTTACACTGACAATGCAGAAAGCACACATACATAAAACATGCACACACAGCAATACTGTGCAGCTCTTCCAGGAGAGAGAGGAGTTGTTTTGAATATGAGCTCACCTGTTCTTCATTAAAGTCAAGCAGGATCATTCCTCCTCCCGCCTCCAGCTGTCTCACTGTATAGAGCTTGTTATATGGGGCTCTCTGCACACACTCTATCAAGAGACAAACTACATCACAGTCCAATACAAAAAGAGGAAAGATACTGGACTAGACCAGGGATATTTAAAAAAAAAAAAAAAAAAAAAAAAAAAAAAAGGGAAAACATGGAACACTTAAAATATGCAGTCTTTATTTGTTCTACCCTCACCTTCATCTTCATCGCTAGTCTTGTGGTTGGAGTCTCTGTCAATTTCCGAGGATGTTGTCAGCATGAAGACAAACCCCATGAAAAGAGAGGAGTTTTCAGGCAGAGGTCCATGTGTTGCCACCAGGTCATTGGGGTCAGGGGGCAGGTCTGCACCACTCCCAGATGTGTTACAAGCAGCAATACGCTGCCCTGTTATCATAAAACAAAAAATAAATAAGAAACAACAAACGCTACTTTGAACCTGACTGTTGAGACTGGCTGTGTAACAAAGAGCCCATAAAAGAATAATGAACTGTGAGGAATTGAAAACAGGCACCACTCCCATCTACCCTGTTGAGTGCTCACCCACACAAAAGAAAAAAGCATGTTATGCCACATACCAGTAGTTGCTGTTTAGAGCTGGAGATCTGCACTTCATTAATCATCAAACGCACTACTTAATCACAACTTCATGTGGTTTATCAGACATTTTATATTGTAAAACCAGTTGGTTACATACAACAACAAGAACACTCAGGAGAAAGGCACTCATTTGGTTTGTCATTCATGAGTTCATTTAAAAATACATTTACAGATAATGTAAAACATAATTTCATAGACACTAAAATTGATAAAATGTTGCTAAAACCCATAACAGTAAAAGACCAAATTATGCAATAAAATCAGGCATATAATAAAACATTCTGCTAAAATGGTGCAAATGATTCACTTCATATTGTTGAATTAAAAAAGTCGGTCTACAAGAGGCACCGTACCCACTCTGGCCCCTCCCCCCCTGCGTCCTCTCTTCGCAGGAATCCTTTCGTCCTCTGTGCCACTGATGAGCTTTCGTTTCCCAGAAGGCCCTGGGTTTCTCGGGCTGTTGCTGGAGCTGCGGGTAGGGGTCCCTGCTCCACTTGAGTTCCCTCTGCGTCTCCTCTTTCCTTCTACCAAGTTATCTGAGGATACAATGAAGCATTGACAGCAAATGTGACAAAACTGGTGCCGTTTCAACTTGTGCTACATAGAGATTTAGTAGTAGGCATACCAAAAAGGTTTGGTAAAAGTTGGCTAGTTAGCATGGATGAGTAAGGAAATGCAGGAATTTCATTCTATTATAGTAGATGTTTGTTTCCAGAACAAAACAGAACCGTCCAGCTGAAGACTCACCTAGGCTGATATCAGATGCCATGGTTTGGGGAGTAGACGGTTCATAGGGTCCCAGTCCATACTGCTCTCTCAGGCGGTTGCCTTGCTCCATGCTGAGAATGACAGATGTTCTGCTGTACCACTTACTCTGACCCTCTTTCTCCACACAGTAAAGGAACTCAGAGTCTTGAGTCTTATGACCTTTCACCAAACCTGATCCCCAGAGACACAGAAAAGCACAGGAACATTTAAGATTAATAAGTAGAGGTGTGAATCTTCACTTGCCACATGACTGGATTACAACTGAGAGGGCAACACATCGATTATAAAGAGATTCACAATGTATCACAATGCATCTTTTCATCCAATTCTATTAATAATAATAATGATATTAATAATCAAGCTATTTTTTGTTATTTTATCTGCTATTAAATAAGAACAAAGATGCAAATAAAAAAAAAAAAACAGTACAACAAATATATGAAAGAAACAAATGAATTTTCCAGCGGTTTACATTTTTAAATTTTATATCCATTTAACAGATGCATTCAAATACGAATACAGAAATTGAATCAAATGTGAAAATTGTCACTGCACAGTCTTTACTGTATTTACTATAAGGAAACTGATTATAATTAAAGCAGCAGGTTTATTATATATGACCTTATGCACAGATCTGATATAATGTTACCCATCAACCCCCCCCCCCCAACTGTTTACTTAAGACATACCTGACTATGTTTATGTGAATACTCATGTGTGTATTTGACCGTTCGAGATCAATACACTAAATTTCGCACTGATCTGAAGGGCGCACACAGAAAGCAGGATCTCAGACAGCATGTGAATACTAAATTGAGTTCTCCTTCACGTCTCCTTGCGCTTGAATGGACAAATTCACACAAAATTATGCCAACAAGCCTGTTTTGGCGATCATCTTAGTAAACATAGTTGTTTATGTCTTAAGTGTACATAAACAGTCTGGAAAGACGTATATGTATATCAGACAGAAAAAAACAAATCACTCGCTGATCTTGACTGAATAATTTTTGTGACTTTAATAAGGATTAATCTGCATAGTCTTCACTGTAAAAATTAAATATAGTGTTATTTTACATTTGATTAGTTTATTCAATTTCTGTGCCTGAAACTATTGTTAGACCCACCAGATAAACATTGTTTACTTCATTTGTATCTTTGCTCTATTGGATTTATTTTTGCTATTGCTTGTAGTTTGGTTATTTGTTCATATTTTACTTATTTTTATTTGACAAAAATCCTTTTTTCTTCTTAATCTAGCACATTCTGAACCGTACCAAAACTCTGACCTAAAACCATGATACAAACCAAACTGTGAGCAATTTGAACCGTTACATACCTAGCATATGAATACATCATGGTATAAATGTAATGGTTAATAATAGTTTTTTAGTCCTGTTTACCTATATTGAAGTACTCCTCTTCTGTCAAGGCAGTGACCTCCGTCTCCAGAGGAATGGGGTCGCAGAGCAAGATGTCCTTTCCTTGTACTTCACACTCCTGGTTGTCATCGAATAGAAGGCGGAAACGGTTCTCTCCTAGGTCTCGGGTGATACTCCCAGAATAGAAATAAGAGTTGGATGACCACTTGGCCAGTACACGCAACCCAACAAAACTGCTGGACCCAGTGCTGTTGTCCGGGGAAGTGGTGTTAAGAGAATCAGACCGGCTCATAGCACTGGGCTCTACTGGGCTGCCTGGTGCTTGGGCATGTCTTTGGACAAAGGGTTCCTCTTCTGAGGATGATGCACCCTGGACATGGGCACCACCTCGCTGCCCTGTCCTGCCACCTCTGAGAGTCAGTATTAGCAGTGGATGGAGAAAGCAATAAAAAGTGAAGATTGTTACACCATGAGCATCACAAAAACCATTACATATGGAAACTAACAGAGAGCTTATCCATGATCCACAAAGAAGAGCTGAGGTAATACTACTGTCTGAGACATTTTGGGGAAAAAAGAGCTAGAGTCATGCAAGATGATTAAAAACAGTGGTTTTATGAAGTAGCTATAAATTAGTGGCTAACTGCGGGCACAAACAGTGTCTTAAACCCTGCCAGCCTACCCAGGAGCACCTCACCTGGACAGCGGGCTGCGGGAAGGAGGCCTTCCTCGCCGGGCACGGCCACGGGGGCTTAGCTGGGTGGTGACCCGAGACCCCCGTGCATCCGTCACCACTGACCCCACCACCACAGTGTGGGTCCTCGGCTGCTGCCGCCCGCCCCACCTGGGGTTCAAACACACACAAGGGGAGGATGCGCTCAGCTGAAACGCCCTCAACCAAATGTGTATGGGAGCAGCAGCCATGAGGGGATACTAAAATCATACTGTGTCTGTCTAATAACAAGAATGTGAGAACATGCTGGAAGGAAACATTCTGACAATCACATGCATGCAAGACATTCTACACTACTACTGCCCTACAAGTGTGACCATTTCAGAGACTTGTGTGTTAGTCCGTAGAGTGTTAGTAACGGAAACGAAAACAGACCAACTTCTTACCGGCCAGATTTGGCCCCTCGGCTGGCAGGCATGAGGAAATCTGGCATTCTGATGGGGCCCAGGCCCCCGCTGCTTGTCCCACTGGAGTTGTGGTGTGATGGGGCCTTTGAGGAGAGTGAACTGACATCAGCCAGGTCTCCTGATGTCATGGAGCTTCCTGTGCGGGATGGGGAGATGTCATTATCTATGACGCAGCGGTCCACCACAGGTTCTTCTGACTCCTTAAAGAAAATATACAGTAGAAGTTTGTTTAACAGCTTAATCTGTCCTTAAGACATTTGTCATTTATTTTATTTTATTTTTTTTCATTCAAGTCATTCACAGGACTGAGACTGAGAATCGATCATTGAAGGCACACTCAGTAATATTTTTCTCATTAAAAAAGGTTAACCATTTCAAATATGTTTAATATCAGGACCCCAGCCATATCAGTAGCTTCCAAAAATCAGATTTATTTTACATGCAGCAGGGGCCAGAATCACAAAACAATCTTTAGAATACAATTCTTAACTTAAATTTCTTTTCTTTCTATTTTAAAACTTAAGAATTAGAGCTGCATGATTAATCATAAGATTACAATCTCAATTTAAACACCTACACAATCTCATTCCTAAACCGTAACGATTCGCCTGTGTCTATTAAACCTTTGACAAAAATCACAGCGGATCATTCAGATCTACATTAGTCTTGCCGCCAACCCAGAGAAAACATATATATAGGTATGAAACAGCTTAACAAACAGTCTTTTCAACCACACAGTATTGTTATTTCTGTATTACAAATATTTATAATAAATCACAGAAGAAGCGAGATAAAAGTTTATAGTTCGGATATAAACACTGATGCCTACGAAAGTGATCAAATTACAGAAAATCACTTTTAAAAAGTAACTTGACGCTTCAAATAACCATTTTATCAATTACATTGTTACGCCACCAGGTGGTGACAAGTCACCTAATTTATAGTAGGTGAAAAACAGTATGTAACAAAAGTAGCATGTCTGAATTCACAGTACTCATACAAAAGTAGACAATAAGTACCCAGATGACATGCTACTCCGGTGAGATTCTGAAATGTGCATACGATGGGCACTTTGCTATCCCATTAGGTCAGAGGAGAAGATTTATTAATGGCAGTGAAACATTCATACTATATAGAATGTAGTTTTTAGTGGTTGTGAAGTAATTATTTAAAATAAATACCTACTCAAGACAGTATGCAATTTTGGACGCAGCGAGTCGAGAGATTTTTACTAAAATGCTGATACATCCAGTAATGAAATAAGTGAAGTCTAGAGCGAATCATTGAATCATTGATTCAAACAGTTTTTTTTTCAAATAAATAATTCAGATTAATTAAACCTTTTAAATAGACTGCAGCAATTTTGGATTTTGCCAGAACCTCTAGTAAATTACAAGTTATTTTGTTTAGTTGTCTGTTTAGGATTGAGGGAGAATTGTGATCTCTGTTTGATGCCTAAACTTAAACCTAAACTAAGTGGGACTAGTCACAGCATATTGCATATTGTTGTCCTATCTTAATTCTGTAATTTTATGTAAAAATATCCTGCCCAGGGACTACAGATGCTGATTAGCTGTTTAGCAAACTCTGGCACAATATCTGAGTTGTGCATGGTCCCTGTTAAACAGATTAAATAAAGTATTGTTGGCTTGATTACTTCTTGCTCTCCTCAAATGTATGTCACTTTTGATAAAACCATCAGCAAAATGATTAAAATGTAAATGTAAGATTCAAAATCTTCTCACGTTTTGTCTTTAAAACAATATTACAGCATAACACTAGCTATATATGTGGAAAAGTACATGGAAATTAAAACCAGTAATTGCAAACAATGATTGGTCATTATTATGCGTGTTGGACTTTTTGCTGAATTCAACAGTTTTTGGCAACATTTAGCAAATAGAGCGCACATACACAGGATGCATTTACTCTAGTAGCACACACACACATGCAAATACAGGACGTGCTCACTCAATGAACACAACAGACCGTTCCATCTTGAGACTAAAAATAACAAATTCAAATACAAAACACATTAAAAAAAAAAAAAAAAAAGTAACAGCAAGCGCTGGACTACCACCAAGCTGGAAATAGTGCGTACACTTATTATTATCATCATTATTATTATAGTAAACTTAAAAAAAAAAAAAATACCTGGATTTTTTAAGAAGATATTTGAGAACCTCTTAAATTGTTCAAGAATTGTACTTCAATTGGAACATTCTTATGAATTCCAAATAACCAGTAACCTTCCTATTATCAGAAACGCTTGCTCATGGAATAAATGAATCATGCCTGAAGCAAAACTATTTTCACTAGGTCAGTTCCGTTTTAACCAAGGCAACACATCTTACCTGGGTAACTTTGCGGTCAACTTCTCTGCCATCTTCATAGTAGACATCTGTAATTATGCGAGTGACTGTTGTTCGAACTTCCTGGATGGTGCGAACATGTCTGCGCAATGCTGGACCTGGTTGGGTTCTGGTGGGTGTGCTTGGTTCTCCCTATGAGAGTGAGATCAAACTTGAAGATACATCTAAAAAGATACATCCTTTTATATTTAATAATACTCAATTATACTTGATTTCTTTCAAGCTACACCTATTCTTTCTTTGAAATGTTTAACAGGTTTACCAGAAGACACGAGTCATTATAACCATTTAGTGAAGACTTTTACCCTTCCAGACAGGTTGTGTGGTCCAGACAGATCAAAACTAGTCTGCTGAGACACAGCTTTCTGACAAATCAAAAGAGACAAAGGGAAAAATAAAACATATGGCACATGTTAAAGCACTTATCAATAAATTCATCCTAAAATAACCAACCACATTCTTACTTTTCTGGGTGGGCTTGTAGTCGAGCTGATATCCACACTTGTTTGCTGTGACACAGCTCTCTGTCGGACAGGTGTTCGAGGTCTGTTAGAAGTGCTGAGGACCTCTTGTTCTCTGGCAGGGGAGGACGGAGAACTGACCAAAGGTTCAGAGTTTGCTCCCGTACCACCAGGATGCAGAGATACAGCTTCTGTGACTCGGCCGCTGGATCTGCTGCCTACTGCCTCTTTTGGGCAGTTGGGAGACAGTCCTGAGTCATTAGTGTTGGTGGGACTGAACGGTTGGCTCGGTTGCCTGTTGGAGAAGTGAAAAGAAAAGCAAGTAAAGGCAGGAGTTTAATGGCATAGTTCAGCCAAAAATGAAAATTCTGTTATAATTTTCTGACCTTCAAGTAAATTTGTTTAGTACAGTGCACATGACTTCAGACATTTTAATGTCTCACTTAGGGATAGACAAGAAAATATTGACTTCTGAAGCCACTTGCACATAATTATATGGCTGCCCAATTTGGGTACAAAAAAGCCATTGCTGTGCTTGTTTGTGATTATATATCAATATGACTATAAAATAATAATAATAAAATAATTATTAAATAATAATAATAATTATTATTACTTAAAAATATTAAACAAAATAAGAAAGATTGCTTTAGTAATATTTCACTGCAAAATAAAGTTGAGTATTTCAGAAAAATAAATGTCTTAATTTTTCATTTTCAAACATTAAACCATTGAGCTTTACAAGTTTGGAAAGGTGGTGTGTATTGCACCACCTCCAACCCAAACACTCAGAACAGAATTTACTGGGAACAAAACAGTGGATCATGACCTCCTTGAGTGTAAAAGAACAGTGCCGCACTTCACTCACAAACACGCAGCACAAATTTATTTAAATAAATCGTAGCTTTTGCAATTTAAAGGCCATATCGTGATTTCAGTTTTATTTTGATTAATCATGCAGACCTACACAATAATGTAACAATGATGTTTAATCAGCTGATGTTTTCACCATATGAACAGATGAGGAACGCAGGCCAAAGATAAAACAAAAAAACATCCCAACCTTGAGCTGTGGAAATGGGTTATGCTCTGTTGTACGGCTCTATACAGCGCTGACCAGGCAGGAGTAGCACTATCAAACCTACTTTAAGTTTCTAAAGATATCCAACACCAAGGGAACTCTATTTATAACCTCAACAAAAAAAAAAGAATTCAAGGTCAGTCGTGCCAAAGACTATTCTTATGCAGAGTCTAGTGACTTGAGAAAGGGCTTTATGCTTACACTGTTTAGGAGCACCTTATGAACATCTGATCAACAAATATATAATTACACCTTCACTAATGATAATTTTCATTAGTCAGTAACAAACATTATTTAATGCTTAACAGATAATATAAAGCAGTTTAGCTTGCTCATGAATATTAATTGTCAATGTAACAGTAGGTCTGGTTTTTTGGCTTATACAGGGATGCAAACTCAAATATGCACAGCCTTAAAATGATAACTTACAGTCAACTTTAGCATGAGACTACAGAAAAACCCACCCTAGATTCTAAATAGCTACATTATGTAACTAAATATGACAATAAAATAATAATAATTATAATAGCAATAATGATTATCATTATACTATTTTATTAAATTATAAACATTAAACAAATAAATAAAATATATTACTATAATACTACTGTACTGTAAAATAAATGGAGTATATTTAATATATTCATTTATAGAATAATTATTTTACAGAAAAATAATTAAAGTCAAAACACAAATTTTCGTGGCTGTCTTGTTTTTTCTTATTTTGAACCATTAAACCGCAGGCCTTTAATTTTGGAGTAGAACCGCAGGTACCGATAAAGCTTCTCTACTGTTGACAACAGATTTATAAAATATTTCACTACAAATTTGGATAAGATCATTGGAGCGTGTTGCATTTTCAAATGCATATGATAAGCGACCCACACTCACAGTGCTTCTAGTAATGGTGTTTGCATGGAGCAGCATTATCTGCAAACCAAGAAGCGCTGAGGCACTGAAAGCACAAGCTCTTTAGCTGCTTGTGTGTAAAAGAACACAGTGCTGTGCTTTTGACAACACAAAAGGCATGGTTCTCATTTCACTCCCTGTAACTCCTTGCAGACCCCCACTCCCAATTTTAAACAATCTATTTTACAATATTTATTGATGCACACCACAACATTATAATTAACAGGGCTTTCTACATGGCACAAAACACGCATTAGGGATTAAAAACAACAACAATATCCTGATGGTATTACATCTGTTTTGATCAGTGGTCAGATGTCACTCGAACAGTGCATCAAAATAATTGTTGCATTCGCACATAGTAATTTTCACTCACAAATGCTCATTATAGAGCCTTGTGAGAACAAATAAATCAAGAGACCTGGAAAACCAGCATGACACTATTTGGAAAATGGACTGCATAAACAAATATACTTTTATCTCCAATGAACAGCAAGAAGTGATTTAAAAGTAACAGTCTCATTTTAGAGTAGTGCAGTACCTGAGGGGAGGATCACTGGACTCTGCATCATTCTCTACCTGGACCTGCCTGTGGGCCTCCCGAACACGACTAAACACAGAAGGACTGAACGACAGGAAAAAACAGGGAAATGTGTCACATCACGTCCCAACAACGAACACTAACATCTGCCGTTTTACCCAGTATTTAAATTAAATGAAGCCCAGAGTCAAGGCATTATTAAGGATCTGTACTGCAAATTGTTAAAAAAGAGTAAGGCAGTGAATCAGCAGTGTTGAGTGACAGCCGAAAAATGAATCCATCCCACTGATAAGCTTCTGCATAGCAACCACTGCAGGTTACCTGGTTACAGCCATGGCAACCGTGGTAGCCTTGGAGACAGATCCTTCCTCATCTGTTAATGATGGTTCTGAGGAAGCATTAAAACTTAAACTTAATGGGTTAAGCTGTAGAGCACTTGAAAACAGAACCAGTATTTAATGACTTTATACTACCTTAAAAATACCTTAGAATGAATTAATTACATCTTAACAGTATAGAATTATAAATAAAAAAAGCATAATTTAAAAAACAATTGCATTTTATTGTAATATATTCTATATATAATTTAAAATATAAAAAATAAATGAAATAAAAATAAGAGATTAATTGTATAGATGTATTATAATAAAATATATTTAAATATTATTAATTATATAATTTATATTTTGAATTAATTATTTAAAACATTTATATACTGTTCAGATGTAATGAATAAATTCCGTTTTAAATAACAGAAACCAAAATATATAATTAAATACATACACAAATGATACTTTATTATAATAAATATTATTCTTGTCTTATTTTAATAGTATAACAATATAAATATTGTATAAGTCATTTAAATATAAAATACACATTAAATATAATACAAATACAAAACAATACAATTAAAATTCATAACTGTAATTAAATAAATAGAATAATGTGTTTTTGGTGTGAGAACATGAGTGAAAATGTCAGTGTGTCCGCAAAAAAACAAAACAAAACAAAAAAGGCTTTTACTCTGCAGGCTGAAATGTTCTGAGCCTGAGCTGCCCTCTCCCACCGGGGTCACCAATTTCATCCTGAGACTCAGTTTCCCATCTTGCTCCACTGCGGCTGACTCTTCACTCTCTCTGCTCTCCTCTACCGAAATCTCACTGGCTGCCATTGTCGTCTCCCTGGTAACGTCGGCCTCTGATGGCTCTGAGAACGAGGTCATCTCTGCAAAACATCACAAGGGCATGAAGAAAACGAAAACACAACAAAAACACGAATATTAAGAGGGAGGGGTGTGCAGCATCGGCTCAGGATAATGATGTTTAAACACATCTATCCAAATGTTATGCAACAAAAAGATTGGGACACCCACCAATAGGAGTGCTGTGCCTCGGTGTCTTTTTCAGCTGACTAATCTGTGGAGGAGTTGCACTCACTGCTGGGCGGATCAGCTCACCATCTTTGGGCAATGTAAAGTGAAACGGAAGCTCTGGACAGGAAAGAGCGGAAAACAAAACAGCTAGTTGGATTTACTGAAGACGGGTTACATAATCAGCAGGGATAAATAGATCATTTGTTTGCAGTTTAATCCCACCTCCAGAGCTGTCGCTCAGACTTTTGTTGCAGGCATTGTCAGAGTTCACTTTGTTCTGTCCTGAAACACTGGGCTGTGTGCTCTGTGACTTAGTTTTCTCAAGCTGTAAAGGTGAAACCTCAGTTGATCCCACTGGCTGAGAGCCTGAGATCTTTACCGCGGCCTCATGTTTGTCCTGCACGGAGCCTCTCACAGGTTGCGAGGAGCTTACGAATGGCTGTGACCTCCCATACTTTACTTTCTCCTGAGAGACCCTCTGGCTCTCTTCAAGCACCATGATGCTGAAACTCTCTTCTTTGCTGGAGGAGTGGTGATCTCTGCTGGGTACACACAGGGTCGTCTCCTTCTTCTCCTCCCCATTCTCCTCCTCCATGGGTTCTGGAGAAACCACCTGACTCCGAGACAAAGTCAGGTTGACTCCAGTGTCATCACCCTTCACAGTCCTTGGGATCTCACCTTCATCCATCTGCTCCGCTTCTTCAGCATTTCTAACACTGTCTGTAGTAACACTTTGGCTGTGCGTCATGGGTTGACTGAGTCTCTGGCTTTGAATACCACGTTCTTTTTCATTCTCTGCTTTCTTTTGGGATGATACAGTTAAGACTGACTGAGATGGAGACTGTTGGGGGACAGGAACAGGGGTTGCAGGTTTGTCAGCTGATGGTGAGATTTGAGAACAGCCAGCGACTGTGGTTTTATTTGTCTGCGGTGGATTAGGGGTGTCTGAAACACAGTCTCCACCAACAGAAAGCTGGGACGGAGTCACACTTGGGGTAGCACTTATATTCTGGTTCCCTATATTAACAGCCTGTGAGAGCTTTTGAGAAGGGTTACAGTCTCCTGCTTTTTCTCGTAAACCACTTGTACTTTTTGAGTCAGGCACCTTGGAAAGACTTTGAGAATTTGATGTTTTACCGGGACCAGAGTCCATACCATTCTTGCTAGCAGTTTGGGAATGGTGTTTAGGGCTTGAGCTACTCTTGTCAGCATCAACAGTTCCTCGCTCTCCTTCGATCTGTGTGGCTTGGCTATCCTCCTCCACCATGAACAACTGTGTCTTCTGAGTAAAACTGCTGTTTTCACTGCCGAGTACCAGCTGAAAGCCCTCAGAGGGTTGTGAAAAGCTGCCTGAAGACTTTTTTAGCTGCTCCGCTAGGCCGCTCTGCTTGGGCGACGCTGACTCGGTCGCTGATGGGCTGTTCTGATGAGACAGCTTCCTCTTTGAACCCTCAGTCCCTTGACTATTCTTTCCAGGTTCAAGACTTGGAGTGGAAATAAAGACATCCTACATTGAAAAAACATGGAAAGTACATAATAAACAAAAGAATGTACAAGAGAGGTTTAATTAAAACTTTATGGACTGAACACAAGTTAAGGTGCGGTCATATTAGGGAAATTTCTGCAAAATAGGTCCTTTGTCTATAAAAGCTTAGATGTGTAAAGCACAGTTCACACAGAAGCAAATTTAGTTGGTCAACCAGGCAAATCTACATAACCAGCTTGAACCCGTTGTGAAATCTGTGTGCGGAAATCTTTTTCCCTCGTAGAGAAATTCCCATTTGTGTGGATTCCCACTGAAATGCATGGAATTTTGACGCAAATTAGCCAAACAATGGTCAATGTGACCGCACCTTTACTCTGAATAATTGAAGCCTACATGTGAGAATTCAGGCTGGCTTGGGACTGAGAGGCTTTTCTCCAGAACAAATCCAGGGGTATTCTGGGACACTGGAGTGGAGGCTGTGGGCTGTGGTTTGGGGCAGGGGTCCATGTCCATCGGCTCCTCCTCTCTGCCTTGTGGCTGGTCTTCAGGGGGGGCTGATGTGTCCATTGGGGATCCAGCAGCTTCATTATAATCTAAATTGAATAATTTAGGAATGCATTTAAAAAAAAGCCATTTACACCACATAAGCCTTATCTAAATGTGAAACACACTTACTCTGCTCTTTTTCTGTGGGTGAATTTGGGACAATGTAAGGTGTTTGGCTTAAATTGTCCTGAGTGGCAGCCACAAAATCAACAGATTGCCTAAAATTATTAAGGAAAATGGCCAATTACTAAATGCCATAATTAACTTTTTCCACTACACATAGAGAAAATTCTTATCTGTACATCCTTGACAGTGAAGAAATGATGACATTTTAATTTGTGGGTGAACTATCACAGTCAATTGTAGCATTTATGCTATGTCAGATATTAGACTATCATGTCATTAATTAATATTCTTTAAATAGCACAGATTCTTAATTTTACCCTCCAACCAAAAAAACGTATCAATAAATCATTCTATGAACAACCACTTACTGTGAAAGACTCTCCTGTACAAGTGTGCCCTGTCCAGACAGATGAAGCAAGCGAAGACTCTGTGCAGGTGTGGATGTTGGCAAGTGTTCTTTGTCAAACTCTGAAACACTGCTGTCTGCCTTGGTGCCTGTTATAGTGAACACGATTCAATAACAATAAACAAAAAACATTAATAGCAAGAACACATGATGAAAACAGAAAGTGACATCATTTGAGTCTACACACCATTTCTTTCCTTTTCAAACATGTCATCCTGAGAGGAAACAAGCACATCCTCTTCATCTTCTTGACTGTCAGGTAATTGAGAGTGTAGTATAGCCTGAATACTGAGCTTTCTGCTTTCCCCTTCCACAGGCTTCGAAGGACAGCTTGAACTGACCTCTGACCTACAATATCATCAGGAAAATTAGAAATGTCAAACTGAAAAAACTGGGCAAGTTATAAATTATGACAAAAACATCCCTTGATATTTCCCAGATTGCTTACAACTTTCTCAGACTTACTGAAAGCTAATTTAAAGCCTCTAATTCAACAATGCATTAATGCGCACAACGGACAACTGTTCATACATTTCACAATTAGTTAATCATGAAAGCTGTAATCATAATCTTGCTGATGTTTTCAATTCATTGTGCAGAAGTATTGCTTTAAAAAGAAAGAAAGAAACTCTTGCCCTGCAGATTTTCCATCCTGATTGGATGATGTCCTTTCTGAACTCTTCAATCCACCTGACAAAAAAATTTAAAACCCATTAAAAAGCTTAAATAAAGGGCAGCAGATCAAGCGGTTGCAGCAAAAAGTAAACATACATTGGTTGACTGGCTTCTGAGAGTCTTTTTGACTTGCAGGAGCTCCATCCCGCTCATCTTCCTCAAAGACACCCTGGCTCTCCGACAGCTCCAAAAGACCGAACTGAGACATCTCCTCTGTCATCAGATCAACACAATCGTTCATTTATTCAGCCAAGCATTTTAGTAGTAAAGCACTCTGTTGGAAGGCAGCATACTCTGAAGCTAGCGACCAATGTGACACTACTTGATATATGCCACTAAAATTATTAAAATAACGTAAATTAAATAAAATATAAATATTACGTATAAAAAAACAAGTTCAAAAAGAAGAAAATTGAAAATGTTGCCTTGGCAAAAAAAAAACTAAGCTGAAGTACTAAAATGACTAAAACTATAACTCAAAAATAAATTAACAGCTAAACAGAAATATTTTAAAAACGAATGACAAAATTACTAAAACTGTAATTAAAGTGAAAACTGAGAATAACTATAAAAGTACACAAATAATACTCAAATAACATGACATATATTGTTTGACATCTTACCACGTGTCTCTGTACAGTGTGTGGTGGAGTTGGCCTCAGACTCCATGTGCTCTGTAACACTTCTGAATGAACAATTGCAAACAAAGATGGCAGATTAAACAAAAAACAAAAGATTTTTAGATAAATGTAATATTTCTCTCTGCTTGGAAAATGTAAAAAGTGTCAAGGCAGCTTGACATCAGCTTCATAGTCTTAGTACCTTTTTGAAATAGGAAGAGAGCAAACTTCAAAAACTTGACTATGCTCTGTAGCTGCTGAACCCAGGTTAGACTGCAAATCGTCTGAAACCAATCAAAACCCCTTTTGTCAGTATGTATTATAAGCAAATAATAAGTGACAATTTTGGTCCAAGAACTAAATGCTTACCTGGGTGGGCTGAATTTTCACTCTTATCAATCTGATTATCAGTTTGTAAACGACTTTTAGTAGGGGAAGAAATCAGCTCCTGCAAAGACATGGTGACTTGCTATTAACTTCCAGAGATTTTACAAAAAATGAAAACTTTGATCACACTATGGCCTGTGATGGCTCACCAGCACTGGGCTTTGTGAAGTGGGCTGCAGGTTAGAGAGGCGACGGGCGAGAATGGCACAATAGCTGGTGTCGGGGTCGTCCTCCAAGGCTACACTGTCAGGCTGAGAGTCTTCAACTATGAGGCAGGGGTTTTCTGTCTGAGGAAAACTTGAATCAAGATCACTCTCACCAGGATCCATAGGGATGGGACAGGGTTAGCAGATGTCTACATACAAAGAGATTAAAGAGGAGGGTTAAAACAGTGATGACTTACAGTTAAACCAACTGATATATGTAAATACATGATTTAATTATGTAAACTAGATAGGGTCAACTCAATTTTTAGCAAAAAAAGTTGATTTTTTTTAATGATTTTGTGAAAATATTTTGACATTTCAAATACTCCAAAAACACAGCACAAAGACAAAACATGTGCTTCTATATGTCAAAATATTTAGTCCTGTCCTGATTTCCTTTGTTCATGAATTTATTTCATTTCAAATGTTGCATTTTTTGTTGTTTTTTTTTTTGTAATTGTGTCTGTGACCATGTGATGTAAACATGGCGGCGCCCATAAGGGGGCGGGTCGCTCCACGCAGAATAAAACAGCTTCTTGATCTGTGTGCACGGTACTTTCATGTTATCGCCAAATATTGTTGGTTTCTGTGTGCACAACATAATTAGCAAAAATGGCTGCGTATTTAAGGTGTTTTAGTTGTTTCATGTAGAATACTTTGGTATGTCTTATACGCTTACAATTTAATTTACAGAAATTAAGATGTTTAATCGCGAGATTTCCTGCCTGCTGAAGGCACGAAACGTCGAGTAAAATTCCAAAAGTAAAGTCCATGCAAACAGTTCCAAGAGTAACGTTACAATTTACGCAAAAACTAAAGGAACACCAGAAAACGTTCACAAGATTTGCTAAACCTCAAATAGACACACGTGAATTAATTACACCGCGCATTTCCCAATGAAAAGCCTTTCTACAGCTTGTGCCAAGCAAGCATTGGAATCATGGTCAGAAAAGAATCAGCCCTTCCTGTAAAACACAGCGGAAGTAAACTGCGATCTTACTTGCTGGATCCATGGTGGGTGTTAATCCATCTCAGAGGACGCGTAACATTTTACAGGGAGTATACAGAACTTCTCAACACTTTCACAGCCTAACCTTAGAGAAAGCGTTTACTTCGCGGTAAAAACCCTGCAGGAATACTCGCCGTTGATTGGTTACAACAGTACTGTCTCAACCGAACCTCTAAAAAGCCTGTTTTGATTGGCTGAGAGAGAAGCTGGAGGCGGGGTTTTATAGTCTGACTACAGATAAGAGTTGGAAATACGCAGATGTTTAAAGGCCGCAGTGAATCTTCGTGTTTTATTTACCAGTGTCCAGCTATAAAATCCTCACGTGAATAAAACTTGCTTATAACTGTAAAGCTAAAGCTAAAAGGAGTTTCTTAACTTAAGGGGCTTTTTGCAACTTGCTCTAGTCATTTATCCAACCGCCAAAAATATATCAACACAACCAACACGAACTTAATCAGTGGCTATAACGTTGAAAAAGTGCGCCATTATTGAAAATATTATTATTGCATTGCCAATAATAATAATAGTAGTAGTATGTATATTAATTAATGAAACCAACTTGGGTAAATAACATGGGAGCTGGTACTTTAGTTATCTTTAGGTCTGTGAAAAACAAGTTTTTTAAGGATCACAAAAAAGAGGGTGCCATTGTTACCCTCATATATGTTTCAAAAATAACTTTCTCAATGAACTGGCTATCTTTTATTATGATCATCTATTATCTTTTTTTAGTAAGAATAACCATTTCATATAACACCTTTGTAAACACATCAACAAAATCCAGTAGCCAAACACATTTATTTGCCATTTTAATTTTGTATTATTGCCTTCTTTTTTCATCATGAAGATGCCTTTTCTTGCCTGTGTGCAAATATTTTTTTTTTAAATCTTGCTTCATTAACCAATATGCTTTTTTTGCTTTTTTATCAAAAATAATGTAGGCTATATTATTTTCATATAGCCTAATAAAATTATGATAGTAATATTATTTTTTTTAATAAAATATAGGTTTCAAATGCTCATAATGACATCATTCTGTTTTCATGTTCAACCCTGCTCCCATGATTTTGTATAGTAAACAACTGATCATTGAAAATCTCTAGGCACCTAATTTCACTAAATTGAGCACAAGCTAGTATCAATTCAAATCAAACTGTCAAATCTACAATAATCAAAGTGTGTGTCTGACAGTGTTTAACTCGCCCCCAGCTCATAGAATGACCATGTGATCAATATAATATGTACATAGATCAGTGAGAATGACCCATAAACCTGCTTCAGGTCTGTGTTGATCATGTATTTCATTGGTTTAGCGGCTGCAAACACATGAGATGACATAATGTCGATTCCATTGACTGATGGCTGCTTACTACAGCTTTAGTGACATTTTCGCAATAATATTTTTAGCTACGTAGCCTATCCCCCAAACAGCACATTTCCTATCAAGCACATGACAGATAACATTCCCTGTCGTCTCGAGCTCGAAGGTAATGCTCGCAACGACGCGTTATTCCGTCGACACTCACAACCATTGTCATATTGCACTAACAACGCCTTTATAACAGCTTATTGAATCACTTCCAGTCAAAAAAGAATCGCGCAGGAAACACAAAATGCAAGTCACAGCGGTGGCGACAGCGTACAAAAATGAGTCCATTACCTGAGAAACTGATCCTGTGCCTTTCTCTTTCTGGAAGAAAGCAGGAAGAAAGGAAAGGTTGTGCGAGTCGATTATCTCTATGAAGATGATGGGGTGTGTGTGGGATACATCATGGGTGTCACTTGACGGTGCCTTGGCATCTTTTGATATGCGCGCGCATGGTAATTAATAGGAACTAAACAGAGCCAAACGATAGTGTTATTTTATCCATGTAAACGTGCCTGTTAGATTTTACCTTTGAAAGATTATCTAAATACACGTTGCTATTATGCCTACATTTAACCTTTTTTACATGTAAAACAGTGAATGTGTTTGTTTTTAGCATACACTGACCAAACAACATTACAGTAACAGCACACAGGTCACATTACTGGCAATTGCCATGCAAATGACAACACACAAATCATGCTCAGATTAGCCTGTAGAACAAGTGTAAGGATCATCTACTAAAGATGACAATAAGGGTCGATAATAGTCAATGCAAACTATCTAGTGAGTGAAGAGATGAGTGTAAGACCATCAATGAGGAGCAAAGATGAATAAACCTTTAAATCTGGTCACTTCTTTAGTAAAAAAGGAGATATAAGTATAGCCATTATCTATATTACTACATGTATCTATATCCCAACAACCAAAAAAGCCCTTCCAAGACAAGAAGTGCTTCAAACTAAATATGACACTGAAGGCTCAATCGATAAATGATATCGAGCACTGCATAAAAATGACCACTGTATGAATGTGATAAGAAAAAAAAATGCATTTTTCAAAAATGACTTTTCTTCTAAGCTTGAAAGTGAACCATCAAAAAGTTGTCATTTTTAAAAAGAAAGTAATGTTTGTATATCCTTAGTGCAACATCAATCGATTTAAATGTAAAGCACAATATCAAAACACATTTGAACATATATGCACATCTGTTTATTTCTTTGACTTGCAAAGGCTATTGATATTTTGGACAAAGTAAATTTCTAATCTCATTTGATAACATATCTACATTTTTTGATGGTTCACCTCGTATGTTCGCTTATGAAGGTATTGTTTTTATTTGGCTTATAGAGGGGGTCCCGTTAAACCAGTGAACGGTGTTTTGTTTGTGTGTTGAAGTAAACAGCAGAGGGCAGCATACACTCCTTCTCCTCATGTTCCAGTATCTGCAATAAGGACTTTGCAGTAAACCTGCATAAAAATGCTGACTCATGACTAGAGACACTGTGGAAATGTTATACATCAGATATCAGCCTGTAAAAAGCCATACCACCCCAAACCATGACTAAATCCTCTACGACGATTATATTTCATCTGCAATGGATAAGGTCATTCTCATATGTCATTCTTTATTCATGGAAAACAATCTTTGGATCATAAACCATGTGTGAGTGAATTACACAACTCAAATCTTAAAGGGATAATTGACTCAAAAATGAAAAGTCTTTTCATCATTTTCTCACCCTCAAGTTGTTTCAAACCTATATGAATTTCTTTATGAATGTGGATTCATACCAAAGATTTTCATTTTGGGTGAACTATCCCTTTAAGATCGCTCATCCCATAATGACGTTCCTGAAGAGAGAATTTGCATCCGTTTTTTTTATTTCTAATGCTAAACAGTTGGACTAAAGACTATGATATGAGCATAATTCCTGACATAAATCAGATGAACAAATCTTTACGTCGTCCTTGATTATTGGTCACTAATAAATCAGATCAAATCTTGACTGTGCTTGGCTTTCAGTAAGAACCTGAACATCAATTTATTCTGGATTAAATCCGCTTTTCTTCATTTGCAGATGAAGCGTAAACAACTATTTCCCGCAGGTGTCTCAGAATATATTATTGATAGGATCGCAAAGTTGTCATTGTGAAATGTAAGCGTCTGTTGGCCGCCGGTGACCAATAGAAGCACGTGTTTTCCGAGCCACTCTCTCCGCTCCTCCTCTAATCCCGCCCCAGTGAGTGGGCTGATGGCTGTAGTTGTCATGGAAATGCAAGAACTCCCTCAGCTCTAGATTCGGTTACTATGGAAATACCGTTTGGAGATGCTGCGATAGGTCCTCAGGAGAAGAGAGAGATTATTCAGCACCTTGGACAGCAGCGGTGTGTCGGTCCTCCTTTCTGCCAGACGCGATACTACCTTCTTATTGTTATTGGAGAAATTTCTACAGATCACCAGCTTGATTCAGTGAAAGAACACATTAAAAAGGGTGAGTCGCCAGCTTTTAGGTTTCCTACCTGTGGGTCAGCATGAAGAGTTCAGCCGGTCACACAAGGACCACGCACACTTTATTCAGTGCAGAACCGCATGAACAGCTGTTAATAATAATAATTGGAAAATTATCGTGATTTTAACGGTAAAAGATTGTTATCTGGTTACATTTCTTTACTATATACGATGATGAATAACTAATAGATCTAACCTATATTTAATGTAATTTAACAGTAATTTACTGTTAAATTTACAGTTATTTAAGTCATAAATTACAGCGAAAACCCGTATATTGACATTCCCAGAATTCCCTGCGCAACACTTCATGTATTTTCGTTGAGATTACTGTTTCTTCTTAGTTTTTTTTATATGTACATTATGGTTTTATGTTATCTAATGTTGTTAAATTAATGTTTATTGTATTTAGTGTGAAGTGTGTTGCCATGATGGTGTTTTGTGTTTGTGTGCATCACACTGTGTGCACCTTCCATATTAGTGTTTAGTATTTACCTTCTCAGCTCCTGGAAAAGCTACTTGTGATCTTTGGTTCATCATGTGACTTTCTCATCAACATCTGTTTTTTTGGTGGTTGTCAGTGTATTACAAAGGTACAAAACAGACATTAAATTTCAGTTAATTCATTTTTTATTACTGTAAATGTAAGTCAGATCTGTATAACCTTAAATGTTACCGTATTTTTTAAAGTAAATTTCACTGAATTTCTTTTACAATGTACAAAGACATGTATGTATGCGTATGTAGATGACACTTTCATGCGGATGGTATATATTTTTTAGAAATTGTATGAGTGATCATTTTTAAATCTCTGTATAATACTGGATATTAAGGATATTGTTGATTTTGAGACAATTTAGCGTTGTGTGCTGTTGATTTAATAAATGTGCATCTAACAGGGATTCAGTCATGGGATATTGATTTGACCATTTGTGACTTGAACAAGGAACTGAAGCTCTTTGAAGCAAGACACTCTGCCCAGTTCTCATCAGAGGTCAAAGGTCAGTTATTAAAGTTTCAGAAAGATGTTTGAGCTTGTATGAATTTTTTTTTTGTTGAAAATGATAAAGATTAATTTAACTATTTCATCAAAGCGCACATTACATGATGTCTGATATCCATGTTTTTATGTATTTTTTTTTTTTTTTTTAGCTTTTTTGTTTGTTTTGAAATCATACAAAACTGAATACTTAAATGATTAAGAAACCTTTGATGTTGTGAGATTCAGATTTGAATCACAGTACTTGTGAAAGCAGGAAGCTTCCTGCCATTTGCTAATAGATTATGAGAAGGAGAGTGAGAAACAAGAGTTATGTGAAATCACAGGGAGAAAGATTAGATTGCATTGACTGCCAAACCCACCTGAGCTCTCACAGCCAATTAAATGACTGCATTCTCTAAATGCACAGTGGATTATGGAGTGCATTTGGTTTATTGCTCCTTGTTTAATTCCCTCATAAATAATTCTACATTTCATCTCAGGGTTGCCCCGTTTGCAGTTGTAAATTGTACATGCATTTTGGGGTGTGGATGTTTTTTGCCCATGTTATCTGTTCTTGTGTTTCAAGGATGTTCATAATTCATAATTAAGCAAGACTGTCGCCGGTTAGTTTGTAAATCTTTTCCACAAGAAATGAAATATCAAGGTTTGCATGTTGCCAAGCAACACACAAACTAAAATCTCTAGAAACGAACATTTGGAATAGAGACACTCCTATAACTACAGGACAACTTGATAGTTTACTGTAAATATATGTTCAATATGTCAATTTTATTACAAGCCCTGTTATACTGTGGCCTGGTTTCACAGACAGGGCTTATATTAAAGCAGGAGTAGGCCTTAGTTCAATTAGGACATGAAAAAACTAGAAAAAACAAACAAATATTATTTATCTATTATGAAGCACATAACATTTGTTATTTTCTGTCTGTATCTAAAGTGTTGGCATTTCTGAGCAGCACAGCTGATAACATCATGCTATGCTGCACACTGCAACCATCAGCAGATATGAAGCTAAAGAGGATAAAGCATTAAATCTAAATGTACTTCCTCTGCGGCGTGGCATATCAGCACCCACACACATACTTGCATGCACAAAACCGCATGCACTGCACGGTCACTCTTAGCACTCTTCATTCTGTCACCTATTTTCCTTGTCTTTCTTAATCTCTCCATTCCGTGATGATGTATGTCACGGCTGCAATCTAAATCCTCTGTTAGCCTGCCTCTAACCATACTGTTCGTCATATGTGACTGCTGAGTCTCTAACTATCGCAGCATGAATTAATCATCAGTGCCTCCTCTATTATTCTTGTATTGATAGATATCTTATATAATATATCTTCCAAATGATTCCCTCCTCTTTCTATTCAGTAGAGAAGCAGTCCATGTGAGACTATCAGTGTATAGTGGAGTCTATAATGGGCTTATGGGTGTAGATCAAAGTGCTTGCTGGTGGGATGCTTTAAGCATTTCAACACCACGCTGAGGTTTAAAGGCAAGAGAATCTGGGTTTTGTGAGCTGACTTTTAACTACCTGCATGTAAGGACATCATTTATATATTAACTTTAAACGTCAAGCAATGTAATGGCAATGTTCTTAGACTTGTCTTAGAAAAAAACATTACTGGTATGAATCTTGAGAAACCTATATTGGTTTTTAAAGAATGTTGTTAACCAGACAGTTGATGGTAGACATTGACTTCCATATTATTTTTTCTTACTAGTCAATGGCTACCATCAACTGTGTGATTACCAACATTCTTCAAAATATCTTCTTTTGTGTTCAACAGAAGAAAGAAACTCATGTTTTTCTTTTTTTGGGTGAACTATCCCTTTAAAACAGCTCAAACATGCATTTTAGTCTGGGATTATGCTTAAAGGGCTAGTTCACCCAAAAATGAAAATTCTGTCATTAATCACTCACCATTGTGTTGTTCCACATCCATAAGACCTTCGTTCATCTTTGCAACACAAATTAAGATCTTTTTTATGAAGTCTGAGAGGTTTCTGTCCCTCAGTAAAGATACAATGCAACTACCACTTTCAAGGTCCAAAGGTAAAGTACTCCATGTGACTGCAGTGGTTTAACCTCAGTTTAATTTGAGTGCTTTATTTGCGCAAAAAAAACAAAACATAATTGACCCTTCGCAAAACCCGCTTTACGACGCATGGGTTTTGTTCACACGAGAGCTGACATTGTTGAGTTAACAAGCTGGATAATATTATTTATAAATAAAGTGGTAAATTATGCAAACAAATCACTCACGTCGCTTCATAAAATTGAGTTTAACTCATTGGATTCACCACTTTAATGATGTCTTTCCTACCTTTCTGGACCTTGAAAGTAGTAGCTGCATGCGTTGGATCTCTATGGATGGAAAGAAACCGGATTTCATCAAACATATATTCATTTGTGTTTCAAAGATGAACGAAGGTCTTACTGGTTTGGAACAACACGAGAGTGAGTGATTAATGACAAAAAACAAATAAAAATGGCAAAATTACTAAAACTTTAATTAAAATAACTATTTCAAAATATTAATATCTCAATGATACTAAAATAACACTGCTTATATATAAAATAAATGTTATGAACAGTGGCCTATTATTAAGTTAACGTTGAGACAACATTTTTTAATGATTTCCCCAAGCCCTGCAAGGACAAATGCTATTCTGCTGTGTGCACTCAAGTGAAAGATGCAATTAGCAGTCTGAATAAGGGCAGGACAGATAAGTGATATAATGCTCCACCACCACTGAAAGATAAAAATACTTTGAAGCCAGAAAGGCCTTTTCTCACTCTTGAGGGCAGACTTTGTAGAGAGCCAGCAAAGTGCCAATCCACTGATCTCTATGGTCCGACAACCTCAAAAGACCGGTTCAAACAGTATTTGGGACCAAGGAAACTTAGTAGGTTCAAATGCTGTTTGAACTTGGTTGTTAGCGGGGAATTGGTGCTGCTACAAATCCGACATACAGAGCTGAGACTGACTGTTATAATATTTCTGAGCACACTGAGAAAGCTCCCACACATGTGGAACATGAATCAGCAGT